>CM048755.1:589834696-591084696 GCA_026315105.1 Locusta migratoria | reverse complement strand
ATAAGAGTGCTGTTATCCCAAAGAGTGAAACAATAATGTTTCGAAAACTTTGTAAGTGAAACTAACCTAATGACCATACACACACACACACACACACACACACACACACACACACACACACACTCCCAAGCCCGAGGGAGGACTCGAACCTCCGACGGGGAACGAGAGTAGACGATATGGACAGAGAGAGAAAGGATTGTAGGCGACTGGGAGAGTATGGAATAAATAGCAGGCCGGCAAGTTGCGGGGTATAATGCAGAGCGGGTGCGGCGGTCGTTTGGCTGCGCAGTGTCGCTGGCTGCGTGGCTCCGGCCTGTCGGGCGCCGCCGCCGCCGCCCTCGCCTTCAAATCCCCGAATTATTTTCCGCTAACGCCGCCCTTATCGGCCGCCGCTGCATCTCTGCGTTACACGCGCCGCCGTCTTGCGCTGCTTCTCGCCCTTTCGTACACTCTACTTGCGCCGCGCGGGCGAGAAATAAAGGAAGGAAGATCGGGGTTTAACGTCCCGTCGACAGCGTGGTCATTAGACACGGAGCGCCAACTCGAATTGCTTGGAGAAGGATGGTGAATAAATCGGCCGTGCCCGTTTAAAGGAACCTTTTTCCGTATTTGTCCTGGAGTGATTTAGTGAAACCACGTGAAACCTAAATCTCGATGACCGGAGGCGGAACTGATCCGACGTCCTCCGGAATGCGAATCTACTGTGTTACTGTGCGTCCGGGAGACCACAGACGAGCGCGTGGTGAAAAATAACGTCTCCGAATTGTTCACTCTGTTCCCAGTATTGGCTGAGGTATCACGTGTCATGCATATTACTCGGAAGACTACCTTGCTTTGCTGACTCTGTGCAACATCCTGCCGCTAAAGAGCTCCAAATTGTAGCGTGCAACGTGGTGGTGTGTAATGTAACTACGTCGTTGCACTGAGAAACAGCGTCTGGTATGCGAGTTTCCATATTTAGAAAACGTGCCCTGATCTCGTGCTTTTCGTGAGCGGCCACCTTAACCTCTGTCATTCCAGCCCGTTCATTGCAGTATGTTACACCTGCCTACATCCCCTGGTTCTCGCATCGTCAACGTCCGTTCCTTTAGAACGGACGTGTCAGTAAATATGACAGACAAGACAGGCTAACGATGGTACAATTGCGTCTCTTTCCGTCGCGAGAATGTTCAAATGTTTGTATAGCTTATGGGACTTAACAACGGGGTCATCAGTCCCTAAACTTATAAACTACTTATGAACTAGCTTACAATAAGGACGGCACAAATAGCCATGCCCGAGGAGGGATTCAAACCCCCGACCGTAGTGGCCGTGCAGACCGTGACTGGCACGCCGTACTTCCCTCGGTCACGACGGCCGGCATCGCGGGAATCACATGAAATGTGTGCGAGCACCAGGGGATGTAGGCAGGCGTAACAAACGGAAGTTTGGGTCTGGCCGGGGAACGTGCTCGGATAGCCGAAGGGTTAAGGCGACCGCTCGCGAAAAGCGGGATATCCGGGTTCGAGTCCTGGACCGGCACAAATTTTCGAATGTTACGTAATGATAGACCACCTTTATAAGAGTATCTAAATAAGCTCGCAAATAGCGAATTAACATTTGTATGTTTAATATATATAGCTGAGGACCATTGCCAACTTCTGTTCCTTTCAAACGGACGGGTAATTTCCAAGAAAGCTTACACTCGATGTTCTACGCCCGGAATCGATATATATCAAATCTCGATTATGCGGCTATTCACGCGCGAGATGTCTAAATATGGATATTTACTGATATATCATAACGTATAAATACATTTTATCAATAGAAATCCACCGGTAATTTAAAAAAAAAAAAAGGTCACTTCACTAGTGGGATGAGTAAATAACGATATTTACTAATGTATCATAACGTACAAATACATTTTTATTACTAGAAATCTACCGAAAATCAAACATGTTCAAATGTTTGTAAAGCTTATGGGGCTTAACTACGGGGTCATCAGTCCCTAAACTTACAAACTACTTATGAACTACTTACGAACTAGGACGGCACAAATATCCATGGCCGAGGGGGGATTCGAACCCCCGACCGTATTAGCCGTGCTGACCGTAACTGGAGTGCCTCAGTCACCTCGGCCACCGCGGCCGGCTATATTGATTTCGGCCGTACAACTTCGATTATAAGCTTTCTTGGAAATTGAGTTTTGGAGCACAAAACTTGAGCTCCTTTTTTATTTTTCTGATTATGTAATTCCATTTTCTCACAGAAAACATTCTTGGACGTCCGGTATCGGCAGATTGTCAATCCTATCTTCCTCTTGTAATCAAATGTTCAAAACGTTCAAATGTTTGTAAATCTATCGGACGCAAGCGCGTGGTTATAAGTCCTTTGCTTACAAACTACTTAAAGTAAGATAAACTAACCTAAGGACAACACAAACATCCATGCCCCAAAGGGGGATTCGAAAAGCCGCGGTGGAGTAGCCGAGCGGTCTAAAGCGTATCGCTGCGGAGCGCGCGGTTGCTCGCCGTGGAGGTTCGAGTCCTCCCTGTGGCATGGGTGTGTGTGCTGTGGTGTCGCACAAGTATAAAGTGCGCGCCACCTACTTTCGCCGCGCGCCGCCATGCACGCACGGCGCGGCGTTCTTACGTCAGCCACGAGCGCCCTCTGCTACAACTCCGCTCGTGGCCACCATGGAACGACATCGTTCACTTGGGACTGAGATAGGAACCAGCTAACACTTCGGAATCAGATAGGCACCAGTGAAGACTTGGCTATCGGATAGGCACTAGGCAGGCCTCTAGCTCAACTATGTATCAGCATTCTGCAGTACTGAGCTATGTAAAAGTTAAGTATTGTATAAATTCTGTGCAATATATATCTCGTTCTAATTTACTCTAGTATTTCTAGTTTCTGCTGTTCCACTGGCTGGTCACCTCCTACCTGCTCAAGCGTGCATCCTTTATTCCTCTGTCGGTCTTTCTACTCTGCCACCGATACCTACGACGGAAACGAGACACCAAAGCGGCGACGAGGCTGGGACACAAAAATGGCGACGAGGATGGGATACAAAATGTGCTTGTCCGTAGGTTAGTTTACCTAGGTTTAAGTAGTTTGTAAGCTACGGACTGATGACCGCGCAGTTTGGTCCGATAGATTTACAAACATTTGAACATTTGGGGATTCGAAACCCCCGACGGCGAACTGCCGCGTGCACCGCAACACGGCGCTCCAGTACGCACAACTAATCCGCCGCGGCCGTCTTGGAATCTTCTGATTATATCCGAAACAGTACTTCTCTTCATTTTTAACATATCAGCAATTTTTCGACAACTTTTTGCCTTTGGCATGATAAAAAATCACTAGCTGCCGCTATTCGAATGTGGTTTTTCTTCTTCTGCGGCCCATCGTTATTTCAGGTCTGCACAGCACACTGCTGGCTGAATGTTTACGTTCACAACGTCCGTAGCTGCTCTGCACACGGTCTCTTCGCGACAATTGTTTGTGGCCGAATAATTGTGTTTACGCACGGTTACGGCGTTTTGTGGTTCCAGGGTCACTGGTTCTCTCCAGCTTTGTAAAAGTAAACATTTTACCGCGATGTTCTACTTACATCTCTCCGTTCGGGCTCTGATTTCTTGTATTTTATTCTGATTATCATTTCTACCTATGTAAGAGGGAGTCAACAATATATTTTCGCATTCGGAGAAGAATGTTGGTGATTGTAGTTTCGTAAGTAGCCCACGCCGCAGCGATAAGCGCCGTTGTTGTAATGATTCCCATCCCAGATCCTGTATCATTTCCGTAACGCTGTCTCCCCTGTATCGTGACAATACGGAACGAGCTGCCCTTCTTTGGACTCTTTCGATGTCCTCCGTCAAACACACCTGATAAGGATCCCACACTGGTCAGCAATATTCCATAAAAGGACGGACAAGCGTAGTGTACGCAGTTTCTTTAGTATTTCTGTTGCATCTTTTAAGGGTTCTGCCAATAAAACGCAGTCTCTGGTTCGCCTTTCCCACGAAATTATCTACGTGTTCTTTCCAATTTAAGTCAGAAGTAATTGTAATTCTTCGGTTTTTTTTGGAGTTTACGGCCATCACATTTGATTTATTTATCATGTAAACATTGTTTAACGGATTTCTTTTTGTACTCATGTGGACGACTTCACACTTCTCATTATTTAGAGTCAATTGCCAATTTATACACCATACTGATATCTTATTCAGATCGTTCTGCAATTGGTTTTGATCTTCGGGTGATTTTACTGGACGGTGAATGACGGCGTCATCTGCAAACAACCTAAGAGAGCTACTTAGATTTTCCCCTAAATCGTTTATGTAAATAAGGAACAGCAGAGGACAATAACACTACCCTGTGGATCACCGAAATGACCTATGTTTTAGTCGATGCCTTACCATCAATTACTACGAACTGTGTCCTCTCTGAGAGGAAATCCCCTATCCAGTCGCAAATTTGGGGCGATATACCGTAACCACGCAATTTGATTAAAAGCCGTTTGTGAGGTACGGTATCAAAAGCCTTCTGGAAATCAATGAATACGGAATCAATTTGCGAACCCTTGTCGATAGCACACATCACTTCGTGTGAGTAAAGAGCTAGTTGTGTTTCGCATGAACGATATTTTTTAAATCCATGTTGACCTTGAGCCAGTAGATCATTCTGTTCGAGATAATTCATAATATTTGAATACAGGATATGTTCCAATACTCTGCTGCAAATTGAAGTCAATGAAATAGGCCTGTAGTTCAATGGGTTACTCCTACTGCCTTTCTTGAATATCAGTGTGACCTGTGCAACTTTCCAATCTTTTGGTAGAGATCCTTCATTGAGAGAGCGGTTGTATATGGCTGTTAAGTAAGGAGCTATCGCTTCAGCATAATCAGATAGAAATCTAATGGGTATACAATCCGGACCAGAAGACTTGTTCTTGTTAAGTGATTTTAGTTGCTTCACTACTCCGATGATATCTACTTCTACGTTACGGCCTCTGTTCGTAATTTGAAATCTGGGATATTGATTTAGTCTTCTTTGGTGAATGAGTTTCTAAAAGCTATGATTAGTAACTCTGCTTTAGTAGCGCTGTCATTGGCAGGATCGCCATTACTATCACGTAGTAAGGGTATTGTTTGTATTTTGCCCCTAGTATATTTAACATATGACCAAAATCTCTTAGGGTTTTCAGTCAGATTTCGAGAAAGAGTTTCGTTGTGATAAGTATTGTAGACATCTCGCATTGGAGTCCTCGCTAAATTTCGAGCTTCTGTGTAGGATCGCCAATCCTGGGGATTTTGTTTTCGTTTAAATATAGTATGCCTTTTCCGTTGCTTTTGCAACAGTGTCCTGACCTTTAATATTCATCTCGGGTATGCAGCCGGATACCGTCGTCAACTAGACACGATATTTCGGCAGACCAACTGGCTGCCATCTTCAGGCGAGAGCGCTAATCCGGCGAGTAAGTGTATCAGCGCACTCACCTGAAGATGGCAGCCAGTTGGTCTGCCGAAATATCGTGTCTAGTTGACGACGGTATCCGGCTGCTGATCCGAGAAGAATATTATCAGTTATTACGCCGGGAAAGTCTACGCAACCACAGTGTCCTGACCTGTTTTGTGTACCAAGGAGGATCACCTCCTTCTTTTATTAATTTATTTGGTGTAAAACTGTCAATTGCTGTCGATACCACTTCTTTGAATTTGAGCCACAGACTGGGGTAATACAAACTAGTTTGCGTGTACATTTCCTATGAATCATGGTACCAGGGTGTCGCAAAGGCTAGTTTTTGTAACATGAGTTAGTTATAGTAGTGTGTGTGAGGTCTTATGCGACCAAACGGTTTTAGTAGTGTGTAAAGTATTAGGACCGATGTCCTCACCAATTCGGTCCCTTAGGTTCACAAACGTTTAACTGTCTCAGTTTTTTAACGGGACCTTTTTCCACTATTCATAGCTAAATGCAGCAAAATATAACTTGTGCCTGTGGTACGCGTCGAAGAATGGTCGCTGAAGTGCGTAGACAAGACGCCGATGCGGATTTAAGCTGTGAGCAGTGGCGAGGGCGTGTTAGCCATTAGGAGGCAACGCCGTGGAAAACTAAGCGGTGGCTGACCCTTCTGCATGAGGACGCGCGGAGTCAGCAGGCTGGCGGCCACTTCCGCCCCGCTGCCCGCTGCCCGCGGCCGTCTGCGAGAGTCATAGCGGGGAAACCGCGGACCAACTCCCTCTGTCAAGTGCGACGTTTCACCGGACCTAGGAAACGGGACCTTCTAATACTTCAGTCCGTAATATGACAAACACACTGAGCTTGACAACTATCAAATGCGGGCTGAAGCGGAATTCGAGCACTCGGGCTTCGCAGCGAGATTCCTCACATGCCAGCAATAAAAATATGTCTGTCGCAAAATTTCGTCCTGCGCATATTCCAGGCAGTAAATGGACGTCGAACACTGAGGTGCGTGTGAGTTATATATGTCATTGTGTTTCAGAATTATACAATTACACCAACAAACGCAGTGTCCAACTTACAAGCACTGGCGCCTGCCTCTGGACATCCACTCCATCAACTTCGGCGCTCTGTAGCATCGTTGGATGATGTTTCCGGACATGGGTTTCCGTTCCTCAACACGCATTCCACATCCCCACAGCCTCTAGAAGTTTGTTGATGTAATTGTGTAATTCTGAAACACGCTGGCGTGTGGAACACACACCCATCTCAGAAATTTCGCTTCGCCATATACGTAAAAGGTGAGATTACGTACATCTAGAATTTGGAAATTTAATGTGTTGGGGTGGTAGAAAGGTATTAGAAAGCGGAGCAACTATCAAATTTCTATGTTATACACGTATAATCATGATAGTGAAGTCACGGCTAAAAACTTCATTTATCAATAAAAGCAGAAATTTTAAAATTTGAAACGTGTCTGCTTTTCAGTAACTGTACTTCGGTAACTTTGCAGAAGTTGAAATAATAGGTCAATCGGTTGCACGGTAAAGGTTTCCACAGTTGACAGAAGTCATGGGATAGCAATATGTACACATTATGGCAGATCGCTGTAAAAGGGCGGTGGTGATTTCGTGTGGCGCCGCGGTGGAGTAGCCGAGCGGTATAAGGCGCCTCGCTGCGGAGTGCGCGGTAGCTCGCCGTCGGAAGTTCGAGTCCTCAAAAAATCAAATGTTCAAATGATTGTAGAACTTATGTGACTTAACTACGGGGTCATCAGTCCGTAAGCTTACAAACTACTTATGAACTAGCTAAGACTAAAGACGGCACAAATATCCATGCCCGAGGGGGGATTCGAACCCCCGACCGTAGTGGCCGTGCAGACCGTGACTGGAGCGCCTCAGTCCCCTCGGCCACCGCGGCCGGCGTTCGAGTCCTCCCTGGGGTATGTGTATGTGTGTGTGTGTGTGTGTGTGTTGTTCAAATTGTTCAAATGTTTGTTAAGCTTAAGGGACTTAACTACGGGGTCATCAGTCCCTAAACTTACAAACTACTTATCAACTATCTTATACTAAAGACGGCACAAATATCCATGCCCGAGGGGGGATTCGAACCCCCGACCGTAGTGGCCGTGCAGTCTGTGTGTGTTGTCCTTAGGTTTATTTACCTTAGTTTAAGGAAACATTTGAACATTTCCTGTGGCATTTTTGGCTGTCAGGCCCTAGCTCGGATCGGGTTCGGCCTGCCCGGTGCAAGTCTGCACGAGTCTCCATTTGGGCGACTTGCGCGTCAATGACTATGAGGATAACACAACACCCAGACTCCGAATGGAGAAAATCTCCGAACGGACCGGGAATCGAAACCGGCAATCTACCACGGCGTTCCCTTCACTACGGAGGTGGACAATATGGTGGTGCATTGGCACATCTGTCATTTGTTCTCCGGGGATTCGTGTGAAACTGTTCCCGACCCTCATAGTACCTGTGCCGTAGGAGTTAACAGACCTGGACGAGGAATGGTAGTTGGAGCCTGAAGTATGGGACATTCTACTTTAGCAGCCGGGGGTTGTGTTTTTTGATTGGAATAGGGTGACTAAACTGCTAAGGTTATCAGTTCCCCGACGGGGAGGGGAAGGAGTGAGGATAGGAAAGGAGGGGAAGCGAGGGGAAAAGGAAATGCAGTCCGGGAAGTAAAGAAGGAAGATTGCATTAGCTCGAGGTCCCGTCCTTGCCACGCACGTACTCACGAAAGAACCGTGAGCCCCCAGGGGGGACTTTAGCAGTCGTTAGATAATTCAGTATTCCGAGATCTACATAGTTATAGAAGGTGAATATTTCGAAGGACAGTAAAACAACCATAGTTGTTGTTGGTTGTTTTAAGGGGACTAACAACCATAGTTCGCAGTTCATCTACGTTAATGTTAGAGGACTATTCACCGAACTTAGTTCTCAGAGGTTGTATGTTGTCGAAAGTATACCGAGAATACCGCATGTCAGGCAGTACCTATCACCACGAAAAATGCAGTAGCCGAAGGTCTGCACTTAATGGTGGAGAGCTGATGCGTTGGCGTAGAGATGACGGCGATAACAGACAAACAACACTCCGTAAAACACACCAGATGTATTGAGCAGCATTGGCCGTTAATGTTTTATTTATAAACAATAGATCGATTTCAATCACATAGTGACCATGTTCAGTGTATCTTTCAAACTATAGAACAAGATGATAAAATCAGTATGTAATTAAAAACAAATACAAAATGAACTTGAATACAATTTCAAATACAATATACAGATAGAATACATACCAAGCACTGTGAATGCACTGAATGTAACTGCAACTGTGTCGAAATAAGTTTCGGCAAACATAAAATTGCAGTGTCAGAGATTCAGATGGAATAAGCGCGCTGCTTACAAACGACATGCAGCGGCGCTAACTTTTTTATGCACTTTCAATCAAACAAAATAAAAATTAGTATGTATTTTTACACATAAGTTATATAAGACGGATAACAAATAAAAATGAAAAGTCAGAATACAGAAATATAGAAAAATATCAGGTAAAAGACAAGAGTATGAAGCTAAGCGTCTTAAGCCAGTTATGGATACTACTAACGTAGTAAGTTATTTCAAACAGGAAAATTTAAAAACATTTTAAAATTTAAATAAGAAGTACCATGAAGGATAGTTCCCTTTATACACTGATTATAGCTACGCTGCAAAATCTCGAAAAGGACGAAGAAGCACAAGGAGATATAATTTTTAATTTTATGACATAGTAACGCAAGTTAATTGCAGCGACATCTCGTTTTCCGTGCTTGAAGCATGTTACATAGCGTTGAGAAAGTTATAGTACAGTACAAACAGTACATCAGTCAGAGAAGCAAAGTATGCATAAAACATAATGCGAAAGGTTTAAGTTGTACAGAATAGTATGATTTAATGTTAAAAATATAAAATAAAATAAAGTATCGTGCAGAAGAACGCAGATATCATTCATTGAAGATGACGTCTAGGGAATGTACTCGTTTCCGTGCTGAAGCACGTTACATATAATTCACAAAGTTACAGTATAATACAACAATACATGAGTCAGCAAAGCATGTATAAAATATAATAGAAGGACAAAGTAGTACAAGATGGTGCGATTTAATGTTAAAACAGTAAAATGAAATGTCATGACGAAAGAGACCACTGAAATCAATGGTAGGACGTACGACCGGCGTCTCCATTAGGAAAGTGCGATGCAATTTGGCGTTAATGGTTTTTGGCTGCAGACGAATGACCCGAGTGTGTTTACTAACAGTAGGACATCACATGCAGCGCTTCTCCTGCCGTTGTAACAGTATCGGTCGCACCTTAGATCGAAAATCAGTAGCTTGGTCGGATTCTAAGAATTGACGGTAGGATTGCCGGCCACGGTGGCCGAGTGGTCTGCGGCGTGCCAGTCATGGTCTGCACGGCCGCTGCGGTCGGGGGTTCGGATCCCCCTTCGGGCTTGGATGTTTGGCCGTCTTTAGTGTTAGCTAGTTTATAAGTAGTTTGTAAGTTTAGGGACTGATGACCCCGTAGTTAACTTCCATAAGCTCTACAAACATTTGAACGTTTGACGGTAGGATTCCAGAGTGGTGCCGACCCCCTAAGCCATGGACCCAAGCTGGTCGTGGCTCAATACTGGTGTCGGCTGCCAATTGACGAATTTCCTGCAGATATGAATGAAAATCACGACTTCCGTTAAAAAAATCTTTATTCTTAACGATGTCTCGGCATCTGCCATCATCAGATATGAGAAAAGTTGGAACTATGTAAACAAAATTCAGTGTCGGTAATG
This sequence comes from Locusta migratoria, assembly GCA_026315105.1. Classification (NCBI taxonomy): domain Eukaryota; kingdom Metazoa; phylum Arthropoda; class Insecta; order Orthoptera; family Acrididae; genus Locusta; species Locusta migratoria. The sequence continues at coordinate 591,074,421 of CM048755.1, read as the reverse complement.
AAATATGTACCTACCAAAATTGTGTGTCGACATACTCACTACCCGAATAAGTATAGATTCTATTATTGACACTGAAATGTGTTTCGCAAGTTTAAAGCTATTTAGATTTGATGATGGCAGACGTCGGGCTGACGTTATAAATCAAGACATTTTTGAGCTAGCTTGACTGTTTTAATTATATCATTGACGATCACGGAAACACAGTAAATTCGTTTCCTTTGTAACCAAATATCATGTAACTTAAAATGTAAGTTGTAGCAATGGTGTGTGCTTATTGTGTGCGCAGTACAGTATAGAGAAAAATTAAAGTCAGAGGAGAATAGGCATTGACCTTACTTTCAGATTCTTTCTCTCCACCCAGTATAAAATCTATTAACCCAGATAGGGCTGAAGTCCTTCCAGAAGGACCAGAAGGGCAACTTACTTTTTCATTCTTGTATTTAAGAACTCGTACTCAGTGTCGTATTTTATTTTTTTGAATAGGCTGCTCCCATTGCGGATCAATTTTAGCTTGTGTTGTTGTTTGCAAAGTGGCTGAATACGGTTGTGAGGTTCATAAAGAAGATACTGAAGACTTACTTGGAGTTGTGTTTTTATTTCTTGAACATTCTTTAATTTTTGAGACATTTATATGTATACATTTCATCTTAAATGATATTTCACCACCAGTGTTTCATCAGATTAAAATTCTAAAACATTCATTTTGATATCTTTCCAGAGAAGAGGGCAGTATTGTGATAAAAATAACTTCTATCTATCTTGTGCAGTCATATGAAGGTAATTAATAGCTTCTGAAAAAAAGATACTATCAAAAATAATTCCGCCCTGTGTGGGTTAATTTGAAAATCAATAGCAGCCTTGCAAATTGATTGCCTGCAGGCCACAATAGCGTTCCAATCTACGCTTCTCCAACCGTGAAATGCTCTTCTAGAAGCTATCCCTCATCTGAAATGCAAATGACAGAAATGTTATGCACCTGCCTCCACTGGTCGTTCAGAACCGTATTGTTCGCTTTTTTGATGTTGCCATATGTGCTCCCACCAGCTCTGTTGCAGCAATACATGTACTAACGATAAAAATGTACTAATGAATTCCCTATAAATGTTATGGCTGAATTTGGGTTGATGATAAGGATGCAATAACCTTTAAATTGAAGTTTAAACGATTTCCAGTCAAAAATTTCTTTTGATGTATCAGTGGATGTTACAAGGGCTGGAAAAAAATATTGAGACCTATTATTTCTCTCTGAAATTAGTTTATTTGCATTGATATTGTTATACAGCTTCAACATAATCGCTCCCGTTACTTATAACGTTTTTTCTAATGTCCTGTAGGCGTGATATACCATCTGCGTGTATATTTCTGTGGATGTCCCGTGTTGACCGCCGTGCAACATGGATAATGTCATCTCTGGTGTCGTACCGGATTCTTCACGGAGGACCTTTCACCTTGCAAAGAGATCGTAATCACACGGACTCATTTCGAGGAATTGCGGTAGATTTTCGAGAATATCCCACTGCCAATGGTGAATGATGTGGTACTATTGAATGAAGTGTCGCATTCTCTGAGCGCTGGACGAAGGTAGTGTTGCAGGAACGTGCAGTAGTAGCCAGGATTCGATTATTCAGTACGACAGTGTACGATGCCACAGTGCTGCTACTACTGTCCGTGACCTACACTATCCTTGTCAACACACTACTTAACCCTTTCATTCCCAGTGTTGCTCCTGGGCAACAATGTATTAAAAGTTGATTTATACCGTATTTTGTGCATCAATCCTTAAAGTTGAATTTTTGTTGATGAATAACATGCTTGTAGTACGACAGTTTGCCGCTTGGTACGGCGTGTAGCCACTACCGAGGCATTAATCTGTGCATCTTGGAGGTTGTGTTGCGTTGCTGTCTGTACGTGGCTGAGAGTGTGAACGTGAGTGTGGTTCCCACTACGGTCGGGGGTTCGAATCCCCCCTCGGGCATGGATATTTGTGCCGTCCTTAGTTGTAGCTAGTTCATAAGTGGTTTGTAGGTTTGGGGACTAATGACCCCGTAGTTAAGTCCCTTAAGCTTAACAAACATTTGAACGTTTGACTGTGGTTCCTTTTATTTTATTCCGGCAGTGAATTGTCTTGTCTTTGGTGCTGTGGCGATGATTATGCTAGCATTATTGATCTGGCAGTGTTAACCATCAACAAAATAACTTTCAAGTAATAAAATACCTCGATATAAACGTCTGTGTTGTACATGAAATAAACGACATAAAATATCAATAGTTCGACCAAAAATTTTAAAACACATATTTTGATATATACTGCACGCATTAAAATAGAAAACACAGAATTTTTATTTTTCCAATGGTGATTTAATAATGTGGGACTGAAAAGGTTAACTAGTGCTGCCCAGTATGGGATTTATACCGGACAGGATCTAAAGAAGGGTAGCTAATTTGTAGTACCGTGATATGGGATAGAGTTTATGACGGAAACGATTTGAGTTGGCCGGCCGGCGGCGGTGGCCGAGGAGACTGAGGCGCTTCAGTCACGGTCTGCACGGCCACTACGGTCGGGGGCCGTCTTTAGTATAAGGTAGTTCATAAGTTCCGTAGGATTATAAATTATTTTGTTACCGGCCCCCTACATAGGGAGAAATGACCATCGCACCAAAAAAAAAAAAAAAAAACCAACAACACCAGAGGTCACCGTGGCTGCGCGGGAATTGCCGCGTGGTCTAAGGCGTCAACCCTCGAACTGCTTGGCCGCTCCCTGTCGGAGGTTCGAATCTCCATCGGGAATGGGGAGCGTGTTGTCATAAGAATAAGTTAAAGTTGTTGTAAGTCTAGGATCCGATGACATTACACTAAAGGCATCACAAACATCCATACCCGAGGGAGGATTTGAACCTCCGACGCGAGAGGTCGCGCGATTCGCAACATGGCGCTCCAGACCGCTCGGCTTCTCCCACGCGGATTTGCTTTCAGATCGCCTCGCAAAGATATGTGTTCATTTTCCCCGCGATCTGTTTGAGAGTGTAAGAGTGAAAAAAAAATCGGAAAGTGCTTAAATGATCATTCTGCCAGTGACTCTTATGTACATTGTATAGTATTTCGGTAGATGTAGATAGACGCGGTGGAGTAGCCGAGCGGTCTAAGGCGCCTCGCTGCGGAGCACGCGGTTGTTCGCCGTCCGAGGTTCGAGTCCTCCCTAGGGTATGGGTGTGTGTGCTGTCATTAGGTTAGTTTATCTTAGTTTAAGTAGTTTGTAAGCTACGGACTGATGACCACGCAGTTTGGTCCGATAGATTTACAAGCATTTGCACATTTGAGATGTAGATATATGCCGCAAGGAGTAGGCTAGTAACTGAGCCTACGTATTTCTGACGTCTATTTGTTTTCTTCCAGCGTATGTAAAAATTTTGTGTGACAAGTTCCAGTAATAATTTTGCCTTTTTCACATTTTTTGTATATTCCTATCACACAGTCTGTAAAAGTTAAAACATTCCGCCTTCATTCTTGATAAATTTGATGTTTCTACTGTGTAATCTGATCGTGTTTCGATAACGCAGGAAAGGTTATCGATTTAAATTGAAAGGAAATGTTTGTTTTCGTGTGAGACGCACGCAGCGAGGGCCATATGCGGGCTGATTAGGGCGCAGCTTATCGATTGCGCTGGGCCGGCGCCTCCTTAATCTGGTATCGCCTATTCTTTGCCGGCGACATAACGCCCCCGCGACCCTCCGCCCCGGCCGCCCTCGCGCACATTTATTTATTTCTCTCTTCCCCCTGTTTTCCCGCACCGCCGTTCTCTCGGACTTTCGGCTCGGTATACAGAACTCTTCTCTTACATTCCTCTGTTTTATAGTTGCGCAGTGCGATGGCGATTACGAATTTCTGTCACAAATGTTAGGAGAAAATCTGGCGCTCTTTTCGACGAATTAATGATTTATCTATTCATTAATGAAAAAATAAGAATATGCAATGGTGACTAGAGCCTTACACTGAAGTAGTAGCAGCTTAATATCGTATTGAGGGTGGTCCATCGATAGTGACCGGGTCAAATATCTCACGAAATAAGCATCAAACGAAAAAAAAAAAAAAAAAAAAACTACAAAGAACAAAATTTTTCTAGCTTGAAGGGCGAAAACAGATGGCGCTATGGTTGGCCCGCTAGATGACGCTACCATAGGTCAAACTGGTATCAACTGCATTTTTTAAAAATAAGTACCTTCATTTTTATTACATATTCGTCTAGTACGTAAATACATATGAATGTTTTATGTGGAACACTTTTGTCGCTTTCTGGTAGATAGCGCTTTAATATACACAAACATATTGCTCACAATTTTAGACGAACAGTGGGTAACAGGTAGGTTTTTTAAATTAAAACGCAAAAAACGTAGGTACGTTTGAACTTTATTTCGGTTGTTCCAATGTGATACATGTACTTCTGTGAAATTATCATACATTGTGAGAACGCATGCTGTTACTTCGTGATTACCTGTAATTACCTCATGACTTCAATTACAATTGCGTGGTTATGGGGTTATGGAATATCGCCCAAAATTTGCGATTGCATAGGGGATTTCCTGTCATAGAGGACACAGTTCGTAGTAATCGATGGTAAGGCATCGATTAAGAGAGATATATCGGGCGTTCCACAGGGTATTGTTATTGGTCCTCTGCTGTTCCTTATTTACATAAACGATTTGCAAGAAAATCTAAGTAGGTCTCTTAGATTGTTTGCAGATGACGCCGTCATTTACCGTTTAGTAAAATCATCTGAAGATTAAAATTAGCTGCAGAACTATCTCAATAAGTTATCACTATGGTGTAAAAATCCGAGAGATCAGGGCTCGAACGGAGATATTCATGTGTTCTTTCTTCCATCGCGCTATTCGAGAATGGAATGGGAGATAAATAGTTTAACGGTGGTTCGATGAACCCTCTGCCAGGCACTTAAATGTGATTTTCAGAGTATCCAATTTAGATGTAGATGAATAAATGCTCAAAATGATGTTCTTAAACTTCAATGAATTTGGCAATACGCGTAACGAAATTCCTCTCAACAGTAAGTAGTTCGCCTTCAGTAATGTTCTTACATGCATTGACAATGCGCTCACGCACATTTTCAGGCATTGTCGGTGAATCACGATAGCAAATATCCTTCAATTTTTCCCATGGAAAGAAATCCTGGGGTGTAAGATCCGGTGAACGTGTAGTTTTTTCGTTTGGTGCTTATTTCCTGAGATATTTGGCCCGGTCACTGTCAATGGACCACCCTGAATACTGATCACCTAACTGCCTGGTGCACACACATCCAGATACAGCGCGTATATTTACTAAAGCATTGGGACATAAGATATTACCAATACTTAAACCTATTTTTCGTCGAATGTAACAAATGCTGAAAATAAATTGGCAAGTCTATCACTGACGATGCAGTGTATTGTTATGTTGAGCTTCGTTCACTATTTGGTGAGTGACTTCACTGATTTTGCTTTCGGGAACTCCTCGATACTTCGGAAGAAACTATTATTTCCCAACACAAAATCTGAAAAACTCTGGTCCCGTAATTATTATCCTACTGACTACTTTGGAGCAAAAGTACTGAACTCTACAAACTTTACTAACAAGATACATACACAAAATTTTGCTATTTGTATTCATGAAGTTTTGAACAGAAGAAACTGAAGAAGCATCTACCACTTTCTTCTATGAGATTGAGCGAAACGTCTATCTGTTTAGCACACTCGCATCAAATCATACACTATACGATAAGAGACCATATCCCTAATCGTTCATCGTCATTTAGATTTTTTGCTGTGTTAAGGAACTGATTAAGGCAAGTTAAAAAAAAAATTCTGAAAGAAGGGGGCTTTGGCTGAATTTCTCTTCAATCTTTCCCCTATCCTAGTTTGCACTCCGTTTCCTTCCAAAGGTAAATTTCGGTTTGACATCTGTTGTGACACGATTTTACACCGTCAGGGAGTCTCATTACAGTGTATTACAGCGCGAAATATTCATTAGTTAAAATACTTGTTTTCACTTCAAGATACCTGCTTTTCGCTTCATCAGCTCATCTCTTGTCAACTATGCAAAATGTTTCAGCTTTATATTGGCGACTCCAAAGTGCTCAACGTCATTGCACTTATCTGGACTCATGCTTACAGAGTGCGAGTAACAGCTTTTACACTTTGACGTTTTGATATTTCGAATGTATAGAAATAAGTAACTACTCAATGTCAGAGCAGATTTGCCTTCTCTCACCTTTCAGTCACACAGTGAGTTCCTGCTAGAGAACCACGTCTTCTGAAAATTGTCTGTCGTTCTCTAAATTGTCTCCTTTGTGTTAAAATTCAAGAACGTATACTCATGGTCGGTTGACCACTTATTTGTTTTACTATTTGTTAAAAATGTTCAAATGTTTGTAGAGCTTATGGGACTTGACTACGGGGCCATCAGTCCCTAAACTTACAAACTACTTGCCGGCCGCGGTGGCCGAGGGGACTGAGGCGCTCCAGTCACGGTCTGCACGGCCACTACGGTCGGGGGTTCGAATCCCCCTCCGGGCATGGATATTTGTGCCGTCCTAGTTCGTAAGTAGTTCATAAGTAGTTTGTAAGTTTAGGGACTGATGACCCCGTGGTTAAGTCCCATAAGCTTAACAAACATTTGAACATTTGAACAAACTACTTATGAACTAGATAAGACTACAGACGGCACAAATATCCATGCCCGAGGGGGGATTCGAACCCCCGACCGTAGTGGCCGTGCAGACCGTGACTGAAGCGCCTCAGTCCCCTCGGCCGGCTACTATTTGTTACCCTTCCCATTTATAGTTATAACTGCGTCTTCTTTACTCGACTGTTTACTTATTCAATTATTTTTAGGCTTCTGTACTTTAATCGGTAAAGACAGATTTGTTGTTTGGTGATTTTTATGAGGACTAAACAGCATGGTCATCAGTCCCCAGTAAAGACAGAACCATTACGGAATAGTTTTGTTATCTGTCTGTCTGTCGAAACGGTAAGATCGCTTTCTCTCAGTAAATTCATGTCACATACTACGGTCTACTGTCCTTGGGGTGTAAAACATTTAGTATCAATGCAATCAAAAGATATCCTCATTTACACCATATTCTATGATAGGTGCCAACTCACTTATCAACATCTATAAGGTACTTCCCACCGACCTAGGAGCATGAAATTTTACGAGAAGCTCAAATTTACAGCACAAGTACAGGAAAAAAACCGACAATTGTTAATTTGTAATATTTTTTCCATTGCAAACTCACATTACAGTCGTAATTTGTGAGAAACAACTGATACTGCCGTAGGGGATTTTATCTGGTTTTTAGTAATAGGTAGAGTGATTCACGAGGAATATACAGATTAGTGATACAGTTTTATTGACTGAACTTTACACCACATACTCAACTTCTATAAAGTATGTCTCTTGTCGCGACCGCGTCTTCCTGTACGATGCTAGCTGCGCTGAGTCCTAGTGACTGCCTATTTCGGAGCCGAGTTCAGACGGGCTCGTCCAGACGCATGCCGGCCTAGATATAGCCGCTTGTAGAGGGCGCGCTTCTACGTTACTCCCTCCAGGAGGCGCGGCGCCGGCGTGTGATTGGCTGCCGGTAATCCGCTGCCTTCTCCACGATCGTTCTCGAGCGTCTGGCGTGTGGCGCTGACTTTACGCCACAATATGCGTCAAGCCTCTCGGTTTACCCGCTCTTCTACATACTTTACCTGAAAGTCTGTGCCTTGCTGTGATGGACTTCCGTTGTTCGAGATTCATAGAAGTGTCCCGTTGAAAAAGTCGACATTTGCAGCATAACAACAGTCCTATATCTGTCCGTTTTCTTTTCTGGCGACCTTCTACAAATTTTACGAGTAGTCACAACACGGACGGGAGTAAGCGAAGAGAACGCATCTGTTATTACAACTTCAGATAGCACGTTAATATAATTCCAGAATTAATAAAACAAATTAAAACTTACAGTGGCGAATGTGAAATTACACCTTATATTTAAAGTTAAAAATTATAGAAAGTCTTAGAATTACATGAATTGTTATCTTGCCATTAGCGGTATCGGTAACAGGCAAAAATCGCCGATATTCTCGATTCCCGGGATAGACGGACTATCTGTATTCATCGCTATCGTTAGTTCCTAGCATTGCCTGGGTGCGTATTCATTCCTAGCTTATGCTAGTCCGTCTGTTTCTTCCCTCTCTGTCCTTCGCCTTCCGCCTTATACTCGGTCAATTTCAGTTTCGTTTTCATGCAACTTAATCCTTACGACGTTATATCTCCTGAACAATGTACCCTACAAAAATATAATTTTTTATGCTTTTAGAGTGGAATATTAAGAAACTAACTACGAAATATGTTGCGAATTGAGTTTCTAGTAAAGACGTAAAAAATTGCAGCATAATGTATGATGGTTCAGATTTTCATGCATTTAATCGCTTTTGACGTTTTATTTCATGAACTATGTGTCGTAATATAATTTCGGTTGTACATTAAGTGATGTATGTGTATACTATCCTTCAAATTAGTAGTGTACAAGTAGTAAATTGTGACGTCATGCTCAATGCCGTAGTTTTACTGCATAAACAAGGAAAAGTAGTAAGCGATAAACTTATTTGTTTTCATGATTTTTCTGCGGCTCTCAGAGAGAAAAAGTTTCGTGAAGGTGTGAAATTTTGTGTAAAGCTAGTTGCAAGTCCTTACATCCTCTTATTCTTAAATACTGTAAGAATAAAGTTTCTTTATTCACGTCTTATATATTGAGGCAATTTTCCTTTTTTATGACATTATATCTCCTAATTTATGTTGCATAGGTGATTTTTACTCTTCTCCCTCCCGCCATAGTGATTGATTCCTGATGGTAAATAATATTTGTACTAAATTTGGTTGAAATCCGAACAATAGTTTATAAGAAGATGTTTAACATTGTCGCATGTGTGTCATTATTTTGCGAATTTTATTTATGTCGTTATATATATATTGAACTAATTGAATGAAACAGGGGAAGGTAATACACTAGAAGAAGAATGGATAGCTTTAAAAGAGGAAATAGTGAAAGCCGCAGAGGACCAAACAGATAAAAAGACAAGGCCTAGTAGAAATCCTCGGATAACACAGGCGGTACTAAACTTGCCTGATGAAAGGAGAAAACATAAAATTGTAGCAAATGACACATGCGAAAGGGAGTACAGACGACTAGAAATGAGGTTGCCAGGAAGTATAAATTATCTAAGCAGGAATGGCTAGAGGACAAATGCAAGTCCGTAGAAGAATGTATGATTAGGTGATAGGTACCGCCTACAGGAAAATAAGAGAGACATACTGAGACAAGAAAACCAGCTGCATGAATATCAAGAGCTCAGATGGAAAACTGGTACTAACCAAAGAAGGGAAAGCTGAATGGTGGAAGGACTATATAGAGGGTTCATACGAGGAAAACGAAACTGAAGGCAGTATGTTAGAAAGGGAAGTAGTTGAAAATGTGATAGGAGATGCTTTTCTGCGAGAAGAATTCCACAGATTACTAAAAGACCTGAGTCGAAACAACGCCCCTGGCTTAGTTGATATTCCCATTGAACTGCTCATATCCTTAGGAGACACAACTATTCCATCTGGTGGCAAGATGTAAAAGATCGATGAAATACCCTCACACTTAACCCTTTCAGACCTGATTTTTTTCTCTGGTAAGGAAATTATTTTTAATGCTGTAATATTCTTAAGTTAAATTTTCAATGACCTTAGAAGCAAGATTTATGCAATTATATGCACCCATTTTCATACTACAACACTGCGTATACTGAAAAACAAAGCTTCTTTTTTAAGGACTAAATTAATTTTGTAGTGCCAGCTTTTGTACTAAATAAACTGATCGTTGAGTAACTACATAGCAAAATAACAACTACTACCTTCAGTTATACAGTGGAATACAAGTAACCCACAATTTCCGTGTTCTTTGAAGTCCGCAAACTGCTGCGCAGTACAACACCCGCTTCTTAATATTTTTGTAGTGATCTTCCGCAGGTGGCAGTAATTGTTCATAATGAAATGATTGAACACTCAGGTGTCGTATACATGTTCTTTCCATTGAGAAAAAATGCTTCTGAACCATCTTACATACCGTAGAATTTATGTACACATTTGTAGCCAGTGGGTCCGAAAGGGTTAAGAACAATGTGATCATTCCAGTTATAAAGAAAAAAAGTGCAGACAGTGTGAAAACTACAGAACTGTCACTTTAATAAGTCAAACTTACACGAATTATTTGTAGAAGAATAGAAACAATGGTATAATCTGACCTCGGGTAACATCAATCCCGATGTAGCGTAGGTTGGTTGGTTGGTTGTTTGGTACAGGGGGACCAAACTGCTAAGGTTATCGGTCCCCCGCTGGGGAGAAAAAGGAGTGAGGATAGGAAAGGAGGGGAAGGGAAAGGAAATGCAGTCCAGGTAGGAAACAAAGAAGAAAGACTGCATTAGTTCGCAGCCCCGTGCTCGCACGTATTCAAGAAAGAACCGTGAGCCCCCTGAGGGGTCCGATTTAGGAGAAATGAAGGAAGACGTGAGATAATAGTGACCTTACGACTTAGCTTAGAAGGTAAAAGGAACGGCATAGCTACATTTATAGCTTTTGTAGATTTGAAGAACGTTTTAGACATTACTGATCGCAATGCACTCTTTAAACTTCTTCAAGGTACAACGGGTAAAATATAGGGCACGGAAAATTATATAGAACTTGTATAGAAACCAGACAGCAGTGATTCGAGTCGAAGCGCATGCAAGAGACGCAGAGGTTGGGACTGGAGTAAGACACACTGGTAGTCTTTCACCAATGTCATTCAATCTGTGCATTGAGGAAGCTGGGAAGGAACGTAAGGAAAACATTTGCAAGCGCAATTAAAGTTCATAGAGAAGAAATAAAAACTTCGAAGTTTGCCGGTGAAATTGTAATTATGTTGGAGACAGCAAAGAACCTGCAAGAGAAGTTAAATGGAATGGTCATGTCCTAAACGGAGGGTATAAGATGAATTTTAACAAGACAGTAACATGGGTAATAGAATACAATCGAATTATATCAGTCGATGTTCAGGGAATAAAATTAGAAAAATGTTGCAGTAGAAGTAGTAGCTGAGATTTGCTATGTAAGCAGTAAAACTATTTCTGATGACTGGACTAGAGAAGATATAAATTTAAGAGAGAAAATTATTAACACTGAATATTAATTTAAGAGATTAGAAATTTTTCTGGATGCATTAGGCCCGAATGTAGCCTTGTACTGGAGTGAAACTTTGACGGTAAACAGTTAGACGAGAAGAGGATATAATCTTTTGAAATTTGGGGCTACAGAAGAATGCTGAAACTTAGAGGTATGTAGATCGCCCAACTAATGAAAACTTACGCAACAGAATTGGGGAGGAAAGAAATTTTTGAAATATATTGACTGAAAGAAGGGACCTATTGCTGGGATACATTCATAGACATCAAGGAATCGTCAAATTAGTATTTGAGGGAAGTTTGGGGTATAAAAATCGCAGAGCGAGAGAGAGAGAGAGAGAGAGAGAGAGAAAGAGATGTGGGTGGATGTGGGTTGCCGTTCTGACGATGTTTGCACACGATAGAGTATCGGGGAGATACGCATGTTTGGATTGCAGATGACAACAACAACGTACTTCTCCTGCCTGATGAATTTCTTTCTGGCTGTGTTCACACTCCATCTTGCTAGTCTATGATCACTCGAGATAACCGTCACATCCAGTACAATTGCCTTTTTGTTTAATAAAAGCAGTTAGCTGCATTTATGTTCCATTTAGTCTTTGCAAAATACATTTTATTCTTTTGATAGTCTGTATTAGGGAAAACATTTTGCTGGTCTCGCCAAATTCAACTTATGTATCGCCAGTATAGGTCCTGTTATCAAGCCCAGTTTTTCCACTGAGTAATTTTTCTTTACTTTTTGTGCTACCTTTGCGTTACAGTTCTCATTATCATATCTTTACTTAGAGTAAGTCTGCCTTCAAGATTACCTGCGTCATAGTTTGTACTAATGATTACAATTACTGGGCGGTTCCATTCTAGCTCCAACTCATTCTTAAAATAAATACATTGATTTAAAAAACGCAGAAATTTTTCTTGAAAAATACGTACGTAGTTTTATTTTATTTTAAAGCATAAAACCATGTACCTGAATGCTAAATTGTGAGCTGCAAATGTTATAGTTTACATGTCATGAAGTTTACATAACTTCTAAATCAGAGTCCAATGAATACTCAGTGTCTGACAGAGGCAAATCGAATCTTGAACACTGACTTTTAAAGAAGAAAGATATTATTCATCACATTTTATAAGCGACATACAGTATGCATGTGGAAAATGCCTATATATATCGTGTCTGCGGAATGTAAGATAATATGAAACACGGTCCATGGAAATCAGCGTTAACTACAAGAGGCAAATTAAAACGCCTCCTTTGTTATTACTGCCAACGAGGTCACTAATATTGGCGGGGAACGCTTTATATCGACAAAGCAATAATACTGGCTTTTTCTTCCAACGGGCGAACACGATACAAGCAATAGTCACATTCTTTACTGGCACATTTTGCGCGCATTAATAATTCTTTAATCTGGTCGAACACAGAGTTGACTCCTGTCGCCCAAAATCAACAACACATAACATGCAGGAACATGCGGCGCACCCTCCCTGGAAACCGCGGATGAATTTCCCAACCTAGGAAACACGGTGGGGAGCGTGTTATGACATCGCAAATACCACCACTACACTCACCCGTTCGCTTTACCGAGTTTATTAATGGCGCCAGTCTCTTCGTGCACTTGACATATCAATGGTTAAATATTTATGTCCGATGAAATCGAAATGAGCACAGCTCTGACAATACGTTTTGCGGTGTAAGGACGCGAATAGTTAGCACGCCATTAGCTTGTCATTGCTCGTTTTCTGTTGATCAATGAGGAAATTTGTGTACCCGGCGTTTATTTCGCAATTCTTCAACGTCTTCATTATTTTGCTTTGACCTATAGTGAAAGATTTTGATGATTATATTCAGAATGGTGAAAGGAAAGCGTTCCGTGTCTTTCGAAAAGTGGCAAAAGATTAAAGGAAGGGTGTAATAATATAGTTGTTAAATTTAGATACGCATAATCGTTTTGAGATTCAATAATTTATGTAATATACTGTTGGTAATTACTATTATTGAAAGAAATTTTCTTGTGGTTGGGCTACCATAGATTTATGAGTGAATAAAATAACACAATACACAAAAATTGCACTAGAAAAATTTTCCATGTTTACACTAATTACATTTATGTACCTGTCCTAAACGTTTCAGCACTAAGGAATACAATTTCCTTTACAAACCACTATAAGTTTGAGGTTTGATTCCATTACTTGGAGGTGCTCCACGACCACACAATGATGAACTCACCAGATGTAATTAGCAGCATTGATCGTTAATGTTTTATTTTAAAAAACCACAGATCGATTTCGATCACATAATGATCATCTTCAGTGTCCTTCCAGCGAGCATATGCACCGTTGCAGTTACATTCAGGGCATGCATATGCTCGCTGGAAGGACACTGAAGATGATCATTATGTGATCGAAATCGATCTGTGGTTTTTTAAAATAAAACATTAACGACCAATGCTGCTAATTACATCTGGTGAGTTCACTATAAGTTTCTTCTACTGTCTAAATAGCAGAACTTGAAAATAAGAATAGCAGAAAATGCGGAAATGTTAACGGTAAATAAATAGGTTGTTCCTCTACAATCTTCTGAAAGGAAGTTGTACTAACCTAGAATAAATGAGAAGGACTGGTTCTAAAAGTTGGCGGTCTTTAATGACTGCGATGTAGTTGGGACGTTAAACCCTAATCTTCCTTTCTTCTTCTGTTGAAAGTTTCTCCAGAGAAAGTCAAGCTATGTCCGCTACGTCTTCAGTTTATCTACTTATGATTATTAAAGTGTTTTTGACCTATTACCTACATATTCTGAGATCGTTACGTAGTTGGCCTTTAGTTTATGCCTAACAGAACCTTCACCTCATGCCGTGTTTTATAGATATGAAGAAGTTCTAATCCTTGGGATTCCTTGCTGTGTGATCTGATAGTAAACTCGAATAAAGACGAGAGTTTACCCATCTCCACTAGGTCTATGCCTCGTGCAGGAAAGTGATGTTCAATCCATTTGCACAATTTTCAAGTTGATGACTGTTTTAATATTTGTATATTTTTGATCGTTTTCGACATTACATGATTTCAATGCAGTCAATTTAGATTTAGGTCTTTATCCTTAAAGAAATATTTGTTATGTTGCATAATCTTCTCCTATATCGCCTCCGTTGTATTGTTAGCATTTGCTCTAACACCCTCGTATCAGTTCCTTTGCACGATTTTCGTGTAATCAGCTGCAGCAAGTTGTTTTATGTACCGTAACTTTTACCACAAGAGAAGGGATTCAAATTACGTTAATGTAACTGATGTGATGAATCAAGTCAAAGTGTCGCTGTCTGAGATAACCCTGACACTGTTTCACTGAATCGTTGTCAACATCTGCAGAAATGTTAGAAGGTATCTTTGCTGCAATTTCAATAAGTGGTGTATTAGTCATCTGTCACAATGCCAGAAATGAGTACTAGGGAAAAATTTCAGTGTTTTAGGAAACATAACTGTTTGAAAAAAAAATATTAGTCAGTACGCCATAGTCGTATATGGGTTATGCTTCATTTACGTAGCTTATGCAATTAGGGAGAAAAAAAGGAAAATTACGATTTAAAGTAACGTCGACATCATGGTCAATAGACACAGAGAACCACATACGATTTTATTGAGAATGGGGAAGGAAATTAGCCGTGCCCTTAGGAGGGAACCATCCAGGCATTTGCCTAGAATGATTTAAGGAAATCACTGAAAACCCAAATGTGGATGGTCGGAGGTGGGTTTGAACTGTCGTCATAGCGAGTGCGAGTCGAATGGCTAACTACTGTTTCACTTCTCTCGGTCTTATGTAATTAGGTGAGACTGCAATATGTACAAATAATATCAAATTCAGTGAATGGTTTCTGTAAACTAAGAAGTCACCTTTGTTAAAATCGTAAGTTCCTATTTAGGTATGTTAGCTGTCGGGCGATCGATCATGTGTAACTTCGCGAATTTTCTGTTTATATTTAGTAGTAATAGTTGTTGTTATGGTCTTCAGTCCGCAGACTGGTTTGATGCAGCTCTCCATGCTACCCTGTCCTGTGCAAGTATCTTAATCTGCGAATACGTACGGCAACCTACATCATTTTGAATCTGCTTACTGTATTCATCCCTCGGTCTCCCTCTACGATTTTTACCCCATACACTTCCCTCCAATGTTAAGTTTATGATTCCTTGATGTATCAGAACGTGTCCCACCAATCTATCCCTTCTATTAGTAAAGATATACCAGAAACTCCTTTTCTCCCCTATTCGGTTAATCACTTCCTCATTAGTTACGTGATCTACCCATCTAAGCTTCATAATTCGTCTCTGTAGCACCAAATTTAAAAGCTTCTATCATATTTTTGTCTGTACTCGTTATCGTCCACGTTTCACTCCCATATAATGCTACACTCCAGGCTAATGCTTTCAGAAAGGACTTCCTAACATTTAAGTTAATATTGGATGTTAACAAATTTCGCTTCTTCAAAAACGTTTTTCTTCCCATAGCCATTCTGCATTTTATACCTTCTCTACTTTGGCCGTCAGAAGTTATCTTGCTACCCAAATAACAAAACTCATCTACTGCTATATTTCTTCCACAGTTCAGCTTCCCCCTCTTTGCTTAGTATTGGTTTTCCGTCTGAGTTCTTGATATTCATACAGCTGCTTTCCTTGTCTCCAAATATCTCATTTATTTTTCCGTAGGCCGTATCTATCTTTCCCCAAGCTATACATTCTTCTACGGTTCTGCATTTGTCCTCTAGCCACTCCTGCTTAGCCAGTCTCCACTTCCTGTCAATCTAATTTTTCAGACGTTTGTACTCCCTTTTGCCTGCTTCACTTACTGCGTTTTTATATTTTCTCCTCTCAATTAAGCTCAGTATATCCTGTGTTATCCAGCGATTTCTATTAGTCCTTGTCCTTCTGCCTGTATGGTCCTCTGCAGCTTTCACTACCCTATCTCTCAGAGCTACCCATTCTTCTTCTACTCTATTATTTTCCCCAGTTTCAGCCAATCCTTGCCTAACTCTGAAACTCTCAACCACCCCTGGTTCCTTCAGTTTGTCCAGGTTCCATCTCCTAACCTTTCTGCAGTCTCTTAAGTTTTAATCTGCAGTTCATTACCAATAAGTTATGGTCAGAGTCTATATCTGCCCCTGGATATGTCTTACAATTTAAAACCTGGTTTCTAAATCTATTCCGTACCATTATCAAGTCAATCTGGTACCTTCCAGTGTGTCCTGGTCTCTTCCACGTATACAGCCTTCTTTCATGATGATTAAACCAAGTGTTGGTGATCATTAAATTGTGCTCTGTTCTGAATTCTACCAAGCGATCTCCTCTTTCATTCCTGTTCCCCAGTCTATATTCACCTACTACATTTCCTTCTCTTCCCTTTCCTACTACCGAGTTCCAGTCCCCTATTACAATCAAGTTTTCGTCTCCCTTAACTTTCTGAATGATTTATTTTATCTCCTCATACATTTGTTCGATATCCTCATCACCGGCAGAGATAGTTAGCATATAAACTTGTACTACTGTGGTCGGTGTTGGTTTTGTGTCTATCTTTTCTATGATAATGCGTTCACTATGCCGTTCATAGTAACTTAACAGCATTCCTATTTTCTTATTTATCATCAGACCTACTCCTGCGTTACCACCAACTGATTTCGTGTTTATAACGCTGTACTCACCTGACCAGAAATCCTGTTCATCCTGCCACCGAAGTTCACTAATCCCTACCATGTCTAACTTTAACCTATCCATTTCTCTTTTCAGATTTTCTAACTTACTTACGCGATTAAGGGTTAGAACATTCCACGCTCCGATCCGTAGAATTCCTGTCTTGTTTTTTTGATGATGACATCCTCCTGAGTAGGCCCCGCCCGGAGATGCGAATGGAGGACTAATTTACCTCCCGAATATTTTACCCAAGAAGACGCCATCATCATATAGTCATACAGTAGAGCAACATGTCCTCTGGAATAGTAATGACTGTAGTTTCACCTTGCTTTCAGTCGTTCGCAGTAAAGCATGGCAAAGCCATGTTAGCTGAAGTTACAAGGCTAGCTCAGTCAATCATCCAGACTGTTGCCCCTGTAACTACTGAAAAGGCTACTGTCTCTCTTGACTCTTGAGTAACCACACGTTTGACTGGCCTCTCCGCAGATACCTCTCCGCTGTGGTTGCACCTACGGTACGGCTATCTGTATCGTATAGGCACGCAAGCCACCTCACCTCGGCAATGTCTGCGGTTCATGGAGGTGAATTTAGTAGTTAAGACATTCAAAAAGATACAGATGATAAAGCCTCTGACAACAGCTCCATAGATTTGTATTTGGAGATCGATTGAAATGATTTCCTGTCTTAGCAAATATGGCAAACCGAGAATACTATAACTGTAATTTACTGAACAAAAACATAACTTGTGATGTTAACAAAACTACATGCTGTCGACTTAATGGCTCTTCGTGAATTCAAGACACCTATCTACAAAAGGGAAGATATTGTTATCGTTGCATTCCTCAGTCCTAAGACTGGTTTGATGCAGCTCTCAATGCTACCCTGTTCTGTGCAAGCTTCTTGGTATCCGAATAACGATTGCCGCCTTCATCCATTTGAACCTTCTCACTGTACTCGTATGTTTGTCTCTCTCGGCGATTTTTCCCCTCCCCTACACACTCACACTCCCCTGCAGTACTAAGTTATCTATTCCATGACGTCTCAGAATGGACCCTATCAATCAATCCCGTCTTACAGTTAAATTATTTTCACAACTTCTTTTTCTCCCCAATTCTGTTCAGTTCCTGCTCAATAGTTACGTGATCTACCCATATGATATTTAGTATTCTTCCGTAGCACCACATTTCAAAAGCTTCTATCCTTTTGTTGTCTGCACTGCTTATCGGCCAAGTTTCACTCCCATAGAAAGCTGTACTCCATACAAACCCATTCAAAGAAGACTTCCAAACACTTAAATTAATATTTGATGTTAAAAACATTTTTCTTTTTCAGAAGTGCTTTCCTTAACATTACCATTCTGTATTTTATACCTTTCCTACTCCGGCCATCAAAAGATGTTTATTTTCTACTTCATTTGTACACTATTGCATATTTAATATAGCATTTCTTAATATGATTCCCCAAGAATCTCCTGATTTGACTATATTTCTTTCACTTTCTATGCTCTTTTCAATTTTCATGTTACACCCACTCCTTTCAATACACAGTCAATTCCGTCCAATTGCTCTTCCAGGACCATTGTTGTCTCCAACACAATTGCAATGTCATCGGCACATCGTAGATTTTCGTTGCTTTTCCCTGAACTTTAATTCCGTTTTGAAATTTCACTTTGCTTTTATACACACACCTTGTTCAATTTACAGATTGGATATCACTGGGGACAGGCCGAAAGGCTGTCTTAGTATCTTCCACACCACTGATTTCCTTTCATGCCTTTACATTCATATAACTTCCGTCCGGTTCCTGTACTTTACCTCCGCTATCTACAAAATTCCAAAGGGTATATTCTAGTCAACATCACTGTGTTGTTCTACCGACTGTACCGCTAAAAGGTTTTGCCACCGAATTTTTACCAAATAACTGAATCAAAGTCACTTCTTAAGCATATAGTCATAGAATGAATGTCTTGCAGACTTGTGTGTTTTATTTAAATAATAAGAGACAACTTATATTTATTTATTTAGCCTGATCAGATTAGGGCTATCAGGCCCTCCCTTACATCTGACCAGGGTTTTACACATACAATAACTTTTTATATCTGAACTGCCTATGATATAACAATAATTTTAATATATGAACGATTAATAAGGTATTGATTGATAACATAATTTAAACGGATTGAATACATGTAAAGATCAATACTAGTAGTACTACTGAAACAGCTTCTACTGCTATCGATGTAATAAAGGAAATAATGACAGTGATATTGCCAGATACAAAATGTAGCTTTGAGTATGCAGAAATTGAATATGACTTAGCTAATTCTGATTTAAGAAAGTTAGGAAAGCTATACCTCGCGAGAGCAATGGAATCGTATAATATCTGGGAGGAGGTATGAATGTGACGTTGCAACAAGGGCTTAGGGAAACAGAGAATGACAGTATTATTGCTTTAGTAGATGTTCCATTAACTGTCGTTTGAAGCTAACAATGTTATTCAGTTCTCTGATACACTGAGGGAAACTGTCCCAGAGTGTGGTCCCTGCTACTGAAAGGTGTCCGAGAAAGTGGCCGAGTGCTGGAGAGAAACAGAAAGGGTTTGCTATGTTGTTGAGACAAGAGTGTTAAGGTCGAGGAAAGATATGAGGGGACAATGTACGTTGATAAGAGAGTAGACGAAACAGAGTGTATGAAAATCTCTGCATTTATAATAGAGAAGAGTAAAGTACAATTTAATATAATAACAGTAACAATAGTTATAACAAATTACCATAAATACGCTTTTATCACGAGGCAGCACAGTGCGACAAAACTACACGCCATATTTATATCTATGTATACCATCGAAGCCGAGATTGGAAATAAAATTTCTTGTTCATTTTTACTGACGAATTTGTAAAATGTTACCTAAAATTACCTAACTTTAACATTTATTTTCTACTACGTCTTCTAGAGGGAAGCGAAGATTGTAACGTCTACTATTTACACGCACAGTCGCCACGCGGTATTTTGCTTGATATTTTTTCTAGTCGATCAGTGCAACGCTAATCGATTCATATTATGAGCCGTACGATTCGACGGCGAATATTCGCCCCCGTCTTTCACGGTTGATAAGTGAAAGGCAGTTTGAGTAAGGCTCGTTCTTTGTTCTTTGAAGGGCTTCCTGGCAACCAGCCCTCTGTCTAGTCTTCTGGGTTAATTGCCCGTGAACTAAAGTACTGATTGTCTATCCCCAGTACCATATTAATTAGCGTTTCCGCTATTAGCACACCAGCAAGCAATTTTTCCATTATTCAAGTGACCTGGAGGGTGCAACTGCGTGGCTTTTTAAAAAAGTTATGCCTTGTGAAAGTTTGTCAAAAGACGTCCTAGATAACTGCGGTTTGAGTACGAAAGTAACATTTCGCTTCATACGTCAGAAACGTAATTGAACTTAATTCTACTCATAATATGAAGAAAAATTAAGCTTAATCTTGTTTCCAGATATATTTGCAGCGCAGTTTAAGAATGTAAGTTTACTCTTTATCAATAAGTAAATTACTTAAGTAATCGGCAAGATCACAGGTTAGAGATCTTGTTATCTGAGCGAATAATAGACTTTATCTTTCCATGTCGTTGCTGAACATCAGATAATAATATGTTAATTAACAATAAATATAACTGAACACAAATATTGTAACAGAACATAAAAGAAACTTACCACCCAATGAATGTTAAGTGTTTTATCTAGAAGCTACCCATGTAGCCGTGCGATATTAAACAATTTTCTTTTCGAACCAAAACATGAGAAACTGAATGCGATCAGGACCTGTGAGTTTATAGGTACGTATGCTGCCAATTAGACGACTAGAACACAAACTGGGTCAGCCGTCATTATTTAGGATTAAAAGGAAAGCCTAAAGACATCAGTGAAATATTATACCCTGTTTTAGCTAGTTGTTAGTCCTTCCCCCTTCATAGATCTGAACGTGATTGACTTACGGTTTAACCGGCGAATGTTCGAATGAAACTGTGATTGTCGCAAGAATACCTGAAAGAAAAAAGTGTGTCTATGAATGCATCCCATCATAACTATCCTTACGTCGTGTTATTCCTGACACAATTTTGTACGAATTTTGTGGAGGTGTTTCTCGCTGTGTGGGATGGGAGAACGTAGTAGGGAAGGAGATATACGTATGTTACAAAGGCAAGCTAACAGCTCACCTTCAGTGAGGAGTGTGGCTGCTATGACGTTTTTCTGCTCAAGTTACTGGACATGTTAAGACTTCCAGAGGTTAATAAACAGCAGTGTCTGTTCTTTCAGACATGGACATATGAAAATTTGTGGCGGGGCCCGGGTTCAAACCCGGGACCTCCTGCTCACTAGGCCGTTGCGCTTATCCCTGCCCCACCCTATGTACATAAGCCCGACACACCTGCACGGATTACTCAAGCAAGTTCCCCTCCCGACCCAAACCATCATATTATGTCCTCCTACTTCGTGCATTGTATCCAATTCTCGCAACTGGCTCTGTATTCCTGCCAGGAGTCCGGGATTCGTGTTCATCCGCACTGAAATATATCACTGATCGACATGGAAACCTTACAATTAACAAATTGCGGCGCCTGTTCTGTACGATTTATTGGTGACTTGTGAAAATTTTTGCCGGACTGCGATTTGAAACCGGATTAGTCCCACTCACCGTGAGCTGTTATGTCAAACATTCCGTACACGTCACCCGGATCGACCCAAATTCTCATATGCCACATGTTGTCTACTACTCATGAGGGCTCGATTGTGTAATTCCTGTACAAGGAAAGACTTATTGCAAATACCGCGTGCATTTCTTTAGCTTAAATGCGATGTAATCCCTGCAAAAGTTCTTACGGTTTCTATGAATATACCAAATGTATTCGTAATTGTGAATTAAATCAGCGTGAGCTGTACAATTTACTGGTGTCACGAAAGTATGTGCAGCACTTGGTTTGGAACCAGGGTACCCGCTATTACGCTATCCGTGCACGCCTCGCGGACCAATCCAAACTTCCATATGCACGCCAAGCGTAATGAGTATCGCGACCGCTCGCAAAAACGGAAACCCAGGGTTTGAACGCCGGCCAGGCACAAAATTTTCATGTCATCACTAAATCACCCAACTCATTCAAATTCATATTGGCAGTTGCGAATACGGTAATTCTTGTATCCTTTTACATTTTTTCACTCTCTGATAACGCTGCCTCTATATCCTTTAGTCATTACTCAACACCTGGCGCTGTTCACTTTCGTTGTGCACCGTGTCAAGTTTGATAACACTAGCGACTGATTGCCGTGTTCGAATATAATAGCGAAAAATGACAAGTGAACATATGCAAAGGCATCATGTACTACTAATTCCGCATCAAAACGGTCAGGAATCTTACATGCTGAAAGACAGGTATTTTTTTAGTTTTGTGCGATATTACTAAACTGTAGACTGGCTAGGACGTTGTTGATTATCATCAGTGCTTTATTTAAATATTTGTTTCATCTAACAAGATTAGGACTCTCGGACTCCCTCTTACAGCTAAACAGACTTCCTCACCGAAATTCGCATTATGATTTGTATAGTACATTATCAGCGTAAAGTTAAAATTGTGATACGAGTATGGTAGTAGTTCAAATGTTTGTGAACCTTATGGGACTTAACAGCTGAGTCATCAGTCCCTAAACTTACAAACTAAAGACAGCACAAACATCCATGCCCGAGGGGGTTTCGAACCCACGACGAGGAACGGCCTTGCGCATCGCAGCAAAGCGCCTCAATGCACTCGGCCTCTCCGTCACGGCTTTGTTAGTACTACTACTACGACTAATAATAATTATAATAATGTTGTTAATGACAATAATAAATATATACATTAATTATCATGTGAAAAGTGAGGTATTTCAGTTTTATTAACATTAAGCAATTTCCTCAGTACACTCTTATCGAATGTAAGTAGTGACAACTAACAGAAATCTGTGACAACAGTACAGAATAAACATAAACACAAAGAAGTCAATGTGGAGCAAAAAATAATTTATCACAGGGAGAGGAGAAAAAAGTGGACTAAATTTATGGGAGGAGATGGAAAGAAGGAAACAGCAATGTAAGCGGATGAGAAACACAAAGATAGGTGTATTCTGGCAGAAACTGTAGTTCCCGATAATACAGGAAGAAAATAAAATGAAAGGAAAAACAGGTAGTATACGGGAAGAGGAAAGTTACACTGATAATAAAAGTAAAGTTCAAAATATTCGAATCTCTCAGTCAAGTGAATTTATCTGAGATTTTTTTTTTTTTTTTTTTTTTTTTTTTTTTTTTTTTTTTTTTTTTTTTTGCACTGGAGAGCTATTCAATACGTTACATCAACCGCCTATCAGTGCTGTTGGTAACGGAAGACGCGGCTGTTCGCCACGCTGGTACCGCGCAGCAGAGGACTTTACGGTTCACGCATGTCTTCAGGCTCATCTCCTGGCGAACGTAGAACGTAGGACAGTGGAAATTTGGGCGTCGACAAAGAACATAACATACCATCGGGCACATTTTGGGTGGCGAATATCGTGCCTCTTACCAATATTCCTCTCGCCTCCGAAAACAGGGTAAACTATATAGAGAAAGACATGACTGGCAGACTGTTGCTTTTAGTAATGTGAACAGCAGAGAGGACAATTCGAACTATATAGTTGTAGTGAGCTATAGACTACAAACGCCATACAACTTCAGTTATTGTAGAGGACAGTACAGCATAGATCTGTAACATCATCCTAACCATTTGTTTTGTTCAAATATTTGTCAAGCTTAAGGGACTTAACTGCGGGGTCATCAGTCCCTAAACTTACAAACTACTTATGAACTACCTTATATTAAAGACGACACAAACATCCATGCCCGAGGGGATTAGAATCCCAGACAGGGAGCGGCCTCGCGCATCATAGTATAGCGCGTCAATGCGCTTAGCCACTCCGCCGCGGCACCATTTGTTTTCCTGAAAAGTCAAGGAGAACTGGTCTCCCAGCGGGCGCAGTATGCGTTCCTAGAGACCTCTGAAAAATGATCATGAACCCTTCTGCAGGCAATGTTACTTAGCCTACGCTTCATTAACTGGTATTAAGTCCTAATCTTACTTTTACTTTACTTATTTCCTGTATCCCCTAAGTGGAGCATGGGACATCAATGAACTTCCGCCACCGGACTCTGTTCTGCTCCAGTGTCTTGATCTCAGTCCAGGTCTTCCCTCCTTTCTCGGTCCCTTCTGCTACTACACCCCTCCTCCATGTATTCCTTGGCCAGCTTCTTCTCCTGCTATCTTGTGGGTTCCATTCAAGGGCTTGTCTTGCCCCGTTGTCTTTGGCACGCCAAATGTATGCCCAATCCACTTCCATTTCCTACGGTGTATCTCAATATCAGTGGGTGTTTGATGGGTTCTTCTCCATAGTTCTTCATTGGAGATAACTTGTGTTCACCATATCCTCAAGATATTCCTCAAACTTCTATTCACAAATGTTTGAAGTTTGCTAATGAGCTGTTTGTTAGTTTTGCATGATCCACACCAGTAGAGCAGTACCGGCAGTACTGAAGATGCGTAGTTTTGTATAGCTGTTAAGTTCCCTTGATTTCCATATTGGTCTCAGCATTGCAAATGCCCGTTTAGCCTTATTTATTCTGTTTCCTGTATCTTCGACAGTTCCACCCCTAAAAAAATCTTATTTCACTTTACTTTTTTTTTTAAAGCCAGTGTGGAAAATTCTGGAACGTCGTCTGGACCGGCTAGTTATGGTAACACTACCAGTATGATCAACAGGTGGAGGTAGCTTTGAACGCGGTATCTCAAGATGGCACTCAATGACAGTTTCTTTATTGCATCCAGTGGCAGCCACAATAATGTTCTAACATGTCGAAATCGAGAAAGGTTTCACAGAGTATAGGATAGCAGAAAAACAGTCATTAAAGAAGCACGAGGAACTAGACTTCTGTCGAAGAAGATGGATTTAACTATAAAGAAAAGGCCCTCATTTTCAGCAATACATGTCTGATTTCTTACTTTGATAGATGCAGTGTTGCCAGCTCAAGGCCCCCTGGCCTGGGCTAGTTATGGCTGGTGCCCTGGACGGACAGCGAGCGCCTCACGCAGGCCATCTCTCGGCTCTCGGCCCGGACGCTCCCTGACCGCAGGCTTGTGTTCGATGCTATTTTTAGGCGGACACAGCCGTCGTGTGGCCTGATTTGCCGCACGTGAAACACTTAACATTCTCTCCGCGCCGCCTTTTCCTTCACTTCCTGGTGTTCATCTGCAGTACTTCCGTTTTACCGAGTTTTCGCGATTTTCGTACAAAATCGGGTTCCATAGTTTTTCTTCGATAACTCTGCATTCAGCTGCCAGATTTTTTCCTAATGAATTTTCGTTGAGTTGATTCTTATACCCAGCATACTGTCAATTTTTTAAAAATACACTCTTAAGTTTGGAGATACTATTTTTTGTGTGAAACTGATGATATTTTTAGACTACGTTTGTTGCGTGCATTAGACGAAGAACGTTTCTGTATCTTGCACCAAAGGTAATCTTTGTTTGTAATGCTATTAAATATAGAAATTATGTTGTTTCCTTGCTAAATTTAGCAAATGTTCGCCTATCCCAATGTTAGTATTGACTCGGTTAAATAAAGTTTCCTCCATTTTGGCTATTATTAAAGAAACCAACTACGTATAAGCATTACGTGCTGATTGACATTCGCAGCAGACTGGTGGGTGAACTCTTCGGCAAAATTCCCCGTAATGCCCTTGATCCCCCCAGTGGCCTCACGGTTGTTTTGTATGTTCGTGGCGAGTATGGGACCCCGATCTAATGCAGTCTTTCTTTCTTCTTTCCACCCTGGATTGCATTTCCATTCCCTTCCCCTCCTTTCCTATACTCATTTCCTATCCCCACCGGGAGACTGATGATCTTAGCAGTTTAGTCCTCCTGCCCAACCAACCAATCGTTGGCCTTGTCTGAAAAGGGCATTTATTGTTGACAAGCGAACTGGCCCGGCTTAGCACAGTTTGTAGTAACAAGGGTAGCTCCTCATCGTACCTCACTCAGATTTGGTGATAACATGCTCCAGTCGACAACACAACAAAAAATGAACCCATATTAAATATGAAAAAAAGGAAATAGGTGTAAGGATCTTAAAAAATAACAGAAATAGTGAATGGCCCAAGTTAAAGATGTGAAACATCGATAGAATTTGCAGGGCCATTGAGTCGAGTTTATCTGGTCACGGTGTTGGATTGGGTAGCAGGAGGAGTTCAGTTTTCAAATATCCTCTGTGCTCAGTTTTTTCATGTTTAGACCGTCCGGTCATTGACATGTCTGTTCTCTTTTTGCCATCTAGTATATAACGCCAGACGTGTTTACCGATATAGAATTCTGAAGGTTGGTCGCCTTTTATGGTTCCTATTCGATAGCCACTTCCTTTGAAAAAATTAAATGTTCAAATCTTTCTAAACCAGTGGGACTTAACTTCCTTGGTTATTAGTACCTAGGTTTACAAACTGTTTAAACTTAGCTAAACGAACCTAATGACAAAACACACACACACACACACACACACACACACACACACACACACACACATAGACACACACACAAAATTCTCCAGGGAAGACTCCAACCTCCAACGGCGCACAACCGCGCGCTCCGCCTTAGACTGCTCGGCCACTTCTTTTCGGCTCTTATCAGAGTGGTTGCTGTTGCAAACGGACACAAAGCCGAATACAGCGAACAGACATTTCAATGTTCGGACTAAAAATTCATAATTTTATGAAAAAATAAAAAATAAATAACATAAAAAATAAAAAAAAGTTGTTGCTTCAGGGAGATTTGAACGCTGCCTGCTTCGCAGTCGGACACCGTGATCGTGTAACTATGACATGCAGATCTTGAGCTTGGACCGTTCTGTGCTTCCATTTTGCTAGTTCAGTAACTTTCTTCTTGTTTCCATGCCACCAGTGTTCAGTTTTGTGACATGCTAACCAACGGGTCATCATACAACTAAATCTAAAGGGTGTGAGATGGGAATTTTCCCTTGTAAGTATCTTGTATAGCGTAGCTGCATTAAATTATGTACACAAACCACCCCGTGAACTTGTATATCTATTAGTGAAAACCGTGTAAGATTTCCTACACTAAATCCTGAGATTATCTTCTTATACAGAAAGAAAACCACAGCGTTGAACTGTAATTTCTAATATGTGACGGTAGAATACAGGACAGACGTCTGTCGCTTGGGAATGGCCGTGCGTTCTAAGGCGCCTTGCTGCGGAGGGAGCGGTTGCTCCCCGTCGCAGGTTCAAGTAATGTTCAAACGTATGTAACCTCATTGGACCAAACTGCTATGGTCTTCATTCCCTAGGATTACAAACTACTTAACTAACGTACACTAAGGACAACAAAGACATCCATGGCCAAGGGACGACTCGAACCTCCGGCGGGAACGGCCGCCCAGTCCGCGTCCATTCCGTGCGGCGTCGCAGGTTCGAGTCATACCTCAGGCATGTGTGTGTGTGTGTGTTGCCCTTAGCGTAAGTTCGTGTAAGTAGTTTGTAAGCCTAGGAACCGATGACCACTGCAGTTTGGTCCCTTAACTTCATTTGAACATTTTGACAACCATCTGGTTCCAGTACAAGTTTTACGCTACAGCTCTGTCATACTAATATGCTTAATATAATACTACTTCGTCTGTTAAAATAAAATCACAATAAGGAGTAAACACCTAACAATGGTTAATTAATAAACCGTTCTTGTAGTCTCCACAGTAAAATAAGTGAGAAAATTATTATTTACAGGGAATCAAAATATTTCTCAATTCACAGGAACTTGTGTGCAAACAATACGAAACGGGAGATATCTCATGTGCTCTTAACTCCCAATCTGGAAGTTTTATTTTTTGAGTAAGTGACAAAAGCCTATCTGGGGTAGCGAATGGTGAATGGTGTATGTCCTTGAAAATTGCGCATCGTAATAAAGATGTGATTTGAATTCGCACTTGGATCTTTTGAGACACTAGCGTAAATGATATAGACATTAGCTGCTCTCTTGGGATAAGAGACCACCTCTCTAACTCCGATCTTGATACAAGGAAATCTCCATGTCATACTGCATGTAATCGAACAACGCATATTTGTGCAGACTTTGTCCTTAATCGCACATTTTTGCTTGAGGGAGATTTGAACACTGCTCCAGCTAATGAGCTGAAAGCTGCACCTAAAAAAGTCATATTGGCGTAAAGTATACTACGAGGCGCATTCAGAAATTAAACTTCCCTATCATTTTTGGCCTACGTTAGCTTACGGTAGTAACATTAAAAGAGGGCTTTTACGATCGCCTTTTCTCAGTTCGAAATTTAAATGAAAATAACGGCAACTGAATAAACGAATTTGTTGAGAAGAAAATTTGCTCCATTATGTTATTTCAATAACTCACACCGTTATAGAGATATTTACAAAAATAACGGCGGTTTGACACTTGATTTTACGTAAATCAGGCGTTCGGAAATGTCAAGTGACATTCCTCGCCCAAAACTCTCTCTGGCATACGCCATTCTCATTCTAACTCACGCGTTGTCATTTCAAAGCAATGATGCACTTAAGAATTAACATAAACACTTCGTTCTTAGTACGATAAATTAGAATCTCGTATCTAAAAATACAATATTAGCACACCTGTCATCAATAGTACGAAACTGAAGAAACAGTTATGGAATTGTTCGCCGTAGTGCAGTGAGCAGCGCTTTAGCTTGTAATGTCCATGGTCGGTAGTTCGCAACCTGCAAGTACCAACTTTTTTTTTTTCGCCTTTGCTCCTAAAAGCGTTTCGGGCACTCTTATTAATAAAATAGAGCAATGTTCTGCAAAAACTGGAGATGTGCATGTGCAAGAGTGTTCCCTCTAAAATTTGTGTTCTATTTCGTGGACTTGCCGTGAAATACGCACCAACGAATTATACAATGGGCTTCTGAAGCATACGCACATAAACTGGGAGGATACGGTAATAATGAATAATCTAAAAAAACGTGCTGATACTAGTAGTTTCATATATAAATGAAGTCCTAGATTTCTGTAGCAACTGTCGTTCCTTGATGAAACCGAAGGGAAGTGTATACACTGCAACAAATTACCTAGTTTCTTTTTTTCTTCTAAACACTTATTCAAAATCTATGAAATATGTTATAAGTTATTAATTAGAATTAATGCTTCTACTAAAATATTTATCCTTGGCATGGTTGCAATGGACGCTTTTAATGTAAATTCCATTACCTTTCCTGTAGTTCAGATATGACTTTGTTCTGCACTAAAATAGAGAGGAAATAATCTGTTTCAGTCCGTGACTACGTTTTCTTTTACAGCTAAAATTACAAACGGAGTAAGTGTGGTAATACTGAACTCCACATAACTCTAGTACTTAATCTACATACGAAGTTATTGCCATCATTACGCCATTTACAGCAGTCACTGTATCTAGCCCAGTTTATGTACATGTGATAAAGAAGTCTAGCCGGCCGCGGTGGGCGAGGGGACTGAGGCGCTCCAGTCACGGTCTGCACGGCCACTACGGTCGGGGGTTCGAATCCCCTCTCGGACATGGATATTTGTGCCGTCTTTAGTACAAGGTAGTTGATAAGTAGTTTGTAAGTTTAGGGACTGATGACCCCGTAGTTAAGTCCCATAAGCTTAACAAACATTTGAACATTTTTGAAAGAAATCTAGATCTGCAATTCGTTGGTATGTATTTCATGGCATGTTCACAAAATAGAGCAAGTGCACTTTTCAGAGAAAGCACTGTTACCTTTGAACAACTCGGAATTTTTCGGAATGTAGTTGTGTTCAAGATGAAAAAAATTGCCAGTGGCGGTATATATTCTTCAGGTAGAGCGATGCTTTTCGGTCGTTTGTTCATGTTCGTTCTGGGTTGTTTGTTGAGAATTTGGCTCAATTTTTTATTACGTATGGAGTTGAGCCCTCTTTTTTCCTCTTTTCATTGGTTCTTCGGTTTGTCGGTACTTGGCGGGCATGTTTCGTTTTGTTTTGTTTTGGTTGTTTCGTTGCTGACTTAGTTTTTTCGTTACAGAGGCCTTCGAGCCCTCTGACCGAGCACGCAGAGCTACCACGCCAGCAATCCTCTGACCGAGTGCGGTGAGCCACCGCACCCGGCAAGTTTCGAACCACCGTCTAGGATGTTCGTGCATCACAAACTAATTCGCTGGCCATTACGCTACGCCGAACAGCTGCGAGAATAGTCCGTAATTCTCGTACCATCGATGGCAGGTGTTATCTGCTAACATGCAGTTTTTAGACATTAGATTGTAATTCATTGCCCTAACAATGGCGTGTTTTTGATAATTTTCAATGCGCTATTACTTTGAATTGACAATGTTTGAGTTATAATAAGAAAATCCTCAAATAAAGATATCAAGATGGTGTATGCAAAAGAGAATTTCGTGCAAGGTTTCGGGTGAGGGTTGGCACGTGACTGATTACCGAACGCCAAATATACGTTTTGTTCCTTCTAGGCTATAGTCACTCATCCGAACGCCAAATGTACGCTACGTTCCTTCCAGGCTATAGATTCGTAAGCAGTACAGGCAAAGAAAATAAACTTAGAGCAAACTACCAAGGCAAGACAGATGATAATATTTTAACAGAAAAATATAATGAAAATATGGGAGAGATATTAAAATAATAGTTTAAAGAGGCAAAAGTTCAAAAAAGAGTATGTTTGTCAAAGCTAAACTCAAATAACAAATAATTTTGTCTGTTTGTTACAATACATCAGAGAGAATATTACGTGTTGGGTGCTTAGATACTACCACAGTAGTAGAGTCGTAATCGTATCGTCCACAATATTTTATTATTTATATTTTTATTATTATTGTCCGAAATATTTGAAAAAAATCATAAAACCACAGGCAAAGCTAAAGTGGGCCTTACAACACGCCAGTGCGATTTTATTTTTTTTTATTTTAACAGAGACAACATAGCTACATGAAAAACTTTATTGGCAGCATGTACTGCAAGTTTCAACTTTTTCCGACATAGACGTTAAAAGAATTGATACAATTGTCATATCGTGGGATCTACATTTGTATCCCTGTGTCAAAGAAGTCTGCCGCCTGTGAATGGAACCAGCGTTTGAGAGTCCTCTTCAGCCCTTCGTCGTTATCAAAACTCTGCCTGGAAGTCAGGAATTTCTTGTGGTGCTAGGTGAGATGTAAATCGCTGGATGATCAAACAGCTCCCATAAGTACTTCTGCTAAACAGTTGTTATGCGCCGAGCGGTATGGGGACGAGCATTTTCACGGAGCAGCAAAACACCCGCAGGAAGTATTCTGCGCCTCTTGTTCTTCCTCTTTCGGCCAACATTTTGAGAATGACGATGAGCTGAAGACGATAAGACGATTGTCACACGCTGGTTCCATTTACAGTGTTCAATGAATCAGAAACACAAAAGTTGATCACACGATATGACAAGTGCCTTAATTCTCTCGGTGACTACGTCGAAAAATAGCTCTGTTGCCGTACCTGTTGCCAATAAAGCACAAGGAATCACTCGATGGACCCACGTCGCACACAGTTGTGTACAATGATGGCCTGTCAACGGATTTCGGTTTACATCACGCTGTTTCTCAAGCTTCCAGATCGTCTCCTTACACACCTCCATGTAACAAGCTTCAGTACAGAGCCCTCTAGTCTGCAACTTGCGTCGGCGTCTGGGAAGTCGCCCTAGTAATATGCGTGACATGTAATACGTCAACCAATATTGAGAAAAGAGTAAGAAATTCGGGGACATTACTTTTTACCTTGTCCTTGTATCAACTTCTGTGGCTCAGCGTTCGGTGTCTTTGGCTGCCAAAATCCCGCGCGTGAGTGGCCGAGTGGTCTAAGGCGCCATTCCACGGATTCAGTTGCCGCTGCCCGTCGGAGGTTCCAGTCCTCCCACGAACCGATGACCTCAGCATTTTGGTCCCTTCGGTTTACAAACGTTTGAATATTGAGCTGTAACAAAGAAGTATCTGGATTCATCACCTGCCGGCCGCGGTGGCCGAGGGGACTGAGGCGCTCCAGTTCAAAATGTTCAAATGTTTGTAGAACTTAAGGGACTTAACTACGGGGTCATCAGTCCCTAAGCTTACAAACTACTTATGAACTAGCTAAGACTAAGGACGGCACAAATATCCATGCCCGAGGGGGGATTCGAACCCCCGACCGTAGTGGCCGTGCTGACCGTGACTGGAGCGCCTCAATCCCCTCGGCCACCGCGGCCGGCAGGCGCTCCAGTCACGGTCTGCACTGCCACTACGGTCGGGGGTTCGAATCCCCCCTCGGGCATGGATATTTGTGCCGTCCTTAGTTGTAAGTAGTTCATAAGTAGTTTGTAAGTTTAGGGACTGATGACCCCGTAGTTAAGTCCCATAGACTCTACAAACATTTGAATATATGATTCTTCACCTCCTACCACAACAAACTTTGCTGTTGAGAGGGACTGGCATAATGAACTCAGCCCCGTCTTGCATCCATTCTACTAGCTCTGAATCTATCCCCCCCTACCGCCCCGCCTCCGCAGGGCTCATTTTCCATCCTCTTCCCATATCATACCTCCACCTCTCTCCTTCCACTCCCCACCACACATTCCTCACAACTTTATATTATATGTCCTAATACTAACCTTCCCTCATCCCTCGTCCCCTAATAGCCTTTCCTATCCTGTCAGCCGGCCGCGGTGGCCGAGGTGACTGAGGCGCACCAGTCACGGTCAGCACGGCCACTACGGTCGGGGGTTCAAATTCCCCCTCGGGCATGGATATTTGTGGCGTCCTAGTTCGTAAGTAGTTCATAAGTAGTTTGTAAGTTTAGGGACTGATGACCCCGTAGTTAAGTCCCATAAGCTTTACAAACATTTGAACATTTTTCTATCCTGTCAACATTTTGGTACCAGTCCTCCACCCTTAGCATCACCACTCTTCTATCCCTCTCCGTAAGCACCTGTTCTTCCCTCAACCGTAACAGGTCAGGTCCTTTTCGTTTCTTTGACAGTAAGAGCGGCCCGTTCCTATGTTCCCTGTCTTTTCCGTCGTGCTCCCTTCAGCGCTTCATCAGTACCTTTTTTATTCTTAAGGTCTGCAAGTGTACCAAGGTTTTTTTTTCCTTTTAACTGTGCTAACAGTTTTCAATGTGTATTTTTATCTCCGTTTCTTTTAAGTATGCATTAAGACATCCGAAGCTTCATGTAAATACATATTCTCCCATTCGTGTCACCTGTTAAATATCTTTAAACCCTTTGTAATATGTCACCAGTTTATGTATTTTTATTTGCCCATGTAAATATTAATGTCAAATGTCATATGGCTGAAGAGCGACCCAATTATACCGCTGACACACTCCCTCTCGAGGGGGGGGGGGATGAAATAACAACAAAATAAAAATAAAACTGGCATCAATTCGCGAGGACAACTGAGAACTTTCTCGAAAGCTTAAAAAGACGATGGTATTGGTGTCGAGAGAAATGTGCTGACCTCATACCTGTATAACAAGGACTTCCAGTGCTGCCTTGGCTCTATATTACACAAGAAAAGGAACAAACAAACAATCGTCAGAGTACTGTAGGATAATAAAGATGCACTAAAACTGGGTAATTAGAGACAATAACATGTGAAGATGCTCCGCTACCTATTAACCCATTTACATTAAACGCCAAGTATGCAACCCAGCTACAGTCTTGACGATCGTTCATCGTCTGACATGGCCTACGAGGGTATCAGTCTAAGGCTCATTTAAGCCAAGGACGGTAGCGCCAGGAAATTAAATTCTGTTTTCAGTTGAATTACATATCAATATTATAGCGTACGATAAATTTTATTACCATCAATTAGCACTAAATACCAACCACCGAGTACAGAACAGGTATTGAAAAAGAGTGAGCACTTTTTTACCGTTTCCGGTGGCTGTCCTCTGCAAATAAAACAGCAACCGAGAGCGAGGCAGCTCTGCAGAACGCACAAAGAGAAACGAACAATAATTCGAGGAAATAATAGAAGACAATTGTGTCCTCCTTTTCCGTGACTATCCTTAAATTATTAAAACAGACAGTAATATTATATTTATATACTGCTTACGCAACGCAACTATCTAGTTTACTTGCTAAACGTATATTTGAATGAAATGAGAACAGCATACGGCTGATGCCAATCAGGCACTACGACTATTATACTGTCATAAACCTAAACTGTGATTTTCTATTTCTGCATGCTGACTGTGAAAGCCACTAAAAGTCCATAACAGACAGTCCTTCAAGAAGAAGCGCCGTATTGGTCCTATACCAACTGAATACTGTACAAACTACCACAGAATGTTTCAGATGCCTTTATTGTCTTATCGGCCAACAAGAGAAATATTTTTGCTAGTGGACATCTTTTATCGAAAAATGTTTCTGTGCTGTTGTGTAACTTATTATAATCTCAAATTGTGCAAATCGCTTTCAGCAATTTGTAATGTTCAAATGTTTGTAAATCTATCGGACCAAATTGCGTGGTCATCAGTCCGTAGCTTACAAACTACTTAAACTAAGATAAACTAACCTAAGGACAACACACACACCCATGCCCTAGGGAGGACTCGAACCTCCGACGGCGAGAAACCGTGCGCTCCGCAGCGATATTTTGTAGTGTAACGGATTTCTTAGTATTGGCAATAAGGTGGAAAATAACGTTCGAAGTATTTCGCTATTCAGACATACTCACAAGGTTATCCAGCAGATTAACATGACACCCAAACAACCAGGATACTATCGTCTATAGACTTCCACCTCACTCGTTAGCGCGGATTCCGGCAATGTGCTCATACTCATCTCAACTCCCATCAATGAAAATCAAATGTTCAAATGTTTGTAAAGCCTGTGGGACTCAACTAGGTGGTCACCACTCCCTAAACTTACAAACTACTTATGAACTACTTACGAACTAGGACGGCACAAATATCCATGCCCGAGGGGGGATTCGAACCCCCGACCATAGCGACCGAGCAGACCGTGACTGAAGCGCCTCAGTCCCCTCGGACACCGCAGCCGGCCATCAATGAATAGGTTAAGCGTTTGGTAGTGATGGTGCAAGATATTTGTCTTGTTTTATCTCCTCCGCAATCTTCAAATTAGAGTGGCGATACGTATCTGCCTGGTTTATTAGTGTTTACAAACATTTAAAATTAAGGAAAATAGCGCGATTCCAGATGAATTTAGGGGAAAAATAGGATAACAATGCATTTTGTAGAAAAGAAATGGATTGTGGCTAGATCCTCACTAACCGATAATCAAGACGCATATGTCAGTGGAAATTTCATTTCTTACTATTCTTTATTACTGCCAGGCTTTAAAGTCGTCATCTGTGTTTCTTGATTTTTGTCTCTTTGTTTGGTATAATTACTGACATGAAGATTTAAAAGCATTTGTTTAGGCCCTTATCAAAAATGTTCTCTTTTCAAAAATATTTGCTCCATCATAATGCAATTTTTGATTCGTTTTTGAAATTATCTCTAGAATTACGTTTTTAAACATAATTTCTGGGTATGGTAGTTACTTATGTTTACTCTGTTATTGAAATTTTCTGAAGTGCTGCGTTGCAAAGTCTTGCGCAGATGCATAACCTTGACTGCATTAGGATTAAATTCTCCAGTGACGACCGAACAGGTTTCAAAGCCTGTCCCGGTTAGAAACGTCATGAACTTACGAGTGTCGCTTTTATAAAAGTAGCTTTGAATTTATTAGCAGTTAAATGTATCTCATAAAAGAAAAAGTCCCCGCAGCTCATAATATATTTAAAAAGTTTATTGAAATTGTAGAAATAATTATATAATTCGTTGGCCTGCATTTACTTTTCCTGCCAGAAAAAGTAGAGCTCTGTATTTAATTTCTTTTTCTCGTACGTTAGCTCAGGTTATACGTTCTTAGTGGGGGCTTAAAAACGTATACGTTGATGCTGTTTCCCGTTAGTTGGTTGCCAATGATGACTATGAAACTGATGTATCGGTGATTCGATATTAGGTGGCGACGTTAATTGAATTTCTGGGGTTTTGCAAGCGCTCAGATAAAAAGATAAAATGTTGCAGTTTTAAAGAGTTTATTTAAGGCAAGAGATGATGAGAAATTAAAATATACAAATTTTGTGGTTGTAATTTTAATGTTGGCGCAGCAAATATGCAGAAACTCTCTTCAGGTAACTCACAGTTCATTTCACTGAAGTGTTCTATTGCTCTGCAAAATAATTTTAACATCTAACACCACACGGTTAGAAGAAACATATAATCATTAGAAACGTAACAGAGGTAACTGAAAAATCAAATTTTTAAGATTATATCTAATCGTTTACCAACGTGTTAACATTTTTATCAAGGCCAGGACTCGAACCCGGGTTTCTGCTCACTAGGCAGTTGTGCTTAGCACTACTCTCCACCCTGTCATAGTGGCTTCACTTAATCGCATGGAACTACCCTAGAACAACATCCTTTTCAGTGCGAGTCACTGTTCCAGAGTGACGTAATTGTGAGAACAGCTGTGGTGAGAACGAGACTCGGGTTCGAATCCCAGCCTTGGTACAAATTTTCACACGTTACTTCAGCCTACATATATATACCTCACCGATGTATCTTACTTGGTAAAGTCTCTGAAAGATTTCCATTAATTTGTACAAAAATTGCTGTTCTAAAATCCCGTCGCAGAAGAAGCCATTAAAGACGGAGCAGTATCTCCGTTTGAAGATGGGGTGACGTCATTAGTACAGTTATTTCTCTTCTTAATTGCCAAATCTCAAGTGATATGCAGTAACCGCCGAGAAAGACAAACTTCGGTTACTCAATTCTTTCGACACACTTAACTCGGCATGTATGCAAACAATTGATTTTGTTTGGGCAGAGTATGCAGTGGCTCTTATATGAGTTTGCCAGATGAAAACACTTCAGTTCTGACACATGTTATTAAAGATGTAACAAGATAAAGAAACATGAGAGTTAGAATATTTATGAAATGGAACCGTGTTAAGACACACAGTTGACAACACAGTAGATACGTAATCGAAAGGAGCAGGGTTCATATCTGTGTCCGCCCATTGTGTTTTTACTTGCTGCAATTCTTTTTAAGCTACCTGCCCTTAATTCTGAAGGGTAGGCTGAGTGATTAAAGGGATAGAGAGAAAGGTTCAAAAATGTTCAAATGTTTGTAAATCTATGGGACCAAACTAACAACCGCCCATCCAGTGGACTTTTAAATCACTTGTAAAATTCTCTCATTATGATTCGCTAAACAGTCCACAGTTCAGGAACTTTCTGGCAGATTAAAATTGTGTGCCGGAACCGGGACTCGAAATTAGGACCTTTGCCTTTAGCTGGCAAGAGCTCTAAAGTCCACAGTCACTTCAACTCTCATGGCTTTTGCAACTGAGCCAGTGCATCATCTATCATAAATGGACTCAACAAATCACTGCTAACCTGCACTACATACGTAACAGGAAGAAAAGAAATTAGAGGAAAAATCTGTACTTAATTTATAACTATGTGTGATGAAGTCAAAACGCGTCCAATTAATCCATCTACGAAATAAAGTGCAGGATTCAGAAAGATCGTTGGGCTAGAGCAAATGTGCTATCAACGATTGTAACGACATAGTGTTTCTACGCAGTGCTAGTCTAGTGAATCTTTTTCTTACATAGTGTCTATTCACGACAGTACAGAGGAAACGGATGGTACCGCAAGTGAAGCGATCCAAATCAACAGAAAAAGTTTCTGACTCGTTTTAGATTACTCTTGTCTTAGATTGACGTCTCCAGTTTCACGTAGATTCGGAAAATATTTTCTTATGATATTGCCTAGACAAAGGTATCACTTGTTTAGAGAGATAGTGCCATCAATTGTGCGAATTATACTGCAGCAGTAAATCGGAGATGATCTCTAAACATAAATCATTGACCTAAAGAGCAGGAAAGAGTCGAAATAGGCTTGAGTTATAGAGTCGCCAAATCGTCCTCTGAACGAAAGTCTACGCAACTAAAACACTCATACTGCAATTACAGGTTTCCATAATCTACTAGATGTTTAGTTGAATATCGTACTGAAGTTTTATACTTTTCAGCACGAAAGATGTAACATATGTATTTGGGCTTTAGTGCTGCAGCCACAGTATTTGACAAGGGAGCGGATAAAAAATCTCGAATACTTTGCCCAGACTCCCTAATGGCTTTGAAGAGAATGGAACAAAGGACCTCAAGGCCGAAAAAGAAGATAGTGCATGTGAGAATAAAAGCAGCCAGATATTTTTCAAGACTGAGAATCGATAACTTTTAGAGGCAAACGTCCAACTCTACACAGAGTGAAGTTGAGCAATACTGACAAAATTTTTAAAGTTGTTCAGGGATATTTTCTGAGTATATTAGTATGCATCTGCGGTGATGTATTCATTTCTCACCAAGTTCTATGTTTGTGTCAGTATTGCACTGAAAATACAGACGGTGGTTAAAATAATATGAACACCATCTTGTTGAACGTTAGCACAACTGCGCACGTGTTAACACTGAAATGTCACAGCAATGCACAACTGCCTTACGAAGTCTTGGACCTCAGCTTGCAGTATATTATACGTTCTCTTTTCTGTGAACGCCAGCACAAATTATCGGTGAAATGCATGATCAGTTGGACTTAAAAAAAGCCAACTTTATGGTGAGCAGTTTGTGGGAGCTAATGTGATGAAAACTGCTGTTTGTTTCGCGTTACACTTGCAAAATTATCCTTACTTATTTATTATTTATTTAGTGTATGGCAGTTCTAAACATAACAATGTCACATGAGTTACAGATTACAAATTACAAAAGTTTAACTTTAGATTATATAACAATTTTTGACATTATTGATTTATAAACAAACGTCCATATTTTTATATATTTCATAGAATGACTAGTCCCAAATAGAAAGTCACTGAATGTTCCACAGTATGCGTGGTTTCTGCAATCCTTACTAATAATAGCGTATAAAAAATAACATACAACATCATTGGTGAAGAGGAACAGTTAAGTGACAGCAATCGACGGGCATTCAAACGACAGTGGCCATGCAATAAAAAAACTATCACCGCAAATGCGACTGCAATATTCAACATTCACTTGAGTTACGCCGTTTCCATAAGCCTACTGCTGGAGCTGAAGATTCATGGAAGGGCTGCCGCTGCTAAAACGTTAATAAAGGAAACCAACGCAAAGTTGCGAAGGAAGTGCTGACACGATTATTAAACATTTGATGACTGGAAGTATCTGGTATAGTTCAATGAATAATCGTTTACATTTCTTCCTACAAACAACCAGGTTTATGCATTGAAAACCCCAATATAAAGGTACGAGACATCATGGCTGCGTACGAAGTGAAGCGTGGAGTAAGTTCCGTCATGATTTGGGCTTCTATATAGTAGTATTCAACCGTATCTATCATTAAGCTCATTGGTCCGTTAACTGAATATCTCGCCGTTCTCGGCAGCAAACTGTTTACCATGAATAACATAATGCTAACAAACACTGCCATATTTCAAAATGATAATGAGCCGCACACACAGCCAAAACGATTCTGGCGTGTTTTGTACACCATAAGATAATTATCAAACGTCTCGCCTGGACAGCAAAATCGCCATGTCTCAACATAATTGATCCATTACGAGGAGTTTCAGAGCAGAGTGTGACGATCACATTTACAGCTTCAACATCATTCAAGTAATTGGCGGGTGTTTTGGTACAAGAATGAATAACATTCTGTTGATAACTATAAAGAGTTACAGCTGTTCTCAAAGCCAAAGTTGGGCCAACTCGTTACTAATAAATAAATATCGTGCTTATTTTAGGTATTCATGTTATTTTGTCCGCCCCGTGTATCTGCATAGCAGCAACAAATTTCGATCGTGTCAGCCGTGTGTGTTATTCGAAAACAAAATTGTTTAAATTTACTTCCGGTGATGGCTGTTGCCAAGAGTAATGTTCGCTTCCCTCTAAATCTGGCATTCAGTACTGGTGGCGTTTGCCTTCTGTTTGCTTTTTCGACAGTGTTAGTTGTATGAATGTATGCCGAAAAGTAATGCTTACTAGTTTTTTATTCTGTTTTCAATATCGGTTGAGGTGTGGCCGGCGGGACTTGAAACCTTAATCTTCCTTCCTCTTTCTGTTAAGGTACAGTCATGCATATCACTCGGTGGACTTTCTTGCATTACTACTGCAGGTTGCTACTCACTGGCGCTGAGGATTTCGATTTGTAGCATTTAACGTGCCGGTGTGTAACGTTACGTAACTATGCCGGTGCGTGAGAAACAGCCTGC
This sequence comes from Locusta migratoria, assembly GCA_026315105.1. NCBI lineage: Eukaryota > Metazoa > Arthropoda > Insecta > Orthoptera > Acrididae > Locusta > Locusta migratoria. The sequence goes on along the minus strand of CM048755.1, from coordinate 591,034,154 downwards.
TGTAATCGAGTTCCGAACCATCAATTGATGCCCATAGAAGAATGAATGATGTGTACGGTTATGCGGCAGAGCACACACAAACGTAGTAACATCTGCAACGATCCGGCGACGACTTGGGTTCAATGTCATCAATCGTGTTTCACACAGTGCCGACTCGCTCGATGTTCATCTGTTTCCAAAATTTAAAGCATGCCTTCTAGGAGTTCACTTTGATAACAACGAAGCAGTAGCAAGCAGAGGTGAGATTGTGGCTCCGTAAGCAAGGTCAAACGAACTAGTCCACGAACTAGCCTCTTGTTGGGAGGGTCTTTCTTCGTTAAGGTGATTACGTCGAGAAATAAAAACGAGGTATGTCCACAAAGTAAGTTCCGTTTGATTATATAAAACAAACGTGTATAGATACGGGAAAAATAATTATTGTACAAAAATATACAACTATTAAACTACTTTTCTACATAGCTTCCGAAATTTTGTAGGCATTTGTCGTAGCGTGGCAGAAGCCTTTGTATGCCTTCTTCGTAGAAGGTTGCCGCCTGTGTATTCAACCATGTGGTAACATGTTCTTTCAGCTCGTCATCATCGCTGAAGTTTTGACCACCATGGACAGGTTTTAGGTGTAAGAAGAAAGTCGCTAGGAGCGAGACTGTACGGAGGATGATCAAACACGTCCCTGGAAATTCCCGTAAGAGTTATTTGGTCACTTTCGCCTTGTGAGGTCGGGCGGCAACGCGAAGGGAAGAAGAAGAGGGAAGAAGAAGACTCCTTTCATCTCTTCTTACACCTAAAATCTGTCCTTGGTGGTCAACACGTCAACGATGATGTGGTTGAATACACAGGCGGCAACCTTCTATGAAGAAGGCACACAAAATCTTGTCCCACACTATTACAAGTGCCTAAAAAATTTCGGAAGTTATGTAGAAAAGTAGTTGAACAGTTGCAGATTTTTATACAATAAATATTTTTTCTGTATCTGTTCACTTGTGGTTTATATAACCAAATGGAACTTACTTTCTGGATATACCTCGTATGTTGAAACGCATAATAAAGATTTAGAATGTTACTGCAGTGTGTTTTATTTAAAAAGCTTTGAGTTTTATTTTTTTTAAATTCTGGTTACTACTTTATAGTACGATCTCATATGTAAACAATGAAACGCAGTGAAATGGGTATCTTTTCTAATGAAGAAGAAAGGAATGGAGGAAGCTTAGGGTCTAACGTCCCGTTATCGTGTTCATTGGAGAGCGAGCACACGCTCGGATTGATTTTTTTGCTAACGGTGTGGAAGGAAATTGGCCGTGCCCTTGGTAACCAACCACGATGGTATCTGCCTGTAATGATTTAGGGACATCACGGAAGACCTAAATCAGAATGGCCGGAGGAGGGTTTGAACCGCCGTCCTTCCGAATGTGAGTCTAGTGTGTTACAACTGCGACACTTCTGTCGGTGCTGATGAAGAGTTGGTCGATATCTACCTCGTGTATGCCACCACTAAATACTATGGAACTATGACATATTGACACTATACAGCGACGCAACCATATCAAAGTATTTTTCTCATTATAGGGTCCGCAGCATGAAATATGTCATAGTAAGACATTTTAGTAACTGATAATTACCTACGTGACTGCAAATATTTTATTTTTCACTACGGCCGTTTCGGCTTATGCCATTCTCAAGTGATGACTGCAAATAAGCTATGTTCGTTATTTTGTTCTGTGTACACGATTTTATACATTTGACATTTATGTCTTTCAGGCAACAATACTTACATTACATCGATGGATAGTGCATATAGCATCTCTTAGTTGCGAAAACGATTATTTTATTTGGTATTTCCGTTTTCGTTTCGTTGTAAGATTTAATATTTATCTTAGATGGTATAGATGTTACATGTTTACAACATGTACGAATATGTTATATCGGAAAATAATTATAATCGTTTATTATGTGAGAATGTGCCTCTGGTCACTCAGATTCTGTGTGTGAATACGACATAGATGAAATACACTCAACACTAAACAACTTACACCTGAAAATTAACTTCACAAAAGAAATAGAAGGAAACGATACTATTAATTTTCTCGATTTGAAAATAAGTAATAAAAATAACCAACATATATTTGACATCTACCAAAACCAACAACAAAAGACAATATAATAAGCGCCTACTCACGTCACCCAACTTCACAGAAATATGATTACTACTATTCTACGATAAACAGATTAAATAAAATACCTTCGAAATAAGAAAACATTGAAAAATAAATCCAAATATTGAAATATATAGCACACAAAAACGATTTTAACCCAGACGTAGTCGACCAAATTCATACAAATACAAAGAAAATAAAACGAAAGCTCCACTGCACCCACACATAACACTAGATAGACAACCATAACAGAAAACGAAAATAAAATGTATTCCTGCAACCTACATAGGCAATATCTTAAACAAAACCAACGCAGTTTTCAAAATGACACAAATTAATTCGCATTCCTAACGACAAACACCCTTAACACAAAATTTCACAACACTATTACCGATAAAATAAAATTTATAAAATCACATGCGAAAATTGTAATAAATTCTACATTGGTCAAACGGGACTCAATTTCGCAATAAGATTCAGAGAACCCACCAGAACATCTGAAAACAATCCCTCTACATTCTCCCAACATCTCAGAAATGAAAAGTACATCACCACAAATATTGAAAAGGCACTACAAATCTTACACATTATTCCTAAAGGTATATTAATGAATTTTATGGAAGAACTGGAAATATTTATCCATATAAACACAACCCCAGGCGAAATTCTCATCGACCACACAGAATTTAAACACAGACTTTATTTAGAAAATTTTATCGAAATGTTACGATTAGATAACGGCTGATACAAAGATCCACTGTTTTGGATCCATGGATAACAACATTCATAAAGTATTGACACGTAGCATCTGAGTGACCAGAGACACATTATCACATAACAAACGATTATAATTATTTTCCGATATAACAGCTTTGTACATGTTGTAAACATATAACATCTATACCATCTAAGATAAATATTAAATCTTACAACGAAACGAAAACGGAAATACCAAATAAAATAATCGTTTTCGTAACTAAGAGATGCTATTTGCCATATCCATCGATGTAATATAAGTATTGTTGCCTGAAAGACATAAATGACAAACTTATAAAATCGTATACACTGAACAAAGTAACAAACATAGCTTCTTTGCAGGCATCACTTGAAAATGGCATAAGCCGAAATAGCCGCAGTGAAAAATTAAATATTTGCGGCAACTTAGGTAATGTCTCACTATGACATATCAGAGTACTTTTGAATCGTTACGTAGGCGCCTTTGAGTAATAGGATCTTACACGAAGGTAATTTGGAAAACAAACCAAATAAACCATAAATACTCGGAAAATATCAGATACAACGTACAATACTTTTTCGGTAGAATTCGGCTCCATCAGGTTAGAAGTTTTGAAGCGTAATGCAGATAAGCATGCGACCTCAAATAAATCAATGAGGTGAATTCTCAATGAGGTCAACGTCATAAAACTTTATAGAAGGCACAGGGGACGCTGTGGAAGCTCGATCGACTAACTAAATATCTTACGAGTGTGGAAAAGTACCGTTGCAGCTGAGGTATAAAATAGGTATTAGAACAAGTCATGATATGACTGAACGTGCTTTTCATGGTAGTGATGATGCCATTTCAAAATGGAATACGTGAGGCCGGTGGAAGGAGTTGACGACAGAATAGGAAGAGTCTATTGCCGCCGCCTGAGATAGCTATCTGCGCTACAAGGTACCCTCCGCCACTCACTGTTTGGCGGCTTTCTATGTATGCATGTAGATCTAAAAGAAATGATGATGTCACACTTAGAGGGTATGTGCCGATCTGGTGATATTCCTGCACATGTTTTGGCGACAGTGAAATGCTTTTCGAGTGATGTTATTGTCTGGTACTGTTTCGTCTTCGTTTCCGTGGGCCATAATGCCAGGTTAAGGGCGAAGTGCAACTGTTAGGATTTCGCTCATTTTTGTGTCCCTACGGAAATGTTCCACAGCATAAACAGGAGCGACTGCACAATTTGGTGGATATTTGAGTCTGATATGCTGGGTTGCTGTGAACCATCATATTATGGCTTACACAATAGATAAATTGAAAGAAATCCACCACTATAAAATTGCACTTTCCCATCGCAGTTCAGTTATCTTGAAGCGTAATAGTTACAAAAATAAATCCGAATACCCTGCATTCCGAACTAACAGTTTCTGGGAGCTTCACAGGTAAGCATGGTGGAAATAATCAGAAATCTGAACACTATGTAGGCTATGATAAAACAAAGAAATACTTCCGAGACTATACAATATGCACTAACTCTCGTTTTTAGAGTTCATTGTTGACTGAAATATCATCCACTTCCTTATTTTTGGGGCGTGTATCTGTAATATTACGTTTCTTATGTTGTTTCTTTGTAAAACAAATTAGAGACAGGAATTCTTTAAATAAACTTTAAGTGATTCAATGTGTTCCACCATTTGGATTGCCTGATCCAATGCGTACATTCTCGTCCCAATAAGAGCGTTTTTTATTTTATTTCATTGTTCCTGTAACCCTATGTAACGAATAATGCAAGTTCACAATTCACAGCATCATTTGAAAAATTCTATGATGACCTATAATTTTACAACAGATTAATCCTGCCACTCTGGTGTTATAGCCATGTTCGTGCAATTCATAATCATTAATCTGTGCGCCAGAGTACTGAGTTACATTAGAAACCACCTTCAATTGTTTCAGGGAACTGAGGCATAAGACACTTACTAGTGTCCTTCTGTCATATGGGAATGCTAAGCTTGCCATCTCAAATGGTACCGTTCGATAGGGAGAGACTTTGTACAGTTACACGATTTAAACCCTCTTATTACCTAAACATCCATAACAGTGCGAACAATTAACTGTTAAATTATTGTTCAGTGACAGTCATAGAGTGGAGATCTTCACTTTATAAGCCATAACAACGGAGAAGATAGCAGTTTATAGCTCAACCACCTATAGTAGGGCTTCGTCAGGACAGCAACATGCCATTCTCGCTTTGTTCATAATGTTCACAGGCGAGCATGAGAGCGAATTGGATTTCGAATTGTGTTGGTTAATCCTATTTCATACTTACTAAATCGCCTGATTTTTTTCCCCACGCAGCGACAGCCTGTCCACGATGACGTTTCGCACCAAGTGTTTGCGTCGCGCGTCAGTTGTCAGACGGTTGAAGAGGAGCCTCCATTGTTCGCTATGACATTTGTCGCCTGACGTATTAAGGAATAGGTAGGAGAAGTGCGTGGGCGTGGCTGTGTGTGTGTGTGTGTGTGTGTGTGTGTGTGTGTGTGTGTGTGTGTGTATGAGAGAGAGAGATGGCCCGTCACGAAATAGGCCGGTCCCCTGGTGGGCAGCCTCGGAACATTTCAATGAAGTCACCTTCACATTGTTATTATGAATGAACAACACAGGTTTTCATTGCGTCAACTGTTCTTCGTTGGCTAATAATGTATAGCTTCAAGTGCCATACGAAACAAGGACTACGCCCAGAAACTTGATTATTCTTTTACTAGTGGAATGCAGCCACGTATTATTGAGTATAGGAATCGTCTCTCCTGCGCTCTTCTACTACACACATATCAGTAATGCACTAAATAAACATAAAAATACACTGCTGGAGAAATAAAATGCCGCGGTGGAGTATCCGAGCGGTCTAAAGCGTCTCGCTGCGGAGCGCACGGTTGCTCGCCTTGGAGGTTCGAGTCCTCCCTGGGGCATGGGTGTGTGTGTGTTGTCCTTAGGTTAGTTTACCTAGGTTTAAGTAGTTTGTAAGCTACGGACTGATTATCACGCAGTTTGGTCCGATAGATTTACAAACATTTGAACATTTGAAGAAATAAAATGCAACACTCTGAAACTTGAAGTATGCGTTTGCGGGAACGAGAGATACACAAAATCAGCTTTTCAGCTCAGATACATATCATAGTTGCCCGCGGTGCCCTGCTAGCTTTGTATAAAACGGGAAACAGACGGCCGTGTGGACGTACTGGAATTGTTATTTCGTGCGGTTGTTTCGCATAAGAAGCTTCAGTATTCCTCGTAAGCGAGGAAGAATATTGCCTATAAGGCTTACGAATTATCCTTCAGAGACATCGGTGATCGGGTCTGACGTAACCAAGCAACTATGATGCGCATTTATAATTGCTGAATGCATGAGGGAGGGATGGTCCAAGAAATGTTCAAATGTTTGTAGAGCTTATGGGACTTAACTACGGGGTCATTAGTCCCTAAACTTACAAACTACTTATGATCTACCTTATACTAAACACGACACGAACATCCATGCCCGAGGGGAGATTCGAACCCCCGATCGCAGCGGCCGTGCAGACCGTCACTGGCACGCCGCAGACCGCTCGGCAACCGCGGCCGACGACGGTCCAAGGGGACCGATTGCGTCCGTCTTGTTGCACCATAAGGCGCGATGACAAACATATTGTGCGCATGTTTGGCGATGGATCGCTCTGCCACTTCACGAACCATATCACAACAAATTAGATATGTTTTTCAACAGGCAGCGTCCGCGCGTACCATTCGGCGTCATTTGCGACTGAGCGAGGTGGCGCAGTGGTCAGCACACTGGACTCTCATTCGGCAGGACGGTGGTTCAAACCGGGGTCCATTACTGCGTTTACCACTGAGTAAACGGCACAAGCCTTTGCGCCAGCAATGGTGCAAAGAAAGACGGACGTAGACAACCAAATGGAACGACATTGTATTTACCGACCAAACCCAAGAACCACGACGATCATCGGATGAAAGTCTGGAGAGACCTATGGTGTCGCACAAGTCTAAAGTGCGCGCCACCTACTTTCGCCGCGCGCCGCCATGCATGCACGGCGCGGCGTTCTTACGACGTCAGCCACGAGCGCCCTCTGCTATAACTCCGCTCGTGGCCACCACTGAACGACTTCGTTCACTTGGGACTGAGATAGGAACCAGTAAACACTTCGGAATCAGATAGGTACCAGTGAAAACTTGGCTATCGGATAGGCACTAGGCAGGCCTCTAGCTCAACTATGTATCAGCATTCTGCAGTATGAACTATGTAAAAGTTAAGTATTACTAAGTCTCTATGAAATACATATCTCGTTCTAATTTACTCTAGTGTTTCTAGTTTCTGCTGTCCCACTGACTGCTCACCTCCGTACCTGCACAAGCGTGCATCCTTTATTCCTGTGTCGGTCTCATTCTACTCGGCCACCGACACCTACGACGGAAACGAGACACAAAAGCGGCGACGAGGCTGGGACACAAAAGTGGCGAAGAGGCTGGGACACAAAAAGACCGTAGTGAGTGACTATTGAATTGTTGCCTTACGCATAGCCATATGTTCGTGCATCTGATATTATGATTTGGAATGGTATTGCATTCCATTCCCGCATCCCCCTAGAAACATTTCCGGTAACTAAACAGCCAGCGTTACATGTCTCAAGTATTGGACCTTCGGAGCTTGTCGACGGCCAACGGGCTAATGCGCGACTACAGATGGCACGCAAGATTAAAGACTTGTTCGTCGGCCATCGGATTGCACTGCTACCTTGGCCTCCTTGTTCTCCCTGTGTCTCGCATATCTAAGGGGATACATCACCTGATACTACACCAGATCGACTTTGGCAATGTCTGGAAACAGTATGTTCTGCTAAGCCCAACAACACATAAAAAGCCTCTTTGAGTCAATGGTCAGATGTGTAGCAGCGGTAATATCCAACAAAAGTTGCAAACTCAGTACTGAATTCAGAATTTCCCTCACTTCACATGGGTTGTAATTTCAGTGATGTGATCTTCGTACAACACGTTATTCACAAATAAATGTAGTTGTGATATCTCCGATGTTTCTTAGTGTTGCATTTTGGATGGTCGCCAGTGTAAAACATAATACACTCCTAGCCATTAAAATTGATACACGACGAAGATGACGTGCTACAGACGCAAAATTTAACCGATAGGAAGAAGATGCTGTGATATGCAAATGATTAGCTTTGCAGAGCATCCACATAAGGATGGCGTCGGTGCCGACACCTACAACGTGCTGACATGAAGAAAGTTTCCAACCGATTTCTGATACACAAACAGCAGTTGACTGGCGTTGCCTGGTGAAACGTTGTGATGCCTCGTGTAAAGAGGAGAAATGCGTGCCATCACGATTCCGACTTGGGCAAAGGTCGGATTGTAGCCTATCGCGATTGCGGTTTATCATATCGCAACATTGCTGCTCGCGTTGGTCGCGATCCAATGACTGTTAGCAGAATATGGAATCGGTGTGTTCAGGAGGGCGATACGGAACGCCGTGCTGGATCCCAACGGCCTTGTATCACTAGCAGTCGAGATGACAGGCATTTAATCCGCATGGCTGTAACGGATCGTGCAGCCAGATCTCGATCCCTGATTCAACATATGGGGACGTTTGCAAGACAACAACCATCTGCACGAACACCTCGACGACGTTTGCAGCAACATAGAATATCAGCTCGGAGACCATGGCTGAGGTTACCCTTGACGCTGCATCACAGACAGGAGCGCCTGCGATGGTGTACGCAACAATGAATTTGGGTGCACGAATGGCAAAACGTATTTTTTTTCGGATGAATCTAGGTTTTCTTTACGGCATCATGATGGTCACATCGCCGCGGTGGAGTAGCCGAGCGGTCTAAAGCACCTCGCTGCGGAACGCGCGGTTGCTCGCCGTGGAGGTTCGAGTCCTCCCTGGGGCATGGGTGTGTGTGTTTATCCTTAGGTTAGTTTACCTAGGTTTAAGTAGTTTTTAAGCTACGGACTGATGACCACGCAGTTTGGTCCGATAGATTTACAAACATTTGAACATTTGATGGTCACATCCGTGTTTGGCGACATCGCGGTGAATGCACATTGGAAGCGTGTATTCCTCATCGCCATACTGGCGTATCACCCGGCGTGATGGTATGGGGTGCCATTGGTTACACGTCTCGGTCGCCTCTTGTTCGCATCGACGGCACTTTGAACAGTGGCCGTTACAATTCAGATGTGTTACGATCTGTGGCTCTACCCTTCATTCGATCCCTCTGAAACCCTACATTTCAGCAGGATAATGCACGACCGCATGTATCAAGTCCTGTACGGGTCTTTCTGGATACGGAAAAGGTTCGACTGCTGCACTGGCCAGCACATTCTCCAGATCTCTGACCAATTGAAAACGTCTGGCCAATGGTGGCCGAGCAACTGGCTCGTCACAATACACCAGTCACTTCTCTTGATGAACTGTGGTATCGTGTTGAAGCTGCATGGGCATCTGTACCTGTACACGCTATCCAAGCTCTGTTTGACTCAATGCCCAGGCGTATCAAGGCCGTTATTACGGCTAGAGTTGATTATTCTGGGTACTGATGTCTCAGGATCTATGCCCCCAAATTGCGTGAAAATGGAATCACATGTTAGTTCTAGTATAATATATTTGTCCAATGAATACCGATTTATCATCTGCATTTCTTCTTGATGTAGAAATTTTAATGGGCAGTAGTGTATTTGTCGACGTCTACAGCCGTTGTGTAGGAAGTATATCTGGAAGGGAGGAAACTTATCAACCACGAAAGGCGGAATGTAACAAAGGTAACACACATATTTTATTAGCATTGTATGTAGTTTTGGTCCCTAGCTACAGAGTCGTTCATGAAGTTCAGATGTACTGAAGATGGTTATAGTTCGCAAACTGTAGACAGGAAGCATTAAAATAATACCTTAAACATAGTTACATATCTAACAATAAAACACTGGTACTCATAGGGTTCGATCTGATTACCTATACTAGTGCATTTTTTACGATAACGGTATGTCCTATTGGGAGTCAGATTATACTCTAAATTGACCAAATCGCTTAATACGTAACATGTTCTTCATGTCAAATGCCATGTTGTGTGGATAGCGCATGCAGTGCATGAAATGAGTTCAATATTTACAGTATCTTGCGAAGAGGTGTCAATGAGTACTATAGTAAAAATTTTGTTACTATCGCTTTAATTGTTGTAAATATGTATGTGCAAACAGAATTCTACATGGTGTATAAATATTTGCGCAACTATTTCTAATAGTTTATTGTTGTATTAACCTGATACGTCCAATATCATTGTAAAATAATACATGGATGAATAAATAATTAACTAGATTAGTAAAATGTACATAACTTGCTACGCATGCAATATCATTGTAACGCACATTGACAATTTAGGAACAATCAGCTAAGTGCAAGCTCTACTGTAAAGGCTTATTTTTAAAATTTCTCTGTGGCAGCAATCAGCCTACTCAAGAGGGTAGTGTCCTAGTCCCCTCGATTGAATGCGAGGAAGATAATTTCTGTTCAGGTGTATTTGAGGAAGCAATAAACTGACAGTTTTCGAACAAGATTGATCACTTGGCTTAAGAAACGCGCTTAAAAACAGCAGACGGTAAATATCATGAGTCTTATATTTTAAGAGAAAAATATATTTGTATATGTATAGTGAACAGATACCATACATATTAATTGTATATACCTGTACGCCTCGACAGGCAAACGACAATTTCAGTGGGAATGTACAAATATCGTGCGACCCCTTCTCGGGTACAGACGGAAGCTGCGAGCACAGGGTAACATGGACGGTGTACTACATCAGTAATGTGCAGCCTTTGAAAATTCAAGTTGGACAGAAAGTGTCCCCGAACAGCCGAAGCGGCTAAGGCGAGAACTCGCCTAAAGGCAAAAACCTGCGTTCGAGTCGTTGTCTGGCACTCCTTGATTGCAACACACGCACAAAGTCCGTTGTTTCTCATAACAGTCCTCCCACGTGGAGTTATTGTACGCAGCGACTTAATATGGAACGAACCATATAAAACAGATGCGAGACTAATAATTAAAGAGAGAACTGTTACAAAATATACCTTATATACAAGGACACATCCTTTACAACCATTTATCTTGACCTGTTTGAAAGACCATAAAAAATTAAGTTGGATGTCCGGGCTGGGACAGTGGTCGTTACTTGAGATAGCGAAGCATCTAACAGCTGCGCGCTTCGTCATTGGTCAATTAACGTGTTGTTATCGCCGCAAACAGCTGTTATTACCATATGTCATTTACTCATCGAACAGAATGGCAGACTGCGCGACTTTTAATGTAAGTACCTCTATAACTGCTTAGGTTGATAACTTGAGCCAGCATACACAAACGTTATGAGTATTCTAGCGAGTCATATTGTAAAAAATATATCACTTAAGTAACCAACATTACTCCCACAAGTACAGTGGCCTCCTTCTGGGTCTACTTTTCAAACATCGCATCTTGGCATAGAGAGTGCCTGGGTAGGCGGTCTGTGGCGCGCCAGTCACGTTCTGCACGACCACTACGGTCGGGGGTTTGAATCCCCCCTCGGGCATGGATGTTTGTGTTGTCTTTAGTATAAATTAGTTCACAAATAGTTTGTAAGTTTAGGGACCGATGACCCCGTAGTTAAGTCTCATAAGCTCTACAAACATTTGAACATTTTTGTTTACATTGTCCGTACATAACCACGTGTAGCACTCCACATGACGGGTATACGTTCACTGGAGCGCTGTCATGTGCTTGCTGGAGTAAGTACTGGAGATAGTCTATGATTCTGTATGCAAACACCTTTATACAAACGGTATGCATTTTGACAATACTTCAATACATCTTAGAAAAGACTGTGTTCGTAATTCGTGTAAGGAATATGTTTTTAACACACATCGATACATTCTATACTTGTGGTTATGGTATCTCTATTGGAAGTTGCAGTTTATTTGTCGACTTTCGATTCGCATTGATCACAAGTTCATTAGAACCTGGACACTAGTTTCATCATAAATATTATTTCGTCATGATGCGTAATGACGTAACCTCGTTGATTGTGATCCACATAGATCAAGCCGTTTCTGAAAAAATAAAAGAAAAAGCTGAATGTTGTGCTGAAGCACGTTTTTTAATGTACTGCAACAGTGACCGCTACACCATCCGATTGTATAATGTAATTAATCTAGGTTGTTGTACGACTTTCTGAACAGTAAAGGTCCACAGTAAAAGCAATATGCAATATATTTAATAAATTTATATTTACGATAGCTGTTTCAGCTTTATCACAATTTTCAAGAAACCTGCGCTATAATAATGGCGAGAATATATAAAGTGGTTGTTCAGGTGAATAATTCACTCACACATTGGTACTTTATTGTAGTTGTATCTGACGTCCGTATGACACCTGTGGTGAATTGTCTTCGCCTATGATCTTGTGACTACGTGCTAATCAGTAAAAACAATCATTTGGAAAACATTTTGACATGTATTCGAACTTTGTCTTTCAAATTACGTTTTGACGTTTAATGTTGAAATAAAAACCTTTTATATAAGTTCAAAACGTGTTGCAAACGTTTCTGAACACTAGATAACATGTATCCATGTCTTAGACGATGACAGTTGACTATAGATGTAATATGGACGTCAAATACAACAAAATTTACGTACCAATGTATAATGTGTGAGTCGATTAGTCACGTGGTCAACCACTTATGTAGATATTCTTACCACTATTATATTGCAGATTACTTGAAAGTGGCGATACAAGCTAAACAATTGTCATAAATAAATTGTTGTTGTTATGGTCTTCAGTCCGGAGACTGGTTTGATGCAGCTCTCCACCCTACCCTATCTCGAGCAAGCCTTTTCATCTCCTCATAAGAACGGCAACCCACATCCACTTGAATCTGCTTACTATACGAGTCTCTTGGTCTCCCTCTGCGATTTTTACCCCATACACTTCCCTCCAATGCTAAATTTACGATTCCCCGATGTCTAAGAATGTGTCCTAGCAAGCGATCCCTTCTTTTAGTCAGGGTATGCCAAAAATTCCTTTTCTCACCAATTCTGTTCAGTACCTCTTCATTAGTTATGCGATCTACCCACCTAATCTTCAGCATTCTTCTGTAGCACCACATTTCGAAGGCCTCTATTCTCTTCCTGTCCGCACTGCTTATCGTCCATGTTTCACTCCCGTACAAGGCAACACTCCACACAAATGCCTTCAGAAAAGACTTCCTTACCCTTAAATTAATATTCGATGTTAGCAAATTTCTCTTTTTCAAAAATGCTTTTCTTCCCATTGCCATTCTGCATTTTATATCCTCTGTACTGCGACCATCGCATGTTATTTTACTACCCAAGTAACAAAACTCATCTACCACTTTCATTGTTTCGTTACCTAATCTAATTCCTTCAGCATCGCCTGATTTTCTAAGACCGCATTCCATTATTTTTGTTTTCCTCTTGTTAATGTTCATTTTATATGCTCTCTTCAATAGACTGTCCATTCCATTCAACTGCTCTTCCAGGTCTTTTGCTGTCTCTGACAGAATTACAATGTCATCAGCAAAACGCAATGTTTTTATTTCTTCCCCCTGAACTTTAATTCCTTCACCAAATTTTTCCTTGCTTTCCTTCACCGCCTGCTCGATGTACAAATTGAATAACATCGGAGAAAGGCTGCAACCCTGTCTTACTCCCTTCCCAACTGATGCTTCCCTTTCATGCCCTTCGAGTCTAATAACTGCGGTCTGGCTTTTGTACAAGTTGTAAATAACTCTCCTTTCCCTGTATTTTACCCCTGCTGACTTCAGAATTTGAAACAGTGTATTCCAGTCAACATTGTCAAATGCTTTCTCCAAATCTACAAAAGCTAAAAATGTAGGTTTGCCTTTCCTTAATCTATCTTCTAAGATAAGACGTAAAGTGAGTATTGCCTCCCGGGTTCCTATGTTCCTTCTGAATCCAAACTGATCTTCCCCGATGTCAGCTTCTACCAGCTTTTCCATTCTCCTGTAGATAATTCGTGTTAAAATTTTGCAACCATGACATATCAAACTGATGGTTCTATAATTTTCACACCTGTCTGCGCCCGATTTCTTTGGAATGGGGATTATTACATTTTTCTTAAAGTCTGAGGGCATTTTGCCTGTCTCATACATCCTACACACCAGTTCAAATAGTCTTGTCATGGCTGGCTCTCCCAGAGACTTTAGTAGCTCTGAGGGTATGTCATCTACTCCTGGGGCCTTGTTCCGACCTAGGTCTTTCAAGGCTCTGTCAAATTCATCTCTCAGTATAGTATCTCCTATTTCATCTTGATCTACTTCCTCTTCCCTTCCTACAACCTTGTCTCTGAGTTCATTTCCTTTGTAGAGCTGCTCTATGTACTCTTTCCACCTTTCAGCTTTCCCTTCTTTGCTGAGAACTGGTTTCCCATCTGAGTTCTTGATATTCGTAGATCTGCTCTTCTTGTCCCCAAATGTCTCTTTGATTTTCCTGTAGGCGGTATCTACTTTTCCACTTCTTATACATTCTTCTACAGATTTGCATTTGGCTTCTAGCCAGTCCTGCTTAGCCACTTTGCACTTCCTGTCAATCTCATTTTTTAGTCGACTGTATTCCATTTTGCCTGTTTCATTTACTGCATTTTTATATTTTCTCCTTTCATCAATTAAATTTAGTATTTCCTGTGATATCCAAGGATTTTTTGTAGGTCTTGCCTTTCTACCTATTTTGTCCTCTGCTGCCTTCACTATTTCATCTCTCAATGCTACCCATTCCTCTTCTACTGTTTTATTTCCCCCTGTTTCTGTCAATTGTTGCCTAAATCTCCCTCTGAAATTCTCCAGAACTTCACTTTCCTTCAATTTATCCAGGTCCCATCTCCTTATTTTCCTACCTTTCTGCAGCTTTTTCAGCTTCAGCCTACAGTTCATGACTAATAGGTTATGGTCAGAGTCTATATCTGCCCCTGGGTATGTCTTGCAGTTTATAACCTGGTTCCGGAATCTATGTTTTACCATTATAAAATCTATCTGATACCTTCCGGTGTCTCCTGGTCTCTTCCATGTATACAACCTTCTTTTGTGATTCTTAAACCACGTGTTTGTTACGATTAAATCATGTTCCGTGCAAAATTCTACCAGGCGACTTCCTCTTTCATTCCTCCTGCCCAGTCCATATTCACCTACTATTTTTCCTTCTCTTCCTTTTCCTACTACCGAATTCCAGTCTCCCATCACAATTAAGTTTTCCTCTCCTTTAACTGTCTGAATAATTTCCTTTAGCTCCTCATATATTTCTTCGATCTCCTCGTCATCGGCAGAGCTAGTTGGCATATAAACCTGTACTACCGTTGTCGGTGTTGGCTTCGTATCTATCTTGACAATGATAATGCGATCACTGTGCTGCTCATAGTAGTTTACCCGCATTCCTATTTTCTTATTCATCATCAATCCTACTCCTGTGATACCCCCAACTGATTTCGTATTTATAATCCTTTACTCACCTGACCAGAAATCCTGTTCATCCTGCCACCGAACTTCACTAATACCCACTATATCTAACTTCAACCTATCCATTTCCCTTTTTAAATTTTCTAATTTTCCTACCCGATTAAGGGATCTAACATTCCACGCTCCGATCCGTAGAATGCCAGTATTGTCTTTCCTGATGACAACATCCTCCTGAGTAGTCCCCGCCCGGAGATCCGAATGGGGGACTATTTTACCTCCGGAATATTTTACCCGAGAGGATGCCATCATCATATGTTCATACAGTAGAGCTGCATGTCCTCGGGAAAGGTAACGGCTGTAGTTTCCCCTTGCTTTCAGCCGTTCGCAGTAGCTGTGTGGCAAAGCCACATTAGCTGATGTTACAAGGCCAGCTCAGTCAATCATCCAGACTGTTGCCCCTGTAACTACTGAAAAGGCTGCTGCCCCTCTTCAGGAACCACACGTTTGTCTGGCCTCTCCACAGATACCCCTCCGCTGTGGTTGTACCTACGGTACAGCTATCTGCATCGTTGAGGCACGCAAGCCACCCCACCTCGGCAATGTCTGTGGTTCATGGGGGTGGCAGAAATAAATATTTTTAGAATTTATTGCGGTTACTCTTGACCTATGCTATTCAAAATGTCGTACTATGGTGTATATCATGCTGTGGGCCGCATCATAAATAAAATAACAAGAAATCTAGTTCACATTTTTCCAGTTGCTTGAATCTTTTGTTTGGGAAATATTTTAACCTGTTGTACATTTTAATCGTATTAAGTACAGGTATTAATAAGTGGACTGAGTCAGACGTATAAAAAAGTTCGCCGGCCGCGGTGGCCGAGGGGACTGCCAGTCACGGTCTGCACGGCCACTACGGTTGGGGATTCGAATCCCCCCTCGGGCATGGATATTTGTGCCGTCCTTCGTGTAAGTTAGTTCGTAAGTAGTTTGTAAGTTTAGAGATTGATGACCCAGTAGTTAAGTCACATAAGCTATACAAACATTTGAACATTTATAAAAATGTGCAAATGTTTATTAAGCTTAAGGGACTTAACTGCGGGGTCATCAGTCCCTAAACTTACAAACTACTTATGAACTACCTTATACTAAAGAAGACACAAGAATCAATGCCCGAGGGGGGGATTCGAACCCCCGACCGTAGCGCAGACGTATAAAATTGCCACAGCACTTACCTTTTGACCGCAGAGAATCATTTCAGTTTGGGTACAATCTGACTCTGTAAATAACCTGGAAATGATTTGTAACGATTTCTAACTGGTTTAAATGGAAGGGAACGTACTGAACGCTACTTAGAAGTTACTTTGCACAACGGACATAATAAGAGCCAAAAATCAATATTAATATGAAATGTGATTTTGATTTTATTTGTTCTCAGTTAATAACTTGATTTCAGAAAAGTGTCAATGCTACCGCTAGTAGAAAAGTTACGGGATAGCCGCGACGGAATGTCCGTGCGCATTGGGACGCCGTGCAGCGGTTTGCGCGGCCGTTCGCCGTCGGGGGTTCGAGTCCTCCCTTGAGCATGGGCGTATGTTTCGTCCTTAGGTTAGTTGAGCTTAGTTTAATAGTTTGTAAGCTAGGGACTAATAACGAAGTAGCTGAATCCCATGGATTAACAAACATTTAAACACTCCGAGTTACGGGATATGAGCATACATAGCTCAGTCTTTTTGTAATTAGAAACAGAATATATATAGATGCGCAGTAGTCCGGTTGTAAATAACATGGCGTGCGCGGGCTTCCTAGTAAACTTCACATGATCTACTTTCAGAGCTGTAAAGTAAGAAAAAGGGGCAACAACGCTAAGTCGACCGCAGAAACGAGAAATATGTATAGTAATTGTAATAGGGACTCATGTTGACCAATTTTCTTACTGAGAGCAGAGAACGAGTGAACATTCGTGCTGTAGCGAAAGGTTAATTACAACATGCGAAAGATACGACGAAAGTGACAGATTTACTAAACATCAGTTTATCAGTAGCACAGAATAAAAGTTATAAGCTTTGATTCAGTCTATAATTATTTCATCTATAAACATCATCATTGATGGATTAAAGAATAAAATCGTCCGTACACATCTGTTTACTGGATTGTTACAAAATAAAGAAATGAACAGCGAGAATTACATTTGCATTTGTAAGTGCTAGAAACATTTTACTAACCGCAAGTGTAATGAATTCAGCAGCCTTATTAACCAGATGTCAAATGGAAAACAGATTACATTCCAAGTCCTTAGAACAACCGACGGTTAGTCTGAATATAGTAAATCCACACTAAAGGTCAGGAACTATTGAAGACAAGTCGCACATTTATACTCAGATTTGTGAGAACGACAAACTAAAAGGAACTTTCAAGCACATTATTACATTACATAACAAAGCCGCAGCATCACCACGCTGACAGGAAAGAGTAAAAAATATCATGTCGCTAGGTCCGGGTGGAAACCAAGTTCGGTTTATGAATTAAATTCAAATGTTTGTAAATATATATGGGACTTAACTACTGTGGTTATCAGTCCCTAGGCTTATAAACTACTTAAACTAAACTAAGGACAACACACACACCCATGCCCGAAGGAGCTCTCGAACCTTCGACGGGGAGCAACCAAGCGCTCCGCAGCATGGCGTCTTAGACCGCACGGCCATTCCACAGTGGCTTATGAGAGAATACTGTACAACGTTGACCTCTCACTTAGCTTGCATTTTTGGCGAACATCTCGCCCAGTGCAAAGTCCCAAGAAACTGGAGGAAAAGCACGGCTTACTCTTTTGTATAAGAGGCATAAAATAACGTCCCCGCAAAATTACAAAACATTATTCTTAACATCGGTTTGGTGCAGCATTGAACACATTCTTGGTTCGAATATAATAAATTTCCTGGAGACGGAAAAGCATTTGTTCATAGGCCCACATGGATTTAGAAAACATCGATCCTACGAAACTCAATTTGACCCTTCGCACATGTATCCCGTAAACAATGAACGAAGGGCAACAGTTTCATTTAAGGCACAAAAAAATTCACAAAATTAGCTGTCAGTGGGCATTGAATTACATTAATGGGAAAACTATGAAAATTTGTCCCCAGCAGGGATTCGAACCCGGTTCTACATCTACATACATACTCCGGAATCCACCCAAAGGTGCATGGCGGAGGGTACTCAGTACCATTACTAGTTACTTGTTTTCCTGTTCCACTCCTACATAGAACGACTAAAACGTACGCGCCCTACAATCTCTAATCTTATCCTTGTGAACTTACGCGAAATGTAGGTTCGTGGCGGTAGAATCGTTTTGCAGTCAGCCTCAAATTCAGGCCGTCTAAATTTCTTCAATAGTTCTCGAAAAGAACGTCGCCTTCCCTCCAGCGGGAGAAGCCTATCGGTCTGGAGCGTCACGTTACGGTTCGCGTGGCCTCCCACGTCAGGGGTTCGAATCCTCCCTCGGGCATGGATATGTGTTGTCCTTAGGTTAGTTTAACTTAGTTTAAGTAGTTTGTAAGACTAGGGACTGCTGACCAACGTAGTTTGGTCGCATAGAATTACAAACATTTGAACATTTCCCCTCCAGCGACTCCCAGTTGAGTTCCAGAAGCACTTCGGTAACAGTCACGCATTGATCGAATCTACGAGTTACAAACCTCGCTGCCCGCCTCTGAACTGCCTCTATGTCCTCCTTTAAACCTATCTGGTGGAGATATCACACACTTGATCAGTACTCAAGACAGGGACGTACAAGCGTTTTATATGCGGTCTCCTTTGCAGACAAATCACACCTTCCCAAAATTCTCCCAATAAAGAGAAGTCGACCACTTGCCTTCCCCACGACTGTCCTTATATGGTCGTTACATTTCATATCGCTGTGCAGCGTTACACCTTGATATTTAATTGATGCGACTGTCAAGCAGTACACTACTAATGGTATTCGAACATTACGGGATTGTTTCTCCTACTCACCTGCATCACATTACAGTTTTCTAAATTTAGCGCTAGTTGCCATTCCTCACACCACCCAGAAATTTGGTGTACACCACAGCATCATCAGCAAGCAGCCGCAGATTGCAACTCACTCTGTCTGTCAGATCATTTATATACCTAGAAAATAATAGCGGCCGTAACACACTTCCCTGGGTCACCCCTGACGATACCCTAGTCTCTGATGAATAATCGCCATCGAACACTACGTACTGGGTTCTATTACTTAAGTAATCTTCGAAACACTCACATATTTGGGTACCTATTCCATAGGATCGTACCTTCTTTAGCAGTCTGTAGTGCGGTACTGTGCAAACGCCTTTCGAAAATCGAGAAATATGAAGTCTGTTTGTTATCCTTCATCCATAGCATGCAAGATATCATGAGAGAAAAGGGCAACATGGGTTTTCCACGATCAATGCTTCCTAAAGCCGTGCTGATGCAGGGACATAAGCTTTCCCGTCTCAAGGAAATTTACTATATTAGAACAGAGAATATGTTAAATAATTGTACAGCAAACTAATGTTAATGATATATTTCTGAAATTTCGTGGGTCCGTGCTATTGCCTTTCTTATACACGGGAGTTACCTGTCTTTTTCCAGTCTCTTGGTACTTTGCGCTGGATCAAAGATTCTTGATAAATACAAGCTAAGCAAGGGACCAATGCCGCCGAGTACTCTTTGTAAAACCAGATTTGTACCCCATCTGGACATGGTGACTTGTTTGTTTTCAACTCTTCAAAAATCAAAATGTTCAAATGTTTGTAGAGCTTATGGGACTTAACTACAGGGTCATCAGTCCCTAAACTTACAAACTACTTATGAACTAGCTAATACTAAGGTCGGCACAAATATCCTTGCCCGATGGGGGATTCGAGCCCCCGACCGTAATGTCAGTGCAGAACTTGACTGGCGCGCCTCAGACCGCTGGGCCACCGCGGCCGGCTTCAACTATTCAGCCGCTTCTGTACACCAGCTACGCCTAATACTGTTCATTGTTCAAATGTTTGTAATTCTATGGGACCAAACTACCTTGGTCATAAGTCCCTAGAGTTACAAACTACTGTAACTAAGTTAAACTAACCTAAGAACAACATACACATTCATGCCCGAGGCGCTCCAGGCCTCTCGGCTACTCCCACGCGGCTACGCCTATTACTATGTTCTCGATTTGGGAGTTAGTGCGACCATGAAATGAAGGTATGTTTGCGTGTTCCTCCTGCGTGAATGATGTCTTAAATGTTAAATTTAAAACGTTGGTCTTCATTTTGCTGTCCTCTATCACCTTCCCAGGATGACCAACGAGTGACTGGATTGAGACCTTTGATGCGCCTACCAATTGCACATAGGATCAGAATTTTTTCGGGTTTTCGGCAAGATCTTTTTCTTACGTGACAGTTGCGCTGATCTCAACGCCACTGGGATACAGTGATCACCACCACAGCACGGACTACCCTAGCACGCCTCCCGCCAGACGTAAATGTTCAACTTATCAACTCTCTACTGACGTACTCCCTTCATTACATGCAGCGTTTGCCCGATGCTTGTCAGAGCTCGGGCCTGCTGTGCATCCATGAATAAAGATTCATTGATCGTTTTCGCCTTCTATATGCATTTAGACGAAGACGGCAGTCTTCATATCTACAAAAAAGTTAAAGAGAAG
Source organism: Locusta migratoria (assembly GCA_026315105.1). NCBI lineage: Eukaryota > Metazoa > Arthropoda > Insecta > Orthoptera > Acrididae > Locusta > Locusta migratoria. The sequence goes on along the minus strand of CM048755.1, from coordinate 591,013,066 downwards.
ACGGCCAATGCTCCTTTCTTCAGAGCGGATGCACAGCAGGCCCGAGCACTGACGAGTAGCGGCGAGATGCCTCGAGTGAAATAAGCAGTTCACATGATATAGATGAAACAATTAATTCCTCTAACTGGGCAGTTATCAAAAATGGGGTCCCACAAGGTTCGGTCTCGGGTCCTTTGCTGTTTTTAATATATGTTAATGACTTTCCATTCTACATTCACGAAGATGCTAAGCTAGTACTTTTCGTTGATGATACAAGTATAGTTATCACACCTGACAAACAGGAATTAACTGATGAAATTGTAAATGATATCTTTCAGAAAGTTATTAAGTGGTTCTCTACAAATGGACTCTCAGTAAACTTTGATTAAACCCAGTATATACAGTTTCATACAGTAAATGCCATGACACCATTAATAAATTTAGACTTTGAACATAAATCTGTAGCTAAGGTAGAATATTCAAAATTTTTAGGTGTTTGCGTTGACGAGGGACTGAATTGGAAGAAACATATTGAAGATTTCATGAAACGTTTGAGTTCATCTACTTATGCAATCTGAGTCATTGCAAAATTTAGTGATATACATCTCAGTAAATTAGCTTACTACGCCTATTTTCATTCACTGCTTTCATATGGGATCATATTCTGGGTCAATTCAACATTGAGTAAAAAAGTATTCATTACACAAAAGCGTGTAATCAGAATAATTGCTGGAGCCCACCCAAGAGCATCCTGCAGACGTTTATTTAGGGATCTTGGGACCTTTACTATAGCTTCACGATATATATATATATATATATATATATATATATATATATATATATATATATATATATTCACTCATGAAATTTGTTATTAGCAGTCCGACCCAAGTCAAAAGAAATAGCAGTGTGCATAGCTACAACACTAGGAGAAAGGATGACATTCACTATTCAAGGTTAAATCTAACTTTGGCTTAGAAAGGGGTGAATTATGCTGCCACAAAAGTCTTCGGTCACTTACCAAGTAGCATCAAAAGTCTTACAGATATCCAACTAGTATTCAAAAAGAAATTCAAGGAATTTCTGAATGGCAACTCGTTCTACAATGTAGACGAATTTTAAGATAAAACTTTAAGAAAATATTTTTTTTAAAAATCCTTAAAATATTGATTCTCAAGTGTAGATAACATTTACCAAACTGACACGCTCCACATCATTACGAAATGTCGTATATATGATCTGTGGAACAAGTATTAATCTAATCTAATCTAAGTGTGTAGGGACGCTGCCTTAGTAGTGGGTGGATCAGGGCCGTATTTAGGCAGGTACAATATGTGTAGCTGCACAAGTCGTCATAATTTTGGGGGCGGTAAAATTTTGCCATTGAAAAAATTATAAATATTAATTTAATGTTAATCATCGTCTCGAGAGCTCTCTCTCTTATTTTTTTAGGAATCAGTTTGAATTTTGAATCCCAGATGCCAGGGGGGAGGGGGGGCGTAAAATAAATTACCGCACTGGAGCGTCGCATACCCTAAATACGGCCCTGGTGTGGCTTAGTTGAAAATTTGGGCCTGGAGGTGGCGTGCTAGGTTAGTCTGTGCAGTGGAGGTGATCAATGTGTCCCGGCGGCGTAGTGGTCTGCAGAACTACCTAGTAAGCAAGAGACATATGTTTGAATCCAAGCCTGGCACAAGTATTAAACTTTCCCCTCTGATTTAATTGATTGCCCATTGGGAACTACTTTTCGACTTGATCTTCACAATCTTTACAAGGTGTTCAAAAATAAGTGTCCATTACGTTTAGAGGTGGCAGTACTCATCAAAACAAGATATATAAGTCAAATGAACTTCGGTCCAAAAACGCATACTTTTAGCACAGTCGTTGCATTGACACTTTGTCAAATGTGTCAGCAGGGTCTACAAGAGATGGTGGTGTAAATTTCCATAACCAACATGTGTGGGGAGAAGTAAATCCCCAAGCATTTAAGGAAAGAGGGTGTCAACGCCGCTTCGCAGTTATTGTAACGGCAGCTTGCATTGCAACGAACGGATGACACGGGAATATCTTCTGTAGACACGTGTTCATCTCAGAAAGTGTGCGTTTCCGAAGCCATGTTTATTGTGCTTACTTTTCTTCTTTCAATGACTACTTCCATCTGTCCAAGAAAATCGGTACTTTTCTTTAACAGTACATAGGTTGACGTTTATTTTTCGAAACCTTATCAGGCAAAATGAGAGGGTTCTTTGAAGAGGATATTTTATTCCCCATGCTCTCGCTTTCCGAACTTGTGCTCCTCATCTAAAGACCTCGTCGTCGACGGTACGCTCAACCGTTTCCTCCTTCCTTCCTTTCATCAGCAATTACGTCCGGACGTATGCATTATCAGTACCTAATTTTTACGGATCAACTAGAAGTAGCTGAGCTGGTGCTCTTTTATCAGGAGCAGGCGTGAATCTGGCTAGGGCGACCTTGCGGCACTGTGTCCAGGCTGCGCAAATGTCTTCTGTCGGCGTAGCGCCTACGATAACCCGCATAACATGCATGCATATCTGAAGGGCATTTGCATTGGTTACATCGATAAACACAGCCACTGCACATCGTATTCAAAAAGCATGCGATACTTGCAATATATGTCTCTTCCTCTACGGGAATTACATCATAGAATGTATGTGCTATTATTGGTAGTACATAATGTGTGGCTCATGAAAGGGTGGGTTAGTTCAGGCGGCGTGTATGGTTAGCTCACAAATTCGTGTCGGAATCCGAGTGTGGCACAAATTTTCATATGTCACCAATAAACTGTATAGCTGATGGTGATTCTTATTCGCAATTCCGAATAATTTTTTGTATTCTTAGTAGTTGCAGTCGCTGCATTGTCCGGTACATTCTAACAAAGCGAACGGAATTGTGTGTGACGAGGCGGCTTTCACATCTTGTAATCGTCGTATGCATTAGTTGCATTGGTTACATCAATAAACATGGTTACTGCAAATCGTATAATCGAAGGGTAAAATTTATCAGTATTATTCAGACAAGAGTGTAGTGTCAACAAAGAAGGACGATGTCTCTTTCCACGATCTATTCTCTTTGATTGGTTCTCTTCGTGTAATCTTTTCAATAATTCATTTTCCTTCTATTTAGAGCGGAAGTGGTCCAATAAGGACATTGCATCTCTATTTGACTTAAGTTCTTGCAAATTTTATTATTCTCTTATCTTCTTCTGCTAACACTTCAAGTCAAATTTCTCACACGATTACAGCAAAGATTTGTCTTCTTCGCATCTGATGCAGCATCTAATATTAAATGTAAATGTTTAAAATAAGAGTGAGAAGAAAAGGTAAGATTAATAAAGAGTGACTGAATAATTACAAATAGCTTCTTTGCTGGACAGAGAAGGAAGATGCTAACACAGCGAACGGAATTGTACTGGGTGACGAGGCGTTCACGCCTTGTAATGGTCGTATGTATTATTTGAACGCAGGATGGCCAAAACGCATGATTTTAGTGCCAGACGTCACAGCCAAAACATTGATGCCCGACTGTTGCAACATTCCAATTTTTCGGAGTTACCAGATAGTGTGTGTTAAGTGTGTAGCGTTAGCAGTTCGAATCAGGAATGAAACAGCCGCCACCAGCATCAGCTGTCTTTAGGAACAAAGTTGTGATGAGCGTAGTATGATGTTTTCACTCTGCAGAGGAGTGTGCGCTGGCCGATTAAAACTTTGTGCCGGAACCAGGATTCGAACCTGGGACCTTTGCCTTTTGCGGGCAAGCGATCTACCGACTGAGCTATCCCGACACGCTTCAAAAAATGTTCAAATGTTTGTTAAGCTTATGGGACTTAACTACGGGGTCATCAGTCCCTAAACTTACAAACTACATATCAACTATCTTATACTAAGGACGGCACAAATATCCGTGCCCCAGGGGGGATTCGAACCCCCGACCGACACGCTTCGCTCAGTCGGTAGAGCGCTTACCCGCTAAAGGCAATAGTCCCAGGTTAGAATCCCGGTTTCGGCAGACAGTTTTAATCCACCAGGAAAGTTTTGTGATGAGTGGTCTGTGGCTGGTAGATGGTCCCTTCTGCAGCAAATCACTCTCAAGTTCAACAGAAAACGGTGTGTGATCATTCACTGGAGGAAGGAACCGCCGGCCGCGGTGGCCGAGGGGACTGAGGCGCTCCAGTCACGGTCTGCACGGCCACTACGGTCGGGGGTTCGAATCCCCCCCTCGGGCATGGATATTTGTGCCGTCCTTAGTATAAGGTAGTTCGTAAGTAGTTTGTAAGTTTAGGGACTGATGTCCCCGTAGTTAAGTCCCATAAGCTTAACGAACATTTGAACATATTTTTGAGGAAGGAACAAACAACATGCACCCCTCTTTATCAACCCAGGCGACATTTATCCGTGCATAGTGTGTTAAATGTCAGTATTTCCTTGGGCCATATTAATCTCGGTGCTCTGTGGCGTCTGGTGAGCAGCGAAACACGTGAACCGCCACCGTAGAATCGTCCCCGAGAGGTTTCAGAGCAAGCGTGGGGGTGTTTGTGCTGTTTCTCAGGACACCAAACGGCACTGCTATTGAGCACATCTGTGACGCCATCGAGCGAAGCACGTGCGCACTTGACCTAGTTACGATCGAATCTCCGTGAGTTGTATGCGAACGTCTGGGTCATGTTGGCTCCTAAATGCATTTTCTGCCTCTTGGCATCCATGCCACGACAGTCATCAGGACGATAGAGGGTTTAACATTGTTACATGCTAGTAGGCGGATATCCAATTAAATTTTTCGTAGGTAAATGTAGAAAAAACTGCTTCTAATTAAATGTCGATCATGTTGCTTTTCACACAATAGACAACTAGAAATCACTTTAAAAAGTTGTAATTAAGGAAACAAAGATCTGAAATATATTTGAACGGCAACTGAAAATTATCGAAAACAGATGCATTTTAAAATGTACTAAAATCAAACATAAAAAGTTTTTAATAATATACTGTGGGAGCTGAGGAATTTCGTATGTAATTTATAATAGGCAACGTCTCTTTGCTGATTTGGCGATTGGAAACTGTTACGTATGGAGTGTTCGTCGTCTACTGGGCGTTTTCTTTACGAGGACAAACCGTTGTGCTAGAGGTTCTTATAGTGTCGGAAAGAGCAGCTGATTTAATCTTATTTTTCACTAGATGTGTACGATGTGATTTAAGACGAGAGAGGAACAGTGAGAGATCTAAATGGATTTGTCTCTGAAACTGGCAGTGTATTTTTGATGACGCGTCAATATGTTAATCTTAACTGTTCTTCAGCACATTCTTTCGGATCCTGGAAGAAGAGGCGAGTCATGCCGGAGGTGGTGTAACATTGGCTTCAAAAATTCAAATGTTTGCATAGTCTATGGGACTTAACTACGGGGTCATCAGTCCCTAAACTTACAAGAACTACTTACGAACTAGGACGGCACAAATATCCAGGCCCGAGGGGGGATTCGAACCCCCGACCCTAGTGGCCGTGCAGACCGTGACTGGAATGCCTTAGTCCCCTCGGCCACCGCGGCCGGCCATTGGCTTCAGTGTAGATGGTGTCAGTGGTTGCAGGATGTGCCTTTCAGAAGTTAGGTATTCAACTGGAGTGCATCTAAACGTTCCATTGCCGGGCTTACGACCGTCCCTGATTTATTGAAGAATTGATTAGAAAAATAAATATATGTCTTATCTTTAATGTCTCATTCTAATTTTCCTTTCATACACAACTCTGCCCCCACGTATTATCGCAAAAATTGAGCCCAGTTGGTGCATCACCTGACTAAACGTGGATCATGCGTTTCCAGCGCCGGCCTTCGGGTGGGGCGACCCGGGCGGTCGCCCAAGGCTCCGAAACCCATGGGCGCCGCCTAATAATAATAATAATAAATAAGTAAATAAAAATTAAGAAACACTGGTATTATAAAATCGGTATTACGAAAACCCATTTTTCGAAACTAAAATATTATTGAGTCTCATTCAATATTCGCCGTTTCCCTGTTAGAACGACAATGGCCGAAAAAGTGCGCATTGTGGTATTAGCAGGGAGAAGTGGGACCCATTCGAACGACCTGCGCAGCTCCGGTGACTTGCAAACAGCCCTGTGCTTATCGTCATCAGATAAATGGAACACCATGTACATTGAAGTACTGCATCACTGGTGTAAATATCAAAATTGGAAAGAAACATTAAATTTGTAGTTTCACCATCTACGTTAGAAAAAGAGTTTAGATACAAATCGTTGGCGCGTCATATCGGGAACATCTGTTCTGAAAATGTAAACATCAGCTCACTAACCGGTACGTAATAAAACTTCAAACGTGTGTAGCTGCAGTGTATGATAATTAACAGTGAACCAATACATAATTAAAGCGATCCTCACAGAAATAAACGCTTGAAGGGATCGCTATCTTTCGCAGATTGCGAAATTTTCCAACTTGTATTGGTCTTCTTAAGATGGACAGTCGATGTGTAACACATGAAAATTTCTGCCCAACCGGGAATCGAACCCGGATCATTTCCGTTCTTTATTTTTTTCCTTTTATTTCATAAAATACTCAAATCCACGATGAAAAATCATGTTATGAAAATAAGATGACGTAATTAACTATTTAAGTTGATTTCTAGAAAAGTCAAATACCCTGTTGCAATATGCTGCCAGGTTGGCTGTTTGTATAATAAAGGGCGCCAAGAGGGTGATTCGCCCGGGGCGCCTGGATGGTTGAGACCGGTCCTGTACGTTTCCATCCCATATCGTCACATACTGCCAACAATGCAAGCCCGAATGACAAGCGACAAAGCCAAAGAAATCCAAAGCAGTTCCAAGTTCAGGTAAGGTCGTGATGACAACCTCCTTCGACTGTAGAGGGCCTCCACTATTCGACTTCCTCAATCTTGGAACCAAATTCAATCTGCAGAGCTATGAAAACACTTTGCAGAAACTCCTACGTGGCAAGATGTCAAAACTCCCAGAAATGCTTTCGTACGGTATCATTCTTTTGTACGATAATTCTCAGCCCTTCACTGCCAATTAGACGAAGGCAACGCTTCAGAGATTTTCTTGGGAAACACCTTAACGTCCTCTGTACAAACGTGATTTTTCACCGTGTAATTTTAACACTTTTACCAACTTAAAGAAAGACATACGTATACTTCTGTTTCAGTTGGAAGAAGAGGTGCAAGTGTGGTTGGTGCCGTTTTGGATGAGTCAGCGGCTGACCGCTTTCTAGGGAACAGGAATTGATAGTCTCTATCTCCCAGTGGATTAAATGTCCTGGCACATGTGGTGATCACTTGTGAATGAAAGTATTCCATGGTCCCGCAGGGGCAGGTTTCCGGTTTTCAGTAGAACGTCCCCCCCACCCCCACCCCCATATAGCAGCGCCGCCTGCGGACTTAGCTAGCATCTACAGTTATGTTCAGGCATATGTCTCTTGCGCCATCTCCAAATTTAATTTTTTGTCCATTCCCTGAATATTTAGGCTAGATGTCAGAAATTAAATATATATCAAGTGTACACTCACTAGCACATCAGTTCATTGTCAACTATCTTTTGGTGTCGAACTCTAATCTCTCATACCTATTTAAAGAAATTTCTGTACGCAGCACTTTAATTGATGTGAGGTCACAAAAACGAGGTAACCTAATTACACTTCGTGGCGGCTAGCACTATTTTAAATTACATCAGTATCAACTTACAAGATTTTTTATTTTCTTTGCATATTAAATTTGTGTGTATGATAATGTGTTGGCTACGATATTTGAGTTCCATATTATTGCCACCACCTTGTGTGGCATTTTAACAAAGTAAAGTAACTGAAACTTTTACTAAAATTAAAACAATTAAGATTTAATGGACAAAATGTCTTGTCTTCTCATCTCAAAGAAATTTTTATGTTCACTCCAGACCTTCCTTAGATTTTTACAGTCTGCTGTTTGCCAGATTTAGGAGGAATTCATTAGTATGCTTAATCTTTTGGAAACTTTGATCGAGATGATGCGTTTAAGTTGCAGTTGTATATATAAAATACAACCTATTGTCTTACAAAAAATGTTAAAATTTTTACGAATTTAAGGGACCAAATTGCTACGGTCATCAGTCCCTAGACTCACAAACTACTTAAACTAACCAATCCTAAGGACGACACTCGCACCTGTGGCCGAACGACTCGAACCTCCGGTGGAAGTGAGAACGCAGTTCCTGACATGGAACCTAGAACCGCACGGTCACACTCGCGCGGCTTTTGTCTTACAGAATCGGCTGAGAAAGACACGTAATTTTTTCAAAACGGTCCATTAATTGAATTTTAATATTACAAAACAGCTTCCTTTTTTAACACACGGAACAGTTTATGAATTAACCAAATGAGCAGCTCCTTTACAAAAACTACGCATTTCTTAAATAACTATTATTCTACTGTAGTTTTAAGTTCTTGGTAGCAAAACATAGGGTAATGTAATTGACTGTTTCAGTCTTCTAAATATAAATATCTTACAGGAAATCCCTAAGCGACAATCAAAAAGTCTTGTTTGTGGGCGTTGCTACTGCGCCAGTGCGATAGTCCAAAATGGCGCGGCTGCATGCATACCCCTGGAATAACTGTTTAACAAAACCTCAATATCTTCCGTCAGTCCCACCTGGGGAGGATCCCACAATGGGCAACAGTACTCCAGGAAAGGACGCACAAGTGTGATGTAGGCAGTCTCTTTGGTGGAGCTGGCGCATCTTCGAAGCCTTCTGCCTCCACCACAATATTTTCTATGTGTTCTCTCCAGTCTACGTTGTTCGTAATTGTAACTCCTAGGTATTTGGTAGAATTTACGACCATAAGGTTTGACTGATTTATCGCGTAATTGAAGTTCAGCGGATTTTTTTTAGTGGCCATGTGCATTACTTCACACTTTTCTTTATTTAGTGTCAATTGCCAATTTTCACACCATAAAGAAATTTTGTCTAAATCTCTTTGCAGTTGCTTTTGATCCTCTGTTGACTTCACTAACCGATAAACGACAGCATCATCCGCGAACAGTCTAAGGGAGCTATTCAGATTGTCTCCTAACGGTTTTATAAACACAACGAAGAGTAGGAGACCTATAACGCTTACCTACTTACTAGACTCATGGGTTCGACAGTAGAGAGTAGGAAGAATCGCGATAGACCAAGGAGAATGTTATAAAGGGATTGTTCCGTCACTTCTTGGTAGAACAATCCCATATTTAGGGTAGAAAACAAACAATCTGTTTTTGTTCTACTACTTTGTTTATTTACGAACTAGTTTTCTGCTTATTAGGCCACCTTCAGGTAAACACTAGTGTTTTGTCGACACCTGTCAAATGTTTACCTGTAGATGGCCTAATAAGGCGAAAACTAGTTCGTAAATAAGCATAAAATTGTAGAAAAAAACAGATTGTTTGTTTTCAACCCTAAACGAGGAGAATGTGTTTGCATTCGGTCAAGTTTGATTTTCAAGTAAAAGACTTAACATCAGACGAAGAGTCAATGTTAGCATTGAATGGGGATCGTGAAGGAGTTTTATAAGGGGACCTGTGCTCCAGAATGTACACTGAAACGCATAAACAGTTTTAAATGATGGTGATGGTAATGTTGGTGATAATGATCGTCATCTACATCCATTCCGCTTTTATATACTTTCAAAGTATCCGTCGACTTGCACTATCACCTGTTTTCGCCTCGTCGGTCTGTCTGTCTTCTGCCTGCGCGGTGAGGTCCTTCGATTCTGAAACTAAGGCTAGAGAGGCAGAGCAGTTAAGAGCTATAACTTACCATAAGACCCTGGCGAGTTACGTGCGGCCAACGCAGAGAGAAGTACGCCGCTAGTGGTCGCTAGTACGTTGCACGCTGCATCTAATTGCAGATAAAATCAAACTTGTCTGCACCTGGCGGCGCGTGTAATCCAGGAAACGGAATGTGCATACAGTTGAAAGTGGTGGTGATTTAATCTCCCTTCGAGTGCGCGAGAGACGCAATAGAATATTTCCGCTTTAACCGCGGCGAGCAGTTCTTGCTGAACGAGGACCACAGCCTTTAATCGTTCAGCATTTAATGAAGAGAAATGAGTTTTCCTAAACCGGGCTGGATGATTTCTGCGCCTCTGCGAAAGTCTCTCTCTCTCTCTCTCTCTCTCTCTGTGTGTGTGTGTGTGTGTGTGTGTGTGTGTGTGTGTGTGTCGTCCGCTGCAGGGTGGGGTCTATTCTCTCCAAGGCCCCATGTCTTACGATTTACTTCTCAAGGGCTCTCCAGCGAATAATTACGGCGGAGATTGTGGTAGATAAATCAGTAGCGCGATGGGCGATCCGTCATGCGGCCCTGCCCACGCGGCCGCCGGCCATCTAGTACGCTGTCACGCCGCCCCACACCGGACCATCATCTGCTGCATTTTCTATCGCCTCTCTCTCCGCCGTGCACGTATCGTTGCGTGCATTTCGGCACGCGCTGATAGGTAACCCGAATGGGAAATGCATGACCGACTGCTAACGGAAGTAGTGTACGAGTTACAGCCACAAAGCTTTAGTTAACACATCGAAAAAGAATCTGACAAGTGCAAGTAGGACTCGCGCTTAAAGGCTTCTCAGGAAATTGACCAACAGTTAGAAACGTCTCGCTGGCCGCGGAGGCCGAGCGGTCTGCGGCGCGCCAGTCACTGTCTGCACGGCCACTACGGTCGGGGGTTCGAATCCCGCCTCGGGCATGGATGTTTGTTCAAATGGTCAAATAGCTTATGGGACTTAACTAAAATGTTCAAATGTTTGTTAACCTTAAGGGACTTAACTCCGGGGTTATCAGTCCCTAAACTTACAAACTACGCCGGCCGCGGTGGCCGAGGAAACTGAGGCGCTCCAGTCACGGTCTGCACGGCCACTATGGTCGGAGGTTCGATTCCCCACTCGGGAATGGATATTTGTGCCGTCCTTAGTCTTAGTTAGTTCATAAGTAGTTTGTAAGTTTAGAGACTGATGACCCCGCAGTTAAGTCCCTTAAGCTTAACAAACGTTTGAACATATTTTTTTAGAAACGTCTCTCTTGCGTTGTCCTCTGTAAGCCTCGTTGTCTTTCTGTAGGTTTCTTTTTATGTTCGATTATATTGAGGTAAGTGTAGTTTTGAAACAAGCTCCCGATGATCCACCTAAATTGGTCCGTTAATACGAAGCGCGTCCAGAAAGTAAGTTACGTTTGCTTAAATAAAACGGACGGGAACAGATACACAAAAAATATTGATTGTACAAAAATCTACAACTGTTAAAATACTTTTCTACATAGCTTACGAAATTTTGTAGGCAATTGTCATTGCATGGCACAAAGTTTTGTGTGCCTTTTTCATAGAATGTTGCCGCCTGTATATTCAACCATGTGGTAACATGTTCTTTCAGCTCGTCATCATCGTTGAAGTATTGTCCACCAAGGACAGATTGTAGGTGTAAGAGGATTACTGTTAAAAGTTTTTTTTTCACGATAATGCCTGACCTCACACACCGAATGTGACAAAACAATTCTTACGAAAATTTCAATGGGACCTGTTTGATCATCCTCCATACAGCTCGGACCTCTCTCCTAGCGACTTTCATCTCTTCTTACACCTAAAATCTGTCCCTGGTGGTCAACACTTCAACGATGATAAAGAGCTGTTACCACATGGTTGAATACACAGGCGACAATCTTCTCTGAAGGATGCATGCAAAAACTTATGGCACGCTATGACAACTGCCCACAAAATTTCGACAGTTATGTGGAAAAGTAGTTTAAGAGTTATAGAATATTTTGCAATAAAAATTTCTTCTGTATCTTTGTACAATTTCATTTTATTACCAAACGGTACTTACTTTCTGGACGCGACTCGTAACATGAACCAAACCAAAACACGTCTTGCATCACCAGAAAACGTCATCGAACAGTTTGTCTTTAACAGAAGTTGTTTCCCCATTAAAACATTAAATCAAATGTTTGTAAACCCATTGGATCAAATCGCTATGATCATCACTCCGTAGACTTACAAACTACTTAAACTATCTTCCACTAAGGAGAACACACACGCCCATGCCCCAAGGAGGACTCTAACTTCCGGCGGGAACGACCGCCCATTGCACAGAATGATGCCGTACACCACGGGGTCACTGCCATGTGGCATTAAATCATCAATCCATCCATTCACCATTTTCTTGATTTGCAGCTCTTATTCGTTCCGTGTTTGCAGTAAAAATTTCTGGGTATGAGATCCGCCTGATATGCAAAACACTGTTTTATTATGCACCTAAACTAGTTTCAGCACCTCTGTGCCATCATTAGTGGGCTTTCAATTTATTTAATGTGTGAAAACAAATTACATTTATTTTAGTACTGTACTATTTGTGAATTTAGGCCTAAAAGTCGTCAGTCTTATTTTGGTTTTTACGTTATTTTACGTTTTGTGGTCATGTGGGACTCTTTTTACATACTTATGTAGTGGAAGCGTTGTCATCTGCAACCAAAATTATCACTTTTAAAAATGTAAAATAAGGTAAAAACCGAAATATGACTGACGATTTTTTAGGCCTAAATTTACAAATAGTACAGTAGTAAAATAAATGTAATTTGTTTTCACAGCATTAAATAAATTGAAAGCCGACTGATGATGGCACGGAGGTGCTGAAACTAGTTTGGGTGCATACTAAAACAGTGTTTTGCATATCAGGCGGACCTCATACCCAGAAATCCATCCATAGACGTTTGATGTGGAGCAGTGTTTTTCAACCTGTGGGTCGCGACCCCCAAGGATTCGCAAAATTTTGCTCGGGGGGTCGCCGTCACAGGAGGAAGTACTTGCACCGTAAAATAACTAGGAGTTTAAGTGAAATTTATTTAATGTTAAAATTAAGCAGTTCCTTGTGTAACATTCATTATTAGTTGAATAAATCATGTACTGTTTTACAATACATTGTGTTAATGATGAATAAGCGGAACGTCAGAAAACTGTTTTCAGGAACCAATCGATAGATAAAAAAACATGATGCAATAAGTAATTCTGAAAAATTCGAAAAAAAAAGATCTACATCTTTACAAATTGTCTGTGCAGCGGGACCTTTTTATAGCGTAACTAGCTGTAAACCCGGCGTTGCCCGGGTGTTTATTTATCCTACACTCTCGTAGTGCACATCCCCTTCCCCCGTCTCCTCTCTGCATCCATCTCTTTCTCTCTCATCTCTCTGTTCGTTTACACCTTTCGCTCTCTCGGCAAAGTTTTCTGCAAGGTACCCTCTGTCATGTACCACACAAACATTTATGTACCCTTTGATGTTCCTCTTGGTTTAAAGGTCATGTGTGCAAAATTTCATAAAGATTTAGTAAAATTCCGTAAGTAAAGTACCCTCCACCATGCACCAAATGAAATTTTATACAGACAGTAACATTCCTCTTGTTTTTAAGGTAAAGTGCGCAAAATTTCATCAATGTCAGAACAAAATTATAGATTTCTATGCAATAGAAACTCAGGGTCACATTGAAAAACGCACTTTGTTGGACTCAATATTCCAGTTTTATTTCATACAAACCTTGTTCTGAGAATAACGATAACAAAAATAAAAGAATCTGTGAAATCGATCGAGCCGTACGGTGAACATTTCACGAAAGTTTCATTGCAATCGAATAATTTTAATAACACATACAAACATTCATTTTTATATACTACTAGCTGAAAATCCGGCGTTGCCCGGGTATTTATTTATTTATTCCTGCCTGGAGTTAGTACTGCTCCTACGCTTCTCTCTCTGTCCATCTTCTTTTTTCTAAAAATATGTTATCTTTATCGGAGAACATATACTGAAATAACGCTGTCTTCGATAATGTAGATAGATGTAAATACCACAAAAAGCTACGAAATTCTGAACTGGAACTTAAATATACCGTCTGTCTGTATCCTGTAATATGATTACTCTTAGGCCAAAGACGATGATTTAGCAGAGTGTTATATCTATCGTATTCAATAAAATTCTTAAATTGGTGAAACACCTAAGGGACCAAACTACTTATCTCATTAGATTCTATACTTTCATACTACTTTTAATTTGTGCTACAGCCAACAGAAAGACGCAGGCCGAAAGAGGACTCGAACCTTCAGCGGGAGCGGCCGAACAATCCGTGGCATGGTGCCTCAGAGAGCGTGGTCATTCGAATGCGGATATCGTATTATATCTTTGTAATTACATACACTGTTCACCTTCTCTGAAAATTGTGAAAATAACTGCAGTAAAAATTCAGTTTGTGTGGGTGTTATATGAGAATGCGATTTATCGGAAGAGATATGCGATGAATAGTATATCAAGAGGTAGTGGACTGTAAGAACAAAACGTAGTAAACTCTCCGTTCCACAAACGTTTTGACGTTGGCTAAAATTCCGTTATTTTAAGCAGCACCACAACACTTAGTTACCGACGTCATGTTCCTGTTCAAATGCGCACGCCGGATGGAGGATTCGAACCTCCGATGGGGAAAGGCCACGCACTTCGCATCAAGGCGCCTTAGAGCGTACGCCTATCCCTGCGCGGCCATGTTCCTGTAATACATGCACCTAAAAAAGCAATAAATTGTACAACAAGCTCCAAAGGACGGACTGGCTGATTATTGATAATAAATCGCCATTTACTTAACATGCCCTTCTGAGTTCTTATTCGTCTCATTATGGAGCGAAAACACTTGAAGAAGTGGAATGACAATATTTGGTTGATGAAAAACGAGGATACGCAGTTGGGAACTGGAAGCAGGACATAAGAGAGTTCGATGTTTCAAGGTAGTCTAGCGTTCGTCCTTCAGTGATCTGTGTGATTACACCGTAAAAGAGATTCCAGCTATGAAATATATCCCCCAAAACTACCTTGAAGGGCGACTGCGTATCACACTGGCCACGGATGGAAAAAGAATTTAGAGAAAAAGATGTGACGCAGTAGACCGACAACGAGGGCTCTGTTCTCTCTCTCGGGCTTTCTTGGCATGAATAGTTAATGCTGTTCTTCCGAGTGTTGTGCCGTGGTGTTGTTTCCATTTGATGCACAATATTTAGACGTCTAAGCCAGCCGTCTTCTTCATTTGCTCCGAGTTTCGCGGTCATGAATACTCGACGCGTAGACACCGACAAGAGTGTGAAGAAAAGGGTTGGATAGGTTCTAGAAATATTGTCCATAAAATGGAAACAATCTCTACAGGACACCTACAATCACGCCACTAATAGGCAGAGTGACAAGAGCCCTTGGTAGACATACAATGCCGACTATCAACATGAAACACCAAGAAAGAAAGAAGATATCACAGCCCAATTTATTTCCGATATAACACTTTGTACTAATATCAAGTGTTTGTAAATACATCAGCATATGAAATGAGGAAGGTCATGAAAATAATACTGAGTGTTGCCAACATTGCTGGCTAAAACCGTTGCCACTTGCCTCGGCAATGAGACAAAGAGGCTCTGAATGTGTTGATGGGGGTATAGCGGTGCATGCTGGTTCTACATATTGCCAAAATTGATCTAGTGTAGTAGTCGTTCCGCAGTCATCGACCAGACATTTTAGATAGCCGAGAGACCAGGAGAAGAGGGAGTCTAAGGCAGCAGTGCAATGAGCGAAGAAGTCTTCTACATCGCGGGGCCGTGCATTATCGTGCTGCAATGTTGCCGGCGGCAAGATTCGAAGATATGGGAGGAATAGAGGCTGCAACATTAACGAGGTGTAGCGCTGGATGGATGGTGCAGTAGGGGTGCCACCGTGCCTGAGTGGTTTCAAATACCGCCCCAAATCATAACATTGGTTGCAGGCCCAGTATAGCTTGGCATAGGGCTACGGCTCAACAGTCTTTCACCACGGTGACTGCAGACTTCAATCCGATCACCGTTGTGGTACAAGCATAATCGCGATTCGCTGGAAGCAACAGTGTCGTTACAATAGATAGCAGTGTATTTGCTACCGAAGTTTCGTGAAACTGTCGTCTTGATGGTCTTTATTAGCAGCTAGTCATTCAACTTCACGGATGAATAAAATTTTTTGCAAGGCAGTGTTTCATGAATCATAGAGATCATCTGTCAGTAAAGAACGTTTCAGTTACTCCCCGAGACGGGAAACTACTGATGTATGCATGAGCTTCTTACTTACGTCACGTAATACATTTCAGAGTTTCAATTCTCATCAGTAAAACTGTTATCTGAGACCTAGCTATAGCTTATCGGGGTAGAAATACGTAGTGTTATTAATAAATAAACTACAATGAGGTCGTTATGTAAAGTCTGAAAAATGAATAGGTCACTAAGGTAAGAGTCATTACAATTATTTCATTTTTCACAACTGCGTGGTGTTTCGGCGATGGCCATAATCAGAAATCTGTCAAAAATATGAAAACCCTGTAACTATACATCTGGTACAAAGGAATGTTATGACCAATGTATGATTGAAACTGACATGAGCACTAATTACACATAATTTGGATATTTTTAAGAACACCCGTGGACATTGTCAAATCAATGTTTGTAAATCTATCGGACTAAACTGCGTGCTCAGTAGCTTACAAACTACTTAAACTAAGGTAAACTAAAGTAAGGACAACACACACAGCCATGCGTCAGGGAGGACTCGAACCTCCGACGGCGAGCAACCGCGCGCTCCGCAGCGAGGCGCCTTAGACCGCTCGGCTACTTCACCGCGGCTGGACATTATTGTTACATGCTATTGTGTGAACATACAAGAGCTGTCTGATTGAAATTAGTGTCAACATCATGCACAGGTACAAATTTTAAACACAAGGTGCCGTGACACTCGTGGAAGTACTGACTTTGGTAGCCCCCTTAAACGAATCCAATAATGAATCTAATATACAATACTTGTGTAGAAAGTGAGAAGTAAAATATTTGAATAAATTATGGCGAACGACTAACACTAATAAAAAATAAAAATCTATCCAACGTGGTTACTAGGAAGAGAGGATTAAGAACCTAAAAGAGTGAACTTTCTAAAACAAATTTACCGTACATGTAGCCATTGCTTCGTATCATGCTATCAGTATTAATTTTGAGTACTATACTGTAAAAAACAAATATCATTTACATATGCCAATTTGTTATACATACTTGACAAACCACCGCTAAATTTTATTTTTCGTTGTAAATTAATCTCAAACGACAATATCTGCAAGGATAAATCATCAAAACACATTTGTACAAAATCAAATCAATAAATGTACTTCGAACGTAGCAGAAGATAAAATCAGCAAAGTGAACAAGGCATATGTGCATAAGAAAAAGATAAGGTAACTCAGCTGTGTTAAATGGTAAAAACAGTACAGGCACATTTAATGCCATCAGTAAACAAAGAAACGTAATGTGAAGAATCGTCATCTATAGGCGCATTTACCACGAAAAATAAAATTTGGTGGTAGTTTTCCAACGTGTGTATTGTTGTTGTTGTGTTGTTGTGGTCTTCAGTCCGCAGACTGGTTTGATGCAGCTCTCCACGCTACCCTGTCCTGTGCAAGTCTCTTCATCTGAGAATACTTTCGGAAACCTACATCCTTTTGAATCTGCTTACTATATTCGTCCCTCGGTCTCCCTCTACGATTTTTACCCCATACGCTTCCTTCTAATGCTAAGTTGACAATTCCTTGATGTGTCCAACAAATCTATTCCTTCTCTTAGTCAGGATATGCCAGAAACTACTTTTCTCCCCGATTCGGTAAAGCACTTCCTCATTAGTTACGTGATCTACCCATCTAATTATCATCATTCGTCTGTAGCACCACATTTCAAAAGCTTCTATCATATTTTTATCTGAACTCCTAATCGTCCACGTTTCACTCCCATACAATACTACACTCCAGACAAATGCTTTCAAAAAGGACTTCCTAACATTTAAATTAATATTGGATGTTAACAAGTTTCGCTTCTTTAGAAACGCTTTTCTTCCTACAGCCATTCTGTATTTTATATCTTCTTTACTTCGGCCAACATAAGTTATCTTTTTTGTGTTGGTAGCTTGATATGAAGCAATGACTTCATGTTCTACAAATTTGTTTTAGAAAGCCCCCTCTATTAGGATATTTGTCCTATCTTGCTAGTGATCTTGGATAGGTCTTGATTTGCATTATTGTTAGTTGTTCGCCATGATTTCTTAAAATAATTTTTGACATTTCTTACTCTCAGTGCAAGTATTGTATGTTAGATTCACTATTGGGTTCGCCACAAGCCTATGCGCCCACGACTGTCACGCCACCTTGTGTTTAAAATTTGTACCCATGCATGATGTTGACACTGATTTTAATCAGACTGCTCTTGTATGTTGACCCTGCTCATGTCTGCAGTCTGCTCTTGTACGTTCACACAGCAAACATGTGAGTTTAATATCCACTAGTGTCCTTAAAATATTCTGGTTATGTGTAATACATATTCACGTCAGTCTCATACAATGGATGTGTCATTCTTTCTACCATTTGTATAGCTACAGTGAGTTTATATTTTTGAAATTTATGGTTATGGCTATCGTTTCTATCTCACCCTCCATAACCATCCCATCTGCCTCACTCCTACCCTAAAGTACCTGGGCCTCACTATTGATCGCACCCTATCCTGGACTCCCCAACTCTTCACTGTTCAAGAAAAATCCCACTCCCATCTCTACCTCCTCAAACCACCTGTTGCCCGAACATGGAGCCTAAATCCTTCCATGGTCCTCTATACTTATCAATCCCTCATCTGTCCCATCCCCTATGTAGCCCATCCAGTCTGGATTTCCGCCCCCATCCTTCTACGAATCCCTGGAGATAATGGAGCGCCATGCCCTCTTCCATGCCTTCTGTATTCCCCTTTATTTCCGCTCCCCCACGCGGATCCTCTACGATCTCATTCCTTTCCCCCGCTTCGTCCTCTTTCTTGAACATCTCCGTCTCCGGTACCTATCCCGCAAGTTAGACCCATCTAATCCTCTAGTCCATCCCCTCCTCTCGGCATCCGGTCCATTGCAGCGCCTCCATCACCGTATCCCCCTGCTCTACACCTGCCCACACTCAGGATTCTTTCCCGTGACGACCTTCGTACCCTCCCCCTCCCGGATGATGCTGTCCGACCTGACATGTAACCTTCCTATCAGCTGTGATCCTTCCTCTCGCTCCCTCTTTCCATCCTCTCCCTGAGGGCCCTGAACGTCCCCCCTTCCTCCCCTCCTGCCGCTGCTCATCATGCCACCCTGCTGTCCCTCCAGCTCCTCCCGTCCCACCCCCTGGCTTCCTGGGACATCCTCCCCCCAGTCCCACCCCACTGGCCCTGTGGCCCCTCCCAACTCTCTCCCTCCCCTTCTCATCCCCTTTGCCCCCCACATCCGACCTTAGTTACTGTGAGTGCTCTGCTGCATGTGGAATCTTTCAATGTGCTTTCCTGTGAATACTTCGACAAATGTGGTATCTTAGTTACATAGTTTTATTTAACAACAGTGATCGGATAACCCACAGCCGACACCATAAGTTTTAATTGTGTGCTTCTTCGCATGTGTGGTGTCTCTTCGTGTTTCTTATTTTTATCCAACAACAGCGAACGGCCAACCCGTAGCAGCCGCCTAGTGTTTATTTTAATTGTACGTGTGCCTACTCATCAAATTCAAATTCAGATTCAAATGTTTGTATAGCTTATGGGACATAACTACGGGGTCATCAGTCCCTAAACTTACAAACTACTTATGAACTACTTACGAACTAGGACGGCACAAATATTCATGCCCGAGGGGGGATTCGAACCCCCGCCCGTAGTGGCCGTGCAGACCGTGACTGGAGCGCCTTAGTCCCCTCGGCCACCGTGGCCGGCTACAAGGAAAGGAAAGTACTTGGGCTCGAACAAACACATATACACCAAAATCGTGTGAGATATAATGTAAAGGTCTCTTATTGCACTAGTGATAATCCCGCATCTGCAAAACTGTGAAGTCGTCCGTTTGAGGCCTCTGCGTGTGCATTGCCACATTGCACTTTGACCTGTCGGTTCGCCAGTAGGGACGGCGCAGTGTGCCTCCAAAGTTGCGTTTTGTGACATTTGTGTGGTGAAGCGTCAGATGGGGCGCCAATTGGTAATCAATCTTGCTAATGTATTGCGATTGGTTGAGATGAAGTTACGAAGAACCCTTCTTCGTGAAGATAGTATTAGTGTAGAAGATGAATCATTCGCATGATTTCTAGTATTTGTTATGGTACAGAAATATGAGCATAAGTTAGATACTATTGTAACAGTAACACATAATGATGATAATAGGGGTGATAATGACGAACAACTCATTGCAAGCGGCAGTGCTACGGTGAGTGTGGGAAGAGGCGATGGAAGCAGTGACAGTGAATATCAACAGTCTTCCGAGAAGAGAACCCATGTACTTTCCTTGTTAGTATCAGGCAATAAGGTTCACCTGAATTTATTCATGGAATTGAAGTCCAAATTTGCCTTTTCCATCGATGCGTGCCTTGTGGCTAAGGTACCATACCGCTGGAGTAAACGTTGTTGTTGTTGTTGTTGTTGTTGTTATTACAAGCATTATTTAATACATACAGTACTGAGTCCATTTTGTTTTCACTGTCATAAAAAGGCCAATATTATAGAGAGGAACAACACGACAGAAATCAACCGGTTTTCAGTAAACTGTTTATTAACCGGCAATAAAGGCCGATGATTTGTGGTGGAGGAGGAACTGAAAAATTGCTTAATGTGCGGGGTGACTGGAAGGGGGATAAGGCCAGGGCACGAGACTCGCCGCCAAACTGGTGCTGCACGCTCCCGCGTGTCGCTGGCGCGGCGAGACGCTGTTCAGTGAAGAGCGCCGGGTTATAAGTCTCTATTAGCCGTTGCAAAACAGCCGCGTACCTTCGCGCATTGCGCATAAATCTCATCGGCTGCTGGTTTCGCGAGCGCAAACATGTCGCGCGCAGGCACGCGCATGTCACCTCAGTAGGTCGTCTGCCTCACCATTGGCTGCGCCTGTGGCTTACGTGTGCTGGACATGACGTTATGCCAAAAGGTCCTAAAATTCAGCCAATAAGTTTATAAATCGCTCTTAGTTTACAGGCACGTTCAGTTGTCTATATTGATATTGCAGAAATCTAAGTTCAAGAAAAATATGATAGTATACGGGTAAAAGGAATACAAATGGTAATGATATCTGGCAGTGCTTAGCTCGGTTGACATCCACTATCTCTCCCGTCGTACTAAAGCCCCTTTTTTATTTAGAAAAAATTGTTTCCTGATTCTCGGCCATTAATTACCTTTCTCCACAGTTGTCTGTTTACATACGCAATGTAAGTCGTGTGCATCACCTGTTGGTGATCGTCTAAACTCTGTTCTTAGTTTTATTGCTCGTATTTGTTTTGTGGCCATTAGGGCGTGGTCGAAGGCACAATTCTTTGCCTGAATTTTCATATCCAATTGTTGGAGACATCATCGGACGCTCTGTAGACGCAAATCGCTGTTATACACTCAAATAAGCTCATCAAACCCAACTGTTTATACGTATTCACGCAATGGTCGTGATGTCATCAGATCGATGTCTAAACTCGTCATGCGGACGTATGTTATGGAGCTTTCGGGGGAGAGATGGTACTGGATATTTTGATTAGCACTAAGCCCCAAAAATTTGTCTAATTTCAGTGCTTCTTTGCTTTTAAATTCTGTCTGTGTTTTCGAATTTCAGTCGCGTTTCTGTACAACACAGCGTAAAGTTATCAGATCTTCGTAAAACCATCGTGTCAGAAAACCAAATTAAACGGCTAAGCAACGGCCTGATTACGCCACGACTGTTGTGTGGGTACAAATAAACAGTTCGACCCGCTGGGTTTATTTCAGTGGATAACAATGATCTACGTCTACAAAGCTTAGGATGATGTCGCTATTTCTAGAAGAGGAAACGTTAGCACATAGAGTATCGCCTTGGACCGCGGCACATAATATCGTCTGGGACTTCCTCTGGCCCTGCGGATTGCAGCGTGACGCCGTGGAGTGAGTCTGTCAGTTCCTGGCATTCCTCTGGACGCAGCTGACATCAAATCGTTTACAAAGCAGTTGCCAGCTCTGGTCTGTTTGTGGTTGCAGGGTCAATGGCACAGAACCTGCGTTTCATCCATCGAAGATATAACTCGATGGAGCTCAAATATAGGCTCCGGAGTGGCCATCTCTGTCTTTTTACCTCCGCGAAATGTTCCTGGTACCTTTACGAGCACCGTGACAGCGATGTGGCAGCACTTAATCATTTTTAAACACCGCCGTATAGTCAGGGTCGCCGTCGAGGGTTCGAATCCCCCCTCTGGCATGGATGTTTGTGGCGTCTTTAATATAAAGTAGTACATAAAAAGTTTGTAAATTTAGGGACTGATGACCCCATAGTTAAGTCCCATAAGCTCTACAAACATTTCAACACTCAGGGTGCTGGAAAGCCAAAAATGGCAGGAGATGGTTCCCGAGCAGCTCAAGGTACGATCGGACATTCAAAGGCCGTTTCAAAACAACTAGGGGGTAAATACTAGGGAACTACATCTCAGATTAATTAAATGTTTGTCAAGCTTATAAACTACCTTATACCAAAGACAGCACAAACATCCATATTCGAGGGAGGATTCTAACCCCCGACGGGGAGCGGCCTCGCGCATCGGAGCATGACGCCTCATTTCGCTCGGCCACTCCGCCGCGGCTACATCTCAGTCCATAACAGACACCACCACCCTAGTCCACATCCGCTTAGCAGGCAGATCCATCGATTCACGTTATCTGCGCCAAACGCGGGGCCTCCAATCGCCATAGTATAATCGAAATTTCCGATCGAGGTGGTGCAGTGGTCTCGCATTCGGAAGGACGGTGGTTCAAATCCATTTCCGGCCATCATGTTGTTTGTTTGTTTGTTAAGCTTAAGGGACTTAACTACGGGGTCATCAGTCCCTAAACTTACAAACTACTTATGAACTACCTTATACTAAAGACGACACAAATATCCATGCCCGAGGGGGGATTCGAACCCCCAACCGTAGCGGCCGTGCAGACTGTGACTGGCGCGCCGCAGACCTCTTGTCCACTGCGGCTGGCTCTCCGGCCATCCAGATTTAGGTTTTCCGTGATTTCCCTAAATAACTCCAGGCACATACCGCATGTAACACATGTTCCGACGGACTGTCGTCTTCGAGTCGTGTCTAACAAGTATTGTGCTGAACTGAGCCATGATTCTTCAAAAATGTTCAAATGTGTGTGCGGTCTTATGCGACCAAACTGCGTGGTTATCAGTCGCTAGACTTACACACTACTTACTTGACTAACTTAAACTAACTTACGGTAAGGACAACACAAACACCCATTCCCGAGGGAGGACTCGAACCTCCGACCGTAGCGTCCGTGCAGACTGTGACTGGGGCGCCGCAGACCGTTCGGCCACTGCGGCCGGCGTGATTCTTCACTGTTGCCGTCTCATTTCCCCGGTCACGGTCATCCAGGGTGACTTGAGGGGCCCTTAGTTTCGAATGTTCAAATGTTTGTTAACCTTTTGGAC
Organism: Locusta migratoria; assembly: GCA_026315105.1. Lineage (NCBI taxonomy): Eukaryota > Metazoa > Arthropoda > Insecta > Orthoptera > Acrididae > Locusta > Locusta migratoria. Next base: position 590,989,544 of record CM048755.1, on the reverse strand, counting down.
CAAAATGCTATGGTCATAAGTCCCTAGACTTACCAACTACTTAAACTATGTTACACTAAGGACAACACACATACACACACACACACACACACACACACACACACACACACACACACATACCCGATGGAGGACTCAAACCTCCAGAGGGAACGGCCGCCCAGCCCATAGCATGACGCCTTAGACCACGTGGCTATTCAGCGCTGCCGCCGTTAGTTTCATCCATCCACGTTGTAACCATGTTTTGTCGCATTTTGTACTGCACTGACTGGGCACCGCCATTGAATTTAAGAAAACGAGCGTGGAAAACTGCCTACATCACTCAGCGTGGCTGAGTTAGCAGACCAACAATATCAATACGCCGTTCGGATTCGGTGTGACACTGCCTCACCTTCGTGTCTCGTGGGGCAGAAGGCTGCGCATTGATTTATACCAGTAATACTCATAATGTTTCAATTATCATTTTAAAAAAGTAAAATTTTAGTAAACCTGTTGTTTTTGTCTACAAGCATACGGACTTGTAGTACACATTAAAATACAGGTACCGCATGTTCAGAGAACCAAAATAAAATCGATATTCATCAATGGGTTGCACCAGTTTTCCTTTTCGTTATTGATGACTGCTGCAGACTTACGGAATATTGATTACGATTTTTTTTTAGTTGAGAGTTAAAAATTTATTACCAAACATCGAACGAACTTATCCCGTTCGTTGAAGGAGAGTATTGCATCTGTAAAAAATTTTAAACTATTGAACTGTGCAGCCTTGCACGCAACACATGAAACTCTCAGAAGCCATTTTAAAGTCATCTTGTCAGCATACTGATAAAATGTTTTGGACACTTATTAGCAACTCGCGGTGGAGTGGCATAGAGCCCTAAGGCGCCTTGCTGCGGAGCGCACGGTTGCTCGCAGTCGGAGGTTCGAGGCCTCCTTTGGGCGTGTGTGTGTGTGTGTGTGTGTGTGTGTGTGTGTGTGTGTGTGTGTGTGTGTGTGTATTGTCCTTAGCAGAAGTTAATTTATGTAGTTTGTAAGCCTCTTCAGCAGTTCAGTCTGTTAGATTTACAAACATTTGAAAACTTATTAGCGGACTTTAATACATGGTAAGTCCAACCTCCGCATATTATTTATGACGGCTTCAACTTTTCTGGGGCAGTTTTAATTAGGTGTCTCAACCACTGTGGAGGGTTGGGAGCCCATTCTTCCTTAAGTCTGTTGTAATGTTCGACGCTGGGGTTCTGAACGAAATCGAGGTTCTAAATCATTAACTCATCCCAAAGGAATTGAATTGCGTTCAGTTTGGAAATCTGGGGTATCCAGCTCATTTAATTCATCGTGTTATCCACAAACGATTGCCTCTAAGTTTCTTATTTGTAGGGAATTCCCTAGTGTACCATCTTTCCTTGCTCCTGTTAGTATTTCTAGTAAGGGGAGACAATTACTTTCTATTTCCATTGGCAATGATTTGATGTTTGCTGTTTAGGTGGTACAGAAATGCATCCAATACATGTTCTCTATACTTCCGTACCACGAAAGGAATGTCGACATAGCGGAAGAAGTGTTTGGGTTTCTGGTGGTGGTGGTGGGGGGGGGGGGGGGGTCTAAAGGGCCACCTTCTCAAAGTGCTCCGTGTAGAGATTTGCGATCCGTGAAGCCAGCGGAGTTCCCATGGCGAATCCATCCATCTGTTCATAAAACTCTCCACTGCAAATGATGTAGGTGGTTATCAGTCCACATTCAAAGAGTTCAACTATTTTCTGCTCATTACGTTGATAGGAGCCCCAAGGAGTCTTGCAGAAGTACTTCCGTGTATAGCGATGTAGAGTCGAAACTCATCTGTTTCCAATCGTATGTGTTAAAGTACAGCATCTGACAATAAAGTTCGGTGAATATTCCTGTAACATTGACGTAGATGACCTATGAACTACAGATACCTTAATAATCGCGGCGGAATAGCCGTGCGCGCTTAGGCGCCTAGCTGCGATGCGCACTGCCGTTCGCCGTGAGTGTTGTGACCTCGTCGCCTTTTCTTGTTGTTTTCTCGTCCCGATCTAGTCGTCAGTAAAGGTACTGGTGGGAATTGATGTCAACTGTAACAACTATTAAAATTGTGTTTTATTGACTGAAAATTATAATACTCAACTTTAGAACATATGTCTGTTTCTTCTCTCTTCTTGCTTCTCGCGGCGGGGTCCGTATGATGCTAGCTGCGCTGTGACCTAGTTACTAAGTTCGTAGCCGCGTTCTGACCCAGTGACTGCTTGGTTCGTAGCCGAGTTCTGACCTATAAACTGCCTAAGTTCTAACTAGTAACTGACGGGCCGTCCAGACGTATGTCGGCCTAGATACAGTCGCTTGCAGAGGGCGCGCATCTTCGGTTACTCCCTCCAAGATACGCGGCGCCTGCTTGCGATTGGCTTTCGGTCGATCGCTGCCTTCTCCACGATGGTTCTCTTACGTCTGGCGTGTGGCGCTGACTTTACGCCACAACATCCCTCCCCTCCCGAAGTGCCGAACCGTTGTCGTGTATGGAGCTCGACAACGGGGGAGGAGGCAGGCTCGTGGACGTACTGGTGAACCGGAGTCTGTAGCTTCAGAGGACGGCAGACTACCGACCGGGCCCCGCTATCCAGCCTGAGCTCGCGAGGGAACGTCCTCTGTGAAAACCTTCGAAGGCCCACGCTCACGACCTGTGGCCCAGTTGATGACGTAGATGGTGACGTCGACGGCAGATGCTGCGCGGCGTGCTGGTCCTGCTGGCTGATGCCCATCGGTATCTGGAGCGGCGTCGGACACGGTGTGGGCTCCGACTCCATGGCGTCGGGCCGCGGTGCTGTCAAGATCTGCGGCCGAGGTCGCGCGGGGGGCGAAGGTCACGCGGTCTGCGTGTGGCGTGAATCTGCCGAGAGAAACGCACAAGGATCACAGGGTACATGACAAGGGCGAATTTGGTTGCGGTGCCTGCGAATGATGCCATCGGGACCTGAAATTTAAAACATGTGCAAAGTTTCCAGAACATGTACCACAGAGTTCAGTGGTGCATAGTTTCTGGAAAACACTGCGGAAAAGGCTAGTACGTATGTAAAACACGATGTATGTGTGTATGGCTGGGTTCTCCACGAGAACCAATGTCTCGAATTCAAATGAAGTTGACACTCATTATGGCGTTGATAACCTAGATTTTTGAGCCCCTGCCGTATGGCCTATGGTGCATAACATGCATTTTGGCCCACTTTAGGTTACGGTAGTGGTTTGGAACCCGCCTCCACCCAAAACTTTTTCTTCTCCTTTTCCTCCTAAAACGGTTTCGGGCACTCTTATTAATTAAATAGAGCTATGCTCTTCAATGTTTAGAGTTGTGCATATGTAAGAATGCTCCCTCTAAATTGCACGTTTTTTCTATTTCGTGAACATGCCGTGAAATATATAACAACGAATTCAACAATAGTCTTCTGAAGCATATGCACAAAAACTGGGAGGATACTGTGATCATGAACATTCTAAAGAACGTGCTGATACAGGTAGTTTCGTATATAAAGGAAGTCCTAGCTCTCTTTGAACTATCACTTAAATATCAGGTGATAGTTCAAAGAGGTAAAAGTTCAAAAAAGAGTATTTTGTCAAAGCTAAACTCAAATATCATATAATTTTGTCTGTTTTTTAAAATACGGTCAGAAAGAGTATTACATGTTTGGTGCATAGATATTAGCACAATAGTAGAGTCGTAATCGTATCACCATAATTTTTTATTATTTAGATTATTATTTTGGTCTGAAATGTTTGCAAAAACATTATAAAACTACTAATCTAAAGTGGGCCGTAAAACACGTCAGTGCTATTTTTTGTGTCGATAGTATTGGCCTGACTTGTCGACTTGCTATGCACGGTAGCCTAGATGTCAGGGGTAAGAAACCTTTCCCCAGGCTACGACAAACTATCTTCTTGTTATTATTTTAATTTGGAGTAAGGAATAATGTCTGTCTGCTTTATCGTCCAATTTTAAAACTGGACTACTCCTGTGGATTACACAGCTGAGCACCGACAGGAGGAGGAGATGAATGGAGAGAGCCGCGGGGGAGTGGCCGAGCGTTCTAAGGCGCCTTGCTGCAGAGCGCGCGGCTGCTCTCCGTGATGGTTCGAGTCCTCCCTTGGGAATGAGTGTGTATGTGTTGTCCTTAGGTTAGTTTAACTTAGTTTAAGTAGTTTGTAAACGTAGGGACTAGTAGCCAAAAATGTTAAATTCCATAGATTTACAATCATCTGAATAGAGAGAGAGAGGAGAGGAGACGTGCTATGCAGGTATTATGGGCATTTCTCGCAGGGCGTGCAAATGCGGAAGTTTACAGTTGATCACAGAGTTGAGGTTGTCAAGGGCAGATGGATGATGGGAGAGGCGTGGAGTATAATGAGGTGGACAAAGAAAGGGGAAATATGATATAGACAGCGGAGAAGGTTGATCCACACATACACACACACACACACACACACACACACACACACACACGCATACACGTAGAGAGAGAGAGGGTTGGGGGGGGGGGAGGAGGAATCGCAGATGAGATGGACAGAGGGGAGAAGAGGGCACACATGACGAGAGGGTGGGTAAGGTTAACGGAGAGATAAGTGGAGGACAAACGTCTTCGCCAGAGCATAACTGAGCAATGCCGTCATGTCTCCGTCTCATAATATAGTATTAAAAAGCTCTTTCCTGGAATACAACGGATTCGCACTTCTCATCGGCACGATGAAGGTGGTACCTGTATTTATGAGACCATGAAACGCTCAGCCACTGCGCCAACGTCCAGTGACGATGGACATGTGCCCATTTCAGTCGTAGGTGCCGATGTTGTGTCTCAACATTGCCACATGCGTGGGTCGTACGCTGCGGAGGACCATCGTTAGGAGTGACGGTTCACTCTGTGTTTAGATACACTGGTACTCTGCCCAGCATTAAAGTCTACTGCCGCGCGGGATTCGCCGTGCGGTCTAAGGTGTTTTGTTATAGATTTAGCGGCCTCTCTCTGTCGGAGGTTAGAGTCCTCCATCTGGAAATGATGTGTGTGTCGTTCTTATCATAAGTTAAAGTAGTTTGTATGTCTAGAGACCGATGGCCTCAGCAGTCCGGTCCCATAGGTTTACCAACAGTTGAACATTAAAGTCTGATTGTTCAAAAATGTTCAAATGTTTATATAGCTTATGGGACTTAACTACGGGGTCATCAGTCCCTAAACTTACAAACTATTTATGACTACTTACAACTAAGGACGGCACAAATATCCATGCCCGAGGGGGGATTCGAACCCCCGACCGTAGTGGCCGTGCAGACCGTGACTGGAGCGCCTCAATCCCCTCGGCCACCGCGGCCGGCTCTGATTGTTCCGCCACAGTCCACCGAGTGTCTGCCCAGCCTACTACGTCTGACATTTGAAATGAGAGATGGTCACCAGACCCCTTGACGTTTGGACGGGGTTTCCCCTTGGTTTCGCCACTTGGAGACACTCATCATATCATTTCTCGATCACTCGGAAAGTCGTGAAGTTTCCGAAATGTTTGTGGCGAAACTCAGGGCCATAACAAACTGACCTCGGTCAAACGCATATATATATATTCTCTGGAAAGTACGCTCACTAACCTGCATGCATCGTGTGTCTGTCTGACAAGCAGTGATTCCTCGGCAGATGAAACTACTACCGCCTGGACGGCTTTATATCGATAGTAGGTAGGTGGCCATAATGTTAAGACTCATCAGTGTATGAAGGGGAAACTGCAGGGATTATATGTGAGTGTAAAATGGGCTCAAAACGCTTGAATGATAAAAATCTCTTATTAAATATACGCTTTAAAACGACTGGATAGCTAATTATCTCTACTAAAACGAGGAAGCACTTAATATGGAACTTGGTTACCCCTGTCTACTCCACATCCTTTGTAGATGCTCTGTTAGAGGTAAATCGAAAGGGTTCTGTACACGCTAAGCTATTCCTGAGAAAGAGGTGCCTGAAATAGTGGAAGATAACTTTGTGATAGGCTGTAAGTCTCCTTGCGAATGTATGAAAGGTATACTCTGTGTGATTCACATCGAGAGACCTCGCTACCCAGAAAATGCAGTGTACATGTTCACTAGTGATAAATTCATCAGCAACGGCAGCTCTGTGCGCCTATGAAGACGTAGTCTGGACTAACTACAGTTCTTTAAGGTCAGATGTGTAATTTTACTACCTCTTCCAGTTTCAGATATGTAAAAGTTAACAGTATTCTACTAGAAACTCGCGATGGTGTTTGGATTCGTAGCCCATTCAACACGATTCCTCGCCGTACCATGACTCAGTCACTACCGTACTCTTTCCACAACTAATAGACGAGCGGGATTCCGTTGTGAAGAGCTAATTCTATCATCCGTTCATACTACAATCTCGATGTAGCAGTCTTCCCATTAACCAGCTTGTGAATGCACTCTATTGTGTAGAATGAAGACTACTGAATGACGTACATTATAATGCTTTGAGTTACTGGTACTCAATTATTATCGATTCTTTAATTCGTTTGAGTGCTGTAACCTTTACAGACAATTGTCGTGTAAACGTCAGTTGCTCGCGAATGTAACTGGTGTTGTCGCGATTTTGGTGGAGAGGCTGCTCTTGCTGTCCTCGTATCGGTAATGATGAATAGTTCTGTTATTTTAACTCTCGAAACAAATTGCTCCTCTATATCATTTTTCATTAGTTCAGTTTGAGAATCGTAAAACTACTTCGACAACTTAGATAAAAAAAGTTTCGTGAGTGTCAGTCCTATTATGTGTGACTGTTTTTATTGGACTAACAATTTTGATAACTGGAACGACACTCCTAATGGTTTCTATGATGATTAAAATCCTGTACCGTTTTGCCCGAGTTACTTTCTTTTTCTTTCAGTATCTCTAATTTACCTTCAAATAATACTAGTTGTCGGTCAGAGAAATAAGGATAGACTGTTTATAAGTCCCGTTTTAATTTCGCTGTTTTCAAGGAATCACTCACGAGAATGGTAATGCTTACAACGCGCTGTCGTTTTATTCTTCATAACTTTCAATCTAAGTAAATTTGAATTTAATGTAAGCACTATCGTTCTCTTAGGCAACATATCCTGAAAACAAAACAGGAATGTAGTTCAATATAAGTATAGCAAGCAAAAGCGTAAAAATAATGTAATATTCATATATAAATGATAATAGTAATAATAATTATGAACAAATGAATTTACCTTTTCTGTTTCTATTTTTAAGAGTTCATCAGTATGTCGAATTGTAACTCAACTAAATGTACCCAACTGTTGTAAACCTTTCGAAGCACATACATACTGGCAGACTCACGCCTTATCCCCATTTTTTAGTGACCAGTTACGATTAAAAAATTTTAACATAGCAAATGTACAGTTACCTATATTGCACAAATCATGAATTGATGAATATATGCAGGTCTAACGATGATTTATACTGATACCGCCGAACTGCTAAACAGCCAAACAGAATCACCGAAACATCCAAGGAAGTCCAAAGAATATTGTGATTGACTGATCGGCTCGTGACCTCATCGCTTGCCTTACTCCTTCCACCCGCGTTCGCACCCAGGTTGCACCGTCCGCGGAACGTAGGATTAATAATTTGGGGAAAAAAATGATGTGTTAAATGTTTCGCGGACAATATTTTTGCTCTTGCCGAGAGACCAAATTGCGTAGGTCATCGGTCCCTAGACTTACAAACTACTTGAACTAACTTACGCAAAGGACAACACACACACGCATGCCCGAGGGAGGACTCGATCCTCCAGCGGGATCGGCTGGGCAGCTCAATCATGACGTCGTATATCCTGAAGTATGTATCTTAAATTAATATAATTTTCCAAGTTCGTAGAGTGGAATATTAGGAAACTGTCCGCGAAATGTGTTGCGAATGGAGTTGGTAATAAAGACGTAATAAATTACATCACCACGCGTATAGGAGGCAAGATTTATCTGAATTTCGATGTTTATGACGCCATATCTTCTGTACTGCGTGTCGTAGGTGGTTTTTAGCCCCTCAGCGATTGTTCGCTGATGTTAAAGATATAAGTTCTAAGTTTTGTTGCAATCGATCAGTTATTTTAGAAGAAAACGTGGAACATTGCCGTGTACTATACAGCTTTTTGCGAATTTCTTAGTTTATGATGTTACATCTTATGAAATACGTACCGTAAGTTATTCTAAACCTCACAGCGTTTGTTGTCTGATAGTGACGAACATGTGGAACAAGACTGGTTCAAATCGGATCTGCAGTTTACGTGGAGCATACTTACAACATACATACATATTTATAAGATGTATGTATTATTTGAAGGGTACGTAATAAATGTTGATTATATTGCGAAAATTCTGCTCAATTATAGACTCTTGAAAGGACATGGCATTAAAATGTCTGTAAATGAAAGTATCTCAACGAGATCCACTTTCCTATGCTACTAGAAAATGCAGGATTTTAGGAATTCGGAGAGAATAAATTTAAAGCCGTGTCTTTATTGCTTCTAGAATGCCTTTTGGATCAGCAGAAAAGTGGTGTGGGTATGTTCATTGGGCGTAAGGGGACTCGTTAAGAAGAAAGATTGTATTCTTCTCCAAATGGCTGACGCTAAAGGCCCATCAGCGGAAGGACATCGGTGCGTATTAAATAAGAAATTAACTAAAAAAGAAACATATAATGAAACAACATCTAAAGCAGGAGTGAAATCTTACGGCCGTATACTGAAATTTCTTCCCATATAGAGACTTTGAGCAGCTTTTACAAATGTTTGCAAGTATTTACTGCATTACAAAAAGTAATAGAATATCTGGTCTGTCAGGTCAAGTGTTTGAGAGAATACGTGAGAATAGACCTCAAGTGCCAAAAAAGAGTGTAATGTTCTGTCTGAACATCGCACCACTGAAGTCTTTACACAATAGGAAAACTTTAAATTCTGATCGGATGTGACACTCGAACTGCATCCGTTGCTCATATCTAAAACAAAATTGTGGAGAGGCAAAATTACGACTTCGGTAAAAGCTTATGGCATTAGGATTCTGCATAATTCCTTGTATCACAACTCAGGAATAGAATGTATCAATAGCTCAAAGGTTGCGCAAAGCACTTTGGTCATAAAAGTGACTAAGTTCATGAGCCAGTACATTTTTATATAAAATAAACAATCTTTTACGGATTTATTCTTGCAAAGAAGAAGATAACCAGCCACTATTCATAATGCTATTTATTTAAAGAAAGTAGTTACCTTGCCGGTTTAGAGCCGAAAAGTTCATCACCAGACGGCTCTTCACGTCCAAATACAGTTGTTATTATTTAGAACTGGACTGTGGCCAAATATTCCAGGGATGTTGGTGCTCTACAGTACACAAAAGATGATTAAAATGGTATATTTGAACGTAACTAGCACTAATAACGATGTAATATACTGTAAACACATCTTCACAATTGAGTTGTTGTCGTTGTTATTTCCTACTTACATCTTAAAATCGTGTGCCATTTTTGCAGTGTCGAATGCTTCTGCTCGCAAATTAATGTGCGCTCTGTGAAATAAGTGCTTCACAGAATGTACATGGTTTTGTCAGCAGAAGCAATCGGCACTGAAAAATAGCGCAGTATTTTCGATCTAAACAAAAAGAAGTAATAATAACAATAATAACAAATATAACTCAATTGTAAAGATGTATATACATCGCGTTACATCGTTATTAGTGTTAGTTACGTTCAAAGAGGTCATTTCAATCTTCTTTTGTATACTGAAGGGCACCACCATTCCAAGAATATTTCGCCACAAGGGGCTAGGATCCAGAAGTAAATAACAAATGTATTTGAACGTGAACAGCTGATGAGCTTTTATGTTCGAAACGGGTTACGCCACTATTGGCCACTTTTGGTAACGGTAGTAACACTAAAAGTGGGCCTTTGCGATCGGCCTTTTAACTGCTCTAAACTATATGAAAATAACGGCTTAACCGTTCATCAGAGACGAAAATTAAATAAAAGAATTTGTAGACGAAAACATTCTTTACAACTTTTCTCTGATGTGTTTCTCCATAACTCGCACCGTTTAAGAGATATTCGCAAAAATAACGGCGCATTTTACGTAAACCGGCACAGGCAAAGATATAAAAATTGAAAAAGAGAACAAACTACCATGCAATATAGGTGATAATATTTTAACGGAGAAAATAATTAAAATATTGAAAATATATTAAAATAATGGTCTAAAGAGGTAAAAGTTCAAAAACAGAATGTTTTCCAAAGTTAAACTCTGAAATATCAAATGATTTTGGCTGTCAGAGAGAGTATTACGTGTTTTGTGCATAGATATTATCACAATAGTAGAGTCGTAATCTGGTTTTAAGACAAGAAATGATTTACAACTTGAAATGTTCAAAAGGAATTCATTATTATTAAATTATAAAATTTTATAATATTTGTATTTTAATTATTTTTGTCTGAAGTATTTGAGAAAAAAAAAAAAAAACTACTGGGAAAGCTAACCTAAAGTGGTCCGTAAAACACGCCAGTGCGATTTTGGAAAAAATAAATATCATTATTAATAGTGGCTGGCTGGTGTTTTGGCCCACTTTAGGTTACGGTAGTAACACTAAAAGTGGGCCTTTGCGATCGTCTTTTGACAGCTCGAAATTTAAATGAAAATAACGGCTTAACTATTCATCTGACACGAAAATTGAATAACGAATTTGTAAAGAAGAAAATTCTATACAACTTTGCTCTCTTATGTTTTTTTCATATCTCGTAGCGTTTCAGAGATATTTGCAAAAATAACGGCGAGTTTGGGATGTCTGTCTGTCTATCTGTCTGTCTGTCCGTAACGTATTCCCTGTTTTTAAGACGAACCGTTCAACCCATCGGCACCAAATTTTACAGACATAATTGTTGGCTACCGGAGACCCGGATCTCGCTTTTTAAAATATTTCGGACCAGAACTATGTTAGTAATACCAAAAAAATCCGTTTGTAATGTAATTTTAATTGCAAATAAACCGTTCATCTGACTCAAAAATTGTATAACCGAATTTGTAGAGGAGAAAATTCTCTACAACTTTGTTCCCTTATGTTTTTTTCATATCTCGTATTTCAAAGCAATAGTGCACCGAAGAATTAACAAAAGCACATCTTTCTTCGTATGATAAATGATAATCTAGTGTCTACAAATGCCGTATTAGCATCAAGTAACAACGGCCATAAATAGTATGAGATTAAAGGGCACGACTTTCGATTGATAGCCGTAGCATAGTGGGGAAAGCGTTGGACTCTGACGTCGAAGGTCAGTGGTTCGGAACCCGCCACTACCAAATTTTATTTTTCCTAAAAGGGTTTCACACACTCTTATTAATTACTTCTTTATTATTAAGATTATTATGTTGGTCCAAAATGTTTGCAAAAACTTATAAAACTACAAATCTAAAGTGGGTAGTAAAACACGTCAGTGCGATTTTTCATCTTTGCAAAAATCACAGCCACCTTCTCAAAATGTCAGTTTTCGATAAAATAACACAATCTCTTACTTTCAGACAGAGAAACATCTACCTTGCTCTCATAAATATTAACTGACTGTTTTGTGAAAACTGTAAGCAAAAAATTGAAAATACTCTATGTTGGCACACAGCATGTAATGTAATATCTGCATGCCGAGTAGCGCAGAGAATGGTCAGAAAAGACTGCGGCTGCGAGTTTGGAGGCAGTGCGAAAGCGCTGGGGCGCGCCTGCGGTTGTGCAACGGCCGTGTCGTAAGAGCAGACCTCTGCCACGCACTAACCTTGCCACACCCACCAACGTACACACATTCCTGCCGCGCGACGTACGGATTCCTGCCGCCAACTAAATTAGCCTTTTCATGTGCCGTCTCGTGTGTGACAACTTAATCTAAATGTCAGCTGCGGGGTTATTTAACGAGATCCTGATCTATTAAATACTCGAGGCCTCGAGGATGCGGAAATATTGTGTCGGTAGTCTCGAGATCGTTGATACAAAGGAGCGATTTTTTCTGCCCCGTCATATCGCTTCGAAGGAGGGTATAGGCATTCTTTATTATCACTGCTGAGTATGTTACGGAGATATTTTTCCCATGACTCAGTGGCCTGTAGTCTTAATTTGACGCCTCTTCCTCGATTTGTATTTCCCTGATCTGCCACAATTATCCAAATGCGGAAAGGGAAGTTACAGCATAATGACAAACTGTCGTTCCCGACAAAGCCGTACATCGTGGAGAGGGAAAGTCTAGATTAACCTTTACTTGGGACGTTTGTATTCATAAAAAAGACTATGGAGGAGGGTTGTTCACAGTACCCTTCATAAATATGATATTGATGTTAAGAATTTTTAAAAATTCTATCGTACATTAATCATTGTATGCAATCTTTTCTTATTTCGACTAAGTACAATTAGAATCACTAAGTTACTGCAATAATTACCCATATTTAATAAATCGACATTATGGGTAAAATGATATCATATGTTTGAGTACTTACGATATCTCACATTAATAAAATAATTTTTAACTAGTTTTAATATTATAGATATCAACAAAGGAATAGCCACTGCCCTGTGGAGTAGCTGAGCGGTCTAAGGCGCCTCGCTGCGGAGCGCGCGGTTGCTCGCCGTCGGAGGTTCGAGTCCTCCCTGGGGGATGGGTGTGTGTGGGTGTGTGTGTGTGTGTGTGTTGTCCTTAGGTTAGTTTACCTTAGTTTAAGAAGTTTGTAAGCTAGGGACTGATGACCACGCAGTTTGGTCCGATAGATTTACAAACATTTGAACATTTTCTGTCATAAGTCTGGTGGAAAAGCACATTTTAGAACTGTTCATTTCATCATAACTGGAAGAAGTTTCTGATGTTTTTCATACGATCTAAACACACAAACTATTTACACTTGTAACAGAAAAAAATCTGTTCTTTTCTTTTATCACCATTTTTTGGACAAACTGTACGTCTTGCTGATTTACGTATATCGCTTTGAACTGCTGGAATAACCTCTTCTGTTTTTGAGGTCTTAGCTACCTGCATCAAGATGGATCGTCGTACTGCTATGTTTGAAGCATTTTTAAAACCTGAGGATTCACATGCTTCTGCCCCTGACCGTCTTATAAATTGTTTTCTTTCCAAAGCAAAATTGAAGATGTTGCTCTTCAACATAACTGGAGCATTAATGTAATCAACATCTAACATCCGAAAGAACACTGCTAATGATCACCGTTTTGTTCTTCTTGCTATTTTGTGTGTTGCAAAACTCCACTTTTCTTAAGGTTGTAGACGGTAATTATCTAAGGTTTTTCCACGTCACCTGTTGTAGTATCAATACTCATGCAATTTGTATGTATAGTTGACTATAGCATTACAGTTCCACCTCTTTTATGTACATATGAAAGGTAAGTGATGTTCTCTTTGCCAGAAAATATTGAAGTTTCTCTTCCTTTTATGTCAGTCAATTCTTTAGGCAGCTGAGGCTCATTTTTCGACATTATGCCAACAAGTGTTAATCGTTTCATCACTAATTCTTGAGCAAGCAAGACAAAAGTGTAAGAGTTACCTGTTGTGTGTTTCGGCCACTTCCTTGAATCTCCTCAGTACGTCTTAAAACAACGTCTTTACCTGAATTAGAAACTTGGAAAGGTCCCTCAGGTTCCTCTCCTTGCAGAATATGCGTATCTTGATTGATATTCACAAAGAAAGGACAGTTACCTCTGAAAGGCACCAACTGGCCCTGGATTGTATTATCACTAACAAGGCTGTTTGAATTTCTGCGCTTTTTATTGAACAACGCGTATACTTATCGTATTACAGCCATTTTACCAATTTCCTTTTGTTGTAACCTATCATAATTCTTGTAAAATCTCTCAAACTCACAGGGAAAAATATATACTGTTAAATATTTCTATTCCTAGCCCCTGTGAAGAAAACAGACCTAGTAAAAACATTGTAGTTAATCTGTAAAAAACAGCAACAATTATTAGTAGTCCAGTGAAAGATTGCATTACTATTACATCTGTTTTTCGGTATGAATTTTTGTTTTTCTGAAAGTGATCAATGCGGTCTATATAAAAATTGATGCACTCGACTATTAACCGAATTATTTGAGCATTTATGAGCACATCGAAGCATTCTACAGCAGTCTTGAAGTTTTTATGAATTAATTCTGTAATAGGAAGCTGAGTTACTATATTTTGCTTCGCGGTTCTGCTATTTTTAGGCTTAGTTATTTTAAAATTACCAAGCATTAACTTTTCTGGAGTTATTAAAAAGATGTATGCTATATCTTCGTCGTTATCAGTTTTATCACCTGAAGTTGCACGATCACTTTCTTCACAATGCTCTTCTTCCTCTTCATCCGAAACTGAAAAGTCCATTATGTAACATTCATTATCACCTTCATTCTAAACTTTCTCCAACAACCTTCTAAGATGCTTTTGCTGCTCCTCACATGACATTATAATATACATTGCTCATCATAAAATATTGCACTACTAGGTAGGTGGGGTCTTATCAGCACCCCATCGATTAAAACGTTTGCAGTACGTTGTTGCGTATCAATAAAAACCACAAACAATGGTTTCACAACAATGTGTATCCATTTGTAAGATGGAAACAAGCCGCTCAATTGTGTGACCAGCATGCTTCTGTAACTTGTACATGTGAGGTGTTGTGAACACCCCACATACCCAGTTAAAGGCTAGAAAAAATTGACAATTTTATTGGTTCAACCAGAATTCGATATCGCAACCTCTGTGTTTCTAGGCATGTGCTTTGTCAAAAGATCACTATGGCCAAATGTCACGCTCATGCTTAACGATAATGCATGTTATCGTTTGTAATTCGTTCTCTTCCATGAATCTGCAGTAAGAAAAGTAACTGTTCCAAGTATTTTTCTACATTACTATCCAATAACTTTCGAATATAAATGTAGTACAGTAGTACACCCATCTTCGTTTGTTGTCCCGCCTGTGTCGTACGGGTGCTTCTCTGAAAATGACGTTATGTGCTAATACTCCAAAGTTTGCATTGGATACTAAAATAAGTGTCTATGTGATGAACAGAAATTATACATATGAAATATAGCACTATTTTATTTATAAGAGGATTCTGACTGTCAAACCTGATGAGTCTTTCTCGTCTGAGCAGTCAAATGTAAACAACTTTAAAAAGTTTGCAAAGTGCGTTTAACGCAAGAGCAGAAGGGTTTGCTTGATTCGGTTTATCCGATGTTATACTATTACTTCTCCATCCACACATACCGTACATTACGCTGTGCATATTTTAGTAAAGTGTACGATTTTACAATAACAGAATAAATGTGACTGTTATCAGCATGAAAGCATACACCTTTCGGATAACAAATGTGTAACCTTTGGTTTCTATCTCGTCTGTGAAAAGCAACCAGTAACGAGCATAAGTAGCTAAGCTGAAACGTTTCAGTAGATCTTCAATGTGTTTCTTCCAGTTCAAACGCTCATCAATGCAAACACCTAAAATTTTTGAACATTCTACATTAGGTACAGATTGCTGTTCAAAGTCTATATTTCTTAATGGTGTCATTCAGTTTGATGTATGAAACTGTATATAATGAGTTTTATCAAAGTTTAATGAGAGTCAATTTGTAGACAACCACTTAATAATTTTCTGATAGACATCATTTACTATTTCATTAGTTAATTCCTGTTTGTCAGCCGTGATAACTATATATGTATCGTCAGCAACTATTTTTTGAAGGCAAACTCAATCACTGCATCTCAACAAGACGACTTTGTTGATAGTAGAAACAGCGCACAGAAAAATGATATAAACGATTCGACTGAACACTTAGAATCACAATAAGAATAGCGAATTATTTGATTTAGAATGAAAATTTCGTAACTGTGTTTTATAATGGCGAGTGTAGTCAATATATTCAAGCTTCTGGCAACCACTTCCTCCCTGATATATGTGAAATAGGTGTTCATACATTCAACAAACCAGTACCAGCAGTAATATGTAGATCAACCTTTAATGTCAAGAATATTCCCTTACGAAATGACAGCTGTATCTTTCTTTCAAGTAAGTTTTCTGTCAGTAACTGTATTTATTCTCTTCATCTTTACAAAAGACGGACGATTTCCTATCTTGGAAAGACTGACAAGCGTGTTTTGTTGACCTAATTTACGTTTCGACTTTTTTAAATATTCATTTCACTAAATGCTGTAAAGGATTTCACTGAAATGATAATTCATGTCCTGCATCCCAATTTGATGTGTGCCTCAGAGTGATAGATTTTCTTTCCTACTTCTTACTTTTATGTCAGAACCGTTCGCTATGGTCGGTAAGGGGAGAAGATATAAATTAATGCATCACTGTTTCAACCCAAGGTATGGTCAAGATGTGAACACCAAATCGTGTAAACTTCTTCTTCTTGATGACCTGCGCCAACTATTAGCGCAGTTGCACGTAATCCTGACAATATAAGCATGTCCGTGTCTAGTATGTCCTGCAAGAACATTCAGTTATCTCTCTGTAATCTGTAACATATTGAATAATGACGTACAATTTTTACTAGACATATCTGAGCTTTGTTATGTATCTGGTGTCTGTTGTTGGCACATATCCAAAAGAACACAAACCTCTTATATAATAAAGGCAGTGAAGACTTCGGTTCCATCGGTGTGGATGCACCCCACACCCGAGCTCTTCCAAGTATCAGCGAAACGCGGCGAGTAATAGTGTAACGGGCAGGTGCACTACTCACTACTAGTCGCACAAATTGACACCTTGTTCGGTGGCTTATGGGAGCGATCGTAAATGGGAAATCCCTCTACGGTCACTCTCAGCAACCACCACGCCAAGTGTCTTCTTTATTTGCGCGACTGGTATACGTGTGGATGGGTTTAAATACGTGGTTGTCAGGAGCGTGCTAGAGTAATACATGCAGTTGTAGTGACCACTGTGTGCTGATAGCATAATGGTCAGTGTAACTGCCTACTGAGCAGGATACCTGGGCTCGAATACCAGTCAGGCACAAATTTGCAGTTTTCCCCACGACACGATTCATTGACACGGGCAGTTAATACCCTATATTCCTTTTTGTTACCGTAAATGGTATTCAATTTTTGAAATGTTGCGCACTGAAAATAGTTAATAAAAATCGATTTCTACAGAAACTGCGATTAAATTTCAAGCTGTTTATCACACATGCCCACGTGTCCATTAAATCAGTCTCTCTTTCCCTAGATGACGTATACTGGAACCTACAAACTTAAGAGAGATGTGTTCATTTTTTTACCACATGTAACATTATTAGCACGTAAGAGATGTGTCATTTAAACTGCATTATGAGACGTCAGAATTTATTTAGAAACAGGCACATCATATAGTGTGTTACTGAGGTATTTTTAGTTCCTTTTATTACTTGAAAGCAGGCGGCTGCATATGTAAATTAATGTATTGCTTTTGAGAACAACATGCCGAATAGTGACAATCTTTGTTCACCACTGTGTCTATATATAACATACGAAGCCATTTACATCTACAATACATTGGTGATATCTCTCACTGACTCCTTCTTGCGGCTCGTCTTGTCATAAAGACGTGTTCAACCACACCTCTCCTCCACATTCTCCAAAATACTTCCGAAAATCTCAACGATGACACTACTGTTTTCCGCGGTCTGAACGACGACTGAAACACTTCAATCCTCTCCCTCAATCCAGACGGAAAATGAAATAACGATTCATAGAAGTGAGACTAGTCTGATCATTAGAATCTGTCACACATATGCACATTCACCAGGAGCTGATGGACAGGCACTTCAGAAGGTAACTGTAGGTGACAAAAAGTAGAAGAGGTTCCTAAGATGCACCAGGCTATACTCTTCATTCCCCATTATTACCTCCAACAACTGGAAAGCTTTCAAACAACTACCGCGGTGGAGTAGCCGAGAGGTCTAAAGCGTCTCGCTGCAGAGCGCGCGGTTGCTCGCCGTGGAGGTTCGAGTCCTCCCTGGGGCATGGCTGTGTGTGTTTGTCCTTAGGTTATTTTACCTAGGTTTAATTAGTTTGTAAGCTACGGACTGATGACCACGCAGTTTGGTCCGATAGATTTACAAACATTTGAACATTTTTCAAACAACTCATTGGAAGTAATTGTACATCAGACTATTTGCTTCTCCACAACAAACTTCAATAACTGACAACTTGAGTGAAGCTGATCACTGTTATCTAATATGAATTGTGAAATTATTCACATTTCCGGATAACCCTTGTCGTGGACACATTGGTTTGTGTACTATGTTCCACACTCCGCTCGGAACTTCCTCAAATTGAACGACTACCGCAAATATACCTCAACACAGCACATAGTATTAAAGAAAGAGAAGAAAGGAACATACTGTTCCCAGTCGAGACTGCATTACCAGTTAACTCCTAACCATTTCGCAAACTCCATCTCAACTATCTAACCTCATAATGCAACTAGTAGCTCCCGAAGGTTAATCCCAACAAAAGTTAAGGATGATATTCTTATAGCTTTTGCATCGATGAATTTTAAAACTCTTTTATCATATCAGGACTCAGAAATGAAATAACAGTATGGTGCTTAATGGCCAGGTTATCCCCGTCGGGGTTCGGCCGCCTACTGGTAGTCTTTTTATCGACGTCACTTGGGCGACTTGCTTCTCGATGATGGTGAAAGCGATGATGAGGACAATCACTCGACACCCAGTGCCCTATCAGGCCCCCTTGCATGACAGTGAGCGACGTTGCCACTGATCTACGGAGGCGGATACAGTACACAGAAATACTTTGGACTAATTGTGCACCGACATCTTAGTTAAGAACAATCCAACAGAAAGCCTACAGTACGCTATAATTAGCGTCATTAGTGACTGGGAAACATAGAAGTTTTAATCCTTGACTATCGTTTAGACCTACAAAACCTTGGCCAAACCTGACCTTTCTTGCACCATTGATACCTGTATGTCCGCTCCTGAAAGTTACACTACCAACTGGACGCCATGCAACCTTGTGTTCCCCATTCATTTACCTTTACCCGCCTGAATCTTTCAACATTTTATGAAATTCAAATTTCTTCACAATTACCTTGGGAACCTCTGTTTATTAAAAAGTGAATAAAAATTCGACTATCACAACCCTATTACTACCTTCGGATTCCAGTTATGGTATGCAGTCACGTCTGTAGCGACGCATCCAACCAACACTTTAATTAAACACTGTCTGTGTTCCCTGCCAACAACTTTTCTGCCTCCCAGACAGTTTCTACATCCCTTCTCTCTCTATTCCTATTTTTTCACTATTTACCGAGCGAGGTGGCGCATTGGTAACACACTAGACCCGCATTCGGGAGGGCGGTGGTTCAAATCCACTTCCGGCTCTCTAGATTGAGGTTTTCCGTGATTTCCCTAAAATCACTCCAGGAAAATGCCGGGATGGTTTCTTTGAAAGGGCACGTCTTCCCTATCCTTACTCCGACATCCCAGCGTGAGCTCTGTCTCTAATGACCACGCTGTCAACAGGACGTTTAACCCTAAGCTTCCTCCCTTTTTCTTTCGCTTTTATAAAATAATCCAGCGTACACCCAACTCGTGTATTCTACTTCTATTTCCTGGAATCCTACCCTCACAGCCATCTCACCCAAATACACCATCGAACGTCGTATTACAACCCTCTCTAACCATTTGTTTACACCAACATCATAGAAAACGTATAACCACTCCTCTCGTACCTTCAACCTTATCTAATGAAGATCATTTCAGTGTCAATCTCTGTCCTGTGATTTTTTTACGATCTCTCTCATTTCTTCTCCATATTTTATTGTTATAAAATGAGAAAGCATATCAAAAGTTTAAAATCAACAATGAAAATCCTCTTTTATACACTTCAAAAAATTCATGTAAATGATTCATGTTTATATTTTTATTGTTTACATAAGATCGAAAGTGCAATGAAAAGTCCCAACGCTAGAACACTAGAGAAACGCAGGAGGATCTGCGGTGCCTTGACACAATTGACCCCAACATATACAAATGTAACTTACTGCGAATACATTGATCATTTATTGTTAGATTATTCAAATACAGAAGTAAAGCAGTAGGCACTAAGATTGATTAGAAGTGGAACGACCTCATAAAATTAATCGTGGGTAAGGTACTTTTCAAATTGAGATTCATTGGAAGAGGTCCCGGGTTCGAATTCTTGCCACAACACAAATTTTAGTTCAGTGCCTCTCCTAATATTTAATACCTTTGGTATAACGAGGCAATGTTTTGTCTCAAGGAACTGAATTATTGTTGATATTTAGATCACTTCTGTCTGAGGAACAAAGTGGAATTGTTCCCATACACGTTCTTTGATGAAGAGCTATTCCAATATAGGAGACCCTCTACAATTCAAAACGTATTTCACTGGGAACATTGAGACAGAATTAAAGTACCAGTATGTGGTGCGGAGGGAGACGTGCTTGAAGTCAGTCCGTGCAGTCACTTTGTATCGCAGTGTTAGCTGAGCGGTTTACAGCGCCTGCCTACTAAGCAGGAGGTCCCGCTACACCACAAATTTTAATTCAATGCCTCTCCTTATATTTAATTCTCAGGAAGTGTAGACTAGCAACAAAGTAAGTAGCTTACAGAACACTCGGGTAACCAATAGTTGATTATGACTCATCAGCGTGTGATCTGCACCTGATAAGCTTGATAGAGGAAATACAGGAACTCTAAAGAAGAGCAGCAAACTTCGTTACAAATTGTGTTAATAAGCGCGACACTGTTACGGATATGACTGGCAAACTCCACTGGCAGACAATGCAGGCGGTACGATTTTTATGACCTTATAGGCTTCTACTAAAATTTCGAGTCAACCAATACGTTTCTTCGTCCCATATATGTCTAGCTAATTAGAGAGATTGGGGTCTACATGGAAGCTTACCCTTCGCCACACACCGTAACCTGGCTTTCGGAGTATAGATGTAAATTTATACGTAGAACAGGCAGAGTAAAACAAGAGAAAGAAGCACTGGTGCAGGAGTAAATGTTCAAATGTTTGTAAATCTATCGGACCAAACCGCGTGGTCATCAGTCCGTAGCTTACAAACTACTTCAACTAAGGTCTAACCTAAGGACAAAACACACACACACACACACACACACACACACACATGCACCAGGGAGGACTCGAACCTCCGACGGCGAGCAACCGCGCGTTCCGCAGCGAGGCGCCTTAGACCGTTCGGCTACTCTTCCGCGGCAGGAGTAACAGCGCTTATTGCATGGTGGCAACAGTCAGCGCCGGCCAGTGTGGTTTTGGGTACTGGTTATTAGTCGCGTTGTTGCGCCCCTCTTAATACACATCGAGAAACTGAATAGCTCACTAGTGTCTTGGGCCCGCTCTGCTAAATGCGGACGTAAAATCCCGCTTTAAAAATCCTATTGTTCGTAAGAGGAAACGAACCAGCGGTTCCTACAGGGACAGGGCGTCCCATGAAAGACAAGATGGGGCGTACTTCTTTGGACTGAGTCCAGTTAAACACAGTAAAAATAAAATTGCAGAGATCTGTGAAACACTAAAGGAA
Organism: Locusta migratoria; assembly: GCA_026315105.1. Taxonomy (NCBI): domain Eukaryota; kingdom Metazoa; phylum Arthropoda; class Insecta; order Orthoptera; family Acrididae; genus Locusta; species Locusta migratoria. Next base: position 590,967,952 of record CM048755.1, on the reverse strand, counting down.
AACATGTGCTTGATGTCTCTTAGATTCGAGCCGAGTTAACTGGGACCCAGACTTCCTTGGACACATAATTATCATTGACGGACAGACATTATACCATTGGATGGCCCTGATCATCCCAAATGGTCACATAATATTGGCAGTAAAGTGACCTTCGAAAGTACCAAATACCACGCAATAGCTGCCAAATCATAAGCGAACCCCGCCCTGTTTCATTCTTGGCGCGTAAACTCGCCCAGAAAATAGGAAACTGTCGTTTGGACGGATAAGTCTTGTTGTACTCTTTGTTTCATTGATGTTCAGGCTAGTTGTTATGGCGTAGGCATTTCATCTCCTGTCAGGGAAATTTCCGTCACTGATGAGTGATTTTAGCCTAGTTACTTTTGAAGTTCTCGTCCTTATTTTTCGTCACAATGCTCCAGTAATCGCCTATTATGATCCCGCACCGAAATACATACGTTCATTGCCATTTTGAATTAGCGGATATTTTGAAGCTTGCCTAAATGTGAATGTGTAAATAAGGGACAGAACTGCTAGAGCTATCTTGCCTTATACGTACACTAACTTATACTAACGACAACGCACACACACACACACACACACACACACACACACACATGCCCGATGGAGGACCAAACCTTTGTCGGAAGCGGCCGCGCAATTCTTGTTCAAATGTTTATAGAGCTTATGGGACTTAACTACGGGGTTATCAGTCCCTAAACTTACAAATTACTTATGAACTAGCTAAGACTAAGGACGGCACAAATGTCCATGCCCGAGGAGGGATTCGAACCCCCGATCGTAGTGGCTGTGCAGAACGTGACTGGCGCGCCGCAGACCGCTCGGCCACCGCAGCCGGCGGCAATTCTTGGAATGCCACTTCAGACCCTGCAGCCATTCCGTCGCGGCCAAGCTTTACTGAGAAAAGAAAATTATAAATTTTTCATGTGATGCCTCTTGCAATACCAGATATTTCGGTTACCTTGATTACCGAAGCACCGACGATACGAAACGCACAATTATCCCATGTTCAAATTGAGCCCCGACATCAGTTACAAACAGCTGCGCAAAAACCGTTCTGACCACGACTCACAATTGCAACGCATTGAGATCATTGCACACGTGCCATTTGTGTCAAATACACCCCGCCCCCTACTGTTTTGGCCGTCTTCTGCATTTTCTCAAAGTGTTTGCTGTTCTTATTTAACTTCTGTACTTGGGAGTTTAATTTGAGCGCCACAATGGATTACTGGGCATACATGTAGGTGTGTGCTGCCACGTTCGTCCAGCCTGTGAATTGACTTAACTAGCTAGTTACTCGCTCGGGCTGCCGAGCCCGTTATTGCGACACTTCCTGCGGAGGAGCGGCTGCCTCGGATCGAAACCGCATCGCGAATTTAACGGCGGTAGCTGGAGAACCGTCCTGCCTGCATATGGTTTTTAGATGGTTGCTCGCACCCCATGAAGACCCGTGATTGTTACCGTAACACAATGTACCTTTTTACCACAGTTCAAACACTTTTCAACTGCGTATATGATTTTCAATACCTACCTGGAATCGTAGACCTGATTCTTGGTTTGGTTTGGACGCGTTTTACACGTTGCGACACAACGTAAAATTTGTGTAGTCATTATTCAGCTATACTGCTTCTTTTACGTTATTCTTGTAAGTAAAATGAACATTTCTACATTTAATGTAACCACTTAATGTAACTACCGAATCATCTCTCTGATTCTTCATAAAACTTTTCTCTCTTCTTACAGTTTTAGTTCATTACTTTCATTTCAGACTTGTTGCACGTTCACTCTGATTTCGGTTAACATGCTGTTTAGTTCTCAAAAGAAAAAAAAAGTGTCGATAGAATTATTTTAATGAACAGAGCGGAGAAGTTATTGCATAAATGTAACATTAATGGACCGTAGAAAATCCTTATCACTAAAATTTTGCTACAACAGGTACGTGGTATATGGAGGACTATTTCTGATTGCCAATGTATTGATAGGTTCAGAGTAAAAAACACCAGATTATAGGTTCATTCTGTAGCTCAGAATCTGACTGTCACCATTAGCACATAATACTCAGGTCAACTGCTGAACTGCCCAATACAGAGTCACACACATTACAAAATAGTGAAAAACTGTAATTCATATTGCTTCAGTTGGAGAAATTTGATGCTGATATTTATCACAGCATCACTCTCCGCATTGATTCAGTTAGCAAATGGAACTTTTTGGTTAGAGTCAGGAAAAAAAGTTGCTGAAGAGCTTGTTTAGGGCATGTGGGCCTATGTACTGCTTTCAGCATCTCATATCCATAATTTCCTCACGTAACTATTTCGATAAAGTTCTCAATTATAAAATCTCAGTAACGAGAATATAATACAGGCTACTCACGGTCTTAAGCATATAAACGGGTTATATCTCGTTAATTGATAGATTCCTGCGTAGCAGAAGTAATTACATTGTAGATAAATAAATGTTTACTCAGTACGTAAGACTGAGGAAATCGAGATCAACACTCTATGAACTCCTCTCATTCAGGATTGTGTGTGTGTGACAAAGTATATAAAATTAACATTTGTAATCGATTTACTCAAGGCCGATTTTTTTAGTTTACATAGATTTGCTAGTAATTTTCTGGCATTAGCACTTTTTTCCTTTGTTTTGCATCACGAATAGTTAGTGAAAGAAACAGCTGGCTGGAAACTATGCCAAGACAGCCCTTGGTAACACCAGCTGAGGTGCCGGCGCGGCCAACTGGGAGTGGCACTAACCTTGACAGAACGCATCAAGGTCGTGCAGCTGTTTCTATCTGTGTCGTCTAAAATCTACGGTTTATTCTCCACGCAACATCTGTCATCGAAACAACAGATAATGCCTCACTTCCACAATGCTTCAATTACCTTTCGAAGTTGTCATCTGGGTTTTTCTGTAGCAGACTTCAGATTTATTTTATTAAGAAAAAAACTTTTATCCATTGTGTTGGAACCTGCGACTGTTTCTTATAATAGGTTTCAGAAATTACTGCAACCAGTAGCCTTTTGTTTCTTCTTAAACCATTACACCATTAAACACTTCACACACATGACGACTTTACAGCCACTACCACAACTTTCAGCTTGTAAACAAAACCAAGCTGAAAGTTGTGGTATTGGCTGTAAAGTCGTCATGTGTGTGAAGTATTTCTTAGTTTTACCTCTTAAAAGTCGTGGGAGTTGCTGTGGTGTGTTGATGGAAAGGAAGTGTAGTGAAATCCTATCTGTAAGCGGACCAATTATGGACAAATGAAACGTGAAGTGCATAACTATACAAACGTAATTTGTAATAAATGTATACCATCTGAAGATGAGCTGCTAGGCAGCTTGAAACCGGTAATGGTTTAAATAAATCTTCATTAAGAAGAAACAAAAGGCGACTGGTTGCAGTAATTTCTGAAACCTATTATAAGAAAAAAACTGTTTCTCGGAAAATATGAGATATTTCAGAACCTATTATAGTTTGTTTTTGTTTCAGGATGAGACTTCCAAACACGTATCCGACTGGATTTGTAGATTTATTATGTTCTCAAAATTAAGATTATCAAAATGGCGTTAGGGAATATAGTTTTCTGTTTTATTGTACTAAATAAGGTAGGCAGTAAGTTTCGGGTGCGGTCACTGGATCACGGTCACTTGTTCAATGGAGAATAGTTTACCTTTTACCAACGTGCCAATACTACAATGAAATGTTAGGAGATAACTCTGCGATACGGACATGGTGAATTAGTCTATAACATAGGCATGGTGTTTCTGTATTGATCTGTTAATACTATGTCCCCAGTATTCGTGAGAAAGATTTAGAAACAGTTGCAAGGGCGTTGGTCATTGTTATGAGAGACACTCCTGTATGGTATGTGTGCACGCAAACGAGATACGTTATGCTTTTGAAGATTCCGAAAATTCGGATGTATCTGGTCCTAGAGGAAAAAGAGACATTGAAGAACTTTCATATGCCTCTCTATTACAATGAGACTTTTAATCTACGAGGTACGTCCAGAAAGTAAGTTCCGTTTGGTTACATAAAACAAACGTGTACAGATACAGAAAAAAAATTTATTGTACAAATATCTACAACTGTTAAACTACTTTTCTACATAGCTGCCGAAATTTTGTAGGCACTTGTCATAGCGTGCCACAAGTTTCTGTATGCCTTCTTCATAGAAGGTTGCCGCCTCTGTATTCAGCCATGTGGTAGCATGTTTTTTTTTTTTTTTTAATTTATTTTTTATTTTATTATTTTTTTTTTTTTTTTTTTTTATGGAACTTAACTACGGGGTCATCAGTCCCTAAACTTACAAACTACTTATGAACTACTTACAAACTAGGACGGCACAAATATCCATGCCCGAGGGGGGATTCGAACCCCGACCGTAGTGGCCGTGCTGACCGTGACTGGAGCGCCTCAGTCACCTCGGCCACCGCGGCCGGCTAGCATGTTCTTTCAGCTCGTTATCGCTGAAGTGGTGACAGGACAAATTTTAGGTGTAAGAAGAGAATTTCCATCTAAAGGTGGTGTTTGTTTCCACGATAGTGCCCGACCTCATGTGGCGAATGTGACCAAACAACTCTTACGGGAAATTCACTAGGACGTGTTTGATCATCATCCGTACAGCCCGGGCCTCGCTCCTAGCCACTTTCACCTCTTCTTACACTTAGATGTCTGTCCTTGGTGGTCAACATTTCAACGATGATGACGAGCTGAAAGAACATACTGCTACATGGCTGAATACACAGGCGTCAACCTTCTATGAAGAAAGCATACAGAAACTTGTGCCACGCTATGACAAGTGCCTACAAAATTTCGGCAGCTATGTAGAAAAGTAGTTTAACAGTTGTAGATTTTTTACAATAAATATTTTTTCTGTATCAGTACACGTTTGTTTTATATAACCAAACGGAAATTACTTTCTGGACGTACCTCGTATTTCCTTCTGAAGATAAATACTCTTAAAAATGTTCAAATGTTTGTAAATCTAATGGACTTAACTGTTGCGGTTATCAGTCCCTAGGCTTACAACTACTTGAACTAACTTCTTCTAAGGACAAAAATGTTCAAATGTTTGTTAAGCTTAAGGGACTTAACTTCGGGGTCATCAGTCCCTAAACTTACAAACTATTTATGAACTACCTACAACTAAGGACGGCACAAATATCCTTGCCCGAGGGGGGATTCGAACCCCCGACCGTAGTGGCCGTGCAGACCGTGACTGAAGCGCCTCAGTCCCCTCGGCCACCGCGGCCGGCCTGCTAAGGACGACACACACACACACCCATGCCCGACGGAGGACACGAACCACTGACGGCGAACAACGGCGCGCTCCGCACAAAGGCGCCTTAGAGTGCTCGGCCACTCCACCACGGCTAAAAGAACAAAGTCAATTTGTTGGGACTACAGCTGATAAATTTGAAGGTGAAAGAAAGTACCAGCGCCGGCCGCGGTGGCCGAGGGGACTGAGGCGCTCCAGTCACGGTCTGCACGGCCACTACGGTCGGGGGTTCGAATCCCCCCTCGGGCATGAATATTTGTGCCGTCCTTAGTCTTAGCTAGTTCATAAGTAGTTTGTAAGCTTAGGGACTGATGACCCCGTAGTTAAGTCCCATAAGTTCTACAAACATTTGAACATTTTGAAAGTTCCAGCAGACGTATAAAATTGTTTATTCAATTGCGCAACCGGTTTCGGTGTTACAATTACACCATCTTCAGGCGCCCGTTGTGCAACTGTGAGTAATAGCACGTTTGAAAAAGGGCAGCCGTTAATACCGGTAGGCGTAAATTTCTTAACCCCTTCATGTCAAAAACACGACGACGACTGGGATAATGCACTCAAAACATTTTCACTGGATTCTTTGCCCCTGCTCCCTATCCGAATACAACAAGAAGAACAACCAGTTGTATCACAGTCAAATATACAAGTATTTTGGAGATAACACGTTGTACAAAGTTACATGACTGAGAATACAGCCCAGTATTAAGTGACGGAGAGTGTTGTCGTCATTGTTGGCTATAAACGCTGCTATAAGTCCCAGTATTGAATCAGAGATAGAAAGATTAGGGTCGTCAATATCATGGTCATTAGAGACGCATTGAATCAAAGAGTCTCCGGATGTGTTACTAGTGCAAAGCAGACTACGCCGCTTCCACATATTGCCAAAGTTGATTGGGTGTAGCAGCGGATGGTGTATCTCGCGTCAGTCTTTCCGCAATCATCGACTAAACGATTTCGACAGACGAGAGATCGACAGAACAGGAAAGCCAAGGCGGCAATGCCAACCGATAGGCGACTACGAAGTCTTGAACAATGCGTGCCACATGCGGCCCCGCACTATCCCGTTGCAGTGCAGCTGTCGCCACCCTTCGAAGTAACGTGAGGACAACACTTCATAGGTGTATCGCTAGCTGGGTGGTGAATCGGCAGTGCGTACGAGAGAGGGGAGGGGTTACGGAAGTAGAATCCAATACCACCAGATACCATAATACCTGGTACAGGAGCAGTATGACGACGCCTAAGGCAACAGCTCAACAGTTTCTGAACACGGTGTGTACAGACTCTAATCCCACAATTTTCTCTGCGAGGTACTAGTATATCCCGTATTCAGTGAATTGTCACCGCACACAGTTACTCTTTCAATCAGATGGTCTTTTTCCATATTTTGCCTGGAATTTCCTGTGTAGTGCTAGTAGTAAACAGGTCTTCTAATCCCACGATTCTGAACGTTTTCGAATTTCTTTACATTGTTATAGCTCTACCGTAGTGAAGTGAGTAAAAGCAGCAACGAATGAAGCGCCAGTCGTATTTAACTATTTTCGAGTTGGCACAAATTTCATATTATTTTTCATATATATCGAATGAAAATGAAGTCTATGATCAGCAAAACATATTTCGTACACGTTGGTGACTTATTCTTAATACTAGGTTTATCTCAAATCTTCATTTTTCTACCACTGAAATATTTTTACAGCTGATAACCACACAGAAATCGCCATCACTGAAATTGAAACGTTCTTTGAGTTCTTTTAGTACAAGTAAAAGCCCGGCAGTCAACAGTATTGACTGCAGTTCTAGATATTATGAATTGTGATCAAGAATATCTGTGCTCTGTGCTACAGTTGATCGATATTCATCGCTGTTAGATAGACATTGGTGTTTAGTGGGATGTTCTTATATCGGTGTTAAGTTCTCTAAAACATCAACACATCGATGGTATGAATACAATATAGGTCCATCGGTACCTCCATCATGAAGATTCAACTGTATTCTCTCATAAAATTTTGATATGGTCCAGAACACCAAGCCACAAACGAAATAGGTATATATAAATCTGTATTCTGTATTGTAGTCTTTGTCTTTGTCCAGTTGTAACATATTTCCGTCACTCATGCTAATAACATCAGTCTAAAAATATTTTTAAAAATTGATTCTAACACCAATGTCTGTCTAACAGCGATGAATGTCGATCAACTCTAGCACAGAGCATTACTCTCTCGCAATTACTTCACGGAAAAACGTTTATAATAGTTATCGGCGACAAACTCATATACGTTAGCTGCAAAACTGCGCATGAGCATAGCTGCATATGGAATTCGATTATAGCTCTGCGCGTGCGCAGTTCTATCGGCGACAAACTGACATACACTTAAGCTGCTTATGAATAAAATTTTCTCGAGAGATCAACGTTCGACAAAGTTCCTGGCGATTGCGGTGATTTCGATAGCAGGACTTGCACATTTCCAGAACGTCATCTATTCTACACGGCATTGATAGTTGCTGCTGTTATCTGCTCTTTCGAGACTGCCACAAACAAGCTGCGAGCCATTGAAGTGGTTTTATATTTAACGGGTGAACAACTTGTTAAGATATTCCTTAATTCAAGGGCTACTATCTTCCCCATTACTGCCGCCAGTCGTTAACAGAACGGGTTTCCTATATACATAAACAATTAGTGCTACAGTGACCGATCCTGCTTCTGTTCTACTCCCGTCGAAAGTATGTGTCAGATTCAGCTTTGGGCTCCACAATTTGCATGAGGGGGAGTTGGAACGGGCAGAAGTGCTCAAACCAGTTAGGCGGAGGTGACATTAAAATTCTTCGGCTATATTTACACGCGTATCACTTTTGGCGGTGCCTTGAGTAGCAAAGTTGAGTGAGGAAAACCCAGTTGCCGAATGAAATCGGAGCAAAAATTATATGACTCTAATAAATATCAGTGATACGCAAACGCATGTCGTCGCACGATCAGACAGTTATGGAATAAGAGTGCGCATTTTCGGCAGAGAATACAGATTACGATTATCTTGCAGATACAGTTTCTCCTTGGTTAGAATTACAGCTGTGAGTCAAGCTTCAAAGTTACACTACGTCGGAGAATAAATTACCCGTCGGAAAAAGTCTAAATTACTCACAGATTTTCAAATAAGTGAATAAATGTATGACATATCTAATAATATCATGTCGTAGTACCTTTTGCCTGGATAAAAGTAACAACTAGACATGGCATGGGACTGAGAAGTCGTATGTCCCCTGCAGGAATATTGAGCCATGATGCCTATGTAGCCGTCGATAATTCCGCAATTGTTGCCGTAAAATTTTGATGGGATACACGTAGAGCTATCTAGGAGGCCAAATCATTTGTTATCGACGTGTAAAATGTTCTTCAAACCAGTCGCGAACATTATTGTAGCTTGGTGACACGACACTTTGTCATCCGTACAAATTGAATCGTTGTTTGAGGACATGAAGTCCATGAATAGCTGCAGCTGATCTCAAAGTAACCGAACAGAGCCATTTCTGGTCAATTGTCGGTTTAGTTGGACCATAGAACCCAGACCGATCCAAGTGAAAACAGCGTACGACATCATCTTACCACCATTCTGCACACTGTATTGTTAACAACCTAGGTCCATTGCTTCGAGAGATCTGCGCTACAATAGAACCCAACCATCAGCTCTTACCATCAGCTCTTACCATCTGAAATCTGGACTCAGCTGATCAAGTCACGCTTGTCCAGGGTACCAGGCCCCAAACCGATATATTAACGCCAAACTGCGCCGCACTCTCCTAACGGATACGTTCGTCCTACGTCCTACATGTATTCCTGTTCTTTCTTTGAATGTTACTTGTCTGTAGCCCTGACAAAGTAACACAAACGCCGCTGGTTTCTGTTACTACGTTATACGTGGTAAGAGACAATGCCTGAAATTCGATTTTCTCGTTACTCTCTGGATACTATGGCTCTCTGCATATTGAACACTTCTTTGGGCAACCAAATCAACAACAGTTGTAGCTTGCAAGAAGTTTCTCTCATCCCTATATGCAATACAAAAATTTAGAAAAATATTTCCAACCCAAGTTAAACCAAAATTAGTCCAAACACTTGTCTTGCCAAATCTTTACTACTGTGATGTAGTTCAACACGGCACAAATAGTGAAAATTCGAGACGCCTCGAGTTAGTGATGAATGCTTGCGTTAGGTACGTGTGAAATATACGGTTGTACGATCATATAAGTCCTTAATACACTCAGTTAGGTTGTATGCCCCCACATAAGTGGCGGGATTTTCAAACGCTGTGCTTACTTCGTCGATTTTTCAGCCACCAGTGTCCCCTATACTTATCTGCTCACATTAAACAGCTATCATCATTCCACAAACGCAATACCAGATCTGATACGCCTAGCATCTTGGTTGTACCTTCACACAACACTAAATCTTTCTCCGCGTCGTTCTCCATCTCAGCCATACGCCTATGGAACACACTGCCATGTTATCTACGTCTTACCCTAAACTACTCGACATTCAAGAGGAAACTCAAAATTTACATATTAATAACGGCATAGCCTCCATTGTTACACTCCTCTCAGTTCTTTCTCTCTTCCCTCCCACTTTGCTTTGAATCTTACAATTATATTTCTCTTCCTCTAAATTCTTCTATATATCTTTCACCACATTCTATCGTCTTATGTGTCTGCGTGATGTTTCCAAGGGCTCCCAGCTCGACCATCTTCAATTTTGATGAAATTTGTATAGTATGTAACTGAGGGCCCGACGTGAACGTATGAATTTTCAGGTTCAGCTGTAACTTGGTTCACGTAGTAGAGCCATTTTTGTGAAGACCACTTTTACCGACATCGAAAAGTCATGAAGAAATCTTCAAGTTTAACGTTCCACTGTTCCTAATGTAAAAGAGCAAGACCTTTGGTTCTTGGTATAGTGGTACAACCTTTAGTGTTCTACACACAAATGATACACATAGTGTTCAGAAAGCAATGCTTTCGGCATAATCTCAGTTCAAAGTGGGCAACAAATCATCTAGCGAGTAATTTGCCCCGTATTTTAACGAGGCATAAGCAGTGAAGAAAGTGCGCTACAGATCTGGTCTTTTGTCAAACTATTGTCTCTCTGGGTGTTTACTATATCACCAATTTTGACCTGGCTTCGGTGTTTAATTACTGTGCTACGAGCCTGTGAATATGATAAAAACCATGGATGTGTCAAAATATACCTGTGTTCAAAGTCATGTATCTCATAATGGACACCTACCAAATTATTTTCATTGACACCATTCAACTGAGTCCATTTTATCCTATAAAATAACATATTTTCATTTTGGTGTCTCTTTGGATAAGGTACAATTATTGCACCTAAACTATTGCCTTTTTTGTAATTCGAGAAAAATTCTTGCGTTGGTTCATGGTGGCTATGCCACTATCAGACTCAGTGACTCCTAACCCGATTGACTAGTGGCCATGCCCGATAGCCATGCAAGGTCAGCTACGTGTAAGTTTCTTTACTGGAGGTTCCCAAGCCTGAATGTGGGAGTCCAGCAGGTTCACAAGCCGGAATATAATAGGTTCCATGCCTGAATGTGGGTATGCAACAGGTTTCCAAGCATTGTTTGTATCTCTTTGTGGCTCCCAAGCCATAATACAGAATTCTTCCTTTGGTAAATGCTTTAAATTTGTTGCTGATGTCCAAAACTATTGATTCTGGCAAACTGCATTGCCGCCCAATCATTGAAGCAGCAGAAACTGTTATGACTGCAATTATCTGTTGTTCTCGGATCCAGCATATGTCTCCTCTAGCAGGCTAATTAAATAATTGCGCAGTCCATGAGGATGCATGAAATTAATCAAGCCATCTTTTTCTGCACATGAAACCACAGATATTTCCTATCCACCATTTTCCATCATAAACGCAAGCGACATACTGGCCAGTAATGGAATATCTTTAGTAGCAATTTGATACTCTATGAATCTGAAGTCGCTTTTCATCAACTGGCACAAAATGGTGATGATCTCTTGTAGCAGAAACTGTTCATCCATTCTCAAAACGTTTTCCCTAATCATTTTTTGCAGATTCAGTAACTTATTTATTAATATAAATAAATTCAATGCCATGCAAATTTTGCTGCAATATTCAAACATATCAGTTGGTGTCAAGATTTGGTTGTCAATTGAGCGCTGAAGGCTAGCTCTTACTGCTAAATGCTAACTATGCCCCCAATTCCATCAAATGGTGATTTCTCATGGTTTGTTCCGAAAAAATTCCATTTGGCAGTAATGCCAAAATCATTTTTATGATGGCAAAGATTTAGGAAGCTATTAAAATTTTTATACTGTGCAGCAGAACCGTAGCTAAAATAAAGAATATGCTTAATTTTGTAAAAACTGCACTTCAGCGAGTTGATCAAGTACGTTAAAAAAACATGCACTGTAACTGTGTCATGTCGGAGGCAATCACTGATTGTGCTGTGAAATACTGATTCCCCGTGCCATTTAACGACATACAGCGCCACAAAAGGACTAAAAGCTGTAAAGGAACTTTCCTTAGAAGAACAAGAATTACTTACTAGACGGAATAGTTTACACTCTACTGAAAATGCTCAAATATGTTTCTATCATCAATCTTTACTCCTTCAAAGATTTGAAATTTTTAGGCGAAATGTTTGCATCTTACCCAAAGAGACGCCAAAATGAAAATGTGTTTTTTAATAAAATGAAATGCACTCTATTGAATGGTGTCAATGAAAATAATTTGGCAGGTGTGCATTTTGAGATACATGACTTTGAACACGGGTATATTTTGACTCATTCATGGTTTTTAGCATATTCACAGGATCGTAGCACAGTAATTAAACACCGAATCCAGGTCCAAATTGGTGATATAGTAAACAACCAGAGAGACAATAGTTTGACAAAAGACCAGGTCTGTAGCGCAGTTTCTCCACTACTTATGCCTCGTTAAATTATGAGGCAAATTACTCGCTTCGTGATTTGTTGCCCATTTTCAACTGAGATTATGCCAAATGCATTGCTTTCTGAACTCTATGTGTATCATTTGTGTGTAGAACATAAAACGTTGTACCAGTATACCAAGAACCAAAGGTCTTGCTTTTTTACATTAGGAACAGTGGAACGTTAAACTTGAAGATTTCTTCACGACTTTTCGGTGTCGGTAGAAGTGGTCTTCACAAAAATGGCTCTACTACGTGAACCAAGTTACAGGTGAGCCTGAAAAATTGCATACGTTCATGTCGGGCCCTCGGGTACATACTGTACAAATTTCATCAAAATTGAAGATGGTCGACCTGGGAAATTCGTCTAAGCTGGGACACTTGACGTGGAATGACCCTGATTCTTACAAAATCTGTAAGAACATAACGAGGTAATTCCTAAATGGTAATAGGGCACAAAATGAAACATGCGTACTATCCTTTGCAAAGTAATTATTATTAATGTCATTATTATTGTTATTATTATAATTTTTGATTCTTATAAAATATATAGTATTGTTACAATTATATTCTGTATTTTTGTACCTTAATATTACAGTACACATGGTATGTCTGTAATGACAAATTATTGACTTTGAGTAAACCTGGTTAAGTGTACGAGAGAGTCTGAAGTCCCTAATCTTGCCAGGTAAAATAAACGCATAAATAATTAAATAAATCGTCAGCCCACATGCAAAATAAATATTTTGAACATTATACCTACAAACAGGACAGACCTTCTCAATGATGTCACTGTGGAGGCGGGGGTAGTAATTGCGATGTAGTCAAACCGACAATGACCACCATAGTTAATAAATCTGTCAAGAAGCCTAGGAGAGTGTTTGTGCTAGAAGGAGCAAGTAAGCATTTGTTAACGTCCCATTTTAGGAATGAATGGACATTATTTAGTTCCGGTACGGTAGACGTAGAGGAATTATGGGCAAAATTTAAATGCATTTTAAATGAAACGCTAGAGAAATATGTATTGACAATGTGGATTAAGGACGGGAAAGACCCACCGTAGTATAATAGTAATATTAGAAAAATGCTGAGAAAGCAAAGGCAGTTGCACTCTCGGTTCAAAAAATGTCAAGCAAATAAAATCAGACAAAAGATAGTGTGAGAGAAAGTATCACAGCGCAATGGAGCAACGTATAAACATCAAGTTCTGTTAGAAATTTGGGAGACTGCAACGGAGACACATGGAATGTTGCTGCAGCTGCGCGGGAGGGAAGCTGTGACCCGAAAGTGTGTTTATGAATGCTTTAAACGCTTCCGTGAAGGGAAGGAAACAACTAAGGATTAGCCACGTTGACGTCGGCCGTCGACAACACACGGACATAGGTCCGGAAACGCATCCTTTCTGAGATAATCACGAGTGTGTGATATTACAGATACAAGGGGAAGCTGATTGTTTCCATGTGAAAGGCGAGTTTTGCCAGGGTGTTGGGTTCCCCAGCCGGCCGGCTACCAGTTTGTACCTAGTGAATGAGATACAGCAGGTAGTCAGGTTTTTCCTAATATGGCCGGAAACCGGAAGCAACTCTCTTGAATGAGCGAGGGCGGCTATCCCAGAATCCAACTGAAATACAATATAGCCACACACATTACACTAAAAATCCATATAAAATCAGGAAATGATCATACGGCAAATTATATGAATGGATTCAGGAGGCTTGAGAGAATCAAACGCCGTAATTACAATTTCAATATCCCTTACAGATAAAAAGCCAACAAATTTCAGTACTATAATAATGATATTATAAGACTTATATTTACAATTATTGATACGTAGTGTTTATCAGTAACAGATTAAGAAGCAGATGGATAGCATTGCACCACGCTACCTATCTTAAAATACGTACCACGTTATTTCCGTATTCTTTCAGTAAACTTTGTTTTGCTCTCTTGTTCTGCCTTTCGTCGAGGTAATAATATTCTTGTGCCAGAACATAGATTCCACCACAGAAACACAAAACATGAACCCAGCAAAGCGGATTATATTTATATATGTATTTTATTATATATATCTATAAATGTGAATGTCTGTTCGATGTACGTTCATCACGTCTGAACCACAAGACATAAAGAGCTAAAAATTTGTACAGTTAATAATATCTACCAGTGGAAGCCTTTAGACACGGTTTTATGGCGATCGGATATATATTATTGTGAAAGTCTGTTCGGTGTACGCTTATCACGTCCGAACGACAAGACGCAGAGACTTAAATATTTGTCCAGTTACTAATTTATACGTGAGGAAGGTTTTAGGCACGGTTTTATAGCAATCTGATAGATATTTAGTAATTTGAAGAATATAACGTGAAATGCGGAACAATAATTACTCTTTGAAAATTATATTTACTCTTTGAAAATGGTTTTATTGGTTGCATTGTTGCTTGAGGGTTGATAATGATAAAAGGGTGGAGTATATTGGGATGGAAAGTTATCGGTGTATATAAAATTCTACGTGTGTGTGTCTTAATATTTCGCTCTGCAGCGAAAACTACAGAACGCAAACGAATGGTCTGTGTGTAATTGTTGTCCGAAGTCTCCCGTTGTACACCATAGCAGTTCCATGCTGATATCTATAAGGTGGTGGAAGATAAGGTGGTTGAAAACCTTCAGATTATTAAAAAATAGGACTGAAGGCCAGCGAAGACGTTTGCGCCTCTATAGCAAGGAGGTTACATACAGCGAAACGTGATGCCACAGACCATATCTTTGGTCTATGCTTGCTACAATGTCTTCAGCTCTTTCTCTGTAAGGATAAGCATACGAATAAGGAAATATAAGAATAAATAAATAAAGCAGTAAAAAAGAAATTTCCTTTAATGAATCTCTTTAAAAAATCGATTTGACGTTTCGCGCATTATCTATCATAATCAACCAACACGCGAGCGGAGCCGCGGGTTGGAAGCTAGTATTTAATATTATTCTTAGTAACGTTCGTTTTATGTTGAAGACTGCCACTTAAATATTTCATGGCCGACTAAAAATAGTAGTTAAGCAGCAGATAACTTATATATAAAAAATTATAGGTTTTTGTGGAGAAGAACTGAATATATTTACATAAAAAGCCATGATAAATTAAATATTAATTGTGTAACTATTTTTCGACGGCGGCAGTATATTTGAACAGTGAGACGTCACGCTTAACAGCAAAGAGCTTCAGATTCAATCGTTTTTAGTGTTGTTAAATATATATTTGTTAAATGTAAATAACATTTGCAGGGAGGTGGTCAAAGCATTTAATTCTGTGATATTCAAATGTATAATATTTTGGAAGGGAAATTAAATTTTAAAGATGAGGCGTTAGGATGCGCGGAAGGATACAATTTGGTAGCAGGGAGAGCACGCTTTTCGATCGCTAGGGAAGGGACTCGTAACTTGGACGTGGTGGTGAAAGGTTGTGACGCTGGGCGGTCTGAAGCCGTGTTACGAACTTGTTATTTGAAGAGACAGGCAGGTGTGGACTTAGCAAATTTACGGGACTGTGACTGCAGAACATAGTCTCTGCTTGAAAAGTGATAAACTATGCGCGGTAGTAGGGCTGTGGAACTGTGGTAATTCAGCAATCGTGTATTCGTGTGATGTCAAACTGTGTTTTATAATAAATACTTTTATCGCGGATTAACTTGGAACTGCAAAGTTCGATGGACTACTCTAACTTACGAGTAATAATTTGGAACTTTTACTCTCGAGTGCGTGTGATACTTATTGTGCCTCTCATGAACAATAGTTGGGGAAATATTTAGTTATTAACCGATGTATAAAGTAGGACCACCTCCGCGTTTCATGTCTAATAAGAGTGATAAACTCAATTTATAAAGAATTAGTTCGTGAGTGAATCACTTATTTATCTTAGAATCCATTTTGTTGGTCATTCAGAGGTTTAATTTGTGTTTGTTAAATATATTTTCACGTCATCATATGCAGATTGATAGACTGGCTAAACTAGAGATTAATTGTTAATCTTGTTTAAACAGAATGAGTACCTGTTTAGGGCATAGAAGCTGACATACATAACTCACACCTATGAACAGACACAACGAGCTATAAACGTTTACTACACAGAGTTATGTATTGCACAATTCTTATTGGAGAGACCCGATAGGAAGGTCGCAAGTTTATATGAGGGGCTGCGCGATGCTTGGTTTAGACTATTAGCACAGTAATTGCAATGATGTTCCGTCAATTACGTCAGCAGGATATTATGATGTTTACTCAATGTACTCTACCTACAATTAAGTAGTCTGCACCGCGGCGGATTAGCCGCGCGTACTCGAGCGCCGTGTAGCGGTGCGCGCGGCCGTCCGCCGTCGGGGGTTTCATTCCCCCCTCGGGCATGGATGTTTGTGTCGTCTTTAGTGTAACGTAGTTCATAAGTAGTTTGTAAGTTTAGGGACTGATGACCCCGCAGTTAAGTCCCATAAGCTTTACAGACATTTGAACTATGAGCTACAGTTACCTTACTGTCCTTCGAAGTAGTCACTATGGACCACTGAGCACTTTGATACATGTCCTGGGAACTTTGCGCGACCGTCTTCCTTTTGGATGGTGTTTAAAAGCCTTGACAGGTTTCGTTGGATGTTTGGAATATTGTCAAATCTTTTTCCTTTCAAAGGTAGTTTCAGCCGAGGGAATAGAAAGAAGTCTGGAGTATTAAAATCCGGTATGGTGAATGTTCAAATTGCACCGCCAGGAACTGTTGGTCGATATTAGCTGTGTGTGGGTGAGCGTTGTCGTGCAACGAGAACATCCACGATACCCGCCGGATCTCATTCCTTCAAGCTTCTTCCTATTCCCTCGACTCGAACTTGTCTTGAAAGGAAAGAGATTAGACGATATTCCTGGCATCCAACGAAATGTGACGAGGCTTTTGAAGACCACCCCAAAGGAAGACTTAATGCAAAGATTGCAAGTCACGTATCGCAGAGCTCAGTGGTGCATAGTTATGGGAGGTGACTATTTTGAAGGACAGTAAGGTAATTGTAGTTCATAGTTCATCTATGTTACAGCAATATTCACCGAACCATATAGTCAGTGGTTGTGTTACGGTTCCGACAGTTCTTTCTTGTTAGAAGGGAAACGAACACTTGTAAACATTTCTGACTAGTGAACCTAATAAATCTTTTGACTTTGCAAAGCGGGGTTTTGGATCCAACCCTGCATCTAGGTAAAGAACTGTTTGAAATAAAAAAATCATTTGCGAAAATGTAATAATCTTTATATCTGTATACAAGTATATTAAATCTGCCATTCTGTCTGTAACATGCAAAAACAACTTCTTCTCTACCCAAAATGTCTTTATTTTTGATTGTGGTGATGCAAAGCTATAGAGCAGAGCATCATAAGTGACGGTATTTGAACAGGAAATAAGCTTGAATCATGTCTGAGAAAAACTTATTTATCATTTTTACTAAATCTGTACCAAAGCGACAGAGTACTGTAATAATGGCCGGCAAGGAGACTGAGAAAGTGGTCTGGCACTAGGGTAAGTAGTTCTGTGTATACGGCTGACAATCAGTGTTAAACGTTAACCACATGATCACAGCGGTCTAATGCTCTCAGGTGTAGCGGACGATAATATAAAGGATTCGCAAAACCCTCTTACGATTTTCTCGAAACATCCCGACTAATCTGCCTTACTTTTTGCACATTATGTAGTCCTAAAGGACTACTACACGTTTACAAATATTGAAAAAAATCCGTGATGCGAAGGTCGTATTCTCTCCTAGTGAGTCGATCACACACGTGGCTCACAGCTGAACTGAATGCAAAATGTAAGATCTGTTTACGTTAAATGTGGAAAAGAATTGTTAGAAAACTGGATCATATTTCATTTCTACTCCCGGTATGTGCCGAGAGTTAATACACCATTCTCTACCATCCAAGAACGGCACAGCACCGCAGAAACGTCGTTATCTGTGGGCAACAGCAAATAGTAACGAAGGTAACGAGTAACGGATATTGTGACGAGTTGTGCTGCTTACGGTGCTTTCAGTACTAAGCATTGTATTTAGCTGATGACCCCATTTCTGAATTCTGATTTGAGTGTGGCTATGCCGTGACAACGTTTGTTGGTGACACTAGGTACTGAACAACATTTATATAACCGAGGCTCAAATGGGGCAACAGAAATACAGCTGCGGTATCAAAAACCGTGAGATACCTTCTACAATCGTGTCGGACCTACTTATGCGTGTCGAAATGCAGGATTTCGATGAGGGCTCAACAAGTCGGTGTAAGGTCCCTGCAGGAATATAAAGCCATGCTGACTCTATAATACCGAAAATGTTATCGATGCAGGATTTTGTGCACAAACTGACCTCTCGATTATGTCCCATCAATGTTCGATAAGATTCAAGTCGCTGCGGCTCAGTGGCCGAGCGCATTGAGGCACTATGCTCCGATGCGCGAGGTCGTACCCCGTCGGGAGTTCGAATCCCCCCTCGGGCATAGATGTTTGTACTGTCTTTATTATAAGTTAGTTTATAACTATTTTGTAAGTTTAGGGACTGATCACCCCGCAGTTAAGTTCAAAAATGTGAAAAATGTTTGTAGAACGTATTGGACCAAACAGCAGCCGTCATCATTCCCTAAGCTTACAAACTACTTATGAACTGGCTAAGACTAAGGACGGCACAAATATCCATGCCCCAGGGGGGATTCGAACCCCCAACCGTAGTGGCCGTGCAGACCGTGACTGGAGCGCCTCAATCCCCTCGGCCACCGTGACCGGCCCGCAGTTAAGTCCCATAAGCTTAACAAACATTTGAATATTTTATTTGATTCACGTCGAGCGATTTGCGAGGCCAATTCGTTCTCTGGAATTGCCCAGAATGTTATTCAAACCAGTCTCGATCAGATATGACCAAGTAGTCGAACATCACCATTTTCACACAGTGACTGGTTCAGTTAGAGCAGACGAACCGGTCCATTATATGTAAAAGCAGTCCACACCATTAGCTTGCACAGTGCACTTGGGTCCATGGCTTCATGGGGTCTGCGCCGCATTCGAACCCCACTGTTAGCTATCAGAAACTGATAGCGGGACTCATCTACCCAAGTAATTGTTTTCTAGTTGTCTATGGTCCGACCAACGAGGTCACGAACCCAGCAGATTCGTTTCAGACGATGTCGTGCTGTGAGCAAAGGCATTCGAGTCTATCATCTGTCTCCGTAGTCCATGGCCGATATCCAAACCGATACGATCGTCTTACCTCCACAATGATTTCTGTAGATATTTCAAGGAGTGTCACTTGTGTGCTAGCAGTGAGAACTCTATCCAAACGTCTTTGGCCTCTGTGCTGCCTGAATATTCTCGGCACTCTATTAAAATTGAGGATCTCAAAATATAGAAGTCACTAATGATTTTCGTAATGCAATGTAAGATGCGTCTAGCTCCAACTACCATTCTGCGTTCTAAGTCTGTTAATTCGCGTTGTGTGGCCACAATCATGTTATAAATCTACTCACATGAACCTTTGGGTGACAGGTCTGCCTACACACTAACCTTTTATACCTTCTATCGGCAACTGTATTTGTTGTTATCACTGTCACATGACTTCAGTGTATGAGCCGTATACCGTTCTCACGGTCCGTATATTCCAGAGACCCGTGGACTCTAAAACATCAGCATGTCAGTTGCACATGACACATCCGTCTGTGGCACTGCTGGTCACCACCTGACGAAATGGCTGAAAGGACTCAACAGAGTCACCACATACAACTGACCGAATGACGTGAAATTTTTGACAGATGTGTTCTTGGACGATTCATCCAAGCAGTGGTTCAAGAACAACGAAGAGAAACTCAAATGCAGCACAGATTATAGGACGAAAAGAAAACGTTCGGTGCCAATCAGCATCAAGTCTGTTTAGCGATAAAACAGTTGAATAACTTGGCTCAGGACCATAATGGAAATAATTGTTTGGCCTTATGCCACATTGTCATTCGCGATATGACAGAAGCTTATACTATCTCACATCTAATGAAGATGAGTGGCAGAGGATGTCACATCGACAGAGGTCTTCAAGTTTTGCCTGTACCAGCGCCAGCTAGATGCAAGTATTAACTTTTTATATTTTTCAGTTACCATGAATTAACACAAGTTTTTTGCATCTATTGTAAATGTACATTTTCGAACGTTATTATCATGTCATCCAGGTCTATGTAATAAGAAAAATGCCTGTCTTCCTGTTTGCAATAAATAGGTTACTTAACTGCCACTACCTGTCTATGGAATGGGAAAGGAACTTCACTGGTTACGAAGTATAACCCACAATAAGCGCTATAAAACTACGATATTTTATGAAATTCATAATTTCGTTGTTTGTTTGTTTGGGACAGGGGGACGGAAACTTCTTAGGTCATCAGTCTCCTGAGGTGGAGGGAGTGAGGAAAAGAATGATGGAAGGGAAAGGTATGCAATCCAGGGAGAATATAAGGAGGAAAGACTGCATTAGCTCGGGGCCCCGTGCTCGCCAAGCACGTACTCACGAAATAACCGTGATACCCGTGTGGGTAAATTTATAATTTGACGTAGTGTGAGGAAAATCAAGTGCTACAAGACAAGGAATCCAAAAAAACCTTTTGTGAAAACATAATGTGCATGTCATGTATCAATGTGCAGTGTTTTGCTCTTGTAGTACACGTCATTAACACAAGACAGGAGTTGCACCCAAATGGTGTCATATACAACATGTACTGCTCTGACTGTAAGGCTAGTGATACCGGAAAAACGAGAAGTAATTTTATAACGCGATACAAGGAATACACATCTCATACAAGTTAGTTACACGTTGTGTAGTTTAGAAAAACATCTTCGTATAATGAAGAATGAAAAGTACAACTCTCTTGGATTTCTATTAAGTCTATGAATGAGTTTCAGTTTATTGATAGAGTAAGCGATCTACAATTTAGAACATTTTCTAAAGAAAGAGCATACCAATAATTTTATTTTATAGAATTGTACAGTTTGTATAGTCATGACAAGCTCATTTTACTCACTATATAATTAGCCACACATTTTCAAAAACCACCAGACATATAATTATTTCGATCATTTAACAGCAGCACAAATAATATATCTATTTTTAGATTCTTGTAGTGTACGTGTTTAACTTTCATTTTCCACCTTTTGTTGCGTAAAACATTTATATATCCATCGTAATATACATTAAACAATATTAATTTCATATCCACTTAAAATTACCTGAATGTGAAGACCAAAACTGGTAGTGGATTAAGTAAAATATATATTAGCAACTGGGATCGCTTTTCGTTTGTAGACTGACAAATACTTTGTAATTGGTAAATGGTTCAATAAGACCGAATACATCTAATATTTAAACACTTGTTTGTCTGCAAGTTTCTTCGTATCTTATGAGTTGCCGTACCGTTCATCCGATTGCGTTCCAACTTTGTCAACATATTGCTTGCACTTTCGCGAAGGTTACATACATGATTATATCACTGTAGGACACATAGTTCAGAAGATATGACGTCATGAACACTGAGAAGCGTGGGAAACTGCCCTATCATGTTTGTTCGTATTTTGTACGCTACAATGCAGTTCATCCGATTGTGATCAAACTTTGCACACTTGATCCTTAAAACAGCCGCGGTGGAGTGGCCGAATGTTCCAAGGCGCCTAGCTGCGGAGCGCGCCGCTGCTGGCCGTCGGTGGTTCGAGTCCTTCCTCGGGCATGGATGTATTTGTTGTGCTTAGCATAAGTTAGTTTAAGTAGTTTGTAAGCCTAGGAACTAATGACCAGAGTAGTTAAGTCCCATAGATTTACAAACATTTGATTTTGTCCGTAAAACAAGAGGAAAGTCACCGTCTACGTAAACTTTTGTATGGTGCGTGGCAGAGAGTACTTTACCTACGAACTTCGACAAAATCCACGGTTTTATTCGGACCTTGATGAAATTTTGTACACTGAACCTTCAAAACTACATGTGTATCACCGTCTACCCAAGATTTCATATGGTGAATGTAAGTACCTTGTACCTGATCACTATAAAAGTTAACAGAATTAAATAATTTTTCACATATGGGGGAGGCAATGGACTGAGGAGGTAGAGTGATTAGCAGAGAAAGAGGAAAGTAGGGATGGGTAGAGAGGGGAGATGAGGAGATTAATAGAAAGAGAGAGAGAGGAGGGGATGAAGTGGACAGAAAGAGAATAGGGAAGGAAAGATGAACTAACTTACGACTGCAGTAAATAAGTACCCAGGGGTTTTCAGCTAGTACAATACAAATTAAAGTCTTTACTTTTACAAGGCTGTTTTACGAGGGGTGCTCAAATGGAAAGGTACGTTACTAAACTGTGGGTATAACTGAAGTCTTTATTCAAAAGTAATCACCAGAGGCCTGAGCACCACTATCCCACTGTTTAACGAGCAGAAGGATTCTGTGTTCCCAGAATTCCTGTGGCTGTGACTTTCAGTTCATCGTCCGAGTTGAAGCGCTTCCCTTTGAGACGTTATTTTAGCGGACCAAGCAGATGAAAGTGACAGGGCGAAATGTCCTGGCTGTAGGGCGGATGCTCAAGCTGCTCCCACTATAAGTTGGCCAGTACAGTTTGTGTGACCCTGGAGGCGTGTGGACGCTCGTTATTATGGAGCAGAATCACTCCCTCCGTGAGCAGCCCAGGCCGTTTGCTCTTGATGGGCTTGTGTCGGCTACGCAGTGGTTCACAATACACGTCACTGTTAACAGTTTTTCCGTGCTCGAAGAATTCGATGCGTATCGGACTTTGCTAATGGAAAAGCCATAAAATTTTTAGGGGGAGGTGACACGCGTGCTTTGCGTGCCTAGATGTCGCACTACGTTATCCCAAAGCGGCATGTTCAAATTTCAACCGGTTTGGTTGTTAAGACGTTTCGTACCTTTTCATTTGAACACCCCTCGTATATGCAGAACGATAGCTTCGTACACGATATTATGGCATGGTGCTATCTGGATAGATAATTCGTCATGCTGGGACTATTTCTTTTATACCCTAAATTATCTCATCGAGCATATCTAGGATATGGTTGATAGGGAACTCGTTCATTACTTTCTTCCAGATGCTACTGTTTGCAATTTTTGGACAAAGCACGTGGAAAGTAATTATTCAGGTGCTGTACATAAAAGTTGCTCCTCGATTCAATGTCATGTCGCATACATTGTGTAAGTTAACTACATGAGCCGTCACAGCATATTCGCCTCTTAGAGGCAGATAATACATACAGTTAAAGGTATATTTATGCTGGGTGGGTTGGAAATACAAGGTACGGTAGGGGGGAGAAAGGACGGTATGCAAATGGTTTGTTCACTTGATATTAAACGATAGGCGTGGCTGACCCAGCATCGAACATTTAATTAATTTATCCTCTAGTTTCCAAGCAATAAAACAAATCCAAAATTGTGTAAAGGGGGGTTAACTAATTTGAATGATTTGAGTAAAGAAATTTGTTTTGACTCGTTTTATTCTCTGATGTCAAATGAATGTCAGAGTTGAAAGCAAGATACACATACACTTGAGCACAGAACAAATTATACGAATTTACAAAACAATATAAACACTCCTACATCAGGTGACTGGTAAGTCGAAGAAAATTGTATTTGATTCTAAACACTTACGTGACAACCCACATTTAACTGGAAACCCTGGCGTAATCGAGAGAAATATTCCAATACCAGATTACTGTGAACTAACCTAACGTTTTCAACAGTCCGAAACTTGAATACCCTTTGAAACACTAGCAAATGCACGCGATACTGTACCAAAACTGTGCTGGCTGGCGATGTCGGCAACACGACGGGTAGACGGCGGCTGTGTGCGTCGATAGCTGCAAGTCGCGGACCCGGAGATAATTCATCTTCGTATTCCAGAAGCGATATTTAACTAATATCAGCCACCTTCAACCCCGGCGTATCTCAGTGCCTAAGATCTCACTCGTTCGGCTATGTCGTGCCACTACATACTATTTACATGTGAAACACGAATGTACTGTAGGCAGAGGTGACACTTCGACAATGGCAATTAGCTCGCCGGTGCGTCTAATATCAGGCAGGCTGAACCTTGCTCTCGGCTTGCCAATACTCAGCGCTATTAGCACAAGTTTTGGGGCAACTCCAAAAGTTGTACCACAAACTCTAAGTATAGCTGCTCGACGACAAGTATAAACTGAGAGCAGAAGAGAAGCGTCTGATCTCCTCGGCTGCTCAAAAACCAGTCTCTTTCTCTCTACCTTCTAAAATCTCCGTCTCCTCTCTGCAAAACCTCCAGGCTCCGCCTATCTCTACTGAAAAGCCAATCCACAGCTTGGAGCCAAAGTACGGCCAATCACGGCTTGCGTTCGGGAGTCGGACAGCCAAACCCCTTACTATAAAACAACAGCCAATGGTTAGCTCTCCCGCATTTCCACCGGTCGGGCCTCGCCCTTATGTCCAGCGTTCTCACGGTAGCAACGGATGGCCTTCGGGTACCTTCGAAAACACGGCCAGTAAGTTGTTCCCAGCAAATGGCCAAACTCCCTCGCTATTGTATAATTGCGGCGCCCACCAGCTTAGCGCCAGACACGTACAATGTCCTAGTGGGTGCCCCCTTTGGCATTCGCCAACTCGCCGCCAGATGTCTCAGCTCTCCCTTCGCAAAGCACCGTACACCGCCCATGGAGATCTATTTTACTGCTCCAGACGCTCCCGCCTAGACGACGCCAGGTGACGACGTAGGTGGCGCCAGCCAGATACTTGGAAGGCTCACGCCTCAGTCCTACCTGCTGTGGCCTTCAGCCGTAAGGTGTCTTCCGGAAAATGAAATTTTATGAGAGTTTAAAAATCTTTGCCGGACCTGGACTAGATCCCAGACGTATAAAGGTAGGTCATGAGGTACATAAATTGACTGAAAGTGGAGGAATGGCAGCGCACTCTGCGTCAGTCTCGGGAACTAGAGAGTGCTGTTGCTCGCTGGGGTCTGAAATGAAGTCGGCGTTCATCTCATATCAAAGGTGTTCCATTGAAATGAGATCAGGAATCTTGGCAGGGCAGTCCATTTCAGGAAGTTTATTCTCCTGAAACCATGGTCTCAAAGATGCTGCCTTTTGATGCGGCGCATTGTCATGCTGGCAATTAATCATAACCTCTGAATTGTTCCTCTATTGTTCACTGTTTACAGTGCTGTAAAATGTGTTCATATCTTTCCACCCACCGCAGTAAAGCACATACATTGCTTAGGTGGGGGTGGCTTGGTTGTCTGAATAATACAGATAGCCATACTGTAGGTGCAATCACAATGGAGAGGTATCTGTCGAGAGGGCATGGCAATTGGGTGGTTCCTGAAGAAGTGTAACAGCCTTTTCAGTAGTTACAGGAGCAACAGTCTGGTCGATTGACTGCTATGGCCTTGGAACATCAGCAAACATGGCTTTGCCATACAGTTACTGCGAACGGCTGAAAGCAAGGGGATCTGCAGCTGTTACTAAAATGTTAAAAAGTTTATAATCCCGAGGGACCAAACTGTTAAGGTCATCGGTCCCTAGAGGGACTGATAACCATCAGTTTAGTCCCCTCTAAACATCCAACAACAACAACAATCATCGGCCCCTAGACTTAAATACTAGTTAGAGTAGCTTATCCTAAGGACAACACATACACACCCATGCCGGAGGGAGGACCCGAACTTTCGGCGGGAGCGGTCGTGAAACGCTTGACATGGTGCCTTAGACCACGCGGCTATTCCCGCGCGGCTAACGTCCCATTTCAGATATAGTGCTGTCATGGGACTGATGTGTGAACAGGTGTGGGGACACTTGTGGTCTTTAATTCTAAGACTGGTTTGATGCAGGTCTCCACGATACCCTGTCCTGAGCAACCTACATTCTATCGAATCTGCTCACTGTTCGTCTCTTAGTCTCCCCCTGCAATTTTTACCCCACACATCGCCTCCATAGCTAAACTTACGATTCCCTGATGTCTCAGAATGTTTCCCACCAATCAATCCCTTCTCTTAGTCAAGGTATGCCAGAAATTTCTTTCCTCCCCAATTCTGTTTATCAGTGTGGGGACTATGTGGAAAAGTAGTGCAAGTTCCGTAGAATAGACTGCACCTTATTTTGACTAATACAAATTAGATGAAAATACTTTCTGATTTTCCTCCTTCATTTCATAGGGTTGTTCGGATACTTCGACCAAATCGTAAATCTCTGTAATCATAATCATTTATGCAACGTTGCTGACCTGTAAAATAACATACAATTGATTACTTTCACTTGTACCTTTTCTAGCAGTGAAATGTTGACTCACGTCAGATAGTATACCTTCCTATACATTATCTTAAAAGGTAACGTTGATGACAAATGAAGTCATATCAGAAAAGTGTCATGGCTTTAAAATGTGAGGGACACGTAAACATTTAATAAGGGAATTATCACTAGTACCTGAAGAGAGTTCACAGTAAGCCAACAAGGAAATGGAGTTAAGATTAGGCTTTAATGTTTCGCCAATTACGAGGTCGCTAGAGACGTGTCAAATTCTCGGATTATCACAAGGAAATGTCGATGATGATATTCTCAATTCAATCGCCTCCGTACTAGCCTTGGCTGGTTCAATTAAACCAAGAAACCTTCAGTTTCAATAGCTGGAAGTTGATTTAAATCCTGCTTCATCAAAATAGGAATCCAA
The DNA here is from genome assembly GCA_026315105.1 of Locusta migratoria. Lineage (NCBI taxonomy): Eukaryota > Metazoa > Arthropoda > Insecta > Orthoptera > Acrididae > Locusta > Locusta migratoria. Next base: position 590,940,972 of record CM048755.1, on the reverse strand, counting down.
TGCTTTAACTACTGCACCATCTAACTCGCTAACACCGAGAAAATTATGCACAAGCTTCCCATGGAGGAAAGCAGCAACTTATATTTATCGTTTGTTGTTGCTAGCTGAGCAAAGTGCACAACTGACAGCATATAAATGCAACGTGAGGAGATCTCCAAGGCTAACGCGTTTGAAAAGCCGGCAAGTAAGGAACGCCTTGTCCCGGTTAGCAGATAGCCGCGGCAGCAAAACATTCGCTACGTGCACGCTGCCTTACCATATGTGTGTAATGCATTCCTTACATTTTGTGGTGCCTACTCTGAAACAGAAAAGTAGAAGATATTTAAGAAAACTTTGTTATTCTGAATGTGGCTTATTTCACGTTCGAATCGTTTTTAGCTGCTCAGATTCACCTTATGAAATACTTTGCTTTCGGTTTAATTAACAAAACAGAATCTACGAAAAAAATGTGCGAGTCGATCGGCATTTTCCAGCCATTTTAAAGCACATGTAGCGCTAAGGACAAAACGATTATCTGACATGCAAACGACGTTTAGTTTCTCCAAATGTTCAAATTGTTCAAATGTCTGTAAATCCATCGGACCAAACTGCGTGGTCATCAGTCCGTAGGTTACAAGCTACTTAAACCTAGGTAAACTAACCTAAGCACAAACACACACACCTATGCCCCAGGGAGGATTCGAACCTCCACGGCGAGCAACCGCGCGCTCCGCAGCGAGATGCTTTAGACCGCTCGGCAACTCCACCGCGGCTTAGTTTCTCCCATCGAGGTGTTGTAGTACAGCAATTTTTATAAACAGCACAGGTTATTTGTAAACAATATTTCATGCAAACTGGAGATTTCCAGAAAATTAATATCTTCAGAAACTACAGCTGTTCTTTAAGTTGCTGAGTGATAATAGTATCATTACTATCAGTGGGAAAAAACGAAACCACTAGCGCTTTTATTTTCAAATGACAACACCCAATCCTGATTTCGTTACGTAATTTACCTCACATCAGGCTGTATTTTCAGTCGTGTGATGTTTGTTCAACGTATTATTTCCTAAATAAATTTGGCTGTGTTATCATCGGCTCCTCTAGGTCTTGCTTATCGGTTGGCCAGCAGTTAGTAAATGACGCTGGAATTTCCTTGATCGTTTTTGCGGGTGAAGCTGCAGTATACAGAGAAGTCATAACGATGAAAGATTGTCGCGAACTGTAAGAAGATTTGCAGTGTACTGACCACTGGTGGTAATTGAGCCTCAATATAATGTAATGTATTGCGAAGAATTAGAAAGAAAGAATTTTTATTTTACGACTAGCTTCTAGCTACTTCGCACGCGTAGACTGGACGGTCTGCTTGGTTGTTTCTACTTCTAAATATAAATTTTCATACACTTAGCATTAAAAATGATTTCCTAATCGAGTATTTTGATACAACGTGCCACCCCCTATTTCACCATTGATGGCAGAATTCAAAACATCCCGAAACATACTTTTTTTTTTTTAAATTCTAACCATGGTTCCAAATCCACATTTTCGCATTTCAAGTATCAAAATAGTCTTAGTAGCACCGTTAAAAGATTTTCCCTTATTTCACCCGCTTAATGATTGAATTTCCAAAAATATAGAAACACGTGTTTTTAAAATTCCAATCCAAAATCTAAATCCGTAGTTTTGTATTTCTTGCTTCAAAATTGCCTAAATAGCAACGTATTTTCAAAAAACCGTTCATCCCCTATTTCACCCCCTTAGGGATGGGAATATCGAAAAATCGCTGGTGCTTACAGTGTGATAAACAACGTCTACAATGTCAAATTTCAAGTTTTTATCGTCTGTAGATTCACTTTTCAGCGCCACTTCCTGTCTTTTAGAAACGGATCGAGAACGCGAAATTACCTTCTTACGCTTTGGCACCTTTCTTGGTAGTTTTTCTTTTCAAACTGCAATATGCACTGATTTTTCTTTATTCGTATGCTTGTTGCAGAAAAACAACTGAAGAATGTCAAAAGTCATCGCTGGTCTTCAGTCCGAATTTGATATAAGCTGACGATTTTCAACCACTATATCTTCCATCCTCTTATAGCTATAGACATGGAACTGTTATGGTGTACAACGGGAGACTTTGTACTACAAAAACACAGAGAGATCGTTCGTCTCCATTTTATAGTTTTTGCTGAAGAGCAAAATATTGACACCCACACGTAGAATTTTATATATCTCTGTAACTTTCAACTCCCATATCTTCCAAACCCTTATCGTTATCAGCCCTCTACCACCAAAAAATTGGAGACTGATACCTACTATCACATAAAAACACTACTCGTTTGCGATGCGTAGTTTTGGCTGCAGAGTGAAATAAATATAGGCACAAACACCTCAATTTTTTATATATAATAAGATAAAATTCTAGAGATCAAAGCGAACACGGAGGCTTACCGGCAGTCGTTTGCATCACCAAGATACCCGGGATTCATGACCCTTTACATAAAAATGGAATAGAGATAGGCAAAAACCACATTTCAGTTCTCTGTATTGATCATAAAATCAGACATTAACAAATTGTACCACAATAACATAGACATTCTGAATTACAGCATACACAAGTACTCCTTATACTCGGTAATACGTCCTCTTGTACTGATGCATGCCTGTATTCGTCGTGGTATGTTGTCCGCTAGATCATCAAGGGAGTATTGGTCCGGATGGTCCCACTCTGATGCGATTCGATTCGACGTAAATCTCTCAGAATGATTGTTCAATCGTCTCGTCCAAAATAGCTCTTTTCAGTGCATCCCAGGCATGTGCGGTTTGATTCGTGTCGGGAGAACATGCTGGCCGTTCTAATCTTGTGATGTCGTTATCATGAAGGTACGCATTCGAGAATTTTCGTCCATTATGACGAAATCCTAACCGAAATGTTGCCGATATGATTGCAATTTACGTCGGAGGATGTCATCCCTCTACCGTACAGCCGTTTGATTGCCTTCTACGATCACCAGTGGCGTACGGTTGCCCCACACCCTTACACCCCAAAACAGTAGGAAACCAACACCTAGCTGCACTCACTGGTCAGTGTGTCTAAGGCGCTGAGGCTGTCTCCAGAAACGTCTTCGACTATTGCTTGGTTGAAGGCAGTTGAGAGTCTCGTCTGTGAACAGCACTTGATACAAATTTTGACGAATCCATTCAGCATGCCGTACCTAGCTGCATGGTGTTTAGGTGTCAAAGCTGGACCTCGCAATGGACTAAAGAGTGAATTTGCATGTCATTCAGCCTGTTACGTACAATATTAGTCGAAAGACGGCATCCTATGGCTGCACGATAACTACCATTGAGCAAGGAAGCATTCTTTCAGGGTTCTTCCGAGCTGAAATCCGTAAGTAGCGGTTATCAGCTGCTGTGGAAGACTTCCGGCGGGCAGAATGAGCGAAGTCGTCGACAGTTCCTGTATCTCTGAACCTCCTGCACGCTCAAACAACGTCGCTTTTGTTCACTCCGAGACATCTGGAAACTTCCCTTGACGAGAGACCGTCCTGACATAAAGTAAAATGCGGATACCATCAAACTTCGGAGTCGACCTAGGCATGGCAAGACTACAGTCAACACAAGCAGTTTACTTCCTTCTTGGCATTATGACTGGAACTGATCGGTCGTCGCATTGGCCTTGCTCTTGCATGGTTGTTTACATCTTTGGGTGGGTTGAGTGAAATCTATTGAGAATCTAAGGAACTGTAGTCTTGATGAAATATGCACATTCAACGTCACACACACCACGAGGTGGCTTGCAGAATATAGAGCAGATGTCATTGCCGAAGGAAAATTAGAGCTGTCCACTAATGGGCCAAATATTTCCTGTTAAATCCTTCTGTAGTACCTTATACATTGAAAGAATCTACGAAAACTAAAGACAGTCGGCCAGACCATACGTCCCGGCCGATTTCCATCATTTTTGTTTTAAAGGAAAGGTATTGATCCACAGATTAGTCATCAAGTGTCATAATTAACTTAAGTCTCTCCATCCTTTATTATTATTATTCAAACGTGGTGTCCTATCCTTGCATTGAATATTTTATTCGGTTTGTTTTACGATATCTTCGGTTCTAATTAAGGTACGCCGTTATTATTAACCTAACAACATTCAGCGGATCAAGCCCTTCCATTTGTGATTTTAAACACTTGCATTGATTGGTTCTGAAGAAAACTATACGTGAGCATTCAACTTTACTTCCATTTTTCCCAGCCGCGGTGGAGTAGCCGAGCGGTCCACCGGGCGCCGTGGCTCAGCGCGCCCGGGCAGGGGTATAGACGCCCTCTGTAATAAAAAAGCTGAGCCAACTCTTCAACGAACAACCACGATCAAATTGAACGAACTACCGCGATCCATAGATCTACCAGGGAAAAAAAGCGGTTTAAAGCGTCTCGCTGCGGAGCGCGCGGTTGCTCGCCGTGGAGGTTCGAGTCCCCCATGCGGCATGGGTGTGTGTGTTTGTCCTTAGGTTAGTTTACCTAGGTTTAAGTAGTTTGTAAGGTACGGACTGATGACCACGCAGTTTGGTCCGATAGATTTACAGACATTTGAACATTTTTCCCCCAACTTTTTGTCATTCCACTAACGGTGCGAAGTATTCGCACGGGTCCTCTAGCTTGTTATTAATATTTCTCACTTACACATAAACATCACAATTTGTTTGCAATGTCTCTTCCTCTGTTCCATAAAGCGCCATACAGATTCCACATTTGAGGATTTTCGTCTTTACAAGGTCTACTTTGTCGTTCGTTTGTTGGAGTATTTGCTTTGATGCATGCAACCTATTATACTCATGTGCTTTTATTTTAGAAGTTATTTGTTATCTTGTTCTCTTTTTGTTTGTTTATCGTAACTTACTCTTTGTTGTGGATTTTGGGTAATTCGAATTTGAAACTGATTAGAGATTTGAGTCTGCATACATCACGGCAACGACAATAATTTAGAAAAGTTAGTTAAGTCTGAATGAGAATTTTTCATTTATTTCGATTGATAATTTTCTTATCGGTTCAGTACATAGAATTTTCAAATAATTTAGCATCCTTTTTCCTGTCTGTGTTCGTCAAATAGTCAGGTCCAGTTTTCGTACGTACATGAATTCGAAGACTCTCAATAAGGTCATTCTTAATCTATAGAGATTCTTTTCAATGCTGTGATTATAATGTTCATTGTGACTGGATCCGCAGTTGCGATAAATTCCTTAAATGATTATCTGATGCCTTGGCTGAGCAGATGCAGTAGGTAAAAGGAGATTTTGTGCTGCTTTCTTATTTCTTAATTTTTCAGTTCTCTCATTTAATACCGTTGTTTGGTTGGTTTAGAAAAGAAGGGACCAAACATCAAGGGTTATCGGTCCCTAATATCGCTGAAATTGACACTTTACTGTACAGAGTTAGCAACGGTGAAACCGACAGCCTTCGAGAGGACGTCGAAGGGCGTTGTTAGATCTAATTTTACATAGGAACCTACAGTATGAAATGTTCAAATGTTTGTTAAGCTTATAGGACTTAACTACGGGGTCATCAGTCCCTAAACTTACAAACTACTTATGAACTACTTACGAACTAAGAGGGCACAAATATCCATGCCCGAGGGGGGATTCTAACCCCCTACCGTAGTGGTCGTGCTGACCGTAACTGGAGCGCCTCAGTCACCTCGGCCACCGCGGCCGGCCCTACAGTATGACAGTTAATGTCATCCAATGAGGCTATGAGTACTTCGATACTATGAAAAATCTCTGCAATCTCTTTGTTTTCCATATTTTGAGAGGCACTTCTATAGACAAAAACAACTACAACAAAATGTCTCTAAAATGTATACCTGAAAAGCTAGGAGCACTTGACCAGTTGAAAACGTGAGATCCACAGCATCCAAGATGAAGTGCTGCTTGTAGCTTTTGCGGAATGGTTTCTAGAGGCTATTTTTACTGGACATTTTTTCTTGTTTTGGACTATAATATCTGTTACCAAAATATGGAAAGCAAAGAACTTGCAGCCGAAGTGATTTCTTTCATAGTATTGAAATTTAATCAGTGCACAAAGCGTTCCTATGTAAAACTTGATCTACTAAGTCCCCTGTACATCCCCTTGATGTCTATCGTTGAATTAAGTTTACCCTTTATTATGTTCCTAGATAATATCCTTAAGTTCTACATCCTTGCTTCTGACAGGCTTTCAGTACCGTCGGATCTACGACATTTGCCAACAGGGGCACAAACTTGGTAGTGGCGCCACCACAGTCTAACATGCCAGTCACGACACTTGAGTGAATTTTTGTTACCTACAAGGTCTATATAGGAGAGGTCTGGTCACGATACCGTGATCCTTTGCAATGGCGGCCATTTTGGTTCTTAAACGCGACTATACCAGATTGTATTCGGATAATGTTTGTCGCTATAAAGTGTTATTTGCGTAAAGCAGTGAATGTAAACTTGCGACATAGTATGCGGCTTACGGAGAATGTTGCAATAGCCATTCTCATTACAATGCATATGTGACATGACTAACGACACAATCACCATTGTGAGAAAAAAATCAGCATCTTCATTAACAAAATTCTGCTCTCCCGCAATCGTATCTGTGTAACATAAGGCTGTTTCTTTTTTTTTTTTTTATCATTTCTCGTCAAGTTTACCTTCAATATGATATAGACGAAGGATCAACGAAAGTTTCCTGTATTTAACTATCCAAGAACAGAATATTATGTGGAATGACGGCTTCCATTTATATGATATTTTCCTAGTGTGTGCGTTTCCAATGATTCAACATTAGGAAAGAAATTTCAAGATACTAGATCTGTGTCAGACAAACTACAGCAAATCCTAGTGTATTAATTGAAATTACGTTGGAAAAGGTAGGAGAGATAATGGAATTAGTCCAAGAAAGTCATTGTGTCAAGTGACAAGTTACGAAACTGAAATTTATTCATGTAAAATCAGTGTATTAGTTTGTTATAATTATTTCCATTACGGTAATTAATGTAGTTAAACCATTTTCATTATTTTGTGAAGTGTCCACTGAAAAACTATTTACAAGAATTCTAGAAATAGTCAACGAAAGTTTCATTTATTTTGGGTTAATTTCGTTAATAAGCATAATATTTACATGATTCATATGTTAAGAAAGCGTTTTTCGGCAAGGGATTTTGTCTGAAAAGTGCTTCGGGTCAAAGCATTCTTCATTGGTCAACCAAACGTCCTTAATGTTTTCGTATACTGAAATCGGAAATATTTCATAAGAGTTTTCTCTTTTCCTATGGCCTACTCAGGCGATACATTTTAGGAATTTAAATGGTTCTCCTAGCCGCTTCTTCTCACACAGTTTGAGCCAAATCTGTGAGAATAATCTTGTGACCTCTCCTGGTAAGAATGAGCAATGTTAAGCCTTTGGAATTATCAGTATTTTATTACTAAACGTAAGAATATAATTTTGACTCAAACGGTTCGCAAACTGCCTGCAGAATAATAATAATTTTCGAAAGCGGCCGTTTTCTCTCCTAAATGTTCAAATGTTTGGACAGCTTATGGTACATAACTACGGGGTCATCAGTCCCTAAACTTACAAACTACTTATGAACCAACTACAACTAAGGACGGCACAAATATCCATGCCCGAGGGGGGATTCGAACCCCCGACCGTAGTGGCCGTGCAGACCGTGACTGAAGCGCCTCAGTCCCCTCGGCCACCGCGGCCGGCTCGACCGCAGCGGCCGTGCAGATAGTGACTGGCACGCTGCAGACCGCTCGGCCACAGCGGCCGGCTTTCTCTCCTAGCGATAGTGTGCAGCATCGTCTGCTCTTCTCCTGAAGAAGTATACACTTTGCCTTTGCAATAATGTGAAGTTTTGTTCGTTGCACTTCGGGCAAAAACAGTTCATAACGCAGAAAGGAAGAAACTGTTATCGAAAGTTGTGACAACATTATTCGATATACCAAATAACCCGCCGCAATTATCCCTGGAAAGGAAATTGCCACAAAGAGCTGAAGACCAAACTTCAAAAATTCGTTTTTGCTGATAACGTAAACGTAAACGAGGACAGTTAGTAAACTTTGAATTATAATAAAGTTTTCAACGTATTTCTATTGTTAGTTAGAAATTACTCATCTGACACACAACAATAATAGAGACGAAAGTCGTAGTTTTGACAAAAGATGTCCTGAAAAACTAAACGAAACGAAACGAAAAGGACATATTTTGTCATACCCAGTTATTTGTGGATCTACACGTCCACGCGTCCTATACGTGAAACTCTTTGTGTCTGTTGATGTACATTATTTTGGTTTAATTGAAAAAAGCTGCAAAATATTCGGATCTGCACATATTTCTGCGTGACTGGGTTTTAGCTTTCGTCATTTCATTTATTTGTTTTAGCTTCACTGGTGTTTATTTTAGTATCACCCTTTTCGTCTGATATTAGACTAATGCCCGCGATGCTACATTAAAACAGTCATATCGTAAATAACGTAGACAAGGGTAGGAAAATAGTGTGTCATTCGTACGATGTATATGACATTAACAGGCGGCTCCCTTGCTCATCGCTTGTGGCGCTAGTATCGTCTCAGCTGTCAGACGGTAACAGTGTCGCCATTCCCCCCTCCCCCTCCCCCTCCCCCCTCCCTCATCCCCCCTCCCTCATCCCCCCTCCCCTCTCCCCTACCCCCTACCCCCTCCCTCTCGCCCCTCCCTCATCCCCCCTCCCCTTTCCCCTTCCCCCTCCCCCCCTCCCCCAGCGTCCTTGTTTTTGGTACCCCACCCCCATGTACCTCGTCTCGTCCACCACTTGGCACTGTTATGGCCATAGATATTTCAGATTCTCTTCGTTCAATTTGTTTTTAAATCAAAGCAGTTTCAGTATTGTTCCTGACATTTGGTGTCGTTTTAGGAATAAATTCTGTGAATATTTAATTATTGTCATCTTTATTACATCATGAAACGAAATTAGCATTTATTATTTACAGTTAAATTTTTCATTTGTGTGGCCAGTTGATTTTCTTACATTAATACATTAACTGAGAACTTAAACTGAAAGTACATTAATATATTACATATGACATAAATTGTTCTGACGAGATTATTAACTCTTTGCTCTCGTTTAATGTCTTACAACCTGGATATTAATAAGATAGCGCCTGACACATATGATAAGTCTCTTAGCGCTTCAGACATAAAACGCATCACCGTGGGACAGCAACTGTAAGTGCTGACTTAAATACTTGCTGTATAAAAATTTACATCTGTCCCTACCCACTCTGAATGCAAACATTTTACAATCTAGGTGTGGCTAGACAATTATATGCCTTAAAACTAAATCATAAAAAGAATATTTATTGAGATAAAGCTGGTTTCAAATATCTTATATAAACTAACTTCTATACGGTGGGAGACAAACCTGATAATTTTACATGCATTAGATCTCGAGTTTTCATAGAATACACTACGGTCGGAGGTTCGAATTCCTCTTCGTGCATGGATATTTGTGCCGTCCTTAGTATTAGCTAGTTCATAAGTAGTTTGTAAGTTTAGGGACTGATTACCCCGTAGTTAAGTCCGATAAGCTCTACAAATATTTGATTTTCATAGAATACAAAATGTTATAATTAAAAAACGTACGTTTTAAGGCCATGTAAAACCTCCATATGACGGTAATTTAATATTTGTGTCGTTTGCATTTTAGATGTGTTCATACTCATTACATAATCTATTGGTTGCTTGATTCAACTCTACTAACAAATGTGAGCTAACATTCCAATTTTTTAAGATGTCATGAAATTAAATGAGGCAAAGGTGCTTTTTATGGATGCCTAGTTATTGCTCAAGTAGACCAGTGACTTTTACGTGTATATATTAGCAGTAATTCGTTGCCGTGATTAACTCCAATAAAAACGTCGTTTTAGTAGCGTATTTAATGAAAAAGTTAATATTAGATTGCACCTTGTTTTACGTGGACTCGGTAATTGGAATTATGACTTATAATAATTCCCTTCAATTATTTACGTATTTTTATTCAACGTGATAAGACAAAGAGTAAGGAAAAGTGTAGCACGTCACAACATATGCTTCGTCTAGTGTCGAAAGATAAGTACAGATGGCGAAAGGAAAAGTTTCATTGGAGTCACAAATTAAGAATATCCAATGTTGGTTGTATTTCATCCTCATACCGGATCAACCACTTCTCACATGTATTCCATGTATGTCCAGCATCGAGAGAACTTGCTGGAAGCAAGCCTGCAGAGTCACACCAGAGACCTGTTCGGCTGCGACCAGATTTCCTTCTGAGAGTGGCCCGCCTCTGGGACAGAAAGGCGCCGCGTAACACAGGGAACCGTTACATCTGTCCACTCATAAACAGCTCATTTGTTTGCTGCGAACAACATAAAGCAAAATGCATCGCACAAGCAGACGCAAAATATTTTAGTTCCCAGCACCACTAAAGTCATTAGGCCAGTCGATAACCGACGGAAAAGAAAATCTTATCGGGGATAATTGCTTGTTCAAGTCGCAACAGCATTTTCGTGTATTTACAAATTTTCAAACTATCTTGAGGGAGAAGGGTAATGAAAGATATTTACAATCTCGCCCGTCTAATGCACTACTATAGTAGGCGTTTCAAAATGTTGTTCCCCCTCGGGCATGGATGTTTGTTTCGTCTTTAGTATAAGGCATTTCATAAGTAGTTTGTAAGTTTAGGGACTGATGACCCGGCAGTTAAGTCCCAAGTCTCATAAGTTTTACAAACATTTGAACATTTGAGCTTGCTGAAGGCCACATTGCAGTAGGATAAATGCGCGAAGCACGCAGTGTTGAAGACTTCCTCATCCCTATATGATCACACTGCTTTTTTGGTTTCTGCGTCTACAGATCCGCCTACCGAAAGCCTGGTCCAGGATGCGAAACCTGCTATTATACCAGCTCGACCCGGCAGTTAAGTCCCTTAAGCACGTTGTTCAAATGTTTGTTAAGCTTAAGGGACTTAACTGCGGGGTCATCAGTCCCTAAAGTTCCAAACTACTTATGAACTACCTTATACTAAAGACGACACAAACATGCCCGAAGGAGGATCAGAACCCCCAACGAGGAACGGCCTCGCGCTTCGCAGCACGGCGCCTCAATGCGCTTGGCCACTCCGCCGCGGCAATTGGCGTTTCCCTATATGTTACAACAGGTGTACCAACAGATTTGCTGAAGGTGAAAATTTCTCGGCATGTCACCGATATAATGTCAATACCGACAAAACGTATGTGTTTTTATTTGTGGAAATGTAGTACTAAGTTACACAACAGAACAGTGATCTTTGTTTATCTACATCTACATGGGATCCTCTGCAAATCACATTTAAGCACCTGGCAGAGGGTTCATCGAACCACCATTATACTAATTATCTTCTATTCCATTCTCGAATAGCGCGCGGGAAGAAAGAACACCTGAATCTCTTCGTTTGAGCTCTGATTTCTCGTATTTTAGTCTGATGATCATTTCTACCTATGTAAGTGGGAGTCAACAATATATTTTCGTATTCGGAGGAGAATGTTGGCGATTGGAGTTTCGTAAGTAGCCCACGCCTCAGCGATAAGCGCCGTTGTTGTAATGATTCCCATCCCAGATCCAGTATAATTTCCGTAAGGCTGTCTCCCCTGTATTGGACTCTTTCGATGTCCTCCGTCATACCCACCCGATAAGGATCCCACACTGGGCAGCAATACTCCAAAAATGGACGGACAAACGTAGTATTTGCAGTTTCTTTAGTAGTTCTGTTGCATGTTTTAAGGGTTCTGCCAATAAAACGCAGTATCTGGTTGGCCTTTCCCACGACATTATCTACGTGTTCTTTCCAAATTAAGTCTGAAATAATAGTAATTCCTAGGTATTTTGTGGAGTTTACGGCCTTCACTTTTGATTAATTTATCTTGTAAACAAAGTTTAACGGATTTCTTTTCGTAATCATGTGGACGACTTCATACTTCTCATTATTTAGAGTCAATTGCCAATTTTTACACCATACTGATATCTTATTCAGATCGTTCTGCAGTTGGTTTTGATCTTCAGATGATTTTACTAGACGTTAAATGACGGCGTCATCTGCAAACAACCTAAGAGAGCTACTTAGATTTTCCCCTAAATCGTTTATGTAAATAAGGAACAGCTGAGGACCAATAACACTACCCTGTGGAACGCCCGACATCAACTCTGTTTTAGTCGATGCCTTACCATTGATTACTGACCGGATATCCCCTATCCAATCTCAAATTTGTGGCGATATACCATAACCACGCAATTTGATTAAAAGCCGTTTGTGAGGTACGGTGCGTGTGGTAATGTGACTGTACTGGGGCTTGAGCCTTTTCGTCTGCGGCAAATCAAAGTCCCCGAACGTCTCTCTACACGGGTCAAAATTTGTGGAAACCGCGTAGGAAGAGATGGCAACTGTATGGAGAATGTGTAAGAAAAGAAAAGTACGTGTTATGGCATGGTCCGTAAGCACGTGATTTCTATCTTGGAACTTATTTTCTTTCACTCTTTTTAGCAGAAAATGTTTAAAAATGACTTCCGTTTTACATAGATACATTACCCGCCGCCGTACTGAACGTCACGTGATTGGACATGTCCTTAAAAACTAATTACGGCTTCATAACCTACCACAATATGGGCACGAGATAAGTTTTCATCTTTATACCGTCGTTCGAACCACATGGAATTTCAAATCCCCCCACCTGTAAAAGTGTAGTTGCTTCAAGTGTGGGAATTGTGGCGCAAGGAATTGGTCCATATGTCCTTTCCACTTGCCACCGAGAGGGATTAACACTCAAATGAGAAGATACTCTGTCTATGAAGTAAATGGTTGATCAAGTTAATAAATGCACATCTTATAGCAGAGTCGACAGGAAATTTTTTAGGATGCATTGTAAGTTTGTTCATGATGCCTGAGAAGAATAACATCAGGTCCTAATTGAATGTCGGAGACCAAGAAACTCACATGGAAAGCCACGTTACATTTCATTGTAACTACGGTATATTAATATATTTTTTCAATGCACTCACCGAATAAACAAACGGAACGTTATACTTATTAGTCAATTCCTTTACGACACCTGCACGGCCACTACGGTCGGGGGTTCGAATCCCCCCTCGGGCATGGATATTTGTGCCGTCCTAGTTCGTAAGTAGTCATAAGTAATTTGTAAGTTTAGGGACTGATGACCCCGTAGTCGAGTCCCATAAGCTAAAAAAAAAAAAAAAAAAAAAAAAAAAAAAAAAAAAAAAAAAAAACTACTTTACGACACAGATACGCCCCTTGATCAAGGAACTATTCCAGAACTCCTTGCGTCGTTGGGAAACCTCTTTCACTCGGACGTGTTCTTAAATTGCCGATATGTTGGAAATCTCATGGTTGTTCTCGCTTCTTGCCTGAACAGCAGCACCCACCGCTGAGCGTCTTTGACCAAATTGTGGGCACCATTTTACTGCCACTTTATACGACAATGCATTTGGTCCATATGTTAGAATTTCACCGCGAATATTCACAAGTTATGCCCCCAAGAATCATACAAGCACGCTTATTTTAACTCTGACGTATGTTTCCAGTTCACTCCCACACCGTGACGCACCTGTTATCCGTACCGCACCAGAACTGCGTTAGCATAAAAACCTGAATACTGCCCTCTCTTCTAACAATTCATCACGCCTGCCGTGCAGTGTTCCTGACGTGGGTCGACAAGTTCCTCTTACATTCTGTCTCTATGTAGAATCTGTTCACACTGAAGTGACTCGCCGCGGTGGAGTAACCAAGCGGTCTAAAGCACCTCGCTGCGGAGCGCGCGGTTGCTCGCCGTGGAGGTTCGAGTCCTCCCTGGGGCATGGGTGTGTGTGTTGTCCTTAGATTAGTTAACCTAGATTTAAGTAGTTTGTAAGCCTCGGACTGATTGACCACGCAGTTTGGTCCGATAGATTTACAGACATTTGAACATTTTTTGAAGTGACTCCGCAACCATAACAGACAATATATTCTACCGCAGAAATAAAATGTTTCCATATCCATGTCGATGGAACCTATACTCTTTTTTTCTTCTTCTTCTACTTTTTCGACGTGTTCTTAACATCTAGCGTCTACTTGTATACATCCGACTGAATTACATTTCTTGACATTGGCCGGCCGCGGTGGCCGAGGAGACTAAGGCGCTTCAGTCACGGTCTGCACGGTCACTACGGGCGGGGGTTCGAATCCCCCCTCGGGCATGGATATTTGTGCCGTCCTAGTTCGTAAGTAGTTCATAAGTAGTTTGTAAGTTTAGGGACTGATACCCCGTAGTTACGTCCCATAGACTATACAAATATTTTTTTTCTTGACATTGTGTACCGTTTTTCATGATAACGCTTGCTGTATCTATGGAACAAGTCGACCACCTTGTAGTTCTCAGAGTGACTAATAAGTGGCCGGAGCAATCAGTAACAAATGCTTCTTGATTGGATTAACATGGTTTCAAGAAAGAAAGATTAATATTGTTAATTTATCAATTATTCATTTCCCCATTAGCACTGAAACGTCAAAATTTCCCCACTATAATTCTAACAAAAAATGTGACATGAAATATTTTGCTTATGAAAAATCATATTTTATAAGCTGTATCATATATGATACGTAGGGTCTCTGTGGCTACATTACATATGCCTCTGAGGCGGAAAGAGAAGAAAGGGAAGAGGACAAGATGCCTGTATCATTGACGTCGGTTTGCAGCAGAATTTGAGAACAACTTGTAAAGTTTGTATAACTTATGGGACTTAACTACGGGGTCATCAGTCCCTAAACTGACAAACTACTTATCAACTAGCTTATCCTAAGGACGGCACAAATATCCATTCCCGAGGGGGGATTCGAACCCCCGACCGTAGTGGCCGTGCAGACCGTGACTGGAGCGCCTCAGTCCCCTCGGCCACCGCGGCCGGCGATTTGAGAACATATACTTTATCGGTTGCACAGTGGTAGAGTGCCAGACTACAAATCCAAAGGTCACGGGTTCGATCCCCGCCAGGTCCTAGGATTTTTATCTGTCACTTTCCACTTCTTTCACCTCTGGCAGTATTGCTCATGTGAAAAATAACGAGTAGCACCGTGGTTCGGGACCCAAGTTAAACTGTAGGTCCCCCTATAACTCGCCGGGTAAGTCAGTTCGAAGGTCGGAGGAAGGCAACAGCATACCACCTCCAAACAGGACCATGCCTAGTAAAGCACTGTGGTGTTCAAACCAATCTTCGGATTGTTGACTGCTTTACCTTTTTACTTTCCTCAAACTTTACGAAATAGCTGTTAGTGAACGACCTATTGACCAATAGTCAACACGGATTCAGGAAGTATCGTTCTTATGAAACACAGGTAGCTCTTTATGCACATGTTATAATGAGTGCTAACGACAAGGGATCTCAAATCGATTCCATAGTTCTAGATATCCTGAAGGCTTTTGAAACTGTATCTTACAAGCCTCTTCTAATCAGATTGCGTGCTCATGGTATATCGCCACAGATGTGCGATTGGATTAGCTATTTCCTGTTAGAAAGGGCACAGTACGTTGTAACTGACGGAAAGTCATCGAGTAAAACAGAAGTGATATCAGGCATTCCCCAGGGAAGTATTATAGGGCCACTACAATCTGAGCAGCTCTTTTAGAATGTTCTCGGTTCATTGGTTAGTAAAGTCATCCGACGATCAAAATCAGCTGCAAAACGATTTAGATACCATCATGGTGCTAAAATTGGTAATTGACCCTTAAGGGAAGTCAACCGTAAGACCACTAAAAGAAATCCATTACACTTCATTTACACGATAAATCAGTCAAATCTACAGACCGTAAATTCAATTAAATACCTAAGAAAATATTGTAGGGATGCGAACCAAACGTTACGTTTCATTAGCAGAAAAGTTAGAAGACGCAATGTTCAAATGTTTGTAAATCTTATGGGACTTAACTGTGGGGTCATCAGTCCCTAAACTTACAAACTACTTATAAACTACCTTATACTAAAGACGGCACAAACATCCATGTCCGAGGGGGAATTCGAAACCCCGACGCGGGAGGCCTCGCGATCCGCAACGTGGTGCTCCAGACCGCTCCGCTACTCCCACGCGGCTAGAAGACGCAATAGTTGTACTAAAGAAACTGCCTATACTACACTTCTGCATCCTAATTTCCAGTATCGCTGCGCATTGTGGGATCCCCACCAAGTGGTACTGACGGAGGATATAGAGAAATTTCAGAGAGGGGCAGCTCGTTTAGTATTATCGCGATATGGGGGATAGAGAGTCACGGAAATGATGCACGAGTTGAGGTGGAAATAAGTAAAAGAAAGGCGTTATTCGTAGCGACGAGATCTATTTGCGAAATTCCTTTTACAAACTTTCTCCTGCGAATGCGAACATTTGTCTTAGCTCCCATCTATGTAGGGAGACATGATCACCACAATAAGATAAGAGAAATCAGATCGAAAACAGAAAGATTCAGGTGTTCCTTTTTGCGGCACGCTATTAGAGAATAGAACGGGAGAAACTATCATAAACACGGTTTGATGTGATTTGTAGAGTAATTATGTATATGTAGATGAACCAACATCTAATAGTGATGTATAAATCCATAACCTCATGCAATATATTCTGCTGTTGTTCATGTTACATCAAGATTTGCGCTTATAGTTGGGCAGTGTACACATTCATTACCTTTCAAAATTATAACAAATTTTATGGTTACTACCACTTCGATGACATACGCCATTGAAGAGGTATGGAACTGTTAAATTTCACGGCCTGTGATCTTGAAATTATTAAAATATTGCGTGCTAATGTTTTAACAGTTACTAGTATGGAATGTTATGAGGCAGCGTTCGTAGTTTTCAGAATTACCGGATGACTTCCATGATTAACCTATCCAGTAGATTCAAGTTAATTCGAATAGTAGCAGACAAACAGAAACTAAGTTGACTAAAACCAAACAAAAGGGTGACTACATGAGAAGCGTTGAATGAACCTACTGAGTTTCAAAACTGCCATGAAAGTAGTACTACGTGTAATCTATTAGTAGAGTTGTATGTCCATGTGCTAGTTGATAATGGTGGCACTGTTAAGAAAGGTGGAAAATAAAAGTGTGAACTGTTGCTTTTTGCCTTCCAAAGTTAGTTCGTCGTAGAACAAAACCACAACCCAGTTCCTACTTTAGGCCGTTCATGGATGCGAAAATAAGAGATATAGAAACATGTGGGTGAGTAACTCAGCCACATCAAAAATATCCTCACCAAGGAGAAAGGGATTTCCCTGATGGAAAACCTGTTATAGTGTACATCGAACATCTGTAAGAATTGGTCTCCTTTCTAACTACAGCAGTAGATCGCTGTAACAGCGAATCGTTGTAAAAGATTCCAGTCTAAAATATTTGACACGAAAAATATAAACACCCTCACTTTTAGCTTTTTGAAGAAAGGTAATGAAGACATGTGGTACATATTTCGCTTCTCTTCTGGGGTCTACACAGATTACTGCAAGAATCAGTCGTGTGAAACACAGCTTTTTGCTGTTCGGTCACGATATCTAGAGGGCAGCAGCCTGTACTAGAGCCCAGGTTGAAGCAGTGTATCTTGAATTCGGTGATAGCTAGCTGAAATAAGTATATGGGCAATTTTGATTATCAGAACATGTTTGGAATTAAACTTTTAGAGTTAAGAGCAAGGGGTTCTCAGGCGAGTCCCAGGACGTCGTGCGCTACCCGCGCGTTTCGCGTATTTCAAGCGTCAACTTTGCTTCGCAATCTGTCGGGATGTAATTGGCGTATTGCGATGAAATCAACGTCATTGTTTATGTGGTGTGTCATGCTATAGATTGGTGATGTAATAATATAGGGTATCCATTTAAAACACGTAAGTATGTGTTAAAAATACACATGTTTTCGTTTTAGAGTGCTTCAAAATATTTACATTCATGAGCCCTTGTCTCACATTGATACCGGCGAAAGTCGTTTTACAATAGTTGTTGTTGTCCAGAGATATTCTGGGTGGTCAAGATAAATAGGACACTCTCTAGAGAGAAACCACGTTGATTGAAAAAGTTACAAGAAGGCAAAGAAACTCTTGAAGAAAAAAAATCAGCAAGTGGCCCTCGATAATTGAATGTGTTTAAACAGAAAAATGGTTCGACGGACGTCAATACACGATCAGCGATTCATCATTACATACATTTACAAGTATGAAGTATGTAACAGATCACCCTCATCTGCCCCTCCCTGCCTTTGTGTGTCCCGATTACTTTAAGGCCGAGAGTCCATATAAATTTTGAAATGGTAAGTTATATTCTTGAATTTACGAGGGTAAGTCAATTATTATCCGCAAAGTAGTTATAAAATTTTATAGTAATAAAATACGAAACTTACAAGAACATCGTTTTTCGACATAGTCTCCTTGCTTTTCAATGCACTTCGTCCATTGCTCTACAAGCTTCCTATGCCCTCATAAAAAAAAGGTTTTCGGTTGAGCTGCGAGCCAGGAATGCACCGCTTCCTTCACTGCTTCGTCCGAGTCAAATCGACGGCCCCTTAATGCCTGTTTGAGTGGACCAAACAAGTGATAGTCAGAAGGGGCATGATTGGGACTATATGGAGGATGATCCAGTACTTCGAATTTAAGTTTCTGGAGCGTTTCAGCAGTGTGGACAGCAATCCTCGGCGTTTGCTTCGAATTGCAGGCTTTAGCCTGTCAGTAAGCATCTCACTGTAACGTACACTGTTTATTGTTGTGCCCCTTTCACCATAATGTTCCAATACAGGACCTCGTGCATGCCAAAAAACCGTAAGCATCAGTTTTTCTGCGGACGGTTGAGTCTTGAACTTTTTCTTGCACGGTGAATTTGGATTTTTCCATTCCATAGTCTGCCGTTTACTCTCCGGCTCGTGATGATGGATCCATGTTTCGTCACAAGTAATGATTCTGTCTAAGAAGTTGTCCCCTTCGTTACCATAGCGATCCAAATGTTTTTTTTGCAGATGTCGAGGCGCGTTTGCTTATGCAACTGTGAGTTGTTTCTTGCACAAACTTTACGAAACCCAAGTCTGTTGTGAATAATTTCGTAGGCACAACCATGACTAATTTGAAGACGATGAGCCACTTCATCTATAGTTAATCGTCTGTCTAAGAGAATCATTTCACGTGATCGCTCAATGGTTTCTTCATTTGTGGCGGTAAACGGTCGTCCGGCTCCTTCATCGTGCTTAACACTCGTGCGACCATTTCGGAATTTTTCAATCCACTCGAAAACACTTCGTTGTAACACAACTCTGCTCCCGTACTGTAATGAAAATCTTCTATGAATTTCGGCCCATGATACACCTTCCGCCTACAAGAAAACGTACCACTTAACGTTGCTATTCTTTGGTGCAAATAGACAGCGGAGCAGCCATGATTAACAGCACGGCAGCGACAACGAAACTAACGTAGCAGCTTGAAAATTGTAAAGATATAACAACAAATAAACAAAGCATGCGTCACCAACTTAAACCGACAGTACTACCAACATAAACAAAAATATAACTAAATTGCGGATAATAATTGACTTACCCTTGTATCTAAGGAATTTAAGGAAGCATTATTCACTCATAAAATCGTCATTTTATCAGTCCTTGACTGTTAATTACGCATGTGAGACATTTAAGGAAATAGCTAGAGAAAGTACAAAGAAGATCTGTGCTATTTGTCGAGGTTTTGTTTAGTCAGCATTTGGATACCACACGAATGTGCAATTAAATTAAGTGGTAGGCTTAAATCGAAAGTCTCCGTGTATCCTGTAGAGCCTTACTATAAAAATTCTGAAAGCTTATGATCCAGGGAGAGTCAACATAAATGTTCAAATGTTTGTAGAACTTATGGGACTTAACTACGGGGTCATCAATCCCCAAGCTTACAAACTACTTATGAACTAGCTAAGACTAAGGACGGCACAAATATCCATGCCCGAGGGGGGATTCGAACCCCCGACCGTAGTGGCCGTGCAGACCGTGACTGGAGCGCCTCAGTTCCCTCGGCCACCGCGGCCGGCAGAGTCAACATATCTCGAAATTTCATCTAATATTGAAAATACGATAAAGAAATTCGATGATATGCGGAGCTGTGTCATTTATCTTTCTTTTATGCAGAAATTCTCGACTGGAATAATGTTTGTGGTATATCACGTACCTTCCCCAAACGTCGTACATCAGTAATATTTAATTCTTGTATAAGTCTTACTCCAGGCTCTTCAATTTTTTACTTGGCCCTAGTGTATATCTTCTCTCGTGTGATTTTATGCTAACGGAATCGACGGAATAGTAGTGGCCTGAACGTATGAGCTGAGATGTAAGGAAAAAAATACTGGACACTAGAAATTCAGAAGACAGGGTCTTACTTCAGGTCACGCTGTTGCATCAGTATATTGACAATCGTTATTTGAGTTTCAGGAATATAGAATAGCGTTCCTTCTCTTACAGCTATTCCTCAACGTAAATCACGATAATGAAGGCAGTATGTGTCTTTAACTACGTATTTACGATTGCCGTCTAGACAATCACTTGTAGGATTTATAGACGAGAGACCATGGAATCATAACTTTTTCCTCCGTCGCATTGTCTAAACAGAAACACCTCTCGTCAGGAAAGCAGCTTAGCCGACAAAATAATGAATTGAGCTCCTAGAGGAAAGTGAGAGCAGAGATTACCGACTTCGTTCTAGTCGTGTCCTTGATACACTGCTGTGGAAGTCTGGAGAC
Organism: Locusta migratoria; assembly: GCA_026315105.1. NCBI lineage: Eukaryota > Metazoa > Arthropoda > Insecta > Orthoptera > Acrididae > Locusta > Locusta migratoria. The sequence continues at coordinate 590,920,202 of CM048755.1, read as the reverse complement.
AGGACAGCAGATAACCTTCTAGCTTGCATTTATGGATCTACATCTTAATACAACATTCCTGTGGCCCTGTTGTCAGATGAAAGGTGTAATAAGCACACACATCAAATATATTTATATAAATATGTTGAATGGTTAGACAATTTTGAACTGATAAAGACGCAACAGGAACCAATGTTGATGTCAGAATAATGATTACTAATTTGTTCCCATCGTGATTTGCTGACGGTCTTTTCAGATTAAGAAGCCATCTCACAAGAGACGTAAAACTGCATTTTCCAACTGGGCTATCTCCGTCGTTGTCAGTGTTCGCAGACGGACATAACCGTGCACTTCCGATATCGCTGAAAGTGGGTTAGGCACTCAAACCTCAGTCTATCTAGAAAAAAAGGACAATAAAAAAATTTAAAAAAATTAAACTACTTGTGGCGTTCAAGAAAATGACGATCATTAAATATTTTAAAAAAATGCAAAATGTTTGTATAGCTTATGGGACTTAACTACGGGGTCATAAGTTCCTAAACTTACAAACTACTTATGAACTAGCTAATACTAAGGACAGCACAAATATCCATGCCCGAGGGGGGATTCGAACCCCTGACCGTAGTGGCCGTGCAGACCGTGACTGGCGCGCCGCAGTCCCCTCGGCCACCGCGGCCGGCAATTTTTAAAACTTGTGTTGTTCGTGGTTAACTATTTTCACGAAAATATAAGCACATTTTAAAAAATTAAGCAGTCATTAATTCGAAGATTGGTTAGAACAGCAAACTGCTTTTCGAGGCTTGGCCTGTTGAGGTGGTATGCCGTTGCCTTCTTCTGACCTCTAAACTGATTTACCTAACCATTTATAGGGGCACCTACAGTTTAAAGTGGATTCCGAAGCACGCTACAACATGCTCAGTGACGAAATGCACATTAAGTGACGGATAAAAATCCTACGATCGATTCGGAATTGAACCATAGAGCTCTGGATTTATACCCTAGCACTTAATCACTGATCCATAGAGCCAGTACATTCTAAAATGCTGCTTAAAAAAGGCAAATCAATCAACAATCCGAAGATTGGTTTGAACACCCCAGTGCTTTACTAGGCATGGTCCTGTTTGGAGGTCGTATGCCGTTACCTTCTACCGACCATAGAACTGACTTGCCCAGCCAGTTATAGGGCAACCTACAGTTTAACTTGGGTTACGAACCACGCTGCTACTCGATATTTTTCACATAATCAACTTTGCGAGAGGGTAAAGAAGTGGAAGGTACCCGATAGAAATCCTTAGACCTGGCGGGGAACGAACCTGCGACCTTTGGATTCATAATCTGGCACTCTACCACTGTGCTACCGCGTCACACTCTTGTTAAGTTTGTACTGTAGCTTGTTGAGTTACTGCACATGGCAGTGCGTGGCGGAAAAAGATGCAAACGTAACTGAGAGATATTATGTAACGTGCTAGTTAAGAGTTCGTATTTATAAAAGCTTCCTCCTCCTTAACACAGGAATATTCATTACAAAATATACACAGGAACGTAGAAGTATAGGGCCACTTGTATATTCTGTCTATGAAAGATGTCCAAAATTAAATTATCATTCCAAATTCACAGACTAAACACACAGATTAGATGTACGTTTGTGATGAGTTACTGGTATCTTTCTTTTAATTAATGTGTTTTCCTTCTCTTAAGTGTGATGCCAGAATGATATTCTATAATTATGTACTGCATTTCAATCAGAATATTGGCGTAAGTATCGTAATCAAACTCGGAGATTCATGGGACAATCTCATTACGTCGCAACTCTGTCTATGTAGAGGTACGTTCTGAGTATCTTGGTGTAAGAGTCCCACGAATTTCGGTGGCTTGTTCAGAATTATTACATTTCATTTACTGTCTTCTCCAATTACCTTTGTATCTGTATCTGTACTAAAACATGTGCGCAATAGTGAAACGTCGACAGTATGTGCTACGTGTCTTTCTTTTTATTTCCTGGCGAATTATTTCAACGCTATCAATAATAGACTACTTTATGGATGGATTTGCTTGTGTGGAATCAGTCGATACGCACCCTGCGTATGGCTTCACTGAAATCAGTGGAACGGTGGCTCATTGTTGTTATGTGTATTTGTTTCCTCAGCGACGCCAATCACGCTACAGTGCAGCGTTCCATCTGTGAGTTGCTACATTCCTCTGTCTGGTGTACGTTTTAGTTGTGCACATTATAGGCTTTTTCAATATTGTGAAGGTATTTTTATATCAAAAGGATTACTGCGGTAACAACTTTGTAACTCGCTATTACGTTAATTGGCTACCCTATAACATCTGGAAAGGCCGGCAGCGGTGGTCGAACGGTCTGCGGCGCGCCAGTCACGGTCTCCACGGCCACTACAGTCGGGGGTTCGAATCCCCCCTCGGGCATGGATATATGTGCCGTCCTTAGTATTAGCTAGTTAGTTTAGGGACTTAATGACCCCGTAGTTAAGTCCCATAAGCTCTACAAACATTTGAACATCTGGAAAGTTGTTCGAACGTTTTTAAATCAATGGGTCTTAACCACTATTGTTATTAGTCCCTAGGCTTACAAACTACTTCAACCAACTTGAAATAACCTCAGGACAGCACACACACCCATGCCGGAGGGAGGACTCGAATCTCCGATGTGGAGCAACCGCGCCCTTTGGAGCAAGGCGCCTTAGTGCGCTCGGCCATTCCACCGCGACTGGAAGTTGTCCGTGGATCCCTGATTCATCTCATCTCGTATATTTGCCTACATTTTGCGAGACAACTGCATATGTGTGATTCCTTCAGTGACTGCCATTCGCTATCCCCAAAACACAGGATTGCCACATATAAATGAATGAATCACAGATGAAATTAAACGTTTTAGTTGTAGGTGCTTAATAAAACGGGCTATGCTATATTTCCCGTTTGAGGACGTTGTTGTAGCGCATATGCAACGAAACGCGACTCCGATGCGGGTGCACGGTGTAAGCACAAACACTTGGGCAAGAGAATAGTGTGTCATTCCTTTCTTTTGATACGATTAATGTGGAAAAGTGATGTTTGGCAACGTGTTTATTAAATATGTTCAAATAGGACCTATGCGCTCTTACTCGTTTTTTGATTGCCGAAAGGTAAACATCGGTAGTCAACCATTTAAGAATGAACAATAGGCAGCATTTCTGTTGAGAATCGCCAACAAGAAATTGTGCTTCTTTATGATAACTCACGTCTTCTTATCGCTAGTGTAACGCAAAAGTTATGGCATTTCAAGTGGGAGACAGACGACTAGTCACCCTACACTCTTGATCTCTGCCGCTGTGGTGTGGCAGAGCGTTCTAAGGCGTCTTGCTGCGGAGCGCGCGGTTGCTCGCCGTCGGAGCTTAGAGTCCCCCCTCCGGAATGGGTGTGTGTTTATTGTCCTTAGCGTAAGTTAGTTTAAGTATTTTGTAAGCCTGGGGACTGATAGACGCCGCGCGTGAGCAGCCGAGCGGTCTGGAGCGTACATTGCTGACCGCGCGGCATCCCGCGTCGGAGGTTCGAATCCTCCCTCGGGCATGGATGTTTGTTCTGTCTTTAGAATAAGTTAGTTCAAAAGTGGTTTGTAAGTTTAGTGACTGATGACTCCGCAGTTAAGTCCCATAAGTTTGAACATTTAATTTGACTGATAGCCACAGTAGTTAAGTCCCACAGATTTACAAACATTTGAATTTCAATTCTTGATCTCTCCCTGCGATAATAGTAAGGGAAATTTTACCTGATAGGTATACAGATCATAGACTGTATGGTATTCGAACGGAAACTTTTTGATCGCTCCTTGTACGTTGTCTATTAGATTTAAATGGGTTACATTGGTTTTTCTCTAAAAGAATTGGTCATTTTCAGCAGAGTTAGGAGTAAGTATGATAGTAATCGAATAAATCGAAATGCTATGACCAGTCTCATAAATTAACCCTTCTACACTTGTTGACTGTTGCCTCTGGCGATACTACTTCTAACTTACTGTACTTATTACTAAAAGCAATAAATGTTTTAAAAGGCCATCACATACATTTGTATCAATTATAGGTTTGAGTTTGTTGCACTACCGATGCACAGATAATTAATTTACTAGCCCATAGCTGAGACCAGTACTGATAAGGAACGCGTATAAACAGTGCTGGTACGTACCGTCGAAGAGTTCAGAGGTGCGCGCGCGCACACACACACACACACACACACACACACACACACACACACACACACACACATACACTAACATACGCGGGCGCGAGCGCGCGCTCGACAAAATTTGCTTAAAAAAATAACGAACAAATTTAAAGGATGCACCTAATCGAGCAGGAGAACGGGAGGACATTACGTGCAACCAATCAAACACTATGAATATTAAAATAGTGTCCTGAATTGTAAATTCAATAAATTCAGAATTAACCTTGGCATTTTGTTTATTAAAAAATAGAGGAACATGTATATGATAACATGGAAGACGCCGCAGTGTGTATAGTCTCATAGTTTTCACGTTATGAAATCACAGTGAAAAACGTTGTTGCTTTAGATGCTACTTTACATGAAAAGTTAATAATGAGGGTCTTCTAAAGCCTAACCATCTATAGAGTGAAATGAAGGATTTCAAGCGATTAAAAGCTGTCACGACCTAATTTTTGCCTTTTTTCGTAAAACATGTTGTATTTCAAATCTCAATCAAATATCCCACCACAGTGTATGACACGAATGTGCCGAGATTTATTAGCCAACATATGCAATATAAAGAGATTTTGTTGTTTGACTAACCAGATAGAATATGGTTTCCACATTAACTGCCGAAGACATCACATAGATCATCTCTGATTCAACGATGCGACGAGTAATACAGGAAGAAACTGAGCAACTCATTAAAATCTTTGACAAAAAGAATGTCATTTACAGTTAAAATGACACACTCGGTGTTCCTCCACGACTAAAATCAATGATTCTCACGTTGTAACTAAAAATAGAATCTCCAAGCTAATACCCAAGTAACGAGTATGAGAGTCTAGCATCAAACTCCTGTGGAAATCTTAGAGGACAGTTAATTAAGCACAACACGCCTGTGAATACCAAGATGGAGCCTGAGGGGTGAAGGCGACACAATTTGAAAATGTAGGCAGTTAGAAGGTGTGAATCATACTTTGGGTTTTCCTGCTTTCCACCTCCTGTAATCTTGAAGATATATAAGAAGAAAATATGTGTACCAATATTGGGTTGATAGACCATGTAAAGTTCGTATTTCTTGAACACGAAAAATAAAGATAGAGGAATGAAGACCAATTAATTGAAAGTTGAGAGTTTACAAACAATAAAATTAGAAATCAGGAGGAATGCATAAAATTTGAATATGGGATCCCTGTGAAGAGTTATTCAAGGCAGCCACCAGCGCCGAAATAACCAGTCGCATTTCGAAACTTGAATATCGTGGCTCTATATCAGGACACAGCTCCAGCGAATGGACAGTGTATTATTAACGTTTCGCGGCGAGCAGATCCAGCTGTAGCGGTCAACGAAAGCTAAGGTCATATAAGTTATATGTGTCTTGCAATTAATTATTAAATTTCGTACTTTTGAAGACGTGTTAGTGCACAGCAGTTAGTAATTAAAGTTAGTAATTTTTAACCGATGTTTCTTGCTGTTCTTGGTGCGTACACTAACTTTTTGTGCTTTCATGTGTTCCGTTTTGTTGGTGTATGAAGAGCGCTTGAGTTTTTGCTTTTTTTTTTAGACAATTATAAGTGTGAAGTTTGTTGTAGTTTTACTTGCTGTAGATTAATACTGTTAATAATAGTAGTCGCTTTATTAGTAGGGAGGGAAATTTGGATTACCGTAGTTTATAAACTCCTACTTGTGTAATATCAGAAATTAGAAAGCATTTACGTTTTAATTTGTTATTCATAACTGTAAAATGTTTGTACTGTAGGTTGGTGGGTAGTGGGTTGTGCTGAGGTTTGTACGAAGTATTTTCATTGCGGGAAGAACACTGTGGGAGCCAGTGGGCATTCTTTGGAGATCTTCTCCTAGTTAATAGAGGAACAGGAGCTTAAGATCTGTGCCCTTAAGTTTCAGTTGCAGGACGCAAGGGAAGAATTAACATAGGTTGAGGGGGTGGGAATGGGATCTAACAGTTGGCAAAAGGCGGTTATAAAGAGGATGTTCTCAGATAGTTTCTCATTGCGTGTGAACAATAGGTTTGATCAATTGGGAGAGTTGAGTGGAGAGGAGCCTCCAGCAGATTTAGACGTAGGTAACAAGCAGCAGACCTCAGTTGTCAGGAAACTTAAACCGGTAGAAAAGGCTAATAGAAAGATAAAGGCTCTGCTGCTTGGTAGTTCGCATGACAGAGGTGTAGGCCTGAAATTACAGGAAGTCTTGGGGAATGAGTACCAAGTCACCTGCACTGTGAAGTCTTATCACAGGTCTGGATCAGGTGGCTGTTGACATAGGGAAGTTATGCAGGTATTTTCCGAAAGAGGATCAAGAAGTGATACAGGGTGGAGCTGGGAGTAGTCTTGATAGGGATGGGGAGTACGACATAGATAGCGATGTGGAAAAGATAGTTACTGAAACTGGTGGCACAAATGTGCATTTGTGGAATTGTTACGGCGACTTGATTGGCCTCATCTTAACACAGCTAATAATGTTTTTTAATGTTTGTTTAGGTTATGGGACTTAACTACGGGGTCATCAGTCCCCAAACTTATAAACTACTTATGAAATAACTAAGACTAAGGACGGCACAAATATCCATGCCCGAGGGGGATTCGAACCCCCGACCGTAGTGGCCGTGCAGACCGTGACTGGAGCGCCTCAGTCCCCTCGGCCACCGCGGCCGGCTTAACACAGCTGTCAGGATATTAAAATGAGTCTCGGGGAGGCTCTGATGACAAAAGGCAAGGCAAACATTTCAGTGGTATCAGTCGACTCCATCGGAATGTCGGGTTACAGTAGCCACGGCCTACACCTCTATAAGTATGAGAAGGAGAAGTTGGAAAAACTTATAGGTGACAGTTTAGTGGTGTTGGGAATCACTCATGGGAAAATTCTTGTGTAGTGAGTGTAAGAGCTGCACATTTTTTTATACTGAAGTCAGCTGATAGGTATTCCTACTCAAGGGAAGTCACTCTAACAAAAAAAAACTAGGTTCAGCAAATGTCAACTGTCCAAATAATCGAGGAAGTAGCATATTTTCCCAAAATATACAAAGTATTAGAGATAAATTTAGTGAATTCCTTGTAAATGTTGACACTGCTGTTGCTGCTATTTCAGAGCACTTCTTCAATAATGTCACAATTCAGAGGCTTCCTTTACCAGGTTACAAGTTCGTTACCTGTTTCTCCAGGAATTCTTTGCAGTGTGGGGGAGAAACATCGATGTTTCTAACCATTGCACTGAATGTTGTGCATATGGGATTGAACGTAGTGAACATAAACTTCCAACTGTTGTTAGTTATAGGTACCCTGACTCAGAATTTAAAACATTTCTACTCAAGCTAGAGATGGTTCTATGTTTACTTTATAGGGAGTACAAAAATTAGTTGTATATGCTGATTTCAATATTAATTGGGTAGGTGATTGTACAAGAAAAGGATTTCTTAGACCTCTTTAATTCTTATCACCCGACACAAACAGTATTCTTTCCAACCAGAGTGTACGGGAACAGCAGCACAACCATAAATAACATTTTTGTTTACTTTTTATTATTAGAAGGGCATTCTATTAACAAAATAGTGAATGACCTTTCAGACTATGTTGCACAAATTTTAACTTTCGAAGAGTTTTGTACTCAAACATCTATCAAATATAACTGTAAACTATTTAGAAAAGCCAATCCAGTTGCAATAGACATCTTTTCTAATTTAATTAAGAAATAAGATTGGCATATCGTTTATAATGCTGATCATATCGACAATAAATATAATGCTTCCCATAACACATTTATCACATTTGAAAGCTGCTTTCCGTTAGAACGCTCAAAACAAGGTACTGTCACTAACAGGCAGTCTGGGTAGCTGAGGAATAAGAATATCGTGTAGAACAAAGCCGGAATTAAATCACAATGTTAGAAGCACTCAGAATCAAGCTGCAGTAGCCTTATACAAACAGTACTGTAAGGTTTTGAAAAATGTCACTAAGAAGACAAAAAGTATGTGTTATACAGGAAGAATAGCTAATCCTCAGAATGAAATTAAACTCATATGGTCAGTCGTGAAGGAGGTATCTGGTCAGCAGTATAAAGGATATAAAGTCAGTGTGTAATGGAGATTTATCTGTTACTGATGTTGTGGCGTACAGTCAGCGCCCCACACCAGACGCAAGAGAACGATGGTGGAGAAGGCAGCGGTCGACCGGCAGCCTATCGCACGCCGGCGCCGCGCCTCTTGGAGGGAGTAACCGTAGACGCGCGCCCTCTACAAGCTGCTATGTCTAGGCAAACATGCGTCTGGACGCCCCGTCAGAACTCTGCTACGAACTAGGCAGTAACTAGGTCTCAGCGCACAACGTACAGAGGATGACGCCGTGAGAAGATAGAAGAACAGATACAAGTTTAGTATTGTATTCTTCAGTCAATAAAACTTGTAACACTAATCTGAATAGTTGTTATAGCTGTCTAGAATCCTGCACCGAACCTTTCCTGAAAGACAGGCTGACCAGGGACGAGGACTCAACAAATAGCAATGAGGAAGGCTCAACAACTGATACGTCCGATATATGTACATTATTTAATAATCACTTTCGGTATATAGTACATGAATTAAAAAACCTTAGCGTCTTCAGGTAATCATATAACTATCATAGAAAATATCATTACGCGACTGTTGACCGAGGTAGTCCTCAGTGGTACTGGTACTGGTAAGTCACTAAATACTGGATATGTTGGGGTATATAGCAGAATAATTACGTATTGTTCCGCCTGTTAACCCAGTACTTACCCATTTTTGTAATATAACTTTCGGAATTCCTAGGTTAAAAAATGTTCAAATGTTTGTATAGTCTATGGGACTTAACTACTGGGTCATCAGTCCCTAAACTTACAAACTACTTATGAACTACTTACGAACTAGGACGGCACAAATATCCATGCCCGAGGGGGGATTCGAACCCCCGACCGTAGTGGCCGTGCAGACCGTGACTGGAGCGCCTTAGTCCCCTCGGCCACCGCGGCCGGCTTTCTAGGTTCCTGACAGACTGAAACACTTGGGAGTGAAACCATTTTATAAAAAAGGGAGAAAAGGATAATGTAAATAACTTTAGACCTATTAGTATGCCATCAGTTTTTGCTGTATATTGGAGGTTAATTGATCATTACGGTTCCCATAATTTGCTTTCAAATGTATAGTTTGGTTTAATAACTGATAATGCTATATTTTCTTTTCTCTGTGAGGCACTTGATGAATTAAATAAAAAGAAAGAACTGGGAACGCTAGGCGTATTCTTTGATTTAACAAAAGCATTTGATTGTGTTGATCACAAAATATTGTTGCAGAAGTTGGAAAAATTTTTCAGTAAGCGGAGTAACTCACAATTGGTTCACTTCTTACTTGAATAACAGACAGCGGAAGGTGAGCTTCTGCAATGTTGAAAACGGCTATGATATGCATTCTCAATGGGGCACAGTCAAGTAGGGGGTAGGGAGCCCCAGGTTTCTGTTCTGGGGCCACTGTTGTTTCTTATTTCTATAAATGACATGCATTCAAGTATAACAGGTAGTTCTAAGATATTTCTGTTAGCTCTTGACACTAGCTTGGTAGCTAAGGATGCTTTTGGCATTGTTGATGCAGTATCAAATATTGCTGTTAAAGCAGTACGTTCGTGACTTGTAGAAAATAAATTGATACTAAATCACACTAAAACTCAGATTTGACAGTTTCTTACACACTATTCAACAAAAACTGACATTTTGATTACACAAGGTGGACAAATGATATGTGAGACTGAACATTTCAAATTTTTAGGCGTTATGATAGATAGTAAGCTGTCATGAATAGCCCAAGTTCAGATTTTGTTCAAAAAGTAAATGCTGTGTTGTTTACCATTAGAACCGTTTCTGAAATAAGTGACAGTTCAACACGAAAAGTAGTCTACTTTGCGTATTTTTATTCGCTTATGACATATGGTATTTTTTGTTTTGTTTTGTTTGGTAACTCCTCTGATTAAGTATGGTATTTATTGCGCACAAAGGGGCAGTTGAGCAATACGTGAGATAAGCTCGCTTACCTCTTGTCGACACCTCTTTAGCAGCCTGGGTGTTCTGACACTGCGCTATCATTGCATATTTTCTTTAATGTCTTTTGATGTTAATAATATTTGGTCATTCGCAAGATTCAGCATCTTTCATTCAGTTAATAGTAGACAGAAATCGAATCCGCATTTGGACCGCACCTCCTTGACCCTAGTGCAGAAAGGTGTGAAGTATTCTGCCTCATCCATTTCTAATAAGTTGCCACAAGAATTCAAAAAGGTTACTAGTAATCTGGACACTTTCAAAGTTAAACTTAAACGTTTCCTCATGGCTAACTCTTTCTATTCTATCGAGCAGTTTCAGGGAGAATTAAAAAATTAAGCTAATTCTTCTGTTACGTTGTTGCTTCTTTTTATTTACGCTAGAGCTGTCAGGTGCTTACGATTGCTATATGTTTCACTTTATCAATTACTACTCTGTTGTTACAATCTGATGTACTGACTCGTATGCACATTTTGTAATAAGTCTAAATAAATTGTTTTCACAGAGAAAATATTATGATGAAAAATGTAAATAATATAACTATCGCAAAGATATTGACTTTAGAACACATATTCTCCATAGAAAGGGTAATATCAGGTGGATTTTAAAAGACGGTTTGATCTTTAGTCTTAAGTTGAAATTTAAAACTTTTAACACGCACTTGATAGGTCTTTTTTTATTAGTTTTTATGGATTTTCACTGTAGAAATGTTTTTGTACGGTGTACATGAGTTCTCAGGACCCGAATCTGCATTGATGATGGTCAATCTTTGAGCGAAACCGATATGCAATATTTTATAATAAATATTTTATATCACACCACCAAGCGAAGAATTATCACAATTTTGTCGTGGTTGGGCACACAATCCATTATGGAATCGTACAAGAAGCTATGTAAATAGTACTTAAAGTGAAATTAGTCCGTAATTACCAGAAATGGACTGGATTGCCTTGTGCTCGGGACGCCTCATTTCAGGTGTAGTAGTTCTGCCATGGCTGCCTCTACCGAAGATCTCATTAATTCTGCGGAAATGTTGTTTACTCTCAGCGTCTTATTTCGGCGCAGATCTTTCAGTAATATGTCAAATTCTTGATGCAATATTACGCTCTCCGACATATTTTCATCTTCTTATTCTCTTCACAATAATGCTAGGGATGTGGAAAAAGTAATGAGAATTATTATATTTCTCTAACAAGGAGACCACAAGATTATAGGATATGCTATCGGATTTTAGAATTTCTTTATATTTATGGTACGTGAAGTTCAGAACTCAGATAAAAAACAGCCAAACTCATTCGACGCAACTCTCAAAAATTCTCGAGAAAATCGACTTGGAAGTTTTGCAAGTACACGTAAGTACCCATCATGAAGTGAATTGCAGCATCTGTCGTTGTAGCTCAGGTGGTAGTTTTCTGGCCTTACAGGTCTAGGGTTGGTGGATTCAATCCAGTCGTGACAGAATTTTTTTTTAACTTTTTTCGTTATGTTCGAATACTTACGAAATTTTAATATTATTTTTACGAAAAGTGCACGTATTTTTGTTTATTTGTAATTTTCTATATTTTATAGACGGTTGTTAACACTGACTTTTCAATCAAAAAACGTAAGCTACATCTTTTACAGTATTTGCTTCACTATTACTTGACGACGGTAGTCTCTGATTGTCCATTCTGTGATGAGCTACGACACTATTTTTGAAAAGTCATCTCCATAGTTACTAATGGCTTTAGAAGCAGCTATCCTACTCAACAATCGTTTTACGTGATAAGGTTTCCAGCTCGTCTATATACACACAAAGAAAAACTGACGCAACATATGGAATTAGACATCCAAAATTGTTTTATATACCTGAATTCGAAAACGAAGAAAAAACTGTTATAGGGGGATCCGAACCACCGACTCTAAGGTTGAGACCCCAGAACGCTACCACCTGAGCTACACCGACATAATGCTGCAAGTGTTGTAATTATTGGAACTTACGTGTACTTTGCAAAATGGCGGTACATTTAAGATATAGTGTTTCGGACCCCTGTACCAGCTAACATTTGAGATACTGAAGAACATAAAAAACTGAAGCTATACAGACTGTTACGCCTGAGATGCTACAGAGAGTGTGAATCGGGCTGATGTAATTGAGTGTCTGGAGGAGGTAATAGGCCTGTTGAACATTTATGAACTTGTAACTCTTAGGGCTTTCCCAGTGATCTGTTGACATTATGTGTGACCGGATCGTCTGCTGGATGTTCGTGTAACTCTGGCAGAATATTTCGGCTGCGTACCTCTTCTCAGGTGCTCCCTGAGACTGCCGTTTTGGGGAACATGTCCAGTATGTTTCCCGAGAGGGCGCTGGGCGCTTCGTCCTGAGCTATTTCCCGCCCCGCCCCGTGCTACGACGGATGTCCGCGCCCGGCTCGGCCATCTGCGATTATGGCAGCTTCTGAGGCCTGCCCCCGTCGGGCGCTCCGATCGGAAGCCGTGCTGCCTGGCGCTTGACGCTCAACGCGCGACGGGCCTCAGATAGCTGCCACGACCACAGATGGTGGCCGAGCCAGGCCAAAACCACCTAGATACAAAGCCTCACAACAGCCCCTGTTACGTCACACCCACTACGCCGTGATCTCTAGCTGACTGGCTGGCAGCTACGAGGCAGTGGGCCAAAGTGCGACGGGCCTCAGATAGCTGCCACGTCCGCAGATGGCGGCCGAGCCGGGACAAAACCACCTAGATACAAGGCCTCACAACAGCCCCTGTTACGTCACACCCACTAGGCCGTGATCTCTAGCTGACTGGCTGGCAGCTACGAGGCAGTGGGCCAAAGTGCGACGGGCCTCAGATAGCTGCCACGTCCGCAGATGGCGGCCGAGCCGGGACAAAACCACCTAGATACAAGGCCTCACAACAGCCCCTGTTACGTCACACCCACTAGGCCGTGATCTCTAGCTGACTGGCTGGCAGCTACGAGGCAGTGGGCCAAAGTGCGACGGGCCTCAGATAGCTGCCACGTCCGCAGATGGCGGCCGAGCCGGGACAAAACCACCTAGATACAAGGCCTCACAACAGCCCCTGTTACGTCACACCCACTAGGCCGTGATCTCTAGCTGACTGGCTGGCAGCTACGAGGCAGTGGGCCAAAGTGCGACGGGCTTCAGAAAGCTGCCACGTCCGCAGATGGCGGCCGAGCCGGGACAAAACCACCTAGATACAAGGCCTCACAACAGCCCCTGTTACGTCACACCCACTAGGCCGCGATCGCTAGCTGACTGGCTGGCAGCTACGAGTCAGTGGGCCGTGCCCCAGCGGCCAGCCAGTTAGCTAGCGATCTCGGCCTGGTCAGTAAGATGTGACATGGGCTGTTGTAAGGCCTTGTATCTAGTTGGTGTTGCCGGGCACGGACGTCCGTCGGAGCACCAGTGGCGGGAAAATAGCTCAGGACTAGCGCCAGATGGGCACGGATCGCGAACTGAGCGCCAGCGCCCTATGGGCATAAATACTGAGCACGTTCCGCCAACACGGCAGTCTCAGGGAGACCTGAAGAAGGCAGCGAGGTACGCAGCCCCAATATTGTGCCAGAGCGACAAGAAAATCCGGCAGAAGACCCGTTCACACATCATCTATCAACTTGTTTTCTACTAGAAAAAAATTGAAGTACCCTTCATATTGATTAATTACGAAAGGTTCCATTCTGTTTCTTTGGTTAAATACAGATTTTTCCAAATTCTGTTAGTCTTCTCGAAGCTCCCAATATTTTGACACAGCCATTGGCTAAAAAAATGTTCAAATGTTTTTAAGCTTAAGGGAGCTAACTGCGGGGTCATCAGTTCCTAAACTTACAAACTACTTATGAACTACCTTATACTAAAGACGGCACAACCATCCATGCCCGAGGGGATATTAGAAACTCCGACGAGGAACGGCCTCGCGCATCGTAGCATAGCGCCACAATGCGCTCGGCCGCTCCGCCGCGGCCCACTGACTAAAATAAGCTTTGTAATCATAAATATCGATCGCTGTATTAAAAATAGAACTGCTGTTCCTTTTAATGCGCATCCAGTGAGTTAACCCCTGAGTCACTTTTCTCAGTGCCATGAAAATAAAATTAATGAAAACGCATTGTTAGAAAATTAAATTAGAATACCTAGTAGTATTCCCATAAGAATTCACTGATAAGTAACCTCGCACTTGTATTGGCCCACTTTAGGTTACGGTAGTAACACTGTAAGTGGGCCTTTGCGATCGCCTTTTGAAAGCTCGAAATTTAAATGAAATTAACCGCTTAACCAGAATGAAACTTTCAATCTACAGCGGAGTGTGCGCTGATATGAAACTTCCTTACAGATTAAAATTGTGTGCAGGAACCGGGAATCGAACCTGAGACCTTTTCCTTTTGCGGGCAAGCTTGGAAAGTAGGAGGCGAGGCACTGGCAGAATTAAAGTTGTAAGGACGGATCGTGAGTCGTGTCGGGATAGTTCAGTGGCAAACTGCGGCAGGCAGCACAGAGGTGCGGACGGCGTGTTTACGTCCCGCCGCGTGTCTCGCGCCTGAGGTTGTTTACGTAACTCAGCCGTCTTTGCGCGACTTCCTCAATAGCGCAAGAATGGCTCAATCCTGGAGAAGTTCGACCCTTTAAGATCAGTTTTTCGAAAGCATATCCACGTCCGAAGGCACTTGACATCGAACAGTTTATCAGAGACGAAGTGAAAGTTACTTGTAGCGAAGTCATAGGTATTCACTTTTCGATAGTGAACAGTGTGGTATACTTAAAGCTGGTCAACGATGCAGTCTGTGAGAGAATTCTGAACGCGACCAGAAGTGGACTGAAGTTCTGTCACTCGGATGGACATGCTGGTGAAGTGACGATTGAACACATGGGTCTATGCACGATAAGGGTGTTTGAACTTCCTTTTGAGGTGCCAGAAGAAACGGTGATATCCCCACTTCGGCCGTATGGGCATGTGATCTGTCACGAATGGACACAATTTACCACATATCTCGTGCTCAATGGGGTGCGGCAAGTACGCATCTAACTGAATAAACATGTTCCATCTTATCTCACCATCGATGGGTGCCGTGCAATAATAATTTATGACGGCCAGCCGAAGACGTGTTCAGGCTGTGGACACGAAGGACACCTACGTTCCCAGTGTATGCAGCGCAGGATCACACAGTTGCCACCTGGGGATCAACAACTCCCGTCTGCGCCGACGACTCTTCCGGTGATATATGTTCAGGCTCTTCAGCATCCTGTGCCGACGTACGTTAATGAATCCTCGCTGAAAACTGTAGCGCGCCAAGGAAACAGGGACAAACAGGAAATTACGCCCACGTCTAATCGTCTAATCGTACAACAATGACAAGCAGTAAGGTGTCTTCGGTGGAGATGTACGTCACATCACAGGTACTGCCTAATGACGTTCTTACCAAAGACCAAACAGCAGTGCAACAATCGCCAACAGACGACAAGACGACGCACAACGTATAGTCGTTGCTCTTTCATCCGACCGAAAATCCTCCAGGTAGCGACCTATCACACCACCCCAAAAAAATGTTCAAACGTTTGTTAAGCTTAAGGGACTTAACTGCGGAGTCATCAGTCCCTAAAGTTACAAACTAATTATGAACTACCTTATACTAAATACTACACAAACATCAATGCCCGAGGGGGGATTCGAACTCCCGACCGCAGCGGCCGTGAAGACTCTGACTGGCGCGCCGCAGACCGCTCGGCCACTGCGGCCGGCCCGACGTCTGCCTTCATCACTACGGGGACGGCGTCAGATGAATGTTGACCGCCTTCCGATACGGAACAACACGTCCGCAAACAGCGCTTCCTGCAGAAACGCAAGCAGAGGCGCCATTCACCTTCTGGTGATCTTCAGACGCAAGATAAGGACGAGGAACCGACATCGGATGAAGCAACTGACTCTGCCTCCCAGGTGTCCGGTGGAATCACTGCCCGTCTGGCACGTCACGATACAGCAGCAACTACAATACCTGCTCCCGTCTCAGATTCACCTTCATCTGCTACTGAATACCAACATGAGGTTCACTATGAAACGTCTCTTCCACAACTACAAAGTTTCACGCCTGACGCTTGGGCACACGATATCGAGGATGAAGCGGAACACGTCGAGGAAGCCGATGGTAGAAGTGCTCCCTCAGCTGCACCCAGCACTCCCCTATCACAGTGACTGCGGCTGCATCAGCAGCTTCCATGGGGGTGCCCCAGCCGCCTGCCGACGATGTACTGAACAACTCAACAGAAGGGCCTGGCGGACAGACTTACCGGCTCGTTACTGTTAGCATCAATAACATTCGTGCACGCCATAAATTGGCCATGCTACAGGATATGCTCAATGCAGCGGATATCGACATTGCCCTTCTTCAAGAGGTGCATGTAAAAGACTTCACAGAACCCTACGGATACACGACTTGCATCTCACATGCGTCTGCCACTGCCAGTGGAGTGGCGATCATTCTCCGTGAAGGTATTCTTGCTGAAGATGTCGAGTATCTTCCCGACGCCAGAGGGATGGCTATCACTGTCCAAGGAGTTCGAATATTCAACATCTATGCACCGTCAGGATCGGGCCGACGTCCTGAACGACCCACCTTCTTCGCAGAAGCGATCACACTCCTCTTTGTGGGACAACAGGACGTCTTGATACTGGGAGGGGATTTCAATTGTACTCAAGCTCCTAAGCATAAATTATCCCGTCATTCTCCGTGCACGGAACTTGGAGCAATTGTCCACAATCTTCAGTTGGTGGACTTATGGGAACATATTCATGGCGACCGGCCTGGCTTTACTCATTATACCAGCCATTCGTCTAGCCGCATTGATAGGATTTTCATCTCGCGTTCCATAGTCAGGGGAACGAGAGTAGCCGAAGTATGGCCTGTAGCATTTCCTGACCACAAAGCCCCTATTTGCGACCTTACCCTCAGACGTCAGAAAGTATGACACAGCCGTTGTCCATGGAAGTTGAATGTGACCCATCTGGCCTCTCCAGAATGTCGGCAGATCGTAGAGGACACACGGAACACCTGCATACGCCGATGCGGCGCCTACCTGTCTGCCCTTTCTTGGTGGTTACTCTGCGCTAAGCCAACCCTGTGGAAGACCTTGATAGACTATGGGAGAGACGTAGCGGTATGGAGGCGACATACAATGGACTTTTATTTCAATAATTTAAGGGAGTTTACCACAGTGTCATATTCACCTGGGAGGCAAACGATGGTGAATCACGCCAAAGCCCAAATCATCACACTTACACGCCAACATCTTGAAGGAGCGATCGTCAGAGCCCGTACTCAAGACAGACTAGCTCAGGAGAGTCCATCCATGCTACCACATCATCGCAGAACGACTGCGTCGACGAAAGGCCTTGATACATATGCTCACTACAGATGATAGACGACGATAGGATACCCAGTGTGATAAAGGGCGTGTCCTTCACGCTCACTATACACGACTGTACTCAGAGCTCCGCCACCCCCCAGAAGTAATCGCAGCGGTATCCCAGCTCACGTACGGCAAGATTCCCAAAATGCGGCCACTGAACTAACTGCCAATATAACAGAGGAGGAATTCACTGAAGTGATACGGATGAGACCCGCCAATAAGTTGCCAGGCCCTGGCGGTCTCCTCTTCTAATGTCCTCCACGGTGCAGATCCCTGAGACATTTTGCGAAGGGTTGATCATACCTATACACAATCCACGAGGTGGGACCAACCTCAGCGATTAACGCCCCTTGACCTTACTAAATAGTGACATGAAAATTTTCAAAATTCAAATGTTCAAATGTTTGTATAGCTTATGGGACTTAACTACGGGGTCATCAGTCCCTAAACTTACAAACTACTTATGAACTAGCTACAGCTAAGGACGGCACAAATATCGATGCCCGAGGGGGGATTCGGCCCCCGACCGTAGTGGCCGTGCAGAGCGTGACTGAAGCGCCGCAGTCCCCTCGGCCACCGCGGCCGGCGAAAATTTTCACTCGACTGTTGGCAGATAACTGCGGCCGGCTAATAGATTACTAACACTAAAAATAGACCGTTTGTGGTGTCCTTTTGACAGTAGGAAATTCAATGGCAAATAACGCGTTAACCGTTTATCTGTAACGAAAGTCGAATAACGCTATTTGTAGAGGAGAAAATTCGCTACAACTTTGCTCTGTTATGTTCCTAAACTGGCACCGTTTCACAGATATTTGCAAAAACAACGGCGATCTGACACTGTCACCTGATTTTACGTAAACCAGTGCAGGCAAAGAAAATAAACTTGAAAAAGAAGACGAACTACCGCGGCAAGACAGGTGATGGTATTTTAACGGAAAAAGATACTGAAAATATGGAAGATAAATAGAATAATAGGTTAAGGAGGTAAAATTTAAAAAAAAATTGTTTGTCAAAACTAAAATATCAAATAACTTTGGCTGTTTATTAAAGTACGGTCAGAGACAATATTATGTGTTGAGTGCATAGATATTATCGCAACAGTAGAGTCGTAATCGTATCGCCCATATATATATATTTTTTTGTTATTTATATGTTTAAAATTTTTGTCCAAAATGTTTCCAAAAAATCATAAAACTACAGGAAAACCTAAAGCGGGCCGTTCGTCTTTTCCCCCGAGAAACACTGGATAAGAAAGAACGAGCTTGCTGCCTCATTATTCCTCTTACCTTACACCAAAACGAGATGCATAAGCACAAAACGCTGTTGAGTAATTCAAATATTTGAGACCCTGCCCCTGGCAGCGGTGGCCGAGCTGACTGAGGCGCGCCAATCACGGTCTGCACGGCCACTACGGTCGGGGGCATGGATATTTGTGCCGTCCTTAGTATTAAGTAGGTCATAAGTAGTTTGTAAGTTTAGGGACTGATGACCCCGTAGTTAAGTCCCATAAATTCTACAAACATTTGAACATTTTTTTGAGACCCTGCCACTATTCGTAGCTGCTATAGTGTGTG
This sequence comes from Locusta migratoria, assembly GCA_026315105.1. Lineage (NCBI taxonomy): Eukaryota > Metazoa > Arthropoda > Insecta > Orthoptera > Acrididae > Locusta > Locusta migratoria. The sequence goes on along the minus strand of CM048755.1, from coordinate 590,900,986 downwards.
AGAGTGGAAGGATTGGAGCTGTTAAGCTGTATCTCGTAGTTCACCGATAATTCAGCTTAGCTCGAATGTATGTCGGGCCGTTACTTTTCTGCGCTGTATGTGATCTTAATGCAATCTGCCAGTTGTGTCGGTTTGCGCTGCCGCAGTACGGATCGTACGTCGTGCCATGTGTGCGGTAGGTAAAGTATCTGCTGCCTGGGTAAGCATCCCAGCCTCAACCTCGTTTACCTTGGAGCCCGCTCCACAGGAAGCAGGCAGTGCGCACGCGATACGCTGCAACAACAAGACCAGGGCGTGGCTGTCGTTACGGTTTTATCCTGCCCTCCACAATTAATAACTCATAAAAGGGGACGACGCTTGTCGAAACTCCTGAGTTCGGAGGAGATTCCATGTCAATTATCTGGAAAATGTGCGGCGAAATAACCCTGACCGACCGGGGTGCATTTAAAAATATTGCATTGATATGAAAGAAAGCAATGTCGTAGTTGAGCTATCGTCTGGATATGAAAAGTATGACAGCTTCTGAAACGTGGAACGCACCATTCGATTTCACACTGCACAAGACGTCCACAGGCATGAATCTTGCACACCAGGTAATGTATTTGCCACGCTGATATAACAGAGGACATATCGAGCAGCAGATGGTATACGGAGAATAATATTGCCTGGCAACCGACGGCGGTGCCCGTCGTAACTCAAATACTTTTACCTGCAGAAGTTGTGTCACTTGCGTTCAAACATATTGCCCAATGGACAGCAAGAAAATAAAACAAACCATCCATTGGGCTTTTTTATTTTCTTCATTGTGGAAGAGTAAAAGCTGCGTAATACGTACAAGCGTAGGAATTTACAGTTACGTCGGTAAATATGGAGTGGAGTCTCTCACGAGCAACTTCATAACTTATGTTGATAACCTTTACACTGTAGGTTATCCACAATGTTACAAATCTAGAAACCGCACATCAATTTCAAATATAGCTGTGATCTACATCTGTATCTATAATGCACGTTGCTTCTGTTATTCTTGCTTCATAAGTTACATCTGCCGCTAATGGAAAACCGTTCTCTAGGTTTCTGGATGAAAGTCGGATGTCAGTAATGCGTTCCTGCGTAAATTTTTATTACACTTTCCAATTTCCGCCCAAATAACCTATTTTAGCTTTTCGTAATGTAGACTGATTGAACACCTCTAAAATGTTCTGCACGTATAAATAAGCGCATCACAATATGAATTTATATTTTGCTATCGGTCTTGAGATATTACGTCATGCACAATCACAGAAGCACAGTAATGGAATTACATTTGTGATCTAGCTTATGTTTCTCATAAAGAACCTGTTTCTCCAAAGAATTCTCCCTCTGAACTAAGTTGACTAATCCAGAATTAGATTAACCTTGTCTTTAAATTTAATATCACCAACAATTTTTCCGTTGTTGGTAAAATAATACAACTCAATGAATTTTCTGTCGTTTGTGTCAATTCAATTTTATTACGTATACAAGAAGCTTCGTAATTTTAAGAGACAAACGTCTCTAATTAAAATAGTAACAACCAAGAGAAATCAGGAAAGTTCACTGCAAGCTTCCGATTTGGTCCAATTCTTACTTGTATTCTATCTTTGAAGAGAACAAGAACTGGAAAACTCTTCGCAGCAGTTCCAAATCTGAGAGGAACCTACGAATTTTTCCACCATTTTATTTATGATCTGTTCTTTTGTTCTCCTATTATTGCTGATTATGATTCTGGTTGTCCTCCAGTGATTGTGAATGTCCTAGACTAAAAAGAGATTCGTAAGATGTAAATGTATGATTTAACTCAAGCCGCAGATGCTTAGGTGGCTTTCTTTAGTAATAATCAAATGGTGCAATTACTGCATAAGAACAAGAAATCAGAGATTCTCACTTATACGTGATTCCCTCAGCCGCCAAACTATGAAGATGTATACTTATGCAGATGTTAATGAATACTTAACTATTGTAAAATCTGCATAAGATATAGATGCCTCAAGAAAAATATGCTTGCCAGGAAATAAACTGATAAATAAAATGACAAGCTTTGTGGTAAATTAAAATGGTGAACAGTACCGATAACACTCTTGTAAGAAAGTACATTGCGGATAATCACCTATCCACCGTCTGTAGGTAGACTAAATCTTCCTTTGCAGTCTTATACAGACTATATAGGTGATAACAATATTTCAGGCTGAGACTCACATGCTGACCTACAACCTTGGTGGACTACACTCCATCCACTCTAAGTCCAAATTTTTTTCTCTGGTGTTGAGTGTCCAGCATGTAGGATGCTGAATCGGTAGAAAGTTGATCAAGGAGAACTGCTGTGTTGTGTTCTAATACACAAATAATTCAAAATGGGATCAGTTTACTCGCTTCATTTACTAATATGATGTTCCATACTCCATATTTAACTAATTACGAGACGAAATACGTACAGGCATTGCTTGACTCACGAAAATTAGGTCAAAAAGTAATATGGGAATGAAACACATTACAAGAGCAAATGAAGTAGAGTACAGCAAGAAATACGGTCGCAGTGTTTAAAATGCTGTCGCTAACTGGCAGGCACTTAGCGGTGAGTGGGGTTTGTAAACACGTCTCACGGTATTACCTTACATTTTCATTGTGCGAAACGTCGTGGGCATTATTAGTCCAGTACAACTTTTCACAAAGTCTGTAAAACAGGTATTTCTGCTGGACAAGATTCTGTGAGGATGTGCTAGCGTTCATGTGTAATGAGTTGACGTTGTATCATAGCTTACTGAAAGTGTCACAAGAGTTTGAAAAACTACGTCGGCAATCTAACGAACCGAGATTTACATTATTGCTCTAACCTCGCTGTAATGCATGTAAAAGTTAATGTTTTCCCCAATAATTAGTGCTGTGTAACTGTATTACTGCAGTTCCTGTGTGGCATAAACAACATTCCGATGTTCTCAAATTGTTTATCAGCTATTTTCAATAGAAAGTTGTGGTGCCATTCGAAAAGTTGAGACGTGTAGAGAAGAAATATATTTGTGTTCTGATGGATGGTCGTAAGCTCCTGGTATTAAACACACTGTAACTTGGAACTACGTTCGTCTATAGACTCGTGGAATCCAGTACACTTATCAACACGTATCATTTACGCGTTCGGAAAAGTCATAACTTGAGCCCCTCATAAAAATTTATTACTTATAACGATTCATTTGTGTAGCTATTGGTCGTAAGATCTCCATGTTACGTGTCTGTGAACGAAAATCTAACCAAAGCAAATAGTTACAATGGATGAAATTAACCGCCGGCCGCGGTGGCCGAGGGGGCTGAGGCGCTCCAGTCACGGTCTGCACGGCCACTACGGTCGGGGGTTCGAATCCCCCCTCGGGCATGGATATTTGTGCCGTCCTTAGTATAAGGTAGTTGATAAGTAGTTTGTAAGTTTAGGGACTGATGACCCCGTAGTTAAGTCCCATAAAAAAAAAAAAAAAAAAAAAAAAAGAAATAAAAAAAGAATAAAAAAATAAAAAAAAAAATAAATAAAAAATTAACCAATAGAAACTTATCTAATATCAGAAAATATTTAATATAATCTGTTTTCCCCTAGGCGTTTCTGTATGTTTTCCAGTCTATAAATAAGCCTGCTGTACATTATTACATTGTAAACTGTAATTTTTATTTCCCTTCAGTTACTGTTACGGCCGCGCGGTCTAAGTCGTCATGTTACGGACTGCTTGGCCGCTCCCGCTAGACGGTCGAGACCTCCCTCACGCATGTTTGTTTGTTGTTTGCACAGCTTATGGGACTTAACTACGGGGTCATCAGTCCCTAAACTTACAAACTACGTATCAACTACTTGCGAACTAGGACGGCACAAATATCCATGCCCGAGGGGGGATTCGAACCCCCGACCGTAGTGGCCGTGCAGACCGTGACTGAAGCGCCTCAGTCCCCGCGGCCACCGCGGCCGGCTGTGTGTGTGTGTGTGTGTGTGTGTGTGTGTGTGTGTGTGTGTGTGTGTGTTGTCCTTAGCGTAAATTAGTTTAAATATTTTGCAAGTCTAGGGACCCTTAGGTTTAAAAGCATTTGAATACTTCTTGTTACACACAGAAACAGGCAACATCCACAGCTACAGTACTAACGTGTTCCTTCTTGGAGCGTCATTGAAAAATATTGACAAATCGCAACATATTTACTGTATCGCATTTTTAGTTTGTATTAAGTTTTCTCTACTTGAGCTGGTCTTTATGCCGTATTTCAATACACAGGCGTACTGAATGTAATGGAGGTTAATTCTTTTCTATAAGTCACTTTAAATAAGTCCTCTATATACGCATAAAATGTGAAATTATATGATCCTTCGAGTGATTTGAGACGCAAAAGGCGTTGTACATATTAATTACCTTGCAAACAGGAATATAAGACCTGTATAATACTTTACAAGTCTTATATAGTACAAACTATACGAGAAAACGTGAAAATAAGTATGCAATTCGAAAGAAAAGAAAAGAATTAGCGAGAATATAAACGTCAACATTTTTCTGTCAAGTGTATCGTTTCGCATGCAATTTAACTGTTCATACTGTGTTAAGCAAAGCTCGCAAAAAAGAAAGAAAGAAAGAAAGAAAGAAAGAAAAAAGTCTTCACAGAACTGGAAATTAGAAGGATTAAGAAACCCAACGTAATTTATACTGCCGATTCGTCTCATATAAAACAGAAGTAGCAGACATTTGGATATTAAAAGTCGTAATAAGTAAAAATATGCGTTCGGAGCCTCAACTTTTCACAGTATCTATCTCCAGCTCTCATATTTCGAAGGAGCTCTCCTGCTTAAATTGGGTGAGACTACTAATACTACTACTAAAAGTAATTGCAATAAGGAAGAATGATTAGAGTTTAACTTCCCATCGACAATCTTGTAATTAGAGACGGAACGTGTTTTTGGTTAATGATGGAGAAGGAACTGGACCGTGCCATTTTAAAGGTACCATACAGGAATTTTCTGAAACGAAAACCTAAATCTGGATGACCGGAGGTGGTTTTGAACCGACGTCCTCCCAAATGCGAGTCCAGTGTGTTATCACTGTGCAACCTCTTTTGGTAGGTAATTATACCGCATGGAAATGTCTTACCTGAAGCCTGGGAGGTATTTACAGAATCAATACGTTTCCACTTTGCGCCGTAGTGTTCGATTTTTCAAACTTTCTTGGAAGATTAAAACCTTATGTTCCACCGGTACACATCCACAAAACTTTGTCTTTCTTGGCCGTTCTTACAACAGTATTATCACGAATCATAGTATTAGTCTAGTAAGAATTTTAATAACTGCACACACTTCCTTTCAAAAAAAAAAAAAAAAAACTTCAATAAGGAAACAACTCCTACGCAATGGACTAGTCATTTGGAACAAGGGGAGAGGTACTGATAAAATGGTGCTGTGAGAGTGAGTCCTGAACTGTTCTTCAGTTGCTCAGACGGATTGTACACTGCTTACGATATAAATGGTGATTCATAATTCTTATTATAGGCTACTAGGGATTTTCCAAGAGACTTAGAAGGTAACGTGAGTAAAGAACCGAGGTCCATAAATGTTCTCTTCGGATACAAAATAAGTTTGAAGTGCGCATCACTTACAAATTTCCCGTTTCACGGTATGAGCACCGCCCATTCAATGATCTGTGACGTTTGCTCTCTAGAGGAGCCCATGGCACGGCACAAAATTCAAATGTTCAAATGTTTGTAAATCTATCGGACTCAACTGCTTGGTTATTAGTCCATAGCTTACAAACTTCTTAAACTAAGGTAAACTAATCTAAGGACGACGCAAACACCCGTGCCCGAGGAGGACTCGAACACCCGACGGCGAACGGTCGCGCGCACCGCAGCACGGCGCTCCAGTGCGCACGGCTAATTCGCCGCGGCGGCACGGCACACATCCGCAGTTTGCCCTTTAGATAACGAATGACATCCTCTTCAAAATCGAAAGTGTGGCTCGTCCTTGGAGTAGCAGCACAGTCAACACTATTGCGAACGTACCACATTGTCGCAACCGTTGTTGTAGCGGTACGAAACTAGCTTGTGACGTCATACAACAAAGACTGACGATGGCACTCACTTCCTATTAGCTGCAGTGACATTCAGTAGTTAAGTTTTCCCCTGGCCGTTTTAGGCTAACGTAAAAAATATTGGGTTTGTTTATAAATGACAATTCAGCTACCAGTAACGTTTTTCTACTTTATTTATCACGAAGCGTTTCGGAAATAATTCCCATTTTCAAGTGTGTTTTGTGCTATCCCATTTAGTTGCGCACGTGAGGTACTGCATTATTTTGTCATCTTCACTGAAATGATAAATTTTTAGTTATTACTCGGTCTTTATAGTAAATGACGAAATCTTTTGAAGCACTTCGACTTACAGTTTCCTGATGGTCCATTTGTGTAGAATCTCACAGTATACATAAATGTTTAAAAAAAAAAACAGTTACAAAGATGTCCTTACATGGAGTACAACATTCAATGTAATCATGACCAATTTTCTGATTGTGGAATATACAAAATAACTTGCCAGGAATGCTCCATGCTCTACCTAGGACAAACAGGCCGAGTTATCAACACAATGTACACAGAACAAATCTGAGCCTACACACAAAACAAACACACCACATCACCAACATACTCAATACAGGACACCCATTTACTAAAGTCGAGCAAAACGTCAAAGTACTCCACCGACTAAATAGAGGACATTAAATGGATTCGTTTGAAGAACTGGAAATAAGAAGATAAAATATTAAACGAGAAACTGGAAAGTGAATCAGTTAATTTCTTTCGATGTTTCGACAATATACTTATATAAAATGCTAACAAATAGAAATAACCTCCATCGCAAATAGACATAAGAAAATTAAAGTCAAGGACATTAAGAAAAAAGATCTTGTTTCAAAATGTAACATGCCGTTCGAAAATTGTAAAACTATATCTTTGTTATCTCCGTCCAAGAACATCTTTCTAACTATTTATGTATGCACATTTGTTTTATTAACATTTATGTATACTGTGCACAAAATGTTAGTTGTGATGTTTAACTTCCGTAAGATTCTACACTAACGGACGAACAGGAAACTGTAAGTCGAAGCGCTTCAAAAGATTTCGTTATTTATACATATAAAGACCGACCAAGAACTAAAAATTAATCATTGCAGTAAAGATGGCAAAATAATGCAGAACCTCAAACATCAGAAACTCAGCAACTAAATGGGATAGCACAAAACACACTAGAAATTTGGAATTATTTTTCGAAACGCGTCGTGCTATATAAAATATAAAAATTCGTGACTGATGGCAGAGTTGTTTATAAATAACAAACACATTGATCTCAGAGTCGCAGGTTTTCAAAATCCACTTTAAGAGGGATAAAAACAAGTAAAAATATTATTAAGGCTATATTATTACGCCTATATTATTTTCATGCTTGTTAGACTTAAGTTTTCCGTTCCTGGTGATCTCGTCGATAATGGAATCTTATACTTAAAATCGATAAAAATCCCTTTGGAGAAGGCAAAGTCGCTGTTTGAGCACGTCGGCATATTCAGTAAACAAACCCTATACCGCCATGTGAAGTAAGGTTGTCGCTAAAAAATATGCTGTCTACTTTTCTTACGACAGATCAGTGATCCCGATGTTCTCTACTACACTGCGGATTTGTCATTCATTTATGCCCGGTTGTTGGCAAGCCCACGTAGCGGCGTCACAAGGAAGCTCGCACTCTGGTACTTATCTTGCAGTATATTTCTCCGGTTAAAGTCGTGACGCAGCTCTACTGTTACCGACTGTGCAATCCAATTGCACCTTCGCCTTGTAGGGAATACAAATTAGTATAACGACGTCATCACGATCTCTAATCTCGCAAGTAGTCAATGGTAATCTTCAGCGTTTCCAGAAAAAAGCTTAGAATAGTCCCAGTTTCCAACAATTAAGCCTTGAAAACAGTAAAATTGCAGACATCTTTTATTTTTTCTCAGTTACTTAAGTTACCATTGTTTTATAGTCTGTGATATTTATGTTGTCCATGTAAAGTATCCACAATGAGTATATCCCCGAAAACCAGAGTTGTCGTGTTCCCTTATCACATACGTGTTTGAGTTAAATAACTCACTTTTCATAAGTGAAAAGTGTTAATGCATTTACTGTCACGCGAGGAGGAGGAACGGAACTTCATCTACAATTACACAACTAAGTCCCAAATTGCGAATTCTTTTCTACATTAGCTTCAATTGGAAATATATCGACATCATTTGGTGAAACATGGCAGTTTGTCATGGACAGTTATTAGAAACCGGACTTACTTCCTATGTAGAGCAGGCGCCTCAAATAGTTCGGTTATCTACGCACGCCTCCAGCATATGCAAGCCTTGGCCAGTCTGGGAGGCGTGCATGGTTACCGTAACTAGCTCCAAAGGAAAGCGACTATGGCATTTGTCTCACACACTGTGTTGACTTTTCCTCACACTCTTCACTCATTCACGTCTGGATTATTTCACTTCGTGTGGCCAGGCACTATCGATCTGCGATAGACGTAGGTACCTTGTATTAACATTTACATAAATTCTATATTGCTGAGAGTTATTTGTGGCCTGATATTCTCCAGAGACCAAATATCATTTTTGTTGAATCGGTGGGAAGATACTGATTGCATGGTGCAATAAAAACCTCGTGTGAGGTAATGTGCCTTCATCTTCATCCTGTTGTACTACCACTGCCACTAGAAAAATGTCAAAATGTTCAAATGTTTGTACAGCTTATGGGACTTAACTACGGGGTCATCAGTCCCTAAACTTACAAACTACTGATGAACTACTTACGAACTAGGACGGCACAAATATCCATGCCCGAGGGGGGATTCGAACCCCCGACCGTAGAGAAAAATGTCGTATACACTTCATCGTATAATGTTGCCGTACACAGTCTGTTACCTCGGATTAACGCGTTTTTCGTATTGGACTTAGTGTCACGGATCAATGCAGTGGTTGTTGTGCTATAGACAAGCTACGTCATAGTAATGGAGATAAGGCCAAGTGGATTGGGATTACCTGACAATCGGTATTTCTCACTCGATCAGTTGTGACTGAATTTTTGATCGATGTCCTCTTGCGGTCACACTCTTCCTTCTTTCTGTGACAAAATTAAATATCTTTGCATGACTGTTGAAATACTTCGTTCATTATACCTGGATAGGGTAGACCTACCTTCAGCCGATATATTGCCATTATTTATTGGCAGGTATTGTACGAGCCTCGGCAACGCGATGTATTTCCCAATAGATTGAACCTTGCCTTTCGTTGCACAGGTATTGGTCGAGTTGCTGGCTATTGTGGCTTCTGCTCTGTGTTCTGTCCTTTCCTCCAGCTTCATTTTTCTGTTTATTTCACTGTAGTGGCCCCGTTGGTCCAGAAGTTATATACCTAAAAATAATAAAGTAAGTCGTCAATCAGAAGACTTTTTGAACACCACAGAGATTTAATAAGCATTGTCCTGTTGGACGTGGTATGTCGTTGCTTTCCTCCTACATTTGAACTCACTTAGGCAGCCAGTTATAGGAGGATCTAGAGTTTAATAAAAATTCCTGAACCAGTGTGCAACTCGATATTTTTTCCTACCAACAACGTTGCTACAAGTGAAATAAGTGGAAAGAAAGAGCTAAAAGACTTAGGATTGACAGTTAAAAAATAAATAAAAATAAAAGTAGGGCCTACTTAGCTTTTGGAAGCCGTGGCGGGAGGATTTTCTGATCGAATGCCGCTCAGTTTTTTGTTTTAAGTATTTACCCTTTTTCAACATAGATAGCAATGCCTTAAAACAGTGGTTAATGCAACCGTTAACAATTAGCGGGAAATCTGGGTTCGAGTCCCATTTCGGCACAAATTTTAATGTCGCCAATAAATGCCCATTTCCAGCTACAATGGTGACCAAAATTAAAGCAACAATGAATGTACCTTAGAAATAATATCACAGTACGGCACATAGTTCAGGTAATACGACGTCAAAATCAATTAAATGCATGAAAAACCATTCCTTCACACCCTAGGCTGTCATTTATTTCGTCTTTATAGCCAACTATATTTCCGTCGTATTACACATTCAGTTTTTGTAATATTCCCCTCTACCTGGAAAATTATATTATTTTAGGACACGTTGTTCAGGAGATATGATGTCCTGAGAAATGAACTGCTAGAAAACAAAACTAAAATGGATAGAGAGCGGTTAGAAAGCAATGGACACAGGGAGATGAAGGAGCAGCACTGACATAAGAATGGCATAAACACTAAGCAGGGCATCGCCCGGAACTAACGCTGGTTAATACAAAATAACTGCGGCGGCGCTACAAATTTCATTAGGGGTGTATCACCCGTACGATGAAGGTACATACCGCAATGTAACAAATAATGCTTAAACGCCTTGGTAACAGTGGGACACGTAATTGTAATAAAGTTTCAGTTACACATGACATGCTAGTAAAAGACCAATAAAAATCGTAGTATATTCTGCACGAATCTGAGAAGCTCCGTACTTAAGCGAATCACACAATAGTTGGAAGCGCAATTAATACCATAATACATATAGGATACATAAGAAATTTCAAAATGATGTTACTTGTAAATTGCACTCGAAGGCGATCAAGATACGACGGGACACATAACTGAAGTGCTATTCAGACTAGAACACTTCATGTACGCAGTTCTATTGTAACATCTCTAGATAATGTAAAATACCTGTAAACGAAATACCTACTCAACAGGAAACACTGAAGACACAAAAAAGCCACAAATCGACAGTAATCTACATAAGTCTATGTAACCTAAGCTTATACATGAACGATATAGATATTTTGAAGGAAAACGAATGTAAACAAGTCTTATTAGCAACACAATGCAATCTACGATATAAAGAATCAAACTAGATCATAGATAAGTTATTATGTTGAATCTGGTAAGCTATCCCTAAATGTTGTCAAAATACACTGTACAGACAAAGAAACTCGTACACATACCTAATACTGCGTAACGCCCCATCGATCATGAAGAAGCACCGCAATAGGACTCGACTAATGTCTGAAGTAGTGCTGCAAGGAAGTGAAACCATGCAGCCTGCAGAGCTGTCCATAAATCCGTAACAATAAGTGAGGGTGAAGATCTCTTCTGATCAGCACGTGCAAAGGCACCCCATTTATGTTCAATAATGTTCCTGTCGGGGGAGTATGGTGGTCAGCGAAGGTGATTGCCTCACTGGAGCCACACTGTAACAATTCTGAACGTGTGGGTTTCGCATTGTCCTGCTGCCCGTCGGAATGCACAATGGACGTGAATGGATGCAGGTGATCAGCCAGAATCCGTACGTACGAGTCACCTGTCAGACTCATGTGTAGACTTATCAGAGGTCACTCCAACTGCACATGCCCCACACCATTACACATCCTCCACCAGGTTGAAAGGTCTCCAGCTAACATGCATGATGCATGGATTGATGAAGTTGTCTCCATACCCTTGCACATCCGTTCGCTCGATACAATTGTAAACGAGATTCGTCGGACCAGGCAACATGTCTCCAGGCATCAACAGTCCAATGTCGGTGTTGACAGGCCCAGGCGAGGCGTAAAGCTTTGTCGTATAGTCAGCAAGGGTCCATGAGTGGGCCTTCGGCTCCGAAAGCCCATATCAATAATATTTTATTGAATAGTTTGCACGCTGACACTTGTTTATGGCTCAACAATTAAATCCGCAGCAATTTGTGGAGGAGTTGCACTTGTGTCACGTTGAACGATTCTTTTCAGTCGTCGTCGTCACCGAACGAGGTGGCGCAGTAGTAACGCACTGGACTCGCATTCGGGAGGACGGTGGTTCATATCCACCGCCGGCCACCCAGATTTAGGTTTTCCGTGATTTTCCCAAAATCACTCCAGGCAAACACCGGGATGGTTGCATCAAAGGTCACGGCCGATCTTCTTCCTCATCCTTACTCAAAACTCCGAGCGTTAGCTCCCTCTCTAACGAGCAAGCTATCGACGGGATATTAAACCGTAAGCTTGCTTCCTTCCTTTCTTCTTCAGTCGCCGTTGGTCCCGTTCTTGCAGGATATTTTTCAGGTCGCAGTGATGTTTGATGTTTTACCGGATTCCCCATATTTACGGCGAACTCGTGAAATGGTTGTACGGGAAAGACTCCACCTCATCACTATCTCGGAAATCTTCTGTCCCATCTCTCGTGCGCCGACTATAATATCACTTTCAAACCCACTGAAGTCGCGATAATCTGCCATTTTTGCAGCACTAACCGATTTAACGCATGCGCCTGCGTTGCCGACCGCAACGCCTCCTCTGAGTATTTACGTAACTCTGTGCTTGCATACGCATGCCTACACCAATTTGTTTGGCTTTTCCTGATCTTTAGGAAAATACCGAGCGATTGGTAAGACACTTGACTTATAATAATCTGGAGGACGGCGGATAAAAGCCTCCTCCGGCCGTCCACATTTAGGTTTTCCGTGATTTCCCTAAATCACTCCAGACAAATGCCGGGGTGGCACGACGGATTTCTTTCCTAATCATTCAAGCCAAGCGTGTGCTCATCATCTATTAGCGACGATGTCTACGGGACGTTAAACTGTAATCTTCCATCTTTTTCCTTATGAAAATGACATTATAAAGAGTAATTTTCAAATGTGAAACAAACTGTGGTCTCTGTCGGCATAATATCTTAAGTTTCCTTGCTAGAAATGTCCGCTTCCGTAGTCTAGTGAGCCAAGAACTGAACGCTAAACAACGAACAAATATTTACATCCGCAACGGGCCGAACTACCCGAACACCAAGAAGAAAAAAAGTGTGTGTGTGTGTGGGGGGGGGGGGGGGGAGCATGTTGGGTTGCCACGCAGGGGTCCCGGGTTCGATTTCAGGTCCGGTCGGATATCTTCCCCCCTCGGGAGTGGGTGTTGTGTCGTCCTCATCATCAGTTCATCATTTGTCACAAGAAAGTCGCTGAAGTGTCATCAGCTGAAAAGACCTGCACCAAGCAGGTTGAACACAACGCCAGCCAGAGTCTAACGGCCATAAATACCACACGATCATACCAACTTGCCAAAAGAGGTGCTACCATTTCCTGTCAGGTCGTAGATGTAGGTAAGGGCACTAACATGTAGCACCCAAATTATCTTTCGTATATCTAAAGGCACCGCTTCGAATATGGTAGACTGTATTAAAAGGGAAGCAGATATGCTTTCCTTTCACGTTCATTAACTCCTATGTAGATAAAAAAACAAACAAAACCTAATGTAGGGGAATCCTGTTGTCATGTAGGCCAATATTGTCTTCTTGTAGAGAACGCCAGCCCGTCATCGACGGAATTCACTGTACGAATGGCTGAAAGGTAGGAATAGAATGGGCTCTAGAATGGAAATCTTGCATTAATGGGCATTCTTTAGTTGCTATTATTTGTTCCTTTTCTTCTCATGGCTATCTGTTACAGTTTTCCTACTGTTCATCTTAATCTGTGTAATATAAAAATTCATCGATGTAGCATACATAGTGTTCAATTTCTTGTACTTTACGTAACATTTTTTTCTTTTCTTTCTTTCTAGGTAAGTGTCTCGACACTTTTTAACAATGGTACGTAATGGCTGACGTCACGACAGAGAAAAAAGGTAAACAATTTTGTCATATGCGTAATTCTTATTTTAATGAAATGCCACTATATTGTAAGAGCGGTTTCTGCGATGCTTTGTGTAAAGTATAACGAGTGAACGAAATTGTTGTCAACACGTGGATGACATATTTCCACTCGTTTCACAATATCTACATAGATCTTTGCTAAGGTCGTCACATAACTCTAGGATGTTCATATTTTCTAGTGTAAATCTGAATGTCAAAGTATCAGTTCCACAGAAGAGCTACGCAACGTATTATGAAAAATCATACAAAGGCCTAGGTACAAACAAGGTACCACCGATAAAAAATAATACTGAACTCAGTTGAAGTTGCTAAGCGAAGTTCAGACCTTCAAATGTTCAAATGTTTGTATGGCTTATGGGACTTAACTACGTAGAAACAGTCCCTAAGCTAACAAACTACTTATGAACTAGCTAATCCTAAGGAGGGCACAAATATCCATGCCCGAGGGGGGATTCGAACCCCCGACCGTAGTGGCCGTGCAGACCGTGACTGGAGCGCTTCAGTCCCCTCGGCTACTGCGGCCGGCAGAGCAAACCTAATCAAAAAAATCACACTGGCGTGTTTTACGGCCCAGTTTAGATTTGCCTGAAGTTTTATGATTTTTGCAGACATTTCGGACAAGAATAATAAAAATATAAAAAATACGGACGTTACAATTACGATACTAATGTGATAATATCTATGCACCCAACTCGTACTATTCTTTCTTCGTATTTTAACAAACAGCCAAAATTATCTAGTATTTGAGTTTCGCTTTGACAATTATACTCTTTTTTTAACTTTCACCTATTTAAACTATTATTTTAATATCTGTCCCACATTTTCATTATCTTCTTCCGTTATAATATTATCACCTATCTTGCTTTGGTAATTTGTTCTAAGTTTATTTTCTTTTTATAAATGACTATAGCCTGGAAGAAACGAAGCGTACATTTAGCGTTCGGAAATCAGTCACGTGACATCCCTCGCCCGAAACCTTGCCCGAAACTCTCTTTTTAATATGCCATCTTGATTTCCATATTTGATGATTTTATTATTATAACTCAATCGTTGGCATTTCAAAACAATGGTGCATTGAAAATCATCAAAAACGTGTCCTTCATAGGACACTGAATTATAATCCAATGTCTAAAAATGCCATGTTAGCAGATAACATGTGCCATCGATGGTACGAGAATTACGGATTACTTTCGTAGCTGTTCGTCGTAGCGTAATGGGCAGCGAATTAGTCTGTGATGCACGAACATCTTAGACGGTGGTTCGAAACTTGCCGGGGGCGGTAACTCAGAGCACTCGGTCAGAAGATTGCTCAGGGTGCTCGATCAGAGGTCTCGACGCCTTCTGTAACGAAAAAACTGAGTCAACGCCAAAACGATCAAAATAAAACAAAAGAAACCAACGTCCACAAAGGATCGATCAAACCGAAGAACCAATGGAAAGAGAGAGAAAGAAAGAGGGCTCAACGCCATCTGCAATAAAAAAGCTGAGCAAAATTCTCAACGACGATTCCAGAATGAGTATGAAGAAAAGACTGCAAAGCATCGATCCACCTGAAGAACAAAAAAGTGTAAATAAATAAATTAAAAAAAATACATACCCGCCACTGGCATTTTTTGATCTTGCTTCTTAAAAGGTTATCGCACACATTTTTAATTGAACACAACTATATTCTGCAAGATTTTGCGTTGTTGAAAGGTAAAAGCGCGTTCTCTGAAAAGTACCTTTGTTCTATTTTGTGAACGTATCATGAAATACATACAAACGAACTACATAGACTTTTTTATCACATGCACACAAACGGGGAGATACATAACAATGACTCTTGTAAATGACGTAATGATAGTAGTAACTTTGTATATGGATTAAGTAGTAGAGCTTTGTGAAATTCAGTATCACGACACTTATTCCGTTTGTTATTTTAGCTGTAAAAGAAAACGTACAGTTTGAAACAGAACATTTGCTCTTTATTTCAGAACAGAAAAAGGTAACCTGAAGAAAGTCATAACTACAAAATAGGTATTAGAATCTACGTTAAAAGCGTCCATAGCAACGATGCCAAAGACAAACTTTTTAGTAGTCGCATTGATTCTAATTAATGACTTTCAACATATTCCATTAATAGTGAATAATTCCTTAGAAAAAAGAAGAATGAAGGTACTTTGTTACAATGTATGCACAGCCCCTCCGTTTCATTAAGGAACGACAGTTGCCACAGAAATGTAGGACTCCATTTATATATGAAACTACCAGTATCAGCACGTTGTTTAGAATATTCATTATTACATTACCCTCCCAGCTTATGTGAAAATGCTTCAGAAGACTATTTTTCAATTCGTTGTTACATATTTCACGGCACGTTCACGAAATAGAACAAGCGCACATTTTAGAGGGAGCACTCTTACATCTGCACAACTCTAAACATTGCAGAACATAGCTCTATTTAATAATAGTGCCCGAAACCGTTTTAGGAGTCAAGGCGAAAAAATATATCGTGACGGGTTTCGAACCTCAGACCACATGCACTGCAATTTAACGCGCTGCCCATTACACCACGGCGAAGAACTACGAAGTTGTTCCTGAATTATCGTACTATTGATGACAGTTGTTGACTGCTAAAATGACATTTATATACTAGATTGTAATTTATCGTACTATGAACGACGGATTTTTGTTAATTATTCAGTGCCCCATTGGTTTGAAATAATAAAGTTATAAAATACATAAAGCAAGATGGCGTATGGCAGAGAGAGTTTTGAGCGAGGAATACCACGTGTCATTTCATAACGCCTGGTTTACATAAATTAAGTGACGGTGTTAAATCGCCGTTATTTTTGCACATATCTCTGTAACGGTGTAAATTACGTAAAAACCACAAGAGAGGAAAGTTGTAGTGAATTTTCTTCTCTACAAATTGGTTTAATCATTCGTCGTTACAGATGAACGGTTTATTTGCAATTTTATGCTGTCGAAATGACATCACAAACGGACTTTCTTTAGTATTACGTATTTTGTGTCTGAAATATTTGAAAAAGGGGAGGTTCTGGTCGCTGGCGGTCAACAATTATGTTTGTAAAATTTGGTGCCGATCGGTGAACAGTTCGGCCTAAAAGTGGGAAAACGTTACAGACGGATAGACAGACATCGTC
This sequence comes from Locusta migratoria, assembly GCA_026315105.1. Classification (NCBI taxonomy): domain Eukaryota; kingdom Metazoa; phylum Arthropoda; class Insecta; order Orthoptera; family Acrididae; genus Locusta; species Locusta migratoria. The sequence continues at coordinate 590,884,132 of CM048755.1, read as the reverse complement.
AAATCGCCGTTATTTTTGCAAATAACTTTGAAATTATGTGAGATATGAAAAAACGTAAGAGAACAAAGTTGTAGAGACTTTTCTCCTCTAAAAACTCATTTAGTCAGTTTTCGTTTAAGTTGAACGGTTAAGCCGTTATTGTCATTTAAATTTCGAGCTGTCAATAGGCGATCGCAAAGGCCCACTTTTAGTGTTACTACCGTAACCTAAAGTGGGCCAATAAGTCGTCTCAGCCGGCCGCGGTGGCCGCGGGGACTGAGGCGCTCCAGTCACGGTCTGCACGGCCACCACGGTCGGAGGTTCGAATCCCCCCTAGGGCATGGATATTTGTGCCATCCTTAGGATAAGCTAGTTCATAAGTAGTTTGTAAGTTTAGGGACTGATAACTCCGTAGTTAAGTCCCATAGACTCTACAAACATTTGAACATTTGAAGTCGTCTCACGTGTACACAATAAATGGAAAAATATAGTCTTCATGATCTGCGTGAAGCGGATGTTCTTAAAATGATTAACTTATTTCATGATACAGGGAACAGTATTGACTGACCATCGACTGACGTAGTTGTTATTACTGTGGAAGAACTGCATTTGGATTCTGCGTCATTATTTCAGTTTTCTACCTAACTAACTACTGAGTGCTCAGATTCCATACCACTTTCTGTGTAGCACACAGGAATAATACTTGAGGAAGAACAACTTATCAAAGATTCACCCCCAAGGTATGGCGATTGTGGGTGTAATGTTTCTTTGAAGAGGTGGATATTAATCTTAATTAAAACTTCTGTGACGCAATAGTGACAACCAGTAGAAAGACTCGCTACAGCCTGTCGTTGTCAGAGTTTCGCGTTCACAGCAACGCAAACGTAGGAAGAAGGGACAGAAATAGAAAACTCGACCATGAAATCCGCATTCAAGATTGCTAGTGAATCGTCTGAGCATTCGGTTATGGGAACGATCTTACAAATCGATAGCTCTCCTTTCACCCCATGAGCGAAAATAACTGTCTTCAACGAATGAGCCACCCATGAACTGAGGATGTCCTCTGAATGCAGGCGGCAGGAGACATTCGTGGTACCGTGAGGCACGATTTGAGCCTCATGTAGCCATCGCTACTGTCAGAGCCTCCCTCACATCTCTGATGAAATCCTCAGGCAAGCAGAGTGGACGCCAGCCTTCTTTCCCTACTTTTCTGCTCTGGGTCTCCATCACCCAACTAACAATGGAGCTACTTCTACAGATGTCCGGACCTTTCAGGAAGATGGAACACTGTCACAGTAGGCGAGGCCGCCCCTGCTGGCTCAGGGATACTGTCAACAGTGGACAAAACCTCAAACCTGATACTAAGGTGTAAGGGAACAACCTTTCGCCCGGGACCCTCTTTAGCACTTTGTCTAGAGATTCGCGAACCTGGAACTGTTCGCCAATCACCATCAGCAAGTGTCGACTCACAGGTTCACGGGTAACGGACGGCGCAGTGATATCAAACTCCAGAGGTACCAAAACATTCGCTTGAACTGCCCCAGTAACACCGCAGCCTGAATCCTGTCGACGTCGACTATGGCCAACACCTCTTCCAGCTGTTTACAGACTGTGGCCAATTCCCCCTGAAACCGCAAACAACATGAGCAGTGTCTTTTTTCTCTTATATCACTAATAACGTGCATGAAGCTAAGAAGCTATGTGCAATCAACCGTCAGTCAACACACTTCCTCCATCCGACACGAGTTGATAGTTAAATAAACATGTCTTAAAACTGCACTGGTGCACTAACAGTGGGTGATTCTGGCGTCATCAATGTTCACTGAATGTTTAGAACCAACAAATGAATAACAACTGCGCGAATTAGTTCATAAAAAGCGAAACTATTCCCGTCAAATACCAAAATGTGCAGCGATTTTAAGAATTAAACCTTGCAAAGCCACACGAATACGCAAGGAATGGAATTATTTTATGAGAATAGACTGAAAGCTGAATGTGTGATCAGTATAACTGAAGATTGGCAGCATTGCCTCTTCATTTTCCAATGAAAGTGATTATTATGTACCAACACAATGACTGATCGATTAACAGTGAGTGTTGTCCTGTTTACATAAATGTACATATAGTAAAAGATATGTATATATATATATATTTAACTTCTCCCAACCCCTGGATCGATTCCAGCAAAATTTTGCACAGAACAGCAGCCCTCAAGAGCATTAGTGCTGTGCACTTAGCATCAACAGGGCTAGAGAAATGGGTAAACACACGTTCTTTCTTTCCCTGTGATGTAGGTTTCTACGCATGGCAGTTGTTGTGTAATAATAGTATCAACATACCTCGCGGTCTGCTTCTCAGGGTAGCCTACTTGCATGGGGCGTGACACTGTTTATCATCCCCTTGTGTATAGGCTGCCCAGCAGAGCAGGCATGAAGAGTCTTCAGTATCGGTAAAAGTCGCAGGGGCTACTCATGCTGAGCTTAGGGTGGGGAGGACGAAACTGGCACAGAGAGAATAAGAGGAGGGGATTTTCAGGCGGAGAGGAAAGTGTCATGAGGAGATGTTTTATGCGAGGGGAATAAGTAGATGCACTCAGGGGGAAAAGGAGATGTATAAAGAGAAAATATAGAGGAGGGGAAGTGAAGGTACAGAGGTTTAGGAGGAGTTAGAGATGGGCAAGGTGCAGATGATAAAAAAAATGTTCAAATGTTCGTATAGTTTATGGGACTTAACTACGGGGTCATCAGTCCCTAAACTTACAAACTACTTATGAACTACTTACGAACTAGGACGGCACAAATATCCATACCTGAGGGGGGATTCGAACCCCCTACCGTAGTGGCCGTGCAGACCGTGGCTTGAGCGCCTCAGTCTCCTCGGCCACCGCGGCCGGCTGCAGATGATCAAAGAAAGGAGAAGGAACAGATGGATACAGTGTGTGTGGCAGCTGAGTCAAAGGAAGATGGGGTGAGGGGTTTGGCAAATAGAGAGTGTACATGTGATGGACTGATAGATTATAGAGCAGGAGATGGACAAAGAGTGGAGGGATGAGGTGATAATTAGATAGGGGGGAAGGAATAGTGGATCAGAGGCGGCAGGTGGGAAGATAGAGGGGAGCGGCTGTTTAGAGAGGGGGAGCTGAAGATTTAGGACGAGGACATGAAGAGAGCGGGAACTGCAAATGTGTGTTATGTACATGTCAAACATATCTGCAGTCAAAGCTCACCCCCTGCTCCCTGTCTCTCGTCTACCCTATGTCACTATCCTCACTGTTTAGTGATACAGGTAAACCAGTGTTGTACCCAGCCCCTGGTGTATAAAGTTTCCCAGTAAGACGAATGGGATGTATTGAATTATTATTTCTTACTTGATTTTTTCGTAATTTCTATAATGTGATCTCATATACTCAATCAAGCATCAAAAGTAGTGTCACCGTAATTGATAGAAATTTTCTAGACGGAGAGTCAATATTAAAATAAATTTATCGCCATCTTGGCTAATACATATTATACAATATATATGGGATCAAGAATGTAGTGTTACTGAAATGCTCCGCAGTATCAAATGGTAATCTCTGGAGGTATGATGACATTATTTTCACGAAATACTAATATAAGAAGTTTAGAGAACGGGATATTGCATCAGTCTGCAGATCGATGCTACTAACAAAAAATACATAATACTTAAGGACTGTGGCGACAAGGTAAGAGAAAGCAGGGCTAGTAAACAGAGATGTAGACTATACTTTTCCATTCACTGCATTTGTGAGAATTGGATTGACTAGTAGGTTTACAAAATCTCCTCAATGCTTTGTCGTGGTTTGTGGAGTTTGTATAGGTAATTCCTTTTTAACAGTCATTTTATAAATATAGCGGTAAGTATAGAATTAAATGGCTCTGTTGGAGATACAATGGAATATAATGAAAATGTAATCCCATAAATGTTTAAACGATTACTACAAGTAGCACTAGCCGGACTATAAACGCAAAAGATCTTGGGTTGCATCGCTGGCCAATCAAACTAAAATTTTTTAAAGCTGTGGGGCCAAAAGTCAGTGGTCATCAGTCCCTAGATTTACGAACTACTTAAACTAACCGATGCTAACGACAAGACACACAGCCATGTCCGAGGGAGGACTAGAACCTCCGACGGGGAGCAAACGGGCTCTCCGCAGGAAGGCGCCTTAGAGCGCACGTCCATTCCCGCGCGGTCCCTGTGCAATCCTGGGATTGCTTGGCACTCATCACTTCTTTCAGTTTCGCGTATTTTTGCTGATGTGAAATGTTCAAATGTTTATACAGCTTATGGGACTTAACTACGGGGTCATCAGTCCCTAAACTTACAATCTACTTATGAACTACTTACGAACTAGGACGGCACAAATATCCATGCCCGAGGGGGTATTCAAACCCCCGACCGTAGTGGCCGAGCAGACCGTGACTGAAGCGCCTCAGTCCCCTCGGCCGTCTTTGCTGATGTGAAAACATGGTGAACTGCACCGTGGTTCTGAATCCACGTTAAACTACGGGTCCCGCTATACGTGTAGAATGTCAGTTAAAAGACCCGAAGAGCAAAAGCGCATATTATCATCAACGGGATAACGTTTAGTAAAACACTGTGATGTGCAAAAGAATCTTTAGGTTGATGGTAGTTTGACTTCCATATTCTTTGCATGTGGAAATGACCTTCGTCTTAACGTTCCTCATTTACTACTGGTACTTTTTATAGACTGTACTAGTAACGGTAATGTAGTAAATTCCGTTAGGGAGCAAGCAACATAAGTAACTGTTAGCAAAGTTTTCAGAAAACTGTTAAATAGATATTTGAAAATAAATCTTCCTGAATTAAAATTTAAATAAATAAATAAAAAGAAACACAATATATTCATTTCTGTACAAGAGTTGGAATATACCAACAAATTATGAATTCGGGTCAGTAAACGGGGGAAAATGGACCAAATTGTTTAGATGTAAAAACTTGAACCGGAAGAAGTATATTACTGGGTTTCTCAAATCATTCAGTCCTAATACTTTTGCTGTTCGTATGATTGGTAATAGTGGAAGTAAACCAATCATCTGCGTAACCTAAGTTACACAGTTTTTCATCATTTGCCTAGTAATGCTTTGTGGAATAATTTTCGATGGTACCTAATCACTTACATAAAAGTGAGCAGTAAGAACAATATGAGTTCACCCGCTGTTGCATGAGGTACCGCTGCAAGGTGTAAGGCATTTTAACGATCCATACATATGATAATGTATTTCGTCATAAATACTTCATCACAGTGTGGGGAAAAAAGTGATTCCCATACCTCCAAAAATAGAGAAAAGTAATGGCTTGCATTTCCCATTAGTACAGATGCCACTGGTTCGGAAAATAGTTAAATAGTCAACAATTAGTAATTTTGTCAATTTGTCAGTAAGAAAGATTGAAAATTAAGATGAAATGACTGATGGATGCCAAACCAGTGTTTAAATATAAGACAAACTAAACATGATCATTAACGTTGAATCTAATTATTTTCAAATGTTCAAATGATTGCGAAGCTTATGGGACTTAACTGCGGGGTCATCAGTCCCTAAACTTACAAACAACTTATAAACTAATTTAAAGAAAACACAGACATCCATTCCCGAGGGAGGATTCGAACCTCCGACGTGGGAGGCCGTGCGATCCGCAACGTGGCGCTCCAGACCGCTCGGCAAACTAGTTATGTGACATTTGCTGAAAAGTAATTCCGAATCACTCATAAAATAATCATTCAAATGATCTAAGGATTTTGTGATAACTAACTAAACTGTATTATAAAAGTACGATTTGCGTCATGTTATGCAAAGCAACAGCTATTTTGATTTTCACTTTTAAAGTCGATTTCGGCCGTAATACGACCAGCAAAAGTATCACAACAAACGGTATTTATCCATGTGAAACAGTAAACTGTGTACTTCTGTCTTCCATATTAAATGCCCTTACTTATTTCTGTCCAGTACATTCCCTTATATCGTTTCACCGGCTCTACTGTTTCCCTATCCGCTGTGGTCAAGGAGTGTCGTCACTGTGCTAAATTTTACGATTCGCTAGAAACTGGTGTCTGAACGTCCACTGTAGTACAAAATTAAATAACTGTACGAAGGAGAGATACATGTGACAGGGAAAAATCACTGCTGTTTCCCATTGACGCAGCCAATCTTTTATTAACAAAAGGCCAAGCAGCATTAGTTCTTTTCGCAGACGACACACATTGTACTGTAAATCGCAATGGCCATACCTAAACAGAAGCAGAAGCAAATAATTCCTTCAAAGCGATTATTAATTTGTTATCTGGACACGGTGTCTCTCGTAATCAACTTGCAACATGTAGTATATCAAAGTGTATAATGTAAATGATAAATTTGAAGTGTGGACAAGTGTTGCTTAGATACGAGGGTCACTCCAAGAGAAATGCACACTATTTAAAAAAATAGTTTTCATTATGCATGTTTGAAGGTTTTATAGTGTGTAGATATAGATACATCCTTCCCGCTTGTTTTCAAATTTAGTACAAACTGTTCTCGTTCTGTTGTTTCCGAATGTATTATATTTCGCTATTAATCATATTTAGCCGGCGGAGTGGTCTGCGGGCGCGCCAGTCACGTTCTGCACGGCCACTACGGTCTGGGGTTCGATTCCCCCTCGGGCATGGATATTTGTGCCGTCCTTAGTATTAGCTAGTTCATAAGTAGTTTGTAAGTTTAAGGACTGATGACCCCGTAGTTAAGTCCCATAAGCTCTACAAACATTTGAATCATACTTAGTAGGTACAGATTCATATCTCCGTTTGAACAGTCGAATACACACTGATCACTATATCTAGATTATTGAAATAGTTTACTTTTTCATTGTAATTAGCGTGAAATATATATTTTGTAATATGTAATTTTCCGGGTCTATTTCAGACTGTATAAGTAGTAGTGCTTTCGCACCAAACGAGTTAGTCTGTTTTAGCCCATGGTTGGACGTACACTCCGTGTTAGTTTGGACTCTGTATATAACAGTAAAATATGAACTAGATATTTATTATTCTCTAAAAAAAGTATTCGTTTGACTCAAGTGAACGCATACGTAAGGTCTGTGCCACACTGTTATGTGTAGCAGGAGTGAGTCTTGTGATTAACAGTATTCTTCGTACTAAGTTGGTTAAAGTAACTATTATGGTGTGGGTTGTACGTACCTGTCGTAGTATTTGGATTGACATAATAAAGAGACTTGTGCGCTGGCCATAAAAAGGAAATTGGAGGGTCAATGTTTTGATTAAAGTGTCAGTTAACTGATTGTGATATACAAGTCTTGCCCCAACTATTTCAGACAGCAATTACCGAGAGCGCAAATCGTCGTGAGACAAGAGGCTCACCAAACTGCGGCACAGGTACGTTACAAGAAGGAAGTAAATTTTATTGGTTTCGAGCAGTGACACTGCTGCTAGCGACTGGATGACAGGTGCATCATAGTGTATGATTAAAATCGCGCGCCAAGTGGAAACTTTCCGAGAGCTGAAGTACGTACGCTTTTTGCGTGTGTACTGCCTCAGTGGCACATATTCGCAGAGATATTCTTACAATACATGGACAAAATTACTTTAGGAGAAATAACTTTAGGATACAGGGTTTTTTTCCGGCTTAACATTATGTAAAAATCAACACCTATTTCTTTCAAATCAAATGTCTGTAAATCTATCGGACCAAACTGCGTGGTCATCAGTCCGTAGCTTACAAACTACTTAAACCTAGGTAAACTAACCTAAGAACAAACACACACACCCATGCCCCAGGGAGGACTCGAACCTCCACGGCGAGCAACCGCGCTCTCCGCAGCGAGACGCTTTAGACCGCTCGGCTACTCCACCGCGGCCCTATTTCTTTCAAGCACTGTTTATGATGTATATGATTTACAGATTTTTTGTTGATATTAGGTAATGCAGCAACTTTTTAAACAAATTAGCAGTACTTTGAATATTTTTGAACCTGTTTAGGGTTATTAAAAAATTACAAAGAAACTGATGCATTTTTTTTCCTATGTTATACATTTGAAGGAGACCAAATTTTTACCAAATATGTATGACATGATAGCTTATCTACTATGTCTATTTAATTCCACCTATTGTGTATATTACAAGGGTAAAAAATATCAAATCTTACATTTTACTTTTTTTCTCCTAATAAAAATGTTATTTTTTCAATAATTTAGTTTTCTCTGCAATAAAGCTTAGGTATGCTACATAAGTAAGGACTACTGGAAGTTACAGAAAAAATGCAGCAATACCTGATAAACTTCCGGAAATATTTGTACCTGAATGCTGAAAAATACAACTTTCGGGTAATTGCGAATGAAGATATGAGTCCAATTAATCTGTGCCTGAGAACATTCCTGATGAATAGTCTTCATCCTGCAGCATTTCATCATCTTCAAGCTTCCTCGTGTCCTCGTGGCATTCCTGTTAGCACATCTTGCTTCTTTGGTAACTTGAAGAGCGAATCTTTCAGATTCGTGCAAGCAATCGATCTTTCATATTGGAGCCACATTTTATGCCTAAATTTCTCAGAACTTCTATCCTTCCTATCACTCCATCACTGAAACATACCACTGCATTTAGTACACCAAATTTCAATGTATTTAGTCCTATAAAACATTATTGGGTAATCTTCCCAATTGCAATGGTTGAAACTTTCGTTTGTAAAAATGTTCAAATGTTTGTATAGCGTATGGGACTTAACTACGGGGTCATGAGTCCCTAAACTTACAAACTACTTATGAACTAGCTAACACTAAGGACGGCACAAATATCCATGCTTGAGGGGGGAATTGAACCCCCGACCGTAGTGGCCGTGCAGACCGTGACTGACGCGCCGCAGTCCCCTCGGCCTCCGCGGCCGGCTTTCGTTTGTATTCCGAGCGCCCCCGTGAAGACATTTACCAAGCGACACAGGGCCACTATGGTCTATGAAAATTCGTTTTATTTCATTCATAACAGGCTCAGGAGGAGAATGCTTATGATGGTATATTTGACCACCTTCTTTTGCTTTTTGGTAACCACACCAAGAATCTGCTCCTTTAGGTCAGACCGTGAACAGGGTGGTCATCTGTGGACAACTTATGAAAGTAGGTGGCCCATATAGCTTTTCGAATTCCTGTAATATCATTCAGAGGTGCAGTTCGTCTAATAGCCAGTCCATAATAACTTCGAAGAATGTCTATTTCAGTTTCTGTCAATGTCGACCACACAGAGATTTTCCATCAGATAGCAACTTTCCTTTCATTTTTCTTCGTAGCTTCCTCAATCTAGCAGCCACCCTCTTTTACCCATGTCCACAACACTCCAGTTTTGTTATCTAGGTATCACTCTAAACACTGAACTCATTAATTTTACTGAAAGCTTTAACTGGGTTGTGTAACAGAAATAAAGGGGGCGTGGCGGTACAAATGACCGTAACTTCAAAATTTGGCATACATAGGTCATTTTTCATTTGAAACCCCATATATTATAATTATAACCTCAGCAGCAGCGCGGTGCAGATTTGATACCTCTGTGTATTCCGAGTTACAAACCTAGTGTATAACTACTAAATGATCGAAATGATAAAAATAGTTGAATTTACAGATATAAATATCACATTTGTTAATATCTGAATTAGTATAGCAATTACATTATTCCTAAAGTGGACAATAATCATGTATAATAGACCCAGCAGTGCTAGCATTCCCTCTTTCGTTACTTTCCTGTAGTTTCTGTCTCTTGAGCAACGAGTGTCAGCTTTCTTCTGTGTTATGTGGAACTTAGTACACATAACTACCTCATCAATCACATTGTCATCTATCATGAATTAAAGAGCTCGTGTCTCTGACCTCGCGCGCATTTGAGCCAGGGAAAATTGTTATATTCTTTTTCAGTGCTGCTGCAGTGCGTTTTACTCCACATAGCGGTAGGCCCACCGTGTTCAATATCAGATTCAATGCGTCTGAAATCTTGTTCTGGATCGGAACTAGGATTTACATTTCAATAATAGTATCATGTTCAACGATCTGATGAGGGATCTAGACAAAAATCACTAACATCTTCATTACTTGTCGAAAGAAGTCTATTTCTTCATCTGTTAGACCCATACCACGTCTACGAGACCTGGAGATTAAATTGTGTAGTAGAATAACACTCATTTTCGCATTGTATAAGGCTGAAAAGGGTTAAAAATGAGACTGACGGAAACTGCAGCATGGCTGATCAGGAGAAACTAGAGGACAATTTATCGAGAGTTAAACTTCTATTTACGAAATAAATTTAAATTTTTGAGCATTCTAATATGTAGGGTAAAATTTATACAATAAATATTTTTTAGAAACTGCCACAAATCCATTTGCAAGGAAAACTAGACTTAACACAAAACAATTCAAATCTATTTACATGACAGGCAGCACTGTACAAATCTGCTACCAGTGGTGCACTCCCTAACAAAACTTTTTTTGGGTGGACACAGCAGTGCTCTAGAGACTCAGAACCTTCACTGACATCATTGTTAAGACTTAATTGAGGAATAGCTAAAGCGGAAATACGGCATCACCATTATTGTGACAACAGTGAACATTTAAAGAAAAGTGGTAGCGTATTTGCACCAGCGCTGCCGCTCGAGGGTTACTATGATCAGGAATGAGCACAGAATCAAATAAAATCATTAAAAAATTTCGATTTTTTCCCACCATATATAAGTACCCTATATCCTTAATTGTGATAGACAAGTCTTGCCCCCAACAATTTCAGACAGCGGTTACCGAGAGCGCAAATCGTCGAGAGACAAGAGTCTCACCAAACTGCGGCGCAGCCCCTACCGTCTTTACCATAGGGGCACAAGGGGCACAGGCCCAGGGCCCCCAGCCTGATGGGGGCCCAGGAAAACTCGTTCCTTTCTCCTAGGCAACAACTTTTTTAAAGTTAGTTTTTGTCGCACTTATTCATTTTAAAGACCCAGAAATTATCTCTAAACGTGTCATATATGGTGTGGCAAGTGACTTGGTTTGCTGTCTGCATGCAAAATCGTAGTTATTATTCCAAATTAATCTCCAGAGCTAAGTATATCATCCTTATATTCTTTAATAAAAGCATACAAAACAGAAGAAACCTTTCCGAATGTAGAAGTTGTTACCTGGATATTTCTTTGTCTAATGGTAACCAATTGCAGTGGAGAGCGTTCATTTTTCCAGTTAAAGAGAATCAAAAATGAATTACAAACGACAATGCTACAGGAACGCCTTACTAATTTGTCAGTCATGTGCATAGAAAGTGACGTCCTACAACAGTTGGACTTTAAAGACATAATAGAAGATTTTGCATTTCAGAAATACCGTAAGAAACCTTTAACGACAACCTAAGTCCAATTTGCAAAACAGTAATCACTAGTATTTTATTTGTGTATTTCTAACCATACTAACCAATAAATTAACTGAACAAATGTAAATCATTCTGAGAAGTTCATTCAAAGCAAAATTCTGTTTCGTTGTAGGGCCGCATAATCTGTGTGTCAGTTATCTGTATAGAAAGTGAAATACTTCAAAAATTGTACATATTGTATTCTGAAAATCTTTATAGAAATCATTAATTTGAATGAAAGACTAATTTGCGGAACTAATCACTAGTATTTGGTTTGTAATATTTTAACCAATTAAGTCATTAAATAAATGTACACCATTCTGATGCATTCATTTAGTTTGTTTTAAGGGCCCTAAAACATTGAGTGCCCAGGGGCCCATGATGGCTTAAGACGGCCCTGGGCACAGCTACGTTACAAGAAGGAAGTAAATTTCATTGCTTTCGAGCAGTGACACTGCTGCTGGCGACTAGCAGCTGAGAGAGCTAAATACGAAAAAGTCTGCTGGTACGGATGGAATACCAGTTCGATTTTACAAATACTATTCTGCGGCATTGGCCCCCTACTTCGCTTGCATTTATAGCGAATCTTTAATTCAGCGCAAAGTTCCTAGTGATTGGAAAAAAGCGCAGGTGTTCCCGTTTATAAGAAAGAAAAGTGAACTGGCCCACACAATTACAGGCCAATATCGTTGACTTCAGTTTCCTGTAGAATTTTGGAGCATATTCTCAGTTCGAATATAGTAAATTTCCTTGAAACGGAAAAGCTTCTTTCTGTGAATCAGCACGGGTTTAGGAAACACCGTTCATGTGAAACTCAGCTTGCCCTTTTCTCACATGACATCTTGCGAGCCATGGATGAAGGGCAACAGGCGGATTGTGTTTTTCTCGACTTCAAAAAGGCGTCCGACGCGGTGCCACACTGCAGACTGCTAACGAAGATACGAGCTTAAGAATACGTTCACAGATTTGTGACTGGCTGGAAGACTTCCTAAGTAATAGAACGCAGTACGTTGTTCTCGACTGCGAGTGTTCATCAGAGACAGTGTATCGTCAGGCGTGCCCCAGGGGAGTGTGACAGGACCGCTATTATTTTTTGTCTATATAAATGATCTGATGGACAGAGTAAGTTGTAATTTGCGGCTGTTTGCTGATAATGCTGTGGTGTATGGGAGGGTGTCGTCTGTAACTGACTGTTATAGCATACAGGATGACTTAGACAAAATTTCTAGTTGGTGCGAAGAATGGCAGCTAGCTCTGAATGTAGAAAAATGTAAGGTGATGCGAATGAGTAGAAAAAAACAATCCCATAATGTTCGAATACAGCATTAGTTGTGAGCTTCTTGATGCTGTCGCGTCGTTCAAATATCTAGGCGTAACATTGCAGAGCGATATGAAATGGAACGAGCATGTAAGGACAGTTGTGAGTAAGGCGGACAGCCGACTTCGGTTTATTGGGAGAATTTTGGGAAGATGTACTTCACCTGTAATGGAGACCGCGTATAAAACGCTTGTACGACCACGTCTTGAGTATTGCTCAAGTGCAAGCAGCAGATCATTTTAAAGGAAGACATAGAGGCGATTCAGAGACGAGCAGCTAGATTTGTTACCGGTAGGTTCGAACAATGCGCGAGTGTCACGGAAATGCTCCGGCAACTCAATTGTGGATCGCTGGAAGAAAGACGACGTTCTTTTCGTGAATTTCTGTTAAGTAAATTTAGAGGGCCGGAATTTGAAGCTGAGTGTAGTACGATCACGCTGCCGCCTACTTATATTTCACGTAAAGATAACAAAGACAAGATAAGAGAAATTAGGGCTCGTACGGAGGCATATAGGCATTCTTTTTTTCCCCGTTCAATTTGGGAGTGGAATAGGAAAGGAAATGCCTAGTAGTGGTACAGTGTACCCTCCGCCACGCACCTGACGGTGAATTGCGGAGTATGTATGTAGATGTACATGTAGATGATAGGCGCATCATAGTGTATGATTAAAATGGCGCGCCAATTGGAAACTTCTTCCAGAGCTGAAGTACGTAAGAGTGTTGCGGGCGTACCACCTCAATTGCACTTATTCGCAGAGAAATTCTTACAATACATGGACCAAGTTACTGTAGGAGAAATTACTTAAGGCTGATGAAAGAGGAGCTCTGACGAGACTAATTCTGTATGCTCGTTCCAATCCGTGCGGAGCTGGAATCTTGAGCACCCGGTGACAACGTCTCGATAACGACAGAAGAAATTAGTATCGTACCGCCGGCACGCGCTGCATCGCCAACAGTTGTAAAACGGCAAGAAAAATGCAAATTCGGTTATGGGATGTAAGTAGTTGGGTTGGTTTTATAGAGTAGGCGCGGCGGGCAGCGAAGCAGCACGGGCGGGCGCGGCGCGCATGCGGCAGCCCTCATCCGTTCAGGTCGGCTGGCGCGGTGTGAAGCCGCTGCCGGCCCGTTCACACATACACCCCCGCACGTGCCACGCCGGGGCAACGTCCTAATATTCCGCACACCGCGAATGCAAACGCCCTGCCCGCTCAGCCGTGACGGAAGCATCTAAACAGTGGCCGCGCGCGTGCCAGATCCGACACTTCGATTCCAGGATCGTTGACAGCGTACAGATGGTGATCTGCAGATAGTACACCCGATTCTTGATGTGTCCACTGTTCTGTCCCACTGTAAATATCATCTATACGCTGATGACCTTCAATTATATCTCACAAAGAAAGTACTCGGGCTCGAACAGACACATATACATCAAAATAGATCAAAAAAGATATAATGTAAAGGTCCCTTATTGCACTAGTGACACTCCCGCATCTGCAAAACTCTGCAGTTGTCCGTTAGAGGCCTCTGCGTGTGCCTCGCCACATTGCAATTTGACCTGTCGGTTCGCCAGTAGGGACGCTGTAGTGTGCCTCCGAAGTTGCGTTTTGTGACATTTGTGTGGTGAAGCGTCAGATGGAGCGGCGATAGATAATCAATCCTGCTAAAGTATTGCGATTGGTTGAGATGAAGTTACGAAGAACCATACTTCGTGAAGATGGTATTAGTGTAGAAGATGAATCATTTGCATGCTTTCTCATATCTGTTATGGTACAGAAATATGAGCATAAGTTAGATACTGTTGTAACACATAATGATGATAATAGGGATGATAATGACGAAGAACTCATTGCTAGCGGTAGTGCTACGGTAAGTGCGGGAAGAGGCGATGGAAGCAGTGGCAGTGAATACCAACAGTCTTCCGAGAAGAAGGTTAAAGTTGCAACTATCATCACGGCTTTTGATGACAATACGCTAGAGAACATGTACGACGATTATTACATAAGTTGTAGTTCAGATATCTGCTTTACGTATGGCGTCTACAATTACATCTACAGTGCTAACTAGAGCATGATTGCAAAGTTTTGCGTAAAGACGACACCCACCAGCACATTGAGGTGTACGTAGAGATACTGTAACCAAACGTTCATACAGATATGTTTGTTCGAGCCCAAGTACTTTCCTTGTCAGTGTAAGTCCTAAAAACCTAAGCACAGTTATCCAGCATGTAAACGCGGACTTACTTTCACTATCAAGATGGGCACATAGCATGGGCTTGAAACTGAATCCATCAATAACGCAGGCAATCTTAGTGGCCCATACAAGACTCATCACTCCACTGCTCAGAGAAACTCTTCCACCTTTAATACTTAACGACACACAAATACGCTTTTCTCATTCAGCAAAGAACTTCGTAGTAATATTTGATCAGCACTTGGACTGGACAGAGCACACAACCACAGTCTGTAAGAAAGTATACGCGTCACTTCATTCACTGCGGAAATACAAAAAAGCATTTCCTTTACAGTTGAAAAAGAAGCTCGTTGAGACACTAGTACTTCCCATTCTAGATTATTGTGATGCTATTCTGCAAGGACTGTCATACGAAAATTCACATAGGCTGGAGCTGGCGATGAATTCTTGTATTCGATACATTTGTAACTTACGTTTCTACGACCATATCAGTCCCCCATACAAGCAGTTATCTTGGCTACGTGCAGATAAGCGTCGAATCTATCATACATTATGTTTGCTGCATCGCTTCCTGAATCATTGCAAACCTTCTTACTTATCCTCAACGATAATACTACTATCTGAACAGCACAGCATAAACACAAGCTCTCACCAATCTAAAACTCTCTCTCTACCATCACATAACACCGAAATCTTCTCTAAATCATTTTCTGTATCGGGAACACGTCTGTGGAACAATCTTCCTCAACAGTTAAGAGAGATAAAATCAATTCAAAACTTTAAAAGATAGGTAAGGGTTCACCTTCTGTCACAATAGCCATCTTTTTCTCCACTTACCAGTCTGTAGCTCACTTTTGTCAATTCCTCCTCCCCCCACAAATGTTTCCCTTTCCTTTCGTCAGCAGAGATCTCTATTCATATATATCTCCCCTTCCTCACATCCATTGGTACAGTCATTTTTTAACCTCCTCCTCTTTCACTAATCATTTTCTCCCCTTCTGTTTATATTAAACTTAATTCAAATGCGTTAAACACCTATCTCCATGTAAATATCTCTGGTTATTATTAGTATTACTTTGATTTTTGTGTTATTATTATCATTATTATTATTATTATTATTATTATTATTAGTATTATCATATGTTGTTATTATTAATATTATTAAATACTTTGTTTATGTTGTTCCTGGTCAGATGTAAGATAGGGCCCTATGGCCCTAATCTGGTCAGATTAAATAACCAAATAAATAAAATAAATAAATTCTTAGACCAATCGATGTACCGTCACAAAAGTAAACGCGTACTCACTCTGACAGCCAGAATATTATCACCGACCACCTAACAGCCGGCAACGGCAACGCGTCTCGGCATGTGAGCAATGAGGACTAGCTAGGTGGCTGGAGGGAGTTCTCGATGTGGAGTATTCGTGTTTAGGGTGGAAACAATGCAGATATCCTTCAGGCATGCACACATATCTGAGCGAATGGGAACTGTGAGCGACTGCAACTGCAAATTTAATTACAAGAAATATATCCGCAATTTTGAGTATTAAATGTTCAAATGTTTGTAATTCTATCGGACCAAACTGCGTGGTCATCAGTCCGTAGCTTACAAACTACTTAAACTAAACTAACCTAAGGACAACACACACACCCATGCCCCAGGGAGGACTCGAACCTCCACGGCGAGCAACCGCGCGCTCCGCAGCGAGACGCTTTAGAACGCTCGGCTACTCCACCGCGGCTTTGAGTATTAATCAGCATCAGCTGTGCAGAATGATATTTTCACTCTGCAGCGGAGTGTGTGCTGATATGAAACTTCCTGGAAGTTTAAAATTGTGTACCGGAACCGGGACTCAAACCTGTGACCTGTGCCTTTCGCGGACAAGCGCTATACCACTGACACGACTTAAGGTCGGACGTCACGACTTAAATTCTGCCAGTAGCTAGCCTTCTGGCAGAATTTAAGTTGTGAGGACGGTCCGTGAGTCATGTGACCAAGCGAGGTGGCGCAGTGGTAACGCACTGGAATCGCATTCGGGAGGATGGTGGTTCAAATCCAACTCCGGTAATCCAGATTTAGGTTCTCCGTGATTTCCCTAAATCACTCCAGGCAAATGCCGGGATGGTTCCTTTGAAAGGGCACGGCCGATTTCCTTACACATCCGAACGCAAACACTCCGAGCGTAAGCTAGGTCCCTAATGAGCACGCTCTTGACGGGCCAAAAAACTCCAAGCTTCCTTCCTCCTTCTACACACCTTGCAAATTAGTCCACGCAAACTAAACTAAACTGCAGATATGGCATTAAAATTTAAAAAAGCAAGTGTTCATATAAGAATTGCATGAAACGTGTCAGCCGCGGTGGAGTAACCGAGCAGTCTAAGGCGCCTCGCTGCGGAGCGCGCGGTTGCTCGCCGTCGGAGGTTCGAGTCCTCCCTAGGGCAAGGGTGTGTGTGTTGTCCTTAGGTTAGTTTACCTTAGTGTAAGTACTTTGTAATCTACGGACTGATGACCATGCAGTTTGGTCAGATAGATTTACAAACATTTGAACATTTGTTTTGAAACGTGTCATCCCCTAGCACCTCATGTGAATTGAGGACATTTTCATGGTATGTTTTGACTTGGATTTTAATACATCTATAGATATGCTTATAAACACAAAACTAACAAACGTATTATACGAATCTTCATTAATATTCTCTATAAAAGACAATTTCAGTGAACACTTGTATCAAAAGCTATAAACACTGCAAACACAGAACGCATTGAGAAGCGGTTCGCTTCTGTGGAGTGGCCAAGCGTTCCAAGGCGCCTAGGTAGATAGCGCGCTGCTGCTCACCGTCGGAGGTTCGAGTCCTCCGTCGGCCGTGGGTGTATTTGTTGTCCTTAGCACAAGTTAGTTTAAGTAGTTTGTAAGCCTAGGTACTGATGACCAGAGTAGTTAAGTCCCATAGTGTTACAAACATTTCAACATTTTAGAAGCGGTTCTGTGTATTACGTGCAGTTCGACGACATCAACTATGAACTACTTTTTCCGGTATCGGAGGTACCGTTTTCTCTCTATGACGTAATATGCAGAGCTGCCCTCTGAACATGATTCTGTGCGACTAAACTCATAATCTCGAATTTCATTTTTCGACTTCTGGCCAGCTTTTCGGACGCTTCAGACCACTGTGCGACGTTAGGAATCTGTAAAGAAGGGTGGCTGCCCACATTTGGACGTGGTGTCACGTTGGTTTGGCCACTTGTTGACGACTCTCAGCACTGCACCCTTCGGACATCCGACAAGTCGTGCGGTTTACTAAGTGCTCGTGCCATCACAATCTGCCTTCGATGAAATTGAGAGATCTCGCGTGTCCTCCTCATTCTACACACGGACAGCATGCTCACATGCAGCGTGCATGTGTCTAAATAGGAGTTATTTCTCATAAGCTCAGGCTGGTATTGGCTGGGCGGGTTTATATCAACATTCGGTAGGTGGTCATCATGTCTTTGTGATCAGTGAATTTTTCTAAATATTTGCTGTTAAATCAGTGCATTATTATTATTATTATTATTAAAATTGCACAAAACTAGCTAATAATGATATATATTCGTTATTTACTACAGACGTTTTTGGTGTTTATCGTCATTTTCAAGAACATAGTGCATTAAACGACGACCATATTACGTTTTTAATTAACTGTCTTCTATTTTTCAATGGTATGGCTTGATGGTAAATATCTTAAAATATTGAACTTACTACGTTAAGTATAGTTGGATAGTAGTACAACAGTTCACCACTTACAACGTTCTACAGTTAAAAACTATAATTTACTAACCGGCCGCGGTGGCCGAGGGGACTGAGGCGCTCCAGTCACGGTCCGCACGGCCACTACGGTCGGGGATTCGAATCCCCCCCTCGGGCATGGATATTTGTGCCGTCCGTAGTCTTAGCTAGTTCGTACGTAGTTTGTAAGCTTAGGGACTGATGACCCCGTAGTTAAGTCCCATAAGTTCTACAAACATTTGAACATTTATAATTTACTATCAATATCAGTAACCAAAACTGTTCCAATGTTTATAAGTTATGGGACCTAACTGTAGTGCTCATAGGCCCCTAAACCTACAAACTACTTAAACTAACTTATCCTAAGTACAACACACACACACACACACCTATACCCGAGGGAAAAGTCGAACCTCCTACGTGGAATGGCCATGCGTATCATCGACATTAATCACCAACAGATAAAGGGAGCTGACAAACGACGTAATATGTACATCATTTCATCCTAGGCGTACTTGACAATGGCGATAAATGCCAAAATAGTCTGTCGTAAATAAAGGATATTTATCGTAAAGAGCTAGTTTTGTTTAATTTTCTAATAATAATGTCATTGCATGACACAAATTGTGCTGTTGGCCTTAAAGACAAAAAACAATGCAGTGAGAAGGTTCCATTCATACAGTACGACTCTACATGATCTGCAATACCTAACTGATTTAATTGTGTATGATTCTTCCGGGCCATATGGCCTTGGTCCACGATACATTTCTGTTCCAATATTTCGTCCAGAGCTGCGCTGGACATCCTCAGAGGTGCTTCTGGCGATGATGAATGTTTCCGACTGATCTTAACTATCAGTTGTCACTAGTCAAAGATAAAAAAACACAACTACCTATTCTGGAGAGACATAGTACATGTATCATTAAGCTTCATGGCTTCTTCCTTCCTGATGTAACTTATCACGGAAATCAATTTTCGAATGACAAATTTCTTCAGGTATGGGTATAATTTGAAGTCCGAAGGTGCCAGCTACAGCGAATCTGGTGAATGCTCTAGCAAATCCTACTTAACATCCCTCATTAACGTCACAATGAAATACTTTTTGTAAGTAGATGCTTTGTCTAGATGAAATTTAATTATTTTTGCGGTATTTTTAAATCTTTTCTTCGAAATACGTGCCGAGTATTCACGCCAAAGACGCGAAAACTGTGGAAAGTTTGGACCTTTTTAAAAACACTGTTAATTAATTTAGACTTTTTTCATGTTCACTGGAATGTTCTCACTGCTTCGTCTGTTGTTTCATTATTGACGTAAAGTGATCGATACGTGCACACTGTCGACTAATTCCATGTTTCTTACAGCAATCGATTTTCATCGGCATTCAAGGAATTCGTTACTCATCTCATAATCATCATTGTTAATACCACGAGTGAAATGTACCACACTACTGATTTTCTTGTATCTATGTTTTTAGCTGTTAAACATGGCTACATTAGCCGTATATCTTTACCGTATTGTAAATTTACGTGTGTTCGAATTCTGTCTTTCATTTCGTTACCGTTGAAAACGAAGAAGCAGACACGCTCCAATGAATCATAAATTAATTGATTTCCGTTTACTATTTTCAGAAGGCGTTCGTTTTAAAATATTCCACAAGTAATGCTGACATTTAATTGATGTAATTATGCTACGTGTACCACTGCAATCAAAATTGAATTGTATTGATATCATTTACGTGAATGTGCGTAGCTGAAGAAGTTTGCCTTTACCTTTAAAAAAATATGTTTTGAGTGAGAAATTGTATTTGCTAATGAGATTTTGTGCATTTTCACCTTGTTTCGGAAGTTCACTACCATGATTGTTTAAACACCCAAGGACATGAAGTATCAGCCTCCGCCTAGAGTTTACTTAACACTGCTGTGGAGACACTATGCAATGGAATCTACTATTGTCGCTGATAGCACACGTTGTTGACATACCTACCCTACCTCCGAGCAAATGGACTCGCCCGTCCGACGTCACCAGCGTGTGCACAATCGAGAAAAACAGTCACTTGTGAGCGAGCAGTCTAACGTAACGGTGTATCTACGTTTTCGAAACAGGAACAACGGAGTTGGATCAAGATTGAATGTGCCAGAGGTCGTACAGCACGACGGTGTCATCGAGGTCTTCAAGAGGCGTGCGGGGAATCGGCATTGCCGTACAGAACAGTGGCGCGTTGGCTAAAAGCCTTCTACGAAGGTCGGCAAACTGTGGCAGACATGAATCGGGCAGGTCGTACTAGTTTCTCAGAAGAAGAACAAGTGCAGTCTGTTGATTTTGATTTGATTCCGGAGATGAAGGAACCACTTCGTGGCATTCGCTTCAGAACTGTTCCAGAGATTTCACAGACAGTAGACCGCTCCATTCGCACCATCAACAGAACAGGCTCTGCTAACGGTATACTACGCCTTCCACATCGCTGGCAATGGTTTCTACACAACGCAGGTAACTACTTTGAAGGCCAGTAACAGGTTCAAACATGTAAATCTTTTGTATAGGTTGCGAGAAAATAGTTACCACTATTTTAAGTTCCGACCCTCGTATACAGAGAACACTGGAGACGCTATCCAAAAGGGTTTGCGCACCTT
Source organism: Locusta migratoria (assembly GCA_026315105.1). NCBI lineage: Eukaryota > Metazoa > Arthropoda > Insecta > Orthoptera > Acrididae > Locusta > Locusta migratoria. Next base: position 590,862,855 of record CM048755.1, on the reverse strand, counting down.
GGCTTCTGCTCCATTGAACCTCCATTACGAGTAGGGGATTGTTCACAGGTCAAGTACAGCCAGCGTGGAGCCAGCAGTCAAGAAAGGAGTAGGTCTACAACGTGACTCGTACAGGTGTGCCTCCCAGAATGTCGCACAATAGCGTATATAACAGGCATTATTACTGTCATTCACAATTCGTTCTTCACACTAAATTCGCCGAAACAGCCCACGAAAAGAGCAGGTCCGCGTTTCACTTCTGTGCTGAGGAGACCCGTTACCACATTCAGTGGCAGTCTGAGTAAAATGTGGCCACGTAAATCATACTAACAATACTCGGGTAGAAGTTTCCTGCAACTTCTCTGTGTACACATCCAGCCAACTGATGTAAGAGGTGCTAAATTAGACGTTTATAATCATAACATTACTTCTACAGAGTTGCAAGTAGAACTATAATACATCAAACTGAAAAAAAGGATAAACGTTCACAGGAGTGCTGTATCTGTGACGTATCAAGAGTGAGTGGAAGGCAATAATTTACTACTTTATTTTACTAATTTTGTTGTTATCGTTTAGAATACTTTCAATAGTTGTAGTGTACTATATGCGAAACATTACAAAAAAGAAAGAGACAAAAAGTAGAAACAAAAGTTTAACTGGCACAGATATCATTAAAATTTTAAAGTAACTTTTAAGACATCTGTCACAGTTAAACTTTTGTTACTACTTTTTGTCTCTTTTTGCTTTTCACTTTTCTCTCATTCCATTCTATTTAAGTCAGGTATAGGCTGAAATTAAAGCCCCACAATGCTAACCCAAACTCTGTGGTAAGCCTTCTACTTTATTTGATAACATTTTACAAGTATGTATTATTTCTGATACTATCTGTTTCTGAACAGTAGGACAATTTCCACATCAGTGCTTAGAGTACAAACAATTTTCAAATGTTCAAATTTTTGTAATTCTATGGGCCAAACTATTCTGGTAAGCAGTGGTAACACACTGGACTCGCATTTGTGAGGATGGTGGTTCAAATCCACCTCCAGCCATCCAGATTTAGGTTTTCTGTGATTTCCATAAATCACTCCAGGCAAATGCCCGGATGGTTCCTTTCATAGGGCACGGCCGATTTCCTTCCCCATCCTTACCCAAACAACCCGAGCGTAAGCTCCGCCTCTAATGCCACGCTGTCGTCAGGGTGTAAATCACTAATCCTCCTTCCTTTCCTAACTTATATGGACAGCATACATTCACACACACTCGTGACCGAGGGAGGACTAGAACCTCCGACGAGAGCAGCCGCACGATCCGCGACGTAACTCGCCACACCGCACAGCTATTCCCGCTCGGCACTCCGTGTACAGAAATATTCTGAGCTTTATATGGTGTTAACACCATACATTTGTTTAGACATATATTTCATCTGCAGTGTGGCTTTTATGTACTCTCTTACATCTAAGTTGCCATTATTGACTCAACATTACAATTTGCGTGGTAAAAATCTGTATAAGTTGTCCGTCTAAAATGCAACATCAAGAAGGACGGGAGATATCACAGTCAAATTTATTCAGCAGATGACACGCAGGACAAAGATCACACGATTTAAACTACGGCCCCATGTTAAGATGATGTAATCAGTGTAATGTGTTTCCGACGTTGTTGGCTTTACCACAGATACATGCCTCGGCATCGAATCAAAGAGCCTCTGGATGTGATGTAGCAGCGGGTAGTAATGCCGACCAGTCGTTTCGCAGTTGTCAAACAGACATTTTCGGTAGGCGAGAGGTGGGAAGAACAGAGAGGCCAAGCCCATAGGCGACGGTTATTTACAACTTGTACATTAACCAAACAGCTGTTATTAGACATGAAGGGCTTGAAAGGGACGTACTTGTTGGGAAGGGAGTAAGACAGGGTTGCAGCCTTTTTTCCAATGTTATTCAATTTGTACATTGAGCATGTTGTGAAGGAAAGCTGAGAGAAATTTGGAGAAGGAATTAGAGGTCAGGGTGAAGAAATAAAACATTGCGTTTTGCTCTGTTACTCTGTCAGAGACAACAGATGACCTGGAAGAGCAAATGAACGGAATGGACACTGTGTTGAAAGGAGCGAATAAGATGAACAATAACAAGAGCACAACTAGGGTAATGGAATACAGTATTAGAAAATCAGGCGATGCTGAAGGAATCAGATTAGGTAACGAAACAATAAAGCTGATAGATGAGTTTTGTTACTTGGGCAGTAAAATAACATATGATAGTCGCAGTACAAAGGATATAAAATGCAGAATGGTAATAGGAATAAAAGCGTTTTTTTAAAAATAGAAGTGTAAGGAAGTCTTTTTTGAAGGCATTTGTGAGAAGTGTTGCCTTTTAAGGGAGTGAAACATGGACAATAAATAGTTTTGACAAGAAGAGAATAGAACCTTTTGAAATGTGATGCTATAGAAGACGGCTGAAGATTAGATGGGTAGAACGCGTAACTAATGAAAAGGTACTGAACGGAATTGGGTAGATAAGGAATTTTTGTCATACCTTGACTAAAAGAACGGATCGCTTGGTAGGACACACTCTTTGACCTTAAGGAATCGTAAATTTAGCATTGGTGGGAAATGTGTGGGGGGAAAATTGCGGAGGGGGAGCAAGGGACGAATACAGTAAGCAGATTCAGATGGATGTGGGTTGCTGTTCTTACGAGGAGATGACGATGCTTGCTCAGGAGAGAGTAGGGTGGAGAGCATGAAACTAGTCTCCGGACTGAAGACCACAACAACGACAGGCGACGGGGAAGTCTTTAACATTTCGTACCACGTGTGCTCTCGCATGACCGTGTTGCTTAGTACCAAAGGTATAGAACGACAAAAACCTCCAACACTTCAGAGACGTAATTCAGGCAGTTTAGTGAATCGACAATGTTTCTGCCTGCATCACCACAGTTGTCGAATGAAAGTCTGGAGACAATGTGGTGATAGACTGTTGAACTGTTGTCGTACGCATCGCCGTAGTGGTCCTGCACCCAGCATTATGGTCTGAAGTAGAATTGGATTCTACTTCCATAACCCCCTTAGTAGGTACTCTAATCAGCCAGCGTTTCATCTCTGCAATGTTGGAGCCTGTTGCCATCCCACATATTTGTAGCTCTTCGACGGCGACACTACACCATTATAATACACTACTATGCGTGGCACACATTTTTCACAACTTCTTCGTCATCCATGAAATTCCCCTCATGGGCTCAGCATTAATTTGCTAGGTACGGTCTTGGCGAACCCAGGGTCCGAGCTGTGGACTATGTCGCGCGAACAGTCCGCCACACCGTAAGCTCTGCGCATGCTTCAACGACCATCTTTCGGTGCGACGGTGGAACGTTGTACGTTTTAGAGCCCAGGGATCTTGGCTTAATCGTCCGGGTCGCGAGGACGGTACAAACCTCTATTAAAAAAAAAAAAAAAAAAAAAAAAAAAAAAAAAAAAAAACCTCAATCTCAAGGTATGCTACGTGCCGAGGAGATGCATGGAAGTTGAGGTTCAACAGTCACTAGCGAGCAACCTCTGAAGAACATGTGCTGCTACGTATGATCCCAAGCGTTTCCTTCCATGGCCACACCATAGGAAGAACGCAGAGCTCGTCAGCAAATTGAGGCGTATGCTCCCCCAATGCTGTAAAACAGATGGTGAATCATTTATGTCGACTAAGCCCCTGCTTTTTGTTGAGAACATAAAGGACAAGTTCGGTGATGTGGAGGGAATATCCAAGATGAGATCTGGTTCTGTCCTCATAACGTCATCCCCAGCCCAGTCACGGGCGTTGCTCACTTGTGATAAGCTGGGTGATGTTCCCGTTAGTATCACTCCACACAAGAGCCTGAACATGGTGCAGGGCATTGAATTTCATAGGGACATTTCATTGTAGTTGGATGACGAACTGTGTAAGAACTTGGAGAGGCGTGGAGTACAATTTAATCGGCGCGTGTATAGGGGTCCGAATGACAACAGGATTGCCACCGGTGCCTTCAACTTGGCTTTTGAGGGTGATTCACTGCCCTAGATGGTCTACCGGTGTGACGTCAAGCCCTACGTTCCTCCCCTTATTCGCTGCTTCAAATGCTGGAGGTTTGGTCACATGTCGTTCTACTGTGTTGCCGACCCCACCTGTCGGGAATGCGGACGTGCGTCACACCCAGACGTCCCATGTAATCCTCCTCCGGTTTGTGTTAACTGCGGCCTACACCACTCTCTCTGCTCACCCAACTGCATAGTCCTTCAGAAGGAAAGGGAAATAATGCAATATAAGACCCTGGACAGGCTATCATGTTCGGAGGTAAAGAAGAAGAATTTAAAGCACCAACCTGTGAGCAATAAACAACCTTACGCCACAGCTACAGCTCCATTATCGTTGCCATATCTGTCGACACCAGCTTCTGTTTTGTCTTCTGTTGTGGGCCCCCAGGGCCAACCCTTAACACCTGCCCCCTCAGTGTTTGGAGGTGCCTCCTCTTCTGTTGCCCCAAGGTGCCTCCTTTGGGAGCAATAACCCCACAAACAACAGGGACATCAGTCCCCTCGCCTGAGCCAGAAAAAAAAAACAGCCATATCTAGCTCCACTCGCGAGGAAGGGTTCCAACCCTTCCTTCAATGATTTCTCCCACTGGTACAGTGGATACCAATGAGTGGCTGAAAGAGCCACCAACTGCTGGTCGCAGGGCCTCAAGGGCATCCTCAGTCCCTGAGAATGGACCCAGAAAGCCCTCCCAGAAAGAGAAACCTAAGGAACCACGAGAGAAAAAAAGAAAAACCCAATGAAGAAAGACTCCATGGTGGCTACTGGGTCACCACAACACACCTCTACTTCTGAGGACGAGATAGAGATCCTCGCGTTCCCTGAGGACTTAGCAACTGCTGATTCTTCGGAAGCCATGGACATTGAGGCTCTGCCTCAGCAATCAGCAACAGCAGATGGTTCTGTGAACGACACTGTAGCTTCGAAATCAGAATGTCTCAGCGACCAGGAGGCACTATGATCCTGCAATGAAACTGTGGTGGTTTCTTCCGTCATTTGTCCTATCTGCAGCAATTACTGTGCCGCTTCCCAGCCTTTTGTGTAGCCTTGCATGAAACTTGGTTTCCTGTGCAGAGGTCCCCAGCCCTTCTTGGCTATCAGGGCTATTACAAAAATCGTCCCTCGTACGACAGGGTCTATGAAGGTGTATGCTTCTATGTCCTTGCCAATGTCTCCAGTGCCCCTGCACCTCTCCACACGACTCTCGAGACAGTGGCTGTTAGAATACGAGCTCTGCAGCAACTGACGATCTATTCCATCTATCTACCTCCGGATGAGGCGGTCTCACTTATTGACCTTGCTGCCCTGGTGGCACAACTTCCCCAACTATTTCTGCTTCTGGGGGACTTCAACGCCAATCGTCCATTGTGGGGTGGAACAGAGACAACCCACCATGGTAGGAACGTTGAAACGTTATTACTACAAGACATTTGCCTCCTTAACACAGGTGCCCCTAAACACTTTATAGTGTGGCATATGGAACGTTTTCAGCCATTGAACTGTCCGTCTGTAATCCAAGTCCTCTCCCACATCTCGCTTGGAGGGTCCACGATGACCTGTGCGGCAGCGACCACTTTCCTATCTTCCTGTCGCTGCCTCAGTGCCCACCTGCTGACCGCCTGCCTCGCTGGTCCCTCCATAGGCCTGACTGGTCGACTTACAATTTGGCTGTTGTGCTTTCCACTCCACTTCCAGCTGAAGTTGATATCGTTTTTCAACAGGTCACAGAAGCCATTGTTTCCACTGACGAGAAAGCTGTTCCCACCACGCTTGGCTCACCTGAACGTAAGTCGGTGCCTTGGTGACACCGGAGATCGCTGAGGCCATCCGAGAATGTTGGCGAGTACTACGACGCCACCGACGCCACCCTTCTGTAGAACATCTTATTGTCTTAAAGCGTCTCCGGGCCCAGGCCCGGCGACTGATATAGCAAAGCAAGAGGGACCCCTGGGAGAGGTACATCGCCTCCATCGCTTCCCATGGCTCTCCTTCGCTAGTGTGGTGCCAACTTCGACGCCTCTTTGGGTGCCTCCCACCGACAGGAATCCGGTGTCTCAGCATTCGGGGTACAACCTGTGTCGACCCTGCGCCATAGCTGAGCACCTGGCAGATCATTATGCTCGCAGCTCAGCGACTGTTGCTTATGGTGCAGACTTCTGCGCCCTTGAGAAAGCGAACAGAGCAAAGTCAGATTTCTTTTCGAACGCGACGCTGGGAGACATACAACGTCCCTTTACTGAGTGGGAGTTTGAAAATGCCCTTGCTGCATGCCCAGATACCTCTCCTGGATCCGATCGCATTCATAGTCAGTTCCTCCGAACCTGTCAGCGAACTTCAAGCGCCATCTTCTCGCCCTGTTCAATCGTCACTGGCTTCAGGGTGTTTTCCCATCCCAATGGCGGGATAGCATCATCATCCCGGTGATGAAGCCTGGGCCGGATCCGCAGGTGGCTGATAGTTATCGACCGATCAGCCTCACCAACGTTCCATGCAAGCTCCTCGAACGCATGGTGAGTCGGAGGCTCATGTGGATCCTCGAGGACCGGTGACTCTTGGTGCCACAACAAGGGGGGTTCCGTCAGGACCGCTCCGCTATCGACAATCTCGTGTCGCTGGAGTCGGCCATCTGTACAGCCTTTACTCGCCGCGAACGTCTGGTTGCCGTCTTCTTTGACCTGTGGAAGGTGTACGACACCACATGGCGCCATAGTATACTGTCTACGCTGTACGACTGGGGCTTACGAGGTCCACTTCCTGTATTCATACAGAACTTTCTCGCGCTGCGTTCTTTTCTGTTTTCGTGTTCGAGTTGGTACCTGTCTCAGCCCACCTCATTATGAAGAAAATGGTGTCCCACAGGGTTTCGTTCTTAGTGCCCCTTTATTTTTAGTCGCCATTAATGGTCTTGCTGTGGGGTTATCATTTTCCACTTACTTGTATGCCAATAACTTCTGCATGTATTATAGCTTCAACAGCATTGGCGTTGCTGAACAGTAATTGCAGATAGCTATTCGAAAGGTGCATTCGTGGGTGTTTGCCCATGGTTTCCAGTTTTCTGCATCAAACACCTGGGTAATGCATTTCTGTCGATGTCGGTCGGTACACCCGGAACCTGAACTGTATCTGGCTGATGACCTGCTACGTGTCGAAGAGACGCACCGTTTTTTGGGCATGCTATTTGATTACCGTCTTACTTGGGTACCGCATCTTTGACATCTCAAACGGAATTGCTGGCGGCGTTTGAACATCTTGCGTTGTCTGAGCCTCACCGTTTGGGGAGCGTCACGCCCAACGCTCCTGCAACTTTGCAAGGCCCTTATTCAGTCGCACCTAGACTATGGGTGCATAGAGTACGATTCGGCTGGGCCTTTGGTACTACAGACATTGGACCCAGTTCTACATTGTGGTGTCCGTTTGGCGACGGGGGCTTTTCGCACAAGCTCTGTCACAAGCCTTCTCGTCGAAGCTGGGATTCTTTCCCTGCGGTTCCGCTGGCAACACCTGCTATCTTCTTTTGTTGCCCATGTAAAGGCCTCGCCCTTCCACCTGAACCGCCGGCTCCTTTTTCCAGACTCTGCACTCCCTATCCCTCCACGACGGCCCAGGTCGGGTTACCCGATCTCAGTCCCTGTTCGTTACTTTCTTTCGTCTCTCGAATCCTATTCACTTCCTACCACTTTCCAATATTCCTTTCAAATCCCTCATTGGTCCATTCCTTGTTTGCAGCTCTGTCTGGATCTGTCTCATGCCTCAAAGGACTCAGTTTGCCCAATACATCTCCGTCGCCAGTTCCTGCAACTCCTCGATTCGTTCTGTAGCGCTGAAGCCATTTACACAGATGGTTCCATATTAGATGGCCATTCTGGGTATGCGTATCTTCAATAACGACCATATGGAATAGCATTCTCTGTTCGTGAGAGTAGCATTTTTACTCACAGAGATGGTCGCCATTCTCAGATCTCTGGAACACCTCAACGCCTGCCCCAGGGGGTCATTTGTCATCTGTAGTGACTCCCTGAGTGGCTTACAGGCGATCGACCAGTGTTTCTCTCACCACCGATTAGTGCGGTCAATCCAAGATACTGCATACTCTCTCGACCGATCTGGCCGCTCTGTGGTCTTTGTGTGGACCCTAGGCCACATCGGCATACCGGGGAATGAACATGTTGATCGGTTGGCCAAGTAGGCCACTATGGCAACGTATCTCTATATTGGCGTCACGGAACCAGATCTCACAGATCTCAAATTGGCGTTGCGCAGGAAGGTGCGTGAGGTTTGGAGCACCGAATGGGCTACCGCGAGTTCACTGAATAAGCTTCGGACAGTGAAGCTGTCCACGGCTCTGTGGAAATCTTCACTGCGGCCCATACGTCGAAAGTCTGTTGTCCTCTGACGCCTCCGTATTGCGCATACATGGTTAACCCACGGCTATGTCCTTCGCCGTGAGGGGCCGCTCGTGTGTCGGTTTTGACAGTAGTCCATCTTCTGATGGATGGAAATTAAGCGTTTCCGGACACATGTCGACATAACATATTTTATTTCTTTGTGTGTGAGGAATGTTTCCTGAAAGTTTGGCCGTACCTTTTTGTAACACCCTGTATATGTAAAAATGTTCCAATTAAAAATCATGACCACACATTTCCGCAAACTACTAAGAAAAGCCGAAACTTGGAGACATCCAAATCCGAACCTAGGAGAATTTCAACTAGATCACGTGGCCATTTTTAAAAGGTATATCACGGAATTTATGAATGTTAAAATAGTCAGAAACGGGGAATTCGATTCAGATCATTATCTCTCTAAGATGAAAATAAAATTTCTGCCATCAAAAAGAAAAAAAGGCGACCAAGAAAGTGATCAGATACAACAGCATACAGCTAATATTAGAAAAGAAAATACAGAAAAATTTAGAGAAGAAATGAAGACAAGTAAAAAAGGCGACTGGCGTTAACTCCAGATACAAATAACTCAGGCAGCACAGAAAACTTTAGGATTGGCTAAGAATAAAAATAACAAAAAGACAAGGTGGAAAGAGGAGTGTGAAGAAGCGCTAATACAAAGAGCTCTAAAATGGAGGTTTTCGAAAAAAAGAGGGAGGCCTTTAACAATTCAGGCAACAAAGAAAAGAAACATAAAAAATAATCCGGGAGATCAAAAGAAACTGAAAATTCTCAGCTTATAGAAATAGAAGAAAATTACAGCAAAAACAATAATAGAAAGGCTCTTCAATATAGTCCATTTCTTCTTCACCGCAAATGTTGGAACTCTCCAGAATCCTAGGTCCCATTGCATTACAAGACGTAATGGTGGATTCCTCATCAGAGTTACCACCTGCGGCAGAGAATCCATTGTGCGAACTTTCCATTTTGCGACTTGAAGCTGTAAATTGTAAAGAGTATTAATTTATTATTATTGTCTCATTTCCTTTAATGTTCACCCTGTCTCGAGAGGGATCCACAGTAATCAACTTTTGGCACATTTATTTTATTTAACTTTGCGGACCTGTCGCCTCAGTCCTAAGTTACCGAGGGGAGAGAAGCCGTGTGCGCTAACTCTTGGTAAATTGTGTAAGTTTTGTTCTGCCGGCCGCGGTGGCCGAGGGGAAACAAAAGAAAAAAAGGGGACTGCGGCGCGACAGTCACGGTCTGCACGGCCACTACGGCCGGGGGTTCGAATCCCCCTGGGGCATGGATATTTGTGGCGTCCTTAGTGTTAGCTAGTTCATAAGTAGTTCGTAAGTTTAGGGACTGATGACCCCTTAGTTAAGTCCCATAAGCTATACAAACATTTGAACTTTTTTTTTTTTTTGTTCTTTCTATCGAATTTTAACTGTTTGTACATCATATTGCCTGTGGCGGAAAGTGTGAATCAAGTAAGCATTTGAGAAACCGAGCGTGGGAAACCTCGTTAAAACTACACGCAAGCTGATCGGTAGACCAGCCATGGTCATAAATCCGCCACATGGTTTGATCCTGGTTTGCCTCAACTGAGTTTCTCGAGGTAACGCTCTCCGCGTTACACTGTACAACACTTTATAGAGTAATGAATACATGGAATTTAAAAATAAATTCTAGTGATGTTAATATTCCGTTATTTTTGGCCCACTTCAGGTTACGGTAGTAACACTAAAAGTTGGCCTTTGCGATCGCCTTGTGACAGCTCGAATTTTAAATGTCAATAACGGTTTAACCTTTCATCTTACACGAAAACTGACAAAACTAGTTTGTAGAGGACAAACTTCTGTACAACTTTGCTCTTTTATGTTTTTTCATATATCACATAGTTTCAGAGATATTTGCAATAATAAAGGCGATATGACGATATCTGTCTGTCTGTCCGTCTGTCTGTCTGTAACGTGTTCCCACTTTTTAGGTCGAACCGTTCTACCCATTGGCGCCAAATCTTACGGACAAAATTGTTGGCCACCAGCGACCAGAATCTGAACTTTTTCAAATATTTAGGCCAAAAATAGTTTAGTAACACTAAAAAAGGCCATTGTGATGCCCTTTTGACAGCAGAAAACTGCAAACGAACCGTTCATCTGACACGACGAATGAATAAATTAATTTGTAGAGAAGAAAATTCTCCACAACTTTCCTCTCTTCTGATTATTTTCGTAATTTGCAGCGTTACAGAGATATGTGCAAAAATAACAGCGATTTGACACCGTCACTTAATTTACGTACATCAGGCGTTAGGAAATGTCACGTGACATTCCTCGGCCAAAACACACCCTGGCATACGCAATCTTGCTTTCTGTATTTTATGATTTTCTTATTATAACTTACGCGTTTTCATTTCAAAGCAACGGTCTACTAAAGAACTAACAAAACCACGTCGTTCTTAGTTCGATAAATGATAATTTAGTGTCTAAAAATGCCATATTGGCATCAGTTAACAACTGCCATCAATAGTAGCAGATTTAAGGAACGCTATTGTAATCGTTCTCCGTAGAGTAGCGGGCAGCGCGTTTTTTTGTAATACACGAGGTCGGTAGTTCGAAACCCACTACTACCAAATCAAATTTTTCTCCTTTTTTTCTAAAAGGATTTCGGCCACTTTCATTAATTAAATAGAGCTTTGTTCTGGTATATTTACAGTTCTGCATATGAAAGAATGCTCCGTCTAAAATGCGCGTTTGTTCTATTTCGTGAACATGTCGTGAAATACGTAACAACGAATTAAACAATGGTCTTCTGAAGCACATGCGCGTAAACTGGAAGAATACTTTAATAATGAATATTCTGAATAACTTGCTGATACTAGTACTGATATAGTACTTAATCTATATACAAAGTAACTACTATCATTACGTCATTTACAACAGTCATTGTAACAGTATCTCCCCAGTTTATGTACATGTGATAAAGAAGTCTATGTTTGCAGTTCTTTGGTTCGTATTTCATGGCATGTTCTAGAAACAGACCAAATGCACTTTTCAGAGAAAGCGCTGTCACCTTCGAACAACTCGGAATCTTGCGGAATATAGTTTTGTTCAATTAACAAGAATGTGCGAAAACCGTTGTGAAAGAAAGAGGAAAAAATTGTATTGGTGGTTCTATTTTTTTATCATTTTTATATTTTTTGTCTTCAGAGAGATCAATGCTTTGCGCTCGTTTGTTCACGTTCGTTCTGGGTTGTTCGTTGAGAATTTTGCTCAGTTTTTTTATTACAGATGGCTTTGAACCCTCTTCCTCTCTTTTCATTGATTCTTCGGTTTGATCGGTACTTTGTGGACTTTGATTTCTTTTGTTTTATTTTGATCGTTTCGTCGTTGACTCAGTATTTTCGTTACGGAGGACGTTCAGCTACCATGCCGGGAACCCTCTGAGCGATCGCGCTGAGCCACAACGCCCCAGCAAGTTTCGAACCACCGACTAACATGCTCGTACGTCACAAACTAATTCGTCGCCCATTACGGCACGGCGAACAGCTAATTCGTAATTCTCGTACCATCGATGGCACGTTTTAACTGCTAACATGGCATTTTAGACATTAGATAATAATTCATTGTCCTAAGAACGACGTGTTTTTGATAATTTTCATTGCTTTGAAATGACAACGCTTGAGTTACAATAAGGAAACATCAAATACAGAAAGCAAGATGGCGTATGCAAAAGAGTTCCAGCAAATAGTGTTCCAGCCAGGCTACAGTCACTCTACCGAACGCCAAATGTACGCTCTGTTCCTTCCAGGCTATAGTCATTCGTAACAAGTACAGGCAAAGAAAATAAACATTGAATAAACTACCAAGGCAAGACAAGTGTAATATTTTAACGGAAAAATATAATGAAAATGTGGGAGAGATATTGAAACAATAGTTTAAAGACGTAAAAGTTCAAACAAGAGTATGGTTGTCAAAGCAAAACTCAAATATCAAATAATTTTGGCTGCTTGTTAAAATACGGTCAGAAACAATATTACTAGTTGGGTGCACATATTTTATCACAATAGTAGAGTCGTGATCGTACCGCCCATATTTTTTTATCATATACATTATCGTTATTTTTGTCCGATAAGTTTGCAAAAAGTCATAAAAATACCAGCAAATTTAAAGTGGGCCGTAAAACACGGTCAGTGTGATTTTTTCGTAACAGACGTGTGTGGCACCAATATCGTGGAAATCACTGTGGAGAAGATGCTGACTACTAAGAAGATTAGTAGGATTCGATTGGTAGGTGATATGGATGGAATAAAATAGTAATAGACACGAAATAGAAAAACAACTTATAGATGTAGCGCTTACAAGGCGTAGAATCTATTAAGAAGATTTTCATGTATTCATACATACCTAGTAAATAAATATCTATTACATAGTTGTTTCAGAGTTTAAAACTGTAAGGAAAAATTACCATTGTTCTGTTAAGGTTTAGAGAGATCATGGCTGACCGAATACGTGAGACATGCGCGTGTCGGTTTCTCAGGATAGCGAAATTCAATCACAGCGCCGAAAGAACGCATTACGGATCCGTCAGAGGAGCTTTCGTCGCAACAGTTCAAATGTTTGTAAATCTATCGGACGCAACTGCGTGGTTATTACTCCGTAGCTTACAAAATACTTAAACTAAGTTAAACTAACCTAAGGACAACACACTCATCCATGCCCGAGGAAGGATTCGTACCTCCGACGCGGAAGGCCTCGCGATCCGCAACGTGGCGCTACAGACCGCTCGTCTATTCCCGCGCAGCCGCAGCAGTTCGATTAAAAAATGTTCAAATGTTTCTAAAGCTTATGGGACTTAAATGCGGGGTCATCAGTCCCTAAACTTACAGACTACTTATGAACTAGCTGATAGTAAAGACAGCACAAACATCCATGCCCGAGGGGGAATTCGTAGCATAGCGCCTCAATGCGCTCGGCCACGCCGCCGCGGCGCAGCGGTTCGTTATAGGATAATAATAGTATAGTATCAGTTAATTACAGTAGCGTCCCAAAACTCGTCTCACTTAAAAACGGCTACAATGCTCACATAGTATTGTGGAGAGAAAACTAGCTGAAACCCAACATCAGCAGCAACAAAATTCTAAACACGGACTGGAATGTATATCTCAAAAATAGGATGAACAGTGATAGTTCAGGTCTATTTACATGAATAAAAACGCTATATATTTTGTTATATTATTAGAGATTCAGAATGCGAAAGAATGTGGCTCAAGATATGTGTTGAATGGGGCTCGAACTTGGTCAGCGTATGTTGTTATAGGCCGCTTTCTTGGAACGTCTGAGGGAAAAGATGGAGAATGTAACACGTAAGCCGGCCGCGGTGGCCGAGCGGTCTGCTGCGCGTCAGTCACCGTCTGCACGGCTACTACGGTCGGGGGTTCGAATCCCCCCTCGGGTATGGATATTGGCTAGTTCATAAGTAGTTTGTAAGTTTAGGGACTGATGGATGACCCCGTAGTTAAGTCTCATAAGCTCTACAAACATTTGAACGTTTTTAAGACGTAAGTTTTCTAGTCATATCATATCATAGTTTTAATTGCAGATTTTACCTTGTCGACTATACACTAGGAGTCTGAAGTGATTAGGGTGAGTAAGTAGTTACCTTGAGTAGTTAATCAGAGAACTGAGTCGTGAAGTTAACATCTTACACCTGCTGGTGACAAATAGGGTGGAACTTTTCGACTGAGCATACAACAGGGAATTCGTATCACAAGGCTGTTAAGGAAACACTGAATGCGGCTGTAAATAAGTAAAGAAAGAAAGGCAGGAAAGGCAGGAAGTTGGAGAGAGTGACACAAGACAGATTTCAAAAAAACTGAGAGTGAAATTAGAAAATCTCTTCACCAGCACTGTTAATGTTGAGCAACAGTAACGTTCAGCACCAATGGACAAGGATCAGTACACTTTAGACAGATACAGTATGAGCAGAACAAGGTAGCTGAGACTGAGAAAAGACCCATATTTCTTTACAACTGTGTGAGGAATCTTCTACAAAAGCAAAGAGAGCTTCACTGTACATTTAAACGTAGCCAAAGCCTCACAACGGAAATAGACCAAAGCAAACTAAAATTATCATGAGGAATGCCCGTTGTTGAAACAGTATGATAACACGTCTGAGGCCAAGGTTTGAGAATTGACAGTATTGTCCGAAACAAGTGACCATAGGAATTGATAGAATAGCAACTGTGTCGGCAATTTAAAGTAAAAAAAAATCACTAGGAGCATTGGTACAGCGTAACACTCCACTGTTGCTTTCCTATAGTTACACTATAATGTACTGTTAGTTTGCAACGAGAAAATTTCATAAGAATATAAATTAAAAGATCAACACACGACGCTATATGCCAGTGGACAAAGAAATAAATGAATTTGGAAAGTTGACAGTTTCGAGCATTGTTCTTTCCACATTCATTTATGGTCCATCTACAATTAATAATGAGTTATTCTCTTATTAATTAGGTATTACAGCAACGTTACACTAATTCATGTCTCTAAGTGCTCAGAAAACCATTTCGTTGTCCATACACGGTCTTGGCTCCGAGAATGGGTTTGATATTTTAGCGTGTTAAAATTTCCTTCTTTATTAACTGAACTGCAATTTCAGAATTTCACATTATCTATTTATCTCTGTAGATCACCAGCATAATCCAATAGTTTGTCTCAAAATCCTCCCTGTTCCTATAGAAATAGTAATTGATGTTTTAATAGGCAGTGTTACTCCCTTTATGTGCTATAGAGTTTTATGATATATTTCAGTTTCCTGTTAGAGCGGAGGATGGTAAACACTGTAAGAATAATAATGGTACCTTAATCAAGAGCAAAATTATTTGTAAAAGTTTACAGAAAATAATGATAAAAGATTCAGGATTAACTCTCGAGACCTAATATGCTGTTCTTTCTTTCAGAAGATATTATTGTACTGTTGAGTACGTCGTTGCGTTCGAAAACGCAGATACTTGCACATGTCAGATCAAATAGTGTTTTATATTTATATGACGGCAGGTTCTTGCATTAATAAAAACTAATATTGTTCTTATGAAAACATGAACTTGGTCAAATGTTCAAATGTTTGTTAAGCTTATGGGACTTAACTACGGGGTCATCAGTCCCTAAACTTACAAACTACTTACGAACTACCTTATACTAAGGACGGCACAAATATCCATGCCCGAGGGGGGATTCGAACCCCCGACCTTAGTGGCCGTGCAGACCGTGACTGGAGCGCCTCAGTCCCCGCGGCCACCGCGGCCGGCCATTAACTTGGTGCTGCTTCGTATCAAAGCTTGCTGTCGTTGGAAAATTCTTCGTAGCCTTTTTTCACAACGCACTTTATCGTTATTCGTTATGGTAACTACTGCTTTTGTATCGACACAATTGGCGTATCTACCGAAGTTAAAACATTTTATCATACGAGACATCAAACATCACAAAAAGTTAGTGTTATAGCTCACTCCAACTTCATCAATTAAGATACAGACATCTCGACTCTTAAGAAGAATCAGGAAAGCTCTTTTCGGCGTACCTCCGTCAATGTTATACGTTCATTCACTGCTTACAAGGACTATGGTGCCGTAATGTAAGTGGGAAACATAACGTGCACCTTTGAGGGAGAGAAACCATTTTTACGACTACAGTAATGTGAAGTCGGGTTGTTCTTCATCTTGTTATTGTTTGCACTGACCGAAAGAGGGAGGGTCACTAAGAAACTGGACTGATACTCTAGCGAGCTGTGGTTAATTTCCAAACCCATCCATTCCAATTTGTGTTTCATGTTGTGTCTTTAAACACCTCAGAATAACGGATTATTGCTTTGAACAGACGTGGCCCAATTCCTTCTTGCTATTTATCTATAACGTTCTTGTCAAGGACGAGCCGCTAAATCGAAATCTTCAAAAATGTTCAAATATTTGTAATTCTTATGGGACCAAACTACGTTGGTCATCATTCCATAGACTTACAAACTACTTAAACTAAGTTAAACTAACTTAAGGATAACACACACATCCATGCCCGAGGGAGGACTCGTACCTCCGACGCGGGAGGTCGTGCGATCCGTAACGTGGCGCTCTAGACCGCTCTGCTACTTCCGCGCGGCTCGAAATCTTCATTCATCTCTCCTGCAGTTGGAATTCTTTATACCACTTACCCCTCTATGCATTTAATAAACTTTGTCTTTTGGTTCAGTTACTCAGTAACACCTTTCCCATGGCCCTAATCTGCAAGTATATTTAATTGTTGGACAGTGGCACATTAATTTATACATAGAGACAAGCCATGCGTTTACTAGCTCACCTTGTGACTCACAAACTTCTGTCGTATTATTTGCTCACATTGCCACAATATATGACAAACTATCTACCTGAGACACCGCAACACCTTACTACGACCCCTTTAAGTCATTGATAATGCATCTAAATATTATTCGTATATCTAAATGGAATCTCTAGATTAGTGGAATAATCATTACATTCCCTTGTATTACGAACTGTCTGCGAAGAAACTATTTCCATGGTTGAATTTGCAGCAAATAACAAAATATTTACACTGACACAACAATGGGACCATTCTCGAGATGTGCCGGGTGATTGTTACTGGATTTAGCACGTTCGTGATGCCTCACGCCACTGGGGCTTGAGGGCCGCCTTGCCTCCCGGACGACGCAAGCCTTTGTGACATCGCAGAACCCTCACGTCATCAAGACCCATAGGCTCGGTCCAGCCTGCAGGTTAAAAGAAACACTCTGGCCAGGCCCTCAGTACACAGTTTGCTGTCATTGAGCCTGATTCGTCCTTAAGTTGTGTCAACTGATTTTTTTCAGCTCTTCAAGTAATCTTCATTACTCCACCATCTGGATATTTTTCGTTCTGAATGGTAAGTTATCTCATAAGCGCAATATCCCAGGGACACATTGAAGATTTTTTCAGAGGCACCATGGGCCTGGGCTTTTTGACGAAACTGGAGAGGGGGTCGAAACACCTCTAGCTACGTCCTGGTCTGTTAGAGCTATTAATAACATATAGTTCAGTTCATGTACGTCTAATGGATGGTTCCTAACGTCGAATCAGTGAGTTCTTTGGGCATCTGCGATCGACGTAAAAATTGTGAAAAATAAATAAACCTTTTTTCTTCCATTGGACGACAAATGGTCACTAATAGGATTACTTTTCCTCTATAACTAAATAATAAACATCCACTAGTATTTCTATAACTAATATTTTCCTGTATAATAAATAAATTCTTTACATCGATTTTTACTTGTCCCCAATTTTCTGAAACTCTTGTGTCTAAATTTGAACGGGAAGTATTCCAAGAAAAGTAAAAATAAAAATTAGTAACGTTACAAAATAGATCATAATATGAAATAAACCGTTCAAAATATGAATTCAAACTTGAAAACAACAATTTGCTATATAGATAAGGGTTCGTTGCTAGTTGTTTGTTATGCGGGTTTGCCTACCACAACAGCACTATCTATCCTAACGGCCTGCGCAAGACACTGTGCCGTAACGTCAAAATTATACTGATATCGTGGTATCAACATTTTTTTTCTCGGTATGTATCGTATTGTTGGCCACTGAAGGTTCAATTTACGTCAGAAAAGAAGCCAGGTCCAAGTGAAAATAAATCACCAGTCAATCGTCCCGAACATGTTATTGCAGTTGAACGCAATGGAATAGCCGCGGTGGAGTAGCCGAGCGGTCTAAGGCGCTTCGCTGCGGAGCGCGCGGTTGCTCGTCGTCGGAGGTACGAGTCCTCCCTGGGGCATGGGTGTGTGTCTTTGTCATTAGGTTAGTTCACTAAGGTTTAAGTAGTTTGTAAGCTACGGACTGATGACCAAGCAGTTTGGTCCGATAGATTTACAAACATATGAACATTTTCGCAATAGAATCCGCATTTAGTGAAAAATTTCGTAGCTCATCTGGAGCGTCGATATTTGTAGTGTAGCGGTGGAGTGGCCGAGCGCTCTAAGGTGCCTTACTGCGCAGAATGCGGTTGCTCACCGTCGCCGGTCGCGGTGGCCGAGCGGTCTGTGGGGTGCCAGTCACGGTCTGCACGGCCGCTGTGGTCGGGGGTTCGAATCCCCCCCTCGGGCATGGATGTTTGTGCCGTCTTTATATAAGCTAGTTCATAAGTAGTTTGTAAGTTTAGGGACTAACGACCCGTACTTAAGTCCCATAAACTCTACAAACATTTGATTTTTTGCTCGCCGTCGGAGGATCGAGACCTTCCTTGGGCATGGGTTTTGGTGTCGTCCTTAGGTTAAAGTAATTTGTAAACCTAGGAACTAGCATTAGTTAAGTCCCATAGATTTCAAACATTTGAACGTTTGGTATTTGTAGTTCTGTAGTATTGCTGTCCCAGATACAGAGGGCCCATGTATCTTGGGGATGTAGTAGAGGAGGAAGCGATGTTTGTCGTGCAGTGAGCGGCGCCGCCGAATACGAATCTGGGGCTGATTATAAGTCGCGCCGTGCGGCCTGCGACGTGCTCCCAATGCCGCGCCACTTCCTCGTGCGGCCAGCGACCGCGCATCTGCTATGTCCCGCACGTTGCCATGGTCCTGCGGCTGCCCCCATCATACGCCCCTAACGGTGCGGCCCCGTCCTCATAAGATGCGCTCTCCACAGCTCACACCACGATTCAGCTCAACTACCGTAACTCCCAAAAAGTCGAAATACACTTCCAGCCGATGCGCAATAGGCAGCAACACTCTGACGAGTCCATATCCGATGGTTCGGAGACACAAAATTAAATCAAGTGAACATACATTTTGTTTACGTTTTGCGTTGTCTTGTCAAATAGGAAAATGTCCCCGTTAATGATAACGATTTCAGACAAATTACAAAAATGTTCAAATGTTTGTAAGCCTAAGGAAGTAAACTGCTAAAGTCACCAGTCCCTAGACCTACACTATACTTAAACTAAGTTTAACTTATGCTAAGGACAAAACACACACACACACACACACACACAGACATATATATATATATATATATATATATATATATATATATATATATGCATGCCCGAGGAAAGACTCTAAACTCCGGCGGGAGGGGCCTCGCAATGCTTTACAAGGCGCCTAAGAGTACGCTGACCAACTAAACTGCGCAACAAAATTAAAAAGTCGCTCTTTCCAAACTACGGAAGTATCTCCAATTGTGATAGATATGTGTGAAATTTGGCACCGAGCAGGAATGGCTGTTCGCCATGTCAGGGATTGCGCGGCCGCTCCCGCCGGAGGTTCGAGTCGTCCCTAGGGCATGTGTTTATGTGTGTTGTCCTTACCATAATTTAGTTTAATAAGTTTGTAACTCTTGGGACCGATGAGCTTAGCAGTTTTGTCCCTTAGATTCACAAACATTTGTACATCTGAAATTTGGCCCCAACGTGCCAACTTTCTTCGGTAATGGTGCAAAATTTTCAATTGATGTTTGATGTTTATTCGTGGTGTCTCACTGGAACCAAATATCAGCACTAGTTTGACCAACGCTGCAGTGGATATGCCACGCGATGGGACGGTCGTTACACCTCTTGCTGCTTAGTATTCTTCCTTTCTCTTGACTGTTCCGTGATGGAGATCAGAACTGCGGCATCAAACACTGAAATAACGTGGTTTTCGTATGGATGACCGAGGCAAATATGCTGCATACTCCGCCGCTCTGAATAAACCTCTGAAGACCTCGAGGGATGGCATGAAGAAGTTCTTTGGGCATTGATTCCTAGAGGTTTTTCAGTTGAACGATACAATCAGCAGTAGAATGACCAACAGGACGACGTTCTTGACTAATTTAGCTGATGACACTCACACAACAATTCAACCTCAGTGAATAGTGTGAGTGTTCAAGCACGCTGAACATGGTCTGACCCCTTTTGAGTGTCGCACCTCACATTTTGCTCTGGTATCCCGAGAGGAACCATTAGGGACCGCTCAAACCATTCCACGCAGTTTTAACATGTTCCAAAGTAGCAAATTGTTGTGTGCCTCTCTTTTACCCAGTTTCGTACCCTGATGTGACGTGATCACAGGGAGTTGCAACATAGACTCGTTTAAGGGTAAAATGACAAAGGATACCTCTACGACCCCTCCCCACCCCCTCATTTTCCCCACCCCATGGCAACACCCTCAGTCATTAAGGACTTTCAACATGTGCTTGTTCAGTGATTTCGACGACTCAGACGAGTTAGTTGAGTGTAGTGCCTAATAGTAGGTAAAGCTAAGGAGTGTCGTAGGAGTTGCCTGCAGTTAGATGCTAGACTAGGAATCGAGCGGCACACAACTGAATAGTTCCTAAACCACTAAACAGATACATGTTAAAAGTCCTCAACAAAGGTACTCAAGTATCAGGCCGCTGGAGGTTTTGGCACTTGTAAGTGAAATGTCATACCTTTGCGTCATAATGGGATATAGTTACGGAGTTTCTATAAAGTGACCCTTTAATTTCGTAGTGCAGTGCAGTAACCTCTTTCTAAGTCAAATGTAATATCCAGATACGAGTCATAGTCGACAGAAGTCTCGTTTGCTTCTCTCCAGCCTGTGACGATTGTAGTACAATTTGCGGTGACGTCAGTAGTAAGGTGGAGAACCATAAGCTTTGAAGTATATTTACCGTACATTACAAAAGGACTATTTTATCTTATGATTCACAACTGTCGATCCAAATAGAGTCTGTTACATATTTATAATTTTCATTAGGTGTAGTGTCTTTTCGATCTGGAAAATTTCTCTGCGCCTCATAAGTTATAACGAGAAATAAGATTTAGTTATTGCAATAATCAGTAGCAGTTTTCCTAACAAATCACTGGATGCTGTGGCAGCGAAGGCATGATTATGTCAGAAATACTAGCAGTTCTGGAATAATTTCAAATGTATAATAATCTCTTCTGTTTAAGAAGTCTGGACATCGCGGGTACGCAATGTGGTAGTGGAAACTAAAAACAATCAAATGCGTACCGTAGGAAAGAACAAAGGGAGACTAGGATTCAATGCCCGGTCAATGACCATATTAGATATCAAATCTTTCAAGGAAACCACACTGTATTAGGTTTATGAAATTGTGGAAAATTACAGAAATCCTAAATTTCGATGGCCGCACGGTGACATAAATCGCAAGTCCTGTGCGTTTTGTAATGTATTACTTCTCTCGGTCGCTGCGCCACGATATGCGATGAAATCATGGGCCACTTCAGACTCCTACAACATGCAACTGTATAGAAAAGCTCCAGTTAATATCATTGGCACTGATGATAGTCTTCATGCTTAGATACGTGCGCAAACTTTCTAACGACCACACGACGAATTCGTGGTCAGTCTGTACGACTATTAACCTCTAACGAACCAATTGTAGCTCTGTCCGAAGTAGACTGCATATTTTTGCATTCTTTCTTATT
The DNA here is from genome assembly GCA_026315105.1 of Locusta migratoria. Lineage (NCBI taxonomy): Eukaryota > Metazoa > Arthropoda > Insecta > Orthoptera > Acrididae > Locusta > Locusta migratoria. The sequence continues at coordinate 590,840,985 of CM048755.1, read as the reverse complement.
CCTAAATACCCTCTGACAAGGAAAGGACTTCAGGTATGGTTAAGCAATTCAGTTCGTTTCTGACAGGTCGCTTGCGTATGAAAGAAAATAAAGGCCTGTTAGATATTTTGGCTCATTCGTTTTTACTAGATTTTAAGAAACCCGTATTTAAATTTCATGATACTAAATTGACTCTAAATTAACTCAATCTGTTGTTAATTGTAAACTGACCATGGTACCATGGGATCATAAAAATCCTATTATAGACCATGTTTTCATTTTTGGGGTCATGTTTTTTTCAATATTTATCGGTGACTACTTTACAATTTTTTTTTCTATCACAGAGGGGGCCAGCCTTCTGATCGAACGCGCTGAGTATTTTAACCTTCCTACCTGCCTAAGTGATAGTAATAAATATTTCTTTGCCTGATTTTTCGGAAAATACGCATTGTGGACAACACATATGATGCTAAAAATGCTCATTTTACAATTATCTGTTGATCCAGTTACTTTTGAATCGACTGAATGCCATAAACGTTAACGTTGGTTTTCTCTAAATCTAGGAGATAGTGAGTGGAAATATATTGGAGCCGTTCATTTTTGTTCGTATACAAGTGACCTGAGGCGAATGAACTTTTTTTTGTTGGCCGTATGTGAGTTAAATTTATGCTATTTTTTCTAGATGAACCAGTTTCCACAAACGTTAATGTTCTGATTTTTCGCGTTTAAAACGCATATTTGAATGTTGTCTGTGTATAATGGATCTTAAGCCTCCTTTTATATACAGTAAACCGCATTAATACTATACGATGCTGAGTTATTTACTATATATGTGCATCTTATCGACGAGAAACAGGCGCCATCCTATGATATGTGAAGTATTTTCCTCGGTTATGGGGGTGGCATAGAATAGGATGGCCCATTGTCGAATATGTTTCTTTTTTCAGATATCAAGCGTTGATAGAAGTAAAACACCCCAAAATTACGTCATTATAAAAGCTCGAATGGCAAATACTTCTGTACGAAACTAACAGACATTACTGGGTCGCACAATCAAATTTGGAAATACATCATTCATTCATTTGCTGCCAGGTAATACGCGTTTTTATTTCGTTAAGGATCTGGGGTAAAAGAATATCTCGCAAGTTCAGTTACCAGTGAATCCTTAAAATTACGGTCAAACTAATATTTGAATATGGAACTATTTTGGAAAGCCCTGATGAGCGTTAATCAAGCTTTCCCAAGAACAACACTATTAGTTTACATTTTGAGTCGCGTGAATAGCCAGTTCTCAAGATTTCCGTAGTCAGGGCACAAAAAACCTAGAGAGAGGCCGTAGGCGTCTATAGGAAAAGGTCATCCACCTGAGCGATGCCGGATTCCGCCCTCTCGCGTCCAGCTGGCCGATGCGTATCTGCATCAGCTGTTTGAAGACGGCCGCGCGGAGGTGTCCTGAATGCGGGATCGCTACTCGACACTGCACATCACGTGTGCCAGGCGTGAGACACAAATCTAGAGCCAGCCGCCATCGACGGGCGGGGCGTGCGAGACCTAGTGCAGCTCCTGCTGATTCTATCACCCGCGCACTGCTCGCCAAAACCCGGAGATACCACAGCCAAATTTATTTGCGAAGTGACACCGTGTACAAATATCACGCGATTGAAAATACAACCCCCTCTGAAATAAAGGAGTTGATGAAATCACTATCCGGTGTTGGTACAATTGCTGGTTATAACCGTTGCTCCATCCTCGGCACTGAATCATAAACAATCTGCATGTGTTGTTCTGGTGTAGCAATCCATGGTGTTTAAGCAGCTTTTCAATGTTGAAGTGATGTAGAAGCCGGTGGTGAACAGCACGCCAGTCGTTTCGCAGTGATTGAGGAGGAATGCAATCACCAGTAGACGAAGAGCTCTTGAAACAAAGTGTGTCCCACGTATGGCATTATCCTGTGACGATTTGGGCGTCGACAAGTTCCGCAGTTATGAGAGGATAAAAATGTTCAAATGTATGTGAGATCTTATGCAACCAAACCTCGTGGTTATCAGTCGCTAGACTTACACACTAATTACTTGACTAACTTAAACTAACTTACTCTAAGGACAACACAAACATCCATGCCCGAGGGAGGATTCGAACCCCCGACCGAAGCGGCCGTGCAGACTGTGACTGGCGCGCTGCAGACCGCTCGGCCACTGCGCCCGTTTATGACAGGATATAGGCTCCAACTATATAAGGCTGGCTGGTTTGTATACTGAAACTGTGTATTTGGAGGAGTGGAATCCAAGAATCCAATATTGTCCCAAACTATAATAAGGGTTCAGAACCAGTATGGCGATGTATAAGGTACAGTTAAAAAGTCTCTCACCACAGTGCCACTAGACTCTCATACGACCATCGTGGTGGTTTCGGCAGAATCGGTAATCGTCGATAAAAATAATATTGATCCAAACCCGATTCTGCCTGAATCACCGTGATGGTCGATTAAGAGACTGGGAGACACCATGTTGAACTGTTACCTTATGTATCACCATGTGAGTCCTGTAACCGGCCTTACGGTTTGGGGTCGTATTGGACTCCATTCCAGCAGGCTCCTATTAGGCACTGTAAGCGTTATATCTCTGAAGTTATGTATGCTGTTGTCCTCCCATACTTCTTTAGTTTGCCGGCGGCCACATTGAAATAAATTCACGGCCACACGTGGCACGCAATGTAAAGACTTCTTCGTCACCCATCGGATTGCATTGCTTTATGTTCTCTCGCTTATCGAAAACGTCTGGGCGATGATTGCGGAGTGACTGGCACCGTATACACCACCCGCTGGCAGTATGTGGAAGTAGCGTGCACTGCAATATCCCAACAACAAATCCAGACCCTCTTTCATTTACTCCGAGGCGTGTAGCAGCGATTATAGCCAGCAATCGTGGAAAAACTCAGTATTCACTTCATCGTGTCGCTCGCATTACCTTGGGCTGTATTTTGAATCATGTGGTCTTTGTACTACGTTTTATCTACCAAATAAATTTGTCTGTGATATCTCCGGTTCTTCGTAGTGTTGCGTTTTGGATGGAAGTGTACGTCTTTTCTCTGTATTTAGGGGTTGGCTGAACACATTTCTCTCCACGATGGTGGCATTAACTTTTTAGAGGATTATATATATTTTTCGGAAATACGATACTAAGTTTTTGTTGAGTGAAGTGGCTCAGATATTTTTCTAAAGTAGGCACTTGAATATCCATTGATATTTCATTGACATCACGCACGTTCTCTCGTCCAGAACTGGTAAATCTGGATTAGCGCTCCACCTTAGTAAACTCTGGTTTTTGGAGCTCGAGGTGACAGTTTGGTTGAGACTGATAAAATTTCACTTTATTCCGTTGGACTATTCCTACTTAACGAGTAAATATTATTATCAGATATAATGTGAATGGTTTTACCGATTGAATGAGTTATTTGCTACAGTTATACTATCCATTGAAAGACGACGATTTGATGATGAAAATACCCGCGTTTGCATCCCTTTCATACCTGACATGACCCTTACGTGAGTAAAAATTCGTACATTGATTTCCTTCCTGTCACGACGAATCGATATAAGTACAGAGCCCTAAGAAAAGAAAAAAAAAAGCAGAAAATTTCTCTGAAACAGAAAAAAGGTTATGGTTTAATGTACCGTCGACATCGATTTAATTCTGTATAGAGTAGTGTTTTTCAAACTGTGGGTCGCGCACCGCAGGGTGGTCGCAAAGACTTGCTCGGGAGGCCGCCGTCACACGAGGAAGTACTTGCACCATTGAACAACCAACTCAGTGCAACTCTGACTATAGATGGTTGCATAATAGAAAAATATAGGCCTAACAAAAGAGAAATTTACTTTTTCTTAAAATTACATAATTCCTTGTTTAACTTTAATTCTGAATTGAATAGAACGTAGATTTTTGTTTTGTATTACGATGTGTTATCGATAAATAAGCTCAAAGTCTGAAAACTGTTTTCAAGAAGCATTCGTTAAATAAATGTAAAAGATGTAATAATTGCTTCCAAAAAATTAATAAAAAATATCCTTTTTTAAAAATTGTCTATACAATGGGTACTTTCTTAATTAGTATAATTCGGTTCTGAATCTTGCCTAAGTTCGAAATACTCGTTATGCGAAATATACATTTCTGTCGGAAATCATCTAAAAATAATGCCTTCCATTCCGAAAAATATACATTAAAAACCGCGTCCAGCAATTCACAAGAAAGCTGTACCAACAGAAAGAACATTACATTCGTTGCTTTTGAGATAACGAACATAGTTTTGTTAGAGTTCGTGTTGAGCGGGGTTCAGGGGGTCGCCTGAATATTTTAGGCGGAAGGGGGTCGCATATTGGAAAAGGTTGAAGATCACTGCCATATGGCAACACGAGGCGTTAATGGGCGTCTCCAGATGCATTTCCTCATATTTACATAAAAATCTAATTAGTTCCGCACATCATAACTGGCACGAACAATAATTTTTGAAGTCGTTAACCGTCATCCACACACAAACGACGACTGAAAGTTAACCATTATTCTGTGACCCCAAAAACAGTGAATATGTCACACGTTAGTACAGAGCACTGCGTTTGCCTTGCTTTGCTCTCACTAGACTATGTGTCAAATTATTGAACTTGTATGCTGCTTGTGTTACACAGTTTACAGATGAAATCTGCTTAAAATCTGTCATTGTGTGGGGATGACGGTTTCGTTTTAGCAGATATTTTCAGAGGACGTATTTTAAATGACTTTTTTAACGATACCTGTGCTCTAAACCTAATTTTCGTTGTCTTCTGTTCCAGGTGAGTACCCAGAATTGCATACCTCTGCACCATGCAAGTCTTACCTGGTGAGTTGTATTCAGTTTGACTTCTCGTTCCACGACGATTTCCAAATCCCTGCATCTCGAAACAGTACCATAAACTATACCAGGGGTTTGAATATACACAAGCTTTTCTGTAAAATGTGAAACTTAAAAGCGAATTTCTTACTAGATACGGAACTTTCTGTTTATATTCACATTTACATTCGGCTCGGAGGATATCCGATTTTGTGAAAAGAAAAGTGGGACTGTTGGTAAGTACATACCTGCAGTAAGAATGCTCTAGATGGAGGTGAGCCTGTAAGATGCCAGGGCGAGAGGTAACTAGTTCTATGTCCTGGGTAATTCAGAATCGCTATCTCCGGTTTCTAGGGGTTGAACAAGAGGCTAATATTGTCATATGATAACGAACTCATTTTCGGAAATTAATCTTTTACTCATATATGGGCTGGAGAAAAAGTAATGACAATTATTATTTTTTCTCGGAGACGACATTATTGACAGAGATGCTTACCGTTACATACTTTCAGTATAATCGCTCCCGTTATTTATGACATTTAGTCGAATGTCTGGAAGGCGTCGTATACCACCTGCGCGTCTATTTTTGATGACGTCACTTGTCGCCCGCCCTAGATGAGTGTTTTTCAACCTGTGGGTCGCGACTCACCTGGTGGAGTCGCACAGTCTTGCTCGGGGGGGGGGGGGGGGGGGGTCGCGGTCGCAGGAGGATGCAGTAGCGGCATGGTGCATAACAAACCTACGTTTCGCGACGTTCAGCTACTGTGGCAGAAGGGGCACACGAAAGTGATAGGGTTTCGTAAAATTCGCTTAATTAACAAGTCATCCGTAGGTGGAAAATTGCCTTTGTTGTGACACGTTTCGGGTAGCCCTCAATGAGACATCGAAAGGGTGACGGATACAATATGTACCTATGCCACTTTTGATTTCTGATGTTGGGCGACCGAAACGCGTAACAAGGAAGCCATTTTTCCACCTCACGATGAATTGTTAATTAAGCTACTTAACAGCGCTTGTTCAGTACTGCTACAATTATTTACAATGGTTGCAATCTTCTTGTGTGAATGTCATATGTTCAAATATTGTTATGTCGGAAAAAATATCACTAACACGATATTATTTTTAGTCAATACATAACAATATCTTTTTACTACTGGGTCGCAGTAGTTTGCTGCTGCTAACGAGCTTTCAGTGCAGTATTATTTTTAATCAACTAATATAAATAACATTTTATTACTGGATCATAGTATTTTGCTGGTAGTTAAGGGCTTCCAGTATCCTTTCGAAGAAATACAATGTTTATGAGTACCCTCGAAATATTAAAGAGTGATGCATCAGCTGTGATGGTTTCATACTCGCACATTAAATCACGTCACCTCAAATTACGCATTGTTGTTTATTATTCATGAGAGCAAAACCATACATCAAATATGTGTAGTCGTAAATCTTTTCTTTTCTTTTTTTTATTTTCTTTTTTTATTGTTTATTTATTTATTTATTTATTTATTTTTTTACAGTTTATATTCGTTTCCACTACTGCAGCTTTCACCAGATGTGAATGGTTGCGATGATCTTAGATACATCTAAGAAAGAAAATTAAATACTCTGCCTTTGAAATTACGGGCCTGGGAGGGGGGGGGGGATCGACGGGCATTTTTACTCGGAAATGGGCTCGCGAGCTCAAAACGGTGGGGAAATTATTCCACCAAATTTCGGGTGAACTGCAGGATATCTGTAATTTGCACATTATTGATAAAGTAGCCGAAGGAATAGGGATTACGAAGGAAAGGATCGACAGTTGCTGCTATAGGGCATTGAAATAAAACAATGGCGACAAATGAAAATGTGAGCCGGGCCGGGTATCAAACCGGGGTCTCCCGCTTCGGGCCAGCGGTCGCCTTAACTTGGTCCTAAACGCATAAAACCTGGACTATGAATCATTAAAAGAAAGTCATTCAGAAAGATATTTGGTCGCGTGAGTGTTGTTGCACACTAGTTTCAAATTTTTGGACTAGTTTACTTGCCGCGCGTACTGGAGCGCCGTGTTGCAGACTGCGCGGCCGTCCGCCGTCGGGGGTTAGAATCCCCCCTCGGGCACGGATGTTTGTGTCGTCTTTAGTATAAGGCAGTTCATAAGTAGTTTGTAAGTTTAGGGACTGATGACCCCGCAGTTAAGTCCCTTAAGCTTTACAAACATTTGAACATTTCGAGTTTACTTCCCAAGGGCGAAACATGGTGGGTGGCCAGTAATGATTTGGGCAGCCATACCCTGGTATTTAATAAATCCCAAGGTTATTCTGTCTATGATTAATTGGTCATTTTGGCTGATCAAGTCCATCCCACAGTATAATGTTTGTTCTCCAGGGGTAATGAAGTAAGTCCATCCCACAGTATAATGGTTGTTCTCCAGGGGTAATGAAGTGTTTCAAGAAGACTGGGCTTCTATTCATATAACTCGAGTAGACCAAGATTGAGTTTGTGAGAACGCTGATGAATTGTTGTTTCCATCCTGGGCACCACAATCACCGCATCTCAATTTATTGAGTCTTTGAGATTTGCTTTGAAGATAATAATACGTAAATTATCATCATCGTTACCTAATGTCACCACTATTTTGCAACAATATTGGAATAATATTTGTAAATACTATAGGGGATCTATATTCATCTCTTTAAATACGACTGGGAACTGTTTTTAATACCAAAGGTTCACCTACACTGTATTAAGCATAGCAGTTCGTTGTGAGTTTGCTGTTTCCTAATTTTTTCTCAATACTTTTTTGTAAGAGGCGAAAACATGGTCCCACACAAAGAATAAAGGTATAACCTGTTCGAAATATAGGAAGGGCCATCAGAAAATGATGAAAAATCAGTCACTTGGAGTGAGGACCAGGGTATAGAAGGCGTCGTCGATAATCTCCCACCGGAAATATTTTTGCTGCGTGGTAATCAATCCTGCGTCATTCTAAAGAGACATTACAGTCTCTCTGTAAACCTCTACTATCTGACAACCACCCATGGTTACATATTGAATAACTGTTCGGATATCTTCGTGAGACCAGTTTCTCAAACAAGTAGTGTTTTTTTCACTTTTTTTTCTTTACTCAACTACAAATAACGCTGTAGGTGCCGCTTCAAGCTGCACAGTTGCCAACCACGTGTGTCAGAATTGCCACACAGTACTAATGTCACTATGACAAACGAAACTCCATTTCTATTAGCTTCGTATGCTTAGTTTGTGATCTCCTCTCATGTAAAACCGGGGTGTTAGCACAAGAGTAATTGCTTCGAGACGCAACACATTACATGTAGCTGTGTGGTGATGCCTGTGAGCTCCATGTGGTTGGATGACAATCTCCCTGAAATGCTGTACTTAAGTCAAGGGGACTGTAACACATCTCCCGAGAGTGCTGTATGGGAAATCATGGTATCGAGTTGACACACCGGATATTTTTGATTTACCAACAGAATGTGGTAACCTGGATGCAGCCAGAGTCCCATTTATTCATAATCTTTGTAGCCTAAATCTCTAAATTTGTCCCTGCTCGACTGAAATTATTGGATGTCAACATGTGGTTAAAAAGTGACACAGTGTATAAACGGCTATATCGACCTGCGTTTGAACACTTTCAGTCTGTCATTACTTCTCCATTACAGTTTAGCCACTATGTCTGACCCTCTTTAGACACAGATATCTACCAACGCTATTTTATCTCATTTTCACAGCACAAAATGAAAATCCCCTGTCAAAAATGTAGTTGCTCAGTTGTTCACTGCGTTTAGAGAATACGTGTAGAGTGGAGATCTGTGCGAATGTATAGCGGTAGTTCTATATACAGCACTGCTGCAGTAATACATACTTAGCTTTTATTCATATTACTTAAAATATTCTCGGGTAGTCGATTATTTCGAAACTTTCATATGAGTTACAGAAATTATGTGTAATATCTTTCTCCACGTGTACTCAGAGAAATGTATATGATCGTTTCATTTACTCTCTTACACTTACATCATCTAATCAGATATTACTTTGCGAGGTGACTTTTTCAAATAAAAGACGCAGTTATGAATAAAATTTCAACTCTGTTTCTCTTTCAATTAATCTAATATTCAGTGGCTTCTTGCATACAGTCAGAAAGAAGTAAGGGGTAAAAATTGTTTAAAAAAAGTGATTAAACGGTTCTTCATATAATTAACTACTAAACGTGTCTGGTTGTTTCGGTTTCAAATGCAGTGCTCAAAATTTTCTATGTATTAAATGAAGTAAACGATACATACCATAGCCGATAGAATGTAAATGTATGTTTCTACCATTTACATTTAGAGTGAACAAACAGGTTCATCTTCGGAGTGTCGATAATTTGTTGTGAGTTGATGTTGTAATATTCCAGTTTCGCTTGTTGCCATACTATGACTGTCTGGCTAAGAAAAGCAAAAACTCGGTAGTTAAGTTATATAATGCATCAATTCCCTAACCAGTGATAGTTTCGCAACCTGTGGTTTTCTATTTGTAAACCGTGTTCCAGCAAACATCCCTGAACAGTCGTTCTAAAGACGAAATACTGAGCATAAAGAAACAAATTAACTTAAAGCGTTCACTTAATAGACTGATAGGCGCTCATTGCGGAAGAGCCTATGAAAAATAGTAGAAAACTTTTGGCTACAGAAAACACAACGGCTCGTGTCACTTACGGACTGATAACAAGGTCGTCCAAGTATCCTTGACTTGACCGAAAACAGATAACATCAGTCTTCATTTGAGAAGCCTTTTGGAAAATTTGTGTGATTAGAAAACTAGCCATACATCGTGCCAAATTTACACTCATAATTTTTATGGTAGAAGAGTTTTTGTTCTGTTATTCCTTCAGTTTTGGGCTGTTCGGTGATGGTGATTACGAAAAGGGAATCATTATGTGAAGTAACAAAACATCCGGCATGAATTTATAAATCCTCTGTTGTTGTCACTAGTATAACAAATAATAGCTAGGTTCTTTTAGAACACTTCTCACAGAACTACCGTTTCTGCCTACAGCTTCGTAGCACTCAACTCTTGAGAAACCGCAGCCATTCTGTTCAAACTGATGAGGAATATTTTGCAGAATTTCCACAGTCAAGTACAATAACATTTTAAAGACCATAATTTTTTCATTGCATCACATATATACCTATTGCACTTAGGAAAGCATTACAGCAAATATTTTACAAATATATAAATCACTGTACAATATGCAGATTAAGTCATATCGAAGACTGGAAACAAAATACTTAGTACTTGTGTAACGTAAATTAGGTACAGAATGCTAAACTGTGAGAGCAAAACAGTATACCAAAAGAAAAGAAGAAATGTAGGCCAAGAAAGAAAGATAAATAGAAAGATGAGAGAAAATGGAAAGAAAGCAAATTAGGAAATAACGTCTCGTCAATAGCGAGGTTATTAGGATGAGAGCAAGGATAAGGAGAGGAAAATTCCAATCCCACCGTTTGGCTTCTGTAGTTCAGGGAAACAAGAAAAAATTAAATTTGTTCCGCCATACGAAAATCCGAATCCTGGTGCTCCTAAATGGAAGTCTAGTTTCAGTGAAAGGGGAAAAATTAGGAAATTAGTGCGAGAAGCTGATTACTGCTTATCAGAAGTTTGCCACAGTAACATTTAACTGTTCAGTCCTGTTTTAATTCAGTCTGCTCACATTCTGTCTCCGTCAATTTCGGAACTGTCAGAACTTAATGTTTAATGTATTAACAACAAGTATGAAGTCGTGACAGAGGTATGGCCACTGTTGTTGTCTCGATCCATTCACCTGCGAATTGTGGTAATCTGAAACAACTTGTCCCTCTGGGAAAAAAAAGTTGTTTGTAATTCTATAGGACCAAACTACTTTGGTCATAAGTCCCTAGACTCACAAACTACTTAAACTAAGTTAACCTAGCCCAAGGGCAACACAGACATCCATGCCCCAGGGAGGACGCGGGAGGGCGCGCTACACGTAACGTGGCGCTCCAGACCGCTCGGCGGCGTAAGGAAACAGATGCCAATGCTATACTCTTAACTTCCACTCACTTCTGGCGACATATTACAAAACAGCAAAGTTACTTAAAAACCAATGTTTCGCTACGAAAACGTTAATGATGGCATAGAGCATAGATGCTTATATAAAATGTATTCTTAATGACCAGTTTTACATGTTAGGTATATTATCTACTTGCGGTCTTGTCAGTTGTTCAGTCGTTGTTATTTTGTTCTTTTTTGTAATGAGGTTGTAACTGTACACTGCGAGAAGATTATATAGTCAAGCAATGGTAATTAAATCCTGCGTCTTACCTCTGTTTATGGCATTCTTTAGCATAGTGGGTAACAAAACACTTCCCATGTCATTAACAGCGCTTTTATAAAACAGGATCACTACTTCTTGTTTAGGCAGCTCAGTAGCAATCATAAAATAATCAACATAACCCTGCAGCACTAGCCGAAATCGAACCAAGGACCTCCGCATTGTAAACAGACACACGGGCTGCTCAGATGCAGAGCAGATTCCGTACGCTCTGTGGAAATCATTCTCTTAAGAATCATGTACTCCACTCCTTCTATTAGGTTTTTCCACAAAGTAGTTTACGACATTAAAAGGTTTAAATGTTAGTAGAGTTTATGGAACTTGACTGCGGGGTCATCAGTCCCTAAACTTACAAACTACTTATGAACTAGCTTATACTAAAGACGGCACAAATATCCATGTCCGAGGTGAGATTCGAACCTCCGACGGGAAACGGCCTCGCGCATCGTAGCATAGCGCCTGAACGCACTCTGCCGCTGCACCGCGGCTTTACGACATTAGCTGCCACCTTTTTTTTTTTTTTTTTTTTTTTTTTTTTTTTTTTTTTTTTTTTTTCTTTTTTCTTTCTTTCTTTCTTTCTTTCGAAATTCCACATATGCGTCGCTGTTCAGTTAGCCTACCTTATGGAAGTCAAGGAAAGGACTCCGTACAGTGCCGGACAAATTTTTGTATAGTACTCTAACGTCGTAGGAACTTCGATTGGAATTTCTACTCACCGTAATATCCAATGAAAGGTTTAGATATGTTACAGGGATTTTGGATTACACATAGCTTCGATCACAGTTGTCTTTGGTTTTCATTGATTATGTAGGTATATTAACAACCCGCTTGGTTAGCCGAGACGGGGAGGCGTACCGGCCCTAGTTCGGATCCGCCGGGCGATTTAACGAAGGGGGTCTGAGTGCCGGCCAGCCTGGATGTGGTTTTTAGGCGGTTTTCTACATGCCCCTAGGTGAATACCGGACTGGTCCCCAAGTCCCGCCTCACACAATTCGCAAACATTTCATAATACTTTACATTTTCACACATATAACACTATACGAAGACTTTTATGATACACATTTCTTCCCGCGGCGCAGGGGGTGGCGACAGGAAGGTCATCCGTCCACCCCGTCAATAATAACAGCCAAATCCAAATACACAAAGCCGACCCCGCAAGTGCGGGAACAGGGCTAAAGAGAAAGAAAGACAGATATAGGTATATTAACAGTCCTTTTATCGGTTCATTGTATCTCATTCGTTTTCATTCATGATTAATACGACATTGGACGGTGATCCATCAATGAGCCCCTCTTGGAGTAATGTAATACCAATAATTTAATAGTGCATTCCTTGTGGCATTGTCACCAGTGGCGTAGCTATCGACGGCCACGGTGGCCGAGGGGACTGCGGCGCGCCATTCACAGTCTGCACGGCCACTACGGTCGGGGGTTAGAATTCCCCTCGGGCATGGATATTTGTGCCGTCGTTAGTATTAGCTAGTTCATAAGTAGTTTGTAAGTTTAGGGACTGATGACCCCGTAGTTAAGTCCCATAAGCTCTACAAACATTTGAACATTTGCGTAGCTATCATAAGGCTAGGAAGGCCTAGGAGGAGCAGTGCCCCGGGGCCCCCGAGCTTACGTGGCCCCTCGGCCTCAGTAATCTACCTTCAAAGAACGTTACAGTAGAGCGTCGATTTTTTTCTCTCCCGCTCTAACATCCATCACCTCCTCAAACCAAGTTCCCGACAGTACTCACACTAGGCCACCGGGTGGCGGGACATTGCTTCTACTGAGGCCTTCACTCCACACGACGCCACTCGGTGGCGCTGCTGACCGGCCAAGCCGCCAGTCGCCGTGTACAATTCAGTCTGCGTAGCAGCAGGGGTAGTGGCAGCGTCAAAGCTGCTCGCAGCAACAGCTGAGCCATCCAAGTGTTGCGGCGTGCCGCTCGGCGCAGTGTGAAGAACGGGCGCCTCCAAATACTAAACTTCTAATTGTCAAATTGAAGTGTTTTACGAGCATCCATGTCCCCCAATTACTTCGGATAATCGACTTTATACTGTATATAATATTGTAGTTGAATGAAGGATTTTCGACTTTTAACTTTTTGAAACCTGACCAATGAACCTCAAACTTACGAAGTGAAATAAAAAAAAAAAAATTCCCACCTCAGAATATAAACACTACAAGGTACATTGTTTGTCTATTGCTTGTCCGTTAAGACATGGACCCTGCCATTATTAGCGTGTTGTCGCTTGGAGTCGGAGCTGCCATGGCTGCTAATCTTTGCGAAATAACTCAATGGCGCTGAATTACCAGCAATGTGTTTGACAATACACGGTGCCACCACATTGAATATGAAGACTCTACAATGTATTATTACAGAACGGTATTGTTATAGTAATCAACTGTTTGTGTAGATGATTCCCCCAAGGGGGTGCTTCTTAATCATTGATCCAAATGAAGTGCTGTAACCAATTCCACTCTGAAATTCGTGCGAGAAGAAGAGAAAATATGGAGAGTGGATGGTTTTTTGAATGTTATTACTCATCGACGCGTCATCAGTGAAGCTTCTGCCTGCAACTTCATTCGCCTAGTATGGAGCAACTTAGATACTATCCCACGGGGTCGTTTTATCTGTATGTCCTATTTCTCTGCAAAATTTCATCAAAATCCACCCAGTAATTTTTGCATGAACGCATAACAAACAAACAATCTTTCACAGTTATAATTATATTAGAGAGTTTGATTAAATATTATCTGCTACGTGACACATAATAATTTACTTAGTAGTATTTATGTTTGCCTTATTACGTCTTCCAGTTGGCGCTAAGGAGCTGATGTAGTTTTGTATCTGTATAGTTTTAGTTAAAAGAGGGCCCCAATGTCATTTTTGCCCCGGGGACCTTGGTGACATAGCTACGCCACTGATTGTTATTCTATTTTTCTTCAATATTAGGTGATTACGATCACTGAATGTATGCTATGGACTATTGTCACTCTTCGCTCTCCGTGTTATCTTCACTTTATACACTGTAATGGGTAATCGTTGATGTAAACGTCATGTAATTTCTTTCGTACCGTTTATTTGGATTTTTTACACGTAATATTACGGATATAGCATCTAGTGAGTAGTTGACAGATCAATTTTTCATTTCACTTTTATCAATCCTGTATAACGTACCTGGTTACCTTCATATGATACCTAAATGTCAGTATTGAACATGAAATTTTAACCGTTGAACAGGCATCTGAAAGTTGGTGTTTCTCATGTTAAGTTATAGGACAAAGCGTTAGGCATTTGCTCAAAAGTGCACAACAGTTGCTTTGGCGCGTCACTGACGCTGTAAAATGAGTATCAGCCGAGTACGTCACCGTCCATCACTGACTTAGATCATGGCAGTACGTTGTAGGGAATTAGCATACTAATGTGGGCCGATGTGGTGACGTGACTAAATGGAGAAAAGGAGCCATTGAGTTTAAACACGCCAATAACCACACCGTGAGTGACGTTCCCCAACTTCTACCTTCAATCTTACCCACCCAAAATATCTCTGGAACAACAACAGCTATTGTGAAACAATTTTTACCGGTATCAATGTAAGTCAGGGAGTCATGAATGTAAATATTTTTAAAGATTCTAAACCCAAAGTATGTGTGTTTTTTTACACAAACTTATGTCTTTAAATGGACAACCTATATTATTTCATCAGAAATATATAGCAAGACAAATCATATAAACAAAGGCGTTGATTGCTTCGCAATACACCAATTACATGCCGAGATATTGCGAAGCGAGGCTGACGCTTGAAATATGCGAAAGGCGCGGTTAGCGCACGTCCTGAGACTCAGGCGAGACCCCATGTTGCTCAGCACGTGCGCTAGCCGAGCGTTTCGCGTGTTTCAAGCGTCAACTTCGCTTCGCGATATCTCGGCATGTAATTGGTGTATTGCGATGCAAACAACGCCAGGTTTATGTGATTTGTTTTGCTATAGATTTCTGATGAAATAATATAGGTTGTCCATTTAAAAACATATAAGTTTTTGTAGAAAACACACATACTTTTGGTTTAATATCTTTCAGAATATTTACATTCATAAACCCCTGCCTTACATTGATACCGGTAAAAGTCGTTTCACAATAGCTGTTGTTGTTCCATAGATATTTTGGGTGGTCAAGATAAATGGGACACCTTGTATATAAATCAGTTGCTAGGCGTTAGTCTCGCTAAAGTTCAGAAACGGCTTGACCTATTTCAGTAAGAATATTTTATTTATTTATTTTTCTTCGCTTTAATAGAAAGGTAGTTTTTAAAAAGGAAAAGAATGGAAAACCCAAAGGAACAGCTGAAAAATCGAAAAAATCGAAATTGGTGATTCTGTGTGGTCATTGCAACTTCGGATTAGATTCGTATTTTATACGCTCCCACACCGTTCACCCGACTACAGTGAAATTTTATGGACTTGGCTTTCCAAACAAGAAGAACGGCCATATATACATGATGATTCGTACGGTGCCTGGTGAAGGGTACTTTACAAGACGCTCTGACGCCAATCTGCTATTTTATTCCGATATTGACCAATTTTTGCACTCCTGACAGCGCTTTGTCTACATAATATTCGTACCTCACTCCCCTCACTCCAGACTTTGAGACTGTTTAATGAATCACCTTAAAATATGGAATATATCTGTAATAGTCATCATTTCTGGTGTGCAGCTCTTATGATTTACGTGTTTTCAGTTAAAAATTCTGGTTATGAGGTCCGGCCGAATGCAAAACACTATTTTTATTTTTCGTCTAAAAATGTTTACCACCTCTGTGCCTCAACAGTGGTTTTCTTTTCTATCTATTTATCGCTGTGAAGCCCTAATATTCACACATGGGATAGCACTAACATGGTGTATTTTGGTTTTCACAGCCATAAATAAATAGAAAAGAAAGCACACTGATGATGGCACAGAGCTGAAAAGTAAAAACGGTGGACCACATAGCCAGAAATTGTGTCTGTAATATTAAACATACATTAGAGGGTGGAGATGAAGAGAGAGAGGGGATAGGAGTAGATTGGCAGAGGGCGGGGGAGTAATGACGGAGCTTGGGGGTGTATGGGTGGATATAAGGGCAGAAGGAGGATGTGGAAGAGGAGGGGGAAGGAGGAAGAAGAAGAAGAGGGGGAGGATGGAAAAAATGTTCAGATGTTTGTAAATCTATGGGACTCAACTGCTTGGTTATCAGTTAGTAGCTTACAAACTGCTTAAACTAAGGTAAAATAACCTAAGGGCAGCACAAACACTCATGTCCGAAGGGGGACTCGAACCCCCGACGGCGAACGGCCGCGCGCACCGCAGCACGGCGCGCCAGTACGCACGGATAATACGCTGCGCCGAAGAGTACGAGGGGAGGAGCTGGCCGTGGCGGCATTGGAGGAGGAGGCACAGATAGACAGAATGACACAGAGGGACGAGGGAAGGGTAGATGGATTAAATGTTGGAATAAATAAATACCCGAGCAACGCCGGGTGTTCAGCTAGGCAATACAGAAGACAAAGATAAGAAACAGCCTAGGCGTAGAGCGGGGAGGATGTAATGGGCAGAGAGATTTGGGAAAGGAGTGTAAGATTTATATCCAATCTTACGCATATTTAGCAATTGCGAAGCATTGCCGGTTTCGCTAGTTTGCGAATAACACATGCAGTGAAGAGTAGCGTATAACGTGGTTGCTTGAAACGACAGAAGTAGGGACACCTTACTCACTATGTATAGCAGTTGTCAGTCTGTTGAAGTATCTTCAAATACGATTTATGATCGCGTATCGTACGAAGGCGAAAATATCCTCAGTAGGCAGTCTGCGATACTGATTCCGTCAGTGCAAAGTGTACTGGAAATGAGAAATGCTGAAGAGTAGTGAGGAAGCTGTGGTTTTGGGCTGGCGCGTCCGGCAGCGGTGACGGGAGGAGTGTACGCTAGCGGTGTGCGGTGTGCGGTGTGCGGTGGGCGGTGTCGGGTTATCGGCGGCGTGCGCTGGCGGCAGATATGGCGCGGCCTTGACACACTGCCGCAAGGTCGCCTAGCCAAACCCGCGCGCGATAAAAGTGCACCGGGTCAGCCGCTGGCCTAATAATGCACGCGCCCCAGCCTAAACGAGCAACCAAAGCCGGAAAGGGCTTCACCTCCCGTCTACCAAAAGTTAATTAGAGGAGCAGCATAAGTTCGGAGAGCGAAAGAATGCCGAAACAGAACGACCGTATCTTTTTTTTTTCCTTGTAATTCTTTTGGGTCTTTATATTAATACAATGTTATTACAGGCTAGTGACTTAAAGATAGGTTTAGGAAAAAATAGACAAAGTATATACTGAGCAAGAAAAACAGGAATTTACGACAGTGTGGCCGCGCGGAATGGACTCGTGGTTTAAGGCGTCATGCTACGGACTGGGTGGCCGTTCCTGTCGGAGATTCGAGTCATCCCTCGAGCATGGGGTGTGTGTTGTGTAGGTTAGTTTAGGTAGTTTGTAACTCTAGGGACTGATTGCCATAGCAGTTTGGTCCATTAGGTTCCCAAACATTTCAACATTATGTCAGTGGGTATTGCAGCAATTAATGTGGAAAGTTCAAAATTTGTGTCAGGCCAGGATTCGAACCGGACTCTTCTGTTTACTAGACAGTCGTGTTGACGCCTGCACTACCTGGACCCAGTGATCACCACGATTGCGCCGCGGTGGAGTAGCCGAGCGGTCTAAAGCACCTCGCTGCGGAGCGCGCGGTTGCTCGCCGTGGAGGTTCGAGTCTTCCCTGGGGCATGGGTGTGTGTGTTTGTCCGTAGGTTAGTTTACCTAGGTTTAAGTAGTTTCTAAGCTACGGACTGATGACTACGCAATTTGGTCCGATAGATTTACAGACATTTGAACATTTTTGAACCACGATTGCGCAGATGACCCTAGCACGCCTCCCGCTGCACCCAAAGTTTCAAATCATTCAGACACTACCGACGTTGCGGATCGCGTGGCCTCCCACGTCGGAGATTCGAATCCTCCCTCGGGAATGGATGTTTGTGCTGTCTTTAGTCTAAGTTAGTTCTTAAGTATTTTGTAAGTTTAGGGACTGACGACCCCGCAATTAAGTCTCATGAGCTTAAAAAAAGATTCACACACTACTTACGTAGTTCCACCACCTATTATCACTCATTACTCCGGTATTTTGCTGTGTCGGCCGCGTCCCAAAGCACATACACCACATATCTATATAGGTAAGGCGAAGACAGCCAGTGATCGTTTCTTAAATGCGGATACACACCAGGCTCGAACTTTCAGAAAAATCGGAGAAATGCAGGGAGCAATAAGTAATATGGGTAGGAGTACTACGTTGAACTACATTGCCTACTGCCCAGGAATGCTCGTACTTTTCTCTGTGTAAGTTCCGCACAGGCAGAGGCGTTTACTACAGTTGTCGCAAACCTTGCTGTGTCTCATTAAATACGATGTGCAGTGTCTGTGCTTTTTATGAGAACAGTGAAAATATCCTTCAGCCAGCATGTTTTGACACGCCTCAGATGACTACCACGACCGCAAAGGATGGCTAGCCGGGCGTGGCCGACAGTCGCAACACCAGCGAACAGAGGGCAGCATAGGAGCCGCAGCACTGGATGGGGCGCGGACCGGTTACGGGCCGCCAGGACCATTCTCGTGAAGCACCTAAAGTGAAAAACCGTGAGAAAAAGATGCGAACACCCGATTATTCAACATGTCACAATACAATAATTTGACCGCGACGGAATGGCCGAGCGCTCTAAGGCGCCCTGCTGTGGAGCGCGCCGCTGCTCTTTATCGGAGGTTAGAGTCCCTCCTAGGGCATGGGTGTGTTTGTCGTCCATAGTCAGTTTAAGTAATTTATAAGCCCAGAGACTGATGACCGAAGTAGTAAAGTGCTTTAGATTTACAAACTTTGGAACACAATAATTTGTGTTCGAATGCTTAGTAAATGACAATTTCAGTGCGGATGGACAAAAGATCGTTCGACCCCATGCGATAGTGGAGGTATACTTGCCAACAATGGGGATCATGGACGGGGAACAGTACAATAGCAATGCGCGGCAACTTAATTGGACTAGGCAGGGAAGAGTGTCCGGATGGCCGAGGCGGTTAAGGCAAACTCTCACGAGTTCTATTCTCGGTACGACACAATTTTCAGCTGGCGAAATTGAATGTATGTCAACAGCTTGGAACAGCCAGTACGTCTTAAATTTCTACACTGGTGAAAACAATTAGATTGAGATATCTAGGCTCTGAAGTATTGTCATCGGCACAATGAAGTAAAATGGTTCGGTTCTACGGAGTGGACACAACAGCATTGCGGCGACAGAGGTAGTTGTAATAACAGAAAGTTGCTGCAGACCGTGTTGCTGTTTCAGTTGTGTTTAGTTTACCAAATGTATTATAGAAGCAGTTGCGTTCAGATAGCGTAGTGAGCAGGTAGTGCAATGCAACAACAACGTGACTTACCCGAAGCTATGGCATGGAGAGCCATAGGAAGGTTGGAAGCGGGACAGACACATATGAATGTGGCTGCTGCTATTATAGCGTCTCGAAGTGAAATTTCCAGGACCTGGATACAATTTCAGAAAACAGCAACCGTTAATAGAACGCAAGGCTAAGATTTTTCACTGATAACATCAGCAAGAGATGACCGTTTTCTCCGGTTAACAGCCCGTCGAAACAGGAGGCTGAATGCAACTCAGCGGCAACGCACACTCCAGGCAGCAACAGGACGCGCAATATCAACACATACAGTCTGAAATCGCTTTCGGGAATGTGGTCTCTACGCAAGGAAGCCTATAGTGTGTGTCCCATTAAAACCACGACCCCGTTTATCGCGCAGAAAGTGGGCGGAGAAACATCAGGATTGGAGTCGTAAAGAATGGCGCCCGGTTCTGTTGACGGATTAATCATGACTTTGTGTTCTGTTGGACAATCATCGTTCCCTCATCTGGAGAGAACGTGGAACTCGGAACAATCCTTCTCATGTGCAGGAAACATCACCATATCATGGTGGTGGACGAATGGTGTGCGCAGTAGTCAGTACTGGAGGACGTACGGACTTCTAAGTTGTTCATACCAGCGCTTTGACTGCTCAGAGGTATAGAGACGAGATCCTTCGACATTTTGTTGTGCCCTACGCTGGTGTCATTGGAGATGGTTTCCTTCTAGTGGACGATAACGCTTATCGCCACAGAGCTGCACTGGTGGACAACACACTTGAAGCTGAGGGAATTGAAAGAATGGAGTGGCCAGCTTGTTCACAGGATTTTTTCTCTATTATGGTAGCCCCACGGTGCCTCGCTCTAAGCAAATACCATGTCAACATTAAGTGAAGACTTGAGACAGAAAAATATCATATTGTATCACACACAAATTACAATTGTAACCATTCACACATGTCAGCAGCCCTTAGTGGCTAGACTGCTATATTATTTTATTACAAATGTAACTTAAGTTTTATCATTTACATGTTATTTTATCATGTCTCATGCAATTTTAGAAATTTTTTAATGAAACCACACATAGTAGTCGACAAAACCTAAATAAAATATACTTTATATTTGCGACTGAGGACTGTCTTACTACCAATTAAAACTGTAACCAATATCTGAATAAAATACGTTTCCATATGTATATTGTGTATGATATCTCAACAGATCCACTAATTTGTTTTGAGCAGTATATTTCATGACTAACGTACGGCATGACAAATAATTGGAAGGTAAGAAATAAAGGAGACAGGGCTAGATAAGTGGAGCACATAAAGTTGGATTTAGAAGGAGATAAGAAAGGCACCATGTGTCATCTCAAGGGATGTCTTCCAAAACAGGTAGAAGTTTATAAAGGTTATTTATTGCAACCGAGCCCGTTAATTGTAACGAGGATCATGTTCTCTGCATCATTAAGTGAAGTAAAGGATGGAAAGAAAGAATATTCCGATCATTAGAGTCGTATCATACGCTCGGATAGTTTTTGTCAATTATCCTTTTGAAAGGAGTCATATCGGCATTTGGCTGAGTGAATTAGGGAAATCACGTAAAACCCAAATCAGGATGGCCGGATACTGGTTTGCCCACCCTCCTCCCGAATGCAAGTCCAGTGTGTTACCACTGCGTCACCTTGCTCGGTAAAAGTGAAGAGAGGATATATTATCTTCAGGTCCACTAAATTCAGTTATTTTTCTAATATATAATGATTATTATTGCAGATATTTTCACTGTACAAAACTTCAGAATTGCGAGTTATCAAGGAATTACAGAAACACCAAAGTATCTGTTACGTTAACATCCCATTCTTAATTCTGAGTTTATTGACAATTTATGTGAAGGAATTGTGCCGGCCAGAAGATTTTATTGCTGTTTAAAAACATTAAATATCGTATTTCCCCGTCAGAGTTTGTGATGTCAGAAATAAGAAGTGATTGCACCTGAAATTTGTCTTGACCCATTCTAAAGATATGTGGTGTCTTCTTAAGCCTAGCGTAACTTAAGAATAATTTTAACGTTTTTCTGTAAGGTACAGACGAAATTCTACGTTGACGATGCACACCACTAAATCATTTCGCTTGTCTTGCCAGAGAACTTGTAGGAGATAACACACTCCGTAATGACCCAAAAATGTCTGAAAAACGGCCAAATTAATGGAGGGCTGGACCCTTTAAAAACTGACAAACGTTTGCGCATGTGTTGCAAAAAGAGGTGAGCTGCCGTGGCATTATCTCTCGTGCTGGAGGTCCTAATAGCTGAAACGAACGAATGCGCTTCCCCCACGCGATCCTGACGATGCCGCTCTCTTTTCAACTGGTAATATTACACATAATTAGCAACACTGTTCTTTTTGTCGTATCTCAGGAAGCCTTCTCTGAGTTTTAGCCTCCTCCGATCATAAATGTTCCGCACCAATTAAATTTTTCATCCGTGAAACATGAGTAAATTGCGTTCTTTACCGTTGGTAGATGTTATTCCTCAATTTTTTTGTGCCAGTCACCTGTTATTATTCATTAACAGTGCCTAACATTGCGGCCTAATGAAATTTCTGCAAGCCATATTTTTTCCTGCCTGAAAAAGCATGTCACTATGCCGTTCTGCTATGCGTTGTTATCCGCGCTTTTATGGCTCCGTTCAACACAGTGGACTTGTAAAATTTCCAGAGTTATTGCAGTGGAAACTTTCGGCAGTATGTTGGTTGCTTTTAACGGCTCAGTGTTCGTGGTGGTCATCAGACCGTAGCTTACAAACTACTTAAACCTAGGTAAACTAACCTACGGGCAAACACACACACCCATGCCCCAGGGAGGAGTCGAACCTCCACGGCGAGCAACCGCGCGCTCCGCAGCGAGACGCTTTAGACCGCTCGGCTACTCCACCGCGGCTCCTCAGTGTTCGTTTCATTACGAAGTTCTGCCCACGAATACGTAGACAACATCATTTGTGGTGATGACTATAATAAAGTATAGTTTGAATGTTGTGTTAATTAGGTTTCTGAGTGTTCTATGTACGTTTGATCATAGTGTGAACATTAGTATGATTGGTAAAAAAGGAAACATTATAAAGACTACTTCCATAAAATTAAGGCGACAAACTGTTTACATGTTTAAAGCTCCGACTTTGAGAGGAATGTTTTAAGTACTGACTTGCCAGAAAATCGTAAAAAAATGTTGTACTACGTCAAATCGGTATCCGGGTCAAAACCAGATATCTCACCTTAATGGCGAGGAAACAAAGGATGACACACAAAAGGCCAAATACTAAATTTCATTTTCAAATGATGTTTCCCCGATTAAGATTCCACTGTAGTTAGTCCTCTAAACCATCGTAAAAACGACAAAATGGCAGCTATTAAAATAAGTATCGAAGGGATGAAAAGCAATTGAAGTCGCACACCCTCGAGGAGGACGTTGGACCTGATGGGATACCACTTCGCCGCGGAGGAGCGGCCGAGCGCATTGAGGCGCTATGCTCCGATGCGCGAGTCAGTTCCCCGTCGGGGGTTCGAATCTTCCCACGGGTATGGATGTTTGGGTTGCCTTTAGTATAAGTTAGTACATAAGCAGTTTCTACGTATAGGGACTGATGACCCCGCAGTTAAGTACTATAAGATTAACAAACATTTGAACTTTTTTTTCATTGCTCATCAGTATGGGATCCGTACCAGCCATAGCCATTCTGCATGTTATCTACTTCAGCCATCAGAAGTTATTTTGCTCCCCGAATAACAGTAATCACCTACTACTGTTATTGCGTCGTTACCTACAACATCGCCTGATTTTCTTAGCTATATTCCGTTACCTATGTTTTGCTCCTCTTTTTCAAGACAATGTCGATTCAGTTCAATTGCTCTTCCACGTCCTTAGCTGTCCCTGTTAGAATCACAATTTCACTGGCAAATCCCAAAGTTTCAATTTCTTCTCTCTGAATTTTATTCCTTCACCAAATCTCTCCATGCAATCTTTCACAGCTTGATCGATGTACAGATCGAATGAAATTGAGGAAAGGCTGCTACCCTGTCTTACTACATTTCCAATCACTGCATCTATTTCATGCCCTTCAACTCTTACAACTTCTGTCTGGTTTCAAAATGTTCAAATGTTTGTTAAGTTCAAAAATGTTCAAATGTTTGTAAATCTATCGGACCAAACTTCGTGGTCATCAGTCCGTAGCTTACAAACTACTTAAACCTAGATAAATTAACCTAAGGACAACACACACACCCATGCCCTAGGGAGGACTCGAACCTCCACGGCGAGCAACCGCGCGCTCCGCAGCGAGACGCTTTAGACCGCTCGGCTACTCCACCGCGGCTGTTTGTTAAGCTTATGGGACTTAACTACGGGGTCATCAGTCCCTAAACTTACAAACTATTTATCAAGGACGGCACAAATATCCATGCCCGAGGGGGGATTCGAACCCCTGACCGTAGTGGCCGTGCAGACCGTGACTGAAGCGCCTCAGTTCCCTCGGCCACCGCGGCCGGCTGTCTGGTTTCTGCACAAGATATAAACAACTTACCGTTCTCGCAGTTTACTCCTGCTGACATCAGAACTTGAACGAGTGTATTGCAGTAAACTGTCAAAAGCTTTCACCGAATCTATTTAAGCTAAAAACGCTGGTTTTCCTTTCCTTAATATACCTTTAAGATAAGTGTTGTAGTCAGAATTGCCTCACGTGTTTCTAAATCCAAAGTGGTATTCCACAGTATTTCCATTCTTCTGACAATAATTCGTGTTACAATTTTGCAACCATGACTTATTAAACTGATAGTTCTGTAATATTCAACCTTATAGATACGAGTACACCTTCGAATGTAATATTATATTTAGTAATTTGAATAAATAATGAACAGTATATTTTAGTTTCAAAACTGATGTTGCCTTTTGACAAGGGCATTTAGTTTGAAAACTAAAATTTTAATTATTTCTGGACTGCATTTCATTTATTTATTAGCCTTCAGGTATAGCAAATGAATAATACACCCTCAGTGAACTGATAAAATATCAAATTCAAATGTTTGTAAATCTATCGGACCAAACTGCGTGGTCATAAGTCCGTAGCTTACAAACTACTTAAACCTAGGTAAACTAACCTAAGGACAACACACACACCCATACCCCAGGGAAGACTCGAACCTCCAAGGCGAGCAACCGCGCGCTCCGCAGCGAGACGCTTTAGACCGCTCGGCTACTCCACCGCGGCGATAAAATATCATAATTATCGTCACAGAAATAAACGCACGGAGTGATAGCTATCTTATTTGGGATCTACGAGCGTGTTTCGACCATATTTTACGCATCTCCTCATTCTCTGGAACCCGCAAAAATATTTTTTTTTTCCGTAGTTGTTGTAGATGTATTTGTACAGTGTGGTAGAACGCAATATTTTTAGATAATTTTCGAAAATGTTAATGTCCAAACAATGTATCACTGCTGTATGCCTACTGAGTGTCACGACAGCGGCAGCAGCATACTGGACAGTGATTTCACAGACAACACAATACTCAAATGAATGTGTTTCAGCGGAATTTCAAATCATTTGGATTTTAATGGATGAAAAACACCTCTCGGTCACAAATTAAAAATTATTTGACCTGGTTTCGGCAATGACTAAGATTGCCTTCGTCAGAAATTATAAAATAAAAAAGTCACATAATAAAATATACTACTCAGCTATAAAGCTTAAGTCACAAAATTTAAAAAGAAATTTTTAGAAAATGCTAGCTACTATGCCTCCGTGCAGGCGTGAAGGCCATAGTGGCTAGCGTTTTCTAAAAATTTCTTTTTAAATTTTGTGACGTAAGCTTTACAGCTGAGTAGTATATTTTATTATGTGACTTGTTTTATTTTATAATTTCTGATGAAGGCAATCTTAGTCATTGCCGAAACCAGGTCAAATAATTTTTAATTTGCGACCGAGGGCTGTTTCTTTATCCATTGACGTTGTAACGGTCGCTGATAATAGCAGCTATGTTTGAAATTTCATTTGGCTTTTATATCCGATTTTTTTCGTCCTTTATTGTATTTTCATACCAGCGATTACAGCCAGTAGGCTGGCAGCAGCTCCATAGGCTGCTCTTCAGCCGAGAGAATAAAATACATGGATATGATGACAATTAAAATATATGACAGGCGATAAAACAACGGAGAAATAGTGACACAGACAAAGTGACAATTCAGAGTACAAACAGTTGACAGATGATTAAACTCACATTTAGTCAGTTAAAAACGAAGATCCACGGTGACATAAAAACCATGTAGTACGACAATAACACAGAACGGCGAGTACACGGAGACATTAGTAAAACACACGATGCGACACTTTTTTGTTAGATAAAAAAAAGCACTTCTCTGGGGCATTGCACACAACACTGATCGTAGCACTGTTAAAACTGTCGGTCCAGGACCCTGCGGGGTGGGGGAAGACGGAAAGCGCGTGGGAGGAGGATCAGATTTTTCTTTTTGTATATAATACTTAAATTCACTTGGAAAACACCATGCTCTGAGCATAAGATGACGTAATTAACTATTTAGGATGATTTCTAGGAAAAAATTAAATTCCTTGTGGGCAAGCAGTGCGAGGTTCGGTGCTAATGTAGTAAAGGGCGCGAAATGGCGACTCGACAGGGGCGCCTGGATGGTTAAGGCCGATCCTGAGTATAGAGATACAGATGCGAAAATGTAACTTCACTACTTGGAAAAGTAGTGCGTAAATCGGAGCTACCGAAACGGGAGTACTCGACAAGTGATCACACTTTCTACTTCTATTCGTTATGTCGCGGAGGAAGATTCATCATAAGTCGTTGTGCTCATTGCTGAGCGTCGTGACCCCACGAACCAAGCGTCTCCATCCCGGACGGTTGTCAGCTTCTCTCAGTGCCTGCTGAAGAGGTAGACCGGAGATCTTCTTGATTTGGTCTATCCATCTGCTCGCTGCTCTTCCTCTTGGTCTTGTGCCCTCGATCTTTCCTTGTAAGATTATTTTTTTCTAGATTTTCTACGTCTCTTCTCACAATATGGCCAAAGAAGTGGAGAATTTTTTCGTCCACTCGAGAAGAAAGGCGTCTGGAGATATTCAGTTGTTCAATAATGGACACATTTGTTCCTCTTTCGGTCCATTTTATGCGTAGCATTCTACGCCAGCACCAAAGCTCAAACGCATCAATGCGATGTTTGTCTCTGGCCTTGAGAGTCCATGATTCACAGCCATACAAGAAGACAGAAAACACGAGTGTTTCAACTAGCCGGATCTTTGTTCTATCTGTTATTGCTCTGTGTGGTGTCGCACAAGTCCAAAGTGCGCGCCACCTACTTTCGCCGCGCGCCGCCATGCACGCACGGCGCGGCGTTCTTACGACGTCAGCCACGAGCGCCCTCTGCGTCATCGTTCACTTGGGACTCAGATAGGAACCAGTCAACACTTCGGAATCTGATAGGCACCAGTGAAGACTTGGCTATCGGACAGGCACTAGGCAGGCCTCTAGCTCAACTATGTATCAACATTCTGCAGTACTGAGCTATGTAAAAGTTAAGTATTACTAAGTCTCTAAGAAATATATATCTCGTTCTAATTTACTCTAGTGTTTCCAGTTTCTGCTGTCCCACTGGCTGGTCACCTCCTACCTGCACAAGCGTGCCTCCTTTATTCCTGTGTCGGTCTTTCTACTCGGCCACCGACACCTACGACGGAAACGAGACACAAAAGCGGCGACGAGGCTGGGACACAAAACTCTGCTCTGCTAGATCTTCGCGAGCTTCTTCATAGCCACTCGTCCTAGCGTGATCGGTCTTCTTATCTCCTTTAATTGATAAACAGTGCTATTAGGACGATGTGTAAAATTATAGAGCCACAGATAGTGATGTGGTCATGCGTTTATTGACGCGTTTCGATAAAAATCATCTTCAGAATCGTGGAAGGGGGTTTACTAAATAAAATTGTATGGCGTCAATGCCCTGCTGAATGTAAACCCCCTTCCACGATTCTGAAGACGATTTTTATCGAAACGCGTCAATAAAGCCGGCCGCGGTGGCCGAGGGGACTGAGGCGCTTCAGTCACGGTCTGCACGGCCACTACGGTCGGGGGTTCGAATCCCCCCTCGGGCATGGATATTTGTGCCGTCCTTAGGATAAGCTAGTTGATAAGTAGTTTGTAAGTTTAGGGACTGATAACCCCGTAGTTAAGTCCCATAAGCTTAACAAACATTTGAACATTTGATTTGCGTCAATAAACGTATGACCACATCGCTATCTGTGGGTCTATAATTTTACACAGCGTCCTAATAGCACTGTTTATCAATTAATACTGATATTGGCGCATACCTCATGAACGACTTTATGTCACGTCTGGACTTCTTATCTCCTCTTCACAACTACCTGTGCTGCAGATGGTTGTCCCAAGATAGGTGAAAGACTGCACGACTTCCAGTTCCTTTAATTGACCTGTGAGCTGGATCTTTTTTTTTTCGATCAATTAACATGAGTTTGGACTAACTGAGGTTGATGTCTAGTCTATATGCTAGACTAATGTCTTTTATTCTAGTTAGTAGCTCAGCAAGTTCATCTTCGCTGCCGGCCGCGGTGGCCGAGGAGACTGAGGCGCTCCATTCGCGGTCTGCACGGCCACTACGGTCGGGGGTTAGAATCCACCCTCGGGCATGGATATTTGTGCCGTCCTAGTTCGTAAGTAGTTCATAAGTAGTTTGTAAGTTTAGGGACTGATGACCCCGTAGTTAAGTCCCATAAACTATACAAACATTTTCATCTTCGCTGCTGGGTAAAAGTACAGTGTCACCAGCAAAACGGAGGTTGTTGACAGTTCTTCCGCCAATTGAGATGCCTTTCATCCAACCATCAAGAGCTTTCCTAACGACGTTTTCTGCATAGATATTGTACAGTTGTGAGCAAAATTGTACACACTCTTTTTCAGAGTGGCCTACGCGGCGCTACGAGTTGGCCAAGTGTGCGTTAAAAAAGCAGCCGTTTAACAATGACGGTTTAAAGATGGCACGAAATTGCGTGGAGAGGCCGGCGGGGCATACTCGACAGAAAAACCGGGAGCGGAATGGCTTCCGGGCGCGCCTTCCGCGGTGGGGCAGTATTTTACGTGCGGGCGCGCAGAAATAAAGCTGGCAGGTGAAGAGAGAAGGAGCAGAGGGCGACTCTTTGTCCGGCCGGCCGCAGAGCCTGCAACTCAGTAACGCTTTCCGACAACAATTAATTCCCAATTACCATAAATCCGCGGCGCGCCGGCCACAAAGCAAGTCTGCACTTCCCCCGCGCGCCACCTAACGCCTCGCATAAACAATAGACTAATCGTGTAATTGCCACGCGACGCTAGCGCCGCGCCGCCGCTCTCCGCCGAATGAGGATCATAAAAATGATCAGCGCGCTCGCAATAAAACCGAACCCTTCTTGCGCGCTCCCCTGACAACAAAGCTCTCCCTTCACCAGAAAATAAGTTGCTTTAATTTTCGAGCGCTTCACGCATAATTTAATTACCGTCGCGTTTAGGTGCGTCCCCCTCGGCCGATCGCCGGCCACTTCGCAAACAACTTCTCTCTCTCCGCGCCCGCTTCCGCTCGCAGATATTTCAATCTCGGTCCAGTTTTTAAACTCTTCGCCTCCGATCGCGAGCTATTCGCCGGCATAAAATAAACAAACGACGACGGTTAATTAACTAATGCAAACTGCAACCCCGAGTTGTAAATCGAATAACTCGCAGATCGCAAATTGCTGAAATAGAAGGTAAGAGCGGCGTCGCTGGTATATTTATGACCAGAAGACCTTTTTTTCACTTGTATTTCCTACGTGCTGTACTCGTGAAATTCGAATCGTAACTATCGGAGCAATAGTTTGGGTTCGTATATCTACATGTCGGAGTGACGGAAACGTCAATTCCGTAATTACTTTCGGAAAACAGTCTTTTATCCACAGAATATGGACTCAGCTCTCGTCTAGACCCAGTTTCCAAGGTCAATGTAGGGCATATAGCCATATATAACGACGACTCTATCCGTTGTAGGAATAGCAACAACGTGGAAGTGGAACTTACTTTAAGAAAGGAAGGAAGGAAGATTATGGTTTAACGGCCCTTTCACAGCCTTGTCTTTACAGACGGAGCATACGCTAGGAGTGTTCGTTAAGGATGGGGAAGAAAATCGGCCATGCCCTAGTTCTACCTCTACATATTTGTTTCTGCAAATCACATTTAGCCGGCCGCGGTGGCCGAGGAGACTGAGGCGCTTCAGTCACAGTCTGCACGGCCACTACGGTCGGGGGTTCGAATCCTCCCTCGGGCATGGATATTTGTTTCGTCTTTAGTATAAGGTAGTTCACCATGAGTGAAAAATGTGGGCTCTGTCGTAGGGTCGTGCGTAGTGGGCTGCAGTGTGGGATTTGCAGTAAGTATTTTCATGGGGGGGAGTGCAGTGGGGAAGCCAGTGGGCATTGTGATGAGGTTCTCTCCTGGAACTGTAGGATTTGCAGCAGGAATTAGTTGATAGAGGAGCAGGAGCGTTTGATCTGCGCCCTTCAGGTGCAGCTGAAAAACGCTGAAGAGGAACTAGGTAGGCTGAGGAGGGGAAGGGGGGCTGGGGAATGGGAACTGGCAGTTGGCAAGAAGGTAGCTAGGAGAAGGTATTCAGATAGCTTTACATTGCAAGTTGCAAATAGGTTTGACCAACTGTCAGAGTTGAGTGGAGATGAACCTCCTGTAGCTGTAGGTGTAGGAAGTACGCAGCAGACCTCAGCTTTTGGTAAGCCGAAATCTGTAGAGAGGTCTCTTAGGAAGAAGAAGGTTCTGCTGCTAGGTAGTTCTCATGGCAGAGGTGTTGGCCAACAGTTGCAGGAAGTACTTGGGAGTGAGTACCAGGTCACCAGCATAGTGAATCCTAGTGCAGGGTTAGCTCAGGTCACTTGCAACATAGGGGACTTATGTAGGAATTTTTCAAAAGAGGATCAGGTAGTTATAGTGGGTGGGGCCGGGAATAGTCTTGATAGGGACGGGGAATATGATATAGGTGGTGATCTGGAAAGGATAGCAACTGAAACTGGTGGCACGAATGTGCATTTCGTGCAGCTGTTTCAGCGTCATGATAGGCCTTGTCTTAATACGACTGTCAGCCGTGTTAACATGGGGCTTGAGAAGGCGCTGATGACGGAGGGCATGGATCACATTGCAGTGGTGCCAGTTGAAACTATCCAAAGGTCGGATTTTACTAGGCACGGTCTGCACCTCAATAGGTATGGGAAGGGGAGGTTGGCAAAGCTCATAGGTGACAGTGTAGTAGGGGGTGGGGGTTTCACTCATGGAAAAATTCCTGTAGTAGTTGGTGCTAGGGCTGCACCTTTTTTAGACTGAAGACAACTGATAGATTAAAGGAAGTCCCTCTAAGATTTGAACCACCTTTGACAAAGTCTAAGAATATAAGTAATAAGGGAATTACTGTTTTTCATCAAAATATACAGGGTATCAGAGATAAAGTTAATGAAATGCTTATTGATACTGATTCTGACATTATTGGAATTTCAGAGCACTTTTTAAGTGGTGTGACAATTAAGAGATTTCATTTGCCAGGATACAGGTTAGCTGCCTTCTACTCTAGGAGTTCCTTGCAGTGTGGGGGAGTGGCCATGTATGTAAAAAACGATTTTTCATCGGAGTCAATCGATTTTTCTAAACACTGCACAGAACAGATATTTGAATGTTGTGCAGGAGTTGTTAATGTTAATGGAACTAAACTAGTAATAGTTGTTATTTATAGATACCCTGACTCAGATTTTAAAATGTTTCTGCCCAAGCTGGAATTGGTTCTGGGTTCACTGTATAGGAAGTATAAAAATTTAATTGTGTGTGGAGATTTCAACATTAATTGTGTAGGTGATAGCTCAAGGAAAAGTCAGCTGTTAGATCTATTTAATTCCTATAACATGATGCAAACAGTATTTTTCCCAACGAGAGTGCAAGGAAATAGCAGTTCTACCATTGACAATATTTTTGTTCATTCTTCATTATTAGAGGGGCACTCTGTCAGCAGAATAGTAAATGGCCTATCAGACCACGATGCCCAACTTTTAATTCTAAAAAGTATTTGTTCTCAAACAAATGTTAAACATAAATATCAACTACACAGAAAAGTTAATCCAGTTGCAATTGAGACCTTTTTAAGCCTAATTAAGGAACAAGAATGGCAGGATGTTTATAGTGCTGATAATGCAGATGATAAATATAATACTTTTCTGAACACATTTATTATGCTGTTTGAAAGTTGCTTTCCGCTAGAACGCTCAAAACAGGGTACTTTCAGTAACAGACAGCCAGGGTGGATGACAAAGGGGATAAGAGTATCATGTAGAACTAAGCGGGAGTTGTATCAAAATGTTAGAAGCAGTCAGAATGAAGATGCAGTAGCTCATTACAAACAGTACTGTAAGGTTCTGAAAATCGTCATTAAGAATGCAAAAAGTATGTGGTACGTAAAAAGAACAGCAAACTCTCGGGATAAAATTAAAACTATCTGGTCAGTCGTGAAGGAAGTGTCTGGTCAGGAGCAGCAGGTAGAAGATAAACGTCAGTGCGTAGTAGGAATGTTTCTGTTACTGACAAGTTAGATATATGTGCAATATTCAATAATCACTTTCTGAATATAGTAGAGGAACTAAACAAAACTCTAGTTTCTACAGGTAATCATATAACGTTTTTAGAAAAAGCGTTTCCGAGGCTGTTACCTGAAATGATCCTTCATGATACTTCCATAGGTGAGATTGAGTCAATAATTAAATCACTAAAGACTAAGGACTCTTGTGGATATGATGGGGTATCTAGCAGAATTCTAAAGTACTGTTCTCAATATGTTAACCCAGTACTAAGCCATATTTGTAATTTTTCCTTTCAGAATGGTCAGTTTCCTAACAGATTAAAGTACTCAGTAGTGAAACCGCTTTATAAAAAAGGAGAAAGGGATAATGTAGACAACTATAGACCTATTTTTATGCCATCGGTTTTTTCTAAAGTTATTGAAAAGGCTGTATATTCAAGATTAATTGATCATTTCAGTTCACATAATTTCCTGTCAAACGTACAGTTTGGTTTTAGAAGTGGTTTAACGACCGAAAACGCTATATTTTCGTTTCTCTGTGAGGCACTTGATGGGTTAAATAAGAGGCTACGGACATTAGGCGTCTTCTTTGATTTAACAAAAGCGTTTGATTGTGTTGATCACAAAATATTGTTGCAGAAGTTGGAACATTATGGAATAAGGGTGTAGCCCACAACTGGTTCACCTCTTACTTTAATAATAGACAACAGAAGGTAATTCTCCGCAGTGTAGAAAATGGCTATGACGTGCAATCCCAATGGGGCACAATTAAGTATGGGGTGCCCCAGGGGTCAGTTTTGGGACCATTGCTGTTTCTTATTTATATAAATGATATGCCTTCGAGTATAACAGGTGATTGTAAAATATTTTTGTTTGCTGATGATACCAGCTTGGTAGTGAAGGATGTTGCTCGTAATATTGACACAGTATCAAATAATGCAGTTCAAGAGATAAGTTCATGGCTAATAGAAAACAAGTTGATGTTAAATCACAGTAAAACTCAGTTTTTACAATTTGTAACACATAATTTGACGAAATCTGACATTATGATTACACATAATGGGCATGTGATAAGTGAGACTGAACAGTTCAAATTTGTAGGTGTTCATATAGACAGTAAGCTGTCATGGAAAGCCCATGTTCAGGATCTTGTTCCAAAACTAAATTCTGCTATATTTACCATTAGAACAATATCTGAGATAAGTGATTTTTCAACACGAAAAGTAGTCTATTTCGCTTACTTTCACTCACTTATGACGTACGGCATTGTTTTTTGGGGTAACTCGCCTGATGCAAAAAGGATATTTCTGGCTCAAAAACGGGCGGTTCGAGCAATATCTGGTGTAAGTTCGCGAACGTCATGTCGACCCCTTTTCAGTAGTCTGGGAATTTTGACTCTGGCGTCACAATACGTTTTTTTCTTTAATGTCGTTTGTTGTTAATAATATCAGCTTATTCCCACGAGTTAGTAGCTTTCACTCGGTGAATACTAGACAGATGTCTAATCTACATTTGCACCACACCACCTTAACACTTGTGCAGAAAGGGGTGCAGTATTCTGCGGCATCCATTTTCAATAAGCTGCCACAAGAACTTAAGAATCTTAGCACTAATCCACATGCTTTCAAATCTAAATTGAAGAGTTACCTCGTGGCTCATTCCTTTTATTCTGTCGAGGAACTCCTAGAAAAGTTAAACAATTAAGCTAATTCATTTTTTCTTTATTGATTCTTTTCACTTTGTCTTAAGATTGTCGTGTGCAAAGGACTACTTAAAATTTTTCTATTACCATTCTTGTGTAACAATGTATTGACTTGTTCCATGACCATGGAGTCTTACTCCTGAAGTGGGTCCTATGGAACAGAAAAAACAAATAAATAAATAAATAAAAAGTAAGTTTAGGGACTGATGACCCCGTAGTTAAGTCCCATAAGCTTAACAAACATTTGAACATTTTTTTTTTTTTTTTTTTTTTTTTTTTTTGAAATCACATTTAACCCTTTCATTTCCAGTGTTGTTCCTGGACAACAACGTATTAAAAGTTGATTTATACCGTATTTTGTGCATCAATCCTTAAAGTTGCATTTTTTTATGATTAACGTGCTTCTAGTACGACATTTAGCCACTCGGTACGGCGTGTAGCCACTTCTGAGGCATTAAACTGTCCATCTTGGAGGTTGTGATGCGTTTCCGTCTTACGTGGCTGAGAGTGTGAGCGTGAGTGCGGTTCCTTTTATTTTATTCCAGCACTGAATTGTTTTATCTTTGGTTCTGTGGCGAAGATAATGCTAGCGTTATTGATCTATCAAGAAAATAACGTCCAAGTAATAAAATACCTCGATACAAACTCTGTGTTGTGCGTGAAATATAAGACATAAAAAAATCAATAGTTCGACCAAAAATTTTAAAACACACATTTTGATGTTTACTGCACTGTATTAATACAGAAAACACTGAATTTTAATTTTTTCAAAGCTGATTTCATAATGTGGGACTGAAAGAGTTAAGTGCCTGGCAAAGGGTTTATCGAACCGCTTCCATAATATTTAATGGATAAAATTAAGGAATTACAGATTTTAGTCAACGTAAGTGACAATATCTAATAATGGGTAAATAAACGCTGGAATAGAAATACCGTATGACATATTTTTCATCGTGTTAATGTACACAATTGTATATCGAAATGAAACACGCATATTTCTCTATCAGAAAATAAATCTCTTGGTTAATTAACTAACACAAACAGCTGATCTGTTTTGTAAACAGAATATTTCACATCGGCCAGTAAATCAAACAGAGCGTAAGAGCAACGCATCAGCTAAATTAATGACATAAATGTACTTTTCTTCCCCCCTTTCATATTCTACTTAGATACTCATCGAATCTGGTTCGCAGCAACTAAAGCAATTATTCTGCATTCAGACACTTTAACTATTATATGGCAAGGAATTCAATTCTGTGATAAAAAGGTGTAATTTCATCAAAAGAAATAGGAGATTTACTAATTTCATTCTATAAAAAATAAACATGACACAGCCGAGCTTTAAGTAATGAATCGCTAGACCAATGCTGTGAGTTTCATAGTACGACAGCATCAAATGGATATTTAAAAAATGTAGCTGAGCAGTTAATTTCCCTAACATTGTGAAAGTGCAGGGCTCACCTCCGTTCACTTATTTTGATTCGTGTGTTTCGTACTCCTTTATTTGCTGGCATTGCTGGGATGCATTATCAAAAAATCATTCACTTTCTTTGCAACCCTTCTCCATCAATACGGCCGTGCTATCGAAGATCATTAATTCATATGTATGAAGCTACAGATGTGATCGATTATATAAATAAAATTTTTATCTTTTGTATTATGCACCATACTCTGCCATATTCACTAACAACAGTCAAATATACCAAATCAAATGTTCAAATTATTGTTAAGCTTAAGGGGCTTAATTGCGGGATCATCAGTCCCTAAACATACAGACTACTTATGAACTACCTTATACTAAATACGACACAAACATCTGTGCCCGAGGGGGGATTCCAACCCCCGACCGTAGTGGCCGTGCAAACTGTGACTGGCGCGCCGCAGACCGCTCGGCCGCTGCGGCCGGCCAAATATACCCTTTCAGAATTTTGGCTTTATAAGTAGTACCTTTACGGACGGGTTATCAGAGTGGTTACTATACGGGATTATTATTTAGGATGAGTGAAATTCAGTTGCTTTAGCTTTTCCGTTATATTAAATCGCTACAAATGATTGCCTGTACACAAAAACCATAACATTGAACCTCCTCTACTGTTATCTAATTTGATAATGTTCTGTCTCACACAATCTTAAATGAAGCATACACCTGGAACCCTTCAACCATTAGCTTACATTTTGCTTCTCTGTTTTTAGTGTTCCTATTAAAGAAAGGTACGAAATTACTACGAAAATGTCGTAGTATTACTTAATGGCTGGTTGCTGCAATTCAATATATTTAAGGCTTTCTAATTTTCTAAAAAAAATGCATATGGTTAATATTTCAGAGTAAAGAACGTACGTACGCTGTTAATTTCTTCTACCAACAGAAACAACAGGAACTTTGTATTTAAATTTCTCGAGTAAGAAATTTCTTCTTTTAAAACGGCTAATGTACGATCAAATCAGCCTATCAGTTGCATTAATTGATCTGACGGGGCATTAGCAATTTTCCGATTTCCAGGATTATTTCATAAACATGTCAGCAGAAGGCCTCTTCAGTCGTTATCAAAATGCTCCTCCACTAATGTCCTTAATGTCTAGGGGAGGGGGGGGGGGTTCCCCCCACTTAGCACTCTGCTCTCTTCTACGCCCATCGTTTGCTATTACACAGACGCTTCTAAGAGTGTTTCAGAAATTCCGTCTTCATGTATGTGTACGTTACATGCTTATACTCGATCAAAAGGGATGTGGCTCTAGTGTTGTTATTGTTTTCGAGATGAAGCACATCGATAATGAGGTAGTGTCTGTTCAAAATGTTCAAATGTTTGTACAACGTATGGGACTTAACTACGGGGTCATCAGTCCCTAAGCTTACAAACTACTTGTGAACTAGCTAAGACTAAAGACGGCACAAATATCCATGCCCGAGGGGGGATTCGAACCCCCGACCGTAGTGGCCGTGCTGACCGTGACTGGAGCGCCTCAGTCACCTCGGCCACCGCGGCCGGCGGTAGTGTCTGCAAAGGTCTAAGACGTTGGAACGAAATTCCACGCTGTCTGGTACAACTTACGAGGAAGATAACGTAATAGTTGTTTCAAATGTCTATGTACTACTAAGCGGGAGTGGGGATTTCATAAACAGTTTTTAAGAATCGTCAATGAGTTTATGGAAACATATTAATGATATTATTTAACAAGGGAGCCTAAAAATCTGAGCTATTCATCATGTTTATCTGTTCAACAGATTATCTTTGAAGCCTTCACGCAAAGATGGCATTTCAAAGTTTAATGTTTCGTCTAAAGGTGTCTCTTAATTCACGAGAACGCGTCTTCGAAAGTTACGTGATAGGTCGCGTGTATATGATTTTGCTGACATACACTGAACATTTAGAAATGCACTCAATATATGTCTAAGTATTTTTTGTTTTTATAAGAAAACGCTCATATTTTAATATTTAAAAATTCCAATTATTTTTAAAACAACTCGGAGTAAAGTGCTCATAGTGCGAGTGGCCGTGGGTTAAACGTTATCCACTGTGGCTAGTTTCTGCAAACTAATATTTTTAAGGGACTTCGTTAGTGAAAGCATTGCATCCTTTTCTGGAGTTATCCAAACAACTGCTGGTAATGCGAATATTAGTGTATGTGAATAGTACGTAGTTTTATTTGTATGCAGTGTTCATCGCATAATGTGCAGGCCTTTAACACATTCATTGACAAATAAACTAGTGATAGTTGCATGGTCACATGTAGCAGCAGTTCAAAGCATGGCTACAACAGCATGTCATGCCATGGGCTTCATGGGACAGCTAAAGCGTCAGAAAACTACAAATGTCCATTATTGTTCGACCGCCGCATACCTCTCAAGGATATACAGGGTAATCAAATGTTCAAATGTTTGTATAGCTTATGGGACTTAACTACGGGGTCATCAGTCCTTAAACTTACAAACTACTTATGAACTAACTAAGACTAAGGACGGCACAAATATTCATGCCCGAGGGGGGATTCGAACCGCCGACCTTAGTGGCCGTGCAGAACAGGGTAATCAATCCTCAGCGCATCCGTATTTGCGGCGTGCGACTTACCGGCGACGGCAACTGCGGTAGCCGATTTGCGAGCCGGCCGGCGTCCGCACGAAATTTAATACGTGTTGGCGTGCGAGTTATTTCTGACACACATAACACAAACACGTAGATAGAAAAGTTTATTACTCACCTGTATTACACAAGGAGGTGCTGGAACTGCCTCCCTTCGTTGTTCGAGCATTTCTGACACCTGCTGAGGAAGCTGCTCATTACACTGAAATTCCCTCTCAGAAATTCAGTGATTTCATGACGAATGTTTATTTGTAGTTCATCTAAAGTGTGGGTGTTTGATTGGTACACTTTACCAGTTTTCCGTAATGATAAGTTAGCTGTATGTGCCGTCGCAGAGTCTTGCTGAAATGTCTCTCTCTCAGTTAATTGGGCAAATAAAAGCCACAATATGTTTTCAACATACCTGTCACTATTAATTGTTTCCTGAAAAATATAGGGCCCATTATTCTCTCGCCGATATCAGCGCACCACGCTCCTATTTTTTGATCGTGCAGGGGCTGTTTGTGTATTAAGTAAGGCTTTTCCTAACTCCAGCAACTATTATTTTGCGAATTAACATACCCACTTAGATGGAACCATGAATCATACGAAAAGATAGTTAAGTTCGGGATAATTTCTCCGTCATGCAACTTTTTCAGAATCAATGAGTGTAATGAGCAACTTCCTCAGCAGGTGTTAAAAATGCTGGAACAACGAAGGGAGGCCGTTCCAGCACATCCTTGTGTAATACAGATGAATAATAATCTTTTCTTTCTAAGTGGCTGTGTTGTGAAGAAATAACTTGCGCGTCAACCCGTATTAAATTTAGTGCGGACGCCGGTCGGCCCGCTAACCGGCCACCACATCTGCTGTCATTGTAAGTCCACAGTGCGAAGACGGTTGCGCTGATAATTGATCACCCTGTAGAAGAGAACTGGGTCTTACGTGCGCACAGTGGCTAAATTGTGTCTAAGATGTGGTCAACAGGACTGGTTGCAGTGAGGCTCGCCGGCCGCGGTGGTCGAGGGGACTGTGGCGCTCCAGTCACGGTCTGCACGGCCACTACGGTCGGGGGTTCGAATCCCCCCTCGGGCATGAATATTTGTGCCGTCCATAGTCTTAGGTAGTTCATAAGTAGTTTGTAAGATTAGGGACTGATGACCCTGTAGTTAAGTCCCATAAGCTATAAAAACATTTGAACATTTTGAGCAGTGAGGCTCAGGGAAGTGCGGGAGTTCTCTGCCATGATGTCTGCCACAGAATGATACTCAAAACTTTCTGGGGCAACTAGGCAATGGCGTTGTTGCATTTTTTCATTATTTAGGCGTTTTTGACTGTAAGTTTATAGAGAAGCATGGTGCAATGATTAACATAATGTACTCGCATTCGAAAGGACTACATGCTTTAAGGCACTATGCTCCGATGCGCGAGGCTGTTCCCAGTCGGGGATTAGAATCCTCCCACGGGTATGGAGGTATGTGTTGTCTTTGGTATAAGGTAGTTCATAAGCAATTTGTAAGTTTAGGGACTGATGACCCCGCAGTTAAGTCCCATAAGCTTAACAAACATTTGACCATTTGACTACATGCTTATGACGATATGGTTCCGACCATCCAGATGTAGGTTTTCCCCCATTTCTCTTAATCTCTCTTAATCACTCCACCTAAACGCCAGGATGGTTCCTATGAAAGCGCACGGCCGATTTCCTTCCCCTTCTTTAACAAAAACAATCAGAGCTGCTTGTGCTCTACAGCCGCGGCGGGTTAGCCGCGCGCATTGGAACGCCGTGCTGCGGTGCGCGCGGCTGCTCGTGTGGGGGGTTCGAAGTCCCCCTCGGGTATGGATGCCTAAGTTGTCCATTGGTTTATTTACCTTAGTTTAAGTAGTTTGTAAGCTACGGACTGATAACCACTTAGTTAAGCCCGATAGATTTAAAACCATTTGAACATTTTTTGGTCTGTCTGTTTAAATGTTTGTAAATCTACCGTACCAAACTGCGTGGTCATCAGTCCGTAACTTACAAACTACTTACATCTAGGTAAACTAACCTAAGGACAAAACACACACCCATGCCCTAAGGAGGACTCGAACCTCCACGGCGAGCAACCGCGCGCTCCGCAGCGAGACGCTTTAGACCGCTCGGCTACTCCACCGCGGTGGTCTATCTGTAATGGCCGCGTTATCGATGGGACATCTACAGATACATCCACACTCCGCAGGCCACCGCGCTATGTGTGGCGGCGGGTACTTTGCGTACCATTGCCACTTCCTCCTATCCCACTCGCGTATGGTTCGAGGGAGATATGATTGACTGTATACCTCCGTGTGGGCCCT
The DNA here is from genome assembly GCA_026315105.1 of Locusta migratoria. Classification (NCBI taxonomy): domain Eukaryota; kingdom Metazoa; phylum Arthropoda; class Insecta; order Orthoptera; family Acrididae; genus Locusta; species Locusta migratoria. Next base: position 590,800,622 of record CM048755.1, on the reverse strand, counting down.
AATCTCGCTGAACTTATTCTTACGGTCACTTCGCGAGACGTACATAGGAGGAAGCAATGTATTGGTTGATTCTTCATGAAACGTACGCTCTCGCAGCTTTGACAGAAGCCCGTACCGCGATACAGAACGCTTCTCTTGCAGCGTCTGCCACTGGAGTTTCCTAATCATCTCTTAGGCTTTCGCGCTTACTAAATGAGCCCGTAACGAAGCGTGCTGCTCTCCGTTTATTCTCCTCTATGTCTTTTATTAACCCTAATTGGTATGAATCCCACTGATGAGCAAGACTCAATCGCTGGCCGAGTTTTGTTACCTTCTTCATTATTCGACGAACTACACTTCCTTCCTTACAATAAATCTGACTCTGGAGTCTGCCTTACCAACGACTGATTTTATAGTAGTTTTATTTCAAATCGTCCTTTATGACTACTCCCAGATATTTTATGGAAGTATCTGATTTCAGTGTTTGTCCTGCTATTTCGTAATTATATAATAAAGGATATTTTTTACTGTGTAAATACAGCACTTTATACTTGTTTATGTTGAGGCTCAGTTGCCATTCCCTACACCATGCGTCAATACTATGTAGGTCCTCCTGTATTTCGCTTTCGCCGGCCGCGGTGGCCGAGGGGACTGAGGCGCTTCGGTCACGGTCTGCACGGTCACTACGGTCGGGGGTTCGAATCCCCCCTCGGGCATGGATATTTGTGCCGTCTGTAGTCTTAGCTAGTTCATAAGTAGTTTGTAAGTTTAGGGACTGATGGCCCCGTAGTCAAGCCCCATAAGCTGTACAAACATTTGAACATTTCGCTTTCGTTTTCCACTGTTGCTACTTCTCGATAACCTAAATCATCATCCACAAAAAGCCTGACTGACCATCCGAGGTTATCTACGGGGTATATATATATATATTGAAAAGCTACGATCCTATAACATTCTCCTTGGAAACGCCTGAGGTCACTATAACGTCTGAATACTTCTCCCCGCCGAGAATGACATGCTGCGTTCTGTTAGGTAGAAACTCCACAATCTAGTCTCACAATTCGGCTGATATTCCAAATTTTTGCACTTTGTTCATCAAAATCGCCACAGAAGAAAACACTGTAGGTTAAACGTCTCGAATGATAAAGATATTGCTTAACAATAATGTTTTTCTCTCTTCCTGTGTGTTTCCTAAAACACGACACAATAAGCAACATTTCGATCATCAAGAACTTTGATGTACTGAAAGTGACAAACTAATAAGCAAGTGAATCAGGTACATCCTCTCAGTAACATGCATCAATCTCTTTTGTCCGTATAACTCTGGCGATTTGTCGAGACAGAAGGCTGTTTAAACAACTTTAATTCTGAAACGATACGATGATGCATCTTGTTACTGGAGGTAAGGGTGTCACAAGGGAACAAATTGGTGCATAGGATTAGTGATGGGAACAATCGAATGAAAACAATCGATTCATTCGGTTGTTAGGAAAAATCGATCATTCGGTTGTAGTTCCTCGTATCGGTTGAATTATTCATTCATTCTTCTGAGTGAAACCAGTCGGTGGGACCAACCGAATGAAACAACCGATTCAGTCGGCTTGACTATTCATTCGTTCTTTTGAGTGAAACCAGTCGGTGGGATCAACCGAATAAAATCGACACAGTCGGTTGGACCACTCATTCCTTTTCTTTTAAATCAGTCGATGGGACCAACCGAATGAAAACATTGACACAGTACGTTGGCCTCTTCATTAGTTCTTTTGAGTGAAACCAGTCAGTGGGAGCAACCGAATGAAACAGTCAGTCGGTCGTAGTTTTACTATGTTGGATTTATTTTTTTCGAATGAAAGTAGACTGTGGGAACAATTGAATGAAAACGTGCGACACTTTTGCAGTTTTGTACATTGACTGAATTACTCATTCTTTCTTTTCAAGAAATTATGTACTGAATGAAGTAGCTTTTCGTTTTATAATATACAGTAACAGCGATTCATATTTTGTTGTAGATTAAATTGTTTGAGGTGCCATCAACGAGTAACTAATTAGATGTCATATCGCTGGAGCAGGCCTGCGATCACTCTAATTTCCCACCCCAGACTTCAAAAACGCTGATCATCTGGGCCCGATCAGATTACTTTCGCAGACACCGACCACGGGGTGCCGCGGGGAGCGGGGACACGAGAGGGGGTGCTGCCTTGCTTGAGTTTCCACTGCAGACAGCGCCAGCAGGCGCGCGCCAAACTCCACACAACAGTGTCTGGCGGGCGGGGCGTGCCATCGCCGATTATTGTCGGTTTCTTACCGTCTCAATAAAGAAGCGTGGAAACTACAGGGTGTTCCAAATTTATCTCTAAAAGTTTAATCTCGCATACCGTATCTCCGAAGTGGGAACAGGTAGAAACGTGCGGTTTGCGGCTTCTTGTTCATACATATCTAAGGTTCTAGCAGGACAGAGTTAAGTATGTTAACTTTGAGCATACTTGCTAGATCCAAATTCTAAGATCACTAAAACATTAGGTATTGTAAAAAAACCTTCATTAAAGTATTTTGTATAAAAATATTTCCTATAAAATATTTTTGTTAATTCCATCTAATTTAAAGGAGTACGAGAATACAAACAACATTTATCAGTGCTGTAAATTTTCTCCAGCGTGTCTGTATTCGTCAACAGTATATGAAAACATTCATCTCAAGTTTCATAATTATTCGCTCTTGTCACCCTGCGGTGGAGTAGCCGAGCGGTCTAAGGCACTTCGCTGCGGAGGGCGCGGTTGCTCGCCGTCGGAGGTTCGAGTCCTCCCTGGAGCGTGGTTGTGTATGTTGTCCGTAGGTTAGTTCACCTTAGTTTAAGTAGTTTGTAAGCTACGGACTGATGACCACGCAGTTTGGTCCGATAGATTTACAAACATTTGAACATTTGAACTCTTGTCACAGATATTTCTGTGGTTATTGGTGAAACGGTGTGGAGGTTTATTCCATCCCTCCGCCATGTACCATACAAAATTTTAGATGAACAGTGAACTGCCACTTGTTTTGAAAGTCAAGTGTTCAACATTTCATCAAGATCGGAATAAAACTCTATATTGGCGTCAAAGTCTGGAATACCTTCTGTCATGCATCGAACTAAAGTAGATGTAGACGGTGACCATTCTCTTTCTTTGAAGGTGAAGAGTGAAATATATCATTAAAATTCGAATACAAACGGAATTTATCGAAGTTAGTAGGTAAAGTACCCTCCGCCATACACCTAGGAAATTTATTGTGCACAATTACCTTCGTCTTGTTTTAAAGGTCAAGTGTGCAAAATTTAATCAAGATCGCAGCCAAATTGTGGTTTTTGTCGAAGTCAGTAGGTAAAGTACCCTCCGCCATGCACAGAATGAAATTTGATGTAGACAGTGACTTTCCTCTTGCTTTGAAGGTCAAGTGTGCAAAATTTCATCAAGATTGGAACAAAACTGTAGATTTGCATGCGATAAAAACACACACACGGACACACTGCTATATTTACAAGATTTGTCTCGAAGAAAGTTTCATGCTGAATCACGGTTCATTTATACCCGAAAAGACTGAAGGAGTAAGCAAATAAAGTCACACAAAGTCGGTGAATCAATAAAAACATCCATATAACTGCAGAAACCGGCAGAGAATTTTTCCAGCCGGTTGTATCGCATCAAGTAAAACCACTCAATGCCGAAAACATTCATATAAAGGGCAGAGACTTGTTTCATTCGGTGGTCGCGCATCGACTGAAACCACTCAAAACCACTGAATGGGTGAAAACATTCATATAGCGGCTGAAACCGATAGCGACTGTTTTCATTCGATTGTTTCGCAACGACTGAAACCACTCAAACCCCGCTAGCGAGTGAAAACATTCATACGGCCACAGAGACTATTTTAATTCGGTTGTTTCATTCGACTGAAAAAACCGACTGAACGAAAAAACAACCGATTGACCGATCGGTTGTTAAAAACAGTCGGTTGTCCCATCACTACATAGGATCAGAAATTTTGTTCAAGTTGCAGTTACCGTTGATAGAAGAATCCGAGATTCAGTTTCACCCCATATAAACGTCCATACTTGAGGATACGTCCACCATTCCCAGATGTGTGTCCTGTTGGAAAGGGAGGTGCATCATGTTGTTCACACGTACACCACCGATGATTATGTGGTTATACTAATGTGTCCTGCAACTATGCAGACCACCAGGATCCACTTTCATGCTTCTAGTGTCCAATATCGATCTTACTGACTTTAGTTTGGCAATGGCACTCGTGTGAGCCAGTAACCAGTAGCTACGATAAATGAGCTGATAGAGCACTTCATGCTGTCAGTACACAGTCTCACGACAATCACTTATGTGTTAACTCAGCGATTGGGCTGAAGCCTATCCACCTTCTCTTGAGTGTATTTAATAAAGAATTAAAAGTAGCTAAACAACGTTTCAATAACAGTAGCTAATTTTTATAGATGTATAACTCATAAGTATAACTTTGATGCAGCAAAAGAAATCCGATAAATACGCTATATTTGGGGAACCAGGCATCGCTCCACAATATCTTATCCGTCTTTTACGGGTCAAAATAGCCGGACACTTGTTAGGGCAATTTAATGTGGAGCGTGTCCCCCTTCTGCTTATATGACATCTTGAAGTCTGCTGGGAACGGATCAGTGAGGTGTCTGAATGTTCGTGGAGGAACGGCAGCCTATTCTTCTTCAACACCCGAAACTAGATATGACACATCGGACGACGTAGCCTGGAACGTAGCAGGATTCCGAATTAGAATATGTTTAGTGAGTCCAAATCTAGAATCTGGGTAACTTTACCACAGGCTGCACTGTCATGATGATAAAATCAATCATTGCCTTCTAAGTAATCCACTAATTTAAGAACACATAATGGGGTAAGATATATTAAGCGCAATAAGAGAACTTCTCCTTAAGCATGAAAACCACCGCTTTTCCGTAGCAGCACGTCCTCTGTTTTTCACTGTTATACTGGACGACACGTAACGTTCTTCAGGAGTTAATCCCAAACCCTTCCATTGGACTGATACTGTATATGGCGTAATTCATCCGTTGTCCAGTGTTTCTTTACACCACCTCAATGACTGCAGCTTTGGGTACAGGAATATGTGACCTTCGTGTGCCATTCTTTTTAACTCACTACGCACAGTTGTTGTGCAACCTGGAGGGTTCATAGTATTTGAGAATTGACGAGTAATTCTTTCCACTGATTTTATATGATTTTTTTACAAACGTCTTCTGCAATGCTGTATGGTCTCTTTCGTCATTACAATACATGGGATCCAACCGGTCTTAGTTTAGCTGTTCTTGATCCTTTACGTTTAACTTCACAGTCACGTCACCATCTGTCGACTTGTGCAGCTGTGTGTTTAATTATTCTCGAGGGATTTGTCCCCCATGTGGCACGCAATCATTAGTTCACGTCTAAAGTAACTGATTTCCCCTGACCGACCCATTTTGCTGTCACTACTTTTCTTCTGGCAGTATAGTATTCCCCGTCCCCTTTTGTGCTGACAGCTCTGCTCCTCATAACATCTAGTGGTCAGTTCTGTATTACATAGAGGTTTACGGATGCTTTGATTTCACACTGTACATTTCTCAGAACCCGGCTGTCTATAGATTAAGCTCCATTCATGAGAGCATGATTTGTTATCCCTGTCACGATACTATTATTCCAGACGCAAATGTGGCTAGATAACGCATTTGACGTACTGTCTTTAGAAGACATCGGTGTAGCACTAAACCAAAAGCTTTACAAAGACTTTAGTCGCAAGGATTCATTTGGTTGTCTTATTCCAGGATCTTTAGGCCTTCGATGTAAAGATATCGGATTTCTAATGTTCGATGTTTTTACAATCGATGATGGTTAGCATGTAAGTTATTATGGTCGAATTAAGTGCATGCTTGAGAATTCTTGACGATGTTGAGTGTCCGTGTTTCAAGGATGAAACTAATGCAAAAGTCCTTCAGAAAGACGGACACTAAACATGCTACAATTGCCAATAATATAACAAGTGTATTCGTAGTTGCATATGTGAATCGGCATTAGCTGCACAATTTATTCGTGATGTATGAAAATTGGTTCCTCACCGCAATTCAAACCCTGATTTCCTGCTTTTTGCAAGCGGTAGTGATAACCATTGCACTACCCGTGCATGTCTCCCGGACCAACTCAAACTTCCATGTGTCACTCATTGTCTATTACTTACGGTTACTCGTACCTTCATGCATGTTTAAAGGTTACATCCTTAAAACACAAACACTACAAATGTTCAAATGTTTGTAAAGCTTATGCGACTTAACTACGGGTTCATCAGTCCCTAAACTTACAAACTACTTATGAACTACTTTCGAACTAGGACGGCACAAATATCCATGTCCGAGGGGGATTCGAACCCCCGACCGTAGTGGCCGTGCAGACCGTGACTGAAGCGCCTCAGTCCCCTCGGCCACCGCGGCCGGCACAGACACTACATATCGTATTTAAGCCACATCATATTTAAACAGCAAGTGTAATAAAAGTCTCTGCCTGTACGAGAATGACAAAATGGGAACCCCCAGTGGGCTCGCAGTTCTTTCTTGAGTACATGCGTGGCGAGCACGGGGCCCCGAGCTAATGCAGTCTTCCTTCCTTATTTACTTCCCAGACTGCATTTCCTTTCCCCCTCCCATCCTTTCCTATCCTCACTCCTTCCCCTCCCCACCGGGGGACATAACCTCAGTAGTTTAGTCCTCCTATCCCAAACAAACAACCCAACCCCAACAAAGTGGGATGTACGACCACTCGGGTAGTCGACAATGTGTGTTGTATGGAAGTTTGGATCGGTACGGGAGACGTGCAAGTATTGCATAACGGTTAACACAATCCCTCGCGACAAGTGGGATGTCCGGATTCGAATCCTGGCCAGTCAACAGAACGTTGAATGTTCTAATGTTTGTAAAAATCAGTCCCTAGACTTACAATCCACATGAACTAACTTACACTAAGGCAACACACATACCGATGCCCGAGAGAGGACTCGAACCTCCTGCGGGAGCGGCGCTTGGTCCGTTGCAGGGTGCCTTAGACCACGGGGTTACTCCCACGCGGCCAATAAATCGTAGTGTTAACCCTAATTCATATTTGCAACCGCGAATACGTTCCTTGTATTCTCATTAAGACTCCAGAGATGCCTATGTTATAATAATTTTGTGAATATAATTTTGTCTCGTATGAACTCTACGTCGACCGAACGTTCAAATCCTTGTTGTTGTAGTCTTCAGTCCGCAAACTGGTTTGATGCAGCTCTCCACGCTACCCTGTCCTGTTCAAGTCTCTTCATCTGAGAATTTGTTCGGCAACCTACATACTTTTAAATTTGATTACTGTATTCGTCCCTCGGTCTCCCTCTACGATTTTTACCCCACACACTTCCTTCTAATGCTAAGTGGACAATTCCTTGATGTCTCAGAATGGGTCCAACCAATCTATCCCTTCTCTTAGTCAGGATATGCCAGAAACTCCTTTTCTCCCCGATTCGGTTAAGCACCTCCTCATTAGTTACGTGATCTACCTATCAAATTTTCATCATTCGTCTTTAGCAATACATTTCAAAAGCTTATATCATCTTTGTATCTGAACTCCTTATCGTCCACATTTCACTCCCATACAATGCTACACTCCAGACAAATGCTTTCAGAAAGGACTTCCTAACATTTAAATTAATATTGGATGTTAACAAGTTTCGCTTCTTTAGAAATGTTTTTCTTCCCACAGCCATTCTGCATATTATATCTTCTTTACTTCGGCCATCAGAAGTTATCTTGCTACCCAAATAACAAAATTCATCTACTACTTTTATTGTCTCATTACCTAATCTAATTCCTTCAGCATCGCCTGATTTTCTGACATTGCAATCCATTACCTTCGTTTTACTCTTGTTAATGTTCACCTTATATCTTCCTTTCAAAACACTGTCCATTCCATTGAATTGCTCTTCTAGATCTTTTGCGGTCTCTGACAGAATTACTATGTCATCGGAAAACCGCAATGTTTTTATTTCTTCTCCCTGCACTTTAATGCCCTCTCCAAATTTCTCCTACCATTCCTTCACTGCCTGCTCAATGTACAGATTGAACAACATTGGGGAAATGCTACAACTCTGTCTTACACCCTTCCCAACTTCTGCGTCCCTTTCTAGCCCTTCAACTCTAATAACCGCTGTCTGGTTTTTGTATAGGTTGAATATAACTCTTCGCTCCCTATATTTTACCCCTGTTACCTTCAGAATTTGGAAGAGTGTATTCCAGTCGACAATGTCAAAAGCTTTCTCCAAATCGACAAACGCTAAAAACGTAGGTTTCCCTTTCCTTAGCCTATCTTCTAAGATAAGTCGTAATGTGAGTATTGCCTTTCGTGTTCCTACATTTCTCCTAAATCCAAACTGATCTTCCCCGAGATCGGATTCCACAAGTTTTCTATTCGTCTGTAAATGATTCGTGTTAATATTTTGCACCCATGACTTATTAAACTGATAGTTCTGTAATTTTCACACTTGTATGCACTTGATTTCTTTGGAATTGGAATTACGATATTCTTCTTGAAGTTGGAGGGTATTTCCCCTGTCTCATACATCTTGCATACCAGGAGATACAATTTTTTCACGACTGGCTCTCCTAACAATATCAGAAGTTCAGACGGAATATCATCTACTCCAGGAGCCTTGTTTCGACTCAAGTCCTTCACCGCTCTGTCAAATTCTTCTCGCAGTATCATATCTCCTATCTCATCTTTCTCCACTTCGTCTTCCATTTCTATAATACTGCCTTCAAGTTTATTTCCTTTGTATAGGCGCTCTATATATTCCTTCCACAATTCAGTTTTCCCCTTTTTGCTTAGTACTGGTTTTCCGTCTGAGTTCTTGATATTCATACAGATGCTTTTCTTGTCTCCAAATATCTCTTATTTTCCTGTAGGCGGTATCTACCTTTCCCCTAGTTATGCATTCTTCTACGGTTCTGCATTTGTCCTCTAGCCACTCCTGCTTAGCCAGTCTGCACTTCCTATCACTCTCATTTTTCAGACTTTTGTACTCTCTTTTTCCTGTTTCACTTGCTGAATTTTTATATTTTCTCCTCTCATCAATTAAGTTCAGTATATCCTGTGTTATCCAGAGATTTCTATTAGGCCTTGTGCTTCTGCCTATATGGTCCTCTGCTGCCTTCACTACCCTATCCCTCAGAGCTATCCATTCTTCTTTTACTGTGTTACTTTCCCCTGTTTCAGCCAATCCTTGCCTAATGCTCCCTCTAAAACTCTCAACCACTTCTGGTTCCTTCAATTTGTCCAGGTTCCATCTCCTAACCTTTCTACCTTTCTTAAGTTTTAATCTGCAGTTCATAACCATAACTCCCATTTAGGTGTGTGTTATGTGATACGGCTAAAGCCTTGCCACTGGAGTTGCACTGTTTCTGTGGACAGTCAGAGTTGTCCAGTAAAGAGACATAAATTTGGAAAGCGTTTTGCGGGAGCTGCAGCGTGGGTTTCGGTGCAACGCGGGAGAAGTCAACGGCCGTCGGCTGCGAAGGCGTGAGCTTCCTGGCTGTGATCTCATTTGCGTGCGCCGCTGATGAGCACGTCTCAGCAACTAGCTGTAATGCAGCGCGTCGCCACGCCGCTGCCAGCGCTCGCATCCACACTGCAGCCTCATCCAATACCTATTACGCTCACTTACGAAGAGTGTTCCGCAGAATGAGTCATTCCTGTGTAGAAGCTACACAGTTTCCACAACCAAACAGCTTTTGTCTGTGCTCACAAGGCTATAGCTAACTATGTATATGTTTGTATCACTGTTCTTTAATTTTAGTAAGCGATATGGGGTTGCATGCGGTTGCATAAAATACTCCCAACAGAACTACTTTTGGCGGTCTTAGTGAGTATCGTCATTAGCGAGTCCCAAGAAAGTGTAGTTTCTCTATTCCTGTTAGTTACCCCTGTGGTTAGTTCTGCTATAACTAACTACTAAAATGCAACGAAAGATGTTGGAGAAAACTGAACACTTTATTCACCAACTATGAAAAACGAAAATCACAAAATCAACAACAGAGACTATATATTTAATGTATAATTTCCTTGCTTTCTGCAAAGATTCTCTTCTCTTCCTTTTGCACAGTGTCTAACGTCGCCACACTAGCCCCCCCCCCCCTTTTTTTAATCCGGGTGCTCCCGGTATGTTGGGATACTGATGTTTGACCCTTCTCCCTGCTCGGGTGATGAATGGCAGCTGTGACTGCTTGTTGTTGTCTTCTACCAGTGGTGTGAACTCTTCCCTTGACTCCTGTCTTGCATGTTCACTGTTGGTTGATGTGCCAGGTGAGGTTCTCCAGTGTTTCTCTTCTACGTCCAAGTACGCTGGTTTGACTCTTTCTGATGATACTATTTCTTGTCTTCCGTTCTGATCAGTTGTAAAAGTGTTCTGACCTCTTGCTAGCACCTTGTATGGTCCCATGAATGGTGAACGTAGTGGCCGCCTGACAGAGTCGTCTCTGAGCCAAACATGGGAGGCAGTAGCTAAATCTTTGTGTATGAAAACTTTCCTGTCACCATGTCTGCGTGGTGGCACAGTTTTTAACTGAGACATTTGCCTGCTCAATTGACGTGCAAATTCTGTAACAGTCTGTTTTGAAAGTTCTTTATGTTCTCTTGGTACTAAAAACTCTCCTGGAACTCTTAACTGTTGTCCATATAACAGCCGAGCTGGTGAGCATTGTAAATCTTCTTTTACAATATAAATCATACATTAAATATATAGTCTCTGTTGTTGATTTCGCGATTTTCGGCAAAGATTCTCTTCTCTTCCTTTTGCACAGTATCTAACGTCGCAACACCCATGTTTCCTGCCAGAAACGGAGACTTTTACTCCATGAAGCTCTATTCGGAAATCACGTAACAAAAGTAAGTCCTCCGCTCGCGATTGTATTCAAATCAGGTCCTTTCAGAGTATGCTGATGCAATAGTCTCATATACTGCCGCTCGCTCACAGAAAGATCGTTACCCAAAGACTGGAAAGTTGCACACGTCACTCCAATATTTAAGAAAGACGATAGGGGTGACTTGCAAAATTAGAGGCGTATATTACTGATGTCGATTTGCAGCAGGATTTTAGAACATATACTTTCCTCAAAGATTATGAGCTAACTCGAAGAGAACGACTTATTCACCCATAGTCAACACGGATTGAGAAAGTATCGTTCCTGTGAAACACAGCTAGCTCTTTACTTACATGATGTAATGAGTGCTGTCGACGAGGGATCTCAAATCGATTCCATACTTAAAGACTTCCGGAAGGCTTTTGACACTGTACCTCACAAGCGTCTTCTAATCAAATTGCGTGCATATGGAATTCGCCACAGTTGTGCGATTGGAATCGCGCTTTCTAGTCAGAAAGGATATAGCACGTTGTAATTGACAGAAAGTAATCGAGTAAAAGAGAAGACTATCAAGCGTTTCCCACGGAAGTGTAATAGTGGCCCCTATTGTTCCTTATTTTTTATAAACTATTTAGGAGACAACGTGAGCAGCTCTCTTAGACTGTTCGCGGATGATGCTGTCAGTTTCGCGGATTATGCTGTCATTTATCGGTTAGTAAGGTCACCAAAAGATAAAGAAAACTGAAAAATAATTTAGATAAGATATCTTCAAAGTGCAAAAATAGGCAGTTGAGTCTGAATAATGATGATGATTCCGTGTGGCACTTTTTTAGCCACTAGACCCTAGTTGGGATCATCCAAATCTTGATTTACTAGTCACCTAGGGTACAACCGACAGCCCAGGAGAAGTGCTGCAGGTGATGTGTACTGTTAGCGAACACAGTCGGTGGTCTGCTGCCATGGCCCACTTAAGACCCAGTTGCGCCGCACTGTCCCAGCGGATACGTCTGTCATAGCCCCACACTCATTTCTGCGATTTTTTTACGCAGAGTTGCTTGTTTATTTGCAGTGGCAGCTCTACGCTGCTCTCGGTCCTTAAATTAATTGCTTCGGTCACTGTGTTGTCCTTGGAGATACAATGCAGGAAATTTTTTAGTCTGGGCTCACTCTTGACGTTTTGGATCTAGGGATATTGAATTCCCTAACCATATCTGCAATGGAATGTTCCATGCGTCTACCCCCAACTAACATTGCCGTCAAACGGCCGTAATCAAAACGGAAACTGCATGAATCACTGGACTGAAAATGAGAACTCTGCCAAAGCACCGCCCCTTTTATACTGCCGCCATCAGGATATGCGCATGTGGCTATCCCATTGCTTTTGTGTCACCTCAGTGTACAAATTCCAAATACTACTAAGACAATATCTTTTTCTACTTGTTTTCCCTTTATAGATTAATACATAGCAGGGGACCCGTGCAAATATTTTGTGATGTTAGTGGCCAGTCATGTGAAATAAGTGAAATTAAATATTTATCATTTAAAATATTTTATTATAGATAGTAACAGAATACAGAATGTTATATAACCTTTTGTTTTCTTAAATTCATTTCATAACACTTATTTAAAGGCAATTGTAAATATAAAATATTGTAAAGTTTCTGGAATTAAGTTCACAACACTTCCTTCCACACAATATTAGCTGTGCCTTGTCACTTATGTTTCATTTCCATCTTAATATACACCATACACCTTTGAAAAATTCTCATCCAAAGGGATATGTTTTTTGAAAGGACCACGGATTAAATGTTCATATGTTTGTAAAGTTTATGGGACTTAACTGCTGGGTCATTAATCCCTAAACTTACAAACTTCTTATGAACTAACTTATACTAAAGACAACACAAACATCCATGCACGAGTGGGGATTCGAACCCCCGACCGTAGTGGCCGTGCAGACCGTGACTGGAGCGCCTCAGTCCCCTCGGCCACCGAGGCCGGCTTGTGTGATTACCTAAGATTTTCTCCCAAATTAATATGTTTAAGGGCTCAAATGAAAGGGCTTGATCCATATAATCTTGTTAGGCTAATACGAATTGTATGACTTAATTAGAACCGAAGATATGCTGGATATAATGACGAAAAATATGAGTTACATAATTTCTAACATTTGATGACAAATCAGTGGATAAATACCTTTCAATTACCAAAAAAATGACGGATATCTGCCGGGTAGTTTGGTCTGGCCGACTGACTTTAGTTTCCGTAGATTCTTATAATATATAAGAAAGATAGAGGACCCGTGCGAATAGGACCCGTGCGAATACTTCGCGCCGTTAGTGGAATGACAAAAAGTTGGGAAAACATGGAAGTAAAGTTGAATGTTCAAGCGTAGCTTTGATCAGAATCAATCAATGCAAGTGTTCAATAGCGCAAATCAAAGAGCTTGATCCGCTGAGGTCAAGAAGAACTGCGCACTTTAATTAGAATAGAAGATATCGTAAAACAAACCGATTAAACTATTATATGCAAGGACAGGAGGATACCACGTCTGAGACTTACGTTAATTCTGATACTTGATGACAAAGCTGCAAATGAATACCTTTCTTTTAAAGGAAAAATGAAGGAAATCTGTTGATTATAACGGACTGACCGAGTGACTTTAATTTACAGCAAGGATATCCCCATAAGAAATGTACAGATGGAAATCGCGTTTAAGTATAGAAAGAGGAAGGCGAGAATTATGTAAATTCTGATACTTGATGACAAATCTGTGGATGAATATCTTTCGTGTAAAAACAAAATGTAGGAAATCGGCGGGGTAATTTGGTCTGGGCGACTGACTTTAGTTTTCGTAGATTCTTTTAATATATAAGACTAGCTGTAAACCCGGCGTTGCCCGGGTATTTCTTTATCCTACACTCTCGTAGTCCATATCCCCTCCCCCCCCCCTCTCTCTCTCTCTGCAACCATCTCTTTCTCTCCCATCTCTCTGTTCGTTTCCACCTTTTCCTCTCTCGGCAAATTTACCTGCAAGGTACCCCTATCATTTACCATACAAACATTTATGTACCCAGTGATATTCCTCTTGGTTTAAAGGTCACGCGTGAAGAAAATCATAAAGATTGGAGCAAAACTTTGCATTTTGTAAAATTCCGTAAGTTAAGTACCCTCCAGCATGCACGGAACAAAACTTTATACAGACAGTGGCATTCTTCTTGTTTTAAAGCTTGAGTGTGCAATATTTTATCAATATCAGAACATAACTGTAGGTTTCTATGCAATAGAAACGCATGTTCACATTGAAAAACGCACTTTGTTGTTTTCAAATATTCCAGTTTTATTTCATACAACCCTTGTTCTGAGAATAATGAAAACAACAAAACAGGATCTGTGAAATCGGTCGAGCCGTTCTCAAGTTATGGCGCGACCAAGGTACTTAGAGATCCATTTTTATGTTGCAAAGTACCCTCCCCCATGCACCGTATGAAACTTACGGTAGACGGTGACCTTTCTCTTGTTTTGAAGGTCAGGCGTGCGAAATTTCGTGAAGCTCGGAATAAAACTGTAGATTAGGTGAGTCTGTAGGATAAGTATGGTCCGCCATGTACCTATCACAAAATACTTTCTTAGCTGACGTTTTCCTCCTATAAACTACATTTCTGCCAAATTTCTGCTTCATAGGTGAAGTAGGTATCGAGATTTCGTGTTTACTCAGTTTCGCTTTTATATACATAGAGATTAAGAAAACATATTGCTTAATTTTGGATGCAAGAGAATTAAGAAAGACTTCAGACAAAAATAAATAGTAACATGCAAATCCGTAATGCTAACTTTATTTGATACAAGCTCATGTCTGATGTGACAGTTTTACGGCATCTCCAGCGAAACTGTTGTGAGAGGTAGACTTCTTTTCGTTTCATCATTTTGTATGGCAAGGGAGGGGGCGAGTCGGTTACAAAACGCTTCATAAACGTCCGAAATTACATGCAAACTTTGTTGCAGTTCCATAACTACTCCCCTTTTCCAATAATTGACGCATTAGCCTGGGTATTCTCACGCGGTGGCCTCTCATTATTTATTATGTCACATCTCCTGAGCTATGTGTCGTGCTCTTTTGTTTTTTGGGTCAGAAACCTTCTTGGGCGTACGGTGAACAGTTCACCAAAGTTTCATTGCAATCGAATGAATGATTTATGAACACATAGAGAACAAACAGACAAACATTCATTTTTATATATAGAGATTAGTATCGGTGAACATTAGTTTTTATTTTGTGATCACGTGAAGCGAGTTAAAATGAATTATTATTATAAAGTATTCGCGCGCTCCGTTCTGAGTAAAAACATCTGTTTCATACCAACGGAAATCAAATAAACGTAATGGTAGATAAATAGAACGATAGTGACTGTTTAGCGGGATAAATGCTTATATTTCCGTCTCTACTTATAGCAGTCTTGGTTAGGTGTAACCTTAAACATGCGTTTTCAGAGACTTTGTTTTATTAAAAGTTCGCTTTTAAATGTTGCTAAGAGTTATTTATTCCAGCCGCGACAAAGGTCTTACGAACTGGAGATATCCTTAAACGGTGTTCAAGAAATTTGTTAGCCGGTAATTGGTTGAATTTGTGAGAAACCTAGATAAGCACAAGATTTCCCCTAGCCGTTGTATCCTGGTAAATAAGAAAACACAGGAAACGAACCCATTTCGTTAATGGTCACTAAATCACGACAGCTAATCCCGAAATTAGCATTCGATTAAAGTAGGGAATACGAGTGGATGGTGTTTACTTGCTTTAGAGGAGAGAGATGGAGATAGCGCATTGATCGTACAATGACTTACCTTATCGCGCCGTCTTCCTGCCTCCGCGGCGCTACAATACAAGCCGCCCCTCCTGCGAGGAGCTGAGGACCAGGACTTCGCGACGCGCTGCAAGCGGGCAACGGTTTTCATTCTAACAGAAAATGCACACACAAGGTGGTACCTGTAACATCTTGATACAGGTTCATTAATCACCGCCACGAATCTCAGATGTGACATTTGCGGGCGCTAAGTTCATAGTCAAATCAGCAACCATCTTCATTTTCTTAATTACAATCACTCTGTCAGCGACCTCATTAACTAAACTGTAGCTATCGTATAAATATTATTTTCAAGTGAGTTTAGTGTAGGGTGAAGAAAGAAACACTTCATTGTAACAGTACAGCGATTTGTTCAACGGCAATCAAAATCAATGCAACAGAAAATGCAATATATATTTTCACTAATGAAATATTAAATGCTCTGGATAACCGTAAATCACCCGTTGGGATTTTTTGTGATCTATCAAAGGCCTTTGATTGTGTTAACCATGGAATTCTTCTAGATAAGCTTAAGTATTGTGGTATGAGTGGGAAAGTGCACAAATGGTTTAAATCATACCTAACTGGAAGAGTTCAGAAAGTTGCTACAAGTAATTCACATAATATACAAAAAACAGCCGAGTCCTCAAACTGGGGAACTATCAAGCATCGAGTGTCACAGGGTTCGGTACTGGGACCTTTGCTGTCCTTAATATATATTAATGATTTGCCTTTCTATATTCATAAAGATGCCAAGCTAGTTCTCTTTTCTGATGATACAAGTATCGCTATCACACGTGAATCACAGGAATTAACTGATGAAATTGTCAATGAAGAATTTCAGAGAATTATTAGATGGTTCTCAGTAAATGGACTCTCTTTAAATTTTGAAAAAACACAGTATATTCAGTTTTACACAATAAATGACATCAAACCATTAATTCATATTGACTTCAACCAGAAATCTATAGCTAAGGTAGAATATTCAAAATTTTTAGGATTATGCATTGATGAGGGATTGAATTGGAAGAAACACATTAAAGATCTGCTGAAACGTTTGAGCTCAGCTACTTATGCTATTAAGGTGATTGCAAACTTTGATGATGCACAACTCAGTAATCTAGCATATTATGCCTATTTTCATTCTCTGCTTTCTTATGGCATCATATTCTGGGGTAATTCATCATTTAGTAAGAAAGTATTCATTGCCCAAAAGCGGGTCATCAGAATAACTGCTGGAGCCCACCCAAGATCATCCTGCAGACATTTATTTAAGGATCTAGGAATCTTCACAGTAGCTTCACGATATATATATTCACTTATGAAATTTGTTATTAACAATCCAACTGAATTCAAATGTAATAGCAGTGTGCATAGCTACAACACTAGGAGAAAGGGTGACCTACACTATTCAAGGTTAAATTTAGCTCTGTCACAGAAAGGGGTTAATTATTCTGCCACAAAAGTCTTTGGTCACTTACCAAGTAGTATAAAAATTCTGACAGATAGCCAACAAGCAATTAAAAATAAATTAAGAGAATTTCTTAATGGCAATTCCTTCTATACATTAGATGAATTTCTAGATAAAAGTTAGTACTTTAGGGAAAAAATAAAAAAAAATTAAAAAATTAAAAAAAAAATTGAATAAAATATTCAAATGTTGAGTGTCACGTAATATTATGTATAGACACATTTCATTTAACTGACACGTACCACATCATTACGAAGTCTCGTATTCATGATCTATGGAACAAGTATTAATCTAATCTAATGAACTGTAATATAGCTATCAATGTTATTCGGAATAAAGTGCACCCTGAACTCGCCATTACATTCACGGAATTTTTTTTGAAATCAGAAATGCATAAAACATTTTGTCTGTGCTGCAATTTTAACGGAAAATTGCCATAAATGAGAGAGATGAAGTTTTGTATTCATAAGTTACGAAACCTAACAGTTGCACCTCATCTACAATATTATGCCCGTAATTTTGTGCAATCCCATATTTATCTCTTAAGTATTATGTATTTCATTTTGTATATATATCTGTCTGAATTTAAAACACGGTTGCTGTGGATTCAGCGCTCCTTATAGTTTAAAAACAAAGATTAGAGAGCAGACTGAATTTAAGTATCTACTAATAGAATGCATAATGTGGCCATAATAAATTAATGAATGATACGGAATACGACCGTTCAGGGTTTCAGTATTTGAGCTTTTCAGCAAGACCTATACCCATTTACACAGATTGCAATTTGGCAACACATACAAGACAAGATATTGAACACCAACATGTTAATTAATTATGGCACCATACATATACGTCGTTGTGACAATGTATATGGGCGATACAGAAGCTAAATCACAGTCTGAACTACGAAATTGACCTTCCCTTTAATAATTATTATCAACATTAATATATCCCATAAAGAACCCTGTCAGAGGTGGGGCAGGTGAAATACACGCTACGCAACAGCTACTTAGCAGAATTATGAACAAAATATGGAGACTATCATGAAGTAATGATGTTAATTAAACTGAATTTTGATAGATGACTGAATAATGACGGCATAGGTCTATTAACGGAATGTTTAGTTGACGCTTTGGTATCCCAGTTATACTGACAACGAGTGTACCAAATGAAAGTGTCGCAGACATTTTCAAATCATTTGTGACTGCATTAGCAGACAAGACCTACAGTTACTTGCAAAAGAATGGAGCAACTTCCCATACGGACGACCGAACCTTGCAGTATATTTATACATTCTTCACGCGTGACAGTTGTTAGCAGAAGTCAGTCTGGTCGAGGCCCTACCTGTTCACCCTGGTCACGTGATCTGTCAGTGTTCCATTATTTTGTGTGACGAGCCTTCAAGCCTAACGTGTAACTACATCAACATAAATACTCTGAAAGTCACATTGAAGTGCGTAGCAGAGGGTTCATCGAACGCTTTTATGATGTTTCTCTACGGTTCCATTCTCTAATAGCTCGCGGGAAAAAGGAACACCTAAATCTTTCCGTTTTCCATCCGATTTCTCTTATTTTATTTTCATGACCATGTCTTATGTAGGTGAGTGCTAACAAAATGTTTGCTTTCGGAAGAGAAAGTTGGTGAAAGAAATTCCGCAAATAGATATCGTCGCAACAAATAACGCCTTCCTTATAATGATTTCCACCCCAACTCGTGCATTATCGTCTGTCAGTCCCACTTGGTGTGGATCCCACAATGCGCAACACTACTCCAGAATAGGTCGCACAAGTGTAGTATAGGCATTTTATTTAGTAGACTGTTGCATCTTCTAAGCGTTCTGCCAACGAAACATAGTCTTTGGTTCACTTTCCCTACAATATTTTCCATGTGTTCTTTCCAATTTAAGTTGTTTGTAATTGTTACTCCTAGGCATTTAGTTCAATTTTTGGCCTGTAATTTTGACTGATTTATCGTGTACGTGAAGTTTAACGGGCTTCTTTTTGTGGTCATATGGATGACTACACACTTCTCATTATCAAGAGTCAATTGCCGTTTTTTGCACCATGCAGATATCTAAATCATTTTATAGTTGCTTTTGATCTTCTGGTGACTTTACTGATACGCGACAGCATCATCAGCGATCAACCCAAGAGATTGTCTTCTAAATCGTTTATAAAAATAAAGAACGGTACGTCTACATACATACTCCGCAATCCACCGCAAGGTGCCTGGCGGAGGGTACACTGTACCACTACTAGGCACTTCCTTTCCTATTCCACTCCCAAATAGAACGAGGAAAAACAGAATGCCAATAGGCCTCCTCTCCTATCTTGTCTTTGTGATCATTACGCGAAATGTAAGTAGGCGGCAGGTAGATCGCTCTACAATCAGCTTCAAATTCCGACCCTCTAAATTTCCTCAACATAATATCTCGAAAAGAACGTCGTCGTTCCTCCAGCGGTCAGCCGCATCGGCCGAGCGGTCTGCGGCGTGTCAATCACGGTCTGCATGGCTGCTGCGGTCAAGGGTTTTGTTTGTGCCGTCTTTAGTATAAGCTAGTTCCTAAGTAGTTTGTAAGTTTAGGGACTGATGACCCCGTAATTAAGTCCCATAAACTCTACAAACATTTGAACATTTTGATTTTCTTTCCTCCAGCGTTCCCTATTTGATTTCCCGGAGCATTTCCGTGACAGTCGCGCATTGGTCGAACCTACCAGTAACGAACCTAGCTGCTCGCCTCTGAACTGCTTCTATGTCTTCCCTTAAACTGATTAGCTGCGGCTCCCAAATACTTGAGCAATACTAAAGACGTGGTCGTACAAGCGTTTTATATGTGGTCTCCTTTACAGATGAAGTACATCTTCGCAGAATTCTCCAAATAAACCGAAGTGGGTTACGCCCACATATTTGAACGACTCGACTGCATCAAGAAGCTCACTGCTAATGATGTATTCGAGCATTATGGGATAGTTTTTCCTAATCATGTGCATCAACTTACATTTTTCTACATTGAGAGCTAGCTGCCATTATTTGCACCAACTAGAAATTTTGTCTAAGTCATCCTGTATGTTATTCCAGTCAAAGACGAAACTCTCCCATAAACCACAGCATCATCAGCAAACAAATTAAAAGTTACTCTGTCCATCAGATCATTTATATAGAAAGAAAATAATAAAACAGTAGGGGCCCTATAACTTTTCCTTTGGTGAACGCCAGATGTCACTTAAGTTCTACTCGATGACTTTCCTTAAATTACAACATACTGTGTCCTGTCTGACAGAAAATTACAAATCCAAGCGCGCAATTATGCAAGTTGGGTGTAGCAATTTCTTGTGGATAACAGAGAAATTACCGTGGACTACGAGGTCATGAGGGACGTAACCGCGACTGAGGAATGATAGTGAAAGATATCGGCCGTAGCCGTCAAGATATAGCTTTCAAGAATTTTGTATAAAAAAAAAAAAAAAAAGAGCGCTCAATGAGCAGGTGAATATTTGAACCACCGTCCTCTCGAATTCGTGTCCATAGTGGTAGTAATGTCTCAACTCGCTCGATACGGGAATGGCCACGTAGTTAGGGCACCATATCTCCGATTGCGCGGCCGCTCTCGTCGAAGGTCTGAGTCCTCCTGACAGGTGTGTGTGTGTGTGTGTGTGTGTGTGTGTGTGTTTTCGCCGCGGCTGATTAGCCGCGCGTACTGGAGCGCCGTGTTGCGGTGCGCGCGGCCGTCCGCCGTCGGGGGTTCGATTCCCCCCTCGGGCATAGGTGTTTGTGTTGTCCTTAGTTTAGTTTACCTTAGGTTAAGTAGTTTGTAAGCTAGGGACTAATAACCAAGCTGTTGAGTCCCATAGATTTTCAAACATTTTATTTGTGTGTGTGTGTTCTCCGTAGCGTAAGTTAGTTTAGTTAGTGCAAGTAGTTTGTAAGTCTAGGGACCCATGAGGTGAGAAATTTTGTCTCTTGTGTTTGCAAACATCTGATCATTTTTGCATTTTTGGCGAAGTCAGGGTCAGTCTTTAGGTCAGATAAGGGAGGGCATATAGGCTCTATTAAGAACCACCTAAGGAACTGTGCTGTAGAGTGAAGCTGCTGGTTGATGCGTACGACAGACTACTCAAATTACAAGCTCAGTTTACAGAATGAAATTTTCACTCTGTAGCGGAGAGCGCGATGATATGGAGAGAGGTACTGGCGGACGAAAAGCTGAGGCCGCCCGTCAGTTGTACTCGGGTAGCTCTGTTAGTAGAGCGTTTGCCCTCGAATAGCGAAGTTCCTGGGTTCGAGTCCCGGCCCGATACGCAGTTTTAATCTGTCAACGATTCCAGTGTAGGGACTGGTACGCCGCCTCACGTAGAGGGAGCGGCGAATCTCTGTTCTGTGGAGTGTGGAACACGTCGGTCAGTAGCCCCTGGAGAAGAGTACAAATTTCGTATGGCAGTCATGTCGTGTAATGGCGGCGAGAGGGAGTTAAACAGGAGGAGGAGTGGAGATGGTGGCGCCTTTCCGGTCACGCGTGTTGGTCTGCGTGGAGCGATAATGCCCGCCCACGTCCGCCCCGGCCACCCAGCTCTTGCACTGACTCCTTATCTGCCGCTTACTCACGCCGTAGTAGTAACGCAGCTGCCCACACCAACCTAACATACTCTTTCGTCTTTTTGTTTGCCTCGAGTATTTAGCAAGTGTCCCGTACGTACAATATTATTTCTGTAACAGGAAACAGTACGTCCCAATTAGTTTGTGATATGAAATTTAGTTAACCCATAGTGTGTGGCTCTGTAGCACAGTGGTAGAGTGCCAGACTCTGAATCTGTCACTTTCCACTTCTCTCGCCTCTAGCAGTGTTGTTGATGTGAAAACTATAAAAAAAATCAAATGTTTGTACAGCTTATGGGACTTAACTACGGGGTCATCAGTCCCTAAACTTACAAACTACTTATGAACTACTTACGAACTAGGACGGCACAAATATCCATGCCCGAGGGGGGATTCGAACCCCCGACCGTAGTGGCCGTGCAGACCGTGACTGGAGCGCCTCAGTCTCCTCGGCCACCGTGGCCGGCTGAAAACTATCGAGTAGCACCCTTTCAGACATCGCGTCCAATATATTGGACACCGAGTTTTTATTAATTTTAGAATACCATATGATTTCGCTTTACATTGAGACCCAGTGGCCTGTTTACTGGACATCTGTCACTTTTAGTTTCGTGCTTCTTGCTGCCTTCTGTCACCAGAACGGCGTGCTACAATGAAAAACAGTAAACATGACGGACCCCTTGTGGAGTGTGTCGGACTTGATACCAGTAGTTGAAATTACTTTAGATGTTAGTTTTTGATTTCTACACAAATTCCACTTTGCGACATAAGTTCCACAATCAATATGGAGTGACATATATAACTATTTCATTCTTATTTCACGTTCTTAACTGCCATTTAGGGTAGGTGTCTAACTTATATGAATTTTTTTATTTTGGAAAGGAAGTATGAAAATTTTTTATTTCGATCAAATACAGAATAGATAGGGTCTTATAGACATGAAAAAGTGCAATAATATATTTTATTCAATTTTTTAAATAATTCAGGACTGAAGGTGTTAAACTGTAGGTCCCCCTATAACTGGCTGGGGAAGGTCGGAGGAAGGCAACAGCATACCACCTCCCAACAGGACCATAAGTAGTAAAGCACTGTGGTGTACAAACTAATCTTCGGATTGCTGGCTGCTTTACCTTTAGTTAAACCATTAACATCGAATTAGCTGATGATCATTACATTCCCCGGAATTTCCCAGGACTAGGGGAGAAATCGACGATACGCATTCGGGCCCTCGATGGGCCAATTCGGGCTCTACCGGCCACCATGTCATCCTCTGCCAATGGCATCCTCTCATTCTAAAACAAGATTATTCAAGATTATGAGAAAATGGACGGAAATATCTTAAACGTTTGCAGGGCAGGTTGTAAAAGTTCAGAAAAGAAATAGATACATTGAGCCGCTTTCGAGATATTTAGCACTGACGTCAGCCAATCAGGTCGTCGATTCGAACAGGCTGCGAGGGGTGGTGTTGTATAATGTGTTCTGTACTTGGTTTCCTCAAACCATATTTGCGCGCGCAATGACTTGATTGGCTGACTTCAGTGGTCTCGGAAACGGAGCAAATTTTCAACTGTTCATGGTTCGTTGGGGGCGATCTAAATCAATTTGTACAGGTTTCCAGCGAAGATCGTGTTGTTATTTTTAGGGTGATCGGTTTCTACGTTACTCAGATGTCATCTTCTGATCTAATATATAAAGCAGAGTGTCCGTATGTTTGTACGTGTTGCTTACAAATCTACAGTTTTGTTCCAATCTTTATGAAATTTTGTACACGTAAGCTTCAGTCCATGCGGACGGTTGCCGTAAGTGTAAGAATCACATACGATATATAGTTCACGAGATATGACTTCATAAACAATGAGATGCGCGAAAAACTGCTGCATTTTGCGACAATTTTGCCTATTTTCTCCTAAACCATTGCACCGATTTCAAACAAATTTGGTACACACATTCCTTACCGTTAGGTAACAAGTTCTGCATGGTTAAGAATCTCATATGTCACATGGTTCAAAAGATATTACGTCATAACCAATAGAAATCGCAAAAAATGTCATATAACACGGCGAGACTTTCGAAATACACTGTATGATAGTACTTACCGACGTGCAACAAACTTTAAACATAATTTCAAACCTTTATTTTACTATTTCTCGCTGGCGACCATAGTAAAATAATGAAAGGAGAAAAGTTTCTCGCTTACCATTTTTCCGCTGTTCATGGACTAAAACTACAGCATTCAGTATGACATTACAATTTTTAATTTCTACACTACAAATTGTAGCCACAGGAAATTTTCAGATAGTATACACGAATATAGTTGAGTGTATCTTCTAAATTGTATCACAGTACAGTACATAGTTCATAAAATATGAGCACATAAACAGTAACGTTCATGGAAAACCGCTCCATCACGCACCAAGTTTTCATCTATTACTTCTTTACTACTAATTGTATTCTTAATAGATTTTACAGACATACAGCCCTTATACAAATGAACATATACCTGAAAAATGGCAGGAATAAATAAATAAATACCCGGGCAAAGCCGAGTTTTCAGCTAGTCTCCTATATCTCACAATGTCGTATCGCATATGGCTTTAGCTATATCCTCTCATTACAGCTTTCATGGTACAGTTGTATGCAGTAATACAATGCTTGTTTTTCACGTTTGTATTACTGCATACAACTGTACCATAAAATTTGTAATGAGAGGATATGACTAAAGCCATTTGAGATATGGGATATCAGAAGATGACGTCTGAGTAAGGTCGAAACAGGTCATCCTAAAAAAAAAATATAATAACGTGATATTGATTGGAAACCTGTAGATAATATTCTATTAACAATTATTTTATGTCTCAATACAACTTTGTTCCCAAGGAAACAAGAGACAAAAAATGAAGTAGGACGGCACCTTTAGCTGCTTTCTACATCTACATCTACATAGATACTCTGCAAATCACATTAAAGTGCCTGGCAGAGGGTTCATTAACCACTTTCATAACTTTTCTCTACCGTTCCATTCTCTAATAGCGCGCGGGAAGAAAGAACACCTAAATCGTTCCGTTTTCGATCTGATTTCTCTTAATTTATTGGAATGGTCATGTCTCCCTAAGTAGGTGGGTGCTAGCAAAATATTTTCACATTCAGATGTAAAAGTCGGTGATTGAAACTTCGCAAACAGATCACGCCGTAATGAATAACGTCTTTCTTTTAATGATTCCCACCCCAATTCGTGCAACATTTCCGTGACGCTTTCCCACCCGTAACGTGATAAAACAAAACGAGCTGCCCATCTCTGAACCTTCTCAATGTCTTCCGTCAGTCCCACCTGGTGAGGGTCCCACAAGGGGCAACAGTACTCCAGGAGAGGACGCACAAGTGTGATGTAGGCAGTCTCTTTGGAGCTGGTGCATCTTCGAAGCGTTCTGCCGATGAAACGTAACCTTTGGTTCGCCTTCCCCACAATATTTTCTGTGTGTTCTCTCCAGTCAAAGTTGTTCGTAATTGTAACTCCTAGGTATTTGGTAGAATCTACGACCTTAAGGTTTGACTGATTTATCGCGTAATTAAAGTTCAGCGGATTTCTTTTAGTGGTCATGTGTATTACTTCACACTTTCTTTATTTAGTGTCAATTGCCAATTTTCGCACCACGCAGAAATTTTGTATAAATCGCTTTGTAGTTGCTTTTGATCCTCAATTGACTTCACTAACCGATAAACGACAGCATCATCCGCGTACAGTCTAAGTGAGCTATTCAGATTGTCTCCTAAATCGTTTATAAACACGAGGAAGAGTAATGGACCTATAACGCTTCCCTGTGGAACGCCAGATATCACTTCTCTTTTACTCGATGACTTACCGTCAATTACAACGAACTGTGTTCTTTCTGATAGGAAATCGTGAATCCAATCGCACAGTTGGGGAGATATTCCATAAGCACGCAATTTCATAAGAAGCCGCTTGTGGGGTACAGTGTCAAAAGCCTTCCTGAAATCCAGAAATATGGAATCGATTTGAGATCCCTTGTCGATGCCACTTAATACTTCATGTGAATAAAGGGCAAGCTGTGTTTCGCAAGAGTGATACTTTCTGAATCTGTGTTGCCTACTGGTTAATAGGTTGTTGTCTTCGAGGTAGTTCATAATATTCGAACAAAGTATATGTTCCAAAATCCTACTGCAAATCGACGTCAATGAGATAGGCCTGACATTGTTTGAAGTTTTCGAAAGTACTCTAAACCTTTCAGACACAAGGTTTTAGGTGATGTGACATTAATATAAAGAAGTACATTTAAGATACAAAATAAGTACACTACAAAAAAGAAAAATGTATTTTCAAAAATTTTATACGCACACAATTGTCTGATTTGGGTCTTCACTACAAATTTTTATGATGTACACCAGCTTACAGTAACATGCCTTTAAAAGAAATGACATAATAACATCACAGGGTCATATAAAATCAACTGGCTGTCAGATATGATAGCTTCACATGACAAATCAAAGATATCAACAACTTGTCAACAAGTCTTTCTTGCCACCATTGTAAGTGTACTGGAAGTTTGCCAAATTTACCAAATGCTGGTGTCAGCCACTGTAGGAACTGAAACACGTTGCACACGTTACCACAGTCCATCCACGATTGTCTGATGCAGACCCGAACTTCCTAGCGTGAGTCACAAAGAAATACAGCGAGCAAAACAAGAAACGAACAATAGATCGTGCAGGGACTGAAAGGGATAAATATTCCCACCAGCAAATAAATTTATACTTTCAAACTATACTATACTCTTCCTATTCTTTCAATTCTCCGGAGTGTAAAGAATTTACCACACGATCTTTGACATTCATTGTGGATTTCCCTTTGATTATTAATAAACTGTATTATCATTGTTTGCTGTTTCGTTTTGTTAGTATATTCCGCGTTTTTCCTGAAAGGTATACTCCTACAAAACGTAACTTCACAAATCAGGTGCGAAACTGCACAGAAGACTGCTCTCACAACAAATAAAATTTTGGCAATTAAGGTGTAAGAGAAAATGACCATTCCAATCAGATAAGGCTTAGCACAGCAATAAGATACTGCGAGGTGCTGAAGTAGACTCACTTGTCTCTAGTAGCCAACTGAATCACGAAAGTCAGTCATATAAAAGAGGCTTAAGGGAGGAGAAAAAAAGGAAAAAAAGGAAGATTAGGGCTTAACGACCCGTGGACAGCTCGATTATTAACGACGAAGCACATGCTCGGATAGTTTTTTTTCAGAGATGGGAAACGAAATCAGTCGCGCCATTTGAAAGGAACCATTCCTGCATTTGTCTGGACTGATTTTGAGGAATCACGGAAAACCTAAATCAGGGTGGCCGTAGGCAGGTTTGAATCGCCATCCTACCGAATGAGAGTCCGGTGTACTAACAACTGTGCCACCTCGCTCGATAAAAGGAGAGGTATACCCATTAGATTTCTATCTGATTATGCTGAAGCGATAGCTCTTCACTTAACAGCCACATACAAGCGCTCTATCATAGAAGGATATGTACCAAAAGATTGGAAAGTTGCACAGGTCACACCTATATTCAAGAAAGGCAGTAGGAGTAACCCACTAAACTACAGGCCTATTTCATTGACGTCAATTTGCAGCAGGGTTTTGGAACATATCCTGTATTCAAATATTACGAATTATCTCGAACAGAACGATCTGTTGACCCAAGGTAATACAATGCTTGTTTTTCACGTTTGTATTACTGCATACAACTGTACCATAAAATTTGTAATGAGAGGATATGACTAAAGCCATTTGAGATATGGGATATCAGAAGATGACGTCTGAGTAAGGTCGAAACAGGTCATCCTAAAAAAAAAATATAATAACGTGATATTGATTGGAAACCTGTAGATAATATTCTATTAACAATTATTTTATGTCTCAATACAACTTTGTTCCCAAGGAAACAAGAGACAAAAAATGAAGTAGGACGGCACCTTTAGCTGCTTTCTACATCTACATCTACATAGATACTCTGCAAATCACATTAAAGTGCCTGGCAGAGGGTTCATTAACCACTTTCATAACTTTTCTCTACCGTTCCATTCTCTAATAGCGCGCGGGAAGAAAGAACACCTAAATCGTTCCGTTTTCGATCTGATTTCTCTTAATTTATTGGAATGGTCATGTCTCCCTAAGTAGGTGGGTGCTAGCAAAATATTTTCACATTCAGATGTAAAAGTCGGTGATTGAAACTTCGCAAACAGATCACGCCGTAATGAATAACGTCTTTCTTTTAATGATTCCCACCCCAATTCGTGCAACATTTCCGTGACGCTTTCCCACCCGTAACGTGATAAAACAAAACGAGCTGCCCATCTCTGAACCTTCTCAATGTCTTCCGTCAGTCCCACCTGGTGAGGGTCCCACAAGGGGCAACAGTACTCCAGGAGAGGACGCACAAGTGTGATGTAGGCAGTCTCTTTGGAGCTGGTGCATCTTCGAAGCGTTCTGCCGATGAAACGTAACCTTTGGTTCGCCTTCCCCACAATATTTTCTGTGTGTTCTCTCCAGTCAAAGTTGTTCGTAATTGTAACTCCTAGGTATTTGGTAGAATCTACGACCTTAAGGTTTGACTGATTTATCGCGTAATTAAAGTTCAGCGGATTTCTTTTAGTGGTCATGTGTATTACTTCACACTTTCTTTATTTAGTGTCAATTGCCAATTTTCGCACCACGCAGAAATTTTGTATAAATCGCTTTGTAGTTGCTTTTGATCCTCAATTGACTTCACTAACCGATAAACGACAGCATCATCCGCGTACAGTCTAAGTGAGCTATTCAGATTGTCTCCTAAATCGTTTATAAACACGAGGAAGAGTAATGGACCTATAACGCTTCCCTGTGGAACGCCAGATATCACTTCTCTTTTACTCGATGACTTACCGTCAATTACAACGAACTGTGTTCTTTCTGATAGGAAATCGTGAATCCAATCGCACAGTTGGGGAGATATTCCATAAGCACGCAATTTCATAAGAAGCCGCTTGTGGGGTACAGTGTCAAAAGCCTTCCTGAAATCCAGAAATATGGAATCGATTTGAGATCCCTTGTCGATGCCACTTAATACTTCATGTGAATAAAGGGCAAGCTGTGTTTCGCAAGAGTGATACTTTCTGAATCTGTGTTGCCTACTGGTTAATAGGTTGTTGTCTTCGAGGTAGTTCATAATATTCGAACAAAGTATATGTTCCAAAATCCTACTGCAAATCGACGTCAATGAGATAGGCCTGACATTGTTTGAAGTTTTCGAAAGTACTCTAAACCTTTCAGACACAAGGTTTTAGGTGATGTGACATTAATATAAAGAAGTACATTTAAGATACAAAATAAGTACACTACAAAAAAGAAAAATGTATTTTCAAAAATTTTATACGCACACAATTGTCTGATTTGGGTCTTCACTACAAATTTTTATGATGTACACCAGCTTACAGTAACATGCCTTTAAAAGAAATGACATAATAACATCACAGGGTCATATAAAATCAACTGGCTGTCAGATATGATAGCTTCACATGACAAATCAAAGATATCAACAACTTGTCAACAAGTCTTTCTTGCCACCATTGTAAGTGTACTGGAAGTTTGCCAAATTTACCAAATGCTGGTGTCAGCCACTGTAGGAACTGAAACACGTTGCACACGTTACCACAGTCCATCCACGATTGTCTGATGCAGACCCGAACTTCCTAGCGTGAGTCACAAAGAAATACAGCGAGCAAAACAAGAAACGAACAATAGATCGTGCAGGGACTGAAAGGGATAAATATTCCCACCAGCAAATAAATTTATACTTTCAAACTATACTATACTCTTCCTATTCTTTCAATTCTCCGGAGTGTAAAGAATTTACCACACGATCTTTGACATTCATTGTGGATTTCCCTTTGATTATTAATAAACTGTATTATCATTGTTTGCTGTTTCGTTTTGTTAGTATATTCCGCGTTTTTCCTGAAAGGTATACTCCTACAAAACGTAACTTCACAAATCAGGTGCGAAACTGCACAGAAGACTGCTCTCACAACAAATAAAATTTTGGCAATTAAGGTGTAAGAGAAAATGACCATTCCAATCAGATAAGGCTTAGCACAGCAATAAGATACTGCGAGGTGCTGAAGTAGACTCACTTGTCTCTAGTAGCCAACTGAATCACGAAAGTCAGTCATATAAAAGAGGCTTAAGGGAGGAGAAAAAAAGGAAAAAAAGGAAGATTAGGGCTTAACGACCCGTGGACAGCTCGATTATTAACGACGAAGCACATGCTCGGATAGTTTTTTTTCAGAGATGGGAAACGAAATCAGTCGCGCCATTTGAAAGGAACCATTCCTGCATTTGTCTGGACTGATTTTGAGGAATCACGGAAAACCTAAATCAGGGTGGCCGTAGGCAGGTTTGAATCGCCATCCTACCGAATGAGAGTCCGGTGTACTAACAACTGTGCCACCTCGCTCGATAAAAGGAGAGGTATACCCATTAGATTTCTATCTGATTATGCTGAAGCGATAGCTCTTCACTTAACAGCCACATACAAGCGCTCTATCATAGAAGGATATGTACCAAAAGATTGGAAAGTTGCACAGGTCACACCTATATTCAAGAAAGGCAGTAGGAGTAACCCACTAAACTACAGGCCTATTTCATTGACGTCAATTTGCAGCAGGGTTTTGGAACATATCCTGTATTCAAATATTACGAATTATCTCGAACAGAACGATCTGTTGACCCAAGGTCAACTCGGATTTAGAAAATATCGTTCATGCGAAACACAACTAGCTCTATATTCACACTAAGTGATGGGTGCTATCGACAAGGGTTCGCAAATCTATTCCGTATTTCTTAATTTCCAGAAGGCTTTTGACACCGTATCTCACAAACGGCTTTTAATCAAATTACGTGGTTATGGTATATCACCCCAAATTTGCGATTGGATAGGGGATTTTCTGTCAGAGCGGACACAGTTCGTAGTAATCGACGGTAAGGTGTCGACTAAAACAGAGGTGATATCGGGCGTTCCACAGGGTAGTGTTATTGGTCCTCAGCTGTTCCTTATTTACATAAACGATTTAGGGGAAAATCTAAGTAGCTCTCTTAGGTTGTTTGCAAATGACGCCGTCATTTACCGTCTAGTAAAATCATCTGAAGATCAAAAGCAAATGCAGAACGGTCTGAATAAGATATCAGTATGGTGTAAAAATTGGCAATTGACTCTAAATAATGAGAAGTGTGAAGTCTTCCACATGAATACGAAAAGAAATCCGTTAAACTTTGATTACAAGATAAATAAATCAAAAGCTAAGGCCGTAAACTCCACAAAATACCTAGGAACTACTATTACTTCAGACTTAAATTGGAAAGCACACGTAGATAATGTCGTGGGAAAGGCGAACCAGAGACTGCGTTTTATTGGCAGAACCCTTAAAACATGCAACATAACTACAAAAGAAACTGCATACACTACGCTTGTCCGTCGATTTTTGGAGTATTGCTGCCCAGTGTGGGATCCTTATCTGGTGGGTTTGACGGAGGACATCGAAAGAGTCCAAAGAGGGGAGACAGCGTTACGGAAATGATACAGGATCTGGGATGGGAATCATTACAACAACGGCGCTTATCACTGCGGCGTGGGTTACTTACGAAACTCCAATCGCCAACATTCTCCTCCGAATGCGAAAATATATTGTTGACTCCCACTTACATAGGCAGAAATGATCATCAGAATAAAATACGGGAAATCAGAACTCGAACGGAGAGATTCAGGTGTTCGTTCTTCCCGCGCGCTATTCGAGAATGGAATGGGAGATAAATAGTATAATGGTAGTTCGATGAACCCTCTGCCAGGCACTTAAGTGTGATTTGCAGAGTATCCCATGTAGATGTAGAAGTGTTGTGTTCGTCAACTGTTTGTGAACTGTGCGAAATTTCTTCAGTGTTAGTCGTATATCAATTTTTTGTGTATCGTATTTTCGAAGTTGGAATTTTGTGACTGCCGCAGCTGTTGCGAGTGTCATCCAGTTTACTACCACTAAAAAGAAGAAAAAACCGAGGGCATAAACTAAGATGCTGGCAAATCTTTCTTTAAGCGCGCCTTCCGCAAACCGATCCAGTGGGGAGTAATGATTCTGGTTGACTTATGTTGTTGCTCCTACATACCACAGACCGACTTGCTGAATATAGACGTAGAGCACCCAGTATGTTTACCGTCAGACAGAGAGAGGCTACAAAGAAAAACGCCGTCTCTTCACTTGGCAACAAATCAAAGCAGCACTCACTGCCACTCACTGCCATTCATTCGGGTTTTTTGTCTCTTGTGTCGGTTGTATTGTCACAGCTTGGCGGTAGAACGCTAGAAAAACCATGGAGGTGGAGCAATGAACTTGGAGGAGTGTTGGCTACCGACCTGAGGATAGCCACCATCTACATGCGGCGCAGCTGCACAAGCAAATGTTCCCATGCCCGACGACTCCCCATCAGTCACTGGAACGATCGCATTCTGCCTGCTATGACAATAACAACAGAGACAGAGATCGCGCATTCACAGTGGGTAACTAAATTCAGCACCACTCCTTACTGATTCAGTATACATGATGTTTGATTTGTTGAGTACAGTCTTTTTTGTAATGAACGGGAACATTCAGCAGGAAACAAACATAATTGAGCCCCTAGTGTTTAAATATATGTAATCGACTGATGTGATATACACAAAACCACACTATTCACTGACGACGCTGGTTGTTTTTATTTTTATTTTTTATTTTTATTATTATTATTTTTTAAATACACTACTGGCCATTAAAATTGCTACACCAAGAAGAAATGCAGATAATAAACGGGTATTCATTAAACAAATATATTATACTAGAACTGACATGTGATTACATTTTCACGCAATTTGGGTGCATAGATTCTGAGAAATCAATACCCAGAACAACCACCTCTGTCTGTAATAACGCCTGGGCATTGAGTCAAACAGAGCTTGGATGGCGTGTACAGGTACAGATGCCCATGCAGCTTCAACACGATACCACAGTTCATGAAGAGTAGTGACTGGCGTATTGTGACGAGCCAGTTGCTCGGTCACCATTAACCAGACGTTTTCAATTGGTGCCGGCCGCGGTGGCCGAGGTGACTGAGGCGCTACAGTCACGGTCAGCACGGCCATTACGGTCGGGGGTTCGAATCCCCCCTCGGGCATGGATATTTGTGCCGTCCTAGTTTGTAAGTAGTTCATAAGTAGTTTGTAAGTTTAGGGACTGGTGACCCCGTAGTTAAGTCCCATAAGCTTTACAAACATTTGAATTTTTTTTTTTCAATTGGTGAGAGTTTTTTTACAGTACTGGCTTCACTATTAGTTAACGATAGTCTTTGACTGCTCAGTTTGTGAAGAGCTACCACGCTGGCTTTGGAATGCCATCTCCATAGCTACTAATGGCTTTCCAAGCAGCTAACCTACTCAACCATCGTTTTAAGTGACGACAAGGAATTCAACTCGTCTACATACATATAAACAAAACCTGACACAACACATGGAATTAAATATTCCAAAATGTTTTGTATAACTGATTTCGAGAATAACCAGGAACTATACGCTTGAGAAACCAGAACGCTACCACACCATTTTTTATTTATTTATTTATTTGTTTGTTCTTCAAGTAGATCCATGCTTTGTGGTCGTTGGTTCAGTTCGTTCTTGAGTGTTCGTTGAATATTTGGGTCAGCTTTTTTTTTTTTTTTTTTTTTTTTTTTTTTTTTTTTTTTTTTTTTACATAGGGCGTTTAGCTCCCTGACCGGGCGCGCTGAGCCACGACGCCCTCACTTGAGCTACATAGAAGATATAGAACACAACTGTTCGTATTATTGGTACTTACATGTATTTGAAGAACTTCAAAGTCGATTTTCTCGAGAATTTTTTGGAGTTGTGTCGAATGGATTTGGCTGCTTGTTATTTAAGTTCTGAACTTCACATGCCATAAATATAAAGAAATTCTAAAATCCGATACCCATGTGGTCTCCTTGTGCGTAATTAATATGTTTATCGTTGTTTCATTACATTCTGTCATGGGATAATGCAAATACGATACAAGTCACTTTATGAACGAATGAAGTAAACAAATCCTACCTCGCTGCGGAGCGCGCGGTTGCTCGCCGTCGGAGGTTCGAGTCCTCCCTGGGGCATGGGAGTGTGTGTTGTCCTTAGGTTAGTTTACCTAGGTTTAAGTAGTTTGTAAGCTACGGACTGATGACCAAGCAGTTTGGTCCGATAGATTTACAAACATTTGAACAAATGCTACATCATTACTTCCAAATAATCAGACACCTCCTCTTTGTTTCTTTAGAGGAAATAAAGAATGTATATTTAAACAAACAGCACTGTAAGTGTAAACTTGAATGCATTTTAGCTGTAAATAAGCTGGAAAACATGAACGCGAGGAGAAACGGCGGACAAGTTTACTTCCATATCTTCTTAAACCGGTTTCTCCGACTCCAGGTTCCCTGCCTCGAATTTTTGAAAATAAAATCAAATGTTTGTAAACCTATTGCACCAAACGGCAATGGTCATCAGTCCCTAGACTCACAAACTACTTAAACTAAATTACATTAAAGGCAACACACACATCCATGCCCGAGGGAGGACTCGAACCTCTTGTAGGAACGGCCGCCCTGTCTGCAGCATGAGTCCTTAGACCACGCGGATCAGATTGTTCAGTGGGGCATTAGCTATATCCAGTTAAGCCTTTTCACGCTCTTACGGATATACCCTATATATCGCTGAAATAAAAATAGCCCTTTTTTGAATGATTGCCACCCCAACTCGCGTATCGCATGCACGATATAATCTTCTCAAAACCAAGTTATCATCACAATCAGTGGTGTAGCTATCATGGGGCTAGGCGGGGCAGTGCCCCAAAAGCCCCGAGCTCAAGGGGCACCTCGGCCACCGTGAGCGACCACGATTTTTTTTAATTATTATTTTACTTTTTTACTCTCCCATCCTGCATGTACTAGCCTGATGAATGATGAAATTTATCCTACACACGCTCAAGCATGCTTGCGCAAGCCTGCTTGTCAAGCATGCTATTACGTGTGTGGCCGCCTTAATGGCGCCTTCACTTCACACGACGCCACTCTGTGGCGCTGCTGACCGGCCAAGCCGCCAGTCGCTCTGTGCAACAATCGGCACAATTCAGTCAGCAGGAGTAGCGGCAGCATCAAAGCTGCTCACAGCAACAGCTGCGCCTTCAAGTGTTGCAGCGTGCTGCTCGGCGTAGCTTGAAGGATCGCTCGCCTCCCCAAGTACTGTATAAATACATTTACTGTGCAGTACTTCTTACTGGCAAATAGAAGTGTACAGTTCGATTATCCGAATGCACCGGTTTTCCGAACATCCATGTCCCCCAGTTACTTCGGATAATCGACGTTCTACTGTATATAATATTTTAGTTGAATGAAGTATTTCCGACTTTTAACTTTTTGAACCATGACCAATAAACCTCAAAGACAAGAAGTGATATTCAAAATTTAGTCCCACCTCAGAATATAAACATAACAAAGTCGATTGCTTGTCCGCTAAGACGTGGACCCTGCCACCGTTGGTGTGTTGTCGGTTGAAGTCGGAGTTGCGATGGCTGCCAATCTTTGCGAAATAACAGTGAATGATGCTGAATTACTAGCAGTGTGTTTGACAATACACGGTGTGGCCACACTTGAATATGAAGTTTCTACAATTTATTATTACAGAACGGTATTATTATGGTAACTCAACTATTTGTGTAGCGAATTTCCCAAGGGTTTGCTCGATAATCATAGATCCCAATGAAGTGCTGTAACCAACTGAACTCGTGCAAGAAGTAAAGAAAATATGGTTACTTTGTCACAATAGTAAATTGTACATTGAAGACGCTGCCTTCTACCCCACTGTCACGATAATAGCGAAGATGTCGACTTAGTTATTTTATTTATTACTTTTTCCTGGCCATGTACTTCATGAAGCCTGGTAGAGGCACGCTGAAAACTAAAGTGTTTCATCAAACAAAATCCGGAAACCTCCTTTTGCTGAAACCAACCTACATGTATAATTCCCCTATTTTTCTTCATTGAATGGGCTATCAACGAAATTAGGCTGATCGGTAAGGAGCAATAAGCTAACAGCGCAGTAGTTTAGCCTGGTCGTCCACTGGCGCCGTAAAAGTCCGACTCAGGATGCCATAATGGTCGCACGACTATGGGCGACCTCTGCAGCTCGTCCAGTGCAACCGACTTGACACCCAAACACGGTCAGTCGCGAGGCAACTGCACTGCTCGACTGGACAATGTACAGTGATTTCTACTTTCTAGAAAATTCATACCTCACGAGACGAAGGTCCAGGATGAAGCGAAGGGCGTTCTGTGTCAGTCCTATATTAAGCACTTACCTTCCACATTCATGTCCTCTGCAACTTTCAACCATAGTCTTCTCTGTACATCATGGTGGTGGTATCTGTTGTCTTTCATGTCCCATAGTGGTCTGTTCTCGTTCACAAGACCGATAAGCTTCTCTGCATCCATTCTTGTTCATTAGAGCGAAAAACACCCAGACACTTGCAGTAACAGGCACTCGCTCCCACAGGCTAGGTCCGACCAATCCCATTTCCCTGGGATCCGTCCGGCAGCCGGCAACCATAGTCTTCTCTGTACATCATGGTGGTGGTATCTGTTGTCTTTCATGTCCCATAGTGGTCTGTTCTCGTTCACAAGACCGATAAGCTTCTCTGCATCCATTCTTGTTCATTAGCGCGAAAAACACCCAGATACTTGCAGTAACAGGCACTCGCTCCCACAGGCTAGGTCCGACCAATCCCATTTCCCTGGGATCCGCCCGGCAGCCGTACGTATACGGTCGCATGCGGCCGACCTGATCGGGTGCAGTAGACGCGGTCCAGCAAAGCCGCTTGGATTTGGATTAGTCGACGTTTTCACCCGTATACGGCCGTCCTGATAGTCGGACGAATACGGTTCCAGTGGATGCTCAGCCTAGCGAGAGTGAGTTGTCGACACTGACAACAGTCCGCCTGCTGTCTCCGCGGACGCGCGAGTCCTGACTTGACTGTTCTCGGTTTGCTTCGCGGCAAGGGACCATTTTTTCGTAGTTCCTATTCCATTAGGTCGTTTTATCTTTATCCTACCCAGGTCCAACTCTATCCCTCTGCAAAATTTTATCCAAATCCATCTAGTAATTTCTGCGTGAAAGCATAAAAAAACTTTCACAGTTGTATTAGAGAGTACGAGTAAATATTATCTTCTGCGTGACACATAAAAATTTACTTAGAATGATACCACATGGGTATCGGATTTTAGAATTTTTCGATATTTATGGTACGTAAACTTCAGAACACCAATTACAGTCAATCGAAGCTACTCGACCCAGCTCTCAAAAATTCTCGAGGAAATCGAATTGAAGTTTTTTAAGTACCCACAAGTACCAATAATAAAATCAGATGCACAATCTGTTGGTGTAGCTTGAGTGGTAGCGTACTAGCTTTCCCACTCTAGGGTTGGTGGTTCGAATCCTGCGGAGAGAGAATTTCTTTTTTTTTCCCCGTTGTGTTCGAATACTTACACAATTTTAGTTCATTCTTAATCTTCTATATGTTATAAAGGGTTGTTAATAATGATGGTTTCAATCAAAAAATATAATTTAAATTTTTTCTGTATTGGCTTCACTATTAGTTGAAGACGGTAGTCTTTGTTTGTTTAGTTTGTGAAGAGCTACGGCGCTAATTTGGGAAAGTCATCTCCATAGCTACTAATAGCTTTCCAAGAAGCTAACCTACTCAACCATCTTTATTCCAGACGACAAAGTGTTTATCTCGTCTATGTACAGGAAAAGAAAAACTGACAATACGTGGAATTAGAGAGTCCAAAATGTTTTATATAACTAAATTCAAAAACAACGAAGAAAATATTTGTCCCAGCGGGATTCGATACACCGGCTCTATGCTTGTGACACCAGAACGCTACCACCTGAGTTGCACCAACAGATGCTGCAAGTGTTTTAATTACTGGCACTTACGTGTACTCGCAAAACTTCAAAGTCGAATTTCTCGAGAATTTTTGAGAATTGCGTCGAATGGCTTTGGCTGATTGTTATTTAAGTCCTGAACTTCACGTATCATAAATATAAAGAAATTCTAAAATCCGATACCCATGTGGACTCCTTGTTACTAGTATTTAGGTTTGTCTTATTATGTCTTACAATGGGCGCTAAGGAACTGATAATGAAATAGTTTTGCACTTGTATAGTTTTAGTTTAAAGAGGGCACCATTCTCATTTTTGCCCCGTGGCCCTTGGTGACATAGTTACGCCACTAATCACAATAATCATATTTAGTAGTCTACCGTCATATTGGGACTTACTTCAGGTGCGATCACGAAATATTGTTTTCGGTTCGAGCTTAATGGTGAGGGGGCCCTGCGGTCGTCGTTAGTGGGCGGGAACTAGTGAGGCGTAATTGAAATGAGTTTGGCGAGGCTGCGTCGGCGGCAGCTGTGGCTGGCCGGTCGGCGCGCACCCTGCAGCTATTTTGGGCGCCTTCAACGCAGCCACCACCGAGAAGTGGCGCACGCGCCATCTGTGAGGCAACACGCGAAGTCTGCCATCTCCACGTAATTTGAGATGTTCTGACGAAAGAGCGCCTCTGTAGCCGGAATTGCCTCTTACTAAGGATCCACGTGAGAGAAGCATTCCTACAGGGGCAACCTCTCACACATTCCACGTAACGACAACAATAAACTGAAAAACAAATTTACTATATCCTGTGCCACAATATTCGTGATATCATAGATTGACACAAGTATAATTCAGTATTATGTCTCTATTAATAGTTGTCGCTTATACAGGAGATATAACGTTCGGCAGAAGAGCCGTCTTCAGACGTACAACTGATATTCCGATGAACTGTTATTTTAGTGGTACTGTCTCTTTATAGTTTTGTAGTATTTTGGAATCGGCCGCGCGGGAATAGCTTAGCGCCACGTTGCGGATCGCGAGGCCTCCCGCGTCGGAGGTTCGAATCCTCCCTCGGGCATGGATGTTTGTGTTGTCTTTAGTGTAAGTTAGTTCATAAGTAGTTTGTAAGTTTAGGGACTGATGACACCGCAGTTAAGTCCCATAAGCTTTACAAACATTTGAACATTTATTTTGAAATCTCATTAATACGTTTGTTTTCTATGCAATATAGCGAGCTTCGTATTTTAAATTTAATTTCTGAGATCCTGTACTCTCAAGATATTGTTAAGTTGAAAATACGATCTGTATTTCGCACAAAATACAGTCAAAATGTATTTATGATATTCCAGAGTACTACACAAACTAATAAGAGACAGTACCAACTAAAATAACAGTCCATCAGAATATCAGTAATACATCTGATGTTGGCTCTTCTACCGACATATATATCTCGTGTATAAGCAATAAGCCACGCGGGATTGGTTACGCGGTCTGACGAGCCATGTCACGGTTTGCTCGGCCGCTCCCGCCAGAGCTTCGAGTCCGCGTGTGTGTAGTTCCTTCGCATAAGTGAAAGTTAGTTTCAGTTATGTGTAACTTAAGCGACCGATAACCTGAGTAGTTTCGTCCCTTAGGGCTTACACCATTTTACAATTATAAGCAATTAGAAAATATTACAGAGCCCTGGGCTATACTCGTATAATTACGAACAATAAATGTTTCACAAAATAAATAATCCAGTTAGAGCAATTGTTAATTACAGTAGAGCACTCACATACATCCTTGCCAGACATGTGCTAAATGTACTCACACAACAGTATAAAACACAAAATGACAGAACAATCCACAGAGAAACCATATGAAAGACTTGTACGTCCCTGACACAGCTATGTTGATCTCGTTTGATGCTGAAAACGTGTATTCCATGTGACGTTTCATAGGAAATATTAAAGATCCTGAGTTAAAAAAAAAACTCACTATAAAACAGTCACTACTAAGATTTTTTTGAAACGAGAATATTGTAAATTTTATGAACCTAACAGTTTAACGATTATATCAGTTTCGAACTTTTTACTAAAAACTAGAATTGTCATCTATTTAGATTTGATAAACCATACACCTTTATGAAGATGTTTTCACTTTTAAATTTTCGTTACCTTAAAATTTTGGTAAAATCTTCAATTTGAAGATCAACCATAAGACGTCAGGTGCGGACTTGTTTGTTTACATGAAATTACAGCTCAAAGATTATTGTATCACCTAGCGGCCGTGTAGCGAAGTACGCACCACTTACCTTTAAATAATTAATTTATTGCATGAATTGTAACCTTTTTTACCAACTTTTGTAACCAGTTATATTATTTGTTAACCGCTAAATCGAACTGTATAATTTTTTTCAAAATTTGTAGTCTATTTGAAACAGAATTTGTAAATATCATATCACGTGACGTGACGTATTCGCGACTTGGGCGCCAATATCTATGTATTTAAACATGCCGCTACTCACGGCAAGGGGCAGTTGTAAGTTGTAAGCAGTTGTAAGCTACTGAAAGTCGTAGACAGCTGTGGTACGTTCCTGTAAGTTCGGTTGCCAGG
Source organism: Locusta migratoria (assembly GCA_026315105.1). Lineage (NCBI taxonomy): Eukaryota > Metazoa > Arthropoda > Insecta > Orthoptera > Acrididae > Locusta > Locusta migratoria. The sequence continues at coordinate 590,760,169 of CM048755.1, read as the reverse complement.
AGCTTTAGACCAGATGTATACAGTACTGTAGTGTGATAGAAGAATCAATAAAAATTCGTTCTCATCTAACAACGACTTTATTTTGGAAGAAGAACCTTGGAGAATGTGCTGCTATTAACTTGACCAAGAACTTTTCTATTTGAAGTTTGGTTCGTTGAGTGGCTTGGAGTGCTTTAGTAACAAGCAACCCTAGAGACGACCTAAGCCCCATTCACATAGGCCACGCAACGTCTCATCCACGATCCCACTCAAAGAAACAAAATGTTCAAATGTTTGTATAGTCTATGGGACTTAATTACGGGGTCATCAGTCCCTAAACTTACAAACTACTTATGAACTACTTACGAACTAAGACGACACAAATATCCATGCCCGTGGGGGGATTCGAACCCCCGACCGTAGTGGCCGTGCATACCGTGACTGAAGCGCCTCAGTCCCCGCGGCCACCGCGGCCGGCTCAAAGAAACAATTAAGATAGTAGAACAAGAACACATAACGGAGATAAGTACACTTCTACACCTCATCACACGTCAAAATTATTTTGAATTCAATAGTATTGCCTAGAAAGAGAAAGGCTGCCACCAATGGGCTCTCCAATTTCAGGAAAATTAGCAAACATTTTCATAAACAAAATAGAAAACAGAATATTTTAAGAAATAGTACCAGAGAAATCCAGTATAGTATACTTCTGGAGATACATGAATGCTATTCTCTGCTTCATAGATGAACCAGAAAATAAAATAGACCAATAAACACAGTACATAAAAAAAACATAAAGTTCGTTCCAGAGAAAGAACAGGAAGGCCAAATAAATTTCCTGGATATATCCATCATAAAGAAAAATAATCTACACTCATTCAGCATATACAGAAAAAGTACTGCTTCGGACATAATATCACACCAGTCTTCTAACCACCCACAGGCCCAAAAGGAATCAGCTCACAAATATATGTTACACAGATGAAACACTGTATCTTTCAACAAACACAATTACAACAAGGAGCTGGACATGATAATTGAGATAGCAAAGGCTAATGGATACCACGAAACCCTCATTATACTGAATAAAAATTTAAAAGAGCATAAAAATTTAAAAAAAATAATAATAATAAAATAAAACCACAACAGTAAACCAAGGACTCATAACATTCACAACTAACCCACAAAACAATAACAACCCTAATGAAGGACATAACAGAAAGTAACTGGTACAAGGCAGGGTTTCAGATATTCTCGTTACAACCTTTGATCGCTTGTAGACGTGGGAATGAATACATTATAATCTGATATGGAACGCATGTTCCGTGGGTGTCATCCACTGACGCAATGAGCAATTCTTTACTTTTTGACATGGCGAATAAATCAGTACTACTGCAATTTCTTTGCTTTCCATATTTTAGATGGCATTAATATGGACCAAAACAAGAGCAAAAATTCTAGTAAACACTGGATCTAAAACTCATACATTAGAGTTATGAGCAATGTCTTCATATTCGGTTGCCTAGTGTTTACACGTCTCGTCTACAGGTCAAGTGCTCATAATTCTTAAGGTAATCGTAGTAGTCTCCATGTTTAGAAGACACTTATTCATGTTTTGGTCCATGTTGGCATCTCCTAAAATATGGAAAGCAGAGAGCTTCCAATAGGATTTTTTTGTTTGTTAAAAAGATAAAAAAATACTGATAGGGTCACTGGATGAAATTTACGGACGTGAGGTCCTTATCAAAACATGTACTCACTCTTTTGTACGAGTCCGAGAAATTAATAATGGTGATTTTCAAAAACCGTTTAAAAATATGCAGCTCATGTCCTTCCGAATGGTCTTCATTGTTTGGCTTAAAAATGTATAGTAATTTAGTCAAGAACTTTCGAGATTTTCGGTAAAAGCGTTTCCAACTTTGTATATTGGGCCTACATATAATCTTTTATGTCTTTTAAATAACAGTCAAACGTAGTTTTGTTACCAAAGCATGTGAACAGAACAGTCATAAAAATAACTGATTTTAACATTAACAAGGTTTTATATAAGGGGGCGGCAATTTTCGTCTCGAACGGGGCGCCAGTTGGGTTTGCGCCGGGACTGCACCCACTCATGGAAATAAACTGACACACAGAATTGGAAATATCCTCAAGAAACAAGGCATAAAAATAGCATATCAAAGCCATAACTCATTACAGAAATACCCAGCAAAAACAGAGAGCACTGATATCTACCGTCGGTATTTACCAGTTCAAATGTAACCGTTGTGATGATCTACACTTAGGACAGACCAGCAGGATATTTGAAACACGATATAAAGAGCACAAACAATCATCGAAATATGGCAACAGCCATTCAACATTTGCAGAACACCTTAGGAAAGAAAACCACTATAGAAACAGACATAAAAATAATCAGATTTCGCAATAAGGAACACCCCCTAACCCTCCAAGAGAATTTCCAAATTCAAAAGGCATTAACAGAAAAGAAACATATTAAATGACCAAGTAAACATCAGCAACCTGACGCTATTTAAACTAATAAAACACGTAGTAGACAAAGACAAAACTCTCCCACCCGCAAACCCACCAGATAAATATTTATAAACACACACTCAATACAGTCAGAACATCACACACTGATTGCTAGCAGACACCTACTTAGAGAGAAAAAAAAAACATGAACGCATCTTAAAATGCGAGCCAAAGAACTTATAAGCATACATATGATAAATAAAAAAACAAAACAAAAGACAACTGCATCCCGCCAGGGAACAGAAATGGCGAGTTTTTGGCTATTTTCGTAAAAAAAAAAAAAAAATAAAAATAAAAAAAATAAAAATTTAATTGGAAAAACATGAAGAGGGCAACATAAACACGTGAGTAATCTCAATAGATAATTTTATTCAGAATACAATCAATCCATAGCATGCGAATTGCTGTACAGTTCACCACTGCAGATGCTTTGAAATAAAGCGAAACGCATGTGGTAAGAATTAGACTAATTTTTACATTTTCAAAAGACGCTAATCTAACCTTATTAAACTGTGCAATAATTGTTTCTACTAAACATTATAGCAGTAAATGTCTAATAACTAACGCACCCGTATCTTACTTATTACTCACGCCGCTACGTAACTTCAGTAAAAAAACCACCGGTGTTATCTTTTAATACCATATCCAGCATAAATCAGTAAAATTCGAGTGATAGCAGACCCCAAACATACAGCTCACGTCGCTCAAGAAATGAAACTTGTACCGCCATAAAATGGGAAATATTAATGAGGCGAAATGAAACTTACATTATTAAATCTGAAGTTACAATGTTGATTGATGAATTTGTAAATATTTAAAAGGAAACGCTAAAAGTTACCCAAATGAGACATTCCAAAGGTAATACATACTTTAGGGCGAATTCGCTAAATATGGTGACTACACAATATGCTCGGTGTTCCTCGCAAACTATTTTTTTCTTTAATCAGTGTATTAGTTTTTTCGCGTTAAGTACAAAATGCATATAGAGACGAGATGTGGTCGATTTTCTGCTATGACGCTTTACCTAGAAAGCTAATCTATTACGTCGTTATAGAAATGTTAAAATGCTTGTAAACCTGTAGAACCAAATTGCTGAGGTCATCTGTTAGTAGACTTACAAACTACTAACAGTAACTTAACCTTAAGGGTAACACACAAAAGCGCGTGGGAGGACGCGAGCCTCCGACGGTAGCAGCCGCGCAATCCGTGACATGGTGCCTCAGACCGTACGGCAATTTCTGCGCAGCTATGTCGTTTATTTTATACCAAATGAGGTTGTTATTTAGACTTTCCAGTTGTTACGGGGTGCAGAAGATTTCATTATACTTGACCATTTCTATTGCGTAGTTAAGCTATTTTGTTCTATGATTATCAGAACACTGTTTCACTTTAAAATTGTAGTTTAGTATTTGGGTACGTATTACATAATACAGCTTTGTATTTTAACTTTTTTACTGCCCAATTTATGGAACAGTATGCAGAGCTGTCCTTTGCTTCTAATATTTCTTAGTTAGACCGTGAAGAGCTTCAAAACTTATTTTCTGTTCTGCGGTTTTGATATTTACAGACCGAGAAAGTGAAGTTTGTACCGGACAGGACATTACATTCTGGAACTACTTCACATGTTACATGGCCAGCTGTTGATTGGGCTTTGGTCTCTTGAATTCTCTATAAGAATCATGTGGACTATGACACGTTTCTCTTACGGTTTCGTTTATATTTATCAGTGCATAAGCATTGGTTCATCAGTTTCGTACGAATGACAACACGCGAGTGAAAACACAGTGCAGTTTTATACGTATCACCAGGCACACTTTCCGCAAGACGCGTCGAACTCTCTTTCTCTTTGGCCAAGTTCCCGCACATGCAGGGTCGTCATTGTTAAATTCGTATTTGGCGTGGGTTAATAATTACGGGGTGACCGGATGCCCTTCCTGCCGCTACCTCATGCCCCCCGGGAGAAAATGTATAGCCCAAATGTCTCCGTATAGTGTTACAGGTGTGAAAGTGTAAAATGTTACGAAATGTTTGCGAATCATGTAACTGAGGCGGGACCTGGGATTCAGCCTGTTGTTCACCTAGGGGGATGTGGAAAACCGCTTAAAAACCACAGCCAGGCTGGCCGGCACTCCGACCACCTTCGGTAATCCGCCGGGCGGATTCGAACCGGGGCCGGTACGCCTCCCCGTCTCGGAAAGCGGTGCGCTAGATCGCACAGCTAAAACCGAGCGGGTCCACATGACTCGGTCAACATTTTATTTAAATGATATTTTCAGTCGTGTGTGTGTGTGTGTGTGTGTGTGTGTGTGTGTGTGTGTGTGTGTGGTGTTGTGTGGTGTGGTGTGGTGTACATAGTGTAATTTAGTTTAAGTAGTTTGTAAGTATAGGGACTGATGACCACAGTAATTTGGTCCAACAGGTTTAAAAAAAATTCAATATTTCAACAGTTGCCTATGGTAATATTATTGAACCAGATACCTGGATAATTTCGTTTCATGTTTATTTATCACCATATTTATTTACTAAACATTGCTAAGATTAGGAAAATGACTAAAGAGCGCTTCTACTGTTTTATGTATTTGAAATGCCAATAACTAACATGTTTATTCAATGGATTATTGTGTTGGTCTGAAAGATGGCCACCCCAAACATAGAACATAAAATCACCACATTGACCACCTTTCAATATTGCCCTTCCTAGCTAATTATCTGTGGTCACGGGGCTCACCTGTTTTACATGATGTTGCAGTGATTGGTTAAAAACTACTTACCGCGGCCGCGGTGGAGCAACCGAGCGCATTGAGGCATGGATGTTTGTGTCGTCTTTAGTACAAGGTAGTTCATAAGTAGTTTTTATGTTTAGGGACTGATGACCTCGCAGTTAAGTCCCTTAAGCTTGACAAACATTTGAACATTTGAACTTGCCGCGCGGGAGTAGCCGAGCGGTCTGGAACGCCACGTTGCGGATTGTGCGGCCTCCCGCGTCGGGGGTTCGAATCCTCCCTCGGATATTGACGTTTGTGTTGTCTCTAGTATAAGGTAGTTCATAAGTAGTTTGTACGTTTAGGAAGTGATGACCCCGCCGTTAAGTCCCATAAGCTTTACCAACATTTGAACATTATTAAAAACTACTTTTCCAGCTATCCGTCTTACTGTCACAGACTGTTTACATCAGTGAAGTGAATTGTGTGTACTACTTATTCGTTAATACTTTAAATGCTGTAGCGGAATAGCCGTGCGCACTGAGGCGCCGTGCTGCGGTGCGCGCGGCCGTTCGCCGTCGGAGGTTCGAGTCCTCCCTCGGGCATGGGTGCATGTGTTATCCTTAGGTTAGTTTAACTTAGTTTAAGTAGTTTGTAAGCAAGGGACTGATGACCAAGCAATTAAGTCCCATAGATTTACAAACATGTTATATGTATAAAAAATACTTTAATTCACATACTTTATTGGTGTGTGTAAAATAAAACTTGTGCTTTAGAACACACACGGAGAACTCCAATGAATGAAAGACTTGTGCAGCAGTGTATATAGACTATTAACATTGCACCGAGCAAGGTAGTGCAGTGTTAACAAGCTGGGTCCACATTTGAGAGGACGGCGGTTCAAATCCGCCACCGGCCATCCAGATTTAAGTTTTCCGTGATTTCCGTAAATCGCTGTAGGGAACTGCCAGGATGGTTCCTTTCAAAGGGCACGGCCGATTTCCTTCAAAATCCTGAACGAACAATAATCTGACTATGTGCTCCGTTTATAATGACCACGTCGTCGACGGATCGTTAAGCCCAAATTTTCCCTCCCTTTTTATTGATATTTCTGAGTGGGAAAGGTTGCTGTACTAACCAATGCTTCCAAATATGCCATTTACACCCCTTTTTGATAAACCTTAATTTTTGGAAGGGTAGAAACAAAAGGGTTTACGAGTATCACAATTTCGTAAGGCAGTAAAACTGATCACATGCGTTATCAGTAGTTAACGATTATTTCACATACTATCATTAACGCATGATACCACTTGGTTAAGCCTATAAGCTGTGAACTGAATGTATGGACAACTCTTCCTCACATAGTCGAATCACTACATACACATTTTGATTTTCGTATCACCTATTTGAGTGAAAATGATACATATACGTCACATACGCTTAAATATGTCGTTCAACTGCCTTCTCAAAGCGGCGGGTAGTTCCTGCAGTAGACCATAACTTGTTCATTATTTACAACACAACAACAAACGAACAAATTGACAGAAGTATAGTAATTGTGTATAGGCTGCTACAAAGTAGTTTTGTTACTATTAGTAGCAGTGTTCAAGCAGTCGTTTATCTCAGTACAGAAGTGAGAGGTCCAGCATTTACTAACAGCAAGAGCAGTCTAGATGTTTTCAATTCTTAACTAACTTAAACTAACGTAAGGACAACACACACACACACACACACACACACACACACACACACACACACACACACACATCCATACATACACACACACAGACACCCATGCTGAGGGTGAACTCGAATCTCCGAAGGGTCGGCCATTCCACCACGGCTCTAGGAATCTCACGAAGGTTTGGAACCACTTTGTCACGTGGGAATGGCCGTGCGCTCTAAGGCGCACCGCTACGGAGCGCGCGGTTGTTCCCAGTCTGAGGTTCGAGTTTCTCTCGGGTATGTGTGTGTGTGTGCGTTGTCTAAAATAATGATCAAATGTTTGTAAATTTATCGGACCAAACTGCGTGGTCATCAGTCCGTAGCTTACAAACTACTTAAACCTAACCTAACCTAACCTAAGGACAAACACACATACACACCCATGCCCCAGGGAGGACTCGAACCTCCAAGGCGAGCAACCGCGCGCTCCGTAGCGTGACGCTTTAGATCGCTGGGCTACTCCACCGCGGCTGCGTTGTCTTTTGTATACATTAAAGTGGCTTGTAAGTCCAGAGACCGACGACCACTGCAGTTGGTGCCACAGCGTTACAAAAATTTGGAACCACTGTTATTAAGGGAATATTTGAGCGTATATTGTCGCTGTCTCATATTTCAGACATGTCAGAAAGAACACAAACCATCTTGATCCTGCAGCCATTATGAAAAAAGTTCAGAGGAAGTTAGTCAATGGACGCTGTATTACATCATTGGGGGAAGTTGAAAATTTGTGACTGGGGTTCGTAATTCAGAATTGTATAAGTGTGTGTGGTTATCTTGAAAATTTGGGTCCGCGTAAGGATTGCTAGGATAATCCGCGCAGTTGTGGTGGTCACTGTGTCCGGATGGCGTAGTGGGCAGCTGCGGGCCAAACTTTCAACTTTCTCCAGCGATGTAGTTGGATGGCAGCTAATGCCGTGAGTCAGCTGGTGTGTTGAATATTTACGCGAGTGTATGAGTAGGCGGCATCCGCGTGGTCAGGGTTGTGGAGCGCGCCAGCCTGCGTCTGCACCGCTGTTGGCAGCCCGCGCTTGGCGGCCGCAGCTGTTCCCTGGCATCTGCCTCACAACACCGCCACGTGCTACGCTTTATTTTCTTTTCTCTTGCAGCTACTTTCCTTTCAGCTCGCTGCTTCATCATAATACCGGGCCATCTTCACTCGGTACACGCCCTTCATTCAGTTTTAAATCGAGTGCAGCTTCCTTCTACTAGCGAAATACGAATGTTTATCTAACTCTGGCCAATGGCTTGCTGGCCCCCACCTTGTAACCCTTACTCGTGATCAGAATCAAATTAAGTTAAAGGGGATACGCCGCTCGTCCTCTCTTGAGCTGGTAGGAACATTCTCACGATCATATTCTTCTTGTTCAGTCCGAAGACGGCTGTGATGAAGCTCTACATACTATTATATTCTGTGCGAGAAACTTCATGCCGCGGCGGAGCGGCCGAGCTCATTGAGGCGCTATGCTACGATGCGCGAAGCTGTTCGCCTTCGGGGTTTCGAATGCCCGCTCGGGCATGGATGTTTGTGCCGTCTTTAGTATAAGCTAGTTCATAAGTAGTTTGTAAGTTTAGGGACTGACGAAACCGCAGTTAAGTCCCATAAGCTTTACAAACATTTGAACATTAAAAACTTCAGTTCTGTATATTTACAAGCTCTGTACTAACTATACATTCACGGATTTTCTCGTTGTGTTCATTTCGCATCAAGTAAGTGGCATGTCCATGGCGTAGGAAAAACACGTCTCCCCGCAAAATCACGGAAGTCAAGCACGGTTGGCCTGGGCTAACACTCGGATGGGTCACCGCGCGGAGTTGCCAAGTGGTGTTGGCAAGCGGGTTGCTCTCAGACCTTGTTACGCTTTGGTGAGAAGTAGCGCAACCGGTCAGGAAAACTGACAACGACCGCGGGAGCGCTATGCTGACCACGTCACATCTGTTGACGCCTTCGGGCTGAGGATGACTCGGCGGCCGGTCGGTACTATTGCGCATTCCGAGGCATGTTCTGACAGAGTTTTGAGCTCCAAGGAACACCGAGCGGAGTGGCGAAATGGTAACACAATGACTCGCTTCTGAGAGGACGGCATTTCACACCCGCCTCCGGTCATCCGGATGCAGGTTTTCCTTGATTTTCCTATAGCATTCCAGATAAACGCCAGGATGGTTCTTTAGAAACGTTACTGCCAATTTCCTTCCCCATCCCTGACAAAATCTATCCGAGCATGTGCTCTAATGGCCACTTTGCAGGCTAGACTGGACTTTAAACCCTGATCTTCCAAAAAAAAAAAAAAATGTTCAAATGTTTGTAGAGTCTATGGGACTTAACTACGAGGTCATCAGTCCCTAAACTTACAAACTACTTATGAACTAGCTATTCCTAAGGACGGCACAAATATCCATGCCCGGGGGGGATTCGAACCCCCGACCGTAGTGGCCGTGCAGACCGTGACTGGAGCGCCTCAGTCCCCTCGGCCACCGCGGCAGGCTAACCCTGATCTTCCTTCTTTCTTCCGCTAGGAACTTGTACTCCCGGGATTTTAAAGTAAACCTGTCTGTGATTCACAACACCTTTCTGGTACAGTCTGACACTGACTTTGTTGAGTATCTCCATTCGCTCTCGTGCCGACTGAAGTATTCCATATCGAAACACACGTCTCTTCGCTGAACCGACATTTCCATTCATCCAACTAGAGATTGGTCCAGCCTGATTAGTAAAATTGAAGATTTTGTCGAACAAATCCTTTGCAATCCACGTACTTCATAAATTTCCTTAAAATTCTTCATATGACTCTCAACCTTGCATCCCTTTTCCTATTATCTACTGTGGTGTCGCAAAAGTCCAAAGTGCGCGCCACCTACTTTCGCCGCGCGCCGCCATGCACGCACGGCGCGGCGTTCTGACGACGTCAGCCACGAGTGCCCTCTGCTGCAACTCCGCTCGTGGCCACCACTGAACGACATCGTTCACTTGGGACTGAGATAGGCACCAGTTAACACTTTGGAATCAGATAGGCACCATTGAAGACTTGGATATCGAATAGCCACTAGGCAGGCTGTCTAGCTCGACTATGTATCAGCTTTCTGCAGCAATGAACTTTGTAAAAGTTAAGTATTGTATAAATTCTGTGCAATATATATCTCGTTCTAATTTACTCTAGTGTTTCTAGTTTCTGGCTGCTCCCCTCCGTACCTGCACCAGCGTGCTATCTTTATTCCTGTGTCGGTCTCATTCCACTCGGCCACCGACACCTACGACGGAAACGAGACACAAAAACGGCGACGAGGCTGGGACACAAAATCTACTTCATCTATCATTTCCACTTTAGGTCGGTGTAGTTCTCAATATAATGTATTTTTTTATATGTAAGTCGCGATTCTTCGTTTAAAATATTTTGTGAATATTTCGACACATACAGAACATAGGAGGTCGAACTTAACGGGGAAAATCACACAGACTTATAGGTAATTATAGAAAAGGTACCTGAAGTTTTTGAGAATTTCAGAGGGAGATTTAGGCAACAATTGACAGAAACGTGGGAAAATAATACAGTAGAAGCGGAATGGGTAGCTTTAAGAGATGACATAATCAAAGTAGCAAAGAACCAATTCGGTAGAAAGGCAAGACATACAAAACTCCTGATATATGACAGGAAATACTACATTTAACTGATGAAAGGAGAAGATTTAAAAAGACAGTAAATGAATCAGGTAAAAATGAGTACAGACGACTAAGAAATGAGATTGACGGGAAATGCAAACTGGCTAAGCAGGAGTGGCTAGGCCGCGCGGAAGTAGCCGAGCGGTCTGGAGCGCCACGTTACGGATCGCGCGGCCTCCCGCGTCGGAGTTTCGAGCTCTCCCTCGGGAATGGATGTGTGTGTTGTCCTTAGTTTAGTTTAATTTAGTTTAAGTAGTCTGTAAGACTAGGTACTGATGACCAACGTAGTTTGGTCCTATAGAATTACAAACATTTGAACATTTTTTGGAGTGGCTAGAAGGCAAATTTCAAATCTGTAGAAGAATGTTAACTAGGGGAAAAATAGATAGCGCCATAGGAAAATAAAATGGACATTTGGAGACAGTAAAAATAGCTGTATGAATATCAAGAACTCAGATGGAAAAGCAGTCCTTTCTCAGAAGGGAAAGCTCAAAGGTGGAAACAGTATATAGAGGGGCTCTACAAAGAAAATGAACTTCGAGACAATATTGTACACAGGGAAGAGGAAGTAGATGAAGATGAAATAGGAGATACTATACTGAAAGATTACTTTAGCCGGCCGCGGTGGCCGAGGGGACTGAGGCGCGCCAGTCACGGTCTGCACGGCCACTAGGGCCGGGGGTTCGAATCCCCCCTCGGGCATGGATATTTCTAACGTCCTTAGTGTTACGTAGTTCATAAGTAGTTTGTAAGTTTAGGGACTGATGACCCCGTAGTTAAGTCCCATAAGCGACACAAACAATTGAAACATTTGAGATTACTTTGACAGAGAACTGATAGACCTAAATCGAAACAAGGCTCATGGAATAGATGACATTCGACATTCCCTCAGAGCTACTGAAGTCTCTGGGAGAACAAGCGATGACAAAACTGTTTCACCTGGTGAGTAAGATGTGTGAGACAGGCGAAATACCCTGAGACTTTAAGAAAAATGTAATAATCCCCATTCCAAAGAAAGCAGGCGCAGACAGATGTGAAAATAACAGAACCATTAGTTTAATGGTTAAAATATGGTTACAAAATTTTTTCATGAATTATTTACAGAAGCATGGAAAAGCCTCAGTTCGGATTCAGGAGAAATATAGGAACACGGGAGCCAATACTCACCTTATGACTTATCTTAGAAGTTAGATTAAGGAAAGTCAAAGCTTTTGACAATGTTGATTGGAATACACTCTTTCCAATTCTGAAGTCAGCAAGGGTAAAATATAACGAACGGAAGGTTATTTACAACTCGTACTTTAACCAAACAGCTGTTATTAGAGTTGAAGGACATGGAAGGGATACAGTGGTTGGGCAGTGAGTAAGACAGAGTTGTAGCTTTTCTGCAATGTTATGCAATTTGTACACTGAGCAAGCTGTGAAGAAAAGACAGGAGAAATTTGGATAAGGAATTAGAGTTCAGGGTGAAGAAATAAAAACATTGCGTTTTGCTGATGACACTATAACTCTGTCAGAGACATCAAAGGACTTGAAAGAGCAGTTGAACGGAATGGACAGTGTGTTGAAAGGAGCGTATAAGATGAACATTAACAAGAGCAAAACAAGGGTAATGGAATGGAATGTCAGAAAATCAGGCGATGCCGAAGTAATTAGATTAGGTAACGAAACAATATAGGTGGGAGATGTGGTTTTTTTTTTTTTTTTTTTTTTTTTTTTTTTTTTTTTTTTTTTTTTTTTTTTTTTTACTTCTGTAGTAAAATAACTCGGGACGGTGCAGAGGACATAAAATGCAGAATGGCAATGGGAAGAAAAGCGTTTGTGAAAAAGAGAAATTTTCTAACATCGAATATTAATTTAAGTGTAAGGAAGTAATTTATACAGGAAAAGGACTGAGGACATCAAGGAGCCGTAAATTTAGTATTGGAGGGAAGTGTGTGCTGGGAGGGGGGGGGGGAGACCAAGCAGATTCAGATGGATGTGGGTTGCCGTTGTTATGAGGAGGTGAAGAGGTTTGCTCAGAATAAAGCAGGGTGGGGGGTTGCATCAAACCAATCGCCGGAATGAAGACCACAACAACAGCACTCTAAATAAATCTGATAGAACCTTCACCGTATACAGTACGTATAAAGGATGTGCTGGATAACGTCGGAAACGCCATGGGCAGATAAAATAAAAAATAGAATTCAAGTTTTAAATGAGAAATTTCTCAATATTCTAATCAGTGACAGACAACTCAGATTTAAAAACATTCCTAAACTATACATTCGATAGAAGTAGATTTTCCTCCTAAAAATTTTCGGAGGTTTTTTAAAGAGATACCTTCAGAGTATTTTGGTTGATTGGCTCTCAAGTCTCCGGTGGTTGGCTGTGGAGTAGTAAGTTAAATAGGATTTTTTCAGTTTGTTACCCTAACTGCCTATGTTTGTGTTCAAATACCGTCACGACGATGAAAAAGACTAATATGCAATGACTGAAACGTAAATTTCATCACGTTTCTTGTAGAAGCCTATGTACAAATGCAAATACGCTGTCATGTGAACAGCTCACAAGCAGAATGTGGCAAGTGCCATACCACGATTTTCCAGAAACTTCGCCCAGAGGGAGAGAGGTAGAAATAAGTCAACACACGTCCCAACTTATTCATAGACATTCGAACGCGTCTGAGATTTCAATGTATTTCATGTGGCCTCAGGTTTCTTACAGCGTGCGACTAGTTCAACTAAAACGGTTCTAGAATCTAACGTCGCGGGTTCACTTTTCTGCGCTCCCTGATTGAAACTCTATTATTGCTTTATTTTTTCAGTTATCTACACAGGACAACAGAAGATTTATACTAGAATGTTTGTTATCTAGTTATGATATACAAAGGTATTATATTAATTGAAAAATTACAACTGTGTTTTACAATAAGTATCATTTGTTAGAATTGTAATACGCTAGCTGAAAACCAGGCGTTGCCTGGGTATTCATTTATTTATTCCTGCCTTGAGTTAGTACTTCTATCCCTTCTCTCTCTGTCCATCTCCTTTATTTCTAAAAGATGTTATATTTATCGGAGAATATATATGAAATAAGGCTGTCTTGCATAATGTACAAAATTATAAGTGTAGTATCCAAACAAAGAAAGATAGTAATCAAAACACAAATGACATATAAAATTCGCGTGACCCATTATTTATTGAGTTATATGTTGTGCAGTTGTATAATTTGTAGGTATATATTCATTTGTATAAGTGTTGTATGTCTGTAAAATCCGTTGCGAATACAATTAGTAGTAAAGAAGTAATAGATTAAAACTTGGCGTACTATGATACACTTTCGAAGATATATTCAGCTATATATGTGTATACTGTCTGTAAATTTTCCCGCGACTACAACTTGTAGTGTAGAAATTATAAATTGTAGCGTCATACCGAATGCCGTAGTTTTCGTCCATGAACAGCGGAAAAGTAGTAAGCGATAAACTTATTTCCTTTCAGAATTTTGCTATGGTCGTCAGCGAGAAAAAGTTCAATAAAGGTTTGAAGTTATGTTTAAAGTTTGTTGCAAGTCGCTAAGTAATCTCGTTTTCTTATACTGTATTCATAAGGTCTCGTCGCATTATGAGGCAGTTTCTTACAACTCCTATTATTTATGACGTTATATCTCCTGAACCATGTGTAGTATGTGGTCCTGACCATTACAGAGTTGGTACCTAAGGGTAAGGAATATATGTACCAAATTTGGTTTAAATCGGTCCAGTGGTTTAGGAGGAAATGTGCAACATTGTCGCGTAATTTATCGCTAATTTTAATTTATCATATGTATGTATTTCATCCCTATATTAATTTCTTTAAACAGTCTTAAGTTTATTTAATAATAATTCTTACATTGCTTATTACTCTTTACTCCTGTATCAATTTTTATGTTTTATTCTTATGTTTCTTCTTTAGGACGACTTGGTGCCTTGTTTTGGATTCTGCCATTCGTTGCAACATTCGATCATAGAAAATCCCACCATGCGTACTGCAGAAAGGCAGATTTGTTACAGTCAGATTTAGATTTATTTGGAGAATTTTGCTTCAGCTGCTGATAGGTGCTGCTCTCACATAACATTGGCATATTCAAAATTGTGCCGGTGCTGGTACTCGAATCTAAGTCTTCTGTTTACTAGGCAGCTGTGCTAACCCTTAAACCACCATGCATACGAGCTTCATACCTCTGCGCGAAATACTTAACGGCGTACCCCGTCCGCCCCAAATTCCCATACTTCCTTTTGCTTTGACCATACTACTCCATACCTATCAGCTAACCCTCTATTTCTGCTAGAAGTGCGGTCCTTGTGTCCATTCACTGAAATAAGCCTCAAAACTTGACAAAGTGGATTGCAATTAAGAATTGCAGTGTCAAAAGGTTAGGACATGTCCAGCACAGATTTTCATATGTTCATGTTGCTTGATTACAACACCCACCAGTAGCTTAGACAAAACTACCCAAACTAAATCTATATTTACAACAGTCTTTCGAACACGTCCGGAGGAACAGACCCCATAGTCAGATTTCTTGTTATGAATCTCACTCGGGAAAGAAACGTTTGATGATATTTATCGGCGTTTTAATTGAAAGAAACGTAGTCCTCACCAAAAATATTACTGGCAAGATACACTATATGAAGTTCAGCGACAACAATTTCTCTTCTACCTCCTAGTATCACTTCGTTGTCCGTCTGTCTGTCGTCGGTCCTGCTGTCAAAATGTTAAGTACCCTTTCTCTCAGCAATGGGTATACTATTGAGTTGGCAATCCAAAAGAATGAGACGCCATTGAAGAAGCTAGATATAACAAAATGAGCAACTAATGATGTGATTATCACAACATATGAAACGGAAGAAATATTTCATTTAGAAATACGACGTGAAACTCTAAATTGCAATGCTTCCACAATATGATTTCAAAACATAGCCGCGGTGGAGTGGCCGAGAGTTCCAAGGCGCCTAGCTCTGGACCGCGCCCTTGCTTGCCGTCGGAGGTTCGAGTCCTCCCTTGGGCATGGGTGTATTTCTTGTCCTTAGTATATGTTAAAATAGTTTGTAAGCCTACGGACTGATGACCAGCTTATATATATATATATATATATATATATAAAATTGGAGAGTCCAGGTTGGAATAAATAATATAGTGAGGACAGTTTACTACTCACCGCAAAGACGTGGCGACGAGCTGCGACAGGCACATACAAAAGACACACACATACAACACATTCAGCTATCGGCCATGGCCTTCTTCAGAAATAGAAGTGGATGGTTGTATGACTGTGTTGTGTGCCTGTGTGATTGCGTGAGTGCTCTATTTCTGAAGAAGGCCATGGCCGATAGCTGAATGTGTTGTATGTGTGTGTCTTTTGTATGTGCCTGTCGCAGCTCGTCGCCACGTCTTTGCGGTGAGTAGTAAACTGTCCTCACTATATTATATATATATATATATATATATATATATATATATATATATATATATATATGTATATATATATATATTACAGGGTGTTAAATTTTCATAATCAACATGTGTGGGCTGACAAGAATCCGCACTCAATTGTGCAATCACGTCAACAACATAGATTTTCTGTGAACGTTTGGGCAGGAATTGTTGGTGATGTCTTGATTGGGACTCATGTTCTTCCACCTACCCTCACTGGAGCACGTTATCATGATTTCATACGGGATACTCTACCTGTGCTGCTAGAACATGTGCCTTTACAAGTACGACACAACATGTGGAAAAGAATGTTCAAATGTCTGTAGAACTTATGGGACTTAACTACGGGGTCATCAGTCCCTAAGCTTACAAACTACTTACGAACTAGCTAAGACTAAGGACGGCACAAATATCCATGCTCGAGGGGGGATTCGAACCCCCGACCGTAGTGGCCGTGTAGACCGTGACTGGAGCGCCTCAGTCCCCTCGGCCACCGCGACCGGCGCAACATGTGGTTCATGAACGATGGAGCTCCTGCACATTTCGGTCGACGTGTGCGTACGCTTCTCAACAACAGATTCGGTGACCGATGGATTGGTAGAGGCGGACCAATTCCATAGCCTCCACGCTCTCCTGACCTCAACCCTCTTGACTTTCATTTATGGGGGCATTTGAAAGCTCTTGTCTACGCAACCCTGGTACCAAATGTAGAGACTCTTCGTGCTCGTATTGTGGAAGGCTATGATACAATACGCCATTCTCCAGGGCTGCATCAGCGCATCAGGGATTCCATGCGACGGAGGGTGGATGCATGTATCCTCGCTAACGGAGGACATTTTGAACATTTCCTGTAACAAAGTGTTTGAAGTCACGCTGGTACGTTCTTTTGCTGTGTATTTCCATTCCATTATGAATGTGATTTGAAGAGAAGTAATAAAATAAGCTCTAACATGGAAAGTAAGCGTTTCCGGACACACACACACACACACACACACACACACACACACACACACACACACACCGTGTGTGAGTGTGTGTGTGTGTTGGGAAACCTACGGTCTCAACCTGTCGTCATGTCATTCACATTGCGAAGCTGTCGACGGAAGCGGTATGCAGAGGCATGTAGTCAGCTCAGCAGGCCTTTGTCAGTTTCCGTGACCTGAGCCGCTACCTTTCAGTGAAAAAGCTCCACAATAGCCGAGTGCTTCCTGCTTGCCAACAGCACAGAAACGGGCGGTGACCGACTCTGCTCGTCTTCGGTGATGCTACGGCAACCAGTGTACAGAGTGCGGCACGACCGTTGGCAGAATTATCCAGTGCGGTATTTAAACTCGGTAGATTCCCCACCTTTGTTTCTGCAGTGAATGATAGGCATATGTAAATCAATGAATGTAAGTAAAACCAATTTCACACTACTCTGTACTCATTATCTGACTAAGAATATTTATCGAATGTAGCGAAATACGGTGAAGCTGTAAATAATTTAATTAAAAGAAGAAGAGTTCAAGTCTGCCCGTCTGTAAAATTTCTAGTGCTTTCATATATTAGTGTAAGTTACGAACATTCTAGGGTTTTATGAGGGAAACTTAAAAAACCAGCAATAAGATACAAAAGTTTTTGAGTCAGATGTGTGGTTCTATCTGAGTACTTTATCTTATTATACCCCTTTTCCACCTACGTCGTTCTGCTGCTCGACCCAGAGACACCGGGTTCCTGCCTGGCTGAAAATACTGCCATTATTTTGCCTACAAAGACAGGCGAGGTGACGGCTCTCGGCAACTCGTTTCTCAGACTCTCCACTAAGCCTTATGAGTATAAGCAGACTCAACGGCGGAGCAAGGAAGATCGGAGGTAAACAACCCTTGTTCAACGAGGTCTTGCGAGACGTATTACTAATTACGATCAGACAAACTCAGAAGACCGAACCAGCCAAAGTCTTCATATAACAGTTATACGGATAGTTTTAAACAACCATGCTGAAGGTGCGCATGGTGGTTTAAGGGTTAGCACAGCTGCCTAGTAAACCGAAGACTCAGTTTAGAGTCCCAGCACCGACACAAACTTTGGGCGGCCGCAGTGGCCTAGCGGTCTGCGGCGCGCCAGTCACAGTCTGCACGGCCGCTACGGTCGGGGATTCGAATCCCCCTCGCGCATGGATGTTTGTGTCGTCTTTAGTATAAGGTAGTTCATAGGCAGTTTGTAAGTTTAGGGACTGATGACCCCGCAATTAAGTCCCTTAAGCTTAAACATTTGAACTTTTTTTTTGGGGGGGGGGGGGGCAGGCGGGGAGACGGAGTGATACCGTTGATACCGTTACTCACAGTAACACAGATCGTCAGAGGTAATAATGTAAGTGTGTGTGTACGCGCGCGCGAGAGACATTTCATCCACGACGTTTTCGTGGATGCAAGAAATTCATTGGTATTTCTATTTTAATGAAACCAATATTAATACAGACTGTCAAGATGGCGCACTGATTAGCACACTAAACTGACATTCAGAGGTTTTCCATGATTACCCTGAAGTGGCTACAGGCAAATGGTGGTATATTTCCTTTGAAACAGGACTTCCTTTTTCATCCTTAACAAAAAGAATCCGTGCTTGTGCCCCGACAGTAATGAGCACGTTGTTGCCTGGACGTTAAACCGTAATGTACGGTCTTCAAAATATTTGGCGATAAGAACAGATTGCAGACTGAATGAAGCTGTAGCGAGTGTGCAGAAATTCCATCTTTGTATTGTGATTCGTAGCACGGCGATCCCGACTCACACAAACCGCAACTTACTGAAAACGGTCTTGACCGCCAGTACATAAATAACGGTAAAACATTCTCTTGAAATTGCATGTGGAAGAAGGGTGACAGAATAAGGTACGGAATACGTAATAAGAAACTTTAGTTCCAAATAATTTTATTCAAGACTTTAAAAGTGTAAACTCTCAATTTCACAATTTTCAATTGTACTTTTTTTTCTAGATGGATATTTGTCTCTTTCGTTCTCTTAACTGGTTTCAGTAAGTAACCAAAACCGACTATATTTTGTCAAATGTAAAAGCCTCCCGCGCGAAATGGCCGCGTGGTCTAAGGCGTCATGCTACGGACTGGGCGGCCGTTCCCGACGGCAGTTAAGAGTCCTCCCTCGGGCATGTGTGTGTGTGTGTGTGTGTGTGTGTGTGTGTGTGTTTTTGTCCTTAATGTAAGTTAGTTTAAGTAGTCTAGGGACTGATGACCATAGCAGTTTGGTCCAATAGGGTTCACAAACATTTTAACATCTGAATTTTGTAAAGGCCTGTTCGTATTCTTCTCTTGGCACCCACTAAAATGTAAATGTTGGTTCGAATGGATTCAAAGAACGATTTAAATCGAGAACGCATTTGTTCTTCTCCAAACCGTAGAGGACACGTCTTCCCAAATGGAAGGCGAGAAATCTGCTCCAATAAAAGAAGAGAAAAATATATTATCCTCGTCAAAATAGTTCTCTTACATGTAGTCAGCGAACTTGACAAGTAATGAATTATATGGTGTGCTGCTAATTGGATCACAAAACATATTTCGTACTTCTTCATTTTTGAAGTTAGTTGTGAATAAGGAGGAATGAAACCATATCCCTTCATCACCCAAAATCCTTGTAAACTGGTCTATGTCCTGGTGTCTGAATTTTTCCGTGCTATTTACACAAAAAGGATTATGTTTTATTGATTCCGCGAGTAAAATTATCAAACTAGGGTCAGGATCATTTTTCATTTAAAAAAAGTCACCGTTATCGTCTTGGTATTGATAGAATTGCAAGACAAGTCTAGCTCATACGCTAATTTCTGCTGATATCTAAGTCTTGTACTGGTAATATTGTTCTTTGTGTTCTATCTTTATGAATCAACACGATGACTAAAACGTCCTGCTCCTCTACCTCCTGATCACTTACTTACGATAAGGGCTCGTCGATATCACTGATACATTTCTTTTTTATTGCACTCGTCATTGATATTTTTCCGAACTCATGTTCTGAATATGCATCATGAGTATGATTTCCGTGGCACCTAGGCTAAACATGATCATTCCCTATCATAAAAATTCTTGTTTTTGCATCGCCAGTCCTGTTCGTCAGTAGATTTCACCTTCTTATAATGTCTGAATGTAAAGTTTTTATAAAGGACGACTGTCTGGCACTTTTCACTATACATTTCATTTACACTACTCTCCATCTTCATTTTCAGGAAATGCTTAGCACTAGATTCCACACTACTATCCTCTTTACCGCTAGCAGATATAAGCTTCCTGCTGGGTCTTATTAGACGATGATGATGGTCTCTATTAGGCGTGAAGTCCTAGGTATTCGCTCTTTTACCTGAAGGGTAAGTTACGGAATTCGTATACGAGGATTAGTGACACTTATCTCGAGCTCATCCGAATTGTGGAG
The DNA here is from genome assembly GCA_026315105.1 of Locusta migratoria. Lineage (NCBI taxonomy): Eukaryota > Metazoa > Arthropoda > Insecta > Orthoptera > Acrididae > Locusta > Locusta migratoria. The sequence goes on along the minus strand of CM048755.1, from coordinate 590,739,702 downwards.
TTCTTGTCTGCCCTGTAGCCGTACTTAACCGGTTGTCTAGTAAGCTGTGTTGTTCATTAAAATGCTTAAATGCCTAACATAGTCTTCCTGGTCGTTATCGTCATGGATGGGAGAGAAAGTAACAACGAATTTGTGATAACGAAGACGATTTCGCAGCTGCAAATTTATAATACGATGAAAGGGAGATCCAGGGAAACGGAGGTATTGCTGCCATCTGATATGCTGCTAACAAACGTGCCTATTGTGGGTACGTGTGCGCGCGTGTGTTTGCGTGCTTGTATGTGTCTTTCATAATAAACATAAGAATGAGTACTTCTTGAAGTCGTCGAATGAGAACTTTTAGAAGTCTTTTCCTCTTCACTGCGGCAGCGCCAAGTATAGAATTTTATGAGTATAAAAATAACGACATTTAATTACAGAAGTGACGACAACAATTCATTTTTCATTCGGGGTTATGAAATGCTGAGTACAGTTATCAAAGTTGGGACGTTGGATTTCGCCGGACGAGCACCTGAATTCCAGACGGGCGGGCATTCTTCCGCAGCTACGTAAACCACCTTAGCGGCGTGCAGCATACGAAATTTGAAGCGACGAATAATACGACATTAAGTTTGTTACGACGCTCACGGGGTAGTGGACACGTTTTGACATGCGCACCGTGCCCCGCCTGGCACGCCCCACGAATACAAGCCGCTGCTCTTGCATGCTGTCATAGCCGTTTGGTTTCTCTCGCGTTATCTTACGGTACTGTCTGCCATACTACGCAAGATAGGTCACACACGCAACTAAAAACAATAACATTACTTATTTTTCTTGCAGTTGTTTGGTAAATGATACAGATCATTCACGAAATACCGCTGAATTTTCAGCAATGTATGATGAAAATCTTCGAATTTTATAGCCTAGAATTATATAGTAGCCTACTTCAGTCAAAGGAATAGTTCTAAATGTCACTTTATATATAGGGAGGCACAAATATCACTGCACGTGGTTAAAAGAAAACAATTGTTAACAGCAAGACGTAGTACAGTAGGAAGTTTTAAGCCGTTGTTATTACCAAATAGTGATAACTACGCCTAGTCAAGTTGGTGTACCATGTAGTGACAGGAAATACACAATAACAAACTATTGACTTCTTGAAAGCCGCGGCGGAATAGCCGTGCGCACTGAGGCGCCGTGCTGCGGTGCGTGCAGCCGTTCGCTGTCAAAGGTTCGAGTCCCCTCTCGGGTATGGGTGTTTGTGTTGTCCTTAGGTTAGCTTAAGTTAGTTACAGTAGTTTGTAAGCTAGGGACTTATAACGAAGCAGTTAAGTGACATAGATTTACAAGCATTTGAATATTTGAATTTGTTGAAAGCGCGATCCGTATGACGTGTTTTACGAACTGTCACGATGTTAACGAAAGAAAATTCGATTGTTGCATTAAAAACAACTTATGAAAGTGGTTCTGCTGCAGTTTTCAATAAATGGGGAAGGTGCTTTCGAACAAAACCACCGGCTAGACAACAGCGTACAACATACGAAATAGATTTGAAGAACATGGATCTGTTTTGGATGCACCAAGATCTGGCCGCAATTGAACAGTCACAACTGAGAATTGCGGGTATGTTTAGCTCGGACCGAAAATCGGCCAAAATCAACCAGGCGATTAGCAAATGAGCTGGATCTATCACGAAGGTCTCTTCAAAGAGTGTTACACAAACTGGAGTTTATAGTTTAAATTCCACCTTTCCAGCATGGTTTACTCGAAGGAGATCCAGATCGACGTCTTCAGTTAAGTTAAGCGGACAAGTGAAGAGACATAACTGCACCTACTGATGTATTACAACCAAAATCGTTGTTGGAACAACAAATAAATCAAGCTGATGTGAGTGCTTGGGGAAGGGGGGAGGAATATTGTCATTTGGCGTACTTTGGCCATATGTTTTTGAAGGAACAGTGATAGGAGAAAACTGTTTGGATATGCTTCAGAATTATGTAGTACCAGGAATTACGAAGTGTTGAAAATTTTCAAGAAATCTACTTTCAACACGATTATGCTCCACAAAATATGCCACTGTCATCCACGATTATTTAAACGAAACTTTCTAAATAAAAGGGCAGATATTTACATGTATCCGCGTTCACCAAATATCACACCCATCGTTTTTTTCTTTTTACTATGTGTGTCGTTAAGGATTCTGCTTATTCTTCAAAAGCCTCATAATTTCATAGTTTTGACAGTTATACCACACTGTGCTATAGAGCCAAGTCTTTCTCGGGTGGTCGCCGTCACAGCAGTAAGTACAACCAGCCAGGAGCATGAGAAATTCGATTGTTTACAGTTTGAAAATGTTGTGGGACATTGCTCAACGATCATAATTCGCTTCTGAGTTTCACCTGCAATGCGATACTTCGTTATGCAACATATACTTTTCTGTCTGAATTCACGTAGTAATAGGATGTGTTCCGTTCATAAAGATGAACTAAAATTTTATCCTATAATTTAAAATATTGAATTTTTATTGTTTTTCATTGATGTTGTTGTTTTTTTACTAGAAAGTTGTATCAATAGAAGAAAATTAAATTAGTGGCGTTTGAAAACACATACATAGTTGTGTTATAGAGTATGGAACATACTTCAAACATGTAATAATGAAGATGAAAAGTAGTTTGAACAATAATTATAAGTATTGCTTATATTTGTAATGACACATAAACTCAATATTTTGTTTACATCAGTATCCAGTATCAGTGACTTTTGCGCCATCCTGTTTATTATTTCCACAAATTTTATTCTGGGGCATTGGACATGTCTGTAAGGACTATAAAAATGGGACAGTATGAGGGATTTCTAGAAACTCTCCAAAAACTCAATTTGTATAGGAAAGCGTCATCGTCGAGAACCACGAAAGAAATTTAGTCATAATTTTAACTTTACATACTAAACCCCAGCTTGATTAAATTATAAAGGGTGATCAGAAAATTTACGTATGATGTCCGTACACTACATAAGCGGTCTGCCAAACGGGCAGTATCACCGTGAGCACTGAAGCAAACATTTCAATGACAGGCCACGAAGATTCCAGTTTCGTAAAACATCACGTCCTTTTGCGTGAAGAAGTCCATAACTACCTGGTCCGACAGAACAGTCGATCCTTTTTTATGGAACAAAGGCATAATAACCGCATGGGGAAGGATGGGGACTATAGATCAGGGCCTCGAGTGCCTCCCATTGGATGAGATAGATCATCAAATGTTCAAATGTTTGTTAAGCTTATAGGACTTAACTACGGGGTCATCAGTCCCCAAACTTACAAACCACTTATCTACTACCTTATACTAAGGACGGCACAAATATCCATGCCTGAGGGGGGATTCGAACCCCCCGACCGTAGTGGCCGTGCAGACCGTGACTGGAGCGCCTCAGTCCCCTCGGCCACCGCGGCCGGCCAAACATTTGAACATTTGAGTTATGTACAGTCGAAGAGGTTTGCACAAGATACATGCCATGAAGCCCTACATGAACCAGTCGGGTCACCGGCAAACGGTCTAAGAGTGCTGCTCGGATTGTCTCCAAAATCGTTCAACTGGATTAAGAATAGCAACGGGCTTTTAACACTTACTTCGGGACCCTAGATATCACTTCGGTTTGTGTAATGACTTCCCGTTAACTACGAAGTGAGACGGAGGATACTTGATAACATACTAATCACTTCCCCTTTTGTTGCAGATCCATAAGGCGAGGGCGAAACGAGTGTCTGTAAGCCTCCGTATGAGCCCTAATTTCCCTTATCTTTTGTTTGTGGTGTTTACGCAAAATGTAAGTGGGCGTCAGTAGAATCATTCTGCAGTCATCTTCAAATTTCAACCCACTAAATTTTCCCAATAGCGTTTCTCGAAAAGAGCGTCGCCCTTTCCCAAAGCATCTCAAAACTTGCATATTGTTCGAACCTACTAGTAATAAATCTAGCACCCCGCCTTTGCACTGCTTCTGTCTTCTTTTAAACCGTTCTTTTGGGGATCCCAAACACTTGATCAATCTTCAAGAATAGGTTTAACAAGCGTTCTATACGCTGTCTCCTTTACAGATGGACCACATAATCCAAAATTTTTCCAATAGATCGAAGTCTAGTATCTGCCTTCCTCACGAGTGCCCTTTCATGATCATTCCATTTTAGCATCTGTTACTGATCGAGTGATGACTCTCGTCTCGTCCCACGGGAGCATCCAAGCGGTCTGGAGCGCCATGTTTCAAATCGCGCGGTCTCCCGCGTCGGAGGTTCGAATCCTCCCTCAGGCATGGATGTGTGTATTGTCCTTAGGTTAGTTTGACGTAGTTTAAGTAGTTTGTAAGACTAGGGACAGATGACCTACGTAGTTTGGTCCCATAGAATTACAAACATTTGATTTTGATTTGACTGTCGTCTCCTCATGCAACTACTCGCCTTGTTTTCCTGGTGCGTTGAATGACCTACATCTGCAGCGATACTCCGCAACCACCTCACTGTGTGTGGTGGAAGGTAGACTGAGTATTCCTGTCACGTCCACTATTTACCGTTCCAGTCGCGTATGGAAAACGACTGCCGGCAAGCCTCCGTATGGGCTCTAATCTCTCTAGTTTTATCCTAACGGTCTTTTCGCGAGGTATATGTTGGCGGAAACAATATAATCGCTAGCTCTTGTAGAATGGTAAGCTCTTCAAACTTTGACACTAATCCATACCATGATACGGAACGCCACTCTTGCCATGTTTGCCATTGGAATTGGTAGATCATATCTGTGATGGTTTAGTGCTTCCGAAGTGATCCTGTAAGAAAACGTGCAGCTATTCATTGGCTCTTCTCTGTCTCCCTATCAATACTATCAAGTATGGATCCCACAGTGACGAGCAATATCCAAGCATTAGTCTAAAGGATGTTTTGTAAGCTACTTCCTTTATTGATGGACTACACATTATGAGAATTCTGGCATCTGGCTAATCCACGATTAATTTTATGTGGTCGTTCCACTTGAGATCGCTTCGTATGCACACTTTCAAATATTTAATAGCAGTAGTTACCTTTGAAATACAGTATACGTCGAATGGCTCATCCATAGCTTCTTGTTACAGTACGGCCTATAACATTCGCTTTTCATTGTTTAAGTAATTTACAATTATGGTTAATTGATGTTTGTTTTGTGTGGTGTGAAGGATCATTGTGGCAGTTTTCTAGCTGTGTTAACAACAAGATTGCTGGTGGTATAGCAGTCTGCAATGTGTGAGGTACAATTTTGTATTTTACATTGCAGTTCTTCAGTAATTATTCCTTTATTAATTCATATGTGTCATCTGCAAATTTTATATTTATTGTGAATTGGTGGATGATATATTTACAGCACTAAATGTGGCCGGCCGCGGTGGCCGAGGGGACTGAGGCGCTCCAGTCACGGTCAGCACGGCCACTACGGTCGGGGGTTCGAATCCCCCTTCGGGCATGGATATTTGTGCCGTCCTAGTTCGTAAGTAGTTCATAAGTAGTTTGTAAGTTTAGGGACTGATGACCCCGTAGTTAAGTCCCATAGACTATACAAACATTTGAACACTAAATGTGTAGTGCATTATTTGCTGCAGTCCTGTAGTTGTGTATTATGCAAATATGATATACTATTGGATAGTGAAATCAGAAAGTTTACATAACATTTTGTGTATAATTGTATTTGACTTTCAGCAGTGCATAAATTTCAGAAATCTAGCTGTTTCTGTGAATATTTTTCTGTTAGAAATGAAAGTAACAAATTTATAAAAGCAGTATTTGTTATAAAACATCATGTATCAAAACAACTCTGAATATCATGAGATAGCATTTAGAGAGAAACATAAAAGATAAGTGTGGCTGTTCAAAATACCATTGTCTACTGTTTTTTAAATGAAAATAGAAATAATTATCTTTGCCGTTATAGTCTGAAGTCCGGAGACTGGTTTGATGCAGCTCTCCATCCTACTCTATCCCGAGCATACCTTTTCATCTCCTCATAAGAACAGCAACCTATATCCATTTGAATCGGCTTACTGTATTCATCTCTTGGTCTTTCTCTGTGATTTTTACCCCACACTCTTCCCTCCAACGCTAAATTCACAATTCCTTGATGTGTAAGAATGTGTCCTACCAATCGATCCCTGCTTTCAAGGTATGCCCGAAATCCTTCTCTCCCCAATTCTGTTCAGTACCTCATTAGTTACGCGATTCACCCACCTACTCTTCAGCATCAGAGCAAATTCCATGTTGTAATGTCGATAATTTGGAAGGTGACTACACACCACGAGAATGATGACTGAGCTGCAGTCAGACACGTACAAAAAAACAATCACTTTCACACAACTTAAATTTTTACCCACAGTCTCCATTTGTAAAAAATATACTACAATCACTTGAGCGCAACTCTTGCACAGATGACCACCATCTCTGGCCGAAAACTTTAAATTGTGTGAATGTGATGGTTTCTTCTATGAGCTTTACTTTCTGTAGTTCACCGATCATCTTCATGGTTAGTTGCGCCTATTCTAAAAATTAGTAAAAACATTGCCACAGCAATGCAAACTTCTTTACGTTAGATGAAAAACATGTCTGCTAATTTTATTATAAGGTACAATGCTGTCACATAAGTACTGATGGACTTTCCATTTAAACTTGTAAAATATAAAGTCCAGTCTTAAAGCGTTGTACTTCAGGTTCGACAATGTAAGCTTTCGCATCAATCCCGCTGCAGTTTCCTTTCATCGCGGTACCGTCCAATAGGTGGTTCCGTTCGCTTGAGATAAGCTGACTGTTCCTTTCAATCTCCATAAGTAACCGGGGATTGGTGATACCACATGAAAGTGATGAAGAATAAAAAGTTCTCTTGTGGTATCGTTGAGTGAGCGTCGTGTGTAGTTAATCACTTCCTTGACCGGGGCTTGGTTGGCTCTTCTTGTCATCCGTGGGGACTGGACAATGCACGTGATGAACAAACGTCGAAAAATAGCCTGTCATTCGACTGTTTCGGAATCTTAGGAAAAAGACGAAAGGAAACAAAAGATTTTAATGATTTCTTAATTTTGCTGCTCAAGACCGCAGTGAAAAGGTACTTGGTACTTGACGTCTGCCGCGGCGGAGTGACCAAGCGCATTGAGGCGCTATGCTACAATGCGCAAGGCCGCTCCCCGTCGGGGGTTCGAATCCCCCCTCGGGCATGGATATTTGTGTCGTCTTTAGTATAAGGTAGTTCATAAGTAGTTTAAAAGTTTAGGGACTGATAATCCCGCAGTTAAGTCCCTTAAGCTTAACAAACATTTGAACACTTCATGTCTGATCTAGACGACTCTTTCATCTATACTCGATAAGATTACAAAATAATCATACGCCGAAAACATCTTAAAGCATACATGTAATTACATAATAAAACAATATAGTGAATCACACAAATAACGATTTATTTGTTCTTAATGTAACTTGTATATTATGTCTGTTTCCGGTTACAGAGAGATTCTCTTGAATGTATGGACAACTGAAACGTTCATAATTTGGTTCAATGGTTAACAAAACTAATAGGATATTCATTGTGAATAGAGAAAATAAAGACGACTTTCAAAACATCAAACTGTTGATGCAGGAAAAGTGGCAAATTCATTTATCTATGCAGCGTCTTTATCGTAGCTGTCCGTAGCAACGGAGATACCAAGAGATGATTGCATGCGAATATCATCTTTTTTCAAGTAAGAAACACTACTGCTAAAAATAGTCATCGAATTGCTGAAGCAGCGCGGAATACGCCGTGCGGTTGTAGGCGCTATGTCAATGACTGGCGTGGACGCTCCTGTCGGAGGTTCGAGTCCTCTTTCGGGCATGGGTGTGTGTGAGTTGTCCTTCGCGTGAATTAATTTAAGTAGTTTGTAAGTCTACGGGCCGATGACCATAGTAGTTTGCGCCCTTAGATTAACAAACATTTTTGAATATTTGAATTGATGAAAACATTTTTTAAACTGATTGTTTTATTTACTGAAACTAGAAGGAACAATATTGTCGTCAGTTGTAGCGTACTTGTAACATCTGTAGCTTCGGTATGCTACGTGTTAAAGATAGATAACTTGTGATGCGTATAGTCCTTGTAGAACCGTTAAATATTGTCGAAAGTGTTAGTAGTGTGAACTGTTTATACTTTAAATTTATTTTATCTATCGTAGGTCCACAAAAACAACAGACGTCTAGTCTGTATATAAAAATTAATTGCTGTGTGTTAGTATCGCCTTAGAAATGGCATGACCGATATGACTAATTTTTTGGTTGTTTTGTTCGCTTCAATTAAGCGGTTATTTAGAAAGAAAAAACTAGGGAAAACTCAAAGGAACCGTTGAAAAATCGAAAAATGGTGTACTGGTATCACAACTTCAGATTATATTCGTATTTTATGCACTGCCATACCGCTCATCCATTTGCGATAAAATTTTGCTTTCTTGGTTTTAAAATAATGAGTAACGGCACTGTCTACATACTAATTCGTGCGCTGCATGGCTGAGGGTACTTCACAACTGACTTAGACATCAATCGACAGTTTCAAACCGATCTTTATTAAATTTTGCACATATTACCATCACAACAAGAGAAACGTTACTTTCTACATAAGATTTGGTGGGGTATCTTACGTCAGACTTAAACATCGTCTGACTGATCACCATTAAATGTGGGAGATATACGTAATGTTACATATACAGGTGAGTGAGGAGATGAACAGAAAGAGAAGAGAGGAGGATTTTGGCAGAGAGAGGGGACAGGTAATGACAGAGAAAAGGGGTGGTTGAGTAGAGGGGCCTGGGGAAAGTAAAGATGGAAGCAAGGAAGCAAGATTGCGGTTTAGCATCCCGTCGACATCGTGGTAATTAGTGACAGAGCACATGTTTGGATTGATTTTTGCTAAGGATGGGGAAGGAAATCGGCCGTCCCTTTTGAATGGAAGAATCTCGGCGTTTACCTGGAGTGCTTTAAGGAAATCAGGGGATAAGGAGGTCTGAGGAGCAAGAGGAGGTGTTGGAGGCAGAGGTAGATGGAAGAGGAGGAGGAGGCGATGGACAGACAGCGGAGGGAGGAGTACATGGATTAATACAGTATTGGAAGAAGTAAATAACCGAGCAACGCCGGGTTTGGAGCTAACCAGTACTGACAGACGCCCAAGAGGACAAAGTTGAGAGTGAGAAATAGGCATAGAGATAGCGAAAGACACGGGCTGAGAGAATAGTGGATGGAGTGGAGGGTACATATTTTGTTCCCGTGAATATGTAGCCGTTGCGAATTACTGCCGGGTTCGTTAGCAGTAAGTAATCTACATCTACACAATTGTCTTTCATGGGAGATAATGGTGATTGTATAGTTATCTGTTTCTTATTTTAAATAGATTGTTCTTTTATTGTACCGCCGGTGTGAATAAAACACAGCCATGCAATGTTCTCCTGTGTTATTCACGAAAAGTATGTATGAAACGTCTTCCGCCATATTAACCCTATGATGTAAACTATGTTACGAGAACCATCGAATTAAAATAAATATAAAATGATATCAAAACTGATAACACTATCCAAACTGCCTTCTTACTAGCTTCATATATTACTAGAAGTATTATTTGCGGAATATCCCACTGTACCCGCTATATCACCAAAGTTAAGCACTGTCACTCTTGCCCAGAGCTTGTACAGGTCACCGCCCCGGCCTACCAACCGTTGTTGGCAGATAAGGTGCTTTCAGCCCTTGTGTGCCAAACTAAGGAGCTTCGCGTCGGCTCGTTATTTAGTATGTTCAAATTTTCTTAGATTTAGATAAACGTGGAAGTGTCGTGTGTGTTTGTAAACCAATTGGACCAAACTGCTATGGTCATCAGTCCCTTGACTTACAAACTACGTAAACTAACTTAAACTAACCTAAGGACAACACACAAACACGCACGCGCGCGCATGCCCGGGGGAGGACTCGATCCTCCGGCGGGAACGTCCACCCAGTCCGTAGTATCACGCCATAGACCAAGCGGCCATTCCAAGCGGCACATGGAAGTGTAAAATAGCATTACAGTTATGATTATGAACAAAGTTATACAGAAGTAGTCACTGTTTATAGTATTAATTATAATAATAATATGCACAACTTTTCTGACGTAAGATAGAATTAAAAAAAAGAAGGTAGGAAAATTAGGGTATAACGTCCCGTCAATATCATTAGAGTTGGAGCATACGCTTGAATAGTTTTTGTCAAGGGTGGGGAAGGAAATCAGGCGTACCGTTTATAAGGAACCATCCCGGAATTTGCCTGGAGTGATTTAGGGAAATAGCGGAAAAAGATAAATCTGGATGGCGGGAAGCAGATTTGCACCGCCGTCCTCCCGAATGCGAATCCAGCTGGTCAGACAAAAAGAATTATTTTGTGGAATTTTGTTGTTTCGTACGTAATTACGTACAGTTTAAGTCAAGAAGGAAATATTGTTATGTGTAGGCTATCACAACTCGCTTACTACGTCTCTCCTTCTGAGGCAAGAAACCTGCAGAATTTCTTCTTAAGAAATGTCCTGTCTTTTCATATAGTCCAAAGTACGTATGACTTAAGCTGATTTTAGTATTTATTCGTTCATCTTCAAGAAGGTTCAGACAGAAGAGAGCAGTCACACAGGTGGGTCAGTGATGAGCACGAGAGATTGCAGCCAGCTTCCGCACCTCGTCTTACTCCAGAGTGGTGTCAAGTGGAAAAACGATATAACACTGTTGTAGATAAAGCGGAAGTCAGACAATGGCTCACAGGGAGCGTGATTCGTCACGGATTCGTTGTGTGTGGATTACGGAGAGGTTTACTGCTGAAATTACCGATAGTGCACGTGTCAAGAAAAACCTCTCAACGTATTGGTTCCTGCCACTTACATCTCACGAAATATGTATCAGGTTAATATCACAGACATTCGAGCTTATTTAGAGGTTTACCATCAGTCATCTTTCTGCTCACCATGGGGCAGACAAAGAGAGTTAGGGGGAGTGGGAAGAAGGGTAGGAGGTTATCGTTATGGTACCCGAAGTCCCCTCCACTAGACAGTTGAAGATGGGTTGCCGAATATATATATGGAAATGTAATAACTAATTAATAGGCGCAATAGAAAAATTTCTACGTAATTAATAGTTTCCTGTTGTGCTAGGATGCGATTAAAGACGGAAAGACACGAACGGATGGAGGAAGAAAGTAGGACGGAAAGAGGAAAGAAAATAAGAGAAGTGGTTTCTTTTGATGCTGCGAGCAGTAAACATGTGTTTCTGTTGCTCGCTCTGAACAGTCAATTTGTTGTGAGTGTTTGGACTCGGTCCAAATGGATATCATAAGCTGTGCTGAAGATAGAGCCTCCATCACTCTAACGAAATTTAGTAGACTTAGGAGTTTCAGCAGCTTTTCCATACGCCGGCCACTTCAGTTCGTTCATCTCGTGCTGTTGAAGTGTTTAGCAAAGTTTTGTAAATACGGCGAGATAGAAATATGTATCAAGTCCTCACAAATTGGAAACTGATGCTAAAGTGTGTGGAATATGTCAATTTGTGGCTATACAATAGACGGCTACCTCGTTCTACCCTTGATTTAACTTCCAAGGTTAACGAATATCGAAGTAAACGTTTCTCGTTTTGCGACATATTTTTAGATTTAGATTGTATTCATTCTGCGTGAATAGTTGTCACTTTTAGATACCAAAATGTTTTAGTACCATACATTTTCTCTTTGATTCTCTACGCGGAGAAGGAGCAATAATCATTGTTCATTTATTGTCGAGTCCGTTTGTGAGATATTCATTATTGGGCACTTGAAAAGTATGGTTTCTTTGTATGCTTTCCATAAGGTGTCTATGAATACACTTTAAATATATTTACCATGTAGGATACAACTACCAATAGCATTAGGAAATACAGTTGAAAAGCTAACCACAAGTTAATTAGCAAACTATTTGATTACCTCGTAATAATAATTCAAGCAATCATAAAATTCATTAGTATTCCTACGTTTTTATTGTTTGCTAGGAATACCTCAGTTTTATGAAAAACCAAAATATTATAATCTAAATTTGTTTGGAAGTCCCAACGGTACCGACCGGCGGCCGCGCCATCCTCAGCCCGATGGAGTAGAGGATGCGTGTGGTCAGCACACCGCTCTCCCTACCGCTGCCGCTGTCAGGTTTCGTGGCCGCAGCCGCTACTTCTTAACACGTAACTCTTCAAATGACCTCACATGGGCTGAGTGCACCGCGCATGCCGACAGCGCACGGTACACACGGATAGCGACCCATTGAAGTGTTATCCAGGTCTAACAGTTCTTAACGTCGTTGATCACTTGAAGTAATTGTACATCCACTGCGGTACGGGCATTGGTAGGATATTGTGGGAAGCGATCACTGTGATACCTCGCCAAGGCCTGAGGGCAGACAGCTGCCTCGACACCCCTTACAAACTGCTTGACTGTGATCAGTGGCTAGTGCGGTTGCAGAGCACATTTGGAAATGACTTGACCCTTGTTCATGATTATGCATTTGCCGCACGTACGTCTGAAAACAACGAATACCACGTTAATACTTTGCCTACATGTCGATGGTTATTTACGTGCTTCGCTGCAATGCTACGTTGCATATAAGCTGCAGTTTAATTTGGAAACTTTTCGTTTGTCTGTTTTATTTTATACAAGCTAAGTCACTTGTCAGCCCCATGAACCAGACACTGACGAAGTAGGGTGGGGTGGCTTGCGTGCCACGGCGACATAGATAATCGTAATCGTAACGCAGGTGCAACTACTGGGGACGAGTATTTGGAAAAGATCTGGTTATTTAGGATGATGTGTGTGAGATAATTGGAGTTTGATAATCAGTGCAATTTAAGTTTGAGGTTTCGAAAGGAGGTCGTTTGTGTTTTTACATAATTCTAACTTGTCAGTTTTCTTGAAATTTTTGAATTTTTGCTGTTGTAAGTGTATATCTTTAATTTCCACATATTCAAAATCTTTTCCTTTGCGCACTGAAGCCATGAGTAAAAAGTTTCATTTACTAGTAATCGTAAAACTGTGTAATTTTGTTGATTTTGTAGGTAGAAATGTTTGTTCGACATGTAAAACTAGACTTAAGTGGCTCTGCTGTTTTCTTACCTCGGGATATCAGTATCATGTCCTTTCTCGTATGTTCACAGCATAACATGCTTTTTGCTTAATGTACTGCGTCAATGTCTGATAGTATTGAATACAATTTTTTTAACTTCAGTAGACGCAAATACAGAATTACTTGTTGCTTAAGGAATACTAATTCAATTCCGTTTACCTCCAGACCTCTAAGAACATACTTCAATTCTGTTTCCGCTAAAGTTGGGGGTTACATCGCCATAGAATGTAACCAATTTACCATTTTACCAATTCTGCGCTTGAAACATATTTTCTAGAAGAAATACACTGTCAGTTACTTTTATTTTGATTTCGTGCGGTTCGTAGGAATTATTCGTTGGTTCGATACGTGCCAAACTACAGATTAAAAGGTCTCTGGTTCTATTCTCCACCAGTTTTAAGATTTTTATCTGTTTCGTACACTTGTTTCCCCTCAGAAAATGGTTACTGATGTGAAAATGCCGAATTGCGCCGTGGTTTCGGAATTCACAGTACACTGTAGGTCCCACTCTAAATGGCTGGGTTATTAGTCCAAACGTAGGAGAATGGAAACGACGTACCACCTCCAACAGCAACATGTCTAATATAGCACTGTGGTGTTAAAACCACTTTTCAAATGTATCACAGATTTACTTTCCATGATAAAAACAGCAAAAGACTGCTTTGTCCTTTTTGACTGTGGAATATAGAAGGCGTGGTCTACTAATGGACTGGGACCAAAACCGCACGAGACCAGTGAAAGGAATCACTCGTGAGTTTCAAACTTAACAAATTGATTGTAAATTATTTAGAGCGCTGAATCACGCTGCAACCTGCTCCAGTCCGACGAAAGGGTTTCAGTTTGTAGAATTCCTAGAGAACGACAAATACCGTCATGTCTATTGGCGTCAGTGAATAACGGTGAATGTAGTATTACGGTATGAGGATGGTTTGCGTAGTTTCGTTGAAGTTCCCATATTGCGCTTAATAAAACTCTAAATGTGGAAGGATATCAATACATTGTACTCCACTGTGCACTGCGTGCAGTATGAGAACAGTTCGGATACGATGTGTTTATCATGAAAATACACCAAGTTATAGTGTAACATCTCTGAGGCTACGGTTTGGCACCATAAGATTGCTGCAATGGTCTGGCATGACCATAGTCCAGACTAAAAATCAATGAAACACCTCTGGGATTGGTTGTACCGTAAGCTTTGCTCCACACCCCAGCGATCAATGTGGCCACTTTCTTTCGTTTCGGCTCTTGAGGATGAATGGGTTGCAGTTTCTCCACAGATCTTCAGACCTCAGCCCCAAAGAGAGGCCCCTCCCCATATTAATTTCCACTATCACAGTCTGTGTACGGATACTTTTAATCAGATAGTGTATAAATCATTTAGGGATCATGTGAATAAGATACGACGTGTAGTGTGTCTCAAACATTTCGGTCAAACTGAAACGGGTGTAGTAGGTCCACAAGTGATTATATTGAGACAGGAGATGAATGGTCATAAATGCAAATTTATATTGTTATGAACTTTTATTTCGTCATGAACTGCATACATCGCATAACAACAACGTAGCTCATAGTAATTGTTCAGCGTAGCCACCGCCAGTCTCAGTGCAGGGCCTGAAGCTCTGCCACACTTCTCCAATGATCCTTGCTCTCAGTTACACCAGGAGGCAGTAAGCTTGGTTCATAGAAAGCAGGTCTTCATCCGATTCTACGAGGTTTTCACAGACCAACGGCTTGACATAACCTCACAGGAAAAAGTCCAGAGTTGAAATCCGGCAGTACGACTGGCTATGGGAGAGGAGCTCTTGCTGCAATCCAGTGGTGAAGTACGTCTTGTTCAGGTGTTGCGGACATTAACGTCGGAGTGGCCTGGAGCACCGTCGTCTGGAAACGACATCCCTTCGCAGGCAAGAAGGATTACAGTCTCTAAGAACTGTGGCAGTCCATTTTGCAGGAACACCAATTAACGTGAACCAGTAAAAAGGATGGCCACCAAAGGTCATATTAGGCGATCTTGGACAACCCCTTCCGATAGGTTGAGAGATAATCATGGCTGGTGGCCACACGCGGTCGTCGCTTTGAGTAGTTACTATGAGCTACGTTGTTGTTGTATAGGGTGCGCTGTGTGAGTGTATCGAGTGAGATGGTGCAGTGTAGTCGTACTCGCATTCGGAAGGACTGTGGTTCAAAGCCACTTCAGGCAAGCTATAGGCAAATGTCGGGACGGTTACTTTCAAAGGGCACGACAACTTATTCCGCAATCCATAACCAAATGATCCGAGGGTGTGTGTCTCTAATGAGCACGCCGTCGACGGATCGTTAAGCCCTTAACTCTCTCTTTTGCTGTGTACCTACTTAATAGAATCAATATACATTCCCGACAACTGTTTTGCTTTCCCAATGCAATTGCCTGAATTGGTTGTAAGCCCATCTATTTCAGTATGACACACCGTAGTGTAGACAGTTATTTTTCTTTAGATCCGTACGCATATGGAATAGAGACGAAAATCAATTGTATATGGACAAAATTATCTCGACCTGCACTGTGTAGTGGCTTGCAGAGTGTGTGTGTACGCTGCCTGATAAAAATTGATGCACATATTGGAGTGGTTGGAAGTGAATGAAACTACGTATGACGAAATACCATGTGACTTCATTGAACTGATTACAGTGCGGCATGAAAGAGACAAGGCCGTTGTTAGTTATAGGTGGAACATTGGCGCCATGTCAGTAAGGCGTCCCACCCCCTCTAGCCAAAATGCATACCCTTATCCATATGTGCTCAATGATTGAAAGGACCGGGCATTTTGCTAGCCACGGGAAGATCCCAACATGCAGTAAGAAGTCAATAGACACACGTAATGTTTCTGGAAGTGCATTACCTTGTTGGAACACTGTCCCAAAATGCTGTGCCACCAGCAGAACGTGCAGATACAATGTCTGTGACGTATCACTGTGCTGTCAATGTCAGCCGAAGGATGACTAAAGGTGACTTCATCGCATATCCTATCTCCTTCCACGCCATGATACGAGGGGTTATATCTGTGAGTCTCTCCAAAACATCGGCAAAATGTACCCTCCACCGTTGACGAAGGTAAACCCGAAGACGATGTTCATCGGAGTTTATGGAAAAGCGGAACTCATGATCCGACGCCATCCATCCCTTGTGCATGCCTTCCAGGTACGGCACCAGTCCAAACACCGCCGCGCGGGAGTAGCCGAGCGATCGGGAGCGCCACGTTACCCATCACGCAGCCTCCCGCGTTGGAGGTTCGAATCCTCACTCGTGGCTGGATGTATGTGTTGTCCTTTTGTCAGTTTAACTTAGTTTAAGTAGTTTGTAAGACTAAGGACTGATGACAAACGTAGTTTAGTCAGATGTTCAAATGTTTGTAGAGTCTATGGGACTTAACTACGGGGTCATCAGTCCCTAAACTTGCAAACAACTTACGAACTAGCTAATACTAAGGACGCCACAAATATCCATGCCCGAGGGAGGATTCGAACCCCCGACCGTGGTGGCCGTGCAGACCGTGACTGAAGCGCCTCAGTCCCCTCGGCCACCGCGGCCGGCGTAGTTTAGTCGCCTACGATTACAAACATTTCAACATTTATTTTTATTTTTTATTTATTTATTTTGTCCAAACACTGGCGTTAGTGTTCTGGTATCCATGGCATCCGTCGCATAGGGCGGTAGGATTTCATTCCGGCAGATGCAAGTCGTTGACACGTTGTGCTGGAACGCACGGGATGTTTTAGGGTCTCCGGTAAATATTCGCGGATGTGGTCATGAGATTCCGTATTGCCTGACGACCAATACGATGATTCTCCCTCGGATTGTTTCTTCGTCGACCTGCATGACGTGGCTCTGTACTCACATGTACCCACTGATTCCAAAATAGAACCACTGTCACATCTGAATGGCCAACATCCTTGGCAATTTCGAGATACTACGATTCCGCTTCACGCAGTCCAACGATACGGCCTTTGTCCAACGAATTAAATTCGTGGATGGACTGGTAAATCTAATCCTTTACTCACACAACAATGGTATCATGTACACCGACATGGGGTAGTATGAGATCTCTCCTTTTGGGTGCATAACTTTCTTCCTGTCTTGTCAGACGTTATAGGTGTTAAATGACCGTGAAGTGGAAATTGTAAATATTTGGTGTTATATGGAGGCGTACTATCCGTGAATAAGATGGAAGGAAATGAAACTGGTGCACTCTGTGACGCTCCTCATATACCCTATGTGCGAATGAAGAATTTGTGACTGGACTAATGGTATTTCAGGCCTTACACTATGAAAAAAGACAGACAAGTTCAAAACTGCAACCATCTGCGAAACATTGAGAGAGGAAGTGACCGGGAAGTGTTTAAGAGTAAGCATTAATCAGCAGACTCATGAGGTTAAAATGTCAAAAATGTTCAAATGTTTGTGAACATATTGGACCAGACTGCTAAGGTCATCAGTCCCTAGACTTAGAAACTACTTAAACTAACCTAAGGGACTCGAACCTCCGACGACGGGCTGCCGCGCGCTCCGCAGCGAGGTGCCCTTCAGCGCTCGGCCACTCCAACACGGCGTTAAACTGTCTGATCCAGATTCTGATACAATGTTGATTCAGGAAGTCGGCGAAAGTCTAAACCATGCTTAAACAATTGAAACATTGTTTTGCATCCTATAATGCTGTTATTACAAATTTTCAAAAGAAAAATATGCCAAGTAACGTTTCTTCGGCGACAACGTCATTATATACGGAACATAAATTCAGACTTGAACACAATGGACCAGGAAATCAGCCATAGCATTTTCAAATATACCTTTCTAGCATTCAGCTTACGCGAATGTATGAAACACTGTGCTTACTGATACGGTATACATTTCTAATCTTATGACTGCTTTGCGCTAAATCGCTGTGAATCTTTATCGTAAGATGGAAGAGGCATATTTACGTAGATGGAAGTGTCTGTTTTTTGTTGTAATACTTTATGTAAGTGTGTTGAACTGTAGTCAACTTTTGTCATCAGTTAAAAATTTAATTATTCTTTTGTGTAACTGAGGACCAAACTGGAAACGTCATCGGTCCCTATACATACACACTACTTAAAGCAACTTAAACCACTCATGCTAAGGACAACACAAAAACCCATGCCCAAGGGAGGCTCGGATCCCCGACGGGAGCAGCCGCGCAATTCATGACATCGTGCCTCAGACCGCACGGCCATCCCTGGGCGGCAATTTCTGTTCCTTGATTGAGTTTTATTAATGGTAGATTTGCCTGTAAGCCCAAGCCTTCCGTCTACGTGATTTTTGTTTTCTTTTGCTGCGAACAGGTCATCTGAAGACCAAATTCCACTTCAGCTCCTCGTTATTTGCTCTTTTCATCCAGTATGCTTTCATGTGTTCATTGTGTTCCTTATTTCTATTTTCAGACTGTTTTGAACCAGCCGTTCAAGTTAACATGTCTTGGAACTCATCCATTTTCAATAATTTTTCCCGAGAGGCTTCTCTGTTCTTTCAAAACCCTTTTTCACTTCGTTGTCGACTTTTTACCACATAGATGTTTAAGAATCTTATTGATCAATCTACTGTATTGCAATCCATATAAATATCCGGAAAATATGAGCCTTCTTTATCCCATCACTTTTGAAAATTTTCAATATTTTCCGCTCCAAATTGCGGCCCTCTAAATTTCTTCAACAGTGTTTCTCGGAAAGAACGTCGCCTTCCATGCAGGGACTCACATTTGAGTTCTCGGAACATCCCAGTAACACTCGCGCATTCATAAATGTACCGCAATACCACTTTCTTTACCATTGCTCTGGAATATATCTTTTTATTATAGGCGTTTCGTCAAAAGAACCTTTCAGTTTGAGACTAAAACGAATGGAAATGGAATCCGAAGGACGCTACCCTGAAGATTTCCATTTAAATTCCCTGAGAATATCTGTTATAATTTCGTTAAGTTATGACTCCAGCAGCGTCTCCTTGAGTTCATTTCGTATATGCTGCCATGACGATTTGTTAACGACCAGAATTTGGGAAAAGTTCTCTACTTTGAGTCTAACCTACAGTTTCTTTATATGACTGCAGTTTTCCAGACCTGTCATCTTATCTTACACTCCTGGTCATTAAAATTGCTACACCACGAAGATGACGTGGTACAGACGCGAAATTTAACCGACAGGAAGAAGATGCTGTGATATGCAAATGATTAGCTTTTTAGAGCATTCACATAAGGTTGGCGCCGATGGCGACACCTACTACGTGCTGACATGAGGAAAATTTCCAACCGATTTCTCATACACAAACAGCAATTGACCAGCGTTGCCTGGTGAATTGTTGTGATGCCTCGTGTAAGGAGGAGAAATGCGTACCGTCACGTTTCCGATTTGAAAAAGGTCGGATAGTGGCCTATCGCGATTGCAGTTTATCGTAACGCGACGTTACAGCTCGCGTTGGTCGCGATCCAATGACTGTTAGCAGAAAATGGAATCGTTGGGTTCAGGAGGGCCATACGGAACGCCGTGCTGGATCCCAACGGCCTCGTATCACTAACAGTCGAGATGACAGGCGTCTTATCCGCATAGCTGTAACGGATCGTGCAGCCACGTCTCGGTCCCTGAGTCAACAGCTGGGGACGTTTGCAAGACAACAATGATCTGCACGAACAGTTCGACGACGTTTGCAGCAGCATGGACTGTCAGCTCGGAGACCATGGCTGCGGTTACCCTTGACGCTGCATCACAGCCAGGAGCGCCTGCGATGGTGTTCGCAACGACGAACCTGGCAGCACGAATGGCAAAACGTCATTTTTTCGGATGAATCCATGTTCTGTTTACAACATTATGATGGTCGCATCCGTGTTTGGAGACATCGGGGTGAACGCACATTGGAAACGTCTATTCGTCATCGCCATACTGACGTATCACCCGGCGTGATGGTATGCGGTGCCATTGGTTACACGTCTTGGTCATCTCTTGTTCGCATCGACGGAACTTTGAATAGTGGCCGTTACATTTCAGATGTGCTACGACCCGTGGCTCTACCCTTCATTCGATCCCTGCGAAACCCTACATTTCAGCAGGATAATGCACGACCACATGTTTGCAGGTCCTGTACGGGCCTTTCTGGATACGGAAAATATTCGACTGTTGCTCTGGCCAGCACATTGCCCAGATCCCTCGCTAATTGAAAACGTCTGGTCAATGGTGGCCGAGCAACTGGCTCGTCACAGTACACCAGTCACTACTCTTGATGAACTGTGTTATCGTGTTGAAGCTGCATGGGAATCTGTACCTGTACACGCCATCCAAGGTCTGTTTGACGCAATTCCCAGGCGTATCAAGGCCGTAATTACGGCCAGAGGTAGTTATTCTGGGTACTGATTCCTCAGGATCTATGCACCCAAACTGCGTGAAAATGTAATCAAATGTCAGTTCTAGTGTAATATATTTGTCCAATGAATACCCGTTTATCACCTACATTTCTTCTTGGTGTAGTTATTTTAATGGCCTGTAGTGTATATGCGTTTATAACAAAGTCGAGTGCAGTGGAAAAATATTCGAATCATTAAACAACATATCGAATTTCTACTAGTCAAAAAAAGTGACTGTCATATAAGAACAAACCACAACAGGAATTAATATTCTTGTCTGTTTATATTCCCTTACCTTTTGCCCACCACTAGGAGCGCTAGTGTCGCTACTTCTGTCAGTTGGTACCAACTTTCACAGCAGTGAGTGTGTATGTTAGACCGTGGAATGAAACAGATTTTGAGCAGAAGTGCAAGTTGTGTGTGTGCGCGGTGAGGCAGAGCAGGAATTTGAGGGCGTTTTGCGATGCAGTTGGCGGGTGGCGGTGACCGTTGAGGCAGCGGAGTTCTCACGGTCCGGGCGCTCAGTATTCCGGCGGGGCGCGGCCGCGGCCGTGCACATACTAACGCCCCCAAAGTCACAGCTCCGTCTTCCTCTCCACACACGTGCATCTCCGCGCACGTATGCCTCCGTCTATATCCTGGAACGTGCATTGTACCCCTCCAACGGAACTCGTCGTTCGGAGTCTAGCGTCTCTTCTGTCACTCGGTGAAATATACACTGGCGGACGAAAAAAGTGCCCCCGCATTTACATCTGTACTCCGCAGTCCACCTACTGTGCGTGTGAGCTTGGACGTACTGTACGTACCAGTGGCGCTTCCTTCTTTACCCGTTTTCGTCGCCTGCGACTCGCGGGATAAGCCACTGACGGTAAGTGTAATTCGCTCGCGGACTGTTTAAAAGGCTCTAGAATCTGCCTCTAATTTATGAATTCGAAATATTCAAATACATTTGGAATTTATTATATTGGTGTGGTGTCTGTTTATTCGGACGTCCGAATGAACAGACACTACACCAATACAATAAGTATTTAAACGCGAAGACGGCGGTTATTTCACCGCAGATGCGGACATACGTCCGACCTCGCACGGGAATCCGTAATGGCGAGTGTAAGAGGGCATGGACGATAGAGGCGCTACAGCCATAGCGTGCGACTTTTGAGAATTTGAGACGGACGGGAGGCAAGCACGGGTGGCCAAATGGTTAAGGCGACCGCTGGCCCGAAGCGGGAGACCCGGTTTCGATTCCCGGTCTGGCTCACATTTTCACTTGTCGCCATTGCTTAATATTAATGCCCAAATGCGGCCACTGTCAATCCTTTGTTTCCTATCCTTCTTCCTTCCCTTCCTTTACTAATCATTTACATTTGCAATTGTAGGACATTGCGATAAATTCCGGGGCGAAGTTGAAAATTTGTTCTGGAGCGGGATTCGAGCCCAGATTTTCCGCTTCAGGCCAGCGGTCACCTTACCCAATTTGGCCATGCAGCCAAACTTCCCACCTTGCCAAAATTCTCAACATACGCACACAATGATGGTAGTGCCACCTCCTCATTACTTCCTATTGCTCGCACCGCATCTGTATCTCCGCAAGGGAACTAGCGTGTTGAAATGGTATCTTCTTTCGGACATATCCGAAAAAACGGAACCATTCGTTGACTATAACAGCCGTAATTTGACGAACTCGAAATACTGAAACATATCGACCGTAGCAGATACACGAATGCGCTCGAACTCTTGCGGAAATATAGTTTTGTGGCTTCGTTCTATAAGGGCCAATTTCAAAAATCTTAGTTTTACGGTATGAGCTTCTGAATATTTTGTCATTTTCTGAAATATAATAACAATATATTTGGCGCTATTTCTTATTATCACTGTGGTAAATAAACTTAACTAAAACGTATATTTAAATAACAAATTGCTAGGATATTCCTTCTGTGAAAAACCGTCTTGATTGCAAACTGTTTTATTAATTAATGACGCGTTTCGCCCTTTAGCAGGGCATCTTCAGATTGTAATGCGCTCTCTGTGGTGTGACACCGTAAGTTGTTTTGCGGTTTTCTATTTTTCTGGAGTTTTTGGATTTCCTTGTAGCGGTGGTCTCTGGTGTGTCACACCGCGGAGAGCGCATTATAATCTGAAGATGCCCTGCTAAAGGGCGAAACGCGTCATTAATTAATAAAACAGTTTCCAATCAAGACGGTTTTTTACTGAAGGAATATTTATTCTCACTGATTGCTGTACACCATAGACTGGAAATCAATTTCTAGGATTTTCAACTTCAAAGTTAAAGAACATAACGAGACATTGGCCTTTTTTAACATCATGAACTCTCTTACATAATTTGACATTGGCCCTTTTGACATCAGGGTCAGGTAAACTGAAAAGTAGAAATAGGTAATTTTAAGATTATTATTTCCTTGTATTCATTAATTAAATCACTTCATTCATTCCTCAAGAATTAAAAAATTTACAGCAACTGTTACATGTTCAAGAAATAAAATTTTATCACTATAAATAATGAAAACACTGTTTGGTTTTGTAATTCACATTTCTTAACGTCAGACAAAATAATTTTCTTACACTACGGTTGATACTGGGAAAGAGGAGAAAAAAAATATGACTTGTTTCCGTCACCAGTACCAGACTCATCCGCCCCTTCGTAAGGTATCAGTTTATGTCTTTCATCTGTGTATTGGCTCTCAGGAGATTGATTAACTGTATGTAGAAAGGACGACTGCTTACATTGATGTATGAAAGTAGATCCCTTGTCCTTTAATTTCTTTTCTGAAATGGGTATGATGGCATCAGATATAGGTGTAAATTTTGACATACACAAGCGTCGAGTTTTCTTTCTGTTCAGATGCATCATCTTGAATGGTTCTTCTGAGGCGTAACTGTGTTTGCAGGATAAAATACCCAGCATACCTGAGTGATCAACCTGTTCCAAACAATAGGATTCCCTTCCGTGTTAATTTTGTTGTGCGGGTAATGACTTTTCATCAAGTCTTTGAAGTTGTAGAAGTCCTATTGTTCCAGCTATATTGCAGTTATGGGTGGCTTTCGGGGAACCATGCGTGTTAATTTGGTCCCGTCTCTTAGCATTTCTGCTTCAACAGTTGTTATTTTCTTTGTCTTCTCAGTGGCTGCAGGAACTAAGTCGGCTTCCAAGTAAGTGCAACTTCAAGAAACTTGTGGTTGATTTCCAGCCGGCCGCGGTGGCCGAAGGGACTGCGGCGCTTCAGTCACGGTCTGCACGGCCACTACGGTCAGGGGTTCGAATCCCCCCTCGGGCATGGATATTTGTGCTCTCCTTAGTTGTAGCCAGTTCATAAGTAGTATGTAAGTTTAGGGACTGATGACCCCATAGTTAAGTTCCATAAGCTCTACAAACATTTGAACATTTGTTGATTTCCAAACGTTTTCCCTGAATCCTGAATTCTTCCACTACTCTTAGAAACATGATGGCCACAAAAATATTTCTGTTTTGTCCGGTACAAAAATCGCTATACAGGAGTACCGCAACAATTTCGTCGTACAGTTTCATCAAATACTCATATAGACAAGAAGCTATTTCTTGACCACCTCTTCCTGCCACTGTTTCAATCCAAATGCTACTGATATCAAATTATTTTACTAAACTTACCTTCAAGGAGAATAATAACAAATATGAAATCGAACTACACACATTATAATCAGAATGAACCTAATTACTGTTCCGAACTTGTAAGACAAGTGATTTGTCGTTATTATAATAAACCGACTTACTTGCCACTGACGTCAAAGCACCTGTGAAACTTGATGATTGTGCCAATCAATATAAAAGGAAGGAAAATTAGTGTTTCACGTCCCGTCGACAGCATGGTCATTAGAGACGGAGCTTACGCTCGGAGTTTTTGGGTTAGGATGTGGAAGAAACTCGGCCTTGCCCTTGCAAAGGAACCATCCCGACATTTGCCTGGAGTGGTTTAGAGAAATAACGGGATACCTAAATCTGGATGCCCGGAGGTGGATTTGAATCTCCATACTCCTGCATGAGAGTTCAGTGTGTGTTACCACTGTGCCACCTCGCTCGGTCAGTGTGCCAACCAAGACTGCCTTGACTCCTCACTGACAATGCGCCGAATGGTTAGTGAAATTGTTGAAGAAACAACTGTCACTATTGTTGTATTCCCACCAGATTTAAGTCCAATGTAACAGCACTGTTTCAATTGTTGAAACCACCTGTCAGCAAAAAAAAAGGCCAATGTCAACATTGGCCCTTTT
This sequence comes from Locusta migratoria, assembly GCA_026315105.1. Lineage (NCBI taxonomy): Eukaryota > Metazoa > Arthropoda > Insecta > Orthoptera > Acrididae > Locusta > Locusta migratoria. The sequence continues at coordinate 590,714,912 of CM048755.1, read as the reverse complement.
ATGCTATTTAGAAACTTGAAAAAACACTTTGGGACTTACATCTGAAAATCCGAGTATCTCTCATCCTATGTGGCTTAGACATTGGCCGTTTTAACATTATGAAGAGCACGTGAAACTATATGCCGTACCCAATGAAACCAGTTTTGATAAATATTGACATTGGCCCTTATAGAACCAAGCCATAGATTTATGTCTCGAGCAAGAGGAAGCAATGGTAGGGGACATTATCACCGTAATGTGCGATATGATGAGAACATAGGAGGACGAGAAGTGTGCCTGGACAGCGTAACTGGTTAGCCAGTGCGGTGGCCGGCCGCCCTCTGTAAAAAAAAAAAAAATAAAAAAAAAAAAAAAAAAAACAAAAATCTGAGCTAAGAACTCAACGATCAATATAGAAAAAGCATAATACAACGTCCGCAAAGAAGAACAAGTAATTTAAAAAAATTGATTATACCGACCCTTGTCCCGAAGCGGAAAATCGGGTTTCGAACCCCGATCCAGCACCAATTTTCAACTTCTCCAATGAATTTGTTTCATTGCCCTGGAACGGTGGATATGCCTCAATATTTCGAATACGTAAATGTACGGCTGTTAACGTCCAACAGAACAGATACGTTATTAACAATTGTAATCTATCAGTAGTCTTGAACTTTACATGGCACCAGCACTGCTCGAAACTGGAGTAGTAACTTTATACTTTATTTTACACTGTGCGCTGCAGTCTATGCTTCACACTCTCGTTGTTGTATTGTGATATTTGCAATTATGTTTTAATACCACTGTTATAACTACTGATTGTACGTTTTTTGCACTTTCGTGTGTTATATCTTATTTTAAAAAACAAATGTGTGTACTCAAAACCCTCAGTGTCGTTGTATAGTGATTTTGTCGTTATGTTCATATGGGACTGTTGAAACCACTGTTTGTTGTTTGACGCTTCTTGTTACTGTTTTAAATTTTATTGTAAAACAGAAATGTACACAAAACTTTTGACATAGTTATATTGTAAGATTCACAATTGTATTCCAATGTTGGTACTACTGTATGGTCACTGGTAATAAAACCAAAATAAAGAAAAATACTATAAAAATAAAAACAAGTCTCCCTGTGGAATGTAAACTGCCGCGGAGGAATGGCCGAGCGTATTGCGCTATGCTATGATGCACGAGGCCGTTCCCCATCGGGGGTTCAAATCGTCCCTCGGACATCGATCTTTGTATTGACTTTAGTATAAGTTAGTTTATAAGTAGTTTGTAAGATTAGGGACTGGTGACCCAGTAGTTGAGTCCCATAAGCTTAACAAACATTTGAATATTTTGACTCTCTCATTTTATCTTATCTCTCTCATTTTATTGGCATGTTCTTTTCACGAGATTTGTGTAGGAGGAAACATATTGTTTTACTGTACGAGAAAAATACACTGTCGCAACTTTGACACTAGTCCATACAAGCCGGCCGCGGTGGCCGAGGGGACTAAGGCGCTTCAGTCACGGTCTGCGCGGCCACTACGGTCGGTGGTTCGAATTCCCCATCGGGCATGGATATTTGTGCCGTCCTTAGGATAAGCTAGTTGATAAGTAGTTTGTAAGTTTAGGGACTGATGACCCCGTAGTTAAGTCCCATAAGCTTAACAAAGATTTGAAGATTTGAAGTCCATACAATGATATAGAATGCGTTTTGAAACGTCCGCCGCTGGATTTGTCCGATCATCTTAGTGACGCTTTCGCGCCTGCTTAATGAACCTGTAAAGAATCGTACCGCTCTTCTTCTGACCTTCTCTATCTCCTCTACCATTCATACGTGGTACAGATCGCACACTGACGACAATATTAAAATATTGGTATAACGAGTATTTTGTAAGCTACATCCATTGTTGATGGACTACACTTCCTGAGGATTCGTCCAATGAATCTGTCTGGCCTTACCAACGATTAATTTTATATGGTCGTCCTACTTCAGATCACCCCGTATGCTTACTCCCAGATATTTTATGGAAGTTACAGCTTCCGTTGATAATTATGTAATCGCGTAATCATATAACGGAGGCTCTTTCTTTCTGTGTATCCTCAATACATTGCATCTGTTTTTTAGAAGAGCTGCATAAAATGTAATGAGACCTTTTATTTTTCTCTGAAATAACTTTTACATACCTTCAATATAATCGCTCCCATTATATATGGCCCCACCCACCCGGTTAGCCATGTGGTCTAACGCACCGCTTTCCGGGACGTGGAAGCGTACCGGCCCCGGTTCGAATCCGCCCGGCGGACTAACGATGTGGGTCGGACTGCCGGCCAGCCTGGATGTGATTTTTAGCGGTTTTCCATATCCCCCTAGGTGAATACCGGGCTGGCTCCCGCCTCAGTTACACGATTCGCAAACATTTAGCAACACCTTACCCTTTCACACCTATACATTATTCGCAGACATTTGAGGTACCTATTTCCTCCCGGGGGGGTGGGGGGATGGGGTGGCGACAGGAAGGGCATCCGGCCACCCCGTCAATATTAAGACGCCAAATCCGGATTTAACAAGGCCGACCCTGCAAGTGCGGGTACATGGCCAAAGAGAAAAATAAGGTTATTTATGACCTCACGCCAAAAGTTCGGAAGGCGTCGTATATCATCTGTGCGTCCATATGTGTTGATGTCCCGAATTGACAGCCCTATGGCATGGATAACATCATCTCTGCTGTCATACTGGACCCCTCGCAGTGGTTCTTTCACTTTGCAACGCGATCACAGAGGGATATGCGTCAGGCGAGTACGGTGGACGTTAGTGCATTGTCACGCAGAGTACCATACCGCTGCTGCTGCCCAGGATCCCCCGAGGCGCTGGCAAGGTCCTGTGTTACGGTGGTCACATTTCATGAAGACTCCAAGGCAACTTTTCGAAAGGTTAAAAATGTCGAGAAGAACAGGCGTCGCTATGTGAAGCTGCAGATATTGTAAACATAAAATTTAACTGGGGTCTTTGCGTCTCAGCTGTCAGTAGATCTTGTAATGATACAACATGGACATATGAAAATTTGTACCCGAGCCGGGACTCGAAACCTGTACCTGCTGCTCACTAGGCAGTTGCGCTAAGCTTTTAGGCCACCGCAGGCACATGGGCTTAACACACGTGCAAGGACTACCCAAGCACGTAACCTGCCCGACACAAACTTCCATATGTCCTCTTACTTCGACCATAGTACTCCATGGCTCTCAGCAGGCTCTCTATTCCCACCAGGAACGCGGTCCTCGTGTGCACGTGCACTGAAATAGGCATCCAACCGCCACTAGATGGATTACATTTAATTACCGCGTCTATTTCTTCGGAAATGTTTGAGAGGATTGAGAGAACTAGACTCCTGGCGGAAATATAGGGCTGCTGCGACGCATGGAGTTCAGTGGTCGAAGTAGGATATATGAAAGTTTGGACCGAACGGGGTACATGCTTAGCTAGTCCTTGCAGGTATGTCAATTTCGTGTGCCTGGGAGGCGCAGAGGTTTAGCGCAACTGCCTAGTAAGTAGGACCCTGGATTCGATCCCGGCCCTGCATAAATGTTGATCTGTTCCTGTTGTATGATTATAACACCTACTAGCAGCTGAAACTCAAGCCCCCCAGCTAAAATGTAAATTTTCGATAGGTTATCTACAAACAGAGAATAGGGCTGAAAGTTTCACTAAGATGCAATACAAAGTCTTCCAATCTACAAATTTTTCTTGAGACGTCTAAAACGGCATTATTGGTCACTGGTGAATTCATGTTTCCCATATTATGGTCACAGCTTAGAGACCTCCGTTGTGAGGAAATGGTCGTGCCCTCTAAGGCGCCTTGCTGCGGATGACGCGGTCGCTCTCCGTCGGAGGTTCGAATTCTCCTTCGGGCATGGGTGTGTGCGTTATCCTTAGGATACGTTGGTTTAAGAAGTTCGTAAGTCTAGGGACTGATGGCCACTGCCGTTTAACCCCATAGCTTTACAAACATTTTAACATATTTTTAGAGACCTCCATGTAGTGGGATAGCTTGTTTACAACGCATACGGTACTCCAGTGTATCAGTAAGTAAATAAGGTATCACCTACTGGAAGGTTTATTTGAACACCGTAGTGTTGTAATAAGCATTGATGTTTTGTAGCCGGACGCGGTGGCCGCGGAGACTGAGGCGCTTCAGTCACGGTCTGCACGGCCACTACGGTCGGGGGTTCGAATCCCCCCTCGGGCATGGATATTTGTGCCGTCCTAGTTCGTAAGTAGTTCATAAGTAGTTTTTAAGTTTAGGGACTGATGACCACGTAGTTAAGTCCCATAGACTATACAAACATTTGAACATTTTGTTTTGTAGGTGGTATTTTCTTGCCTTCCTTATATCTTTCAAATAACATGATTTGATTGATTTGTGCCTGGGAAGACAAAACAGTTTTGTTTCAATCCGCCATTGCCCGCACCGAAACTGAGTTTATTGTGTGGTATCCTTGTATATCTTGTAAAGCCAACCAATGCCCTCGAACAGTGCTAGGACGTCCTTTACTAGTTCTTTATTAGACACAATCTCTTCTACATCTACATCTACATAGATACTCTACAAATCACATTTAAGTGCCTGGCAGAGGGTTCATTAACCACTTTCATAACTTTTCTCTACCGTTCCATTCTCTAATAGCGCGTGGGAGGAAAGAACACCTAAATCGTTCCGTTTTCGATCTGATTTCTCTTATTTTATTGGGATGGTCATGTCTCTCTAAGTAGGTTGGTGCTAGCAAAATATTTTCACATTCAGAAGTAAAAGTCGGTGATCGAAACTTCGCAAACAGATCACGCCGCAATGAATGTCTTTCTTTTAATGATTTCCACCCAATTCGTGCAACATTTCCGTGACGCTTTCCTCCCGTAACGTGATAAAACAAAACGAGCTGCCCTTCTCTGAACCTTGTCAATGTCTTCCGTCAGTCCCACCTGGTGAGGGTCCCACAAGGGGCAACAGTACTCCAGGAGAGGACGCACAAGTGTAATCTAGGCAGTCTCTTTGGTGGAGCTGGTGCATCTTCGAAGCGTTCTGCCAATGAAACGTAACCTGTGGTTCGCCTTCCCCACAATATTTTCTGTGTGTTCTCTCCAGTCTAAGTTGTTCGTAATTGTAACTCCTAGGTATTTGGTAGAATTTACGACCTTAAGGTTTGACTGATTTATCGCGTAATTGAAGTTCAGCGGATTTCTTTTAGTGGTCATGTGTATTACTTCACACTTTTCTTTATTTAGTGTCAATTGCAAATTTTCGCACCATGTAGAAATTTTGTCTCTTCGGGTCTGGTTGTCCACCACGTTACACAACGTAAAGCAGTTCTCTAAAATATGCAGGTGTATAAAATTAAAGGATGGGAAGGGTGAGTCAGTACGCGATTATTATACAAGGGCAAGCTTTGCTTGGCGATTTAAGCAGTGGTCTGACTTCTTTTGACGAAATAGCATACGTCGAAGCCCACTTGGGACATTTATAAAATGGTCAAATGTTTGTAAACACATTGCACCACATTGCTATGGTCATCAGTCGCTAGATTTACAAACTTCTTTAACTTACACTAACGACAACACACTATCTCTCTCTCTCTCTCTCACTCACACACACACACACACACACACACACACAAACACACACACACACACATGCCCGAGGAAGGACTCCAACCTCCGGCGGGAACGGCCACCCAATCCGTAGCGGACATTTATCAGCGGTCAGTTAGCCCTTTTTGTAGCTAGTCTGTGTTAAAGCTGTAACCGATCTAATTTATCCGTGTTGGTCGTAAGTTGGTAGCAGAAGTCAGTCTCCGGTGTTGATGAGCGCGGAGGGCCGTTGAGGAGACAGAGGTGTCGGGGAAGGAGAGCGTAACGTTATCAGCGTGGGCCGGCGTGAGCTGTCCTAACGGAGCGCGCTGCTTGCCGGTCGGCGCACGTAGCGTCCGCCTCACGTCCATCCCCATTCCTCGTCCACACGACCGCAGCCGGAACAATAAGGCGCTGAGCAAGACACGCCGCCTCGCTCTCCTACCAAACTTGGGGCCGCCTTTATTTCGTCTACGGCTAAGAACATACGACGTGTTATGTATACGCTATGACATTTAACTTCTCACGCTTACAATGTGTTCTACCAGTGTTTAAAAAACTAATGACAGGAAGCAAAATGAACAAAAACAGGAAAGTGGAACGTTATGTAGGCGATACACTGCTGGCCGTCAAAAACTCGACACCAAGAAGGACCGAGTATATTACACTCCAAATTTATTTTAGCCGCCCCTAAATATCTGTGTGTGACACTTGACCGAACGCTTATCTACAAAGAGCACTGTATGAACACCAAATGCAAAGTAGCTGCTAGAAATAATATTGTTCGCAAGCTTGCAGGCTCAAACTGTGGTGCACAACCCAATACATTAAGAACTACAGCTTTGCCCCCATGTTACTCAGCTGCAGAATACGCGTGTCCAGTATGGTGTTACTCTTGACACGCTAAACAAGTGGATGTGGCTCTCAAAGAAACTTGCCGCATTGTCACGGGATGCCTAAGGCCAACACCGGTTAAAAAACTATACTGCCTTGCTGGTATAACGCCACCTGAGATTAGAAGGGAAGTCACAGCCAGAATGGAACGAGCATCGGCAGTGATATCATCAACACATCTCCTCTTTGGTTATCAGCCTGCCCATAGCAGATTCAAATCAAGGAAAGGCTTCCTACGTGCAACGACAGAGCTCGACAAATCACCTCAACCGACCAGGCTGGAGATGTAGAGAGCAAAGAACGGGGACTTTGGTGGCTGGATGACCCCACAGGAAGCTCTCCCATCTGGCTACAAGGAGAACTGGATGACGTGGCAGTCCCTCAATAGACCGCGAACCAACGTAGCAAGAACCAAAGTCAACATGAGAAGGTGGGGCCTCTCTGACGCATCTGTCATGTGCGAGTGTGCAAAAGAACAAACCACGGAGCATCTGCTATAGTGTGAGCTTGGTCCAGCTTGTTGTACCATGGAGGATCTGACTGGTGCTACCTGTGATGCGTGTGATGTAAGCAGATTTTGGTCTAGCATAGTTTAATCCTGGGCAAAATACTTTTTTACTGTTAAAACTGGACTTGTATATATGTGTACTATTAATGCTTAATAATAACTAATGAACCCTATACCTTCACAACCTCCACTCCTCCCATAAAATAAATTTAATCGTGTCCCCCTCCTAGAGTATGAACTCCTACCAACTCTAAATCCACTACACCCATTCTACCTTATCAGTTTCGCCTCTCCCTACCCTCACATATTTCCTTTACCCCCTTCTTTCCCGAACATCTTTTTACTTTTCACATTCTTTGTCTCCCTAATACTTTATCATCCTCCTTATTTGTTTACGACCACCCAGTCCTACTCCATCGACACAACGTACAAGTTAGAGTCCATTCGTACAGCACCATCCTCCAATCCTCGTCAGTAACAACCTTTTCCTCTTCAGCAACAGATTTGCTATTGTGACAAAAGTGCTGCTTTGTGGTTCTTTTCAATATGAGGTTTATTATTTTTTTTATATATCTTATTACACACGATATCAAATGTGTGTGTGTGTGTGTGTGTGTGTGTGTGTGTGTGTGTGTGTGTGTGTGTGTGTGTTTCTTCGCTTTACCTTGTACTGCAAAGAAAGCCTTTTCAATTGTAAGAGTAGGCTTCCGCGACCGTTGTCATAGACAATAAAATTAAGAACGGTAAATGACTGGAAAGTATATTTGAGTAAATGTATAACATACTAGCGACTGTGACCTACCACGTCAATCCCCATTTTGAATTGATGTTACTTAAGGAAGCTACGGTCAACCTAATCGGAATAGCAGTCCAAGTAATATGAGTGTAGTTACTAAATACTGCATCACATCAAATACGCGAGACTCTTATGTATAGGACTAATACGGGATTTTGTACGTTTACGAAGTACGGCATCAGACTTGGACACGCGAAGTTAGATTTACGGAAGGGCATCTCAGAAATGCAAATAAAACTGAAATGACAGTCGCGTGAAGATAAACGTCAACTGTTCAGAGAAGACCTACTTGGAAGTTACACGAAGTATAGCTAGGTGGAGAATCTAGAAATATACTGTAGATTTTGACGTATAGCTTGTTACCAATAACGCGCGCAAAATCATACTACCAACTATACTTTGCCACGCTCCATAAACGAATACAGCGAGAAGAAACACAAATTCGCAGACAGCACTTCATGCAATTGCAATGATTTTCAATGTAAGTCTATCACTCACTCATTTTGACAAATGTAATTCTTCTCATCTCCTTCTCATACCCTTTCCCAAATGTTGGATATTGTATTCCGTTGCTTCCTTTGTATCCTGATGTGTCTGGACACGAATTTAATGGTATTCATTCGAATCTGAGAGCCCTTTGAGTTTACTACAAAGCTCTTCGGAAGACGCCTGTACCTATGAACTACTTAGTCCCATGTATGAGGAAAACTAACGCATCCTGACACTTGATAAATGAATTTCTGCAACAATCGTTAAGTAGTATCAGTTAAAGATAGTTGTCGAAATGTAGGTGGAGCACTTTCGGCGTTCATCTCAAAACTTCAAACTCCGTACTAGTGTTATCACTTGGTAAAATGTGATACGCACGCCAAACCTTTGCTTTTGAGGAATTTGTCTCATTTGCTCTAGCAAAGGAAGGGAAATGTGTGAGGAATTCTTGTCATCATTTTGCTGGAATTGCTACAGTAGTTGGCCCTTGTTTTCCCATTAATCTTAATAGACTCTAATGTACATCACATTAGCCACTTTCGCTTACGTCTCCAAACAGTTCTATGCCAAAGTAGGCTTAAATAGAAAAATGAGGAACCATGTAATTTATTCAGCAAAATGCGGTGACCAGCTTGTAAGTAAGCTTGGCGCCGAAACTCGTGTAACTTTTGCGTGATATTTGACGCGAAACCCGAAAATACAGTTATCCAGTGTCACGTAGAAAAGCCAGTTGCAAGTAACAACGACTTATTTCACATATTTATTCGGTCAAGTATCATCAATATATGTTATACAGCTTGTCATGTTTTGTGTGTTGTTGTTCTTTTCACAACACATAAAAAATAACAAGGGGTAAAATTTATTTCATATTTAAAGTCACCAGTACACACTACCAATAAATTCATGTCGGAGGTTAAATAAATGAACCCGCTACAGATAGCACAAAAGTGCTGAAACATGTCTGGGTGGAAAATACAAAAACGTGTCTTGCATAAGGCGAAAATCCTCTTCAGTAGATTCCATGACCCAACAAAAATACAAAGCCGAATCATTTGTTGCCCTTGTCACAATTCAGCAACTCAGCTTATAAAGAATTCTATCAAATATTATTACAGTGACAAATCGTTGGAATGATATCTGATTATGAAATATGTTGCATCTCTACCATATCCACTAACGAAATATTAAATAGACACTCAACACTAAACGAGTGATACTTTCAGCCTTCCTATGGCACTGACACATTGTAGCATAGATTACACGCCGTTGTAGTCACATCTTCCTCGATAGCCTTCTGGGTGTTCCCGATTCAGCTGGCAGAGAGTGGGTGGGCTTGGTGCGAGGGGGAGGTCAGCTCACAAGTAATTTCATGCGGAGAATTCCTCAAACAAGCTGACAAAATTTGTGAGCAAAATAATGTTACATTATGGACCTCGAATAACACTGATTGCCCTCCAAAATCCAACATCAAGAAGCACTGGAGATATCTCCCAAATAAATCTGTCTGTGATAACAGATTGTACAAGAATGGCATGATGAAAATGCAGCACTATGTCAAGTGACTTAAGATGATGAAATCAGAATTGAGTATTACTGCGCCGCGGTGGAGTAGCCGAGCGGTCTAAAGCACCTCGCTGCGGAGTGCCCGGTTGCTCGCCGTGGAGGTTGGAGTCTTCCCTGGGGTATGGGTGTGTATGTTTGTCCGTAGATTAGTTTACCTAGGTTTAAGTAGTTTGTAACCTACGGACTGATGATCACGCAGTTTGGTCCGATAGATTTACAGCCATTTGAACATTTGAAGTATTACTGCCACTGCTGGCTATAGCCGCCGTTCCACGACTCGATATTGAATCAAGCTGGCCCTGGATATGTTTCTGGGGTATAGAATTCTATGGTGCTTTCACATATTGCTAAAGTTGATGAGGTGTAACAGGGAGTGGTGTATTCCGGGCCAGTCAATGCAGACCATTACCCAGTCCTTTCTTATAGGTAAGAGATCGGGAGATCACCGAGGCCAAGGTATCTATGCAATACTATGGGCAACGAAGATGCCAGCAAAATTTCGTGCTACGTTTCATTGCGCTTTATCCTACCCAGCGTGATCGTGGATAAGCTTCGAAGGCATGGTAAGACAACATGCTCCAACACAGCAGAGATATAAGTTATGCCAGTTAGTGTATCACCAACGCTTTAGGGGTACGCGGGAATGGAATGAAATACCAAATCATAATTTGGTGTGTAGAAATAGTGTCACAATGTATACTGCAACAGTTCAACAGTTTCACACCACGGTGTCTCCAGACTTTAATCCGATCATTTTGGTGATGCAGGCTGAACCGGGAATCGTCATTAAAACAATGTTTCATTCGGTTGTTATTTCCGTCAATCACCTCACCAATGCCAGTGCAAATGACAGTGGTGTTGACTCAGTCTTAAACACAGAAATGGGCGCCTTTCGGACGATCCACTTTGTTAAAATGACGTCGAATTGAATGTGCCTAGCTTCCAGTGACTAGCGACAAACGATTCGTTAAGATGAGACTGTTTCTCTGTATTCCATGTATAAAGGGACTTCCATCAATGAAGTGTCCTTTTTCTGGATGCGGCGTATTACTTCGTTTATTCCATAGGAACAGTGGTTTAATCACACGTTAAAACTGTAAGCTAGACACTGATTCGTGTCTGGGTATCTCCGATGCAATAGCACTATTACAGACGGTAGCGCACGGCGTTGGAATCCAACAACAACTATCATTCCACTCTGTCATGGTATTTGTTACCTGAATAATGGGAAAAGTTCACGATTTTCTACCTCATCTTCATACAGTACAGCTTCTATGACCTATAACTTGTTACTAAACTGCTTCAATCGTTGCACTTTTGCCGGAAAATATTTCAGAGCTACCCTAGAACTCTAATTTCTGCAGAAATTCGCATATTTAAAGTTCAGAAACAAAATTTTATTCCAGTTGGTAGCGAACCTGAGCTCATTAGTCATAAAACTAATGTGTATCGAAACAAAGCTGACTGTTGTAGATGCACGTTGCATAACAGGCGAACTGTATTCACACTGGCAGGCGGAAATTGCGAAAACAGAAGTATAGTGCCAACTAAGCAATTTCTATCTTCAGTTCTTCTGGTCTCGGTCTTAGTTGTTAATCATCTCGGTAGTTAATCGAAAACTGGGGAAGATAGTTCAAATTTTAAGTTTCCATCGATGTCGTAAACGTAAGAGGTTGAGCAACACTAACATAGTACACACTAGAGGCTATACTGATAATTTCCTTAAGTTGCTTATTATGGAAACCACGGATTTCTGAATGGCGATTAGAACCCACTTTTCCTGAATTTAAACCAGAAAGAAAACTGTGACAACAAACAGCTGTAATAATTTATAATAATATAATATTTAATTAGTCTGATGTGTTTTATGGAAAGAATGTAAAATTAAAAACCACTGTACTGATTTTAAGAGTAATCTCTTCTGGAATACTTTGTCGTTTTTATTATTAGATATCTATAACAATATCGTAATAGAATATAGTCCAATTAAATCAGCCTGCTTAATTATATCAGGAAACGATACATAAAAGTGGCATCTGAGTTTCTCTATTTCAACAGATAAAACTGGCAACGGCTGAATCACAGACGATACAAAATGCAGACTGGTACTTCATTCTTGGAAAAGAGAAATTTGTTAATATATTTTGATATTACTTATGGTATTTGGAAGGCTTTTCTAAAGGTATTTGTCAAGATTGTAGTCTTGTGCGGTAGTGAAACGATGACGTTTTTCAGTACAGTATACTTCGTACTAGAAGTGAATCAAACCTTTGGAACGTGTTGCTACATAATAATTCTCAATATTTTATGGATAGATTCAATAATTAATTAGAGGAAAGTGAAGCTATTTGTGGAAAAAAGGAACTGTGGAGCAACTTTATCAAAACAAGGACATATCCCAAGACATCAAATAATTGTCAATTTGGTAATGGAAGAAAATGTTCAAATGTTTGTAAAGCTTATGGGACGTAACTGCGGGGTTATCAGTCCCTAAGCTTACAAACTACTTATGAACTAACTTATACTAAAGACAACACAAGCATCCATGCCCGAGGGAGGATTAGAACCTCCGACGCGGGATGCCGTGTGGGCAGCAAGATCCGTAACGTGACGCTCCAGACCGCTCGGCTACTCCCGCACGGCTGGAAGAAAGTGTAAACGTTATAAAGTTAAAGAGGGAGACCAAAGTTTGACTACTGTAAGAAAGTCCAAATTGATGCAGGTTTCAGTTCTAATATAGAGATGGAAAAGATTCCACAGGTAACATCAAATTGCAGTACTGTACCAAACCAGTCTTCAGACCGTAAGCCAGTATAACAAGGTATATCTAATACTTCTAGCAGCACTGCTGCGGCTGCTACTGCATGGATCACATATTTGGGCATATTACTTATCTTTTCTTAAAGTTCTTGCTCAAGTCACCCGATAAAATACGCTTAAGACTTCATTTTACGCCCATGAAATACGAAAAATCGGGGAGGATAAAGAGTAGAAGATACAAAATTGTGAACATTTCAAAGTAGATTCACGGATCTTGGAGTATAGCGTAAACTAATCTAGATGATTGAATGTACGTTGTTAGACATCGAAAATATAATGCCAAGAAGGACCGGATACATAACAGCCAAATTTATTTGGGTCATTGCGTGTCGTACAAAGGTCACATGATTGGAAATTCATCTCCATGTCAGGCGAGAAAAATTCTGAAATCATTACTGAGTTTAGGCGCCATTGCTGGAGATGATCGATTCTACACGTCTCGGAATTGGCGTTGACTAAGTGGCAAACCAAGCAATGGTGACCTTGTGGACAATTCTCTCTGCTGAAAAGGCGTCTAATGGCACGTATAAACACTTCTCGTGGTGCGACAGACTGAATTTGTTTTGCTATGGTTCGTGATGCGGCAGAGCGATCCATCACTGCCATGCTCACGATATGCCTGTAATCACGTCTTTCGGTGCAACGAAATATGTGGCATCGGTCCCGTCGGTTAGTCGTTTCCTCCTGCATTCAGAGATTATAGATCCACACAACTGCTTAATTGCGTCAGACATGATCATCAACTTCTCTTAAAGGTAATACGCAATTCTTATGTGCGCCAATCTTCCTCGGTCGAAAGACGCCCTCTGTCTTCTATAAGGCATACTGAAGCTTCTTAATCAAAACAGTGGCACGAAAGAACAATTTCAGTAGGTCCACACGGCCATATCTGTCCCCTTTATACAGTGCTTGCAGGTGGCGCTTGTGGTGCCAACGATATGCGCCGACGCAGATATCTAAAACACGTATATCTGCCGTCACCTCAAACGCATTCTGCAAATGTTACCTGGTTTGGATGATTCCTTCGGGGTGCTGCATTTTGGGTGGCCAGCAGTACAATAATTGAGTTAGGGGGGGGGGGGACGTACATAAAAGTAACCAAACTTGGGAAAAAAATTAATGGCTCTTCATTTAATACGTGGTATTCAAATTTCAGTTACCAAATATTACGTTCCAATTCCGCTTTTAAATGCGAAAAAAATTGTCATAGCTTGCACAGGGCCATGCCTTATTCCTTGTTCTTAATTCTCTCGTATTATCTGTTTGTGGAATAACAGCCCTCCCAAGAAATGTGCTCATGTCAAATCGTAGAATCCTAATAAGTCTCTGAAGCCCTTCATATGAAAACGTTGCCCCAAAACTATTTTTTGTCATCGAACGTACTTAATATTGCAGTTTATGATGCAGTTATTGTCTTTAACGGTGGCAGGTCAGAGAGGATAAGAGTCTTGTAGAGAATGGGCTTCAAGCCCGGAGTTTTCACTCGCGACATCTTGATGTGGATTGACACACAACGTGTACTTGCAGCCATTAAATCCACTGAAGACCTTGCAGAGCAAACAAGACAGAGAAGAGGAAGCCAGAAGACAAGTCTTGAAGGAAATGAGGACATTCATTATAGACCTGGAGGCTTTTGAATGTGGGAATAGCAACGGAAAAGCATGTTTAAATTAAAAATGCATTTTCTCAGAACTACCGTTTTTATAATTCAGGTACATTTTTCTCCAAAAACAGAAAAGATTTGACTGTGATTTTGGCATGTCTTTTGCATTATATATAAGAAACATGTATACAGACTGAATATTTAATATCATTCATGTATGTCAAGATAGAGAATAAAGAAAGTAGAATTTCTAAGTGTAGTTTTTCAATTAAAAAAATAATTAACCTAGAATTTCGTTAAATATCAATAAACTGAAATGATTCTGTGGGTTTCTTTATATGATGGTTGAGATTATACTGCAAAAAATTCAAGGCAATTTCGTAGACACTTTCTTACAAGGAAAGTACATGGGCTCGAACAAACATATCTGTATGAACGTTTGCTTACAGGATCTCTACGTACACGTCAATGTGCTGGTGGGTGTCGTTTTTATGCAAAACTCTGCTACCATGCTCCAGATAACACTGTAGATGTAACTATAGACGCCATACGTAATGCAGATATCTTAACTATAACTTATGTACTAATCATCGTACATGTTCTCGACCGTATTGTCCTCAAAAGCCGTGATGATAGTTGCAACTTTAACCTTCTTCTCGGAAGATTGTTGGTATTCACTGCCACTGCTTCCATCGCCTCTTCCCGCACTTACCGTAGCACTACCTCTTGCAATGCGTTGTTCGTCGTTATCATCCCTATTATCATCATTATGTGTTAATGATAATGATAATAATCATCATTATGTGTTAGTTTTACAACAGTATTTAACTTACGCTCATATTTTTGTACCATAACAGATACGAGGAATCATGCGAATGATTCATCTTCTACACTAATACCATCTTCACGAAGAAGGGTTCTTCGTAACTTCATCTCAATCAATCGCATAACATTAGCAGGATTGATTACCAATCGCCATCCCAACTGACGCTTCACCACACAAATAACGTCACAAAACGCAACTTCGGAGGCACACTGCACCGTCCCTACTGGCGAACCGACAGGTCAAAGTGCAATGTGGCATGGCACACGGAGAGGCCTCTAACGGACGATAGCAGAGTTTTGCAGATGCGGGAGTATCACTAGTGTAATAATGGACCTTTACATTATCAGTCATACGATTTTGGTGTATATGTTTTTTTTTCAAGCTCAAGTACTTTCCTCGTTAGTTAATGGTACCTTTGTGAATAATTAGTTAATAAACTTAAAAACCTCCAAAAATATAAAAAAATTAAAATTACAAAACAATTTTAGTAAATGCTTTGAGTACCATCAAACATTGTACATAATTTCATTTATGTTACTCAATAATTATGGATTTTGTGAGAGGCTATATTTGTAATTGTTTTTTGTGTACGTCCCCCCTTTTGATAAAACTGCACGTAATGTAGGCCAAAGACAAAGATATACGCACGAAAATTCGAATTATGAAAGAGGCGCGGTAATTAACGAAAGTAAATTAAGGGAACATGAAATTTAGTAAATGTTAGTGGTATAGTGGAACGTTACTAAAGAAGAACGACGTATTTATGATAATTCGTTGCGGTTAGCAACACAGAAACATGAAAATGGAACACCGTGAGATCGCAGTGGTGTTTGGGAATGTGTTTGCGTAAGGAGAGCTGCAGCAAGGAGCGGCTGAGCCCGCAGCTTGTGTGGCGGGCGAGCAACAGGTGGCGCTGCCGGCCCCTCCCCACTCAAAGCTCTTTACTTTACAACACTGTCCGGTAAAATAATCTGTTTCTCATTCACTTATCCATCAATGGAGCATTTCTGTATTTCGCTTCACACCACATCTGGATAAAATGTCTCTTTTGTGTCAGTCAGTAGACATCTTGCCGGCCGCGGTGGCCGAGGGGACTGAGGCGCGTCAGTCACGGTCTGCACTGCCACTACGGTCGGGGGTTCGAATCTCCTCTCGGGCATGGATATTTGTGCCGTCCTTAGTGTTAGCTAGTTCGTAAGTAGTTTGTAAGTTTAGGGACTGACGACCCCATAGTTAAGTCCCATAAGCTATACGAACATTTGAACATTTGAGTAGACATCTTAAATTGATTATTTATTCCATTCGCAGTTGTAAGTCTGTTCTGGGGCACACTATCAGCTTCAGACTTTAGGAACAATCTTGAGATCTGCAAGGAATACATTAATCTCTGAGGTAACGTCTAAACACATTATTTTGTATTTATGAACAAAAACGTTGCCAATGAAAAGTACATATACGTCTGTATACGGTAGAAACAATATGTTTACCAGGGGCAGCTACATTTCAGACCACCATCTTGACTTCTACAAGAGTAGTAGGTAGCTACTACACACTAAATGACAGCGGCTGTTACTGTCAGAATGTCAAGTAGAAGTTATGTTATATTTAAAACACTAGAGCTCAAGTATTTCACACTGTTTCGTGAAGAAATAAGGATGTGTAAAAGTGATGTATTTTATTTAGTACGCCAGGGCTGAAAGGGTTAATGCAGCTCTACATGCTGTTCTATTTGTTCAAACCTCCGCATCTCCGTACTGCTACCTGCATCCGGTAGAACCTACTAACTGGAATTGTTTCTTGGCATTCCTCTGCGAGTTTTGTCATTGACACAATGTAACTTTTATGAGACTAAAATAAATCTGCAGGCAGTGAGGGAAAGGACTACAAAACGCATCATTTAGTTTTGTATGAAACATTTATTGTACGACTACTCACCCAGTTATACTTTGCTAGGCACTATGGTGGGCCAATCGGAAAATTAATTTTGTTGTATTTTAATATAAGCGCTCTCCCCGTGCTTAATACGAACGTATTATGGAAAAAGACGTAAAATGTGTAAATGTGACCTGGCATTAAACTAATTTAATCTGTTCAGAGACTAAGAGAGCGGTAACTGGTTTCCTGCAGCATGTTCCTAGATCCCGCCCAGAAGTTCGATAGGTTCTTTGACTTATCTAAGTGATCTTCTGCAAGTCATTAGAAGTCTTTCAGTAACTTCTGGTGCGTGAGATTGTTCAGCGTTTTGTGAAACTTTGTATCAAATCAAATTAGTCTCCTGCTTGTACAAGCAGATACAAGTCCCACACAGTCAAGCTTTACTGCAGCCAAGGAGCAACGAAACAAACTGCTGTTTGACCCAGTCCTGCTGGTAAATTATAGTAGTCGCTTACTTTAACCCATTGGCGATTTCCGTTGTGACTCATTACTCCTGCATTACCATATTAGTACGTATTTACCCTTCAGAAGGGGTACCATTAATAATTCCTCTACACTGGGGGCAAGATGCAAATCTTAACACCAGATTTCTCGCTCAGTCGTGCCTAGATATTTGTATATATATTTCTTTTTCGGATAAAAAATTTCTAATATGTAAGCATGCCATTTGTGAAACCCAAAATAATGAACAAATGTGACAACCACCACTTCATTAAATATATGTCAAACTAACTACTGTTAAATATAGCCGTGGTGGAGTAGCCGAGCGGTCTAAAGCGTCTCGCTGTGGAGCGCACGGTTGTTCGCCATGGAGGTTCGAGTCCTTCCTTGGGCATGGGTGTGTGTGTTTGTCCTTAGGTTAGTTTACTTAGGTTTAAGTAGTTTGAAAGCTACGGACTGATGACCACGCAGTTTGGTCCGATAGATTTACAAACATTTGTTACATATATGTGGATTTAAATAATAAATTTTAAGGGAAATTGACGAAAATGATCATAAAAGTCATAACAAATATCTGTAAATTTATCTCCATGATATCGTACTCATGCTTGCCAAAAGCAAATTAACATTACTCGAAAACCATTTAGAAAACTAAATACATGTACATTTTGAACACACCTTTTTCTGTTACCTAAATGGATTGCAAGATTTATCATCAGTAATATGTTCATATAAGGTTTCTGTCAGAAAGTCCCACATTTTTACTTTTGAGCATCTGTATGTTTCCCCTCAAAGATCCACATCATTAAATTCAAAATCTGTTTATTAACACATTTATTATATGATAGAGTGTGACGGTTCAGTGATTGAGGCTATAGACATGTCTGCGACGTCCCGAGTTCAAACCATATATGCCCAAAATTAAGGTGACAACTTTCCGTTGTAAAGAACACGACCGAGTTTGTGTTCCGTTTCAAAGGGCTTCATCATCGAAGTGACGTAGCAGCCTTAACTTCCTTCTTCCGTTACTTGTTATTATTATTATTATTATTATTATTATTATTATTATAGAACTTCATGTCGCGCAGGCTCAACAATATTCACAAAAAGAGGACTAACTTGTATCCACAAGTTCTGATGAAAGCAGTATATCCGGCCTTCTGCAAGTTTCACTCTCATCTTAGATGGTAGGTTAAAGAAAGGCAAATCTACGTTTATAACTTTTGCAGATTTGGATAACAATTTTGACTGCTATACGTTTTTTCAAATTCTTAAGGCAGTAGGGCTAAGCTGTAGGAAACTAAAAGTTATTTACAATTAATGGGGGCCGCGCGGGAGTAGCCGAGCGGTCTGGAGCGCCACGTTGAGGATTGCGTGGCCTCCCACGGGCATGGATGTCTGTGTTGCCTTTAGTATAAGTTAGTTCATAAGTAGTTTGTAAGTTTAGGAAATGATGACCCCGTAGTTAAGTCCCATAATCTATACAAACATTTGAACTTCTAGGTCCTGCGTGTACTCAGTTACTAATACACCCCTCACCATTAAAATTGCTACACCACGAAGATAATGTGCTACAGACACGAAATTTAACCGACAGGAAGTAGATGCTGTGATATGCAAATGATTAGCTTTTCAGAGCATTCACACAAGGTTGGCGCCGGAGGCGACACCTACAACGTGCTGACATGAGGAAAATTTCCAACCGATTTCTCATACACAAACAGCAGTTGACCGGCGTTAGCCGGTGAAACGTTGTTGTGATGCCTCGTGTAAGGAGGAGAAATACGTACCATCACGTTTCCGACTTTTATACAGGTCGGATTGTAGCCTATCGCGATTTCGGTTTACCGTATCGCGACATTGCTGCTCGCGTTGTTCGCGATCCAATGACTGTTTGCAGAATATGGAGTCGGTGGGTTCAGGAGGGCAATACGGAACGCCGTGCTGGATCCCAACAGCCTCGTATCACTATCAGTCGAGATGACAGGCGTCTTATCCGCATAGCTGTAACGGATCGTGCAGCCACGTCTCGGTCCCTGAGTCAGCAGTTGGGGACGTCTGCAAGACAACAATCATCTGCACGAACAGTTCGACGACGTTTGCAGCGGCATGGACTATCAGCTCGGAGACCATCGCTGCGGTTACCATTGACACTGCATCGCAGACAGGAGTGCCTGCGATGGTGTACGCAACGACGAACCTGGCTGCACGAATGGCAAAACGTCATGAATCGAGGGTCTGTTTACAGCATCATGATGGTCGCATCCGTGTTTGGCACATCGCGGTGAACACACATTGGAAGCGTGTATTCGTCATCCATACTTGCGTATCATCCGGCGTAATGGTATGGGGTGCCATTGGTTACACGTCTCGGTCACATCTTGTTCGCATCGACGGCACTTTGAACAGTGGTCGTTACATTTCAGATGTGTTATGATCCTTGGCTCTACCGTTCATTCGATCCCTGCGAAACCCTACATTTCAGCAGGAGAATGCAGGACTATGCATTGCAGGTCCTATACGGGCCTTTCTGGATACGGAAAATGTTCGACTGCTAACCCGACCAGCACATTCTCCAGATCTCTCACCAAGTGAAAACGTCTGGTCAGCGGTGCCTGAAATTCAAATGAAAATAACGCCACAGTCACTGCTCCTAACTACTACTATAAAGGAGTGTATCATTTATAAAAACCGTTTCTTTTCTTCTGTAACGCGCGCGTATGTGTGTGTGTGTGTGTGTGTGTGTGTGTGTGTGCGTGTGTGTGTGACCGCCGTGTTTACTGCTGACGTCACGGCAATCAGAAAAAAAAACTGAAGGATTTAGAAATTCACTGTTGGCTTATTACAGAAATTTAAATGTGGAATAAAATGAAATATACATTACCTACTGCGATACATCAAACAAGTGACCACTGCTACTGAATTACAAAAACTGACCTAAATTTTCAGCGCTGTTATCATTTGTATCGTGAGTGCTATCAACAGACACTCTCACTCGAAAACGTTTGACCTGGAGCCAATATCTTCACGTGCTGCATATGCCCAATCGACTTAGTTCTCATCTAAGTGCACTGCGATTTCGTAAACCGCAAAGTTGAAATATGTCGAGAAAATAAATCCAGCGATCCTAAGTCAGGTGATCCTACAGTAAGCATCAAATTCTGTACCATCGCTGGATGATGGTTATCGACTTGGTGTTCCTGACACCGTTTACAATAGCACTAAAAAAAGTGGTAACATTTCGAAACCCGACTGATTCTTGTGTCAACATTATATGATGAGCTGTGAGGTCAAATTAAACAATGCAGTTATAATTATATTCCACAATTGAAAGAACGATGACGATCCCAAAAGTAGCTTCCAGATGGTTTCAGTGTCATAAATGAGATTTGTGAGTCAGCAGCACATATGAGCCAACTTGGCGGCCTGTACATATGAATGAAGAGGTCTTACGAACAGCGTCCTACCTCAAACAGGATGTACCCTTCAGCTTACGTAAGAATATTACATTGTAATGCTTTTTTAAACACGAGATAGTTACAATCTTACTTTTTACGCAAATTCGGTGTTGTGACACAGATGGTAGTCGGCACGTGGCTGTCAGATAAGCCTTATATAAGAGCTGGACAGAGCTCAAGACCTCACAGCCGCCGCGATAACGCCGTTTTGCAGCAATAAGAATGTATTTCACGTTACTTGCAAGGTCCCAAAAGAACAAAAATCCTCTTTGTTGCATCGTACAAATGATGGAGGTTCTTTTATTCCATGTGTAACAGGCAAGCTTCCGCAGTTGCAGAATGTGGTCCCATTTATCTTTCCTGTCCTTGACTACGACTGTACACGGCGGGCTGTCTTTCATAACGCTAGCGTGCTGCAACTATATCCCCTACTTTTTAATTTGTATTTCCGGGCGTTCGTGCTGAATGATCTGCCCTTACTTGTTTGTATGATATTTCAGAGAAGTATCACTGCAGTTTCGTAACAAATAAGATGAATACTTTCGTTTTGTGAAACAGCTAAACTTCTAGTTGACTTGATAAATTCCTAAAACTAATTAAAATATAAGAAAATTTTTACTTTTTTTATTCATGGGTTAATTTACTTTGATAAGACAGGCACCTTCTGATCTGTTTTGAAACCGAAACAGAAACTACGGATATAATACCGACAAAGACAGCTTTTCATTCTGTGCAGTTTAAAGGCCAGGAAACTCAATCGATAAAAATAGAAGCCTTATCCTCTGAGACCTGAAGTCCGATTTGTGCAGTAATTTAAGGCAAACAACCATTAATGTGAAACTTCCTGGCAGATTAAAATTGAGTGCCGGAACCAGGACTCGAACTTGGTACCTTTGCCTTTCGCGGGCAAGAGCTCTATCACAGGCAAAGGTCCCAGGCTCGAGTCCCGGTTCCGGCACGCAATTTTAATCTGCCAGGAAGTAACTTATCAGCACACACTCCGCTGCAGAGTGAAAGTTTCATTCTGGAACCATTAATGTGTTGATTGGCACCAATGATGGTCTAATATTCATGAATATATATTTTTTATTTTCATACAGTGTTGCAGACCATGTATCAAACGTGTTACATCATCTTCAATCTCTGAGGCAAAGAGAGAAACTGATGGCAGACTGTGATATGAGTAGGAGCAGTCGAGGGGCTTGGAGATTACTATGGCGCCTAAATAATGACTGTTCTCAAGCAAGCATTCAAGAAAATGTCAAAGCTGATGAAATTGCACGCCAGCTCATCGAAAATAGAAAATCTACTAGCACCACTAAGACTAGCAAGAAGACATTCGAGAAAAAACCTGATCAAGAAACCAGTATTCTACATCAAGCTTTCACTCAGGCTGAGCTTGAGCACGCACTGAACAAAACCAAGAATGGTAAAGCTGCTGGCCTTGACGACATAAGAGTTGAGCAAATTAAGAACTTCGGTCTAGCCACAAAGCACTGGCTAACAGAGTTGATGAACAACTGCATCCAATCATGCAAGATTCCGAAATTATGGAGGAAAGCCAGAGTCATAGCTATTCGCAAGCCAGGTAAGGATTCAAATGATCCAAAGAGTTCTCGGCCTATCTCACTCCTTTGTCATCTGTACAAGATCCTCGAAAGACTGATACTCCATAGACTAATGGAGAAGTTAGAAACCATCTACATATCAGAGCAAGCTGGATTCAGAACTGGAAAGAGCTGTACATCACAAGTGTTGAAGCTAACGCAGCATATCGAAGATGGTTTCGAAAGGAAATAGGTTACTGGAGCAGCATTTTTCGACCTTACAGCTACTTATGATACCGTCAACCATGGACGACTCCTTATGGAACTATACAATGCTACTAATGACTACCAGCTTACCTGCTTCATAATGAACATACTTGAAAACAGAATATTTTTTGTTGAATTTCAGGGGAAAAGAAGCAGGTGGAAATCAGAGGAATGGATTACCTCAGGGAAGTGTGCTCTCCCCGTCATTATTCAACATCTACACAAAGACCAGCCACTACCCGTAGGAACACAGAGCTTTATCTATGCAGATGACTGTGGCATTACCACTCAAGACACCTGCTTTGACGCTATTGATCAGAAATTATCAAACGCACTTTCAGTGCTGTCTGACTACTACAAGGAGAATCAGCTGAAACCGAACCCCAGTAAAACTCAGACTTGTACCTTCCACCTCATAAATAAATTGGCAAACAGAAGTCTTAAAATTACTTGGGAGGCAACTGCATTAGAACATTGCATCTCACCAAAATATCTTGGAGTAACCCTTGATCGCGCTCTCACTTACCAGAAACACTGCTCGAACACCAAGCAAAAAGTGGAAGCCAGAAGTAATATTATAAGGAAGATAACCGGCACTACCTGGGGAGCACATCCCAATACTGTGAGAACCTCTTCCATTGCTCTATGTTACTCTGCAGACGAATATGCATCCCCACGCGAGAATGGTAGATGTTGCTCTGAATAATACCTGTCGCATCATTACCGGATGTCTAAGACCTACCCGGTTGGACAAAGTGTACCGTCTTGCTGGTATTGCCCCTCCTGACATCCGTCGAGAGGTTGTCGCAAAACATGAGAAGAAGAAGGCGGAAACATCTGAAGCTCATCGACTGTATGGATACAAGCCAGTTACTCCAAGACTTAAATCTCGGAAAAGTTTCCTCAGAACACCAGAGGCTCTTAACGGGACACCTCAGCAATCCCGAATCGACATGTGGTGCACAAGCTGCCCTCGCTCCGAAGAATGGCTGACACCTAGCGAAGAATTACCACGCGGTGGCCGAGGGGACTGCGGCGCTCCAGTCACGGTCTGCACGGCCACTACGGTCGAGGGTTCGAATCCCCCCTGGGGCATGGTTATTTGTGCCGTCCTTAGTATTAGCTAGTTCATAAGTAGTTTGTAAGTTTAGGGACTGATGACCCCGTAGTTAAGTCCCATAATCTCTACAAACATTTGAACTTTTTTTTTTTAACTACCACGCGGTCACATGGAGAAATGGAGTACTTGGAGATCACTGAGCAGATTACGGGCAGGCGTGACAAGATTTGAAAGCAACCTACAGTAGTGGGTTTGCTACACCGAGCCCCCATTGTGCGAGTGTGGTGCAATCCAGACGACGTCTCATTTGTTGCAGTGTAGTTGCTGCCCTGAAACATGCACAGTACAAGATCTGCTGTAGGATACAGAAGATGCACTGGATGTCGCCATCTTCTGGGCAAAAGTAGTATAGACAACTTTGTAAAGTGTGATTTTGTATATAATGTATATAATCCAGTAAATGTATATCTGCCAGTGAAGGTGGCCGATCTTCTCTGCGACACATTTGCACTTGCTAAATGAACCTTTAACGAAGTGCGCTGCTCTTCATTCCATCTTCTCTGTCTCCTCTATCAATCCTATCTGGTGCAGACCCCTCACTGGCGAACAGTGCTCTAGTATAGGACAACGAGTAACTTGTACGCTACGTCCTTTGTTGATGAACTACATTTCCTGAGGAGTCTTCAGTGAATCTCAGCCTGGCATCTGCCATGTCCACTATTAACTTTATGTGGTCGTTCCACTTCAGATTTCTTCATATGCATGCTGCCAGATATTTTATTGCTCATTACGCTTATTATTGGTTACTGTTACATTAAATGTGCCAATGTGTCTACACCTAATCTTACGACGAAAACACTGCCATCGATTTTATGATTGATCTGAAGGTGGTTGGAAACCCAGAGTAATTAGTGAATGCTTTTTTTCCAATCTGGGCTAGTAAATGATTTTGTCTGTAATCATTTAACTCCAATAATATGTTACTTTCTTACAACATACTCTCTAAAAAGTACAAAGCAAGAGGCCGCTTACCGTCGGGGGTTCGAATCCTTCCTCGGGCATCGATTTTTGTACTGTCTTTAGTATAAGTTCGTTTACAAGTAGTTTGTAAGTTCAGGGACTGATGACCCCGCAGTTAAGTCCCATAATCTTAACAAACATTTCAACATTTTTTTAAGCACGAAGTAAAGCTATTCATGATGCATAGCTCTTCTCTTAAAGCGTCCACTCATGGAGTATCTCCAAGGAACACTCTCCTTTATTAAACGATGCCATGACAAAGCACGTGATTCTTCAATGGATAGTCTTTATTTCCTCTGTTAATCTTGACCGTTAAGAGTCTCAGATTTCTGTGCAATAATCAAGAAATTATTGAATTTGAGTTTTGCAAGCTACCTCCTTCCTATGTAAGCTACATTGTCTTAGAATTATTCCAGTGATTTCAGATGAACATCCGTGTTTGCCACAACTATATTGCGAAAGTAAAGAGTCACATTTTCGAAACTCCTAAATTATCTCCGACTGTGACAAGAAAGTTCTTAATGTAGCTCAAAGGTGCCTACAACGTTCCTCTGTAATAGTGAAAAGGCGTGGCGCCCTAATACACCGCCATTGTGCTAGGCTATGCTTTAAAAATTAAGGTGTCAACGCTTGCGGAAAACAGGCCAGAGCTTAAAATTTCGTGCGTGGTTTAAGGTGCGTTAATGATGTCACATTGGCACGAAACTTCCACGCAGTTCTTTCCAGCACCTACGAGTCGACTTGTCACATGGTGGGGAGATCGTCGAAGCCCCACTTACCCTTGCACCTTGTTTTGATGTCTCTGCAATGAAGGTCCGAACTCCAGCAGCCATTCGCTAAGAATTGTCATGAAAAAGGTTCATGGTGTGTCATTCAGGGAGTCAGTGGAGCCATCCTTTCACTTAAGGTGTTGATTCCAACACATTTTACTGTCGAAAACGATAGTTGACAGTGATGTGAGCTATAGGTGGACATTGTTGTAGCCTACGACTCTGCAGACACCCACCAGATGATTTAACAATTCATAATGGAAATAATGGGACTGCAACTGCCAGTGAATGTGATCGTAGGCATTTGGAGTGTAGCACGACCGCAGTTGTTGGTCTAATATACAGGGCGAAACCTCTAGGAACCGTTCAAAACCATTTGAGGAAATGTGAACGTGGTCCTAAGCAGTCAAAGGTGTTCAACGTTTTCCGGACCTCCAGTTTCACGTCCTCAAATGTTCAAATGTTTGTAATTCTATGGGACCAAATTACTTTTGTCATAAGTCCCTAGACTGACAAACTACTTAAACTATGTTAAACTAACGTAAGGACAACACACAAATCCCTGCCCGAGAGGGTATTCGAACCCCGCCGCGAGATGTGTAACGTGGCGCTCCAGACCGCTCGGCTACTACCGCGCAGCGTTTCGCGTCCTTCTCTGCATTGATCAACAGTGGGCGATATATTGACAAATGAATAAATAAAACAGCAAAGTGTTCCTCCAAGCGCGTTTCCCTCCCCATCATTTCAGTCACACACCTTCGTTGAGTTCTTTACAATTCGGCCCGTAAGCGATTTTGATGCTTCATTCGGTCCTACTGCTGAACTAGCGCTTGAGGGTATGCAACCCTGTCGTCAACTCAAATAGTTTTCTTTCCTGCCAGCAGACTCTAGTGAAGTTATAGAGCGCCAGTCAGGTGAATAGATGTCGATGTGCCATCATATTATATGTGTGAAAGTGATACCGAACGTGTTACTGAATTAGGTCTTATAAGAACTGTGTGTACCTTTATGGTGTTATGTTGCACCCTCCACTGAACAGCACACACCATAGCGAGAAGCTCGGGGGGGGGGGGGGGTGCAGAAAAGCTATATACACAATTTCCTGTTTCGGATTATGTTGACATTCACTTAAATAGTTTTGAACTGTTCCTAGTGGTTCTGCCCTGTATACTACAGCAATAGTGCGGTTGTACTACATTGGAGACCAATTTTAGTTGGCTTCCCGTTCCATGATATAATTAGAGAATGTTTGATTCATCTAAATGGCGTTTGCTCTGTGCAAGGGCATTCTTTGTACTGCAAACTGTCGTTTACAAATGGGATATGTGCTGGAATAAACGCCCATACGGAATGGCTGGTTACATTGATGCCGATTATGCCATCTCTTGAGGCCTTTTCGTGACGATTCTGAATGGCGGAATGCTGTTTCATCATTTCAAAAGTAGGTTGCAGGCATCTTTGAGCTAAGTTTCAATCTTCTGCGTCAGAATCGGACATGATTACGACTTTTCTAAAAAGTGATCCTTTAACATTTCTGTGCAGTGTAAGTATATGCCGTCATTCTACTCTAAATTGTTCTGGTCGCACATGTCTATAACGTGTGTAACCGTTTGTGGTGATTGATGAGCTGTCGTATAATGAAGCAGTCATCGGACATTCCATCGGTTTGTGCGCAATATGTTAAATTCAAGTATTTTGAGGTTTAACTGATAGTCTCTCAACCTGCCATGAACCCTCTGCATGAGTTCCTGCATTTAGTTACATTTTTCTGGAGCTGCGAATTCTCTATATGGATCAGCAATATCTAAAAGTGTTCTGAGGCGACATTCATTGTTAGGTGGGCCTCTATCATAATTTATAAACATTGTGCATTAAGAGACTTATGAAACTCCCTTGATCTACACTTAAAGCTAATTTCAAACTATATGACTTCATGCTGATACGAATGACTAACCGATATCCATCTTCTTGGTAGTCTTTAATCCAACCACGAATTGGATTGAGATTTCGAAGTCCAGAGTCTTTTTCGCAAGGAACAGCTTACAAATCTTCGGAACTACTTTGAAAATCAAAACCTGCACCCTCAACTAATTATTACAGAATCGCAGTATGCAAAATCCACATTTAGTACTAGAAATGACCTCTCCGGTCTCCAAAAAGATGATATTACGCATTCATAAATAATATTCCGTAATTCACAACACATTAACTTCAATGGTTTTGGTTTTAATCTACAGTTACCAACATTAGAATGGTTATCCTTTTTGGTAACCGTTATTATCTGGATTTCCCAGTCTGTATGGTTGCTTCGTTGAAGTCACTAATTACAGCGTCATGTTCGCATTCATTTCCGTAGTGATGTAGGTTCAAATTTGAATTCAACTACAGTTTTCAAATAGAAAGAAGAAATATAACGGTTGGGCGCCCATTACTACATGAAGTCGTCTCTTCGAAAGGAACAAATACTCATGATGATCCACAGCTGTAAATATTAAATAAACAGATGTTAATTCGCAATTTGTGAAAACTACTGACTTGAGCTGCACTTCTAAAGGTGAAAGTTTGTGCTAGACCGGCACTCGAACTCGGATTTCCCGGTATTTGCTAGCGGTTTGTTTGATATGTGTGTAAGGCAGGCTGTCGATGATGTGGAATGGTGACGATACATGGCAAGAAGCAGTAACGGAACTTCATCTGCTGAACAAAGCTCTAGCACCGTACAGTACACATGATTTATCCGAGTGGCTGTCAAATCCAGTACGTGCTGTATTTCTGTCATTGCTGAAAAATATGGATATAAGTGCCCATTGCGACATCTATGCATTACATCGTAGTCGATAACATCATATAATATAGTAGTCCATGATGCCTTCTTTCTACATTACTCTTAAATTTTGTTTTATGCCCGTACGTAAAAATAGCTGATCATTCTGACTTCCCCTTTTTCATGTTCTGTATTATTTAATGAACGATTCGCATTCGCAACCCGACGCTGAGTCCTGGAGTCAAATTATTTAATGCAATTGACAAGAAAAGGAAGTAAAGGAATATGATTATGACTCCAGCCCACCAACTGCGTTCCTGCGTTGCAGCCACCACATTGGTAGTATCCTCGAGTACTGTGTGCAGAAGGCTTGAAGAAGATGCTATGCATTGCGAGGCCAGCAACCTCGTGTGTACCACACACAGATCATCACAAGAGGGAGTGTTTGTAGCGGGCACGCCGACACGTACACGAGAATGCAGATCAGTAAGAGACCATTCTCTTCACGGATGAGTCCTGGTTTAGCTTGCAAAGTGACAAGATACGTGTTTTGATTAGGGGAGAAGCCGGAACCCGTTACCATCCATCAAACATCCGTGATACGGATGTCTTGGGGGCTATGAAGTACCTGTTTGTACTGTCGTATCGCTTTAGTCGCTCACACTCACGACGTCTTCCGACGTCTTACTACGACCCCACAGATTTTTATAAATCACTTTCTTATAAGGGCCACTATCTGAAAAGAACACATTTTAGCATAGGAAGAGTCCTTCTCGTTTTCCCTTAAGAGAATTCCTTGCTCTGCCGATAGAACAGTTAGGGTTGAATGGCTTTCTGTGGGAGCAGTCGGTATACGAAAACAGTTGGCATTGTTGCGCTTTGTGTAATCATACTACTCGGTGGAATTAATTATGTATCAGCGCACATTCCGGTGCAGAGTGAAAATTTCATTTTGTGTGAATACTTTTACTGCCAAGGTAAACGGTAATATTACTGTAAACACCTTTCAGTCATGAAAGGCCCCATTTTCTGTCGTGTATGCAGCACATGCAATATCAAATTCATTTTGTATGTAGTGAACAAAGCAAAGATGACTAACAGCAGTTAAGAAGTGCAAAATGTTTATACACTGCTCGATGAAACAAAACGTGAACTACCTAGACGACATCGTCGGATGTCAATATAAACTTTTACATGTCTGCACTGCTGTTTGGTGTGTAAATGGCTAGAGTTGCCATTCTGTGACTCACAGAATGGCCACCAGTGGGAATTACTGTTACTTGTGCTACGAGCTGTAGGGTCCTTTTTACTGTTATGTCATAACTGCCTTTTTGGCGTAAATTAAAGCCATTTCATATGACTACCGACGAGATTAGGTGAGAAAATCACACTTACTAAAATATTCCAGGTTATTACTATGTACTCTAATTAATTTCTTAGAGAAACTTGAAATTTCTTCGCCGTCTGCAGAGGAAAATTAGTGACCTTATAGTTTTTATGAATGTTCGAATCACACCTCTTTTCGCAACTGCCCACAGCAAAAATTTGTTACCGTGTTCCTTCATTCAGAAGCTCGATATAGCATGTTTTCAAGTTTACTAGAATGTCCAGTTGTCTGTCGCTGTACTCGTCTGTTGATGTTGTCCAACGATGGAAAACTAGTACAAATCTTCTCCTACACCGTCTCTAATTATTACGATGTCGACGGGACGTTAAAATCTAATCTTCCTTGTTATTTTTTTCTTCTGCAATTGTCCTTATTCCGCCATCCTTTTTTCACCATTTCATTTCGGTGGCACCCGAATGGAAATATGCAAAACTACATAGTATCCAATAAATTCCAACACTTTTAGCATCCACTCTCCTCCTCAAGTATTATCAAATTCAAATGTTCAAATGTTTAAGCTTATGGGACTTAACTACGGGGTCATCAGTCCCTAAACTTACAAACTACTTATGAACTACTTACGAACGAGGACGGCACAAATATCCATGCCCGAGGGGGGATTCGAACCCCCGACCGTAGTGGCCGTGCAGACCGTGACTGGAGCGCCTCAGTCCCCTCGGCCACCGCGGCCGGCTGAAAGGCCGTCCTTTCGAATGCGAGTCCAGTGATTAGGGGATTACGTCAGTAGTATGTAGATAAGTTAAAAATTTTGATCGGATTGGAGCCGCTCCAGGATAGTTCAAATGTATAAACGTTTGTAATCCTAAGGGACGAAACCGCTAAGGTCATCGGTCTCTAGACTTACAAAATACTTAAATGGGGACGTGTGCGATACGCATACTCTGGTGTGCCTAAGATACTCAAGATAAACAAGTAAAATTTTGTGTGGTGATTAGCAATACTACAAGCTACTTTAACTTCACTTTTCAAAATTTTAATACATCTTCAATTATTTACGTTTCTTTTCCTCATAACCTATTAAACCAATCACTGCCAAAATTTCTCTGTATTATGTTTACACCCATACAAATAATTATACATAGGCAGTTTTGAATACCTTTGCTAGATATTTGTTAACAATATTTTTTCAATTAATTATCTATATATATCAGCTTAAACGAAACATTTCAGTATTTAGCTCCGTGCGTTTGTTTGTTGCACTATGAGAAATGTATGGACCAAAAGAAAAATGTTCAAAAGTTTGTGAAGCTTAAGGGACTTAACTGCGGGGTCATCAGTCCCTAAACTTACAAACTACTTTTGAACTAACTTATTCTAAAGACAACACAAACATCCATGCCCGAGACAGGATTCGAACCTCCCGAAGCGGGAGGCCGAGGGCTGCGTAATGTGGTGCTCGAGGCCGCTCGGCTACTCCCGTGCGGCTTGGAACCAAATATGAAGGCACAGATTTACTGAAGAAGAGGTACATATGTGTCAGAATATGTAGTTTCCACGAAAATGAATTTAAAGATTAAAGTCATATTTCTGAAATTATACTTCTCAGAATGTTCCAACACAGTACTCAAGAACTTCTCTGCTCTTAAGACTCGTCCTGTAACAACTTTGCTTTTGCTTTGTTTCTTTTACAAGGTCCTGCATAGACATTTCACCTCTTGCCACACGATGAGGCCCATTTTCTTAAAAATGGGTATAGTGAATGCATCATCTCTGAAGGTTGAAAGCAGTAACAATTTCACTGGCCGTATGTTCCCACCATTAGAAAGAATCACAGCATCATATGTAGCAAGCTTAACAACTGTAGATGATGACAATGTTGTCTTGGGATATCTCGTTCAGAGACGCATTCGGATT
The DNA here is from genome assembly GCA_026315105.1 of Locusta migratoria. Taxonomy (NCBI): domain Eukaryota; kingdom Metazoa; phylum Arthropoda; class Insecta; order Orthoptera; family Acrididae; genus Locusta; species Locusta migratoria. Next base: position 590,683,303 of record CM048755.1, on the reverse strand, counting down.
GCGTGTTTTGTCATGAGCACACTTCGTTAGTAGGTCAGGAGTTGCCTAAATGTGGGCTTGACAGCATTCATGATACGTTCAGGAATGCATTTCTTGTGGGTGGAGGAATTGTTATTCCTCTGGGCCTGTCGTCAATTATTAATTATTCATCACCGTGAACCTATGATATGGTAGTGACATATTCACTATCCCACACAGCAAATTTCTTCCTTCCCCTCCCACGCTAATATAGCTTAGACCATATGACAGTCACAATATTGATTCATTGAAGGATTTATGTTTCTAGGGGACAAATCAAAACAAATACTTACACATGGCAGAGCTGCCGATAATAAGCTGATCGTGATCGCCAGAAAGACCAGAGTAATACATCAAAGCCGTCTTGTCGTTTTGTTTAAAGATTTGTTGCTCCACGCACATAATAATTATGAACATCCGACTAAAGGCAACAGAAAACGTTGTGACTGGGGGCGTAGACGAAAAACATCAAGCAACGTATTTATCCCCCCTTCCCCACCCACCCTCATATTCAGTGCGATTTAGAAGGTGAAACTTTGGGATATAGTTGTCATTAGATTTCACTGTTAAAAGCATCGAAAACAAAACAAAACAAAACAAATAAAAAAATTTTTTTGGTAGTTTAGCACACATTACCCTCTTAAACAAATCTTTGATAACGACAACACATACATCCATGCACGATGGAGGACTCGAATCTCCGGCGGGAGCGGATGCGCAATCTGGCGTCCCAGACGGTTCGTCTACTCCCGGGCAGCTACGATAGTTGGTGCACGTTTGTCGACACTGTACCCAGAGAGTGTACCGCTCAGTTCAACTTCCTAGTAGGGTGGGGCCGTGGGTTCTAATCCCGCTCTGGCACTAATTCTCAACTTTTCTGTTTCACATAATTCCATGTTACTGGCAATTGACTTCTTTAATTCACAAGTGTCTTAATACTAATTTTGTTGAATCTGAATTCAAAATTAATTTTTGCACGTAGATAAGCGTAATGTAATGCATTTTTTAACTTATACTTCTTTTGGTATAAATAGATTTCAATGTTGTTCATACATGATAGTCAAAGTGATAACTGTGTTAGTACGGGTAAAGTATGTTTAGCAGTATATTCCTGCAACCGCGGTTAATAAGTAAATAATGCACTGATTATGGGCTCGATGGCTTTAATTTGTGCCGATCGGACTTACGAAGTGTGATTATCAAGACATCGGAATCCGGGGAACTGGTATCAGCGTGGCGGCGTCTGGCAGTTGTCTGGGCGATATAAGTGGCCAGGCTCGCCGGCGGCCGTGTGTTTACAAACAGTGGTGTACGTGTTTGGCGATAGGCCTCATCTCCCGATATTTCTCTCTATTGCCCATTGATGTGGTGCCAGGGGTGCTGGACGCGGTCTCGAGTTGGCACTCGAGTGTTCTGGCATGCGACTTATTGAATGGCCCCGCTCTGCGTGCACTCGCCAAGGGATTCGCTGCCACCTCACGCATTCCTCCGCCTTCGGTTTGAAGCAGCGCCTTGCCAGTGCGCGATTGTTTGTTTACAAGATTACTAATTTCTTTGCCTAGCTCGTCTAAATACAGCGTTAGGGCCTGTTTGCCGTGCACGACTGTTCCATGTAATGCCAGTGGGAATTCAATTAAGTCAACGGAGAAATTTAAAAATTCGTGCCAGGCCTGGATTCGAACCCGGGTCTTCTGCTTACTAGGCCGTCGCGTTCATCACTACACCACCTGACATAGCCTAGCAAGCTTCCAGCCAGACACAAATATTCAAATCAACCACACACTACTTGTCTACTGCCTATTTGCTCGTTACTTGCGACACTTCGCCGTTCCCGTAAGAGTTTATATTATAGTGCCTGTTCTTTCTCCAATTCAGATACACGCCAGGCTCGAACACGTATGGAAATGGCAGAACGCCGCGAGTAGTTAGTAAAGTGAAGGAGCGCCACGTTACGGATCGCGCGGCCTCCTGCGTCGGAGTTTCGAATCGTCCCTCGGGCATGAATGTGTTTGTTGTACTTAGGTTAGTTTAACTTAGTTTAAGTAGTTTTTAAGACCAGGGACTGATGACCAACGTAGTTTGGTCCCGTAGAATTACAAACATTTGAACATTTTTGAAAGTGAAGGAAGGAAAGAAAATTAGGGTTTAACATCCTGTCGACAGTGTGGTCATTACAGATGGAGCACAAGCTTTGATTATTTTGCTAAAGCTTTGGGAATGAAATTTGCCGTGCTTATTCAAAGGAACCATCTTGACATTTGCCTGGAGCGGTTTAGGAAAATTGCGAAAAATCTGGATGGACGGAAGATTTTAACCGCCAACCTGAATGCGAATCCAGAGTGCTAACCACTGCGCCACCTCACTCGGTGACGCGCTGCAGTAACCCTGGATTAGTGGCACCAAATATTATATTTCATTTAATTTTTGTATTTTATTTCTTTATTTTTATTATTTTATTATTTATTTATTTATTTATTTTGGTCTCATGTAGCAATTCTGGGCGTATAGATTTCACAGTTTACAGAACGACTCATGGTACTAATAAAAACTGGCAGTAAATTTTGATTATTGACATTTAGTTCGTAAGTTAAGTTCAGAAGGGTGGAAAATATTTCTAATGAAATGGAGATAATGTCAGTAGTTTTATTTTATTTATTTTTATTCTGTTTTCATTCCGCAAGATACATTTTTGTAACCTCCATAATAAATAAACTTCCCGAAGTTTGGACAGCGACTCTCCCTCTTACAGATTTCAAATAAAATTAAAATTTTGTAAATACATTTTATAGCGTCTGTGTTCCTATTTCGTATTGTGGAAACAGCTGAATCAGATAGTTATGGTTGCTAGTGGGAACGGATTTTCACATGTCTTGGATATAGTAACAAGTTGGACTAAAGCTCAGACATATAATAACTAAAGTTCCAAAAGTTTATTTCTGCTAATGTGTTCAAATGATTTTCTAATATCACCATTTTATCGTGTAATCTGCAGGGGAAATTAGTAAAATCCGAACTCAGATTCATTCATCAAAATTATTGGCAGAAGGATCAATATCCACAGTTAAACAGCAGCTTATTTTGATATACAATTTTTGTGCTCTTAGCAACTGTAACCGCCGCAGTGTCCACAACTTCTGATATGCATCCATGCCTGAAGGATATTTGCATTTCTACGTCGATAAACACGGATATTGCATTCCTCATAAGTGGTTCGGAGGTGAGTCATTCTACACAGAGATCTACATCAGCTTGGAAAAGTGAAGAATGTAACAGGCGACGTTCTTTATTAAACCATTCCATATTCACCTTAAATGGAATAACGGAACAACAGAACATCTCCTGATTATCAGTATCCAGTGTATTAAAAATTTCACCAGAACGTTCAGTAATTAAATTAAAACTGGTCGTTTACTTTCCGAGAAAGATATCATCATAAGGAATCCTCATCATTAAGCTTCCTTTTGTTTTTGGATGAGATTAAAATTATTCCTCTAATCAGATGTAAAGGCAGTTGAGACAATTACCACGTTCTCCCGCATGTTGGCAACCGATGTGAAGGTCGTTAGAGACGGAGCACAACCTCGGATTGTTTTTGTTAGGAATGGAGATGAAAATCGGACGTGCCCTCTAAAAGGAACCACCCTGGCTTTTTCTTGGAGTGATTTAGGGATATCACGGGAAACCTAAAACTGGATAAACGGGGGTTGGTTTGAGTCACTGTCCTCGCCGGCCGCGGTGGCCGAGGGGACTGAGGCACTTCAGTCACGGTCTGCACGGCCACTACGGTCGGGGGTTCGAATCCCCCCTCGGGCATGGATATTTGTGCCGTCTTTAGTATAAGGTAGTTGATAAGTAGTTTGTAAGTTTAGGGACTGATAATCCCATAGTTAAGTCCCATAAGCTTAACAAACATTTGAACATTTTCACTGTCCTCCAGGATGTGATTCTAACCACTGCGCTGATATCCAGAATGGATATAAAATGCAGACTGGCAATGGGAAGAAAGGCATTTCTGAAGATGACCTATTTGTTGACATCGACTATTAATTTGGGTGTTAGGAAGTCTTGTCTTAGTCCGGAGGGTATTCTTGTACGGGATTGAACTTTGGATGATAAGAAGTTCAAACAGGAAGAGAATAAAAGCGTTTGAAATCTGGTGCTACAGAAGAATGCAGAATATTAGTTGCGTAGATCGTTAACTAATGAAGAGGTAGTGAACAGAATTTGGCAGAAAAGAAAGTTGTGGCGTATTTTGAGGAAATGAGGAATCGATTGATCGGACACGTTCTGAGACATAAAGGAATTGTTAGTTTAGTATTTGGGGGGGGGGGGGGGGCAGTGGATGGGAGGAAAGTGTCGAAGTAAAAAATTGCAGAGCGATACCAAATGACACATACAGTAAGCAGCCGGTTCGGTTGCCGTTTTCATTCAGCGATAAAAGAGGCTTACACAGGAGAGAGTAGCATGCAGAGTACTTTCAAATCAGTCTTCGGATTGAAGACAATGTCATCAAGAACTGCCACTTGCGGTACTTTGGAAAAAAAAATGTTTTGAGCAAATGTTTATATTTCTCATATCAGATGTAGTTTTTAGGAAAAGTCTTATGGTAGATTTCGCGTTGGTTTCCCTGACAGAGGAGCTTCATGGCACTTACGTAATGAAGATGGAGGCTGATAACTTCATAAGAAGAGCTAAAATATTATGACATTTGTCCAACGTCAGGTTGAATGCTGCCTGGATGGATTGTGAGAACGTCAGGCAGTGAGGATGTGGAGGAGAAACGAATGGGGACTCATACTATGGACGATAAGAGAAGTAAATGGCGAACTCCAGTTCATTAAAAAGGATCTGATGATGGACAGAGTGCTGTAGTTCAGCCCATGAGAACCAGCATCTCGGAAACGGCGCAACTGATTGGCTGTTCCCTTGCTACTGTTGTCACCAACTGTTGGAAATGGTAGAAGGATTTCTATAAGGTTTTGCACGTCGACGCGTCATCTAAAAATGTGGAGATAAAACCCTTGCTAACTTTTTAAAACAGGACAGGTGGAAGATCTGATAGCTGAGTATAACGCTGTTGCGCACAAAACTGATGTGGAGCACTTCATTCAGCGCATATTGTTGAAATAGAGCTCCACAACAGACAACTTCCAAGTTAGAAAGGGACCGTTGATCCACGGAAACATGTCATCTGGCCGAATGTATCATTTTCTTGTTACACCTAATCGATGTTCGTGATCGAATACTCAGTCATAAAGGCAAAAAGCTTCTCGAAAAATTCTCTGGATTGATGTTAGCTGTGAACTATGTGAGCATTAATGAGAACTACCTGTACCCCTTCATCATTGATTTCTTCCGCTTCGACTATGGCACCTTTTAGTAGGGTGTTTGCCGGTGTCACACGGCAAAATGCTGCTGCTATTGTTCGAGAGGATAATAATGTATTCACGTTCATGCTTTGAACATCAAATTAGTCTAATCCAAACCCGCTGGAATTCGTGTGGGATGCTATCGAGTGCCCACAAATCATCGGCCTATAAGTTATGGTAATATCGTGATGTGTGGGTAAACATCTGATACTACGTAACCTACCGAGCACTTGTCGAATCTGTGCCACTCAAAATCACTACTGTCTGCGTTCGAGAGGTAGATGAACACACTATTTAACCGGTGGTCTTAATGCTGTGGCTCATTGTTTCTGTATTGCTACTTTCAAAATAGAATACCCCGTCAAAACACCATAATTTTTCCTGTAGACACACCTAACAGAATTAAATTACATCATTATAATACTTTTATGTGCATATCCGTCAGCAACAACAAATAAGTTTCGTTTAATAATTGGTAAAATTTTTAGCATTTATAATTTGGTATCTTACATAGGTCAAATTCTCTTGATGCAAAATACAGTCGTGGAGCACAAATTCCACCCTGGTATCAAGCCTGATAAAATTAGTACACATTTTTACCACCAATTATATATAAACAGTAAACGAGACTCATTAATACAATACAGTTTAAAGTAAAAGTGCATATTAAAATTATAATAAAACGTAACTATTTGTACCATCAACATACCACACACACACACACACACACACACACACACACACACACACACACACACATATATATATATATATATATATATATATATATATATATATATATATATATATATTATGAAACTTGAAAGAGGGCACCTTAGTCCCAAATGAAGCATGCTGACGTCAACTGTGTAAGAACTGTAACAGCTGCGTCAGTACGAACGCAACCTCCAACATGGAGGTCGAGATGTTTTAAGTAATTCAATTGTTTTTAAGTTGTTAACTTTAACTGCAACTTGTACAATTGGCTTTTAACGTGACATGTATGTTATTGTAACTGGTTCTTTTGTATTTATTTTAGCACTGATAATGACGACACAGTGGTCGAAATCTAGATCTGCAAATAAATAAATATTTTTACGACTGAGTGCTGAAAAAATTTCCACACCGCAAAATACGAAATTTGGTTATAATCTCCTGCAGTGAAGGAAGAGAATTCTTTAATTTATGTAAACTTATACTTGCGTAAAACTACGGATAGTAAGTCCAAATGATTTGACGAGTAATCAGTACAAGCCCTCTTAACCATTTATGACCCTCCAAGGTTGCACCAGCACGCTCTTTATGTAGTGCTCTTCCAAGAAACAATATCCGATCCTCCCAGAGGATCGTTGTTGCTATGCGTTTGAACACCAACGTACGTATTGCTTGTGTCATTGTATGCAAAACAGCTGCTGTAGCTGAGACCGTATGAATAGTAAAGAGGAGTGACAGAAGCTACGACACGTTAATCTTTTTGAAGAGCATTTGTAGCCATATACGGAATGCAACTCCGGCTGCGAGAGACGCTTGGAGGTGTCAGGGATTAATTTTAAATTAGTTATAAAGCTTATTTCATCATTTATGGTTTCAGATGTATGTTCTGGTTTCACGTGTTTTACCTCTCACCGACATCGAATTGATAGAAAATCGGAAATCAACAACTAACTTAGTTCGGTTTATTTAGAAGGAGGAATTATCACTACCCTAACTGACGGAAGTATCTTTAGACGTACCAAACATAATTTAGAAGAATTTATAATTCAAGATATTTTGACCAGGATCTCAACAGCTCATGTCCAGAGTACGGATGAAAGAAGGATGATTGTAGGTAGACGTCAAAATTTGATGGTGTGATCCCTGGAAGCGGAACATAGCTCACAATGGACAAGGCTACTGCGCGATATCGACTATAGACTACCAAAGGAACCATCCCGTCAGTCGTCTCAAAAATTTTGTTTGCAATCACGGTTTGTCAAAATCATGATTTTCCACGGGGTACCTTACATCCGTTCTTCTAGTGTGCACCTCCACCTTCTTTATTCTTCCACCACCTAACTAGAGCGGTGCCGATCTGGCAATGTTTCCGCCGTTAAAATCTGTTGCAATCAAATTTATTCAACGCCTTTTTCGTATGCACATGTGGCACGTTATTTCAGGTAATCTGCTCTAAGCAGGTAAAGTTTTAATTAAGTCATCGGAGCCTAAATTGGGAAAATTCTTTGCAAGCCAACTGACTTTAAGATATGAAGTACCAAGATATTTATTAAATCGTTATATCATGATCAGTTTCGACAATACTATGTTGCAACTAGAAATGATCACGAACTAACACTTCATATTCGAGAAACAAAATTTGTAAAACATCCGGAAGGGCCGGACCTTAATCGGCTGAAGATGTCTCTGTATTAACAGAGACAAATTAACTGATGAAATATTAATCTGATCTGGGCATATTCAGATATCTACAGCCGATCAAGGTACGGCCCTTAAAATGTTCTAAAAATGTGTTTCACGAATAGGGAGTGGTATTTGCTGTACATTCAATAAGGGTAACATAGTATTGCCGAAAAACTGGTCTTGATATAATAATAAATAACTTTTTAATATTGCGATCTTCGCTTTGGGATTTCATATCTAGAATTCAGTTGATTTATAAAGTATCTGTGATCGCTCTCCTTACCGGCCATGTCGGTACGTAATAACATTATGTGCTGACCAACTGTTCGTTCTCTTTTATTCCATAATTATATGTTGGGTTGTTGGGAGACGAGGTCTTGATTCAATGTTTCATGCCTTACCTCAATGTAATTGGTGAATAATTTACACATTCAGTTTTGAAACTAAAACTCAGTCAGATAAGCCTAACTGTATGATTATTCAGTCACTTGGCGGGAAATTATAATCTAAATCCACAAATTCCATTGACAAATCCAATAATTATAGTGCTGGTGATACGTGCATTAAATAACATTGCCCGTAGGTCGAAAGCAGTGCACTTTCGACAGGGCTACGATAGCACCAATCTCAACCAAGAATCCTAATCTAAGATTACATCCCTTTTCAATGTATTTTTGTATACTGCGAACCATAATTAACACGGATTTTACACGTGTATTGTTGAAAACGTAAACTGCATAACCCACATGGTAGACCTGCTAAAAAGTTTCGAGACTTCTACAACTGTCATAATAATAATTGCTAAATTGCCGGCCGCGGTGGCCGAGGTGACTGAGGCGCTCCAGTCACGGTCAGCACGGCCACTACGGTCGGGGGTTCGAATCCCCCCTCGGGCATGGATATTTGTGCCGTCCTAGTTCGTAAGTAGTTCATAAGTATCAATTAATATGAATAAACAATCCCTGAGACGGCTTTACGTCTCAAATATGTCAAAGACATTATTGATAGATGTGAAGCATTGAATTAAAATTTGTGGTGCGGCAGGGAATCGAACCCGGACCTCCATGCTTACTAGGCAGACGTCTTAACCGTTAGACTACCACACCACTAACGATTAGTTTGTAAGTTTAGGGACTGATGACCCCATAGTTACGTCCCATAAGCTTAACAAACATTTGAACATTTTTTTTGAATTGCTAAATTTGGGGATTTACATGTTGGATCCTTGATGATGTTTTAGACTTTCAGGAATGATGATATGTATCAATTTGAGAGACGGTAGCCTGATTTCGGAAACGACCGAGACGAAACTTGTAAGCGAAAATCATTCTGATACGCCTGACAGTGCAATATGTGTACCGATACTGTTTGTAGATAAGATTACATCGTCTTAAAATATGCTACTCGTTTAATATCATTGGACGTTGTTCCAACATGATGGAGCCACACCTCACATTGGACTGACTGTTCGTGAATACTTGAGTAATAAAATCGCTGAAAAGTGGATAGCAAGAGAAAGTCTTGTTTCGTGACCAGCGCATCCACTTGACTTTATCCCACTACATTTCTTTTTGAGGATCCATGTACCAAGTGTTGTGTGACAGACACCTTTCGAGAGTGTAGTTGAGAATTCTCGTTGCCTGAGACGATTTTCAAACTACACCGGGAATATGAGAATGAGTAAAATAGAACTTTGTGTGAAGATGTCATGTTTAAATTAACTGTGGGTGACACCATTCTTAAAAACTGTGGCAAATGTGTAGCTTGTCAAACTTGTCTAGGTAAAAGGACTACATTATTACAATAGAGCAGGATTTTCCATAAAGTTACGATTGCCGTTACCAGTCTACTAACAAAGGAAATTGTTTGGAGACACTGTGGAATGTTCAGCGGGAGTAATAGCTTCAGATTGATACATTTTCCTGTCTCTTGAGTCACACATGTACATCTTACAAGAATCTCTATCAGCATCTAGGAATACCAACAACCACCCGACAGTATATATATTCACTTTCGAAATTTTAATGATACAACTAAGTTTGAGAATAACGTAAATATTCAAAATTACAACACCAGAAGGAAAAAAGATCTACACTATCCTTTAAAGAATCTACCACTGACATACAAAATAAAATACGCACATGCAGCTATAAAACACTTAGAGTATCTGCCAACGAAGAAATATATAAATAAAGGGCTGACACGAGGCAGAAGTATTTTCTAATGTGGATTATTATTGATTCTGCGTAATAGCTCCTACCATTTCATTCAGGTTTCTTGAAGAAAAATAGTCATTCGGACAGAAATGGAAAAGTCATTGAAAAAGTAAGTGTTCAGAATTTCGCCATATCTTTTTGTATATATCTAAAAATCCTGTGTCACAATGTTTGTACACAATGAAATCCGAAACTACTCAACTGATGTCAATGAAATTTTGCACCGAGTGTGTGATTTGGTCCAACTTAAAAGATATTTTTTAATCTCAATTTGATAACCTCAATATTATTTTTATTGCAGACTAGCTGTGTATCCGGCGTTGCCCGGGTGTTTATTCATCCTACACTCTGGTAGTCCACCTCCTCCCCCCCCTCTACATCCATCTCTTTCTCTCCCATCTCTCTGTTCGTTTTCACCTTTCTCTCTCTCGGCAAAGTTTTCTGCAAGGTACCCTCTGTCATGTACCATACAAACATTTATGTACCCAGTGATATTCCTCTGGGTTTAAAGGTCATGTGTGCAAAAATTCAGAAACATTGGAGCAAAACTATACATTTTATAAAATCCTGTAAGTACCCTCCACCATGCAGCGAATGACATTTTATAACGACAGTGACATTCCCCTTGTTTAAGGTAGAGTGTGCAAAATTTCATCATTATCGGAACAAAACTATAGATTCCTATGCACTAGAAACGCAGGGTCACATTGAAAAGCGCACTTTGTTGTTCTCAAATACTCCAGTTTTATTTCATACAATACTTGTTCTGAGAATAACGAAAACAACAAAAAAAGGATCTGTGAAATCGGTCGAGCCGTTCTCACGATATGGCGCGACCAAGGTATTTAGGGATCCATTTTTATGTTGCAAAGTACCTTCCCCAAGCGTGTGAAATTTCATGAAGATTGGAATGAAACTGTATATTTCGTGAGTCTGTGGGAGAAGTATGCTCCACTATGTACCCAAAACAAAATAGTTTCTTAGCTAACGTGTTTCACCAATAAACTACATTATTGCCAAATTTCAGCTTCATAGGTGAAGTAGTTTTCGAGATTTCGTATTTAGTCAGCTTTTATATACATAGAGATTAAGAAAACTGATTCCTTAATTTTAGATGCAAGAGAATTAAGGGAGACTTGCAGACAAAAATAAATAGTTACTTTCAAATCTTTCATGCTAACTTTATTTGATACAAGGTCATGCCTAATGCGACAGTTTCATGGCATCTACAGTGAAACTGTTGCCAGCGGTAGATTTCTTTTTGTTTCATCATTTTGTTGGGAGGGGGTTCAGTTACAAAACGCTTCATAAACGTCCGAAATTACATGGAAACTTTGTTGCAGATCCCTAACTACTCCCATTTTCCAATAACTGACGCATAAATCTGGGTATTCTCACGCGGTGGCCTCTCATAATTTATGACGTCATATCTCCTGAGCGATGTGTCGCGCTCTTTTGTTTTTGGGCCAGGAACCTTCGTGGGCGTACGGTGAACAGTTTACCAAAGTTTCATTGCAATCGAATGAATGGTTTATCAACACATGGAGGACATATAGATTATATGTTTTATCTAGGTTGGGTGAAAGCGCTGTTGATCAACTTGAAGCATGGGCAAGCGGCTAAGTTCTCGGTTGGGGAGATAAAGGTCAGTGGTTCGAAACTCGATGGAATTATGGATTTTTTCACTTTGAGATTTAACCTAGCCTTCACCTCTCTACGACATGTGGAGACACCAGACACGTGCTTCTGATCCCAAGTTAAACTGTTCCCGGTAGGATAACTGGAGTAAGTTAGGGACATGTTAGGCGCCGCCGTGGCTTCCAATCGAAAGATTTCCATCAGTTCTCTGAGACACACAAACTTATTATTACATACTAATTAGGACTTTACCTTGATGCTAAAATTTATTTCACATTACAGTTGTTTTTTTTTTTTCAAATGTAAATAAGGCATAAACGTGCTTTTTAAATTTCTAGTGCATTAACATTTTAATCTAATTTTTCTGCGTATTATCTCTCTCTCTTATATATATATATATGGGGGGCTTTATGTATGTGGGTGCGTTAGTCTCGCTTAAAACTCAGAAATGGCTTCACCGATTTGGCTAATATGTTTTATTTATTTTTATTTCACTTTGATACAAGGGTCTTGTTGGAAAAAAGAAGGGAAAACCACAAAGAAACAGGTGAAGAATTTTTAAAAAAGTCGAAAATTGTAATTTTGTAAGAGGGGCATCGCACATCAAATTAGATTTGTAATTAATGCGCTGCCATACCTTTTAACCGACAGACATAAAATTTTGCACAATTTACATTCAAAAGAGGAGGTGCGTGGCGGAGGTACTTTCCAACACACTTCGTCACCTAGCTAAACGTCTATTCCTATTTTGATGAAATTTTGCACACTTGATCTCCAAACGAAGAGAATCATCAGCGTCTACGTAAGCTTTCGCACGACACATCGTGGAGGGCAGCTTATTTCAGACTTTGACACCGTCTGACCAGGTAGTATCAATTTGGCAGGTATTGTAATTTTTCATATACAGCGGTGGAAGGGGATGAACAGAGAGAGGAGGAGATTGCCAGAGAGTGGTGGGGGGAGGGGTAATGGCAGAGGGGGTGGATAGAGTGAGGTAGAAGTAGAGAGACGACGAGGCAGAGATAGAGACAAAGAGGAAACGGAAAGAGATGGGAGGGAGGACTAACTGAATACGGGAATAAATAAAGACCCAAGCAACGTCGGTTTTTCAGGTAGCTATTGCGGTGAGAAGCCTAAGAGGACAAGGAGGGATGAAACAGGCGTAGCGATAGAGGAAGTGATTGGCAGAGAGGTCGAGGAAAGCAGTGTACTACGGTCGGGGATTCGAATCCCCCCTCGGGCATGGATATTTGTGCCGTCCTTAGGATAAGCTAGTTGATAAGTAGTTTGTAAGTTTAGGGACTGATGACCCCGTAGTTAAGTCCCATAAGCTATAGAAACATTTGAACATTTTAAAATAGGAAAAAAAAATCAAATTTGAATTTGATTTGAAAGCAGTGTATTATGTTTATACAATTTTCATGCGTATTTACCAATTGCGACGCATTGACAGGTGTGGTGTCGCACAAGTACAAAGTGCGCGCCACCTACTTTCGCCGCGCGCCGCCATGCACACACGGCGCGGCGTTCTCACGACAGCCACGAGCGCCCTCTGCTGCAACCCCGCTCGTGGCCACCACGGAAAGACATCGGTCACTTGGGACTGAGTTAGCAACCAGTTAGGACCTTCGTAATCAGATAGGCACCAGTGAAGACTTTGCTATCGTACAGGCACTAGGCAGGCCTCTAACAACTATGTATCAACATTCTGCAGTACTATGTAAAAGTTAAGTATTGTTACATTCTTTGCAATATATATATCTTTCTAATTTACTCTAGTGTTTATAGTTTCTGGCTGCTCCCCTCCGTACCTGCACCAGCGTGCTATCTATATTCCTGTGTCGGCCTCATTCCACTCGGCCACCGACACCTACGACGAGGCTGGGACACAAAAGCGGCGACGAAGTTGGGACACATAAACAGGTTTGATAGTATACATAGGGGAAAGTCGGGTAAGATAGCGACATTAAGGTATATTATATATTTGCTGGTCGTTACGTTGATATCAGATACTTGATTTATGGAAAAAAATTTACTTAATGAATCTCCTTTGTAATTAAACTCTTAAACGTTTCCTAGGACTGAAGATTTTTTTAGCTAGGCCTGTTTTTGTTGGTGGTTGTACTATTCGTCAACGTGCCCTTCTGGTAGGGTAAGATGACGAAATGAACATTCTATTTAGAAAACAAATACTTCTGTTGATGCTTATCTACTTATCAAAACAGACACAAACGTAACATTTCTCCTTTGCATCCTTGTAATTTAAGCCCGTACACTACGCAGATCCAACTTCATCAACAAGTTTTTATTTTTTATTTTTTTATTTTATTTTTTACATAGTGACCTAAAGTAGCTTCAGAGAAGCTGAACTACCCAGCAGCGCCTTTAACAGGCATAGCATTTCTTACACGCTGCATTGCCTCTTTCAATAATTCCTTGCTCCATTTCTGTCACCCTGACTTCCTTATGAGCTGCATAATTCGTCATCTTAACCGCAGTCAACATTTTATATTCAGACTTATACATTCACACAGTCTTACACAATAAATTCATTAAACCATTATTAAAACACCAGTAAATCCACAAGGTTTAAGAGGAATCAACTCATATTCATTAATGCAGAAGCATTACTTGCATGAAGCTTAAACCGCAGGAAAATTGTTACAAAAACAGCGTCAACTTCTGAGCCTCTGTTGTCAACAAAGCATAATGACGAAGCGGTTCTATTTCAACACACATGCTTGCAATACTGTAGTGGACGTTGCACAATCTGTAGAGTTATCGGAGAAATTGAAAATTTGTCATCTTAGACTTCTCGTCAACTTACCCGACCTTCCCCTATACAGGGTGAGGCAGTTAAAACTGTTCTTGGAAATATTTAGAAACAAGTTGCAATAAAAGTTGTCCACCTCGTAGAGGTTCATCCAGTAACATAAAGCTTGACCACCACACCATCCTCGTTGTAATCGTCAAAAAATAAAAATGAGTTGAAAACTGTTGAAAAACTGTAATATCTCAATCAAATACACATCGGAGTCTTTCTCTAGGTGTAACGCTTCCTGTTTTCGTAAACATTTGCTCAATGACTGCGGAGAGTCGTTGCAGAAGGAACATTCGTGTCAGGGAACAGATAAGCACACCTTTGACAAGCTTGTTGAACGTTTCTGAGAGTCTCAGATCGTATATACTCTCTTTCTGCAATCGCTAAAATCGTGGAACAATTGTGAAGAGATGTGTCCACTGAAGTACGATGAACTGTCTAAGCACGGTCTGAGCGCGTGATCACAGTCTATGCTTCTTACGATTGCGGAAGGTGTCACATGATAGTATTACCTGAAATACACTATTGGCCATTAAAATTGCTACACCAAGAAGAAATGCAGATGATAAACGGGTATTCATTGGAGAAATATATTATACTATAACTGACGTGTGATTACATCTTCACGCAATTTGGATGTATAGATCCAGAGAAATCAGTACCCAGAACAACCACCTCTGGCCGTAATAACGGCATTGATACGCCTGGCCATTTAGTCAAAAAGAGCTTGGATGGCATGTACAGGTACAGAAGATGCTCAAGCAGCTTCAACACTATACTACAGTTCATCAAGAGTAGTGCCTGCCATATTGTGACGAGCCAGTTGCTCGGCCGCCATTGACCAGACGTTTTCAGTTGGTGAGAGATCTGGAAATGTGCTGGCCTAGGCAGCAGTCGAACATTTTCCGTATCCAGAAAGGCCCGTACAGGACCTGCAACACACGGTCGTGCATTATCCTGTAGAGACACAGGTCGTAACAAATCTGAAATGTAACGGTCAGTGTTCAAAATGCCGTCGATGCGAACAAGAGGTCACCGAGACGTGTAACCATTGGCACCCCATACCATCACACCGGGTGATACGCCAGAATGGCGATGACGAATACACACTTCCAATGTGCGATCAAATGTTCAAATGTTTGAAGAGCTTATGGCACTTAACTACGGGGTCATCAGTCCCTAAACTTACAAACTACTTATGAACTAGCTAACACTAAGGACGGCACAAATATCCATGTCCGTGGGGGAATTCGAACCCCCGACCGTAGTGGCTGTGCGGACCGTGACTGGCGCGCCGCAGTCAGCTCGGCCAACGCGGCCGGCAATGTGCGATCACCGCGATGTTGCCAAACACAGATGCGACCATCATGATGCTGTAAACAGAACCTGGATTCACCCAAAAATGACATTTTCCCATTCGTGCACCCAGATTCGTCGTTGCGTACACCATCGCAGGCGCTCCTGTCTGTGGTGCAGCGTCAAGGGTAACCGCATCCATGGTCTCCGAGCTGATAGTCCATGCTGCTGCAAACGTCGTCGAACTGATCGTGCAGATCGTTGTCTTGCAAACATCCCCATCTGTTGACTCAGGGATCGAGACGTGGCTGCACGATCCGTTACAGCCATGCGGGTAAGATGTCTGTCATCTCGACTGCTAGTGATACGAGGCCGTTGGGATCCAACACGGCGTCCCGTATTGCCCTGCTGAACCCACAGATTCCATATTCTGCTAACAGTCATTGGATCGCGACCAACACGAGCAGCAATGTCGCGATACGATAAACGGTAATCGCGATAGGCTACAACCCGACCTTTATAAAAGTAGGAAACCTGATGGTACGCATTTCTCCTCCTTACACGAGGCATCACAACAACGTTTCACCAGGCAACGCCGGTCAATTGCTGTTTCTGTATGAGAAATCGGTTGGAAATTTTCCTCATGTCAGCACGTTGTAGGTGTCGCCAACGGCGCCAACATTGTGTGAATGCTCTGAAAAGCTAATCATTTGCATATCAGAGCATCTTCCTGTCGGTCAAATTTCGCGTCTGTAGCACGTCATCTTCGTGGTGTAGCAATTTTAACCTCCAGAAGTGTATCAAAAACATATTTTCCTAATCTGATGTGTATTTGTTTGAGATATTACCGTTTTTCAATAATTTTCAACTCAATTTTTTGCCGATAAGCACCATATTTCATAAAATAAAAAAAGTGCTTCATAAAACAGTTACAGATTTTTTCATAGAACATTCAAATTTAGAATAAAAAATAGAGGTATCTATTTGAGATTTCAAAGTCACCCTCCCCCTCCCCACCCTCGGTGGTTGGGTAGGGTTTCGAGCTTTATGTTAAGGGTTGTATCTCTTTGAGGTGAACAACTTTTCTTTTAATCTGATTTTATTTTACCACACATTTCGAAAAATAGTTGTAAGTGCCTCCCCCTGAGTATATACTAACGAACCAGGAAATGCTGCGCAATTGCAGAATATGCATCTCGATTGGATGTATATCCTACACTTGTTTCTCTAATATATCTGTCCAGCACTTCCCGGAATCTTATCCCAAGTGACGATGCCCCTCTACTTTGGGGTTTCTTCCAATTTTTTCTAGACCACCTCCCTATTAAAGCGAACAAAAAAAAGAAATACTTTTTTCAAATAGCTGAAGCCATTTCTGAGTTGCAGCGAGACCTACGCACAAAAATTTGAAATAAATTATATGCACGAATAATTAAAAAAAAAGAACACGTTATGCCTTATGTAAATTTGTAAAAGATGAGTGATTTGAAAAAAAAGTATCATTAAGGAAAAGTCCTAAATCGAATATAATAATAATTTCACGTGGCTTAGTGACCAGGTGGAAGTTTTTCGACTGGACGCCACATCGGCGCCAAGCATGTCCTAACCTACCCCAGATATCCAACCGGCGGACATACATTTTAATTGGAATCCGAACCACATGTCGTCGCTGGTTAATCCTCACGTTGTTGAGAGGTGAAGCCTACGTACACGTCTAGGTGAAAAAGAATCCGTGGTTCCAGGGAGTTTTGAATCACTGTCCTTTCGCTCTCCAACCAAAAACTTTAACGTGAAAAATAGCGCGAGTGGCCGGATACTTACCCAGCCTCGATAAAAACATTTAGTTTTCAATGAAGATAATATTTAGGATATTACTCAAGATAAATACTGTCCTGTCCTTCAAGTTGAACCAAATCGTACACACTGTGCAAACATTCATTAAGATCAGTTGAGTAGTTACGGCGATCATCGCGAACATACATCGTCTGTTCTACTTGTATTCAGTTTTAATGGTGTACATAATAACGTTTATCGTCAACATCACCTATGAAGCCGCGCGGAATGGCCGCGTGGTCTAAAGCGTCATGCTACGGACTGATTGGTGTCCTTCCTCGAAAATGGGTATCTGTGTTGTCCTTAGTGTAAGTAGTTGCTACGTCTAGGGACTGATGTCTATAGCAGTTTGGTCCAATATATTTACAAACATTTAATCAGTTCAGCTACGAAACACCTAACATACTAAGTAACCAACTATAAATTTTGCAAACCTCCAACCCTGAAAATTCAATCTTCGGTTGGTGTCCTGATATCCCGTTACGTTTCATTATCTGTCTACCAATCTCCTTATCAGCCGATGCTTGATAGATTCCTCGTTCTTCCAGACATCTTCACTTGTTTCAATGATACTGGAAATATCTACATCTACATAAATACTATGCAAGTCACATGGAAGTGCATGGCAGAGGGTTCATCGAACCGCTTTTCTAATATTTCTCTACAGTTCCATTCTCTAATAGCTGGCGGGAAAAAGGAACACCTAAATCTTTCCGTTTTCGATCTGATTTCTCTTTTTTTTTTATTTTGATGACCATGTTTTCCTATGTTCAAAAATGTTCAAATGTTTGTATAGTTTATGGGACTTAACTACGGGGTCATCAGTCCCTAAACTTACAAACTACTTATGAACTAGCTTATCCTAAGGACGGCACAAATATCCATGCCCGAGGGGGGATTCGAACCCCCGACCGTAGTGGCCGCGCAGACTGTGACTGGAGCGCCTCAGTCTCCTCGGCCACCGCGGCCGGCTTTTCCTATGTAGTCGGGTATTAACAAAATATGTTCGCATTCGTAAGTGAAAGTTGGTGAAAGAAATTTCGCAAATATATCTCGTTGCAACAAATAACGCCTTTCTCTTAATGACTTCCACTCCAACTCGTGCGTCATTTCCGTGACACTCTCCTTCCTATATCGTATAATACAAAACGAGCTGCACTTCTCTGAACTTTCTCTATATCGTCTGTCAGTCCCACTTGATGGGGATCCCATAATGCGCAGCATCACTCCAAAATAGGACGCACAAGTGTGGTTTAGACAGTTTCTTTAGTACAAATGTTGTATCTTCTAAATGTTCTTTCCAATTTAAGTTGTTCCTAATTGTTACTCCTAGATATTTAGTTGAATTTACGGACTCTAGTTTCGACTGATTTATCGTGTAAATGAAATTTTAACGGATTTCTTTTAGTGGTCATATGAATGACTTCACACTTCTCAGTATTAAGGGCCAATTACCATTTTTGCTCCATTCTGATATCTTATCTAAATCATTTTGCAGTTAAAACTTCCTGTCAGATTCAAATTGTGTGCCGGAACCGGGACTCGAACCTGGGATCTTTGCCTTTCGCGGGCAAGCGCTCTAACGGCTGAGCTATCCCGACACGACTCATGACGCCGCCTCACAACTTTACTTCCGCCAGTACCTCGCCTCGTACTTTCCAAACTTCTCAGAAGTTGTCCTGCGAAACATGCAAGACTTGCACTCCTGGAAGAAAGGGTGTGGTGGAGAAATGGCTTAGCCACAGCCTAGGGTTGTTTCTAGAATGATTCATATCAGCGCACACTCCGCTGCAGAGTGAAAAGTTTCATTCTGGCATTTTGCCGTTGCTTTCGATCTTCTGGTGACTTTACTAACTGATGAATGACAGCTTCATCCGCGAACAACCTGAGAGAGCTACTCATATTGGCTCCTAAATCATTTATGAAAATAAGGAACAGTAGTGGCTCTATAAAACTTCCCTGGGGAACACCAGACGGCATTTCAGTTCTACACGATACTTTGTGAATCCGTGTTGGCTGTGAGGCAACAGGTCGTTCTCTTCCAGGTAGTTCATAATGTTTGAGGAAAGTATATGTTCTAAAATCCTGCTGCAAACCGACGTCATTGATATAGGCCTGTAATTTTGCGAATTGCTTCTACTGCCTTTGTTGAATATTGGAGTGACCTGTGCAACTTTTCTGTCTTTGGATACAGAACGCTGAGCGAGCGGTTGTGTATGATGACTAGGTATGGTGCTATTTCAGCGCCCTAAAACGCCAATAATAATAATAATAATAATAATATGGTGCTATTTCATCAACATACTCTGAAAGGAACCTAATTGGTATAAAATCGGAACCGGTAGATTTACTTTTGTTAAGTGATTTAAGTTGCTTTAATACACCAGGGGTACCTGCTTCTAAATTACGCTTGCTGGCAACTATTCTTAATACGAATTCTGGAGTATTTGTTACGTCTTCTTTCGTGAAAAAATTCGGAAATCTGTGTTAAGCAATTCTGCTTCAGCAGAATTGTCATCAGTAGCATCACCATTACTATCGCGTAGTGAAGGTATTGATTATGTTTTACCGCTAGTATACTTTACATACGACCAGAATTTCTTAGGATTCTCTACCAAATTACGTGATAGGGTTTGGTTGTGGAAACTATTACAAACTTCTCGCATTGAAGTTCGAGCTAAATTTCCAGTATCTGTAAAAGATTGCCAGTCTTGAGATTTTGTGTCGCTTTAAATTTGCCACACTATTTTCTTTACTTTTGCAAAAGAGAGATAACCTGTTTTGTATACTACGGTGGGTCAGACTCCTCTTTTGTTAATTTCTTCGGTATAAATGTGTCAGTGGTTGTCGATATTATTTGTAAGCCACATTTGATCTACACTAACATTGTTAATTTCGAAAGACTGGATATTCTCACTCAGGAAAGCGTAATCGAATTTTTATCTCCTTTATTGAATAGATATATTTTAGTAAATTTTTGTTAGTTTCGGGAAATCCTATATTCATTGTCGCTAAGACAACTCTGTGTTCGCTAAACCCTGTGTCTGTTTTGATGCGCTTTATTAGCTCCGGATTGTTTGCAGCTAAGAGGTCAAGTTATATTTTCACAACCATTTAATATCGAGGTAATTTTCGGAGGATTCGTTCACTACGATTTTCGACGATGTTTTATGCTTGCCTCCGGTTTTAAACATATATTTTTGCCAACATATAGTTAAAGTCGCCACCAATTTAAATTGTATGCTTGGGGAACGTTTTTGGAATTTGGTCCAAGTTTTGTTTGAACATTTCTGCAATCGAATCATCTGAGTCAGGGGGCCGAGAAATGGAGTCAATTATTAATTTATTCTTGTTCAAAATCAAAAATGTTCAAATGTTTGTAGAGCTTATGGGACTTAACTACGGGGTCATCAGTCCCTGAACTTACAAACTACTTATGAACTAGCTAATCCTAAGGATGACACACATAAAATCCATGCCCGAGGAGGGATTCGGATCCCCGACCGTAGTGGCCGTGCGCAGACCACTCGGCCACCGCGGCCGGCAATTTATTCTTGTCAGGTATAACCTTCACCCATACCAACTCACAGGAAGTATCTACTTCAATTACGCTGCAAGATAAACCGCTTGTGACAGCAATAAATAGGTCACCACCTGTTTTATCAATCTATCCTTTCTGAACACCATTTGCCCCTTAGTAAAAATTTCATCAGAACTCCGGCTTTAGCTAGCTTTTGGTACCTATAATGATTTGTGATTCTGTACTTTCTATTAGCGCTTGGAACTGTGGTACTTTTCCCACACAGCCACGACAATTTACAACAGTTAGAGTAAAAGTGAGTAAAACCATCAACGGGACTGATCGGTCATCAGTATTCAGTCCAATAACAGACACACAATTCTACAGTGCTGCTAGACTCTTTGGCACTAATGATGTAATCAATACGGACGTCTGATCCCTTAAGATGTAGCTGCGTCACGTGTTCTAACAGACATATCCGAAAGAACACATCTATAATTATATGAATGCCTCAAACCGGCAAATGACAATTTTTGTGCGAATGAGCAATTAGGTCCGATCCCTTCCGGGAATACGGGTAAAGCTGTGAGCAAGTGGAGTAATGGTCAGGGGGTAGGCCTATTGCAGTAGTGTGCGACAAGTTGAGAATTAGGCCGTGTCTCGATAGGCTAATGCTCTTTGGTGCGTTAGCTCAGCTCTTTAGGTCAAAGGGCGTGCAAATAAAAACAAAAAATTGTTAATGCGACCGTTGGCCTAAAGCGGGTAATCCGCGTTCGAGGCCGGGTCCGATACGCATTTTTAACTTAAAAATTGAGTTTAATTCAATCCAATGAATCATCCGAAATGTTTGAATACTTACAAGTCGTAACATCGACATTGACTAAACAGCATGAAATACTTCTGAGATACAAAAACAACTGAAAATACATTTCATGTCTCAATAGTGTAAATTTCTGGATAGCATAAAGTGCTTAAATTTTTTTAGTACTAAAGATTTAGCTCTGCCTCGTTTCTGCAATAAAATTAATCGAACACTGTACACTTAAAGATTAGCTATAGCAGAAAGTCAGCATTAGAATGGAGAATAACAAGAAATATAACGGGTATAGGAAATTAATGAAATGTGCCTAACTAATACTCTGAAAAACGTTACTGGTAAATTATCGCGTTATTGTATATCTAAAATGTCATCAGTTGCAATCTATCACATACATCTTGTTAACCTTTCGTATTTGCATGTGTTCAGCAGTATGAAGTATCCATCACTACGTTTGCGTGTATACTGCACAAACCGGAAAACGTCCTCTCAATCTGATAACACCAGCTGCCACACTTTTACTGCCCTGTTTACTGGCTGTGGCTGCGTCAGGCAAGTGGTAGTCATCGTTTTTCTTACCTCCATACCGACGCCTTCCGTAGCCAGCAACCGAGACGTCTTACGTAACTTAGATACAACATCTGTTGACATGAATGTTTCATAAAGAGAAAGATAGAAAGGCAGGAAAAAACGGAGAAAAGTTCTTTTTTTCTCCTAACCTTGCTCTTCATATATATAGGTGGTGCAGTAACTGAGTGTCTTGGGGTAAAGCGCTCGACTGGAAACCGAAGGGTCGCTGGTTCAAATCTCGGTCGGACCTCGGATTTTTTCAGTCTGCGTTTTAACACATCCTTCACCTCTCAACGATGTGAGGAGTCGCCAGAAGCGACACGTGGTTCGGATTCCACATTAAGCTGTAGGTCCCCTTTCCCTGAAAGACTTGCACCAGGCCAGGCCAATGAGCCAGACGAAATTATTATTGTTATTAGTAACTGAGTCACTCAACTAATCATTTGATTTACAGATTTGGAAAGACAATGTACCTGCAGAATAATTCGGCAACCTTATAAATTCTCAAAGTTGAAAGTTCAAAGTTTGTGTATCCAAGTAACCAAACTGCTAGTATCCGGGTGTTTGAGAAATGATGTGGTGTGTGTCTCCAAGGGTAAACCACAGTCAAACGTCCAGGTGTTGGGTGGCCATCTCTCATTTCATATGTTGGACGTCGTAGGTTGGGCAGACAGGTAAAACAGGACAGGCGGTGAACTTGGCAGAACTATCTGCCCCTAGACTCACACACTACTTAAACGTATACGAAGTACAACACACACAACAGTAATCTACGAGGGAGGAGTCGAACCTCCGGAGGGAGATCTCGCGCGATCCGTGTAATGGCGCCCCAGACCGTGCGCTCATTCCCGCGCGGCCATCAGTTTCCGCTAACCAACCGTACGTCCGCAAGAAAACAATGGCATGTTGCCGCTGCGTAATCTTGGTAACCGTTTCGCTTGATCTTCAGCTTCGGGAACCTTACTCGTAAATCCTGGTATGGTGGCACTGTCATAAATCTTAGTTTCTACTGCTTATCTACATCTTTTCTATGTAAACTACCATACAGAGTCTGACGAAAGATACAAAGATAATTGTATAATGCACTACTATGTTTCTCTCTCTCTCTCTCTCTCTCTCTCTCTCTCTCTCTCTCTCTCTCTCTCTCTCTCTCTCTTTCCCTCCATCCCTCTGTCTATGAACTTCTTGCCACCAAGTTCCATTAGCAGATAACACAATACAACAATGGTTGCCGGTACAGCTGTGTATTCGTCAATATTTCCTTAATTTCGCCGTAGTGGTATTTAACGCCAGCTATGAATTGGTATGCCTCAAGTGGGAATTTTTTCAACATTCTCGTGATGACTTTACATACCTCTGAAATATCACGTAGTCCCTCCTTGAATCTATAAATCTGAGAACACTTTGTTTCGGAACTTTTTGTATTAGTATCTGAGAGGAAGAGATCAAATTTCCTGCCAATCCCTCCATACTAAGGTTTCCATTACTTATTTAAAAGACGTCCTGGTGGTTCTTGAAATTAGGCCACAACTGAGACCGTTCTTCCTTCCCTACAAATGAGTTAGCGTTCTTTCTCCGATGATCTTTACGAAATCATAGTTTAAATTATATTACTTTTGCCTTCCTTTTTCTGTAATTGATGTTCTGCCCCGTCTATGTTGACACCACAAACTCAACTATTAGTTTACTTTTTTGGACCCACTTTAGGTTACGGTAGTAACACTAAAAGTGGGCCTTTCCGATAGCCTTTTGACAGCTCGAAATTTGAATGAGAATAACGGCTTAATCGTGAATCTGACACTAAAATTGAATAAACAAATTTTTAGAGGAGAAAGTTCTCTACAACTTCGCTGTCTTATATTTTTTGTTCATATTATGCATCGTTTCAGAGATATTTGCAAAAATAATGGCGATTTTATGATGTCCGTCTGTCCGTAACGTGTTCCCACTTTTTAGGTCGAACCGTTCAACCGATCGGCACCAAATTTTACAGACATAATAACTGGCCGCCAGACACTAGAACCTCCCTTTTTCACATTTTCGGACAAAAAGTACGTCAGTAACACTAATAAAAGGCCGTTTGTAATGTAATTGCAAACAAACTGTTCATCTGACACTAAAGCTGAATAATTGAATTTGTTGAGGAGAAAAAAATGTTCAAATGTTTGTAGAACTTATGGGACTTAACTACGGGGTCATCAGTCCCTAAGCTTACAAACTACTAATGAACTACCTAACACTAAGGACGGCACAAATATCCATGCCCGAGGGGGGATTCGAACCCCAGACCGTAGTGGCCGTGCAGACCGTGGCTGGAGCGCCTCAGTCCAGAGGAGAAAACTCTCTACAACTTTCCTCTCGTGTTTTTTTCGTAACTCGCACCTTTACAGAAATATTTGGAAAAATAACGGCGATTTGACACCGCCTCTCGATTTTACGTATACCAAGCGTTAGGAAATGCCATGACATTCCTCTCCCTGAACTCTCTCTGTCATACGCCATCTTGATTCCTATATTTTATGATTTTTTTTTAATTATAACTTACGCATTCTCATTCCAAAGCAGTGGCACACTGAAGAATTAACAAAAGCACGTCGTTCATAGTACTATAAACTATTATAATCAAGTGTCTAAAAATGTCATTTTAGCTGTTATCAACTAGCAGCAATAGTACGAGATTTAATAGAAAGTGCCGCAGTTGTTCGCCATGGTGTACTGGGTTGTGCGTTAGGTTGTGACGCACGTGGTCGGTAGTTCGAATCCCCCAGATACTATTTTTTTTCGCCTTGGCTCCTAAAAGGGTTTCCGGCCCTCTTTTTAATTAAATATTGCTATCTTCTGCAATGTCTAGAGTTGTGCGGATGTAAGAGTGCCCCCTCTGAAATGCGCGTTTGTTCTATTTCGTGACCATGCCGTGAAGTATGTAACAACGAATTTGCACAACAACGGGGAGGATACTGTGATAATGAATATTCTAAATAACGTGCAGATGCTGGTAGTTTCATATATAAATCGAGCCCTAGATTTCTGTGACAACTGTCGTTCCTTAATGAAACCGAAGGGAAGTGTATACATTGCAACAAATTACTTGATTACTTTTCTTTTCCTAAGCAACTATTCACTATTAATGGAATATATTGAACGCCATTAATTAGAATCAATGCGTTTACTAAAATCTTTGTCTTTGGCATGGTTGCTATGGACGCTTTTAACGTAGATTGTATTGTTGTTGTTGTTGTTGTTGTTGTTGGGTGTTTTAAAGGGGGCTAAACGGCTAGGTCATCAGTCCCCTGGAGATTGTATTACCTTTTCTGTAGTACATTTATGATTTTGTTCATATTACTTTGTTCTGCGCTAAAATAAAGAGCAAATATTCTGTTTCAAGCCAGGACTACGTTTTCTTTCACTACTAAAATAACAAACAGAATAAGTGTGATAATACCTAATTCCACAGAGCTCTAGTACTTAATCTATATGCAAAGATATTATTACCATTTCGTCATTTACAACAGTCATTATAAAAGTATCGCCGCGGTAGAATGGCCTGAGCGCATTGAGGCGCTATGCTCTGTTGCGCGAGGCCGTACCTCATCGGGGGTTGGAATCCTCCCTCGGGCGTGGATGTTTGTGCTGTCTTTAGTATAAGTTAGTTTATAAGTAGTTTGTAAGTTTAGGGACTGATGACCCCGCAGTTAAGTCCCACTTTTTGTGAAGGTATCTCCTCAGTTTGTGTACACGTGATAAAGACGCAATTCGTTGGTATGTATTTCATGATATGTTCACAAAACAGAACGAATGCACTTTTCACAGCACCTGCTGTTACTTTTGAACAACTCAGAATCTTGTAGGATATAGATGTCTTCAATAAAACTCTTAGAAAAGAAGATGGAAAAAATGGCAGTGGCGGGGTTTTATTTTTATTTATACTTTTTTGTCCTTCAGGTAGATCGATGTTTTGCTGTCGTTTGTTCATGTTCGTTCTGGGTTGTTCGTTGAGCATTTTGCTCGTTTTTTTTTTTTTTTTTTTTTTTTTTTTTTTTTTTTTTTTTTTTTTTTTTTTTTTTTTTTTTCCAGGTGGTGTCGAGCCCTCTTTCTCTCCTTTCATTGGTTATTTTGATCGGTCCTCGGTTTATTTTGTTTTATTTTAATCGTTTCGTCGTTGAATCAGTTTTTTCGTTACAGAAGCCGTCGACCCCTCTGACCGAGCCCGCTGAGCTACCGTGCCGGTAACCCTCTGACCGGCCGAGCGCGGTGGTGCAGTGGTAACACACTGGACTCGCATTCGGGAGGACGGTGGTTCAAATCCACCTCCGGCCATCCATATTAAGGTTTTCAGTGACTTCCTTAAATCACTTGAAGCAAACGCCAGGATGGTTTCTTTCAAAGGCATGGCCGATTTTCTACCACATTCTTACCCAAAAATCCGAGTGTAAGCTCCGTCTCTAATGACTACGTAGTCGACGGGACGTTAAACCGCAAGCTTCCTCCTTTCTTCCCTCTGACCGATCGCGCTGAGCCACCTCGGCCGGCAAGTTTCGAACCATCGTCAGTCATGTTCGTGCCTCAGAAACTAATTCGCCGCCCATTACGCTACACCAAACAGCTGCGAGAGTAATTCGTAATTTTCAAATCATCGATGGCAGATGTTCTCTGCTAACAAGACATTTGATTATAATTCATTGTCCCAAGAACGACGTGTTTTTGACAATTTTCAGTTCGCCATTGCTTTTAAATGACAACGCTTGAGTTATAATAAGAAAATCATCAAATACACAAAGCAATGTGGCGTATGCAAAAGAGAGCTTCGGGCGAGGGATGTCACGTAATTGATTTCCGAGCGCCAAATGTACGCTACGTTCTATCCAGGTTTTAGTCGTTCTTAAGCAGTACAGGCGAAGAAAATAAACTTCACCAAAGCGAGGTAGGTGATAATATTATAAGGTAAAAAGATATTAATAATGTGAGAGAGAGATAAAAATAATAGTTTAAAGAGGTAAAACTTCAAAAAATAGTATGTTTGTCAAAGCTAAATTGAAATATCAAATAATTTTAGCTGTTTGTTAAAATACAGTCAGAACGAATATTACGTGTTGGGTGCATAGAGTCATAATCGTATCGTCCATTATTTTTTATTATTTATATTTTTATTATTTCTGTCCGAAATGTTTGCAAAAAACCACAAAACTACAGGCAAATCTAAAGAGCGATTTTTTTTTAATCTACGAACGTTGTTTATCATTCCTAGAAGAAATGACATGTTAATTTGGTTCTGAACGCTTCAAAGGCGTTCGCACCTATTATATTACATAAGAATTAAACGGCTACTTCTAGATGGAAACTGTATGCTCAAAAGTATAAATTCTGCCCTTCCATTTCGGTGACAGAGAACGAGATTTACTACGTTTACAACGGTTAACTTTTGACGAATCGGAAGGAAGCATTTCGCTATTAGATCTCTTCCTCGTTCAGCCTGTTTGGTACACGTCTTTTTAGCTGACATCACTTCGGCGACTTGCGTGTCAATGATGATGAAAATCGCCAATCTCACCGGGAATTAACCCGGGCCCCTTGCGTGGACATCCACCTAACTGTCCACTAGATTGCGGAGACGGATGGATCAAACAGAAACCATCCTTCTGTGGAAGACCGTTTGGAATCGTTTATTAAACAGCTTACAGTTTTATAACTCTGCTAAACGATTTCCTAGTAGAAATTCATTTTTCTTCGAACGAAAATATGTTAAAATGTTTGTAAACCTGAGGGACGAAACTTGTGAGGTCACCCGTCCCTAGCGCTAGAAACTACTTAAACTATCTTTTGCTAAGGTCTACACACACACACACACACACACACACACACACACACACACACACACACACACCTCAGTGAGGACTCGAACCTCCTACGGGTGCGGCTGAGCAATCCGTGACATGGCGCCTTATACCACACGGCCACTCTCGCTAGGCCCTGAAAATATGAACAACATAATTAAAGAACATTTGTCGGAACTTTCTGAAAGCCTATTTCTCTGTTCTGGCTAGTAATAACAATTGTATTCCCTAATCTCTTGGAAGAGAAAAAATGGGATCCACATGAATTGTAAATTGAAAAGAGCAGACTTTGGAAACTTTTAAAAAAGTTATAAAAATTCATGATTCCAATATTATGAAATAAAACGATAATAAACGTGTATTGTAGTGTAGGCATTTGTCCATATGCACACACGCTAACCTCCATATCCTGTATACCTGAGGGATCACAGCCACATAGTATTAGCCTACTTTTGCTTTTTACCTTTCAAGAAAATGTTAATGAGTGGATAATAACGTCTCTTGCACTTTCAAAAGGTACTGTGCTCCTATTTCTAGCATTTTCTGTGCAATATCTTAAAATCCTTCTCCTGCAACCGTACTGGACGGTCGCAGAATTCTTACACACATTCTTACACATTTCTCCAGGACCATGGATTTTGCTAGTGGCAGGTGGTTGCTCCTACTCTTAATGTGACTATTAGGAAAAGCTTTTCAGATATTAAAGTGTCGAGACAAGATACTGGTACTGTTATCACGAAAAAATAATAACCTACGACAGCCACTACTCTCAGAAAAAGATACAGAAAAACACAAGAGCGAGGCCAACGAGAAAGACAGGGCGCGGCGCGTAAGTCACGTTACGTGATCAGTGTAGTCTAAGCCAGCGCGATCAGTAGGTTCACTGCGGAGCGCGCGGTTGCTCGCCGTGGAGGTTCGAGTCCTCTCTGGGGCATGGTTGTGTGTGTGTTTGTCCGTAGGTTAGTTTACCTAGGTTTAAGTAGTTTGTAAGCTACGGACTGATGACCACGCAGTTTGGTCCGATAGATTTACAGACATTTGAACATTTGATCAGTAGGTGACTGGCTGGCCGCTATGAAAGATTTCCGTAATTCTCTCCCTTCATCATTTTATCCAATAGTATACTTTGTTTATAAAGATCCCTTGGTCAACAATACGTTGATCACTAATCGCCACTAATTATCCTTGTTCGTCTTACGCCGTTGCGGAATATTCGTAAATAACTACAACGGAACTAAAATTCCAGTTATTCCAACGCTAGACAGAGAAATTTCATCTTGCCCGAGTAACTTAAACTGGAGTCCTCGGTAGGAAGACGACGTAGTTCTCGTGAAACTCTCTTAAAATTAAAGAACTTTTATTCGAAGACGACGGTGCAAGAGATATGTTGTATTTACACCAACCTACATGTTGCGAATATATCAAGAGGAGAAAAAAAATCAGATTAAGATGTTCAGAGAGTATTACAGACAGTATTATTCCCTCCTTCAACACACGAATGGAACAGAAAGGAAAAAAATTGATATAATTGGTACGATTTACCCTCCAAGAAATAATCTGCAGGGTGGAATAGTAAATATTGTAGGAGGTGGTAGCATAAGCGAATTGCAGTAAAATAGTGCCATATAACATGTGTACAATTTTATTGAGTACATAAATATAGCTGTTAGTAACCAAAACAAACTTAAACAAAGGCAAAGGAGGACGTTCAAAATTCATTTTCAAAACTTTCACAACCAATTTCAATGTACTTTTGACTTCTCTTGTTGCAGCTGGCTCTCAATGTAGAAAAATGTAAGGTGATGCGCATGAGTAGAAAAAACAGTCCTATAATGTTCGAATACAGCATCAGTAGTGAGCTTCTTGATGCGCTCGCGTCGTTCAAATATCTAGGCGTAACATTGCAGAGCGATATGAAATGGAACGAGCATGTAAGGACAGTTGTGAGTAAGGCAGACAGCCGACTTCGGTTTATTGGGAGAATTTTGGGAAGATGTACTTCACCTGTAAAGGAGATCGCGTATAAAACGCTTGTACGACCACGTCTTGAGTATTGCTCAAGTATTTGGGACCCGCAGCAGATCGGTTTGAAGGAAGACATAGAGGCGGTTCAGAGGCGAGCAGCTAGATTTGTTACCGGTAGGTTCGACCAATGCGCGAGTGTCACGGAAATGCTCCGGCAACTCAATTGGGGATTGCTGGAAGAAAGACGACGTTCTTTTCGTGAATTTCTGTTAAGTAAATTTAGAGGGCCGGAATTTGAAGCTGAATGTAGTACGATCTTGCTGCCGCCTACTTACATTTCGCGTAAAGATCACAAAGACAAGATAAGAGAAATTAGGGCTCGTACGGAGGCATATAGGCATTCTTTTTTTCCTCGTTCAATTTGGGAGTGGAATAGGAAAGGAAATGCCTAGTAGTGGTACAGTGTACCCTCCGCCACGCACCTTACGGTGAATTGCGGAGTATGTATGTAGATGTAGATGTAGATGCGAAGATCTTCTGGGGTCATCTTTGCGTTTCTTTATGAGGGCTACACTATTGATAATCCGAACGTTCAAATCTAAATTTTCTTTGTAGACTAGAGTAAGATCCAGGGACCTTGGTGGCCAAGATAGTTGCCTAAAGCTACCGATCCATCTTCCGTGGAATGTTAGGTTTAGGTGAATCGTCCACCCGACTACTGGAGTGTGCGGGAGCTGGAAGTACACACACTTTCTTCTAGCCAAAGGAATCTCTTCCAATAACGCTGGAAGCTCATTTTCAAGAAAATGTAGATAAGGGGGGCATTTAAGACGACGAGGTAACGCAACAGGTCTGATCTGTGAAACCACAACACACCTTTACAGCATAGCGTTCTTAAAAATTTGTTTCCACAATGGCAGGTGGGCTCTCTTCGACCCACTGATGTGAATTGCGGGTGTTATTGATGCCGTTCAAAATATTCAAATGTTATTCAAGCTATGGAACAAAACCGCAGTGTTTATCAGTCCCTAGGCTTATAAACTACTTCAACTAACTTATGCTAAGTACAACAAACACACACACACATATATCAACTACATTTTTAAATAGGTACCCCATTTTTATTACATATTCGTCTAGTACGTAAATAAATATGAATGTTTTATTTGGAACACTTTTGTCGCTTTGTGATAGATGGCGCTGTTATAGTCACATACGTATAAGTACGTATGGCTATTGTGATCAAAATGCCCAACTGGCCGGTGCTATCGTTATTCTGACAGGTGGATTGGATTTCTTTCTGTGAGGAAAATTGAGGGATATTTGTTGTCGTGATTCACTGACAACTCCTGAAAACATACATCAGTGCAGCCGCGGCGGATTAGCCGCGCGTACTGGAGCGCCGTGTTGCGGTGCGCTCGACCGTCCGCCGTCGGGGGTTCGATTCCCCCCTCGGGCATGGGTGTTTGTGTCGTCAATAGGTTAGTTTACTATAGGTTAAGTAGTTTATAAGCTAGGGACTAATAACAAAGCTGTTGAGTCCCATAGATTTAGAAACATTTGAACATTTTGTGTGCATGTGAGAACATTACTGAAGGTGAACTACTCGCTGTTGAGAGGAATTTCGGTACGCGTATTGCCAAATGCATTGAAGTTGAAGGACATCATTTTAAGCATTTATTGAAGTCATGATGTAATTACAGGTAATCACGCAGTAACAGCATGTGTACTCATAATGTATTATAATTTCACAAAAGTACACGTATCACATTGGAACAACCGAAATAAAGTTCAAACGTACCTACGTTCTGTGTTTTAATTTTAAAAACCTACCTGTTACCCACTGTTCGTTTAAAATTGTGAGCAATATGTTTGTGAATATTACAGTACCATTTATCACAAAGCGACAAAAGTGTTCCAAATAAAACATTCATATTTATTTTAGTACTAGACGAATATGTAATAAAAATGGGGGTACCTGTTTTTAAAAAAATGCAGTTGATATCCGTTTGACCTATGGGAGCGCCATCTAGCGGGCCAACTAAAGCGCCATCTGTTTTCCCTCTTCAAGCCAGAAAAGTTTTGTTCTTTGTAGTTTTTTTCGTTTGATGCTTAATCCTGAGATATTTTGCCAGATCACTATCAATGGACCACCCTGTATATATGCCCGAGGGAGGACTCGACCCTCCGGTGAGGAGTAGATGCGCAATCCGCAGCAAGGCGCCTTAGAGCGCACGGCCACTCCAGCGCGGCGAGTGAAAGTGACGTCGTGTAAATATGGGATTACTTGGAAATTTTCAAACGCCCTCCGTTCTGACATATACCCTTCTTATCAACTTTAGCCTTCCTTGTAGATTAGTGCTACGTCCCCCTCCACCCACCCTTTTCCCTTCCTCCGCTTGGATCCCCCCTCCCCCAAATCCCTTGGAGTCCTTCCATCCCATCCCATCCCATCCCCAATCCGTCCCCCTCCCCCCTCCCCTCCTTTTCTGCCCACCTCTCTTTCGTTCCCCTCCCCTCTCCACTGCGGAGCCTGCTCCGTGATTTTAAATTCTGTGTCAGTGTTTTAAGTGTGCCGTGACTTAGTGCTTCGAGTGTACGTGTGTTTTTAAAACATCAGCAACCACCGCACAGGCAGAACATAGTGTTGCCACGTGTTTTAAAAATGTCTCTTCGTCTCGTCGTCATCGCCCCGTTTCTTCCACATGAACGTTTTATCCACAGTGGTTTTTTTAAGTTCTAAATGTGTACATTTTGTCATCCTTTTACAGTCATTGTCATTCCACCAATTTATCTCACCGTGTCTATTTTTAAATTCTTCATCTAATGTCACCTGTTTTTATTATTTTAAACCTTCTGTCCCCATGTCTGTATGCTCTCGGGTGAAGAGGAGCATGTTAGCTGCTGCCAGCCTGCCCATTATGGGGTTAAAAAAAATCAAGTATGCAACGACAATATTCCAATCGTCTGGCTTCATCTCCTGCTGGAAGGTGTTGAATGGCCTGCAAATGATACGGATGGAACCCGTGCATACGTAATGTCCGCCATACTCTTCTGTGTGGAACACCGAAACGTGCAGCAATTCTACGTGTGCTCGCTGAAGGACTACGTGCTACCGACTGAATAATATGTTCTACTTCATCCACAGTCTGTTCATTTACAGGTAAAGACGCAATATGTCTGCTGCCGCTGTACTGGGCCAGTAAGTTGAACATAAGGGTAAACACTTTTGAATCTGGTAGTCTGCTGTTACGAAATTGTATGCCGTATTATCTACAATTAGCAGCAATCTTTCCCTTGCAAAACCCACACACAAATACTCGGCATGTATAAATGCGTGCGGTATATTTACACGTTACAGTACAGTAGACTTGGCCAACAAAATCACTATGACATCTTCATTGTAAACTAAAGCATGACTTCTCAACTTCAACATCGATACTCTACTGCTGACATTCGATACATACACCAATAGGAACCGGCGAACCAACACACGAAATGAATCAGTCGGTTACATACAAACAGGCAAGCTTCAGATTCTTGCTCAATAAACTAAACACGGCACTCATCAAAAAAGAAAATTACACACAGGAATTGAACACAATACAACAAATAGCACTGGAGACTGCTGTCGGGCCCGGTGGTCTTGGGGTACAGCGCTCGACTAGAAGATTCGCGGGTTCGAAACCCAGTCGGACCTCGTTTTGTAAGACTGCTTATTAATCCACCCTTCACCTTTCCACGAGAGGAGTCGCCAGAAACGACACGTGGCTCGGAGTCCACGTTAAGCTTTAGGTTTCCTTTGCCTGGTTGGATGAATGGGGTAGGCTAGGGACACGCAAGTCACCGAAGTAGCGTACAGTTGAAAGACTTGCACCAGGCCAATGAGCCACACGAAATTATTATTATTATGGTGGTGAATGCTTACAACACGCATATAACAGATTGACTAAACCAACAAATAAGTTAAAACAAAAATAATGAACAGCCCACATAGACACGAGGCCTCACACAATACAGAAGAACACAACACATAAAGGACCACATACAAGACACAACAGCACGACACACAAACGGAAGCAAATGGCACATATTCACCTACACTAACAAAATAGTTCATAGGATAGACAACATGTTAAAGAAGTAGGGTCTTCAAATAGGATACGGGGCACACAACACAGTACTGATAAAACCCAGAACACAGGTAACGCCAACAGATAAGGCATACATGAACTCACATACAACACATGTCAATCAGTATTCATTAGTATATATAGGACAAACACGTCAGAGCAATAAAACATCACAGCACCCATAGTACATTTGCACTGCACCTAATAGCTCACAACCACGACCCAACAGAAACAGACTTAAGAATATTAAAATCAAGCCACAGTCCATACCACAAACTAACAATAAAAGAAAACTACCACATAAAAAGCAATAGCTGAAGGAAAATTATTCATGACTGAACGTACCACACTATGTAAAAACACGTTATTTAACACATTAAAGAAGCTATACAGAAATGATGTCACAGACAGCTAAAACGTGCGCGCGCGCGCACGCACACACACACACACACACACACACACACACAGGCAGAGAGAGAAAGTAAACAAAATTCAGATCCACCGCCGTACCCCAATGGAGAACAAATGAAGGCCGGCTAGTAGGTGCGCATAATAACAAGCGTAGACAGTCGATTTTGCCTACATGCAAAGTGGTAATGAAAGAAAAAAGTCTTCGAAAATATGTGTATTGTTTTCTGTTGTCCACGGGAATGCAGAAGAGAACGTGTGCTCCAAAACTAACCGTAAGTAATAGACAATACAGACTACTGACCGAAGTAGCGTGTTAACTCAAATATTCAAATGTTTGTAGAACTTACGGGACTTAACTACGGGGTCATCAGTCCCTAAACTTACAAACTACTTATGAACTAGCTAATACTAAGGACGGCACAAATATCCATGCCCGAGAGGGGATTCGAACCCCCGACCGTAGGGGCCGTGCAGACTGTGACTGGCGTGCCGCAGACATCTCGGCCACCGCGGCCTGCAGCGTGTTAACTCAATACAATGTTCACACAGAAGTATTTGGTTGTAGATGACAACGCTACCAATGTCTAACTTTGTAAGATGGATCCTACATGACCACATAATGTAAGGCCCAGGTAGGCCTAATAACCAAAAATAAAATTTTAGGCCTTTCTTTTCACATAAAGGTTACTACTAAAATAATGTGTTTTGATTTAGACAGCTATAAATAAATAGAAAAGACATACTGATGATCGCACAGAGGTGTCGAAACATGTTTGGATAAAAAGTAAGAACAGTATTTACATATTTTTGACTGGAATCACAGAAATCATATGAAGTGCATATCCAAAATGGTGAATGAAACAAAAATTCATTAAACTCAGATGTATCTCTGCACTTAATAAAAAATGGACACGTAGTTACGTTGCAGTTTCAGCTGTAAATAGTCTATACAAAGACCTCCTAAAATATTTACTGTTCTATCTATAACACCCTATATAGTGGCCTACGGAGAGTTTATATCAATGTACGCTACGGGAAAGTGTAGATCCAGAGCTGTTAGGAGATGACTCGGTACCACAGAAGCACCGCAGCCATTTTTAAGAAGCCATTGGAAAATATATTTGGAGTGAGTGAGTGAGGTTTTTGCGCCGTGAAAAGTGCGGAGGCTGGCGAGCGCGGGCGACGGAGACGGATGAAGCACAGCGCAGCCGCTAATGAATATTTCATTCACACGGCCGGCTGTCGTCAAATTAGCCAACTGCCCTCTTCAGAATGTTAACGCGGATCAGAGGCCGCAGACCTGTAAAGAAACTCCGCCGATCCTCTGTCTCCCTATCAGCCGACACTTGGAAAAGGCGCGCGTTCATCTCCTTACTGCGTGAGCATGTGACCAAACGCATTTGATATTCCACTCAGAATGTGTTCACTTTCAACTTTGTAGTAGTTTCTGACACCGTTGAACAGCTCTGTAAGGAGGGTCAACATCGAGTTAGATCAGCTCCTCGGGGCGGATATTTGTTCAGGCATGGGTTTGGTTTCTGTTGATGCTATTGCTAGATGGGATTTTACAAGGCATGGCGTGCATCTCAACAGGAACGGAAAGGGTAAACTGGCTGGGCTGATAGCTAAGTCTTTAAGGAGGGCTACTGCAACTCATGGGAGTACCTCTCATTAATATAACATCCGTGTCCTGTGAGAGGATCAGATAGGCAGGTCTTAAAGCTGTTAAAATATCTCAAGATCTTCACAAAAGTACAGTGAAAAATAATATTAGTATATTTCATCAAAATATTATGGGAGTAAAGAATAAAATGAATGAGTTTTTGTTATGTGAAGAGGACATAGAAAGTGAGTGTGTAATAGATGTACTATACCTATCTGAACATCACATTGTCACTAATTTGAAAAAGGTTAATGTCAGTGGGTATAAACTCTCAGCACATGTAAGTAGAGATAATTAGGATAGAGGAGGAGTTTCCATTTATGTGAACAGTTATCACTGTGTAAAGAACTTAGAAACCAAAAAGTTTTGTGTAGAGCAACATATAGAAGTATGTACCTGTGAGATTAAACTGAATGGTGGCACTTTTATGATCGTAACAGTGTAGGTTCAAATGTTTGTATAGCTTATGGAACTTAACTACGGGGTCATCAGTCCCTAAACTTACAAACTACTTATAAACTAGCTAATACTAAGGACGTCACAAATATCCATGCCTGAGGGGGGATTCGAACCCCCGACCGTAGTGGCCGTGCAGACCGTGACTGACGCGCCTCAGTCCCCTCGGCCACCGCGGCCGACTAACAGTGTAGGTCCCCATCAGGTAATTTTCAGATATTTCTGAAGGAAACTTGAATGTTTTGTTGTGCTGTCAGACAGGAGGAAGCAAATTATTATTTGTGGGGATTTTACTGTTGATTATCTCAAGGAGTGTAATAGGAAGAAAGACCTTGAAGTAGTATCTGGTTCTATCATTTTGACATCCGCAATTGATTTACCTACTCGGTTAGTAAAGTGCAGCAGCACACTGATAACTTTTTTATAGACCGAGATAAATTCAAAAACATAAATGCTTATCCCGTCGAGAATGGTCTTTCTGGTCATAGTGCACAGTTAGTTACATTACATGACGCAGCCCAATACAGCAAGTTGAAAAAGACGTCCAAAGTAATGCACTTAATTATTGATTTAAGTATTGCCAAATTTAGGGAAAGCTTACAGCAATTAGACTGGAATTAGGTGTACAAGGAACCTAATGATAATTTTAAGTATAACATATTTCATAAGTCACTTGTAGGTGTATTTGAAAACTGTTTCTTCAAGAAAATAGTTAAATGTAATTGTAAGAAATCAAATAAAAACAATGGCTAACTAAAGGAATAAAAGTTTCTTGTAACCGGAAAGTGGAACTGTATCGAACAGCAAGAAAGGGTAATGACCCAAAAACAGTCAAATATTATAAAAACTACTGTGCGATATTAAGAAAAGTTATTAAAAAATCCACAATCATGAGCATTATGTCTGTGATTAGTACTTCTGATAATAAAATTAAAACAATTTGGAATATAATTGAAAGAGAAACAGGGCACCCAAGAACAGAGGGAGACTGTATTACCATTAAAGTGAATGAAAAGTTTACTAACAAACAGACAGAAGTTGAAAATATTTTCAATAATCATTTTCTAAATATCGTGGAGAAAGTAGAATCTAAATGTTCCATAGAAGAGGAAAGCTATTCATGGAAGATGACATACCTGTTCAATCTGATACAATTGAAATTCCACCCACATCTCCCTTTGAAATTAATAAAATAATTAACTCACTGAAAAGTGAAAGCTCATAATTATGGAATTGAGGGCATTTCCAGCAGAGTAATAAAAGCTTGTTCCCAACAACTAAGTAGGATTCTCAACCACACATGTAATAGCTCTCTGTAGCTGGGTAATTTCCCAGATATGCTATTATTAAACCATTGCAAAAAAAGGAGATGCGATCATTGTCAATAACTACTACCCAATCTCACTTCTGACAGCTTTATCCAAAGTCGTTGAGAAAGTAATATATTCAAGAGTAGCTTCCTATTTTTTTTTTTAAATAACGTACTAACAAAATGGCAGTTTGGTTTCCAGAAAGGTTGTTTAACAGAAAATGCTATATATGCTTTCACAGATCAAATATTAAATGCTCTGAATAACCGGACATAACCCATTGGAATTTTTTTGTGATCTCTCAATGGCTCGTGATTGTGTAAATCATGGAATTCTTCTAGATAAGCTTAAGCATTGTGGTAATATTGAGGCAGTGCACAAGTGGTTTACTTCATACTTAACTGAAAGAGTACAGAAAGTTGAAATAAGTGGTTCAGGTAAACTGCAAAAATCAGCTGATTCCTTAAACTAGTGGGCTATCAAGAATGGGGTTCCACGGGGTTAGGTCTTTAGCTGTTCTTGATATATATTAATGATCTGCCATTCTACATTCATGCTGATGCAAAGTTAGATTTTTTTTCTGATGATACAAGTATAGTAATCACTTCTTACAAACAAGAGTTAACTGATGAAATTGTAAATAAGTCTGTAGCTAAGGCGCGATATTCCAAGTTTTTATGTGTGTGCATTGATGAAAAATTTTAATGAAAGCAACACATTGACGATCTACTTAAACGTTTGAATTACAGTTTTTGAAAATTTTGGTGACAAACATCTCAGTAAATTAGCCTACTATACCTATTTTCGTTTACTGCCTTCATATGGCATCATATTTTGGGGTAATTCATCACTGAGCAAAAAGTATTTATTGCACAAAACTGTGTAATTAGAATAATTTCTGGAGCCCATCCAAGATCATCTTGCAGAGACATATTTAATTATCTCGGGATCCACACAGTAGCTTCACAATATACATATTCTCTTATGAAATTTGTTATTAATAACCCAACCCAATTCAAAAGTAATAGCAGTGTGCATAGCTACAACACTAGGAAAAAGGATGATATACATTATTCACGGTTAAATCTAACATTGGCACAGAAGGAGGTGATTGATGCGGAACTAGAATTTAAAAACACATTAAAAGAATTTCTAAATGACAACTACTTCTAATTAGTAGATTAATTATTACATAGAAATTAGTTATTTTACAGAAAAGAATAGATAAAAACAAAAATAAAACATATATGTCACGTAATGTTATCTTTTACTAAACTGACACGTTCCACATCATTACGAAAGTTCGTATTCGTGATCTATGGAACAATTACCAATCTAATCTTAACACGGGCCTTGCACACGCCTTT
The DNA here is from genome assembly GCA_026315105.1 of Locusta migratoria. Classification (NCBI taxonomy): domain Eukaryota; kingdom Metazoa; phylum Arthropoda; class Insecta; order Orthoptera; family Acrididae; genus Locusta; species Locusta migratoria. The sequence goes on along the minus strand of CM048755.1, from coordinate 590,643,672 downwards.
CCGTTTATAAGAATATAGGAGAGTCTTGCAAAAAAGGAGGAAATATTAGGGTTTAACGTTCCGTCGACATCGTGGTCATTAGAGACGGATCACATTCTCGATCAATTACGGTCAGGGATGATGACACAAATTGCGCGTGCACTTTTGAAACGAAGCATTCCGGAATGTTCCTGGATTGATTGCCCTAAATCACGGAAACCCTAAATCAAGATGGCGGGTCCAGTGTTAACCACTGCGCCACCGCCGGCCGCGGTGGCCAAGCGGTCTTCGGCGCTCCAGGCACGGTCTGCACGGCCACTGCGGGCGGGGGTTCGAATCCCCCTTGAGCATGGATATATGACGTCCTTAGTATTAGCTAGTTCATAAGTAGTTTGTAAGTTTAGGGACTGATGATCCCGTACTTAAGTCCCATAAGCTCTACAAACATTTCAATATTTGACTGAACACTGCGCCACCGCGCTTAGCGATAGATTTGGTAATTAGAGCACAGGACAACGAGATCTTCTAGCAAGACATACCCCTCTCCCGCCCTTATGTGCGTATCACCGATGTCGAAATGTCCTTCGCAATCTGAAGCATGTTGACAGAAGTAGCTAATACGCCCACGCTTCGACAAGAAGTTAAAGACGGGACTGTACATACTGTCAGTACCTCAGTTGGTAAAAAAAAACAGTTACAGGATCACGTAATCAATACAAATAAAACTTATCAAAATAAGCAAAGAAATTTCACAATATGTTCAATACAAATACTGAAATCAGTGAATCCTTATGTGCCAAGTAAATTAAATTTTAGTCGTATTTCTAAAACTCTGTGGCGCTTAATTTTGTTGCTTACTAAGTTTCTGAAAATGCTACTGCCGTCGTCTATAAGCTAATAAAGGTAACAGCATCATCTGTTGGTTGTTTGGTGTACTCCATAGTTTTCGGCTGTTATAGGTATTTTAAATAAATTCAATGGCGGAGTTGAAAACAAGTGTTGGACCGGCATTAGAACCGTATATCTTGGGCCAGCGGTCGTCTTAACATTTTTTTCTCTTTTATTCGGGTAGTTAGGTCCTTTGCGGACGTGTGGTCCTATTTGCTCTATCTTGATCGTTGGGTATATTACAGAGGACGGCTAGATCTCTCAGCGAACGCGCTGAGCTACCTCACCGAGAACCAATTAGGCTACCCAGACCATGAACAGTCACCAGGTCTATAATTATATCTGTGAATCCAACAGGAAAATGACAATTTCTCTGCGGATTCATAAACACGCCTTATTCCATAGGGGAAGACAGTAAAAAGCTGCTAGCAGAACTAAGTAATTGGCAGGAAGTACTAAAATCGTAGTGTGTTATAAGCTGAGAATTTTGGCAGGATGAGAAACGAGCCGGGATCGCCTACTTGGTTAAGACGACCCCTTGCCCAAAGCGGGAAATCCGAGTTCGACTCACGGTCCAGCACTAATTTTAAAATTACCCATTAAATTCATTTTAGTGACCTGTGACAGTCGACATGTTTGAACATTACGAATACGTGAATTTACGGCTTTTGATATCATCCAGTGGTGTCCGTTCTCCCTGGTATGTCCGTAGAATCAGACACCTTTTCTATAATCATACCACGTGCTAAACAGCACAAACTGTTGGTTCTATGGCGTACTGCACCCTACTACAAAGAACACCAGACATCTAAAATTTTAAATTACGATGTCCGAATTTTATAAAATTGAACATGTATGCTGCCCCCAGGTACGCTCAAGCTACCTATTAAAATTGCATAAAAATTCAGGTAGAAGTTTTGCAGATTTGCTTGGTCAGACAAACAGACATACACAAGGCTGATTTAGATAAAATGTAAATTACGATATAAATTTCCCCTGATACTATTTTGATGAAATAAATCTATATATAGACCCAAACTACGCAGAAGTTACCTTTCAAACCCGCATGCAAATCCGTCTAGTAGTTTCGGAGATTAGCGTGCTCAAACGCATAGACACCTCATTAAGATTTTTTTTAAATTGCGATATATTTTGTTTTCGTCGTGTGATTCTGATTAATTAATGCCTGTATGTTGCCCCATAATATCTCGATTTACATATGAAATCCGCATGAAGATTACTCCAGCTGTTTTGCAGACCAGCGTGTTCGAACAGCATGGATCTGATCTAGTACCTGCATTTGTCGCACTTTCTCGATCATTTCTGGGGTTCTGCTTCAGTTGTTTCCTTCCCTTCAGGGAAGCATTTAAACCATTCGTTAACACTTTTCTGTTCACGGCTTCCCTCCCGTACGCCTGCACCAACATTCCACGTTTCTCCGTTGCAGTCTTCCCAAATGTGTTGCAGTACTTGATGTTTGAACGTTGCCTCATTGCGCTACGACACTTCCTCTCACACTGATTACGTTCAACTTGTCGCAATATGTTTACACTGTCAGTCACATGCAGTGCATGATACGTATCGATTTTCCTCGAGTCTCTGAAGACACATACGCATGACGGACTTTCAAACGTTTGTAAAGCTTAAGGCACTTAACTGCGGCAAACTACTTATCAATTACCTTATACTAAAGACGACACGCCGGCCGCGGTGGCCGAGGAGACTAAGGCGCTCCAGTCACGGTCTGCACGGCCACTGCGGTCGGGGGTTCGAATCACCCCCTCGGGCATGGATATTTGTGCCGTCCTAGTACGTAAGTAGTTCATAAGTAGTTAAGTAGACCCCGTAGTTAAGTCCCATAGACTATACAAACATTTGAACATTTTGAATTTTAAAGACGACACAAACATCCATGCCCGAGGGGGGACACGAACCCCCGATGGCGAACGGCCGCGCGCACCGAAGCACGGCGCCCCAGTACCACAGACAAATATATGTTATTCTGTGCCAGTACGCATGGCTACTCCGCCGCGGCCCCATACGCATGCACATATACGCCAAGTTTCCGTTCAGATGTGACACCATTCACCCAACTGTTTAGACACACCGCGTGTTATTCCTGTGTAGATATTGTGTTCCTCCAACAGGTTGTGTTTACCAGTTTGGTTCTTCCTGAATTTCAAACTGTTTTTAATGTGGCAGCAGAATTTTTGACGGGAACTGCTTTATTCGTTCGTTTGCTAAGATAGAGGTACTTGTATCTGACAGAGGCATTAGCCTGTAGAAGTTTGGAACTCACCTTGGTTTTCTTTCGTGCTCCATCTAGCTCTGATTTCACTTTGGAAAGTTGCCCCAATGTAAAGATTCTAACCATTGTTACGATCAACGATAGAGCACGACGACACCTGTCACACACACGTTCTTAACCACTGTACATTATGATTCCTCTGTATCTGGGTGCTAATGATACAGCCTTGATACACTAGCATGTGAAATTCCTGCACGACGTCGTAAATATAATGTCTCATGTGCCAGCAACTCATGATGTGGCGGCGATCAAAAGCGTAGATATGGTATGTCTTGTCAGTCCTACACTTACTGTGCACCAGCGAGCAGTACCAGGCAAAAGGGCTGACGACATCACATATCAGGTGAAAGGCGAGTCTGCAATTCACCGTGACTGCAGAAGCATGCTGTCACTTCACTTGAACAGTTGCAATTAAAATTCGCCCATTGTGTCGGTCTAGAATGAATCACACAAACATATAGAAGCAAAGGCGAGCTGAAGGCCCGGACGAAGCGCTTTCTTCCGAGAATGATTGACGTAATTTTCTGGATTCATACAACTGGAATACTCGCAAACGTTGAACACCTAGTACCCATTAAAATTTGGCCAACACACTCTTTTTTTATTGTAAAAATGTTACGTAGTGTGCGATTTTCGCTACTGTGTGTAATCGTCCTCAAACACTTATTTCTGTAATCCAGCACGTATCATATATCGAACACCTTACTTTCTGTTTGAGGAGGATGTTCAACTCTCACTATTTTAGCGTCGTGTCTTTTCTACTATAATTTCCACAGAATCATCTTCCTGAAGTTTAACATACTACAGTCATGCTCTGTTGTCTCCCAAGACGTCACTGGAGGTCTCTCAGTTCACTCATCGTTAATAAATTTATGTAAATATCAGATAATAAATCGTTGTACAGAGACAAATTTTGTCTCAATATATATCACAGATATTACTCTAAAGAGAGGCAATGAATTAAAATTTGTGCAATTTCTGGGGTTCTGCTTTTAGATGGCCGACCTGAACGTGGCTCATCCTCCGTTTAAATCATTCGTTAACCTATTTTCTGGTCACGGCGTCCCTCCCGTACACCTGCACTTAAGAATACAGCTTAAATTCTTGTAAGAACATAAGCAAAGAAACGGTAAAGCACTTTCCACAAACTACACTGTAGACGTCAAGGAGAACATGAGGTCGAGTTGAAGTTTGTTTTGAGGAGGGAGACGTGTCTTAAACAGTCCGTGCACTCGCCATATGCATTAGGTCATGGTGGTGTACTCCATAGCTCAGCGGTAGTGCCGGGCGCCGTGGCTCAGCGCGCCCGGTCAGGGGGCTCAACGCCCTCTGTAATAAAAAAAGCTGAGCCAAGAACACTTTGAACATCAACGAACAAATACGATCAGCATCCGCAATAAACAGAACTACCCATAGAGCAAAAAAAAAAAAAAAAAAAAAAAAAAAAAAAAAAAAAAAAAAAAAAAAAAAAGCGGTAGCGTCGCTGACTACCACGTAGGAGGCCCGGGTTCAATTCCCGGCAGGGGAATGAATGTTGTGTGTTGTCCTAATGATCATCTCATCATCATTGGCACGTAAGTCTCGCACGCGGCATCAAATAACAAGACTTACACTAAGGCGGCAGAACAATCCCGCAAGGGATCTCCCGGCCAAGAAAGCCATACGCTCATTTCCAGTTTTATGTTGGTGTAGTAGTATAGCGCCTGCCTAGTGAGCTTGAGGTCCCGGATTCGAATCCTGGCCATGGCTCATATTTTAATTCAATGCCTCTCCTTCCGATTAATATATGTGATTAGTAACTTTAATGATACCGTTAGCGGGTTATAACACCTGCTCTTGAAAACAATCTTCGCCATCACCTTCCACTTTTATAATGCGAAATAATCGTGGGGAGTGCGCTCCTAATTCCTAACTGGTCATCCAGATATTTGTCTGCTGCAATTTCTCTGCAGCACTGGAGTGAAGGAAGCTTGGAGTTTAACGTCCTGTCGATAGCGTGGTCATTAGAGACGGAGATTACGTTCGGAGTATTTGGGTAAGGATGTGGAAGGAACTCGGCTACGTCCTTTCAAAGGAACAATCCCGGCATTTGCCTGGAGTGATTTAGGGAAATCACGGAAAACCTACATCGGGATGGCCGGAGGTGGATTTGAACCGCCATCCTTCTGGTGCGAGAGTGTGTTACCAGCTCGCCACCTCGCTCGGGAATCACTGGAGTGATCCCTAGGCTTTGTAAACATACATTTTCTCTAGGTACTCATACACACTGCAGCAGAACGCTAGAGTTTTCGTTGAGCATCCAAACATACTCTGATCAGTCAAAACATATATGACCTCACACCTACTATCGATATAAGCCCATACAGGTGATAACGACGTCACTGACGAGGAACGCGTGCACGCTGCATGTAGAAACAGTGAACGTTCTATCCGTGTGTAGAATGTGGAAGGCACGCGATCTATCAGAGTTTGACAGAGGGCAGCTTAGGATGACCCGGGAGATCGAGACAAGTATTTCGGAAAACAACACCACTTTCCAGGAATGTTGTGATGAATGTCTTCAATAGGTTGTGAAAACACGTGCAATCGTGCTGCCATGCCTCATTACAGATGTCGGACTTCGTAGGCGACGAACTGTGGGGGAACTGACAGCGGACTTTAATTTTGGGCAAAGTTAAAGTGTGTCTGAGCATACCGTGCACTGAACACTCCTAACAATGGACCTCCACAGCCAATGGCCCATGCATGCGCTAATGTTAACCCCACAACAGGGGCAAATACGGTGGAAATGGGCACGTGGCATCGACACTCGATGTTGCCATAGTGGCAGAGCGTTATGAATCACGATGCGTTCTTCATCATGCCGATGAGAGGGCCGCGCGGGAATGGCCGCGCGGTTTATGGCTTCATATTCCGGATTGTGTGGCCGCTCGCGTCGGAGGTTCGAGTCCTCCTTGGGCCATGGATGTGTACCTTGTGCACCGTACAAGTATAGGGACCGATGACCTCAGCAGTTTCTACAGCTACATCAATATTCTGCAACTCACTCTGAAGTGCATGGCAGAGGGTTCATCGAACCCTTTTTTAAGATATTTCTCTATCATTCCATTCTCTAATAGCGCGCGGGGAAAAAGGAACTCCTAAATCTTTCCGTTTTCGATCTGATTTCTCTTATTTTATTGCGATGATCATGTCTCCCTGCGTAGTCGGGTGCTAACAAAATATGTTCACATTCGGAAGAGAAAGTTGGTGAAAGAAATTTCTCAAATAAATCTCGCCGCAACGAATGACGCCTTTCTTTTAATGATTTTCACCCCAAATTGGTCCTTTAGGTTTACAGAAATTTGAATTTTGAGCCGATGGGAGGGTGCGAATCCGTCGTCTTCCAGGGAAAAGCTCCTTGACAGCTGTACTTTGGGACGGGGACATGTTGGCGTCGGCTCAGTTATACTCCCGAGAAGATACAGGTCGGCATCTACAAGTCCAGTGGAGCTCGCGCTGGGCACCATGTCGGCCAAGACGTATCGCACACCGGTTACGGATCACGCCCACCCTTTCATGACAATCTTGTTCCCCAACGGCTGTGGCATTTTTCAACAAGATAATGCGCCCCGTAAAAATACCGGGAGTTTGATCGAGTGATTCGAGAAACCCAGTGACGAATAGCGATGAGCTGGCTCCCACACTTTCCAGATCGAAGGCATGTGTGGTGTGATTGAAGATGGCAACAGAGGTTATCGTCCTCCTCCCCGGAGTTAAGTAACTTGTGTGTGCAGATGTGGTGCCAACTACCTGCAGCAACCTACCAAGGTCTCGTCGCTTCCATGCCAAGACGAGTCGGCACTGTTATCCGTGCCAAAGGTGGGTATGCTGGCTACTTTGTAGCTGGTCATAATGTTCTGGCTGATCAGTGTACAATTTCTGCGGTCTCTCAGAAACACTTATGGCCAATACTTGTCGTAAATCACTTTAGGTGACAGCTGTGATATCCTTTCTTTATGACCTACAACCTTCCCAACCCCATCGTTCCGTGATCAAGTTAGTACCGAGCCTCCAATCATCTCGAGGGACGTAAACTGTCACAATATTACCTCAGTCAAAGTCCAGTGTTATTGCTATAGTAAACAAGCTCCCGTCACGGGAGGCAGGGCAGGGTACTCAAGTGGACCTACAAAGCTTCTGTTTGCCCCGTAGTGACGGAAGTGTCGCCGTATATATGTCTGACCCCAAAATTCCGAAGTCACGATGACGGAGTGCCTACATTACGGAAACGGCACATTTTTCGCATTTACTCCACATGCTTTTGTTCCTTCCGACATTTTTGAGCTTCTTTCGTCGAGGTTCCACATGGGAGCTCTTGCGTAATATGGCCCAATCCATTAACGGCGAATACATGACCCGTGAACGTCGAAAGGCGTAGAAAATCTTCCGTAACGTTGTGCTGTTTCGCGCTAGCCTGCTGAAATGTGTAAAAATAAGGCAATAAAAGCGTGGAATGGTTCCCCTGGAAGAGCTCCAAGAGCATCCTTAAGTCAACCACTGAAAGTATAACGGCCTGACTGAGCACGTGAGATTGTGGTATTGCTTCAAGTACGTGTGCCCTGCTATGAGTTATTCTCAAATGTGAACACTGCAGCTTCAGTTCTGATATTTTATGCCATACGCTCTAACTGTATTTGCATAGACGCTTATTTCTGAAGTAAAGACGCGGGGGCTGATCATCGCCTTTGCCAGAAGAACTAAAAAATTCCTTAAAGCCAGTTAATGATGACAAGCTACCTTCGTCTGTTAGCGGCTCTATTGCTACACCTTGTAGATAAAAAATCCACCGTCCTAAACCTGTTCTTACTGAATAACGTCCTTTCAGGATTCAATTAATATGACCGTTTATCAAATGAGATGTGTATCCATGGTAGTCTGTTAGCAATAAAGTGTTCGCTTGAAGATGGTGTCCTTTTAAAGGAGTATTATTACAGAGAATGTGGCTTGAGAGGTGTGATATCATTAAATGTTGGTAACTTGAATGCAGTAGTTTAGAGTGTTGGTGTCCATTTAGTGCCTGTGCCTCAAATTTAGTGTCATGTACGTGTCAAAGTATTGACAAGACACTGTAATATCGACAGGGCATATGTAGATTCGGACATGTCCGAAAGAGCGGACACCACCCTTGGTTATCTTCCATATTGAACTTGCATTTCTTTATTAAGGAGACGAAGAAAGAACGACGAGAAAGGAAAGGAATAATTTAAGCTGCACTACGACATTGCATTTACTCAATGGCGACAAATGAAAATGTGAGCTGGGCCGGGATTGGAACGCGAGACTTCTGTTTCGGGCCTACGGTCACATTAACCACTTGCAACATCGACAAGAGGCAACGGATTGAAACTGAGATATCCCAAATAATGGCCTCCGTTTATTGAGTGGATTCGCAGAGGTGGTTTCATACATGCCAAATAAGACTGATTATATGGCCTTAATTCGTGAATGAAACTGTAGGACCCTACACATTGAAAGACAGCTATGGTTAATTAACTAATCTTCCACATAAATTTTATTATAGGGGATTAAAGTACAGACTCACCTCGTATTTGTTGATTATTATATGTTGATTTTATCATATTAATTTAGAAGACAAACTAAATCTTGTGTACAATACATTCTTCCAGTCAAATGGACAATGTAATGACCAAGATAGTCCTTCTTTACTCCACATATCTTTTCCCCCACTCAACGTTACTTTTGTTAATTCTTCATCTTTTTCAAAAGATTTACTTACCAGCAATACTTACAAGGTAATGGCGTTGTTTTGACTAGTTGTCTCCATGATTTCCCTAAGTCGCTCCAGAAAAATGACGGGATGGTTGCTTCAAAGGTCATGGCCAATTCCCTTCCCCATTCTTATCAAAACAATCCTAACTTGTGCTCCGTCTCTAATGCCCACCTTATCTTATTTCCTTCCTTAATCATTAACAAAGTCACCTGATCTCTTTTTTAAATCAATAACGATTGGGTTTGAATTAATGACAGGGTAGCAACAGACCTAGCACTATTACACATCAGACACATCACAAAACCCCTATGACCACTGCTGTCTTTGGAGTATTTTTACGTTGTTTCATTCAGTATTTATTTATCATGTGTAAAAGCTATTACAAAATATAATACGTCAAGAATTCTCACTTAACAGTTCTTCTACTTGATTTTATGGATTTCCGCTGATCCCCTGACTCATTACAGGAGAAAAGGGGGCACGTCTCCTTTAAACCTGCCATAGACCATTTATTATCTTAATTAGCGGTTTGCTTTGCATCCAAGTGCCAAGTACTTTTCGGGATCCGAGTATGGGGTCCAAAGACTCTATAAGCAGCTAGACATTCATCTTCATTAAGTTCCGTGTGTTCAGTTTTCAGTTTTTTATACATTTCACGTTAAATTTTTGTGTTTACTACTGGCGTCATCTTATTTTTTGTGTAACCTACCTGTGGTGATTTTATCTCAGTACTGACGGCAGTAGCTTTGGATTCCTTTTTAATTTTCGTTTAAAACAACTGTAATACTGACAGCAAAGTTTGAACACATTTTACAAAGGTAAATCACGAAGTAAGCAGGTAAATGGTAGCCTGGAAAACAGTGTCTGTAGCAATCTGCAAAAAAGACGAGTCCTCGAGAACAATGGTTCGAGAGCGCGATCCGGTAGGTTAACTTAGCGTGGCACTGAATAAATCACGGTGACAAAGTAAGTTGGGCTTCCCACGCAGTTAGGACACACAGACACTGCAATAAATATAAATAAAATAGGATTAGCCCTAATCCGACACAAAGTAGAAACTTATCTCACGCAAAGTCAACGTGAGTTCATTCTGCCACTCAAGAAACTCCCGAGACGATCTAGGGTTAGTTAAATAATCAAAGGTTAACAGTCGCAGCAACCGCCTAAATTTATTAATACTGTGGCCAAGGCAAATGTGTTTCCATCAGATTTAAAATTTGACGGAACTATCTGTTGAGGTGTACCAAATGACACAAAGATAAACACGTAAATGAACAAACGGTGTTCTATGGACTTTGGGATGGTAATAACATAAGTATCTTGTTCTACACGGTTGTCAAGCTTTGCTACAGATTATATTACTCAAAATTCATACGTGTTCCCTTCTGAAGGCCAAACCATGTCCATTCGCGGAGTTGCATACCTGGTCATTACAGGCCATTACGAATTTTAATGACAAGGAATTTTGTTCTTTAATACCTACCATCCGGAGCTTTATATAGCAATTACGATATAAAGGTCTAAATCTGCCGAACATTATTGCTGCGTGGCGCACATGTGTGCTTAGTCCAAGCTATAAACTCTTATTTGTATAGTAATGATACTGAGTTGCCGTTAACAGCACCCTAGCGCAAATGTGCTAAATAATTACTGATTATCCCACTTTCTTTCCTTATTGAAATTTGTTTTCTGCTTATAAATTTGACATGAGCACAAAAAACTATAGTTCAAGTTTCTATCATGAGACAAAAAGAAACTAAATTTTCGTTAAACATTTTGCGATTTCTGATTTTCTTTGCCAGTGCAATCCTTATTCAGCTACTGATGTAGAAAAGCAGTCGTATAAAAAGTGATGAAAATTTCCCTTCTGGGGCGTTGTTGTAGCGAAGGAAGTTTAGCAATAAAGTAGCAGGACTGTTGTTGTAAAACATTTTATTTAAAAAAACATACACATTTAGTATATTTTATTTCAAGAACATACATGTTTAATTAATGTCACCCTGAGTATGCGTCATTCCTCTATGCCTCTATTCCATTTACGTAGCAGTGTTGGGAGTCTCCTTTTGCGAGAAACTTCATGACGCGTGTCGCTTTTCCTTTCACTGCTTTAAGGGGTGATAGCGTATTTATTTTAATACGGGTCTGGCCTTGAGGAATAGATTAAAGTCACGGTTCTATGACAGGCGAATAAGGTGGGCGGTCTAACACTGGTGGGGGAAAGAAAGGATGTGCTTCGAAAAAAACTCGTAACAGACAATGTTATCTAATAGAGAAATATTTTAAAATTCCGGCTCCTTCAGACACTGAATTACATTCAGTGGAGAAGTTGAACCCTGATTTGTGTCAGCAGTCGCTACAATTTATTGCTCACTACAGTTGTGCTGCTCCCTGTCTATTATATCCACATGAAATAGAAATATATGAACATCTGCATATAAATAACTGCAGTCGAAGGGAAAGTTAGTTATAGACCTACAAACTATTTAAACTAACTGAAACTAATTTATTCTAGGGACAACTCTCTCTCTCTCTCTCTCTCTCTCTCTCTCTCTCTCTCTCTCTCTCTCTCTGTGTGTGTGTGTGTGTGTGTGTGTGTGTGTGTGTGTGTCACACACACACACACACACACACACACTAGCTGCGAAACCCGGCATTTCCCGGGTATATATGCATTTTTCCAGTCTTATATTAGAAACTTAAATAAAAAGTCGAAAAAGATTTTATCTTAATGTATCCATGAAAACATTTTAGAAATTATGAACCAGTAAAGCAAAGAAATATGCATAATGTACAAAATTTTAAGTTCCGTATCCAAATAAACAAAAAATATTAATAAAATACGAATTATGTTTAACAGTAATTTAATTCAAAACGTGACTATAAACAATATTTTTTGACAATTGTGACGGGAAAGTTTTTGTGACTTATTGCTTACGACGTCATATCTCCTGAACTATGTGTCGTAGGTTGTTTTACCCCCCCCCCCCCCCAGAGCGATAGTTACCTGATAGTAAGGAATATGTGTACCGAGTTTGGTTGAAATCGGTTCAGTAGTTTAGGAAGAGATGTGGAACATACATACCCACATCCTCACATACTGACTATTTTATAAAATGTATTGATAGTACATGTCGTACAGTGATATAAATTTGATGGCCTATTGAGTGATACATATCGATACAATATTCAAAATATGTTGCGAAGACAGTAGGCAGCAAACAAGTAAAACATCACAAGGCCAAGCCTGATGCAACAGTTTTACGACATCTACAGCGAAACTGTTGTGAGCGGTAGAATTCTTTTCGTTTCATCATTTTGTGGAGGCGAGGGGTCAGTTACAAAATGCTTCATAAACGTCCGACATTACATGCAAACTTTGTTGCAGGTCCCTAACTACTACCATTTTCCACTAATTGATGCACAAATCTGGGTATTCTCATGTAGCAGCCTCCCTTTATTGACATATCTCCTGATATATGTATCGTGCTCTTTTGTTTTTGGGTCAAGAACCTTCGTGGGCGTACGGTGAACAGTCAGACACAGACACACACACACACACACACACACACACATATATATATATATATATATATATATATATATATATATATATATATATATATGCCCGAGGGAGAACTCGAACGTCTGGCGGGAGCGACCACAAATCCGTAACATGGTGCCCGCGGTCCGTGCGGCCCTAGTATGTTAAGTTTCCGGAGCATATTTTATATGTTTGTTTATGTAGCTTATGGGACATAACTACGGGGTCATCAGTCCCTAAACTTACAAACTACTTATCAACTAGCTTATCCTAAGGACGGCACAAATATCCATGCCCGAGGGGGGATTCGAACCCCCAACCGTAGTGGCCGTGCAGACCTTGACTGGAGCGTCTCAGTCCCCTCGGCCACCGCGGCCGGCGAGCATATTTTATATTAGGCTTTAAAAACATTACGAAGCTCATTTAAGCTCTGCAGACAACATAATTGAAACTAAGCAGTATCAAACACGTTTCTTCTGCACTAAGTCTTACTATCCAGATGCACAGTAAAAACAGTGGAACAAATTTTAGTCTGCGTTACACATTTTTGAAGCCGGAATGTTCTTTGTGTTATTATACAAGAAATTAAATTTTAATTTACATCTTATATAATAGGTCAATTATTGTTGGCAATAGAAGATAACAACGTAATAATGTACGTCATACAAAACATATGAGTCCATTCTGTCGTGTATTGTAAGTGAGTCAAACAAGAGAAGTGAGGGGAGCTGAAGGCTAGTAGTAATATGATTTAGCCCCCGATACGTAAGCCTACTATAAGCTGGCAGGCAGACTAAAATTCTTATTCATTTCAGTTTTTGAATGTGGAATGTTAAAAGCTGTATAGATGGCGAAGTGGAATGTTAAAATATATACGATAAAGTAAAACGAAAATTTTCAAGGCCGGAAATGCCACAGTAACTAAAATATTTCGGGCTATTACGCCATGATCGAATGGGTTTATTATTCGAGGCCAACGTTTCGTCCCCAACTGCAGAGTACCTTTTCAAAAAAGGATCGTAACTTCTTTGAACGGAGCGGAGAATTGTGTTCGAATTTTCAAAACGTGTGACGTGACCCCCAGCAAGGGTGCACGCAGAAAAACGGAATTTGGCTGTAATTCAGACATTCAAAGAAGCTACGCTCCACCTTCACAATGTCCTCCGAAATTGGGAACGAAAAGGAATAACAGTCCGGTATGTTGAAATGTTTGTAAATCTATGATACTTAACTACTCTGGTCATCAGTGTCTTGGCTTACCAACTACTTAAACTAACTTACGCTAAGGACAAGAAATATAACAATGCTCGAGGGAGGACTCGAACCTCGGACGGCGAGCAGCACCATTTTTGGTTTATTTTTTCCCCCTTGTTCTTCTGGTAGATGTACAGATCGCGATCGTTGGTTCAGTTTATTCTTGGTTGTTCGTTGAATATTCGGCTCAACTCTTTTTATTACAGAGAGCGTTGAGCCCCCTGACCGGGCGCGCTGAGCCACGGCGCCTTGGAACGCTCGGCCACTCCTCCGCGGCACTGCAGAATATTTTAGTAACAAAGACCACATTATCTTTTTTAATCAGCATAATTTGGAACGATCCATCTGAATAATTTAGTAAAATGTTCAATATTTCTACCTTTAATGATTTTTGTAAGATGTGCTGAGGTAAGGTAAAGCAGTCAACAATCCGAAGATTGGTTTGAACACCTCAGTGCTTTACTAGGCATGGTCCTGTCTGGAGGTGGTATGCCGTTGCCTTCCTCCGACCTTCGAACTGACTTACACAGCCAGTTATAGGGGGACCTACAGTTTAACGTGGGTTCCGAACCACGGTGCTACTCGGTATTTTTCACATGAGCAATGCTGCCAGAGGTGAAAGAAGTGGAAAGTGACAGATAAAAATCCTAGGACCTAGCGGGGATCGAACCCGCGACGTTTGGATTTATAGTCTGGCACTCTACCACTGTGCAACCGAGGCGTGCTTATTCCCAGGAATCCCTTATTTCCTGTAGCAGACATTTTGAAGACGTGCTGCAGTCGGATCACTGTGGTATAACTTTTTGAAGAAGTGAAAAGTTCATTTTAAGCGACCCGTTTGGCAGTAACATAAGACGTCCGCGAGTTCCGTATCTAGGTGTCTTAGTGCGCTCTGCCACTCCACCGCGCGCTCTGAGGCGCCACGTTTCTGATTGTGTGACTGCTCCCCTTGGAGGTTCGAGTCCTCCCTTGGGCATGTATGTGTGTGTGTGTGTATGTGTGTGTGTGTGTGTGTGTTGTCCTTAGCATAAGTTAGTTAAATTTAGTTTAAGTAGTTGGTAAGTCTAGAGACCGATGATCTCAGCAGATGGGTTCCGAAGTTGTATTGTTTTTTGTGTGATATCCTACAAGGAATGAGATACGCAAAATGGTTAAGGATCCGTCGCGAATCGGTAGCGGGCTTCAAACGGCGCCAGTCCATTATGAAGTGGAGGCGCTATACTGGGACATATTTGTGAGCGACATATAATTTGAGCAGCTGATAAGGTGACAGGCGCGCGCGATGGTAAATGTGGAGGCCACGAGGCCGACCATACATCAGCAGTGGCCGCCTGCCACCCCCGCATCATCTATTCACGCCCGATAAACAGCCCGCGGCGGCGCGCAAAAAACCGCCGCTACCACCAGCTGAGCTGATGGTGGCGCGCCGCCTCTGCCAAGTGGCTGTGCGGACCAGCCCTCCCAAACACTTAGCCAAGCACGTGGCTCCTTACCAGACGCAACACGTACTATTTACTCTAAGCTACCGCATATTCTCCACACTATCTGACTTGACGAAGGTTTCCAATAAAATGGGCATATTGGCATATTGAAAATTAATGGGTACAAATTTCGTACTTTGTTTCCAATATCATGTCATGCATATGACACTTATGTAAAAAAAAATCGCACTGACGTGTTTTACGGCCCACTTTAGATTTGTAGTTTTATAAGTTTTTGCAAACATTTTGAACCAAAATAATAATCTAAATATAAAAAATTAATTAATAATAATGTTTGAAACCCTTTTACGAAAAAAAATATATTTAGGTAATGGCGGGTTCAGAACCACCGACATTCACCGTCATAGTCCAACTCCTTGTCACTACGCTACGGCTATCTATCGAAAAAAATGAGTCCTTTAATCTCATACTATTGATGGCCGTTGTTAACGGATGCTAATATGGCATTTGTAGACACTAGATAATCATTTATCGTACGAAGAACGATGCGTTTTTGTTAATTCTTCAGTGCTCCATTGCTTTGAAATGAGAATGTGTAAGTTACAATAAGAAAATCATCAAATACGCAACGCAAGATGGCGTATGCCACAGAGCGTTATGGGCGAGGAATGTCACGTGACATCTCCGAACGCCTGGTTTTCGTTAATTCAATGAAGGGTGTTAAATCTCCGTTATTTTTGCAAATATGTCTCAAACGATACGAGATATGAAAAAAAACATAAGGGAGCTAAGTTGTAGAGAATTTTCTCCTCTACCAATTTGGTTATTCAATTTTCGTGTCAGATGAACGGTTCGTTTGGAATTACAATTATATTACAAACGGCTTTTTTATTACTACCGTATTTTTGTCCGAATAATTTGAAAAAGGGAGGTTCTGGTCTCTGGCAGCCTACAATCATGTCTGTAAAATTTGGTGCTGATCGGTTGAACGGTTCGTCTTAAAAACAGGGAACACATTACGGACAGACAGACATATATCCCAAAATCGCCGTTATTTTTGCAAATATCTTTAAAACGCTACGAGATATGAAAAAAACATAACAGAGCAAAGTTGTAGAGAATTTTTTCCTCTACAAATT
The DNA here is from genome assembly GCA_026315105.1 of Locusta migratoria. Classification (NCBI taxonomy): domain Eukaryota; kingdom Metazoa; phylum Arthropoda; class Insecta; order Orthoptera; family Acrididae; genus Locusta; species Locusta migratoria. The sequence continues at coordinate 590,627,348 of CM048755.1, read as the reverse complement.
CGGTTATTCAATTTTCGTGCCAGACGAATAATTAAGCCGTTATTTTCATTTAAATTTCGAGCTGTCAAAAGACGGTCGCAAAGGCCCACTTTTAGTGTTACTACCGTAACCTAAAGTGGGCCAAAAGACCTTGAAAGAGTAGATACAGGACGTGAATATTCACAAGTCATGTACATTCGTATTTTATGGAGAACGTTTAATATTTGAAACATGTCGGCCGCTTGCTCAAGGTCAACATCGATATTACACTACAAAACCATCTACCGGGAAAATGTACCTGCGTCCTCGTTGTCGTTATAAACCGCAGGTAATGAATCAGTGTGAGTTGTGCAGACGTGGACGATGTCTTGTTCAAAATGTTCAAATGTTTGTAAAGCTTATGGGACTTAACTACGGGGTCATCAGTCCCTAAACTTACAAACTACTTATGAACTAGCTAACACTAAGGACGGCACAAATATCCATGCCCGAGGGGGGATTCGAACCCCCGACCGTAGTGGCCGTGCAGACCGTGACTGGAGCGCCTCAGTCTCCTCGGCCACCGCGGCCGGCACGATGTCTTGCACACGTAAGCGCGAACCCGTCAAACCACTGAGTTTCAAAGAGGGCGCATTATTTTTGGCATAAGAGAATATTGATAAAGAATTGTGAATCAGTCAATGATCACGTTATGTATTAACGTAGGTGCACACAGGGGACAAGGTCATAACGTAAACTGCGTCACTGAAATTTCTGTGGGGGGGGGGGGGGCAAAAATTAGTACTTTTGGCCAGTCTGTGCGAGTGGCTTCATAAAAACATTCACAAAACGTGAAATAAAAGACTTTTAATTTCAATATTGAATAACAAAAAGGACCTAGTATCTCGAGTGTGAATGGGGGGGGGGGGCGGTTGGTCGCAGTTTAGGGGGGGGGACTCATTGACCTAGAGGAGGGTGGGCACCTCTTTATATTAATATATATGAAGAGCGCTTTCAGCTTATTAATGGGCCATCCTCAAATCCATGTGTCTTCGGTTTGACCCACGCAGCAGATGGACGGTCGACTTGTTTGGTAACTACAATTACAAACTGCGGTTACCAGAAAGGACAGTCGTTTATTTGCTGCGTGGGGTGACACCGTACCCAAAGGGATTTGAAGATGGACAATTAATACGCCGAAATGGGCCCTCATATATATTAGCAAATACCTCGATCACAGAATGATTTACAATCATTTGAGAGAATGCGATACATCGCGTGGTACGAAGTGTTCAGGAAGTGCAATGGTTGTGAGCAGGGTGGTTTATGGAAGGCCGTAGAACACGAGATGGGTCAGGCAGTACCACCCAGAACCACACACAAACAAGACAGTCACTTTATCTGAATGTCGTTACAGGACAGTTGTTCGTCCTCCTCGTGCGTTTTCCTCTGGCGCACCAATGGGACACACGGTACACTACCAGGTGTGACAGTTCGTCACCATTTATTACGGAATGGGCTATGTAGTCGCCGGTCACTTCCGTGCCTCCCTTTGACTAATGTGCAGAAACATAATAGACGTGTAAGGAGCGACGTCAAGGGGACAGGCATGGCGTCAGACAGTGTTTTTCGACGAATGCTGTATGTGTCACAGTTCTGCTAAGGCAGAATTGCTTAACACAGCTTTCCGTAATTCTTTCACTACTGAAGGCGAAACAAATACTCCAGAATTCGTATCAAGAACAGCTGCCACCATGCGTAATTTACAAAAAGATACTCCTGGAGTATTAAAGCAACTTTTATCAATTAAGAAAAGTAGTCTCCCGGTCCCGATTGTATACCAATTAGTTTTCTTTTATATAATTCTGATGCAGTAGCCCTATACCTAGCTATCATATGCAACATCTCGCTCAGCGAACGTTCCGTACCCAAAGACTGGAAAGTTGCACAGGACACTCCGATGTTCAAGAAAGTCAATAGCAGTAATCTGCAGAATTACAGGCCTATATTTTTGACGTCGATTTGCAGCAAGATTTTAGAACATACACTTTCCTCAAATATTATGAACTACGTGGAAGAGAACGACCTGTTGACCCACAGCCAATACGGATTCAGAAAGTATCGTGTAGAACTGAAATGCCGTCTGGTGTTCCCCAGGGAAGTTTTATAGGGCCACTACTATTCCTTATTTTCATAAATGATAATAATGGATAAATGATTATAATTTTCCAAGTATACTTTCCAAAATCCTGCTGCAAATCGACGTTAATAAGATGGGCCTGCAATTTTGGGGATCACTCCTGTTGCCTTCCTTGAATATTTTAGTGACCTGTGCAACTTTCCAGACTTTGGGTACGGATCTTTCGCTGAGTGACCGGTTGTATAAAATAGCTAAGTATGGAGCCAGTGTATCAGCAAACTCTGAGAGGAATCTTGTTAATATACAGTCTGGCCCGGAAGATTTGTTTTTGTTTAGTGACTTAGGTTGTTTTACTATTCCTGGAACATCTACTTCTAAACGTCGCATGGTGGCAGCTGTTCTTGGTTCGAATACTGGAGTGTTCACTTCGTCTTCTTTGGTAAATAATTTCGGAAAGCTGAGTTTAGCAGTTCTGCTTTAGCAATACTGTCATCTTTAGTATTACCATTGCTATCGCGTAGTGAAGGTATTGTTTGTGTTTTGCCGCTAGTGTACTTCACATGTGGCCAGAATTTCTTTGGATATTCTGCCAGTTTACGAGACACGATTTCGTTGTGGAAACTATTATAAGCTTCTCGCATTGAAGTCCGCACTAGATTGCGAGTTTCTGTAAAACATTTGTTTGGTATAAGGGCAGCAGTGGCAGATCGTACAGCTACCACAGCACATATAAGAGGGTTTGTGAGATCAGAAGTGTCAACAGCAACTGTTACCAACTGGCTGACAGCAGTGGGACTCTAGGCTCGCGCGCCTCTAGCCTCTTCCACTCATGCCGCAAATCGACGTGCACGGCCCTACTGGTGCCGTCAGAGAATGACATGGAAGATGGAATGCCGAGCTCCAGTCTGCAGCGATGAATGGAGAGTCTGCCAACACACAAGTTCAAAATGTTAAAATGTTTGTGAAACTTATGGGACTTAATTGCGGGGTCATCAGTCCCTGAACTTACGAAAGACTTATGAACTAACTTATACTAAAGACAACACAAATATCCATGCTCGAGGGAGGATTGGAATCTCCGACGCGGGAGGCCAACGCGATCCGCAACGTGGCGGTCCAGACCGCTCGGCTACTTCCGCGCGGCAACACACAAGTGATGGTCGTTTGCGCGTAAGACTTAGAGTAGGTGAACGCTGTCTCGTAGAGTTCATTCGTCCAAAACACACTGGCCCCAGCCCAGACCTTATGGTCTAGGGTGAAGTAAGCTACAACTCTCGTTAATCTTTGGTGTGTTTGGAGGGATCGTTGACTAGCGGTCAGTATGTACAGAATGCTGTAAGACGCGTCTTTTTGAGATTTTTGCAACAGAAACGTATTGTGTTGTTCCAAAAACAGATCATGCTCGCCCACATACTGCGTGTGGAACTCAACGCACGGCGACTTCTCTGGCCATCACGATCTTTTGACTGGTCTCCAATCGATCACATGGGATATGATGGGATGACATCTGACATGTGCGACTCGTCAGCCCACAACTCTTGTAGAACTACATGAACGAGTGGAGCAGGCATGGAATAATGTATCCCAATACAGTGTCCACCATTTGAATGATTGAACGGCTGGCAGAATCAGCGCTGCATTGGCACCCGTGGAGCTTTGATCGACGTCTGGTACCAGAGGATAATCATTTAACGTACTCCATATGCACTATCTCAACAATAAATTTTGTGTGAATTGGAAAACTCTTATGAGGGTTTACTAAGTTTTATTTCTGTCATTGCACATCAATATCGAACCAGTTTTAAAATCTCGTGCTTCACGGTACGCACACAGCGGTGACAATGAGCTCTGACCTTTGCGCTCTAAAGGAGCCCGTGACTTAGGCAATGGTTGGAATTCACGTCGTCTGGTCTTGTATTGTGTGACCGAGTCAAGGACATCCTCTTCAGAGTCGAGAGTGCGTTGCGTCCGGGAAACATCGCAGTCCGTCTTCTTTGCCAACGTACCAGTTTGTCGCAGCCGTTGTAGTAGGACAGAAGTCGCATGTGATATTAAAATACCAGGTCCCACGAGAAGTACGAGCCACCACAACGACATCACGCTAGTTGCCTCGCCGGATATACATCCTAAACACTCGGCTCTGCCCTGTGCCCACAAAATAAATCACGTGTAGCAATGACAAGGACCCCACTAAAAATCTTAACTGTGTTATGCGTTATCGTGTATTTAAAAAAGCAGTTAGGAGTTGTTAAACTGGTCGCAGGAAGTAACTCGCTGCCTACCGGAGACGGTAGCTGGAAGTCGTAAGACCTGTGGTGTCACGTGCTGTGACGCACGCCGCAGGTCCCGTATCCAGTAGCTCGTTGGCTCCGTACCACAGAGACTGACTGCGGCGTCCTCTTTCAGGTTTGTGTGCCCACCGTGAAGCGGGAGATTTGAAAGTTGTCCGATCTTCCCTTATTTTATACAGTAATGCTTCATTTCTGTACGTGGTGTCCGCCTTCGTAGCTCAAGGGCAGCGTCGCTGACTACCACGGAGGGGGCCCGGGTTCGAATCCCGGCAGGGGACTGGGTATTGTGTGTTGTCCTAATCATCATCATCATCATCATTGGCACGTAAGTCGCCCACGCGGCGTCAAATAGAGAGACTTACACTCAGGCGGCCGAGCAATCCCGTAAGGGATCTCCCGACCAAGAAAGCCATACGCTCATTTCCATTTCTGTACGTGGTTTCTATATCAAAGCTTTATCTACTAAGTCACCAGCACAACTTCTAGAAACCTCTAACAGGAATTGTGATACATTTACATATATAGTATGATAGGACCGCTATTATTTACTATCTATATAAATAATCTGATGGACAGAGTAAGTTGTAATTTGCGGCTGTTTGCTGATGATGCTGTTGTGTATGGGAGGGTGTCGTCTTTAACTGACTGTAATAGCATACAGGATGACTTAGACAAAATTTCTAGTTGGTGCGAAGAATGGCAGCTAGCTCTCAATGTAGAAAAATGTAAGGTGATGCGCATGAGTAGGAAAAACAGTCCTATAATCTTCGAATACAGCATTAGTAGTGAGCTTCTTGATGCTGTCGCGTCGTTCAAATATCTAGGCGTAACATTGCAGAGCGATATGAAATGGAACGAACATGTAAGGACAGTTGTGAGTAAGGCGGACAGCCGATTTCGGTTTATTGGGAGAATTTTGGGAAGATGTACTTCACCTGTAAAGGAGACCGCTTATAAAACGCTTGTACGACCACGTCTTGAGTATTGCTCAAGTGTTTGGGACCCGCAGCAGATCAGTTTAAAGGATGACATAGAGGCGGTTCAGAGGCGAGCAGCTAGATTTGTTACCGGTAGGTTCGACCAATGCGCGAGTGTCACGGAAATGCTCCGGCAACTCAATTGGGGATCGCTGGAAGAAAGACGACGTTCTTTTCGTGAATTTCTGTTGAGTAAATTTAGAGGGCCGGAATTTGAAGCTGAGTGTAGTACGATCTTGCTGCCGCCTACTTACCTTTCGCGTAAAGATCACAAAGACAAGATAAGAGAAATTAGGGCTCGTACGGAGGCATATAGGCATTTTTTTTCCTCGTTCCATTTGGGAGTGGAATACGAAAGGAAATGCCTAGTAGTGGTACAGTGTACCCTCCGCCACGCACCTTACGGTGAGTTGCGGAGTATGTAGATGTAGATGTACTTCGAAATTCACGGTAAGGTGCGTGCCGGAGGGTTCACTGTACCAGTATTAGGTGGAGTAGGAGGAGGTGGAGGAGGAGTAAGGAAAAGAAGGAGATTATGGTTTGCGTCCCGTCGACAACGTGGTCATTAGAGACGGAACACAAAACATTGTAATTGATTTTAGTTAATGTTAGGGAAGGAAATCGGCCATGTCCTTTGAAAGGTACCATCCTGGCATTTACCTTGAGTGAATTTAGGATAACCACGGAAAACGTAAATCAGGATGGCTGGAGGCAGGTTGAACCGCTGTCCACCTGATTCCAGTCCAGTGTGTTACCACTGCGTCACCTCGCTCGGCGGAAAGGAGCGAAGAGCTGAAGGCGACCAAAGAGCAGCAGCGAATGAAACTCCGATACTGTCCGCGGCGACTGAAAGACCAACATACAACTGATATCAATATTGTAATCATGATAACAACAATAATAACTATTATTACGTGACTCTTCAGTATTTTCCGTGGATAACTGACCCTGCAGACTGCTGATACATCACATTTTGGCAATACCACAAATTTCCTCGACGCAGTAGCTCAATATAGTCCGGTGATTAACGGCTTGTTACCGCCGATAAGCCGATGAAGCACTTGCTCGAGATCGTCCTGTAAGAAATGATATGTGGGATACACAAAATACCACATCCGTCGGCAAAAGCGCCAGCTATTTACTTACTGATAATTTATAAAAATAATAATTATATAAGTTATTATTAATAATAATAATACCCCTGCCAGTAGATAAATTAACCAGACTTTTTCTTCAGAAATTAAGGATAAAGCTGCATGTCCTGCAACTGTCCATTTGGCGAGTTACTACCAACAGTGTGAAAACACGTTGAGAAGAATGCGACTAACATATTGCACTTACGCTTTATACCAGACAATTTATTCAATTTGATAAATGAATAGCTGTTGCGTAGAATCTACTGAGCTTATAAATGCTAGCTAAAATTCAGATTAGAAATACTTGTCTCCGTGAAAACTGCCAACACCGGGCTGAAGTGAATTACAAATTTATTTTCATTAACTTGACTTTCGGCAAAGAGTTTACGAACTAGATTTTTCTTTCTTTATTTTTCTTTACAGATCACACATTATACAGAGCGATTTTTCCACAGTTTAAAAATTCTAGGGTTTATGGAAGATCGAAGAGAGGATATAAAACAAGAAAAGGTCTAATGAATTTACGATCAGAAATGCAAGATTTTCATGCTAGAGATCATTTATTCAGTCATAATTAGTTACAAAGACTACGGTCAAGTACGCACTATACAACGCAGCCGCAGTTACATATGTGTTGCAAATTGTTTCCATGTGCTTCAAGATAAATTTATTCATGCTGATTTTTACACTAGAGCGCTAGAATCGCGCTGGCAGCAACGCTGCATGAATGCGCCGAATTCGTCCAAATTTATGGTACATGTAGGGTGTGGTGATATATGAAAGTGCACCAAGTGGGAACTTCAGATGGCTAAGAGTTTAGGAAATAAAAGGAATTTTGATGCTGATCTATCTCCATATGCACCTTATCAACTGCCCCTGAGAGAGTTTGTTTAGAAAGTGGTGTTTCGCTCAGCGGTAAGAGATCGGATTTTTATTGAAAGGTTCAGAGGTTCGATTTCGCCTGGCGTCAAATATAATATTTTAACGGCAACATTATATATGCTATTTTGTGTTTATATGTGCACAACATCAGCATGGGACGTCATTATTTAAAACAAGCATACTATCCTGCAAACTTGGGGCTGTGAACGGTCCATAAGGCGCAAACACGAATAATCGAGAGTTTAATTTGACCTTGGTGCCGCTGTAGGCACAAACAACACTACAGTCCCTTTCTAAATGTTTATAGTCCAGAAGTTCATCCAAAACCCTTTTTTGTCTAATATAAATTAATAAAATAACGTATATGATGTTGCGGTTAATTGAGAAGTCATTCTACATCTACATCAATACTCTGGAAACCACTGTGAAGTGCATGGCAGAGGGTACGTCCCAATGTACCAGTGTTTAGGGTTTCTTCCCATTTCACTCACGTATTGAGCGTGGGAAGAATGATTGTTTAAATGCCTCCAAGCGTGCTGTAATTATTCTTGTTCTCACGAACTATACGCATTGCCAAGGAGCAGAAAAGAATTGGCCGCCGGGTGGAGTTGAACCCGTTATTTTTTCAATACGAAACCGATCTTTTACCGCAGAACCAAATACCGCTTCCTAAACACGCCGTCACAAGGAGAGTTGATAAGATGCATAAGGTGATAGATCCGTACCAAACTTCCTTTCATTTCCTAAACGCTAGGTATCTGGAGTTCCCACTTGGGGCAGTCTCGTGTCTCACCACGCCCTACATGTACCATAAATTTGGACGAGATGCGTCCGGAAGTGCCAAAGTGAGCTGGAGCACCAATCACGTAGCAGCCACAAAACCCTCCAGAACATCTATGGCACAGTATGAGGAGCAGTAGCAGCCTCTAGTAGGAAACTACTCATACTGAAAGCGTGGCTGCAGGCTACAGCGCGTATTAGACGGCAGCCTCTGTAACAAAGTATGATCGAGAAAATGGCCTGTAGCATGGAAAGCAGGTATTTCCCGACGTAAGTTCATTAGTCCCTTTGGCGCACTTTAGGTTACGGTAGTAACACTGAAAGTAACCGAGCGAGGTGGGGCAGTGGTAGCACATTGGACTCTTATACGGAAGGATGGTGGTTCAAATCCACCTCCGGCCATCCAGATTTCGGTTTTCCGTGATTTCCCCAAATCACTCCAGGCAAATGCCAGGATGGTTCCTTTAAAAGGGCACGGTCGATTTCCTTCCCCCATCCTTACCCAAAATCCGAGCGTAAGCTCCGTCTCTAATGATCATGCTGTCCTCCTTCCCACTGAAAGTGGGCCTTTGCGATCGACTTGTGACAGTTCGAAATTTAAATGAAAATATTGGCTAAACCGTTCATCTGACACGAAAACTGAATAACCCAATTTGTAAAGGAGAAAATTCTCTAGAACTTTGCTCTCTTATGTTTTTTTTTTTTTTTTTAATCTCGTATCGTTTCAGAGATATTTGCATAAATAACCGCGATTTGACGATGTCTGTCCGTAAAGTGTTCCCTCTTTTTAAGACAAACAGTTCAACAGATCGGCACCAAATATTACAGTCATAATTTTTGGTCACCAGATACCAACCAGAACCTCCTTTTTTTTCAAATATTTCAGACAAAAAATACGTTAGTAACACTAAAAAAGGGTCGTTTTTAATGACCGTTTGACAGCAGGAAATTTAGTTGCAGAAAATCGTTCATCTGACACGAAAATTGAACAACCGAATTTCTACAGGAGAAAATTCTCTACAACTTTGCTCTCTTATTTTTTTTTTTTCATAACTCGTACCGTTACAGAGATATTTGAAAATTAACGGTGATTTCACACCGTCAACTGATTTTACGAAACCAGAAGTCTCTCTGGCGTACGCCATCTTGCTTACTGTATTTTATTATTTTCTTATTTTAACTTACGCGTTGTCATTCCAAAGCAAAGGCTCACTGAAGAATTAACAAAAACACGTCGTTCTTAGTACGATAAATTATAATCGAGTGTCTAAAATGTAATATTGGCAGTTAATAATTGCCATCAATAGTACAAGAATTAAGGAACAGTTCCTTATCTGTCTGCCGTAGTGTAGTGACCAGCGCGTTAGTGATCAGAAGGATTTCGGGCTCCCTTATTAATTAAATAGAGCTATGTTCTGCAATGTATATAGTTGTGTATATGTAAGAGTGCTCCCTCTAAAATGCGCGATTGTTCTTTTTTTTTTTTTTTTTTAAATGTTTGTAAAGCTTATGGGACTTAACTACGGGGTCATCAGTCCCTAAACTTACAAACTACTTATGAACTACTTACGAACTAGGACGGCACAAATATCCATGCCCGAGGGGGGATTCGAACCCCCGACCGTAGTGGCCGTGCTGACCGTGACTGGAGCGCCTCAGTCACCTCGGCCACCGCGGCCGGCGCGATTGTTCTATTTCGTGAACATGCCGTGAAATACGTAACAACGAACTGAACAATGGGCTTCTGAAGGATATGCACTTATGTTGGGAGGATACTGTAATAATGAATATTATGAACAACGTGTTGATACTGGTAGTTTCATATATAAATGAAGTCCTAGATTTCTGTGGCAAATGTCGTTCCTTAATGAAACGGAAGGGAAGTGTATAATCGCAATAAATTACCTTGCTTCTTTCTTTTCTAAGCAGTTATTCACTATATGGTGAATGTTATTAATTAAAATCAATGAGTCTACTAAAATGTTTGCCTTTGGTATGGTTGCTGTGGACGCTTATAATGTAGATTGTTCAAAAATGTTCAAATGTTTGTAGAGTCTATGGGACTTAACTACGGGGTCATCAGTCCCTAAACTGACAAACTACTTATGAACTACTTACAACTAAGGACGGCACAGATATCCATGCCCGAGGGGGGATTCGAACCCCCGACCGTAGTGGTCGTGCAGACCGTGACTGCAGCGCCTCAGTCTCCTCAGCCACCGCGGCCGGCAATGTAGATTGTATTACCTTTTCTATATTTCAGATATGACTTGGGTCAGGTAACTTTTATCTGTGCTAAAATTAAGGGCAAATATTGTTTCAAACAGTAACTACGTTTTCTTTTACAGCTAAAATGACAAATGGAGTTGGTGTGGTGATACTGACTTCCCCATAACTCTAGTACTTAATCTATATACAAAGTTACTACTGTCATTACGCCATTTACAACAGTCTTTATAACAAAAAAATGTTCAAATGTTTGTGAAGCTTATGGGACTTAACTACGGGGTCATCAGTTCCTAAACTTACAAACTACTTATCAACTACCTTATACTAAGGACGGCACAAATATCCATGCCCGAGGGGGGATTCGAACCCCCGACCGTAGTGGCCGTGCAGACCGTGACTGGAGCGCCTCAGTCCCCTCGGCCACCGCGGCCGGCAGTCTTTATAACAGTATCTCGCAGTGTATGTACATGTGAAAAAGTAGTCTGTGTTTGAAATTTGTTGGTATGTATTCATGGTATGTTCACAAAATAGAATAAATGCACTTTTCAGAGAAAGGCTTTTACCTTTTGAATAACACGGAATCTTGCTGAATATTATTGTGTTCAACGTGCGAAAACCTTATAAGAATCAAGATGAAAAAGAAAAAAAGAAACAAGGAAAAGGAAAAAATGCCAGTTACGGTTTTTTATTTTTCATTATATATATATATATATATATATATATTGTCCAGGTAGATCGATGCTTTTCTGCTTTTCGGTCGTTTGCTCATGTTTGTTCTGAGTTGTTCGTTGAGAATTTTGCTCATTTTATTACGTATAGCGCTGAGCCCTCTATCTTTTTCTCTCTTTACACCGGTTCTTCGGTTTGATCGATCCTTTGTGGAGTTGGTTTTTGTTTTATTTTGATCTCAGCTTTTTCGTTACAGAGGGCGTCGAGCTCTCTGACCGAGCACGGTGAGCTACCACGTCGGCAACCCTCTGACCGAGCGCGCTGAGCCACCGCGCCCGGCAAGTTTCGAACCACCGTCTAACATGTTCGTGCATCACAAACAAATTCGACGCCCATTACGTTACGCTGAACAGCAGCGAGAGTAATCCGTAATTCTCGTACCATCGATAGCACGTGTTATCTGCTAACATGGCATTTTAGACATTTGATTATAATTCATTGTCCTAAGAACGACGTGTTTTTGACAGTTCAGTGCGCCATTACTTTTAAATAACAACGCATGAGTTATAATAAGAAAATCATCAAATACACAAAGCAGTATGGCGTAGGCAAAAGAGATTTTCTGGCAAGGTTTCGGACGAGGGATGCCACGTGACTGATTTCCGAACGCCAAATGTACGTTACGTTCCTTCCAGGCCATAGTCGTTAGTAACCAGTACAGTCAAATAAAATAAACTTATAACAAATTACCAAAGCAAGACAGGTGATGATAATTTAATGGAAAAAGATGATGAAAATGTGGGAGAGATATTAAAATAACAGTTTAAGGAGGTAAAAGTTCAAAAAAGATTATGTTTGTCAAAGCTAAATTCAAATATCAAATACTTTTGGCTGTTTGTTAAAATACGGTCAGAAAGAATATTACGTTTTGGGTGCATAGATATTGTCGCAATAGTAGTCGTATTCGTCTCGTTCATCATTTTTTATTAATTATATTATTTTTCTCCGAAATGTTTGCAAAATTTCATAAACTTGAGGAAAATCTAAAGTGGGCCGCAGAACACGATAGTGCTATTTTTTTTTTTTTTTTTTTTTTTCGTATTCCATCATGGATCAATCAAATGTTCAGTTCTCGTACCATCGTTCAACTTACAAACTACTTATGAACTAACTTATACTAAAGACGACACAAACATCCCTGCCCGAGGGGGGATTCGAACCCTCGACCGTAGCGGCCGTGCAGACTATGACTGGCGAGCCGCAGACCGCTCGGCCACTGCGATGGATCGATCCCTAGAGTTTTCACGCTGTGGAAAAACCTTGGGTAAATTGTAACCGTAGAACGTGTTTTATAATCTTACTAGCTGTAAACCCGGCGTTGCCCGGGTATTTATTTATTTATTTATTCCTGCCATTTTTTGGGTGTAAATTCATTTGTATAAAGGCTGTGTGTAAAATCTCTTGGGAATACAATTAGTAGTATAGAAGTAATACATTAAAACTTGGTGCGTGATGGGGCTGTTTTCCATGAACGTTATTGTTTATGTGCTCATATCTCGTGAACTACGTCTCGTACTGTCACACAATTTAGACTCAAGTATATGCGTGTATACTGTCTATAAAATTTCCTGCGGCTACAGTTTGTAGTGTATGAATTATAAATTGTAACGTCATCTGAATGCCGCAGTTTTAGTCCACGAACAGCGGAACGTTACTATTTATGTGCTCATATCTCATGAATTATGTGTCGTACTGTGATGCAATTTTGATCGTACATTCAACTTTATCTGTGTATACTGTCTGTAAAATTTCCTGCGGCTACAATTTGTAGTCTACAAATTATAAATTGTAACGTCATACCGAATGCCGTAGTTTACTCCAGCGGAAAAGTAGTAAGCGAGAAACTTTTTTCCTTTCATCATTTTGCTATTGGTGTCAGCGAGAAAAAGTTTAATAAGGTTTCAAATTATGTTTAAAGTTTGTTGCAAGTCGTTAAGTACTCTTATTCTCATATAGCGTATTTATAAAGTCTCGCCGCATTATGTGGCAGTCTTCTGCGATTCCTATTGTTTACGACGTTATATCTCCTGAACCATGTGTCGTATGTGGTTTGTACTCGTACAGCAATTGTTACCTCACAGTAAGGAATATGTGTACCAAATTTGATTGAAATCGGCCCAATGGTTTAGGAGAAAATGAGCAGCATTGTCGCAAAATGCAGCAGTTTTTCGCGCATCTCATTGCTTATGACATCATATCCCGTATGTGATTCTTTGACTTACGGCGACCGTCCTCATGGATTGAAGCTTACGTGTACAAAATTTCACAAAGATTGGAACAAAACTGTAGATTTGTATGCAACACGTACAAATATACGGACACTCTGCTTTATATATTAGAGATCATTTGTCGAGTGCAGTCATTTGTTATCCCTAGAGCGGTACCACGTTCTGAAATGTTTCGCGAGACGCCGATTACGTTAGTGATCTACTCTGACAAATCAGCAACAGTAAATCACGGTTTTTCTTCACATTTCTGTGCATGTCCTCGCAGTTGCGCTCAGTAAGACTGGTCAGCAGTCTTGGCTGTCACAAAACCACTATTGTCCGTGGATTGTTTCTCAAACCATGATGACACACCACAGCAGGAGCTTGGCTGGACTTTAACTTTTAGATGCTGCCGAACAAACTCATGTTCGTGATGTGACAGTAAGGTCCAGCTTCGTTCAATAGAGAGAAACGATAGTGGCCGTACAAGTGAACCCTTTTCAACCCATGTAAAGATTTCGCACAACTAACTTCTGCACCTGCCTAACCATATCCGGCTGACAAGCGGAATGTTTTCTCAAATCAAATGTTCAAATGTCTGTAAATCTATCGGACCAAACTGCGTGGTCATCAGTCCGTAGCTTACAAACTACTTAAAACCTAGGTAAACTAACCTACGGACAAACACACACACCCATGCCCCAGGGAGGACTCGAACCTCCACGGCGAGCAGCCGCGCGCTCCGTAGCGAGGTGCTTTAGACCGGTCGGCTACTCCACCGTGGCGGAATGTTTTCTCGTCATTTGGATTCCTTCGTACTATGTAGCAGGATTAATCATTGTAGCCGTTTTTTGTCGATTTCTATAAGACTGACTTTCAGTGTTCCTATACCATTGTTAACATTTGGGTTACATTGCGTGTAGTTAGCAAAGATATACAGGCGGCGGACAAAATAATATGAACGCCTAACATGCCACAATATTTATTCATTAGTAAGGAATTGGACCATCATTGGCAACTCTTTCGAGGGGCAGATTCGTAAAGTACCCTTATAGGTTCCATGAGAATGTTATCCATTTTTGTACCAAGACATCCGCCAATTACTTTAACAATGATTGAGCTGTAAATTTTGCCATCACTCTCTGCCTAAAACGTCGCATAACAGTCATACAATTTAAGACAGGGCGATTTTGCTGTCCACAGGAGATATTTGATAATTTTCAGTTATTGTGCAGAGCACACCTGAAACTTTTTCGCGGTTTGTTTGCTAGCGCTTGATCATTTTGAAATATAACAGTATTTTTTAACAATATTATAGTAATAGTAAGCAGATTGTTGTTGAGGATAGTTGTGACATTCATTCAGTTATCCGACCAGACCAGTGAGGTTAATGACAGGAACACTTTTATATCACGATATAGATTACCAAACCATGACGGAAGATTCCTCATTTTTTACTGCAGGAAGAAGTCATTCATTTGGGGTTTTCGAAACATAAATCTGGTTGTTTGAATGAAGAAATGTAAACATCGATGCATACTTGCGTTTATCAAGTAATAATTTCGTGTGGCTCATTGGCCTGGTGCAAGTCTTTCAATTGAACGCCACTTCGGCGACTTGCGTGTCCCTAGCCTACCCCAGTTAACCAACCGGGAAAGGGGACCTACAGCTTAACGTTGACAGGTGAAGGATAGGTTAAAGTACAGACAAAAAACCGAGGTCCGACCGGGTTTTGAACCCGCGACCCTTCTGTTGCCAGTCGAGCACTTGAATTTAGAAAATAGTTTCTAGTTTTTAAACTCTTGTAATTGCTACTTCATATACTTCCTGTAAAAGTAAAGGGGACGGAATGGAATGGGATGGGTGATTTTCTTTAATTATATAATTATTCATTATTAAATGTAATATGCCTTAGATTTTGTAGGTTTAATGTAAACAAAGTAACTCTCCGAGGCTTTGATGTAAAATTTTTGAGAAATCTGGACGGCAAATGCGCCTAGTGGGCTATATTCAGCAATTGCAGACAATCTAGCTTTGATAATAATGAAGGCGACTTTCGTTATATGTAATCCGTGCATCGCTGCACTAATTGCACCTACAGTTGAAGGTGGTATGCGGACCACGTGTCATTTCTGACGACGCCTCACATCGTACAAAAGTGACGGCTAGGTTGAAATGAAAAGTGAAAAAAGACTTGGTGGATTACATCTAATGAATGTCGCCTTATGTATTAGCAATGCTTGATAGCCCGCAACCGCTCAATATAATCGACTTACACGCACTTACCGTCCAGAATTGTCAATAATGGTTACATTAAAGCCTCTGGGAAATTCTTTGTTTACACGAAGTCTGCAAAATCTGAGGTATTTAACATGTTAATAGTGAACATCTTAAGTCAATTATCGAACGAAACAATCAAATAAGAATATAATAGAATAAAATAATAATGGAGTATTTAATGATATACTTATTTTATTACCGTGCTATTTGCTTTATAAATGGCTTCATCGTCTCTGAAATTATTTTGGGTAATGTGCACTGCATGCTACAAATGAACAACAAAAAGAAATTCATGGCTTTGAAATTGAGGATGAAACTATAACTACAATGTCAGTTGATGAATCAGGATTTACTGATTTATATCTTACAAAAATGTGGGACCTGAGATACGCAATAAATGCAGCATGCATTATACTGAAAAATGGCAAATGGAGCTAGTGGGCCAGAAGCACCTCCGCAGGAGCGTTGAATGATGAAAATTAAAGGCATTCTTCTTTTATTTCTTTGTAACCTGCGAACCGGAATTACCTGGCACTCTCGACTCTCCTTAACAGGGTTGTGGATAAAGCCAGAAGCTTGAATTTTCAATGACCCTGAGTACCTACAATAACGAGCTATATTCTCACATTATATTTTACACATTATAATTATCGAAATATTGCCAATCCAAAATCCTTAATTTTTTTCTTCTAGCACACAGAAACTTAAAATTTTTGTATTTAGTTAGTGTTTAGCCTATAATGAAACGAAAAAAATCAATCAGCCCTTAATTTCAGTAGCGTTTTCGAACTTTCAAAAATTTCTTGTTTCTAGTTGTTACAATAACAGATCCTAAATGTAAGTTTCTATACATCAATAGTGATGGGCTATCGGTAAAGCACGTGACACAGATGACAGAGGTGGTGGTTCCGTATCTGGTGGATAAACTTATTTTCGCAGCCTTTATTTTAAAGTAGCTTACACCTCTCCACTATGTGATGAGTCGGAGAAACAATAAATATTTCTAAAACCACGTTAAACTGTATGTGTAAACGGTGTACTGATGGACACCGATTCTTCAGTGCTCACATGCGGTCAAGAGTACGCAGCATTTGTAAGAGTGATAAGTCTGTGTGAAATTCGTCTGATATTGGTCGACTTTATTTTCATCAAAGATCACGATTCCAAAATGCTGAATTTCTTTCCATCCACATTGTCAGAAATTGTTACTTAAAAATCTCTGAGAAAAACCAAAATATGAGGAATGGGTTTTAAAAAATTCCGTACTTGACGTACAAAGAATGTTACCCAAGAAGAAAAAAAAAGGAACAATACCTACAGAAAGAAACCAGATACCACCAAAAACATAAAATGTAAGTCTCTCCATGATTTCTTCCACAGCAAAAAGCTGAGATCACATGTGAAACCAAGTCGGTTATTTTAGTTAGTGTCTATGAAAGTATCTATTCAACAAATTTGGCATAAGTTGTTACCTAATTAGTAAATATATTAAACATCTTTATTATTAAAAAAATTTAAACTTTTTATTATAAATATAATGACTTGGCAATCTCATTGCAAACATAGCGACATAAGAATAATCTACCATTTCTCTTCGTAAGTAATTCCACACAGTATGCTGATGGACGTTGGTTATTTATTGTTTACATGCGGTCAAGCTTACATGCGTCTTTCGAGTCAGACGTCTTCTGCGCGAATTACACATAATTATTGTCGAGTTTGGTAGTATCAAAGTCTGGCCTCGCGGGAATGGCTGCGCGGTCTAAGGCGTCATGCTACGTGTTGGACGGCCGCTCCCGCTGAAGGTTCGAGTCCTCCCTCGGGCGTGTGTGTGTGTGTTTTGTCCTTAGCGTAAGTTAGTTTAAGTAGCTCGTAAGACTAGGGACTGATAACCATTGCAGTTTGGTCCAATAGGTTTACAAACATTTGACGTTTGACATCATAGTTATATTTATTTCTATGTCATTAAATTGCAGTGCGATTGCCAAGTCATTATATTTATTATATAAATAAAGATGTATAATTTCGTTATGGTCACTGTAAATATCGATAGGTTACTAATTAGATAACACTTTGACAAAGTTGTTAAATGGGTGCTTTCACAGTTACTAACTAAAATAAACGATTTTGTTTTACAAGAGATCTCCCAGCGTTTTGCGTTGAAAGGAAATCGTCCCGAGACTTGCATTTTTGTACAATTATGGTTTTGATGGCAAGATTTTTATTGCCTCACTGTACATTACATTTTCCATTTTCTTGAATTACATAATCTGGTGTTCAGTCTCGCAAAACCAACCTTGTGTGTATTAATTCATGTGTCCATCACAATGCACCGTACCAGATCAGTGCTGTTAATTGTTATTAGATTAAGTGTGTTTTGC
This sequence comes from Locusta migratoria, assembly GCA_026315105.1. Taxonomy (NCBI): domain Eukaryota; kingdom Metazoa; phylum Arthropoda; class Insecta; order Orthoptera; family Acrididae; genus Locusta; species Locusta migratoria. The sequence continues at coordinate 590,609,358 of CM048755.1, read as the reverse complement.
AACCATTTTCATGGTCCTGAACTAATTGTTAAAAATAAATTTCTGAGGCAGCATTTATAACGATTCCTGACGATCAATTTTGGTTACCATCGACTTCATGCATATATTTTCGCCAAATTATAAACAAATGTACAAATGTTTGTTAAACTTATGGGACTTAACTACGGGGTCATAGGTCCCTAAACTTACAAACTACTTACGAACTACCTGATACTAAGGACGGCACAAATATCCATGCCCGAGGGGGGATTCGAACCCCCGACCGTAGTGGCCGTGCAGACCGTGACTGGAGCGCCTCAGTGCCCGCGGCCACCGCGGCCGGCTCGCCAAATTACATTAAGCACCTGAAGATGGCGAGCAGTTGTCTCTTTGAAATTTTATACAGTTTCCACAACATGATTCTACGCGACGCCCCTTCATCAATGAAGCGATTAACACAGCGGGATAGCCGTTACAGAAACGTCGATGGTATATTGAAGTTACAAAATCAGCAGTTATAAAATCAAATGTTCAATTGTTTGTAAACCTGTTGGACCAAACTGGTATGGGCATCAGTCCCTAGATTTACAAATTACTCAAAATAACTTACACTAAGTATAACAACCACACCCATTTTTGAGGAAGGGAGCGGCCACTCAGTCACTAGCATGACGCCTTAAACCATGGGGCCTCTGTTGAACATAAATAATTCAAAAAAGTCCGTTTTTTATCAATTTTCCTACGTTTTAATGCAGTATCTTGAACATGCTGACTGCGTCGAATTAGGTACATGCTTTTTGTTATAATTGTTAGTGGAGTTTCGGATCCGTAAAGATTTCATCATACCAGAATGCAACTTTCATTCTGTAGCGGAATCTGCGCTGATATGAAACTTCCTGGCAGATTAAAATTGTGAGCCGGAACCGGGACTCGAATCTGGGACCTTTGCTTTTCGCGGGCAAGCGCTCGGGCAAGCGCTCTAACGAGGTCCCAGGTTCGAGTCCCGGTTCCGGCACACAATTTAAAACTACCAGGAAGTTTCACTTCTAGCATAATTTCCACAATTTGCCAACAATATTCTAGAAAAAAGCGAAATACTATCATCTACCACAAGCAATATTTTCGCAACAGAAAGGTTTTGTACGTGTTGAATGATTTGATCATGTAACGAGTGTTCAAAACGCTATAGGAAAGATGAAACGTATGAGTGATAATGAAAAACAGAAAACAGACCGCGTGATGGTTCTTTAAGTGCAGCTGTTGGGGTTGGGTATTTAAGGACGAGCGGTATGTTGGCAAAATTATAGTTTTAGCCCTGTGCTACACTATTTAGCCTGGATTCGCGCCAAGTACTATTTCTAACGAAACGTTCCATGAAGAAGGCTTGGTCTCCCGGGAGTATTTCTGAGCGACATCGTCCACGAATTTTAGAAACCCACTTGTTACAAATATCATTTAGCGGCACGAATAGGTATCACGCCGAGAAGCAGAATTCCACGTACTTCAATTTTACGTGCCACAGTATCTTTCGAATAATTGTTTTATAAATTATTTTTGAAATTCTTCATTCACTCCTGGCTGAAGAAACTGAGAGCACTGTGTGATAAGTCTCCCATATTAGTGTCTTATCTAGGTCACAAAATAATTCATATAGTAGGAATTCAGGCGTGCGGGAATAGCCGTGTGGTCAGGAGCACCACGTTACGAATCGCGCGGCCGTTTGCGTCGGAGGTTCGAGTCCTCCCTCCGGCATGTATGTGTGTGTTGGCCTTGGTATGTTATCTTATGATAGTTTAAGTAGTTTGTAAGTATGGCGACAGATGATCACAGTAGTTTGGTTCCTTAGAATTACAATAATTTGTACATTTGAGTAGGCATTCAAACTAATAAATACGCGCTTCACATACATGTTTGCCGTCCTAGAAGATCAGTCGTAGGGGTGTAATGTCTTATAGACGGGATACTGAAAAAGATGTCTAAAGCTGATATGTCTCAGATTTCATATTTTAGTAAATCCAGGAAACCAATAGAATGGAGCTTTCATATTTTAATTTTTTTAATTTCTTTTAAATTTATAGATATTGTATGGTGGGGTGCATTATCCTGTTTACCGCACTGCACATATATGAATTTACATTACATGTGTATTTCTTTGGTCATTTCGCGAAGACTACACAAGTATTAATTGCTTGTGTTGTTATATACAGGTTCAAGATTATTGCATTCCGTAACTTGTGTTCGTTCATAATTTGTCAACTTTCCCTGTATCTCATTGACTATAACAAAGGCGAGGTAAATATTGTATTCAGTTTTTTTATCCTATTACAATTACATCAAAAACTGATATACCCTTTTATTAAATGAAATTCGTGGGTTTACTAATGTAACAGATACGTAATAATCTTGTGGAATAAAATTAGGACTCCTGGTGTGTACGTATGAAGTCATTGTTGCCATTAAGCTGTACATACAAAAAATATTCCACTTTCGTTCTGTTTGGATAGCAACTAAGGTGGATGTGATTCGTACCTGGTTATCTTTTTGGGGTGCGGGAGGGGTGGACATTTCATTTGTTCTGGAGAGTGGTATTAAGCATAATTAAACCAGTGCGAATCTTAAGTGATGCGAGAGAGTTTTTCAATAGGAATTTTTCGAGAAAGGTTAGAGATAAATTACTACGACAATACCATGGGTTGAAATCCAGTTCCTAGATATCGTCAGTCTATGCAAGCGTTTATCTATCAGAGGAATTACTCCCACACTCACGTAACTACAGCACTGCACATGATATACACTCACTGTAATCGTGCATGTTATGTACTGTGTGTGAGAATGGAAGGACTTAACTGCAGGCCGACCGCTGTGGCCGAGCGGTCTGCGGCGCGCCAGTCACGGTCTGCACAGCCGCTGCGGTCGGGGGTTCGAATCCCCCCTCGGGCATGGATGTTTGTGCTGTCTTTAGTATAAGCTACTTCATTAGTAGTTTGTAAGTTTGGGGACTGATGACCCCATAGTTAACCTCTACAAACATTTGAACATTTGAAATTAACTACAGTCCACATTCCTTGTAGACATTACCAGGTAGCAATGCAATTTTTGTCTCTTGTTTCAGTACCGACTAAGAGAACATCCCCATCTCAAACAGAAATAGTTATTGGTTTATACACTTCTCGTCTGGATCACAGCGAAAAGCGGAAAATCCGTGTTCAAATCCATATCCGGCAAAAATTTTTCGTATGTCACCAATAAATTGTACAGCTCATGCAGATTTACATCCACCGAGCAATGTGACGCAGTAGTTAGCACACTGTACTCGTATTCGGAAGGACGGCGGTTCAAATCCGCCTTCGGCTACGCCGTTTTACGTTTCCCGTGATTTCCCTAATTTCCGGAATGGGGCCTTTCAATGGACACCCCTCGAATCTTTATCCATCTCTAATACCACATTGTCTACGGGATGTTAAACTCTAATTTTCTTTCCTTTTTCTACTAATAGCAGCAATTTGGAATTCATTTTTGTATTTTTGGCAGCTGTAATCCTTCAGAGAAAAGACAGAATAGACACCACTGGTTGATATCAACAGCCTTAAAATCACGAATTCGATATATTCAAACATCTCGACCTCTACCGGGCACTGAAATAAATTAAATGGCGAAGTTGAAAATTTGGGTGGGGCCGGGATTCGAACGCGGATTTTCCGCTTCGGGCCAGCGGTCACCGTAACCAATTACACTATCGATGCATGCTTTCCCCGCGAGGGAAAACACCGTATCTCTAATTGTATGCGAGCCCACAACAGGCAGATCACAATTTCTCTGCGCATGCACAAATCCACCTTGTCCCTGGCGGCATTACACTTAAAGCTGCGAGCAGGAGGATTAACGGGCAGGAGGCACTACAGTCTTTATGTGCGATAAGTTGAGAATTTGGGTAGGACGTGTCTGGATAGCTTGGCTGGTTAGCCAGAGAGGTAGCTCAGCGCGGGTCAGAGGGCTAGCCGTCCTCTGTTAAGAAAACTAGCCCAAGAACTTGAAGCACGTCTGTTTTGTTTTTGGCACAAAATAATTAAGTTGGTAGCAGGTTGCTACTACACGCTAAATATATACAGAAGCGTAATAATATAATTGGCTCGTCTCATGACCGGTAGCGGAGAATCGGCAACGGCCGCTGTTTAAAGATAATACCCAACCTGCTCTTTAACTCTCAAATACCACGCCGATGTGAATATTGTCACTGCACATTTATGACGATGATTACATTAGAAATTATACTGATCAACTTCATTCTTGTAGGATACTTCAACGTTACCAATGTTTTTTTTATTAACGTATCTGACTTTTCTTTTGTTCAAATGTTTGTAGAGCTTATGGTACTTCACTATGGGGCCATCAGTCCCTAATTTACAAACTACTTATGAACTAGCTAATACTATCATAAATATCCATGCCCGAAGGAGGATTCGAACCCCCGACCGTAGTGACCGTGCGGACCGTGACTGGCGCGCCGCAGAGCGCTAGGCCACCGCGGACAGCGCTGTTTTTTTTTTTTTTTTTTTTTTTTTTTTCCCTCTGACTAATTTGAAATTAATCTCATTCAGAAAATAAAATGGTAACTTTTTCAACTCTTATTGCTAACGAATATGTAAAGCTGTTCAGTTCACAATAATAGAAATCTTTAGGCCGCGGCGGAGCGGCCGAGCGCATTGAGGCGCTCTGTTCCAATGCGCGAGACCGTTCCCCGTCGGGGCTTCGAACTCACCCTCGGGCATGGATGTTTGTGCTGTCTTTAGTATAAGTTAGTTCATAAGTAGCGTGTAAGTTTAGGGACTGATGACCCCGCATTTAAGTCCCATAAGCTTTCCAAACATTTGAACATTTTGAAATCTTAACGAAAAATAATTTCCTGCTTTCTCACGAATCACATTCCAATATGCTTTCTGCACACTCGAAAATGAATTTCCCGCTATGCAATTTTGAAACACATGCAATTTCATATATTTTACACTTGTAAATCAAAGTGGTGTAAAATGATACTTTCTAACTACAATAATAAGGCTAAAGGTTATTTTACTACTTCATTTAGCATTGAGAAATTAAAATATTGTTATACATAATTCTATATAGGTGACAATCGTTGTAAAATCTTTTTACACTTTCAATACAAAATCACTTACACAGAATACCTCACAACAATATATACACAGTGATTCTTTCTGTACCCAAAATTGCTACAAAATTTCTTTACCTTTATAGTTGAAACAGATAATATCAATCAGTGTCTGCCGTCCCTGCGGATCAGACCATTTCACTATCCACTATTTCAAAACAAGAATCAGTGTCTGCCGCCACTACAAATCAGAATACCCCTCTGTACGACGCCAGAAACTGGAGTGTTCGTCTCCGGCCAAACAATGACCTCTGTGAGACGAGCCAATGATATTATCACACCTCTGTATATACCTACCACCAACTTAATTATTTTTGATTCAACGACAAACAGACGTGTTTCAAGCTCAGCGATCATGATAGAGGAAACACGATCCCATATACGCAAAGGAATGTAAAAAAAAAGGGAAGCAGCTGAGAGAGCTAAATACAAAAAGTCTTCTGCGGTATTGGTCCCTTACTTAGTTTGCATTTATAGCGAATCTTTAATTCAGTTCCTAGTTCCTAGTAATTGAGAAAAAACGCAGGTGACTCCCGTTTATAAGAAAGGAAAGAGAACTGACCCACATAATTACAGGCCAATATCGTTGACATCAGTTTCCTGTAGAATTTTGGAGCATATTCTCAGTTCGAATATAGTAAATTTCCTTGAGACGGAGAAGCTTCTTTCTATCAATAAGCACGGGTTTAGGAAACATCGTTCATGTGAAACTCAGCTTGCCCTTTTCTGAAATGACATCTTGCGAGCCATGGATGAAGAGCAACCGGCGGACTGTTTTATTTATTTATTTATTTATTTATTTATTTTTATTATTATTTTATTTCAAAAAGGCGTTCGACGCGGTGTCACACTGCTGACTGTTAACGAAGATACGAGCATATGGAACAGGTTAGCAGATATATGACTGTCTGGAAGACTTCTTAAGTAATAGAACGCGAGTGTTCAACAGCCGGCCGCGGTGGCCGAGGTGACTGAGGCGCTCCAGTCACGGTCAGCACGGCCACTACGGTCGGGGGTTCGAATTCCCCCTCGGGCATGGATATTTGTGCCGTCTTTAGTCTTAGCTAGTTCATAAGTAGTTTGTAAGCTTAGGGACTGATGACCCCGTAGTTAAGTCCCATAAGTTGTACAAACATTTGAACATTTTGAAGTGTTCAACAGAGACGAGTATATCATCAGGCGTGCCCCAGAGGACCGTGTTAGGACCGCTATTATTTTCTAACTTTATAAATGATCGCCGCGGTGGAGTAGCCGAGTGGTCTAAGACGCCTCGCTGCGGAGCGCGCGGTTGCTTGCCGTCCGAGGTTCGAGTCCTCCCTGGGGCATGGGTGTGTGTATTGTCCTTAGGTTAATTTACCTTAGTTTAAGTAGTTTGTAAGCTACGGACTGATGACCACGGAGTTCGGTCCGATATATTTACAAACATTTGAACATTTATAAATGATCTGATGGACAGAGTAACTTGTAATTTGCAGCTGTTTGCTGATGATGCTGTGGTGTATGGGAGGGTGTCGTCTTTAATAAACTGTAATAGCATACATGATGACTTAGACAAAATTTATAGTTGGTGCGCAGAATGGCAGTTAGCTCTAAATGTAGAAAAATGTAAGGTGATGCGCATGAGTAGGAAAAACAATCCAATAAATTTCGAATACAGCATTAGCAGTGAGCTTCTTGATGCAGTCACGTCGTTCAAATATCTAGGCGTAATACTGCAGAGCGATATGAAATGGAACGAACATGTAAGGACAGTTGTGAGTAAGGTGGACAGCCAAATTCGTTTTATTGGGAGAATTTTGGGACGATGCACTTCAACTGTAAATGAGACAGCGTATAAAAAGCTTGTACGACCACGTCTTGAGTATTTCTCACGTGTTTGGGACACGCAGCAGATCAGTTTAAAGGAAGACATAGAAGCAGTTCATAAGCGAGCAGTTAGATTCGTGACTGATAGGTTCGACCAATGCGCGAGGTCACGGAAATGCTTCGATAACTCAAATGGGGATCGCTGGAGGAAAGACGTCGTTCTTTTCGAGAAATTCTGTTGAGGAAATTTAGAGAGCCAGAATTTAAAGATGAGTGTAGAACGATCATCCTGCCGCCTACTTACATTTCGCGTAATGATCACAAAGACAATAGAAATTAGGGCTCGTACGGAGGCATATAGGCATTCATTTTTTCCTCGTTCTGTATGGGTGTGAAATAGGAAAGTAAATGCCTAGTAGTGGTACAGTGTGCCCTCCGCCACGCACCTACGGTGGATTGCAGAGTATGTATGTAGATGTAGATGAAAAAAATATAAGAGTGCAGAATTGTAGAGAATTTTCTCCTGTGGAAATTCGGATGTTCAATTTTCGTGTCAGATGAACGCTTAAGCCGTTATTTGCATTTAAATTTCCAGCTGTCAAAAGTCGACCGCAAAGGCCCACTTTCAGTGTTACTACCGTAACCTAAAGTGCGCCAAAAGTTCTAATGAACTTATGTCGGGAAACACCTGCTTTTCATGCTACAGGCCATTTTCTTGATCATACTTTGTTACAAAGGCTACCGTCTAATACGCGCTGTAGCCTGCAGCCACGTTTTCAGTATGCGTGGTCTCCTGCTAGATGTTTGAGTATTTCGAATCCTTAATTATTTAATGTTTCCAAGGTGATAATTGAATGTGAAGGAGCAGCCCTGGCCAGGTTTGCTCGGCTCCATGTTGGAGAGGTGAGCCCTCGGCCAGTAGGGCGGTCACGCCCACTGCGATATGGCAGGGCGTGCCTCGTGTTTGGGCGAGCGTGTACGCACCCGCGAATCGTACGAAGCACCACATCTGCCGCAAAATCCCTGCATCTTGAGCAGATTCCGAAGCAACGACCTGTCCATCCTGATACATATATCTACCTTATATCGTATTCCGCAGCAAATCGAGGTGTCTGCTCGTGACACGTAGCTTTGGAATACAGATTCTGCCGCTGTACAGTCGCTGCAAAGGCTACTAAAACAGTGTGCATCCGTTCATAGTTACGGTCGCACAGTGCTCATTTGTGATGCTAGCGCAGGTCTGTCTATATGGGATCATAATTCACGAATAAGTAGGTTAGCAGACATATGAAGGTGCATTTTGAGAGCTCTTATACATTCTAGAGGGACTTGATGTTCAACTTGGAATCTCGCATGCTGGATCTCTGCCCTCGAAGATTGTACTTACTTTGTAACAACATGCAATAACTCCGAAGTAACTTCTGCACGTACGTTATACTATGCAAGAGTTATATTTTTGCCAGCGACCTAGATAGCACTGTGTTTTAAGACACTGGACTATATTCTAAGAAGACGCATCCCCACGCGTCTTCCCATAACACTGAATTTGAATTCCGGTACTTTTCCTTAGACTGCGTCACGTCCAGTTTCCTTCCTCATCTTAACAAATTTTATTTTCGCAGCACGCTCAACTCAGATCTTCTCTTTTCCTATTTGCTACGTCAGCTGTAGAAAAATTAAAATTCAGTGTTTTCTGTATTAATACAATGCATTAAATATCAAAATATGTGTTTTAAAATTTTTGGTCGAACTATTGATTATTTTTATGTCATATATTACATGCACAACACAAACGTTTGTATCGAGGTTTTTTATTTCTTGCACGTTATTTTGTTGATAGTTAACACTACCAGATCAATAATGCTAGCATAATCTTCGCCACAGCGCCAAATACAAGACAATTCACTGCTGAAATAAAATAAAATAAACTACACTCACGCTCACACTCTCAGCTACGTACAGACGACAACGCAACACAACCTCCAATTCTAAAGTTTTGAGAAAAAGCCCATCTTTATTGAAGTCCATAACAAACTCTTTTAAATTATGTTCTAGAGTATGCTAAAAATAAAAATTCATTGATATGTGTTATTCTAAAACTCTGATTATATCCGTTTTACCCAGAATGAACTGTGTGTCACATCCTTAAATAAAATTCGAGAATTTATAAACATAAATTGTATTGTCTAAAATTATAGGGAAAACTTATGCAATTCTCTTGTTTATTTCCGTCTCACGTCCGACATGTAGGCCAAATTACAAGTCCCCTGAACAATTTGAAGCTACGACTGTAAGACGCGGCAGCATCCAAAATCAAGCACAGAATTTAAAAACTCATTGATATACAGCGGCTTCTCTGTACCATACACCAGTTATACAAGACATGCATGCTGCTGGGTGATTTATCGTGAAAATCGGCATATAATTGTATTCATACTGAAAAGTGACTAACCTGTAACCAAATCAAAACGTTCAAATGTTTGTAATCCTATCGGGCCAAACTACTTTGGTCATCAGTTCCTAGTTTTACGAACTACTTAAACTAAGTGAAACTAACCTAAAGACAAACACACATCGATGCCCGAGGGAGGATTGGAACCTCCGACGCGGGAGGTCTCGCGATCCGTAACGGGGCGCTCCAGACCGCTCAGCTACTCCCGCGCGGCAACCTGTAATCGCTTGGAAACGACAGCAGAAGCTATCATGTGAATACCAACTATAAAGTCGCCCATACAGTCGCAAACTTGTGCGCATAATTACAATGTGGAAATACACAGGCATCTTCTGTGCCACATCTGAAGAAGAGCTCGAAAAAATAAATCAAAATGGGAGTATAAGAATATTTCAAAGAATTATTGGTTTTAGTTTCTTCTATTGCCATTCAGTACATAGCGATGAGATTTAGAACGACTGCAATGGATATGTTTGACTGGAAGATAGGTAGATTAGGGTTTAATGTCCCGTCGCATCGTGGTCATCAAAAAACAAACGGAATAAATATTAGGGTTTAACGTCCATGGTCTTTAGAGACTTAGCACACGCTCGGGTAGTTTTTGTCAAAGTTGAGGAAGTAAATCTGCCGACCACTTTGAAAGGAACTATCCCGGCATAAACATGGAGCGATTTAGGAAATTGATGAAAAATCTAAATATGGATGGTCAGAGGCGAGTTTGAACCGCCGCCATCACGAATACGAGTCCAGTGTGTTACCACTGCGCCAGGAAGCTCACATAAACAGAGGATGTTTCACGTAGATTAGGTCCGATAAAAACTGAACAAATAATTGGAATCCTCACCCCGGATTCAAACGTCGCTCCCACAACACTTCCTACCAACGCTCGGCTGCCCATATCAACTACGCAACAGATCAGTACAACACAATTTGTGTAGATTACAGTGAAGTAAAGAATGTATTAAATACCCAACTGAAGGAGTATATACTACAATTTATTTGTAGTGTGGCGCATAGCGGCATTCCATAAAACTTCACAAGTAGGGTCAGCTGAATCACGCTGCCATCCATGTTACGGCCTGGTGTTCAATGGCTGGGACTTCTGTAAGGAAACAAAACACCAGCGGGTATTTATTACTTCCTTTGGCGAAATTCATCTGGAAACTGAAAGGCTGGTTGGGATCAGGTGTCAATCGTTGAGATAAGAGATGAAACTATAATTGCGACTTTTAAAAGAGATGCCTCACCATGCTCAACATTTGAAGCACCACACACATTCTTATATAGGCAGTGCATCCAGAATGTAAGTTTCCGGTTTTTTTTACACAAAGACAACATAGTTACATGAAGAAAATTATTGGCAATAGGTACAGAAATGTTTGAGCTACTTTTCGATATAGTCACCAAAATAATAGAGACACTTGTCATACCCTGGGATCAACTTTTGTATTCCTGTGTTGTAGAAGTCAGCCGCCTGTGAATGGAACCAACGTGTGACAGTCCTTTTCAGCTCTTACTGCGAGCCGTCTGCCGTGTGCTCTAAGGCGTACATCTAAAACAAATGGTCTCGTACAGTAAGGAGAAAGGTGCGGTCAGGAGGGCTTGCACTTTTCTCTCGAACGAAACGTGCTGGCGCTGGCACAGGCGACGAACTTCTACAGTCGTTTCCGAGAGTATCGTGATTCGAATTACAGTCCTGCAGTACTGAATTACCTTTCTCGTTATTTTCTTAATTCACTCAAAGCGAATACTACGAATACCTCATACTCTCTGTTGATTACTTAGACGATTATAACCAAAGCTGAGCTGGTTTTTTATATAAAGATTCCTCTGCAGACAACATTACACTAAATTCTGTTTTGCTCTTGTAGTTCAATTTGTCAGAAGCTACATTTTAAAATAAAAAATGCATTTTGTTTTACCATCTGAAACCATCAATTGTAAGAACACAGAAGGAATAGTAGACTGTTCAGAAGATAGTGCTTCGGAAAATATGCGCTGTTGTGTAACGTTCCAATTTCTGTGGGAATTCAGGTGATGCAAGTTGCTTATATTTGTCATATAAGCAATCATGAGACTAAGGTTTAAACAAAGAGATCTGCGTTTTCAAGCTATCTTTGAAAGCAAAAAGTGCATTGAAATCGAGAGTGAAATATTTCACCGTTTCACTTAATCTGCTCCTATTAATTATCTACCTGCTCGTCAACACTTTTGTGAAGTTTCTTTTGCATTTAATATTACATCTGCTGGAGCACTACAGCTGTATGGCATTATTTAACGAAAAATTACTTGTACAACCGCATCCTGAAATGTACATTGCTTCGGAACACTACTCACTTAACGCCTAAGTACCACATTTCTTCTTATTTCTGTAAGTGAAGTTATGCAAGTAATTAACATACGATTTTAGTCACATTCTGGTTTGAGTAGCCTGACAATAAACCGTCAAATGTTTGACCATGTTACTTGAGAACAAAAATTTCCATTTACATTTCTGCCAGACGTGTTCTTTACTTTTTTCCTTGGTTCCCCATCAGCATTATGAAACAGTGTTATACATACCCTATTCTGTTTTCGTCTTTTTTTTTTTTTTTTTTTTTTTTTACACTGTCACCTGATTGACTTTTTTTAACCAGAAACTATGTAAGTAAATCGAGGTTAGTGTAAACTGACTCTAGAGATTCAAGGTGTACAACTGATGATACCAATAGGCTAATAAATTACAAGTGTTTACCCTTGTCGGGAGTGTCCTGTTGAGCTTCGGTGTAGGATTTAAACACCGATACATTAGTTATGCCTGCATCATGAGGTCCAACAAAAAGAACTTCTAAAGCACCTTAGTACAATATGTTCAGTCTTAATAAATTATACATTTATGATCTCTAATGTAAACGTATAGTGTTGCGAAAGTGCAACCAATGTGACACTAATATATGTATTGGTTGTAGCCATTAACCCTCCGTTAAGAGTATCTCCGCTAGCATAGAGGGCACTGCCTATTACGAGGAGTGACGGCTAGTGCTAAAATCTAGTTTCTAAAAACTTCACTCTTTGGAAGAGGGGACACAATAGGTTAACACAAGTTTATGCTTCTATGTAGATACACGAACGTTTCTGAAAAAAAAAAAAAAAAAAAAAAAAAAAAAAAAAAAAAAAGTTCATCCGAATAGGGTCTCAGCAGTTAACGACACTTCTTCACCGTTTTGCGCCCTGCGTTGGAAATCCTATTATTGCTTTCTTTTATTTTGAATTTTTACTCATCGCCGTACAAGATTACTACAAAAAAATGTTTTTCCCAATGTATGCAGAAATAACGTCATTATTCGCTTACTGATTATTTGTGCGGTGAATGGACTCAACAGAAAAATATTTGAAAATGTTTTCGGTGAAATTCCTGTAGTCAGCAATATGACGTTTCTTTGCCAAGTGAGATTGTCTGTTACAACTTCGTTTTCACACAATGCTATGTTTCGAATGTTTATACACTCGTTAACATCCAAGCAAATCTTACAAATCTTCCTCAAGAATAACATAAAATTAAAGAATAAGAATTTATATAGAAATAAAATATGTAACTGAATGTGTGAATAAAAATTAATGTAAGTGTCAACATGCGATATAATGCGAGAATTGATGTAAGGAAGGAATACAAGTACTTAAAAAGTTATAATATTTGAAAAATCATACAAACATACACGTATATTATATAATAAATATGACACCTACTGTGTAACCTAGTTGTAATTTTGAAAACAATACAATAACCTTGTGTCCTCTGACTTGATAAAAAACATCAATTCGTATATAAATGAAAGAAACACAACTGTACAGGAAGCAATACAGAGCGCGAAATTACGAAACTGCAACACTATTTGCTATGTCGCCGCTTCCGTTGAACATATTACGCACTAAAAGGCATTTGAAGGCAGCTTTGTCCATCTTATTTTCAGAAACCACTGAGTATCTGCAGATAAGCTGGGAAACGTGTTGGCTTCCTTTCGCCCCTCTTTCAGTGAGCGAAGTTTCTGGGAAATCGGGCTAGATCACTTTCCTTTTTCTCGGCGCAAGAAAAAAGACATTAGCAGTACCAAGAATCGAACCCGAGTATCCCACGTGCCAGTCAGCCGCAGTGTCGTCGAAACGGCACCATTTTATTACAGGATAGTGTCCATTCACATGTTGCCAAGGTTGTTTACATTGATGTTCAAAGGTTTCGCTGGGAAGTTCTTCCACATCCTCCATACAATCCCGATATCTCCACATGCGATTTCCAAATTTTTGAGACCTGACGAAAGACGTTCCTGGCCGTCAATGTGCTTAGGTCAAAGATGTGCACAATCGGATTGAATCATGATTTCATAGGCAACTGTATTGATTTTTACATGACGGCATTCAAAAATGTTCAAATGTTTGTAGAGCTTATGGGACTTAACTACGAGATCATCTGTCCCTAAACTTACAAACTACTCATGAACTAGCTAATACTAAGGACGGCTCAAATATCCACGCCCGAGGGGGGATTCGAATCCCCGACCGTAGTGGCCGTGCAGACAGTGACTGACGCGCCGCAGAACGCTCGGCCACCGCGGCTGGCCATGACGGCATTGATCGTCTTTTCGTGGGATATGGTGATTACTTTTGAAATATCAAACATTTTACTTAAACATCACCCTGCTCCTATCAGTGGCTGCACTGAACTGAACTCCGTCTTACAGGCCTCGAAAAACCCAACAGTAACGACCACCCGCCGTGCCATCCTACGCCGAAAAGAGTCAACAAAAGCCGTATGGAGAGGTTTTGCTCAGCGTCTCACACTCCCGGCCGTTGCGTGGTTTTTTTGACTGGGGCTGCTACTTTTCGTTCAATTAGCTCCTCAATAGACCTCATAAAGGCTGAGTGTACCCCGCTCCTATGAGGGGCTGTTAAATATAACGAACTATCATTAACACGTTACAAATCACTGTTCCGGCTTTCTGCTAGTCCGTAAAGATGATTTAATTACGTTATTCTTCAGACTCCACATTCTATAATCAAGATGTTTTGGTTCCTGTGCGTTTGATGAACAGCACATAAAAGTTTATTTTTACAATGCTTCAGTTTCTATGGATAACATCAGCACTCTATTCCATTTATTTTGTTATTCGTGTGTGTGACCTGTTACGAATATCTTCGAGTGTTTTGCTTTTTCATTTTTTTATTCCTCTCTCCTCTTCGCCTGATCCCAGATGTGAAAGACTTCCACAATAAACCCGTTCATTTCCTCTCTTACTTTCCTGTTCCTGACTGTATCGCGCAAAATCTTATACATGCGAGTCTAGTTTCATCCATGGAATTACATCGACATACAAGCCCATTATTGGAGGGGCTTTCCGCTAGGGGGGAGATGTGTAAGACGGCTCCGCAATTTAGGATATGGTTCATCCGCAGTTCCTTGATATCGGCCGCAAATCTCCGCCGCAGCGAGTTATTTTCGGAACGCGTATACTCTTAACGTCGACCGGCGGAGAACAGGCATGTGCCATCCGCGGAAATACATAGCCGAGGCGGGGCAAGTAAATCAGCTCTAAGTGGCCGCAGCTCCAGTATTGACGGAAACGGAAAGCCTCCCACCCCATTTTCTGAGGCTTTCTCATGGTTCCCACCACGGCCGTGCCTCACAAAACACGCGGGGGGAATTTATTTTTACAGCAGCTACCAGCGTTACATGCACTTTATCAGCCTCCGTATTTTACATTCGTGGCGCTGCGAACAAGAGACGTATTGTTGACGTTATCCTGCGTCTCAGACGCATGTTGCGCCCGTGTTGACAGGATTGCCCCAGAATTCCGATGTCCAATATAGAAAGAGCCCTGTTTTTCTGCAGTAATGCCATTTTTTGATATTGAGCGACGCCGACGCGTTCCGCACCTCACTTTATTTCCCAGCTCTCCGATTTCCCTTACGGGGTGCAGATAAAAGTGAAGCATCTTGCTGGTGCGGAACTTACTTTCCTGCCTGGATTTATATCTCTAGTAATCGACAAACGACGGCGCTCTCCTAACGCGATGAGTAATGTGTCTGCTAAGAAATGAAAGGAAACCGTTCTCATTACACAAATTATAAATTAGAAAGAAAGTTGACGCTTTAGTCGTGAAGAGAAATTACTGAGTCCTGTAACTGGGACTTGTTTATGAGTTCAGGATTTCCTGCAGGCCTGCATTCCATTAATTTTCCTCAATACCCGAGATTAAGTTTGCTTGGTAAAAATTCGTAGAGGCTGAAACCGAAGTCGGCGGCCCACTTTGCTCCGAAGCTAAAAATCATCAACGTATACATTCCAATTTCCCAAACTCTAAGACACTTCCAACTGCCAAGAGAACTTGTACGCCAGGACAAATATACCTAGTCGAAACAGGCTCATTCCGTGGATTGCAGTTTTCTGAGTCCGGAAATAACAATGATTTATATGTCAGAACCAGTATGTGAAACAAGACGCATATACAAAAATAACAACAAAGCTTATTTAAATATGCTGCACCCAATTCAAACGTTTTTCTAGAGTTGTCGGTTACTTCTGTGACGGATCTTTGCTCCTGCAATAGTTAAATTATTCTTAAAATAGTGATAAATGGTTCTATTAACGCCACTGTGCTAGAAGATAATGTCGCTGCCAACATAAGGAAAGTTGCCGCAGTGAAATGGCCGAGCGCTCTGAAGCGCCTTCCTGCGGAGCGCGCGGTTGCTCCCCGTTGGAGGTTCGAGTCCTCCCTCGAACATGTGTGTTTGTGTGTGTGTGTGTGTGTGTGTGTGTATGTGTGTGTGTGTGTGTGTGTGTGTGTGTGTGTGTGCGTCTGTTGTTCTTAGGTTGTTTTAAGTAGTTTGTAAGCCTAGGGACCGATAACTACAGTAGTTGAGTCCTATAGGTTTAGAAACATTTAAACATTTTTAAAGAACGTTACTCATGTCGGCACAGTAAAGGAAAGAATGAATCAGAATGTTGCATGCAGTATCTAGTCTTCTTTTGGTTGCTAATACATAAACAGGAACCTGCAAAGCCCCGATAATACCGTTTATTGACGTGATCATTTCTTATAATAGGCTTCATTAATCCGCAGAATGTTGCCAAGTGCAGGACATGGAATAGTGAAAAGTTGAAAAATTGTCCTAATGGAAATAAATAAAAAGGAAATTGTTAGACAAGATAGATTGCAACTGAAACGAATTCTTATGATTCATTCGTAAAGGAATCTCGTAATTAGTTTCTACAAGAAAGAAAGACTAAGTAAAGACGTTTATCAAATAGGTAAGCAATAACTAGTATTATCCAAATATAACATTAATTTAGAGTGATGTGGTTTTGAAGAATGAAGTAATCGCTTTCATTTCGATTAAAATCTTCATCGTTATTTCTTCAAGTAACATTATTCCTGTAAATAGTTTAAGAATTTTATCAGATTATTTTAATATTGTTATACTGAATCAAGGCTAACTGTGTTACTTTTACTATTGGTATTTTGAGTAATAAACTTCTGTTTACAGAACTTTTGTTGCCGCGGTGGAGTGGTCGAGCGTTCCAATGCGCCTAGCTGCGGAGAGCACCGCTGCTCGCCTTCGGAGGTTCTAGACCTCCATCGGGCATGGTTCTATTTCTTGTCCTTAGCATAGGTTAGTTTAAGTAGTTTCGTAAGCCTAGGGACTGATGGTCAGTGTAGTTAAGTCCTATAGATTTACAAACATTTGAACGAACTTTTTTTGATCGAATCAGAACAGATAAATAATAATAATAAGAATCATTAGAGACTGATTATGCCTTTCAGCGTTCAGTCTGGAGCATATTCCCCCTAGTAAAATGTTAACATTGATGCCTCATCTAATGTTAAGCCTGTGACTTCAAAGTAATCCTAGAGCGAATCTAAGTACTTTCTCCTTGGTCTGCCTAGACTCTTACGCTCCGCTGCTGAACGCATAAGTCTCTTAGGCAGCCTTGCTTCTCTCATGGGTGTAACATGACCACACCTTCTCAGCCTGTTCGCTCTTCAAATATTCAGTTGTTTGTTAAGCTTATGAGATTTTACTGTGGGGTCATCAGTCCCTAAACTTACAAACTACTTATTAACTACCATATACAGAAGACAACACAACCATCCATGCCCGGCCTCGCGCATCGGAGCGTACCGCTCAATGCGCTCGGCCACTCCGCAGCGGCCTGTTCTATCTAACTGCTTCATCTATGCTGTTAATTCAGTTTGTCTTTGATTTCCTCATTGTGGACAACCTCCTGTGATTGTTCCCATCTGTTAATGCCGCAATCATCCATGCTACTTCCAAATCTGTAACTTCAGTCTTATTAATAAGTTAAACTGTATCCACCCAGCTTTCATTACCATATAACAAAGTTTGTCAAAGATAGAGCGGTGCATTGGTAACTTAGTCTTGGTACTGACTTCCTTTTTGTAAAAGAGAGTAGTTAAATAAGTGCACTTTATTTCGGTTCTGAACATCGTGAATATAATGCTTTCAACATACTCACTGAAAACTTACGTGCATTTGATTGGTATAATAAGTAAGAGTTTCTTAGAACATCATCGATACACAGAAACAATTTTGCTTACATTTCCCAGAGCAGTACTTCCTAAGAAAAGGCACTAAAATCATTTAGAGAATACTCTTGCCGAAGTATGCGGCAGTGCTCCTGCCGAAGTATGCGGCAGTGAAGTGGCAATGTCCTTTTACTAGACTAACTGTGGCCTGGACACCGTTCAGGAGGACCTGCGACCTGGCGTGGAATTCGGAGCGCACTGCGGGCACGAAGTCCTTAACATTCGGGCAGCGTACTTCACGGACCGCGGAGAAATCCTCACTGGCCGGGATTCGATCCTCAAGCATTCTCCGAGAAAGCCAGGCTGCTTAACCTGACACCTTGAGCGCCACTTTTGAAACGGAACTTCTTGACACCTGTTTAGCGGATTAGACAAGTGTTTCAAAAAGCAGAAAATTACGTAAAACTTTGTTCGTCATCATTATCATTCTTTAAAATTGTATTTGCATTTGTTGTTCTTGTCGTCTTCAGTCCAAAGACTGGTTTGTTGCAGCTCTTCACACTACCATATCCTGTGCAAGCCTATGCATCTCCAAATAACGGCAACCTACTTCCATTAGAAAGTGCTTACTGTATTCGTCTGTCTATCTCCGTCGGCGATTTGTACATCCCAAACTTCCCCCCAATGCTAAACTAACGTTTCCTTGATGTCTGAAAACGTGTCCTGCCAATCAAAACCCTTCTTTCAGCCAAGATCTGCCAGAAATTTCTTTTCTCCACAGTTCTGTTGAGTACCTCCTCAATTAAGCTATCTACGCATCTAATCTTCTGCATTTTCCTGCAGTAAAGAATTTATAAAGCTCATTTTTCTGTCTAAACTCCTTATCGTCCACGTTTCCCGTACAAGGCTGCATCCCAGACAAATGCCTTCAAAAAAGACTTCCTAACACTTAAATTAGTGTTGGATTTCGACAAATTTATCGTCTTCAGAAATGCTTTTTTCACGTACCCATTGTGCATTATATATCTTCTCTAATATGGTTATCATAAGCTATTTTACTATCCAAATAACGAACCCCATCTACTGCTTTTATTGTATCTTTGCCAAATCCAATTCCTTCAGAACTTTCTGATTTTCTTGGACTACGTTCCATTACCCTTGTTTTGCTCTTAATAATGTTCATCTTATATTCTCTTTTCGAGACACTATCCATTCCGTTTAATCGCTTTTCCACGTCCTTTGCTGTCTCTTACAGAATTACAACAGCAAAGAGCAAAGATTTTATTTCTTCTTACTTAACCTTAAGTCTTTCTCCAAATTTCTCATTGCTTTCCTTCACAACTTGCTCAGTGTACAGATGGAACCGAGATTTACTAGCAGATTAAAACTGTATGTTACATCGGGACTCAAACGCGGAACCTTACATTTCTAGTGCAATGCCGTCCCCGACAAATCTCCAGAGTCCTGACCTACGACCACAGCATTTCTTCTGTCAAAATCACACTGCTACTTTACCAGCTTTACGGAAGTTCTCTGGCATATCTTGAGAACAGAGTTCCTCAAAAGAAGAATATTTCGGAGAAATAGCTTAAACATAGCCCAGGGCTTTATTTCCGCAAGCGTACAGTTTTAATTTTTCAGGAGACACTAAAGCAATGCACGCTGCACTGTAGACTGAAAGATTCGTTCTTGTGCACTTCTCAACCTCGTAATATCTGGAATTTTGCTTTCAAATCTCTTTCCTTTCTCCTGTTGTCTCTCAAGGCACGCATCGCTACTTTCAGTATCTTGATTTTTCGACTTTTTATTGGATTACTGTACCTATTCGGTGCTGAACTGTTCTGATAATTTCTAGAAAACCTTTGACTATCGCAACAGTCAGAATTAATGTCTATAATGTTCCCATAGCTGTAAATTGTGCGGAACAATAAGCTAAGCATACGCGATTAAAAATAATGTTATACTAATTTCTGTCAAGGAAACATCGTCACGCGATAGTAAAATTAGAAATCAAATGCCAGGGCACTTTGTAGACGTCTAAGTGAACTTCAGAGCTTGTAATTCGACGTGCCTTCTGGAAATTACGCAGTTGTATTCAACTACGTTCCTACTCTTATAAGGCTTGCTGCTACGAGAAAGCCGGCCGCGGTGGCCGAGGGGACTAAGGCGCATCAGTCACGGTCTGCACGGCCACTACGGTCGGGGGTTCGAATCCCCCCTCGGGCATGGATATTTGTGCCGTCCTAGTTCGTAAGTAGTTCATAAGTAGTTTGTAAGTTTAGGGACTGGTGACCCCGTAGTTAAGTCCCGTAAGATTTACAAACATTTGAACATTTGAATTTGCTACGAGTACTACGTACGTGAAGAACATGTGGACATACATAGATTCTACGTTATCACAAGTGTTCACTCGACGAAGCAAGCTAACTACAGCAGTGAGTGGCCTCCATTTTGTGCTATTGCCATAATCAACTGTAACAAGTGGTATACTCGGTCGTGGAACACTGCTCTGTGGACATTCAAAACTAATAGACAAATATTCCCCTTAACGGCACACCCAGACCCTGTGTAATTCCAAATTTACAGGCTGTAGTTGCATAACATGTTATCAACATATCATACGGTATTATTAAAGATCGTATACATATCTATAATACAAATGATTCATGTAATACCAGTAGTCTAATGTAGTGTATAATTCACGATTTTGTAACCGCAGTGATATAATCAAGCAGCACAAATAGATGTAGAAGAGCGAGGGAGAGACCAAAAAAGGACTGGAAGGAAAAGAGAGCATGAATAAATCCGTCAAAGCAACCTAAGGACAGAATGCCTTCCTAACATTAGTGACATTGTTTTTGCGGAAAGCAAATTGAATTATTTACGAATCTACAGTGGATGTAAATGGTAAATTATAACGTACGTGAAAACACTGAGTAGTCATAAGACTATCGCACATCGTGTAAGGGATGAATAATTATAATTCGCAGAGACGCTGTACCGTTATGTCATAAAAATCTTCTTTCCATTTTAATTTACGCACATTTACCTATCGAATTCAGGTGATATCTCATATTATTAGCACTACCACATATAAATGCTCTCACAAACGAGTACAAAATGATCATGTTTTATGAAAATCCACTAATCCATCAAGACAACAACGATGTTGTAAGCTGTAAGCGACAGCTAACAAGAATAGCAATGCTCGCTATGGGAAATGGGTTCAACAAACTCAAGACTGGACTCCACAAATAATAATAATAATAATAATAATAATAATAATAATAATAATAATAATGTACCGTGCATCACCCAAAAACTACTGGGACTTGATCTCCCACGCAACAACGCAAAACGGAATGAGAACCCATCACGCAGTTGTTGGTGTTTTGTACACACATGAGGGTAAGCAACCATCCCCATTTTGTGATTGCGGAGACACACAGATCATCAGATACGTGAAAATTGAATGTCGTACAGGATCACACGATAGCTGTTCAGTAGACTTTCTGCTGGAAACTCTGAAGTCCGTAGATTACATTAACACCCTACATGTTTTTTTTAATTATTCATTAGTATATTTTTAGTGTATCAAAAAGCTATGAGATATACAAATAAATAAAATCAGCAGTATCAGTTGTATTGGATCGAAGTGAGTGGTAATCAACAATAAGATAGAGAAAACAATTTGAGGAAGGTTAAAATAGAAGATAAATGATGAAAGGCATTACCGTCAAATATTTATTTATTATTTCAATATACTCTAGTGTCTGAAAAAATTAGTAGAAATTCACAATTACGAATATAAATTATGTTAAAATTTAAAATTATAATTCTGTTAAGAGTGTTTTGTCCTGCACAAAATTGTAACATGAATTTACAGTATTTTTTTCAAACTAACCATGTTGTATTTCCTTGCTTGCGAAGTAACTAGTCTAACAATTTTTAAACTGAACCAAGCTCTATCTAACTGCCCAGTCTACTCTAAAGTATTATTTTAAGTGTTTTTAAATAAATATGCCTTCAATAACTGCATTTATTGAACAGACGTACTTGTTAACTAATGCAAAATGGCTAATGACAATATTAACTGGTACTCATATTTTAGTCTCGCTGCTCAGAGACTCTCCTTCGTCTTCCTTATTGACTAGGGGTTTGGTACTAGATATCCGTATTCTTCAGTATCTCGATAAGAGTTATTCGAAGACTTTTCTATGTTTCGTTGGTAATAACGTATAACATTTTCCCTTTACTCTTCATGATAAATACATGTATGCTACATTTATATTAACAGTTCCAAGATATAGTGTCTCTAATTTCGAGACACTAATTTTTCACAATTACTTGCGCCAAGACACGACTACCAACTACTAAATCGCCACGACTGTTAACATTTTTAACGGCGGAAATTATCGAGATATTCAACATGAGTCTTTGTTTTGCATTGCAATGTGGCGACAAACATTAAAAAATATATATAAATCATTGATAACTGGATTAATGATTTCATCTAAACCGTAGCCTTAAAAATTAAGATTTTTTTTAATGCGAGAATAATTATGAGAATTTCACAGTCATGAAAGCTCCAAAGTGAGAATGTTTAGTATCTACATTTTAGCATAAAAATAAAACTTTATGGAATAATTAACTTTCTTTTACAATAATTTATAGAAAGAAACAAAATTCATCCATCAAAGCACGGCGTAAAATCGGAAGATGACTGATAGTCAAGTTTATGTAAATAAAAAAGTTACCGAAAATTAGATGGTAGGCATATTTCGTAAATCGGGTTTGTTACCGAAAAATACTTTTTAAGAAACGTCCCCGTGATTCTAGTCCGTTATAATACGCAGTATGCTATGGAATCATGATTTTTTTTCGTGTCATAGAAAAATAGTTATTTTTTTCTATGCTCGATCAGTCTTAATTTGTTACACGTTATTGTTTTCTCTTTGGGTGTTGTCGACGCTGTTAGAATATAGAAGACTAAAGCTAGTTTTTCTACCGTCGCTACCTCTACTACGGCAGTTATCGACGAAGGCCGAATAACTATGAATACCACATTTCATATTACGGTAACGATAATTACTAACTACATTATTATACTTTGTTACTTGTTACTATAGTTTTGATCCTGGTTTCATCAGTGACTGAAAGTAGTGTTCAGCAGTACACTGAATTTCCTCAGTACACTCGTTTTCTTTTCACGTTAATTTGAGGAAGGCGTACCTTTCAGTCATACACTAGTAGTGTGACTAGTTACTCTGTTCTGTGCTAAGTCGACTAAATTTTTTCATCCTGATGATGTAGTGTTTAATTTTTCCACATTAAATGGTAAGCCATCACTTTACCACTCACATCTCACTGGCTGTTTCCCTTTACTCTACAGTTATTGGGCTCGGACAATACCGACTAGAAGACAAGGCCTCATAACTGGCCGTGGCTACGTCACGCCGAGAGGCCGTGGCCGCCAGCTGACTGACTGGCCGCAGGGGCACGCCTACCGCCACATAGCGACCGGCCAGTCAGCTAGCGTTCGCGGCCTCTCGCCATGACGTAGGCACGGCCTTGTCTTCTAGTTGGTGTTGTATCGGACAGCGGCCTCTATGTTGTCTGACTGTTTCAAATACATCTTGCTTTTCCCAAGGCAGCATCGGCTAAAGGTTTAAAATACCTCCTCCCAACAGTCAGCTTCGCTGGAATAACGGAAAGAAAAAAGCGAGCCTCATAGTCTTAATTTCAAGAACGTCGGGCCTGCTGGGTTAAAGGGCCCACTGGAATAGGAAGGGTCTGCGGCTTCGGAAACCGGTCGGATCAAGGATTTTTTCAGTCTGTGTTTTAACAGTCTTCATCTCAATGACGTGAGCAGTCCCCAGAAACAACACATGCTTCGGATTCCACGTTAAACTATAATCGCCACGCGGAATGGCCACGAAGTCTAAGGCGTCATGCTACGGACTGGGCGGCTGTTCCCACCGGAGGTTCGAGTCCTCCTTCGGGCATGCACGCACACGCACGCGCGTGTTTGTGTGTGTGTGTGTGTGTGTGTGTGTGTTGTCCCTAGTTTAAGTTAAAGTAGTTTGGGACTGATGATCATGGCAGTTTGGTTCAATAGGTTTACAAACATTTGAAAATTTGGGATGTAACATTTGAACTTATAGAAACTGTAATCTTTCCCCAGTTAGATAAATAGGAAAGGCTAGGGACACGGTGCGCGCGGCCGTTCGCAAATGTTCAAATGTTTGTTAAGCTTATGGGACTTAACTACGGGGTCGTCAGTCCCTAAACTTACAAACTACTTACGAACTAGGACGGCACAAATATCCATGCCCGAGGGGGGATTCGAACCCGCGACCGTAGTGGCCGTGCAGACCGTGACTGGAGCGCCTCAGTCCCCTCGGCCACCGCGGCCGGCGGCCGTTCGCCGTCGGGGGTTCGAGTCCCCCCTCGGGCATGGGTGTTTGTGTTGTCCTTACGTTAGTTTAACTCAGTTTAAGCTGATTGTAAGCTACGGACAAATAACCCAGCAGTTGAGTCCGATAGATTACAAACATTTGAACATGTGGCTAGGGACAGTCTAGTCGCCGACGTGGCATCCAGTTCAAACACTTTCACTAAGCCATTGAGCCACACGAAATATTATTATTCCAAGAACGATGACTAAGTCTGTATCGTCCACCGGCCATGGCCGGTCAGATTGAATCACATAATAGCGATTATACGGGTTGAGGCACTTAAAACCATATTTCGGAATATTTGGAAAAATACAAATCTGATTAAAAAGAGTTACAATAAAAGTTCAGCTCCAAGAGGAACATCCATTAACATAAAGCTATTTTTATTGCAGATTTGAATTCTCCGTGAAAAAAAAAAATGTTACTTTTGTATGAAAGATTTGTCGCGTTTCCTGATAGGTGGCGCTGTAATCGGCAAAAATGAAAATTAGTTGAAAATTATTGAAAAACAGTAAAATCTCAAAAAGTACACATCAAATTAGAAAAATCAAAGTACAGTTTTTGATATATTTAATAGTGCTAACATGTGACACCTCCCATAATCGAATGAAGCACTGTGTTCAGTCTATGGTCAGACTTCAGTCCACTTCAATCATTCGTACTGTAAACATCTCAAAGCAATTTTTCGACGATGTTAACAGTTGCAGAGAGTGTGGGAATCATTTACTCGTACTTTGAGGCTCATACAAATGTTGAAGAAGCTCGTCGAAGTTATGCTATATTCTACCTGAAAGGATTCTTCCTTCTGCAACGACTTTTCACAGTATTGTCCAACTGTTTGCTGAAACTGGAAGTGTTAAACCTAAAAAAAAGAGTCCGATGACTATTTGATCGAGATATTTCCGGTTTTCAACACTTTTCAACTCATTTTCCTTTTTGCCGATTACAGCGCCATATACATGAAACGAAAAATATATTTCATACAAAAGTTACATATTTTTTGTGTAGAATTCAAATCTGCAATAAAAAACAGTAGTTCCTATTTAAGTTTTCTAACTCCCCCTCCTCCCTGCGCCTCCGGAAATGGTGCAGGGGGGCTCGAGATTTCTGTAAATGGCTGTACCTCTTGGAGGTCAACAACTTTTATGGTAACGTATTTTAATCGGATTTGTATTTTCCCAAATATTCCGAAAAACAGTTTTAAATGCCTCACCCTGTATATTACAACCATTAAAACTAACACCTTCTATGAATAATGGTTATAAACAGCAATTTGTGGCTCTTAAATTATGTCCAGTTTTTAACTTCACATGTGATGGTATCATGTTGATCAGTCTACGATTCCTCTTGCAGAGAGAAGCTCATTCAGAGAATATAGTGGCTGTTGCTTGAGCACAGGCTTTAATCCATTTCTGAACATTCTCAGTGGTAATGTTCAAACATCTGGTAGTAGATGTTGAACATCTGGGCAGCTGTGGAGAAACTACTCAGTGTCTTAAATAGGCGACAGCTTGGAATGTTGATTTCAGCCTTATTTCGTGTCCCGTAGCTGTGAATCCCCTGTCTCTTATTGAGAGACCTTTTATTTACCTTCATAGAGACAAGAGAGTTAAAAACATACTGCATATGCATTGCCATTATTCCCAACTACTTACAAATGTTTCTCCGGTGGTCTAATTATTCTTACGATCTTCATTTGTGGGAGGAAAATGTTTTTATCCTTTGGAGGGTGTCCCCACAGCAACGGTCTATATGCGATGTGACTGTGATACTGTGGATAATATACTGCAGTTAAGTACTAGTCTTTTATCACACATTTCAACCTCCTGAGGATATAAATTACTGTGAAGAGCTTAGAACACACACATGAAGCGTGTTAAATCAACGTCAGCTTACTGTCAGTAGTTTGACAATATCAAAATTTGACATGGATCCACAGTTACCAAGGCTGTATAAAATGTTATGGGTCTTATCTTCGTTTAGTTCAATTTTGTTTGTTCTGAACCACTTTTTGGCTACTTCAAACAGGTTGTCAAAGTCCACACTCCACATGGATCTAATATTAATTTAATGTTTGTTAATCTTATGGGAACTTATACAAAAGACAGCACAAACATCCATGTCCAAGGGGGGATTCGAAACCCCGACGGGGAACGTCGTCGCGCATCGGAGCATAGCGTCTCAATGCGCTCGGCCACTCCGCCGCGGCCACATGGGTCTGTGGCGAGGTTTGAGGATATACCCAGAACATTGGTAAACGCACAGGTAACACTAGCCCCCTTGCCATACGAGTGCTAATACTGAAAATGACTTCTACGAGCAGGTCTCGAACCAGGTATCTTCAGTCAGTGCACTAGAGAATAACGTGCGTTACTGATACTCGTTATGGAGGCTGATGTCAGTGAAGTGATCAGTTGGGGAAGGTCGGAGGAAAATGTAGTCCAAACTTTGTGAAGAAACTGTGTTAATATTTGCCTCAACTGATTGAGTGGAGACAGTGAAACCAGCAGGCGAATATTTTAATCCTGCTGTTTACTTTTTTACCAGCAATTTTGTATAACAAAAATAACTCGTAATTATATGGAATACATCGTGTTAGAGGTATTCTTTAATTGTATTTTTAGTTATTTAAGGAATAATTATGTACCCCCATATACAGTTTATTGTACAATATCATTCCCTGGGAGAAAACACTGTTTACAGTTCTTGTTCTAATTTCCCGGGAAATATAAGTTAATTCTAAATCATCTTAGCTATCCATAGATAGTGCTGTTGGTGTAATGTGTTAATCAGTGTGTACCTCGGCCAGTTGTAGTAATGAGTTTAGTACTTGCCTGTCGTACACAAATGGTCCAACATGTTTAATTGTCTTGCCAACTATCTCAGTGACAGTTTATTGATTGATATTTGTCCACAAATTAGGAAAGTGGGAGAAAGTATGGTTAATATTTTTAACTGGCGTATGAATACTATTCCTTGATGCCACGGGACAATTCCAAATAAGTAAAGGAAATTGGACGACAGTAATTACTGCCTCAGAGGCAAGTGTTCTCGTCTTTTGCCAACCGCTCTATTTGTCTAACGATGCCAAGTTAGCACTTCGCATTCGAAACACGCCTCTGTATGTTCCTCACGAACGCAGCTTGGCATCGGTGCACGAGGCGCCCCAAAGCAACGAATTCCCCATAAAACTGCTGGCCATTACTTCAGGACGCTGCTCACAATGCGTTTGTGGGATGATGTGTTAAAATACTTTCAGGCGGAATTTTTATGGCCTTTTATGAGACATTTCTTTGGGCATCTGCGTAAAAAGACCTGTATCTTGATCTTCGTTACAAAATATATAAGTGATCTACAGGATGAATTGTAATTAACAGCGAAATGTGTCGCGAGAATAAGTATTCGATATCAGAAGAAAAAATAATCCATTAAATTTGTGTCCACCGACGAGCCTCTGGCGATAATTGTAAATATTTGGTCACTTAAATGTGATTTGCAGAGTATCCCATGTAGATGTAGACAAGTGAGTACTCACATCAGCATCAAATTTTAGGAAGGAAAACAGATTAGGCACGACCGCCTTTCTCCAGCAATTTCAACGCTTTGTAGCGTCGTTGGATGACTTTTTCATGCATTGGTTTCTACGCTCATTTTGTTCCTCAAGACGCCTTTTAAATTTCCTACAAGTTTCTTGGTGTAATTGCGTAATTCTGAAACACACTGACGTATGAAACACACAACCATCTCGGTATTCGACGTCCAAAAATACCATGATAACATTTGTAAACCTATTGGACCGAACTCTTGTGGTCATCATTCCATAGACTTACAAACTACTTAAACTAATTTACAATAAAGGCAACACAGACACCCATGCCCGAGGAAGGACTCGAACCTCCTGCGAGAGCGGCCGCCCAGTCCGTAGCTTGATGCCTTAGACCACGCGGCTACTCCCGTGCGGCTCTACGTCCTTTTACTGCCGAGAATAAGTCCAGGAAGAAGTTTTGTGACGGAGTATTTTTTTATCGCTGGCATGTGGGAAATCGCGCTGCGAAGTCAGAGTGCGTGAATTTCGCTTCACACTTTATATTAATCGTCATAGTGATAGGTAATTTTCATTATATTTTTTTTGTAATATTTATGAGTAACTACTGAATGCTCACATGAGTATTTTGAGTAAACGTTGTCCTTGAGAAAACCAGTCACCAGTATATATTTTAAGCTTCACTGTAATCATTTATCTCTAAGATATCAGTCAATAAACGAACACACGCGACTATCTGTCAATAATATGCGGTAATTGCTGAATCGTCTGCACAATATAGGAAATAACGAACTTAATCCAATTTATTTGTGGTCAAAATAAAATAAAGCTATTAATAACTTTTGAAAAAATTTCTTTTCCATTTACTTGAGGATGAATCTTCCACAGATGCAAATATAGTATAGATTTTAGAGCTGTTTCATAGCATGCTAAGCATCTCCCAAATAATTAAGAGAACTCGTGTTCCATTCTTTCAACTGATTTCAAATAACTCACCTCCATAATTCACTCCCTCTCACATACTATGTAATATTCCCAAAACAGAGCCTTTCTCTACTTCCTTACCAGTCCCTACTTATTTCAACATATCGTTGTCCGTGGTTTCCCTCAATCACTCCAGGCAAATCTCGGGATTGTTCCTCTGAGAGGGCACAAACCATTTCCTTCCCCATCATTATCCAAACAATCCGTGCATGATTTCCGTCTACAATGACCATGCTGTCGACAGTACGTTAAACGCAAATATGCCTTTTTCCTTTTTATTTGAAGTCCTTCCATTAACACTTCAGCGAATTTAACTCCTGATTCAGCCAACTCTGTACAAAAACAGACAATAATCATGGGAAGAGGCAGTTGAGTTGTCCATCTTTGGAACCTCTACCAAACACACAGAAATGGTTGAAAACGCTAAAGTAATTTACCGTTGCACCCGATGGAACGTAACTTAGATATCCCAGATATTAAAAATCCAAAAGAAAACCTACAATAGGCTGAACTCACTAACCAACATAACATGTAATATCACGACGATAAACCACACATACGTCCATATTTCACCACTCCCTCCATTTCCTAGAACTACTTGCAATATAACTCATTTTCCGTATCATCCGATTACCCCTGCCTAGATGCAACCATCTACACACGCGGCCTGCAAGTTGTGTTAAATCATAGTTTTTCCACTACACACCAAACACACAGAAGAAAGACAAAAACTTTGGCTGCCCTGTTAAACTTTCAACCCAACCATCACATCCGAAATTAGGCCTCCAGTGTCTCCAGTCCACCCTTTTCAACCTAGCTGCAAATCCTACGCTACTAATGACATTTATTCTCGGTAGTTTATTCCCATACATTCACTGAATCACGCATAAAACACACTGTGCCTGAAGATTCTTACAGTAACATTCATGATCAGTAGACAAGGCACTGAACACATCTCAAGCAGTTCACTTTGTAAAAATCATAGTTTTGTGTGATAGTGGGTTGTATATTTTATGGTATTTTTCAGTTTTCATGTACTGGTCATATATAAAGATTCATTTTTCAATTTAAACAGTAACGAAACAGGTGACTTCCATATCTTCCTCGAGAGTGAGAGACGTGAAAGATGTTCCAAAACTGTTTCTCAGGAGAAAGATCAAGACAATACACAATGTCGTTTTCTACCAACAGCCATGAATGATGTACATCTGATGCCAGGGATATGTCAGAAAAGAAGATACACAGCACATTTACACATTTGATTAATTATAAGAACGATCTGATGGTGATGATCGACAGTATTTCTCAGCACTATTGGGAGCGTTTAAAACGCAACTAGCAGATTTTGTATGCCACTTTGTTACTATTGATGAGACGCGTGTTCACCAAAATTGCAGCAGCAAACGCAATAGGTGGAAGTATGTTGCTTAGTTCGAAGAAAAATCAATGCCTAATACTTCTGACACTGTTTTCGGTGGTGGAAAGGAACTCCTCTCATTCACCGCCATCAAAAGTAGACTACAGACTGTTGTAAAACTAACCAGTAGATTACAGACTTGTAAAACTAACCAAGTCTTCTAGATTCATATGTTCAAATGTTTGCAATCTTAAGGGACCAAGTTGGTTAGGTCATCGGTCCCTCGACTCACAAACTACTTTAACTTAAGCCAAGGACAACACACACACACAAACACACACACACACACACACACACACACACACACACACACACACGCCGAGAGAGGACTCGAACATTAGATGGAAGTGGCCACGCCTTAGACCATGCGGTCATTTTCGTGCGGCTCTTCTACATAATATGGAGGTTAAAAATAAATTAGAAATTACCTCATTTGAATGAAAGAAGTCTAGAAATCTCCACTTGTACGTGTAGGTGCCGTGGTTCGGAATCCACGTTAAACTGTAGGTCCCCCTATAACTGGCTGGATAAGTCAACTCGAAGGTCGGAGGTAGGCAACGGCATACCACCTCCAAATAGGACCATGCCTAGTAAAGCACTGTGGTGTTCAAACCAATTTTCAGATTGTTGACTGCTTTACCTTTACGTGTAGGTGATTCAACAATATGAAAAGCGATCCGTGTGAACACGCCTTAGACCACGAGGCCATTTCCGTGTGGTTTTCTACATAAAGTGGATATTAAAAATAAATGAGAAAGGACCTGATCTGAATGGGAGGTGATTTAACAGTATGAAAACAAAATGATTTCACATACGAACTGATGAAACATCCGATACATTCATAAGATCCCGACGACGAGGTCATGCTAACTATTCGTAAGTACCCTTGTGACCTTCCAGGTTCATATTTAAGACATCACAGCAAGGGCGATTTCGTCTACAAATAAATAAAGTTTCCAATTTAAGCAAGGTTGTTCACTACAGAGCCTGGGTTAGTTTCACTTAACCGCCACTGTTATTTCTAACAGATAATTGAGGGTGAGTCCTTTTCTCTTGCCACACAGTTCCAAATCAGATGGGAAGCTCATCTGACAGCTAAGAAGAGTAATTTGAAGAGTAATTTTAGGGGAAGGAAGTACAATCAGGCCTCTTTGATAGCGAGGTCATTAGATACGTAGTACAACTCCGATTAGGGGAGGAGGAGAGGAAGAGAGTCGTCCGTGTCTTTTCAACCAAACCATCTCGGCATTCGCGTTAGGGACGGGGATTCGAACCGTCGTCCTCCCGAATGCTAGTCCAGGCAGCTAACCATTGCTCCACGTCCCCCGGAGAGGCGATTCATTTCCGCACTGCAACTCGACGTGATCTAGACACGAATGTGAGAATGATTTTGAAGAAGCAGTTGCAGTGGAGTGAGACAATGTGCACGCGCAGGCGGGGACACGCTCCCCCACCATAAATACCCTCCACGCCGTTACTGCCAGCCCGCTGCATTTACCAGATTACACACACCGATTCCTACATGGCCCGATACCTGACTGCGAACTGCAGTGTCGTCTGCTTCACATGTCGGGGTTCGTGTTTGAAAAGGCCAAATGCGCCAATTTTTTTAAATTCTTTTCGGAAAATTGTATTGTGCGTTTCTACGTCTGTGAAAATATCTCTAATATTAAATACGCTGCCGGAAAAAAATAGTACACCTAGAAAGACGACGGCGATTTTCGTCCGATGACGGCAGAGGCCACCTGGGGGATAGCAAATGTAATGGTAATTGTTTCAGCGTCGTCCGCAAACATTTAGGGTAGTGCCGTAACTGTCAGAGTGCCGTATATTTGATTGTTTGCATGGGATAAGGGGGACCAAACTGCTAAAGTTATCGGTTCCCCGGTGAGGAGCGGAAGGAGTGAGGATAGGAAACGAGGGGAAGGGACAGGAAATGCACTCCAGGAAGGAAAGAAGGAAGAAAGACTGCATTAGCTCGGGGCTCAGTGCTCGCCACGCACGCACTGACGAAAGAACCGTGAGCCCCATCGAGGAGGGGGGGGGGGGCGGCGGCATATGTGTGTACTCTTTAATATGGAATGTTTGTAGCCATCAGACTTAGTGTGATATCAATGTACAGGGCGTACATGAAGTCCGGGGCCATTTTCAGTTATTTATTGCACAAGAACTAAACATTGTACAAGTGTCATACATATTGTATTTTGAACAGAAACCCTAAAAGTTCTTTTTTTTTTCTACGAACATTCGATATGTGAACCATGATTGACCCATCAGAAGTCAATACGGTAATCGAATTCTTGCCATACCCATCCCAGCATGGCATCATCGATTGTGGCAGTCGCTTTCCGTATTCTCTTCCAGAGCTCAGCTATATCACGTGGTACAGGCGGTACATACACCAGATCTTTAATGTGTGCCCACAGAAAAAAAGTCACACGGAGTGAGATCTGGTGATCGGGGAGGCTGTTTCATGAAACAGCTCGCTCCGCATCCGAACTCGCCATGTTTGCGAATAGAGCTGGCTATCGGCATATTAGCAAAATACACTGTGGCTGTATACATGGAAAAAAAAACTACTTTCAGTGTTTCTCTTTAAGTGGGTTTGACGGAAGCCATCGAAAGAGTCCAAAGAAGGGCAGCTCGTTTTGTATCTACAAATACATGTGCTACTCTGCAAATCACATTCAAGTGCCTGGCAGAGGGTTCATCGAATCACCGTTATACTATTTATCTCCCATTCCATTCTCTAATAGCGCGCGGAAAGAAAGAACACCTGAATCTCTCCATTCGAGCTCTAATTTCTCGTATTTTATTCTGATGTTCGTTTCTACCTATGTAAGTCGGTGTCAACAATATATTTTCGTATTCGGAGGAGTATGTTGGCTATTGGAGTTTCGTAAGTAGCCCACACCGCTGCGATAAGCGCCGTTGTTGTAATGATTCCCAGCTCCTGTATCATTTCCTTAACGCTGTCTCCCCTGTATCGTGACAATACAAAACGAGCTGCCCTTCTTTGGACTCTTTCGATGTCCTCCGTCAAACCCACCCGATAAGGATCCCACACTGGCCAGCAATACACCAAAAAATTAAGAACAAGCTTAGTGTATGCAGTTTCTTCAGTAGTTCTGTTGCATCTTTTAAGGGTTCTACCAATAAAACACAGTCTCTGGTTTGCCTTTCCCACGACATTATCTACGCATTCTTTCTAGTTTAAGTCTGTAGTAATAGTAATTCTCGGGTATTTTGTGGAGTTTGCGGCCTTCACTTTTGATTGATTTATCTTGTAAACAAAGTTTAACGGATTTCTTTTCGTACTCATGTGGACGACTTCACACTTCTCATTATTTAGAGTCAATTGCCAATTTTTACACCGTAGTGATATCTTATTCAGATCGTTTTGAAGTTGATTTTGATCTTCAGATGATTTTACTAGACGGTAAATGAAGGCGTCATCTGCAAACAACCTAAGAGAGCTACTTAGATTTTCTCCCAAATCGTTTATGTAAATAAGGAACAACAGAGGACCAATACCACTATCCTGTGGAACGCCTGATATCACCTCTGTTTTAGTCGATTCTTTACCATCGATTACTACAAACTGTGTCCTCTCTGACAGGAAATCCCGTATCCAGACGCAAATTTATGGCGATATACCATAACCACGCAATTTGTCATGATACAGGGAAGATAACGTTACGGAAATGATACAGGATCTGGGATGGGAATCATTACAACAACGGCGGTTATCGCTGCGGCGTAGTCTACTTACGAAACTCCAATCACCAACATTCTTCTCCGAATGCTAAAATATATTATTGACGCCCACCTACATAAGTAGAAATGATCATCAGAACAAAATACGAAAAATCAGAGCTCGAATGGAGAGATTCAGATGTTTTTTCTTCCCGTACGCTATTAGAGAGTGCAATTGTAAATGAATAGTATAAAGGTGGTTCGATGGTCGAATGTGATTTGCAGAGTATCTCATGTAGGTGAAGATGTAGATGTAGACATATGTATAATATCTGTACCATGTTTGGTTCTTGTGCAATAAATAATTGAAAGTTTTCCCCGACTTTACGTGCACCCTATGCAAAGCAAACGGGCACTATGCAACGGAGACGCACTCGTGCTTCCTACAACCAAGTGAGCGAGTTTGAAAGCGATGACACTGTGGCCTTCCGAGTGGCGGGATGGTCCTTTCGGAGAACTGCCACACATGTTGGATGTGCTGCGTCAGTTGTGCAACGATACTGTTTGCAATGGCCTCGTGAACATTCTCACACCTGTACACAAGGTTCAGGACGTCCACGCAATGTAGACGTCCAACAAGAATATCCTATTTTAAGGGCATCAGTGGCAGACCGCACCACTACCACAGCACAGATAAGAGGGTATGCGAGACCATAAGTGTCAACACGAACTGCTTCCGATCGGTTACTAGCAGTGGGACTACGGGCGCACACAACTCCAGCCCATCTTCCAGTCACGCCACAGCATCGACGTGCACGGCGCTGCTGGTGCATCAGAGGATCACATGGATCAGTTGGAATTGTGGGTCGTGGTCTTCAGCAATGCATGCAGATTCTGACTGCGCGTAGGTGATCGTCGTTTGCACGTAAAGCGTGCAGCCTCGTAGAGTGCATTTGTCCTAGAGACACTGGCCCCACTGCAGGCCTTATGGTCTGGGGGTACGATAAGCTATAACTCTCGTTCATGTTTGGTGTTTGTCGAGGAAACAGGAAGGTGATATGTTGTTACATCGGATAATACTCACGCATTCACTGCATGTGAAACTTAACGTGCTCTGCAAGACGTGCGGCAACTTCCTTGGCCAGCGCGGTCTCCGGACTTTTCTCCAATCGAGCACGTGTGGCATATGATGGGACGACAACTGAGACGTGCGACTCGTCAACCCACAACTCTTACAGAACTACGTCAACAGGTCCAGGAGGCGTGGAATAATGTATCCCAAGTCAGTATCCGCCATTTCCGTGCTCTAATGGATGCCAGAACCAGCCCGTGAACTGCCACTCGTCGAGGCCACACCACGAGCTAATATAGCTGTTTCAGCATTGATCCACACCTGTCAGCTCCTTACCACTTAAGCTACTGTTCTGTACAATTAATGCAATCATTTCATGTACTTCATATGCAGTGTTTCAAAAGAAAATGTTGAGTGAATTGCAGAAATACAAGAGGGTGTCTAATTTTTGTTTCCGGAAGTGTATAAATAGTAACGACACACTGTTCCTTACACTCTTTA
Organism: Locusta migratoria; assembly: GCA_026315105.1. Lineage (NCBI taxonomy): Eukaryota > Metazoa > Arthropoda > Insecta > Orthoptera > Acrididae > Locusta > Locusta migratoria. The sequence continues at coordinate 590,573,763 of CM048755.1, read as the reverse complement.
CTTTTGAATGTTCATATGTTTGTAATTTTAAGGGACCAAAGTGCTGAGGCATCAGAACTTGACCTGTTCGTTCCCCAGACGTCAATCCCAAAGACTTTTCAAATTCACGGAATGTATGACAATAGCTGCGAATGGTTAAAGTTGAAAATGTGTACCTAGCCGGGGTTCGAACCCGGGTCTGCCGTTTTCTAGGCAGTTGCGCTGACCTCTACATCACTGGAGACACAGCGATCACCATACCTGCACGGAATTACTCAAGTACGCCTCCCATCAGATACAAATTCTCAACTTTACCCTGCCCACTAGAACTCAAACTCGTAGTTATTGTAGACTAATTCCCGTATATAAATGCCGATGACGGGCTGAGTAAACAAATTCAACTTTACCCATTCGCAATTAATGCCATACATTCCGTGAATTTGAATAGATATAACTGCAGGATCAGAAGTGACGTCTGACTCTACATATATGTATATAACCAAAGACTTCTGGTTGCATTTCCATGAACTGAATCCAACTAGGACACCTCCCCAGGAAGTATGTGTTCCTATATCCATGTTTATTGTGCGTATTTTTCTTGTTTTGATAAGTACTACCACCTCTCATGGTATTCTACACTATTGTGTGAACACCTTGCATAAAACCCAAAATTGTAGTCTGACACGAAATAAAATCGTTCTACTCTTCGAAGCACTCTTCTAATGTCCACAGGCTGCAAACCAATTTAAGCAGCATGAAGGAGCCAGCTGTCAGGCAATATTTTACTTGTCCCTAATGTGCACTGCAAGTGTCTGCGCTCATAGTCAGGTATGCTGGTTAGGAGACTACTTATAATTGCTGCAATGTAGGTTCACGTGCTGTTTTGAGACACAGCAAGAAACTCGTTCAGCAACAGTTGCATAACTTACAATGTTTCTACCCGTAGGCTGCACTTAAGACATTCAGTAATCGTGATGGTAATCTTGGTATACAGAAAACGTTGTTTTTATCTGAGTAAATGAAGAAATCATAAAATTAAATACCTCTACGTTGAGTGTGGGCCTTCATTTACTCGTAACGTTGCCAATAGCTGTGTGATGTATGACAGAAGCGTTGTAACAAATTACCTGATTTTTATTTCAGTTTGATCATGGGCGGATTGACTTATAATGGTGTAGGTAACCGCAGCACGTTTGCTAATGTATTGCAGTTTCTCACAATTTGTGTACGTCTGTTGACAATCACCACCCGTACTGCTCGTCTCTTTATCCGACCAGTATCCCAATGCTGTCTGACATATTAAGTGTTAGTAAGGTCTAACCAAGTCTAAGTTCCAAGAGTCTTTTGTGACGTTTTCTTGAACGCAAAGCTGTATTCACCCTAGGAAGTATCACCAACTCCCTTTTTCTCTCGCTTGTTTCAAGTATTCACATATTTGCAAACCTGAAACTTCCTGGCAGATTAAAATTGTGTACCGGAACCGGGACTCGAACCTAGGACCTTTGCCCAGTAGGAGGCGAGGTACTGATGGAAGTAAAGTTGTGAGGCGGCATCGTGAGCAGTGTCGGGATAGCTCAGTGCCGGGCGCCGTGGCTCAGCGCGCTCGGTCAGAGGGCTCAACGCCCTCTGCAATAAAAAAGCTGAGCCAAGAACACAACGAACAAAAACCGAACAAACATGATCAGCGTCCGCAATGAACAGAACTACCCATAGAAAAAAAAAAAAAAAAAAAAAAAAAAAAAAAAAAAAAAAAAAAAAAAAAAAAAAAAAAAAAAAAAGTCGGTAGAGCGCTTGCCCGCGAAAGGCAAAGGTCCCAGGTTCGAGTCCCGGTACCGGCACACAATTTTAATCTGCGAGGAAGTTTCATATCAGCGCACACTCCGCTGCAGAGTGAAAGTTTCATTTGCAAACCTATTGGACCGAACTTCTATGGTCATCAATCCCTAGACTTACAAACCACTTAAACTAATTTAATTAACACTAAGGACAAAACACACACGTAACAAATATTTGAACATTTTGAACTTTTGGAGGATTCGAAGCTCCGATGGTAACGGCCGTCCAGTCCGTAGCATGTCGTCTTGCCCATTCCGCGCGGCTCTTGTCTCAAAGGAACGTAATACACTCTTGATTAACGGTGGGAGTTACTAACCTTACACCAAAGTTATTTATTTAAAATACTTACTGGAGCCTAGTGTTTTCACTTGTGACCATTTACATCTACATCTACATACATACTCCGCAATTCACCGTAAGGTGCGTGGCGGAGGGTACACTGTACCACTACTAGGCATTTCCTTTCCTATTCCACTCCCAAATTGAACGAGGAAAAAAAGAATGCCTATATGCCTCAGTACGAGCCCTAATTTCTCTTATCTTGTCTTTGTGATCACCACGCGAAATGTAAGTAGGCGGCAGCAAGATCGTACTACACTCAGCTTCAAATTCCGGCCCTCTAAATTTACTTAACAGAAATTCACGAAAAGAACGTCGTCTTTCTTCCAGCGATCCCCAATTGAGTTGCCGGAGCATTTCCGTGACACTCGCGCATTGGTCGAACCTACCGGTAACAAATCTAGCTGCTCGCCTCTGAACCGCCTCTATGTCTTCCTTCAAACCGATCTGCTGCGGGTCCCAAATACTTGAGCAATACTCAAGACGTGGTCGTACAAGCGTTTTATACGCGGTCTCCTTTACAGGTGAAGTACATATTCCCAAAATTCTCCCAATAAACCGAAGTCGGCTGTCTGCTTTACTCACAACTGTCCTTACATGCTCGTTCCATTTCATATCGCTCTGCAATGTTACGCCTAGATATTTGAACGAAGCGACAGCATCAAGAAGCTCACTACTAAAGCTGTATTCGAACATTATAGGATTGTTTTTTCTACTCATGCGCATCACCTTACATTTTTCTACATTGAGAGCTAGCTGCCATTCTTCGCACCAACTAGAAATTTTGTCTAAGTCAACCTGTATGGTATTACAGTCAGTTACACACGACACCCTCCCATACACCACAGCATCATCAGCAAACAGCCGCAAATTACAACTTACTCTGTCCATCAGATCATTTATATAGATAGAAAATAATAGCGGTCCTATCACACTCCCCTGGGGCACGCTTGACGATACACTCGTCTCTGATGAACACTCGCCGTCGAGAACAACGTACTGCGTTCTATTACTTAGGAAGTCTTCCAGCCAGTCACAAATCTGTGAACCTAATCCATAAGCTCGTATCTTCATTAGCAGTCTGCAGTGTGGCACCGCGTCGAACGCCTTTTTGAAGTCGAGAAAAACACAATCCGCCTGTTGCCCTTCGTCTATGGCTCGCAAGATGTCATATGAGAAAAGGGCAAGCTGAGTTTCACATGAATGATGTTTCCTAAACCCGTGCTGATTCATGGAAAGAAGCTTTTCCGTTTCAAGGAAATTTACTATATTCGAACTGAGAATATGCTCCAAAATTCTACATGAAACCGATGTCAACGATATTGGCCTGTAATTGTATGGGTCAGTTCTCTTTCCTTTCTTATACACGGGAGTCACCAGCGCTTTTTTCCAATCACTAGGAACTTTGCGCTGAATTAAAGATTCGCTATAAATGCAAGCTAGACCCACATAGTAGGTTTATAGTGTGCCTGAGAATGTGTTTCTGCAAATGCTCAAATGTTTGTAGAGCTTATGGTACTTAACTAAGGGGTCATCAGTCCCTTAACCTACAAACTACTTATGAACTAGCTTATACTAAAGACAACACAAACATCCATACCCTAGTGGGGATTCGAGCCCCCGACCTCAGCGGCCGTGTGTGTTTCTGCCATAAATTAATTACATATATTTATCCCATACGCCAACCACTAAACATTTCAGTTAAAAAGCCATATTTACATTTAGCTTGGTTGAACATTTAAATTTGAAAGTCACTGATTAATATTTCAACAGTATATTTTACTTAAGGGAACGGTATTAAAAATTGATATCTACACATGCGAAGTTCAACTAAGCAGAAACAACACCTTTGAGACTGTCATACAGGATTGATGTAAAGTATGAAAAAAATTGTGTCTGTGAGGGCTGTTGGATGTCATTATTGACGGTCAGTGGCGAATTCAGGGGACTGGCCATGGGGCAGCAGCCTCCACGAGAGTTGCTGCTTTCTCTTGATTAAAATAAATAACCGACAGGATACAGGGCATCCAGACTTAAGTCTCGAAGATCTGTTTCTGTTTAATAATAGATTAAGAAAAATCTTTGTTTACACTACAACATCTGAAGAGGGCACGGTGACACAATATTTCAATGAACTCAGCCTCCCCCAGACCATAATCCTAGATTCGCCACTGTTGACGGTTAAATGTGGCACTATGTTTCTTCGTTTGCGGGTCCAGTAATGAAAAGAAACTGTCATAATAATAATCGCATTATCTCCAAGTGACATTAACAATATTACACGTAAACTATCGATGAATTTAGTCACCAATAACGAGACAAGCATACCAGTCCACCCCACATCGAGGTAAAATTATTCATTCATTCTCGAATATAAATTTTGGAATGGGGGAAACAAGAAAGGTTGATAGACTAGGTTTCAACTACTCATGGACGACGTAAGCATTAGATACGAACCATGTATTCAGACAGGAAGAGAGTGGGAAAGGGTATCAGTGTTATCGCATTCCAGGGAACGTCTCTGTCACTTACCTTAAACGGTTAAGGAATTCAAGGAAACACCTAAATACCGGGTTATCAAACAGTCACTACAAATTTGAAAATTTAATAAATCATGATTAATGTAGATAGAGAGGTAAAAATTGACACAAATGCTTGGAATGACATGCGGTTTTATTAGAACCAACAACAAAAAAAGTTCAAAAAATTCCGACAGATGGCGCTTCATCTGATCAGGAAAGCAATAATTGGCATAACAAATTAAGACAAAGCAAAGATGATGTTCTTCACAGTAAATGCTCAATATGTTCACCATCATTCCTGGACAATAGCTGTAGTCTAGGAATAATGTTGTGAACAGCACTGTAAAGCACGACCGGAGTTATGGTGACGCATTGGCGTCGGATGTTGTCTTACAGCATCCCTAGAGATGTCGGTCGACTTCAGGCAACCCCAAAGCCAATAATCGGACGGACTGAGGTCTAAGGACCTGGGAGGGCAAGCATGAGCAAAGAGGCGGCTGAGCACACGATCATCACCAAACGACGCGCGGAAGAGATCTTCCACGAGTCTAGCAATATGGGGGTTGGAGCGCCAGCCTGCATAAAAATCGTACGTTCCAGCAGGTGCTTATCAGCCAGGCTGGGGATGATGCGATTCTGTAACATATCGGCGTACCTCTCACCCGGTACGGTAGAAGTTACAAAACCAGACTTACGTAGTTCCTCGAAGAAAAAAGGCCCGATAACGATAGATGTGGTAAATCCAACCCATACCGTGACTTTCTCGTCGTGCAGTGGATTTTCTGTAGCCCAAATTCTGCAGTTGCGGGCGTTGACAGACCCTCGGAGCGTGCAATGAGCTTCGTCGGTCCACATCACGTTACTCAAGCAATCGTCATCTTCCGCCATCTTTTAAAACGCCCACACCGCAAATGCCCTACGCTTCACTAAATCGCCATGTAACAGTTCATGATACCGATGGATTTTGTAAGGATAGCATCGGAGGGTACGCCTAAGTGCCAACCAAACAGTAGTGTATGGAATGCCGGTGCGACGTGCGACTGCACGAGCGCTGACTTCCCCGTGCATAGACGAACCCACTAGTATCCATTTCTTCCTGAGCTGTCTCAGCAGTATTACGCCTTGTGCTCGGCCGGCCACTACGGGTCTATCGTCTAAACAACCCGTGACTTCGAACTTCGAAATCATTCTCGCCACAGCTGCATTTGTCAACGGACCTTTACCCGTTCGAATCCCCTTTCTATGGCGATTGGGTCGTAACGCTGAACTAGCACATTCCCCATTCTGATAATACAGCTTTACTAAAAGCGCCTTTTCAGGTAACGCCAACATGCTCGACTGCTGGTGAATCTGATTCTCTCTCTCATTACAGCTCCTTTTATACACGATTTTGATTCGCAGTCACTGAAGTTTTGCTGTCCAGCGCCATCTGTCGGACATTTTTTGAACTTTGTTGTTGTTATTTTTTCTAATAAAACCCCATGTCATACCAAACATGTGTGTCAATTGTTACCTCTCTATCTACATTATTCCATGATTTATTAAGTTTTCAAATTTATACTGACTTTTTGATCACCCGGTGTTTATGACCAGACGGGGCTTCACCTCGCTCGGTGTTAAATAGGAAAGGGACGTATAATCAAGCAGTTGTGTTTTAGTCACGACCGACACGCATAAACGTGAGCAGTTTACACTTCGTTGTAGCTCAGTTTCAGCACAGTAAGAAAAACTTTTACAAATAATGTAGGGTTTTTCACAATTCCATGTTGCTCCTACAATTTGTTTTAGGTACTTGTGTGGCACTAAACACTGAGCCATAATGGAACCTCTACAGGAATGTGAGTAAAATTATGCATAACCGCCGTACAAGAAAGAGCTGACACATTTTCTATGGAAGTTAAATTTCTGTTTGTCACATTGAGCGCAGATAAATTTATAAGGTATTTATTATTGTCTTGGTGTGGTGTCTGTTCTTTCGGACATGTCCGAAAGGGGTGCTACAGCTGTAGCGTGCGACTTGTGGAAGTTTGGGACGAACGGGAGATGAGTACGGGTGGCCAAGTGGTTAAGACGACCGCTGGCCTCAAGCGGGAGACCCGGATTCGATTCCAGGTCCCGCCCACATTTTCTTTTCTCACCATTGTTTAATTCCAATGCCCTAATGCAGCCAATGCCAATCCTTTCCTTCCTAATATTTCTTCCTTCCCCTCCTTCATAAATAATTTGCGAATTTATGGTACTACTCTTATGACGTTTACCTGTTGTCAATGACATACTCATTTCTTAATTTCAATGGAGACATAGCCAAATGCAAACATTAGTCAAACGTCATTCTTCCGAACAGTAATGATCCCAGTTTCACGCACCTGCAAAAATATGAGGATGTGCAAAAACAAATTGTTGTTATGAAAAAGATAAGGAGACTCTAGCTTTGTGTAAGAGACTGATGCACAAAATCATGGGAAAATAAAAATTTATAATTCCGAAACATTCAGGAGTAGGTTGATTTTAGATAACATATTTGAGGAGAAACGCCCGTCTGTTCCTAATTTTTAATTATTAAAAAGTATTTGATAGCTCAAATTATTGACTAAATATGATTACCAGTGTTGGCCAAATTAGTGGCCATCTTCAGAGGTAGCACCATCATATGGTCGTAGCTGGTGGTTCACGGAGTTGTGGCGTGATGTCCCGATCGTGATTAATGACATCAAAGACTGTTTTCTTAATTTGCAAGTGAGCTAGGCGCTTTTCAGGGAATGAGACATAAACAATTTAATACGGGTAAATTATTGCTAGATCAGTTACATTTATCACCCATAGGAGTCACTTCTTGACGTCTTTAAATAAATTACTGTCGTATAATACGATAGTTAACCAATAGTTTGCCCATAATCTGAATTATTTTGTGTGGCTTCTTACGCAGTCAAGCAAGTATTGATGTAGAATTTCAGCATCTCCTCAAATATGTTTTACGAGAAATATTAGCACTACGTTTCTAAGGTACAGAGCAGTTGTACTTCCTAAATTTGGGGTATGGATAATTTACAAGCACCATATTATACTGCTTAAAAGATTTTAATTGTCCAGTATCAGCTCCAGTGTGCTGGGTATGTGGTTCGTATCCTGGAGATCAGGTGGAGGGCGAGGTTACAAGAAACACTGACGAGGAAGCAGCACTCTTCGATAAACAGAGATGTGTTACAGTGTAGAAACGCTAGAGAAGAAAGCAAAAGGAATTCTTGACGGTAAATTGCATATTTACAGCTGTTCTTCTCATATGTACTGGCTAGCCATGAGACGGAATGTGTACGTGATAGCGTCGGCTGATCAGTCACCTAAACACTCATTCATAGGAAGCTATACACATTTGCGTGTAATTTCCTAATAAAAGTCATAATAATCCACAGTTTCTCCAGTTTTTCATTTATAGTGAATGTACACGGTATTTTCTTTAAACACGTGGAGCTTATGAGCATTAGTCTACCTAAGAGCGTTACTCTACTAGTAAGTGTTAGTAAATCTGTATGACGAAACGAGATAATCACGAACCCGTTGCCATCTAGCTATCCGATAAAAAGAAGCTAGTCTGAAATGAAATTCATCTGACTACCATAATTTTTCGGTGTCTTTATGGGAAAAGCACATTGGGCTGCGAGCAAACATATTATTATCATGGAATTTTCCTTTTTCCGACAACTTTTGAATTCATAGGTATATGTGACACTATTTTAATTTGATCATTGCTTTGGTAATGTGGGGAGATTGAAATATGAGGAAGTCAGTTTAAGATTTTAGAAGGATAAATTTAAAACAGATTCAATCCTAGAATGAGAATGTTATAAACAACGTTGATTCTAAAAATAAGTGTGTAGTAGCATTTGTAGATCTAACTATAGTTGTTGACTCTGTAGAACATAAAACTTTAGCAAAAATGTTGTGTCAACAGTACTGGACGGAAGGCAGGAAAATCCTATTATATCTGCAAAACAGGAGCCAATAATCAGAAATTACAAATGTTATATGTACTACAGTGTATTGCAAAGTGTAGTTTAATGCTATGTACAAAATGTGGTGCATCTTACATAAATGATAAAATATGTCCCGAACAGAGAAACCTATTGGTGGGAATCTTTTGAAGCGCGTCACATCTACCCTTTAAAAATCATACAAATCGGCTCAAACTTTGTGGGAAGGTAGAAAAATGGAGAAAGCAAAACCGATTTTTTTCTTGAAAAATCATTAAAGTTGTCGCTATATCATGGTTAAGACCAGCTAAACTTAGCACGTGTTGAGACTTTTGAAAGTCCAGACAATGGTGGACTTCAAACTATTTTTTCAGCTGAGTGCCGTTTCATTGTTTCTACTTTAATTTCGGTTATATTTTACGTAAATACAATAAAATAATTGTAAAGAGGGCGTGTATTTAAGTTTTTGTGACAAAATTTTGAAGACCGCCTAATTCACTGCGCCTGTCGCCTCGACAACCAAACAAACAACTGTGGTAGAATTTTGGGGACCAAACTGAAAAATAGTCCGAACTCAGCACAACAAAACGCAAATATAAGTTGCCAGAATCAAATACGTAAAAGAGAAGAACTAGCCTCTAGACTTACCCGGCAGCTCCCATAACATTTACATCAAAACATCTTGATGTTATCGCTTTCTTACGAGTGTACCTTAATTCTCGACGCAGTCAGCTTTCGTGGGAGTTGATCATTAATAGCAAGTGTCCCTGAATGGGGATGCGCACATCAAAACTTCAGTAGCATCTAGTGTCACATCGCACGACATCAGAAATGCCTCGACGAACTCCTTATCCTATGTGCATATTATGCGACATGACTTAATGAATATTGTTACTTTATAAATACCCTAATACGTCAAGATGTTATATTTAAAAATTTCAAAAGAACTATATAAGTATAGAAGATAGTTCTCCTCTTTTACATCTTTGACCCTGGCCATAACAGTCACCTTTTGTTGTGCTATGAGAGGAGCATTTTTCATCCTGTAAGCATTACATTTCGCACCTAACATTAGTTCTAACAGATTTCCCGTCTTATAGTAATTGCAGTTAGGATAATTTTTCACACCAGATGCGTTTCGGTTTGTATTTATTAAGCATCTGTGTTTCTTCAAATGTGGATATACAGGTTTGTACATTTTGTTTTTCGTATGACGTTTATTATGAACTGAAGTATACAATACCCGATTATAAACCAACAGATCAGCCGTTTTTGACCTTTTAACACATTTTGGATATTTATGCAATCCAACCTTATCTGATTATGGATTTTCACGAACATTAAATACAGCTTGTTGCCACATATAATCTATTTCAGAATTTTGTCACGTAATATAAATATATTTTAGGTATACAATGTATAGGAATATAGGAAAATACTTGTAAGTTGTAAAGAAACGATGTAAATTTGCTGGCTGTACCTTTTGAGATATGATTAATACCATAAATGAAAGTGAAGTATATTATCTCACTGTTTCACTTAGGATGGATTGATACCGGTTAAATTGTCATTTGAAGACATTTCACATGTAAATTTAAGTATTTCAACTTTATTTAATATTTGGAAACGCACCACAAGATTAAAAACAAACACTTCCACAAAATATCATTTCACGCTCTTTTCAACACAATTTTCATGACATTTTATATTTTAAAATATTTGTTTACGTCATACTGTTTATCTGAACAACCAATGTCTATCTTAAAATTTAAAATGTAAATTGAGTAATTGGATACATCCAGTATATGAAAATTTCAGAGATACTACGTCGAGTTTTGGGCATTCTGTGAAAGAAATTTCGACAAGCTCTCTGAAGTCAGTGAAGTGTCCATCACGCTTGTATAAGGTTATGTTTGTCAGCATTCGAGTCTGTACAAAGAACTTGATGTAAAGAATGACCACTTCGGTTATGTTTTATAAAATGTTTGTTAAGCTTAAGGGACTTAACTGCGGGGTCGTCAGTCCCTAAACTTACAAACTACTTATGAACTACCTTAAACTAAAGACGACACAAACATCCATGCTCGAGGAGGGATTCGAATCCCTGACCGTAGCGGCCGTGCAGACTGTGACTGACGTGCCGCAGACCGCTCTGCCACTGCGGCCGGCTCGGTTATGTGTTTGTACAATATGGCGGACATATATTGGTTTCATAACCTGTGATTGGGTGTAAATTGTTTTTGTGTATCAACACACCTGAGTGCTAAGGAATTCCATTATCAAGCTGTTAGCATATCTGGACCATCTTTCAAAGTAAGAATCAACTACCTAGAAAATGAGACCTGCAATACTACAACAATTTCTACAAGAACGTCGATTTTCAACATCGATCATAATTTATTGTACCTCTAGTCTCCAGAATTTAACTCTGCTGCCGTTTTAATAGTTATCTATAACACAAGCATCGATCATAAATTTGAAATTATTGCAAAGATGGGAGACCTTGGGGCGTTACAATATATAGATTAGAAACAGTTTTAACTTGTAATGTACATTATGTGTTTTTTTAAAGTTAATATATAACATACTTCGGTGTAAATGCCTCCTCTTAACATCCCACTGCGTTTTTTTTTTTTTTTTTTTTTTTTTTTTTTTTTTTTTTTTTTTTTTTTTCATTTTATTGCGGATGGTGGTTGATTTGCGATGTAGGTTTTCGTTTACACTTGGCTAATTATGCCTATATTTGTCGCTTTTTTTTTGTTTCATTGGTGTTTTCACTTCGTCTCATTTCTTCTTAGTGAAACAAAATTTGCACATCACCTTACGTTTTAGTAGTGGCATCAACGTTCGATGTATTTTACACTTCACACATTTTCACAGGGTTGTTTATGTTTGTTCCATTGCTTGTCGTGTAGGTTGTGTTAGCAATTTTTTTTCTTTAGAAATACATAGAACAGGAAGTCTAAGATCTTTGGAAGGTATGTTAATGCGCGTTTGACGGAGTTGGAGTGGTGTGTGTAGTGGTGGGAAAGTATTCATGTTTATCGTTATGTTGGATGGTCAGTGGGCTTGAAAAGTGTGTGGGTTGCTAAGTTGGTTTGGTAATTTATGAGATATTTCCTGTCTGTTATGGAGTTCCGGATGTGGTAGTTTTCTTGCAGGGTGTTTATTGTTGTTAATTTTAATGAGTTCCTTGTCAGTTTCTCTGATGGTTTTTTTAAGCAGTCAGCATACGACGGGAAACCTATTATAATTAATTCTAACAGCCGCCGCGTAAGAAGGCCACACAAACAAGCATCGTATCTAGCATGTTTCAAAACAATCTGTCATTTCATATGATAACTTCTTTCTTGATAAATTTCTAAGTATTGTCACCTTTCTTTTTATCGACAGTGGAAGTCGTATGTGTTTCTTTTAGCGCCAGTAACACATACTGTTTATCTGTGGTTCATAAGTGCGTAAAAACAAGAGTTTCTGTTATGTATAACTAGCTGAAAACCCGACGTTGCCCGAGTATTTATTTATTTATTTATTTATTTATTCCTGTCATTATTCAGGTATATATTCATTTGTACAAGGGCTGTATGTCTATAAATTTTCTTGGGAATACAATTAGTAGTAAAGAAGTAATAGATTAAAAATAGGTGCATTATGTGGCGGTTTTCCATGAACGTTACTGTTTATGTGCTCATATCTCATGAACTACGTTTCGGAATGTGATACAATTTCGAAGGTACATTCAAATATATGTGTGTATACTGTCTGTAAAATTTCTGCGGCTATAATGTATATTGTTCAAATTATAAATTGTAACGTCATACCGAGAGCCGTAGTTTTACTCCATAAACAGCGGAAAAGTAGTGAGCGAGAAACTTTTTTCCTTTCATCATTTTGATGTGGTTATCAGCGAGAAAAAGTTTAATAAGGGTTTGAAATTATGTTTAAAGTTTGTTGCAAGTCACTAAGTACTCTCATTCTCATACAGTGTATTTCGAAAGTCTCGCCGCATTATATGGTTTTTTTGCGATTTCTATTGGTTATGACGTAATATCTTTTGAACCATGTGCCGTATGTGATTCTTAACCATGCAGCAATTGTTACCTCACGGTAAGGAATGTCTGTATCAAATTTGGTTGAAATCGGTCTTATGGTTTAGGAGAAAATGAGCAGCATTGTCGCATAATGCAGCAGTTTTTCGCGCATCTCATTGTTTATGACGTCATATCTCGTGAACTATATATCATATGTGATTCTTACACTTACGGCGACCGTCCTCATAGATTGAAGCTTACGTGTACAAAATTTCAAAAAAATTGGAACAAAACTGTAGATTTGTATGCAACACGTACAAACATACGGACACTCTGCTTTATATATTAGATTCAACATATAGGTGAGCGCAGTAATGCATGCTGAGGAGGAGTGATTTGAGAGAAGTGGCGTCCAGTCGCAGGAAGCGGGCGCCAAATTAGCACGTGCTGGAGAGGGGGAAGAGCAAGTGGCGCTGCAAGACAGCGAGGAAAGGCGAGTCCTGGCCGGCCACCGGAACCGTTGCCAGCAAGAAATGTTATCGGGTATTTTATGTGGTGGGCGCGATCCATCTTGCCATGATAGGTGATGTGCCGGGTGTTAATCTCGCCTGGCCGCCCCCTCTCCGCCTAAGTACCCCCCGCGGGTTCTCAGTCTTTTTAATGTCTCCGAAGGGAGAGGGAATCTTGTCGCCAATAGAACGCCACCGCGGCTATAACTTAGCAATATGCAATGCGTCCTTTCTGTGTGGCCTCCCTCGTGTGCACGAGGGCTCTGGCAAACGCCTTTTAACCCGCCACACTGCCTAAAGCTGCGCACACGTTTCTGTACATCGCAGCTCACGTAATGCTTTATATTCATTCTAGCTGTACAGCCTACACTCCTTCATATTGGTGAATATATTCTGTTTTCACTGCACACTCATGGCCACCGTGGTGCCGTGACAGATAATTATCTTGAGATGACTATGATTACTCGTTCAAAAATGGTAAATTTAAGATATTAAAATCAATTTTAACTTAAATTTCAGTAAGTATTGCTTAGCCGGAAATGTCATTCGAAATAAAGCTGTTACAAAAAGCAACCGCTGTACAGCATTATTTAAATATTCAAAGATAGGGCAGATAGTTATATCGCAGTATGGAAATTATAGACGTTTTTTGATTAATACCGTCTCTATGAAATAGGTGCTTTTTCAGAGTCATTATTATTATTATTGTTATTATTAATTATTACATATAAAATGGCACAAAACCATGTAATTTTCATTACGTTTCGGCAACATTCAATCATTATGTTTATTTTTTTAAGTGTTCTTTCTTATTCTATTTCCTGTTTAAATATTCCTTTAATATTTTTCTTTAGTAAAAAAATACATCCTTTTAAATGGCTTTATAAAGAAATATATTGACGTCCTCTTCTACATATACAACTCAATTGATTGAAAATAATTCTGAGCTAATTTTAATACTGCATCGTATTATTACTTTTCACTTGTGCTAGAAATGAGTTATTACTGATGGGTCGTGACAGATGATCCTTTCGCTGTTTACATGGGAAGTCAAAATTTATTTTTTCATCAAAAGCATAAATTAAATTGATCTTCAAATATATATGTATTAAAATAATAAAATATTTTGGCGCACTTCTCTGGGTGTCCATGAAATACTTCACTTGAAAACAGGCCTAGGCGACGCTTCTAGCTGTCCATCGGTCTTTTCAGGGCTTTAACAAGGATTTAAGTTTCAAAGTTTTTGACCTAAAACATGCCTAGAGCTAAAAGTTATCTAAATTCAGCTTGTGATCCATTGAAACACGAATTATTAGCTCATTCTATCGTACAAACAGAATCCCTTTGGTTCACTGTAATCACAATGGGCTAATCGTCTACTAATAGGCCAAAATATTTAACGATCACACGTTTCTTCAAGTTGAATTAGGTAACACCTGTGTAGTGTGGCGTACCAGATTAACACTTGAAACCGGAGCGTATTTCTGCCTTTAGATTAGTTTTTGATATAGTTCTTTCTCCGTAAATGTGTTTCATCTTAAACAAATCGCTGGATAATATAGCATATTACAAACCTGCAATATTAATTAAGGTTACATAAACTTAGACCATAATGACTATTGCAGCACGATTAGCCCGTAGAAATATTCTAACTTTCGCCATACTCTTTACAAATAACGAAAACTGCTTCTCGAGTACTACTGTACTTTATCTCTCTCATAATTGTGTTACTTATTTTGCTTATTATTAGTTTTGATGTTCTGTCCTTCAGTAACGACAGAATTGTGCAGTTATCAAGTATACAATGCCGCTTCTTAATTTTAGTTTGATACATCTCTTAGGTTACAAAAAAGTTTCTTTAATGTTTGCTATGAGCAATTTCTTGTATTCTTCACTTGAAATGCAGAAAACTTACGCTGATGTTTCTTTTATTTTTTAGGTGAGTACCTTTCACGCCACATACCACCTAGAGAGCAAAAAAGGTAACAAACACTTAATTACTAGGATTTAAAGGAGGAAATTAGTACACAGCATGAAACATAACACTAAGGCAAAGAAGGTATATTATTTTTGGTTCCAGTTTTCTAAATTTTACATACCTATAAATATTTCAATACTTACTTTTAACACTTAGTATTTTAATACTAAAGAAATATGTAGTAAAAACCCATTATAGTTAGAGATTTTGGGTATCACATTAGCTGATTAGTAGAGCGGTGTTCCACCTTGGTCGCAATGTCAATGAGGTGTGCTACACCTATAAAGTAAATTAAAGTTCACACAATATAGATATGTATCGTACGTGCAGAGACTCTTAGTTGACACTACGATACGTAAATGCAGAAACCTATGAATAAATCAATAAAACGCAAAGCTCTGCCCTCAGATTATCATATTAATTACAAGACTATCTCGTCGCTAGAAGTAGACACAGATAACATTTATTGTCTAAATATAATTAGGTAATGGGAATGGAATTGAGGTCTGAACCACGATTCTGTGTGTATGTGTGTGTGTGTGTGTGTGTGTGTGTGTGTGAGTGTGAAAAAAGCAGCAGGGAATCCCATATTCAACTAATCTCTGGTAGTATAACAGATCAGTATGATGACCTACACTACTAGCCATTACAATTGCTACACCAAGAAGAAATGCAGATGATAAACGGGTATTCATTGGACAAATATATTATACTACAACTGACATGTGATTACATTTTCATGCAATTTGGGTGCATAGATCCTGAGAAATCAGTACCCACAATAACCACCTCTGGCCGTAATAACAACCTTGATATGTCTGGGCATTGAGTCAAACAGAGCTTGGATGGCGTGTACAGGTACAGATGCCCATACAACTTCAAACCGATACCACAGTTCTTCAAGAGTAGTGACTGGCGTATTGTCACGAGCCAGTTGCTCGGCTACCATTGACCAGACTTTTCACTTGGTGAGAGATCTGGAGAATGTGTTGGCCAGGGCAGCAGTCGAACATTTTCTGTATCCAGAAAGACCTGTACAGGACCTGCAACATGCTGTCGTGCATTATCCTGCTGAAATGTAGGGTTCGCAGGGATCGAATGAAGGGTGGAGCCAAGGGTAGTAACACGTCTGAACTGTAACGGCCACTGTTCAAAGTGCCTTCTATGCGAACAAGAGGTGACCGAGACATGTAACCAATGGCACCCCATACCATCACGCCGGGTGATACACCAGTATGGCGATGACGAATACACGCTTACAATGTGCGTTCACCACGATGTCGCCAAACATGGATGCAACCATCATGATGCTGTAAACAGAACCTGGATTCATCCGAAAAAAATTACGTTTTGCCATTCGTGCAGCCAGGTTCGTCGTTGCGTACACCATCGCAGGCGCTCCTGTTTGTGATGCAGCGTCAAGGGTAACCGCAGCCATGGTCTCCGAGCTTATAGTCCATGCTGCTGCAAACGTCGAACTGTTCGTGCAGATGGTTGTTGTCTTGCAAATGTCTATATCTTTTGACTCAGGGATCGAGACGTGGCTGCACGATCCGTTACAGCCATGCGGATACGATGCCTGTCATCTCGACTGCTAGAGATACGAGGCCGTTGTGATCCAACAAGGCGTTCCGTATTGCCCCCCTGAACCCCTGATTCCATATTCTGCTAACAGTCATTGGATCGCAACCAACGCGAGCAGCATAGTCGCGATACGGTAAACCACAATCGCGATAGGCTACAATCCGACCTTTATCAAAGTCGGAAACGTGATGGTATGCATTTCTTCTCATTACACGAGGCATCACAACAACGTTTCACCAGGCAAAGCCGGTCAACTGCTATCTGTGTATGAGAAATCGGTTGGAAACTTCCCTCATGTCAGCACGTTGTAGGTGACGCCACCGGCGCCAACCTTGTGTGAATGCTCTGAAAAGCTAATCATTTTCATATCACCGCATCTTCTTCCTGTCGGTTAAATTTCGCGTCTGTAGCATGTCATCTTCGTGGTGTAGTAATTTTAATGGCCAGGTGCGTAATTTGAGTTAATTTAGATAACGGAGAAAGGTCGCGAAACATGCCGTCATAGAAACGTTTTTCATGTTAGCGTTGATTCGATTGCATTCGGATTAATGCCTTCCGTTAATTTAAT
This sequence comes from Locusta migratoria, assembly GCA_026315105.1. Classification (NCBI taxonomy): domain Eukaryota; kingdom Metazoa; phylum Arthropoda; class Insecta; order Orthoptera; family Acrididae; genus Locusta; species Locusta migratoria. Next base: position 590,556,449 of record CM048755.1, on the reverse strand, counting down.
GAGTGATTTCAAGCAAACATGGCGAAATATCTTCACAGAAGACAACGATAAGATTCTGGTTTAGTGTTTTAAAGTCTTATTGACAAAAATATAGCTATTAAATTGGCATTGTATAACTTCTTCTGTAAAGAAGTGAAATCTTTATTCACAACCTATCGCAGGAGAGGAAAGATAAAGGATTGTTGCCCGGGACGGCGCTGAATCAAGATAGATATTAACAAAACAGGAAGCACCATTCCAAATTTATTCTGTAAACTGTAATAACATTTAATTGTAACTGTATTCCTTGTAGTATTCGGGTTTACATCAGATTAATATAAGCTACTAAAATATAGGATGAACGAAATAAGAGGGATGGAGAATATTTCTGCCGCGGTGGAGAGGCCGAGCGTTCCAAGGCGCGTAGCTAAGGAGCTGGCGACTGCTTGCCGTCGGAGGTTTGAGTCCTCCTTCGAACATGGGTGTATTTGTTGTCCTTCACTTCATAAGTTCGTTTAAGTAGTTTGTAAGCCTAGGGACTGATTACCAGAGTAGTTAAGTCCCATAGATTTACAGACGTTTGAACATTTTATTTTGAAATATTTGAGGCTCCTTTAAGATAGGCAACCAAGCGTACTTCATCCATACGCGGGAAGTTTTCTTGTTAATCTTAAGGTTCATGAAATATGTTCGGGAACAGTTAAAAATTTTCTTACTGTGTAGAAGGTAAAACACTGCTTTGAATAGAAACTGCCACTTCCTCAGTTGTGTCATACAGTTTCGTTCCCAAATTAACAAGTTAAAAAAATAAACGTACACAAGGGAAAAATGTCGTCTAATATAATGTAAATTCTAAAATAGAAACTTTCTTAAGAGACTTGCGTACCGAATAATTCAACCAACAAACTGTAATAATCAGGCTGTGGGACAAAAATTAAAACAATTTATTCCTAAAAAACATTAGGGATCAAATTTTCAAATGAAACTTCCTGGCAGATTAAAATTGTGTGCCGGAACCGGGACTCGAACCTGGGACCTTTGCCTTTCGCGGGCAAGCGCACTACCGACTGTGCTATCCCGACACGACTCACGATGCCGCCTCACAACTTTACTGGCGGAAGTAAGGTTGTGAGGCGGCATCGTGAGTCGTGTCGGGATAGCACAGTCGGTAGTGCGCTTGCCGCGAAAGGCAAAGGTCCCAGGTTCGAGTCCCGGTTCCGGCACACAATTTTAATCTGCCAGGAAGTTTCATATCAGCGCACACTCCGCTGCAGAGTGAAGTTTCATTCTGGAAATTTTCAAATGTTTGTAAAGCTTATGGGACTTAGCTACGGGGTCATGAGTGCCTAAACTTACAAACTACTTATGAACTAACTTATACTAAAGACAGCTCAAACATCCATGCCTGAGGGGGGGATTCGAACCCCCGACGGGGAACGGCTTCGCGCATCGGAACATAGGGCCTCAATGCGCTCGGCCGCTCCGCCGCGGCCATTAGTTACAAATGGCTTTTTTATTTGCTTAAAATGTCAACAATTTGATACTACCTGATTCTCGATAACATACTAGTCAGCACAGAAAGCTTCAAGCAAAGCGAGTCGTTGCCGTTAGTCTTTCCAGCTGGCTGTTGCCATCCTTTACATCATAGGTTCTCCCTTCTGAAACTAAGTTACTTTATTTCACAGTCAGAAATGCCTGTAGCGACATTAGAAGCGATTAAATTCCCTCTTTCGATTATACACTTGACATCTGTTTTCTTTCATAATTTTTTTCCGCAATTTGATCACAATTTTTTATCTTGCTCTCTGCATTTTGCTACAGAAAACATATAGGTTGAAGCAAAAAAAAAAAAAAAAAAAAAAAAAAAAAAAAATTGGTTGGAGCACTGATGTTACATTCGGAAGAACTTCGATTCAAACCCCCTGTAGATCATCCAAATTTTGGTTTTATATAATTACTCCAAACCACTTAAGGCGAATGCAGAGATGTTTCCGTAAGAAATAAAGCGCTGCCTCCTTCAACATCTGAGACTAGTGACAAAACAAGTTTAAGGGCCGGCCGCGATGGCCGAGGGGACTGAGGCACTCCAGTCACGGTCTGCACGGCCACTACGATCGGGGGTTCGAATCCCCCGTCGGGCATGGATATTTGTGCCGTCCTAGTTCGTAAGTAGTTCATAAGTAGTTTGTAAGTTTAGGGACTGATGACCCCGTAGTTAAGTCCCATAAGCTGAACAAACATTTAAACATTTTGAACAAGTTTAAGGAAATTCTTCGCTTTTGTTACCATTTAGGGGAAGAGGTAAAATGTTCAAATGTTTGTGAAGCTTATGGCACTTAACTGCGGGTTCATCAGTCCCTAAACTTACAAACTACTTACGAAGTAACTTATACTAAAGACAGCACAAACATCCATGCCCGAGGGAGGATTCGAACCTCCGACGCGGGAGGTCGCGCGAGCGTCACACCGAGACTTCTCCTCTCGCTGCGTACGCACAGAACACGCTACATACGCCATCGAGAGTACGCTGTCTATTAGCCATACCGGCGTTCTTTCAATATCTCAGAAGACTAGGATTGAGAGTAGGACCATAGTACGATGCCACTAAAATTGTAAGAGTTAGCACGTGGCTAAATCAGAGACTCTGATGGACACACAGTAGTGTCGTGTACAAATATACATATATAGTTCTTTATCCCGTAAGTAGAGTAAATAAATGTGATCATTTATAGCCATTTAACAAATCTTTATAGTGCCTACTCTACTTCTTACCAACTCTGGAAACAACAATATTCAATACTGGTATCCTCTCTTTCAAGATGTAAATTATTGCATAGCTCTTAAAAGACAATGCTAGAATGCTACTCCTTCTTTATAGCTTCTAGATGGCAAACCACACTTCATCGTGATGCAAAAAAAACTAATACAGCTACTCCTGTTTCGGGGAAGCAGCACTAAATGATTTATTGTAGTATTTCATAAGCAACGGTTTATTGGAATGATCTGCAGACTGTAAGAAGACCATTGCCATGCTCGCCTGCTCAATAACAGAGTTTAGTCTTAAATATTGTGACATCTCCGAATGCTGTCTTTCTCCAGTTGATTACGCCTGACCTTTTCGAACTCAACAGTCTTTGGAATCATCACCTTCCATTCTCGAGTTATTCTGCCTCTCGTACTTACTGAAGCCATCATGTATCAATTAGTAGGACTCAACTATAAGAGGCGGTCAAATTTATTCCGTTCGGAGGCCGTAGAACCAATCAGGCACAATCGTCGTGAACATTCCGGGAGTCATTGCAGCAATACACCAGGATGAAGATACACGTTTTGTAAGAGGGAGGGGAAGGCAAACTTGGGATTTAATGTCCCAACGACAGCTTGGTCATTAGACACGGAGTTAACGCTCGGAAGTTTGGGTAAGGATGGGGAAGAAAATCGGCCGTGCCCTTTGAAAGGAACCATCGTGGCATTTGCCTGGAGTGATTTAGGGAAATCACGGAAAATCTAAATCAGGATGGCCGGAGGTCGATTTGTACAACCACCCTCCGAATGAGAGTCCAGTGCGTTACCACTGCGCCACCTCGCACGGTGTTTGGTAAGACACCGTGTCGTAATGCGTGGGGAAGTCGGTAACTGCTTGCTGCACCTCCTCGTCTGACGAGAATTGTCCACCTTCATACTGACTTCCCTACTTTACTTTATTTTACTTCACTTGACGTTACGTGATCAAGTCCAGGAGACAACGCTTAGCTACAAGCATTTGTTTCCTGTTTTCCGCTTTGTAACGCTGGTTGTTGATTGCCATCCCTATCGTGCTCAGATATTCGTGGAATCCATCGCTCCCTCTGTTTCTTAGTCTCCCTCGTGGTCTTCTGTCTTCGGATATCAATTGCAGTTACTTACTGGCTATAGCTGCTCGCTCATTCATGAGACGTGTCCAGCCCACTCTAAACGCTTACTGCGGACCATTGTTACTGTTTGGTTGACGATACAGTTGATTCACTTCCTCATTGTGGCGAATCCTCCATTCATCAGTTGTTGCGTCTTGCACGCGGCCTAATAGTTTCCCATCCAATACTAATACCTTCTTGTAATCTTGTTTCTGAGTCTTCCCTGTTTCACAGCCATATAACACTACTGGTTGATTAGCGTTTTGTACAGTCTAACTGCTGTTTTAAGTTTGCGAGCCTTGAATGATGGACCAAGGCCATGAAAACAGCGATTACCTGCCTGTATCTTAGCATTAATCACTGTACTGACTTTAGCATATCATTCCACAGCGATTGTTTCTACAGACATCTTGCCCCATTGACATACTTCATTCTCCGATGGATATCTGCCGGTGATTGTCCTTCAGCAGCAAAGAATAGAATTCCAGCATGTTACTCCTGTTCAGTCGCGTTTGGTAACAACGTCAGCATAGTTCACGCTTCCTCATCTACCACACGTTCGATGGAAAGCCACGAGTCCCATACTTATCCTTCGCATACATGGATGCGCTTATACTGGGTGTTTCCGTAAAAGCGTGCAAAAATTTTGCAGTGCATAGAGCAGATATGCTCAACGTTTTTAGGCTTGAGATCTACAATGTTCAAAATGTTCAAATGTTTGTTAAGCTTAAGGGACTTAACTACGGGATCATCAGCCCCTAAACTTACAAACTACTTATGAACTACCTACAACTAAGGACGGCACAAATATCCATGCCCGAGGGGGGATTCGAACCCCCGACCGTAGTGGCCGTGCAGACCTTGACTGAAGCGCCTCAGTCCCCTTGGCCACTGCGGCCGGCCGTCTACTATGAGACCGTGGCGGAGTGGCCGATCGCATTGAGGCGCTATGCTCCGATGCGAGAGGCCGTTCTCCGTCGGAGGTTCGAATCCTCCCTCTGGCATGGATGTTTGTGTTTTCTTTAATTTAAGTTAGTTTATAAGTCGTTTGTAAAATTAGGGAGTGATGAGCCAGCAGTTAATTTCCATAAGCTTAACAAACATCTGAACATTTATACTATGAGAAGTTTAGTCCATACAGAGATCTACTGACAACCCCAGCAATATCAACCTACTTTCAGTAACTCGCATTACCAGGAGAGTGATTAGTTTATGTACATCCTAAAAAATTAAATATATTTTTTGCCATTAATTTCACTTTTCTTGTTACAGTTGGTCGTCAGAGGGGCATGTCTGTGATGGCTGATATTATCTCTCACTAGTTGCCAGAGAGCACTCTTTAAGATCTGTGCCAACGTGAAACGGGTTTGCATGTTTCATCAGTACTTCAGACATACGAAATAATGCTATGTTTAATGAATGAGTCCTTTGTACAGGCCTTACAAAAAAGACTGCTGTGATTCTAATTTACTTTTAAGATCATAAAGTTTCCTCCTACTCAGATCACTACCAATCGCTGCTTCTGATTCCAAGTCTTAATGAACTGTTCTAAACTGGCGTTCGATAGTGCCCTTTTTAGGTATGGATAAAGTAGCGTTGCATATCAAACATGTACACTTTTCTTGTAACAAAAAATTGTTGTTTTCACTCACTATGGAAGTGGTACGTTTTCCTGTGTTTAGCTGCAATCATTTTAAGAAACACGTTACCTTGAGATCTGTAAAGGTCAAACCGAACGCGGCTTTCCGTCGCGGCTCACGGCACAGAGCGTGAGGTAAGAATAAAGGGAAACGGCGCTACTTATCCCAGCCGTACTACGCTATGAAGCCATGGCCGCCATGACACTCCGACCAAAACACTGACTGTGTTATAGCTGTGTCTGTATTTACAGTCGCTTTGCATCATATACGCATGTAACGTCCTCAAACTTATTGTTTCAAATTTTTGCTTTACAAAAATCTCGATAAACGGGAGAATTTCGCGTTTATTCTGTTTAAAAATAGTTGTTACTACAATATTACGAATCACAAACGTGGGTTCTTTCTTCAACTAATCTGGCGATCGTCAGATAAAGCAAGTCGATTGAGTGAACCAACGCCAGATTTACGAGCACAGTGACGATGTTTTTTCTTTGTGTAGTAAGTTTCATTAATGTTGAAAAAAAGTTTTGCTTTCGAAATCATTGACTTAATAAAAATCAGATTTATATTTTATTCCTTATTCATTCGTAAATAGTATTTTAAGTGGGAGAAATAACTTCCATCCTTAGGAAATCGAAAAGAGAAAAATACGCTTCATTACAAGTAAAGATGTTGTATAGGTTCGTTCACAATAGAAGTGGTAAAATCACACGTTAGCGAGGCAATTTAGACATGAAATGGTATTTCCTTCGATTCTCGTCAGTATCAGAACGATTCGTACACATAAACATCATACAAGTTACCATAACAGTGCAAAATCCTTCCAAAAACGTGCGATAAGCATACGCAAACAATGTAAATACAGCAGTGTTTTGGTCGGATCAAAATGGCTACCCTTGGCTTCACAGCTGTGGCGTCAGAGCGCCTCCGATTATTCTTACCTGCATGCCACAACGGATGTCAGGGGATTTCAGCGGCAAGACAGGCAAAGCGGCGGCTGCGACTGCTGCTACACTGTGGCAGTGGCAGACACACTGGCAACTCGCGTATGTTGCGCGGTACACACAACTGCCTCGCGTCGTTGCTGTCAAATGCGCCACCAGGTGAACGCTGCCGCTGCAGCTTGCGGTGAATCTATATCCTAAAAGAGGGAGGATTGTTGCTTAGAGCGAACGTAAAGTCGGTGAAATACACAAGGAGACCAAAGAGGCGATGACGACGTTGTCAGACTTACCGCCTACAAATACCGCACAAAACACTCATTGTCAACAAACTGGCATTTTGCAGAACACATAATATCAGGCATACGTTTTGAAAGATCGACTCATAAAGCCTTCGCGCTCGACTGGTCGATCGCGATGGACGGGTTGATCACCCCTGACGTAGAGAACGCTGCAATGGACCATTTGAGGTGGGGTACCTGGGGTCGGAGGAGACGGCTTAAGGAGCTATGGAAGTAAACTTCTCTACCGCTGTGTCTCACTTACTGTTTTCCAGACTACTTACAACTAACATGCGTAGAAGTGCACACGTACTGTGCTGTTTGATAAATCTACATTCTTTATTTGTTATAAGGAAACATGCACGAGCCTGATTACTAGGAAGTTATGGTGCAGGTTCTGTTAAGTTTATTTGTCCATTAGGTGACTCTCTTGTATCTTATTTACAGTGACTCATGCCACAACCTGCTACGAATCAATAGCAGACCCATTCATTACTCGTTACTATTCAGAGAAGTGCTGTATACTACGATAGCCGGCCGCGGTGGCCGAGCGTTCTGCGGCGCGCCAGTCACGTTCTGCACGGCCACTACGGTCCGGGGCTCGCATCCCCCCTCGGGCATGGATATTTGTGCCGTCCTTGGTATTAGTTAGTACATAAGTAGTTTGTAAGTTTAGGGACTGATGACCCTGTAAGTAAGTCCCATAAGCTCTACAAACATTTGAATATTAAACTACGATGGAGCGATACCGAACTCTCTGGCATGCACTTTTTCTTATACTATGGGCTGCGAGGTCTCCTGATCTCAATACACGTGCTTATTTACTGTGGATGATATCTGAAGTCACTAGTGTACGACACGCCAGTGGACATGGAGATGGAATCACTTCAAATGTTTGGAACTCTAAGGGATGGAACTGCTGAGATTATCAGTCCCTAGGCTTACAAACTACTTAAACTATCTAATGACAAGGACAACACTTATACCCATGCCTGAGGGAAGACTCGAACCTCCGGTGGCGAGCAACCGCGCACTCTGCAGCAAGGCGCCTTAGAGCGTTCGGCCACTCCACCGCGGCTATGGAATTGTAGCTACTTGTGATGTGATTAGAAATACACTAGGGATGTATATCAGAATGTGTTAGCCAATGTCATGCTTAAATTGAGCTTAACTGCCGTCAGTTTCGGCACATTCAGTAAGGTATAGTACACATGGTATGTTCATTGTATTATAACTGTAACTAATTTAAATAAAAAAAGCTCTTCTTCTACGACCCCAGGTTCCCTACCTCAAACTGTTCAGTGGGGCAACCTCTATGTGCTGTTAAATTTTTGCACGCTCTTATGAAAACACCCATTATACTCAGTACGTTGCATTAGGCTGCCCTAAATTAATCGTTCCTTATAATAAAGACGAAGGAACGAACGACATGTCTCTTTAACCAATACACAGAACTTGTTTTCGGGAGTAGTGCTAGTCGAATGACCAGAGAACGATCGAAATTAAGTTTTTGCGTATCACCTGTGTAAGATACACAGTGACTAGTTAAGTAATGCTTCTTATGTTTCCTTCTCGGTCCGTGTTCAACCGAATTTCCCTACTACTTTTTCAACCTTATTCCTCTCTACGATTATATTGATCTACACTGCGTCACTTCCTTCGCTAGGTAACTACCGTTTGTAGATGACTCCTTATAAGCTAAGATCGTAGAAATCAAAAGAAGTAATTGTAATTTGAAATGTGGAAATTAGTATCACTTGCATACATTTCGCCCAGTAGCTTGCGAAACAACTCGTACTAGTTGCGACTTACCTAACGGCACTTCATACGTTGCGTGATCTATATATCTTCTAGCGGTATATGCGTCGTGACAAACTGAAGTGGAGACTTAATGCATTAGGCCACCTTCGTTGTAGTAATAACGGCTCATTACTAGCTACAAACCAGAAAATACTAAATTGCAGAATTAATTTTATTTGACCAGTTATTTAAATTAACTGTAGAAAAGTATGTTTACTCTGATAAATGTGACATGGAATTTAGTTGCTTGTTACATATTTGAGGCTTGTATTATATTTCATATATTTGCTGAGACAGTCATCTCTGAACATGAGACAATCAAAGATTTTTTTTCTCTCTGTGTGCACAAATGTTAATCACAGACCATCTACCAATAAGTGTAGGATTTTTATTTATTTATTGCTTTGCCGAGAGAATGGGCATTTGTTTCTTACGATCTTAGAAAAATCTGCCCCTCTTATAATCGTTATTTGGATCTAACTCTCCTATTCAGTCAATCGCCGACCAAATTGGTAAGACAAAATTAAGGACGCGATAGGAAATATGAAGACTTAAATCTCGGATTTAATAAATAATGCAGCGTGTAAAACCGAAATAGTTGCCATCGTTCGACCACCGCAGGAAAAGAACATACCAGCATTCAAATTCGGCTACTCACACACACTCGCACATCAAAACATTACGACCTCTGACCACGATTCGAAACCTATGACGCCTCCAGCCAGACCTAAATTTTCAACTTATCCACATAGATTAGATTAGATTATGGTAGAATAATACTTGTTTCATAGATCATATATACAACATTTCGTAATGATGTGTCAGTTTAGTAAATGTTGTCTATACATGACAATCAATATTTTAAGGATTTTTTTATTTATTTTTTTATTTTTTATTTATTTATTTTTTTAAAATTTTTATCTAAAAATTAATTTAAAGTGCAGGAGTTGTCATTCAGAAATTCCTTTAATTTCTTTTTAAATACTAGATGGCTATCTGTCAGACTTTTGTGGCAGCATAATTCACCTCTTTCTGTGCCAAAGTTAGATTTAATCTTGAATAGTGAAACTTTTAAATTGGGTCGGATTGTTAATAACAAATTTCATGAGTGAATATATATATATATATATATATATATATATATATATATATATATATATATTGTGCAGCTACAGTGAAGATCCCTAGCTCCCTAAATAAATGTCTGCAGGATGATCTTGGGTGGGCTCCAGCAATTATTCTGATTACACGATTTTGTGCAATGAATACTTTTTTACTCAATGTTGAATTGCCCCAGAATATGATTCCATATGAAAGCGGTGAATGAAAATAGGCACAGTAAGATAATTTACTTAGACGTATATCACCAAATTTTGCAATGACCCTGATAGCATAAGTAGCTGAACTCAAACGTTTCAGCAGATCTTTAATGTGTTCCTTCAAATTCAATCTCTCGTCAATGCAAACACCTAAAGTTTTTGAATATTCCACCTTAGCTACAGAGTTATGTTCAAAGTCTAAATTTATTAATGGTATCATGCCATTTACAGTAATAAACTGTATATACTAGGTTTTATCAAGGTTTAATGGGAGTCCATTTGTAGAGAACCACTTAATAATTTTCTGAAAGATATCATTTACAATTTCATCTGTTAATTCCTGTTTGTCAGGCGTGATAGTTATACTTTTATCATCAGCAAAAAGAACTAGTTTAGCATCTTCGTGAATGTAGAATAGCAAGTCATTAATATATATTAAGAACAGCAAAAAACCGAATACCGAACCTTGTGGGACCCCATTATTGATACCTTCCCAGTTAGAAGAATTAATTGTTTCTTCTATATCATGTGAACTGCTTATTTCAACTTTCTGCACTCTTTCAGTTAAGTATGGTTTAAACCATTTGTGCACTGTCTCACTCATACCACAATACTTGAGCTTACCTAGGAGAATCCCATTATTTACTCAATCAAAAGCCTTTGAGAGATCACAAAAAACCCCAAGTGGTGATGTCCGGTTATTCATAGCATTTAATATTTCACCAGTGAAGGTATATGTAGCATTTTCTGTTGAAAAACTTTTTTGACAACCAAACTGACATTTTGTTAGAACTTTATTTTTACTAATATGTGAGGCAACTCGAGAATACATAACTTTCAAATTGTTTTAATTTTATTGTCATAGGAACTATTGACATACGCCCTTGACCATTATCCACTTTAATAGCGGCATTTCGCTGATGTTCGAAAGAACAGACACAATATATGTATAATAAAGGCAGATGCTGAGAATGCGCGGTGTGTTACGAGGATAAGCGAAATGCTTGCAAGTATAGATGCGGGGCACTCGTCAGTGAAATGTGTCTCAGTTGAAAATTTGGGTTTGACGGAAGGCGTAGCACAGTAGTGTGACAACTGCGTCAGGATGGTATAGTGGTATGCGCAACAGCCTAAGAAGCAGGACACCACAGATTGAGTCGTGGTGTGGCACACATTTTCAACTTTCGCCCTAGACGCAATTCAACGCCCACAGGTATGTTATGTCTTTAATTCATTTATCCCTTTATTCATAATAGGCGAGCTGAAAAATTGCGGATGTGTTTTCGGACACCGCACACACACACACACACACACACACACACACACACACACAATGAACTTAAATTACTTAGCTCCCAATGTAAGAAGGTGTTTCAGGCGCTAGAGACGGGATAACAGCGCAGTTCGGCGGTTGGCCTACCCCTAGGGGACTTCAGCCAACATTGTCAAACAAATTTAAAAGGAAGCCTGAAATTAATAGTCAGAAAGCATCAATACACAGCTCATATATGAAAAGTTTATATTAATATACGTACAACAATTCGTAAACAAGGTGACCAACACATACTCCACGCACTGATCAATTCCGTCGCTTTTATGCTACAGTTGTGCTGGTAATTTGAAAGCTAACTACTTAACATTGCGCTTCCTTTTATTTATTTATTTATTTCCCACCTTGCCTGCTGGATAACGGTTTTGCTACGTAAACTCTAAAACGCATAATCGTATACTGTAATGTGTCTGTCTGTCTAAGGCCCAAGTCAAACAGATGTTTGTTAAGCTTAAGGGACGTAACTGCGGGGTCATCAGTCCCTAAACTTACAAACTACTTATGAACTACCTTATACTAAAGACGACACAAACATCCATGCCCGAGAGGGGATTTGAAACCCCGACCGTAGCGGCTGTGACTGACGCGCCGCAGTCCCCTCGGCCACCGCGGCCCGCCAAGTCACACAAGAATGGTGTGGCGCGAAACACGGCGGGAACGTGCGGCTCACACAGAGGTGCGTGAAAATGCGAGATAATTTGGAGTTTAAAGTATTTTGAAGTAATAGAAAAGTATCCCCAATTATACGATGCGACGATAATCGTGCAGACTACACAGTGTGTAGGAGAAAGTCTGACAGAACATTTCTAGAGAAGTAATTAAGCAGGTTAGCCACTATATCTCATAAATAATAATATTCGTAAAGCAAGCATTTGTTCGAAAAGTTTTCTAAAAGAATGAATAAATAATCATTCGTCACTGTATATATAAAATACGAAATTAATACATATTTCTTCGTTTTTTGGCCTCGTTTTCCGCAGTTGCAGTTTCTATGGTGGTGGGATAGTGGTTTTCTTGCCTAAGGTGTTCTGCAAATGTTATAGAAACCGACATGCAAATAGTCAGGTTTAGCAATAAGAAACACCTCGTGACCCTCCAAGAGAATTTCCAAATTCAAAAAGCATTAATAGAAAAGAAACACATTTTAAATGACCAAGTAAACATCAGCAACGAAACATTATTTAAACTAATAAAACACATAGTAGACAAAAACAAACCTCCCCCACCCTCATAACCACAACATAATACGATCACCTAAAACAACAACAACAACAAATCCCTACCCACACATTAACACATGCAGAAAATCGGAATATCTCTCTCTCTCTCTCTCTCTCACACACACACACAGAGAGAGAGAGAGAGAGAGAGAGAGAGAGAGAGAGAGAGAGAGAGAGAGAGAGAGAGAGAGAGACAGACAGACAGACAGACAGAGAGAGAAAGAGAGAGAGAGAGAGAGAGAGAAAGTCGATAGTTGAACTAAAATCATATTTATAAACACACAATACAGTCTGAACATCACACACAAAGTTGCTAGCAGACGCCTGTTTTCACAGAAACGATACAAAAGCACACCTCACAGCACGAACCAAAGAACTCGAAAGCAAAGAACACTCACACAGACAATAAACAAACAAAATAAACGACATACAGAGCCTTCCAGGCCACAGAAATGGCTATTTTATTTTTCAAAAACTTTTGTAAAAAGTGTTACTGTAAAAAAGTGTAAATAGTGTAAATATAAGCAGTGACAGCAAGTGGCAATGTGCTACAAATCACACATGAAGACGAAAACATAAAAAAATTCGTGAGTAATATTAATAGTCCAATTTATTCAGAATCAAAACAATCCAATTGCACGAGAACTGTTACCGATCGAATTTAGTAAAAACTCAAACAAATAATGTAATACAAACTATTTCTTGTACAGCTGACCACTGAAGATGCTTTAGATTAAGCGAAATGCGTCTGGTCTAAAGTAGACTAATTTACAGTTGTATAAGACAGTCCCATAACGAAATTAATGTTTTCTTTTTTTTTTTTCGGATATCATACACGTTTATCAACTGATTCCGTGAGAAAGGTTTCATTACATTTGCGCGATAGGGAAACATCTCATCTGCCATGAAACAGACGGAAACCTTGCACTCTTACCTGGTAATGGCGCTGGGGTGGTAAATTACGACGCCCGTCTTGCAAAGCTGGACCAAAATTCCCTTTCTGAAAAGCTCGTCCATCTCTATTGCGTACATATCCACCTATGTTCATATTAACATGTAACTCATATGCGACTGCAACGCCTAACAAAACAAGTGAAAAAATTCATTGTAGTTCACAAAGTCCGATCCCGAACGTGTGGTTTCTTTATTCTCTCATGTTTACTATCAACACTGCTGACATTTGGGTAGGTTTCAAATTTCGTAGAAACGGTGAGTTATTTCGTCCCATTTGGCTGGAGAAGACGTAGGCATGTATTCAGGTTGTACGTTTTGCCATAAAACCTATATTGTTTCATGTGCAATTGACTGAAAGGTGGAATTGCCTTTCAGAAAATAGAATGAAAGGGCTTTGAATGAACATCGAGTAGCATAATACCTAAAAAAAATTACATTCGTTTCGTACTTCATACGTACAGCGAGGAATGATGATTATTACTTCGTGCTTTTAGAAAACGCTTGAAACAAATGCTTGTTTAACGAAGATATATAAATGTCAGTCTCTTTCGGACAAATAGGCTGCCTCAAAATCTTTACCTTTATCTGAATACTGTCCTTCACTTTCTCTAACACAACGTAGAAACAGTTTTGAGACATTCTGTAAAAATCTGGAAACGGTCGCAATACATATTCGCTCACTTCATGACATGGAATACGCCATGTTTCCTCTCTGTTTTCAACCGTAATGGATGTACCCAACTTCTTCTTCAGTGGTGAACATTTAGGAAGGGCATAAAATGCAGTGGATCACTGTGTTCACCTGACGACGACATACACTGACAGTATGGCGCCCGGCGCCCTCTCCATTGTCGTCAGTTCCCCTCACACCTGCGCCTCGTCCGTCTCTGCCTCACCGCCGTTGAGTGTTCGCGGCACACCATTTCTGTCTGAATTGGGCCTAATAAGTGCTTCTCATTACGACGACCTTAATTTCTTTTTCTGTAGATCCCCTAATTGTATCGACTGTGGTCATTCAGTTTCTTTTTATTGTTTACCTAACTACAGAGCTACATACTTCGTTATAAAGATATGAGGAGAAATACAACTATATCATCATCATCACGAGAGGTTGATTATTCCATTCAGCATTCAGTCTGCAGCATAGTCCCCCAAATACAATTTCTTCATGGTCCCCTGATGATTAGTCTGTTACTTCAGAATCATTCTTAACCGAATCTAAGTACTTTCTCCTTGGTCTACCTCGACTCCTCTTACACTCTGCTGCCGAATCCCTGAGTCCTTTAGGTAATCTTCCTTCTCCAATGCGCGTAACGTGACCCCACCATCGCAGCCTGTTCGCTCTAACTGCTTCATCGATGGTGTTTAATCTCATTTTTTCTTTGATTTCCTCATTGTGAACACACTTCTGCGGTTATTCACATCTATTAGTACTTCCAATCACCCTTGTTACTTTCACGCTTTTCATTATTTAGGGTCAGCTGTCATGTATCACACCACACAAATATCTAAATCGTTTTGCAGTTCCTTTTGTTCTGGTGACTTTACTAACCGATAGACGACAATATCATTCGCGAACATTCTAAGAAAGGTACTCAGATTGTCTTCTAAATCGTTTGTAAAGACAAGGAACAACAAGGGTCCTACAACGCTTCCCTGAGGAATGCCTCATGTCACTTGTTTTACTCGATGACTTTCCGTCAATCACTAAATACTGTGTCCTTTTTGATAGGAAATTGCCAATCCAGTTATACAACCGTGCCAATATTCCACTGGCACGCAGTTTGATTAGAAGGTGCGTGTGTGGTACAGTGTCAAAAGCCTTCCGGAAATCTAAAAGTATGGAACTGACTAGATCCCTTCTCGATAGCACTGATGACTTCATGTGAGGAAAGAGATAGCTGTTTCACGAGATCCATACTTTCTGAATCTGTGTTGACTATGGGTCAATAGCTCTTTCTCTTCGAGGTAGTTCATAATGTTAGAAAAAAGTATATGTTGCAAAATCTTGCTGCAAAACGACGTCAGGGATAGGCCTGTAATTTTTCGGATCACTTCTGTTGCCTTTCTTGAATATTGGAGTGAACTCTGCAACCTTCCAGTCTTTGGGTACGCATCTTTCGCTAAGTAAGCGTTTGTATATAATAGGAATGGAGCTATGGTATCAGCATACTCTGAAAGAAACCTAATCGGTCTACAGTCTGGACCGAGAGACTTGCTTATGTTATGAGATTTAAGTTGATTTACTACTCCTTGGATATCTACTTCTAAATTCCTAATGTTGGCCACCTTTTTTATTCGAATTCTGGAGTATTTGCTTTGTATTCTTTTGTGAAGGAATTTCGAAAAACTGTGTTTAGCCATTCTGCCTTAGCAGCACTGTTATCAATTGCATTACTATTCCTATGGCGTAATGAATATACTTATTGTGTTTTGCCGCTACTATACTCTACATACGTACAGACTTTCTTAGGATTTTCTACCAAATTACGAGACAGAGTTTCGTTGTGGAAACTATTATAAGTTTCTCGCACTGAAGTACGCAGTACATTTTGAGTTTATGTAAAAGATTGCCAGTCATAGGGATTTTGTGTTTGTTTAAATTTAGCATACTTTTTTCTTTTCTTCTGCAACAGTGATCTGACCTGTTCTGGGCACCACGGGGAATCAACCCCTTCTTTCGTTAATTTATTTGGTATAAATCTGTCCATTGCAGTCGATATTATTTTTTATTATAAGCCACATTTGATTTATATTCACATTATTAGTTTCGAGAAACTGGAGACTGTCATTCCGGAGAGCATTAAGCGAATATTTACGTTTGTGTTTACGGTTGTAGAGGTTGTGGGACTTAACTACGAGGTCATCAGTTCCTAAACTTACAAACTACTAAAGAACTAGCTAATACTAAGGACGGCACAAATATCTATGCCCGAGGGGGTATTCGAACCCCCGACCGTAGTGGCCGTGCAGACGGTGACTGGCGCGCCGCAGTCAGCTCGGCCATCGCGGCCGGCAAGTGAATATTTATCTCCTTTTTTTGAATATATATATTTTCGTTGAATTTTTGTGGATTTGGGAAGGTCGCGTTGGAGTAGTTGCGTGGTCTGAGGCATGCTACGGGTAGGGACCTCGCTCCCGTCGGAGATTCGAGTCCTCCCTCGGGCATGGATGTGTGTTTTGTTTTTAGAGTTAGTTAGTTTAAGTAGTTTGTAAGTCTAGGGACTGATGACTGTAGTAGTTTGATCCAATAGGTTTACAAAAATATGAACATTTTGGATTTGGTAAAAATAAAATGAGCGTATAGCTTTCTTGGCTGGAATAAGCCTTGCGGGTTTGTACGGCCTCCTTAGTGTAAGTCTTTTTACTTGACGCCGCGTGGGCGACGTACGTGCAAATGATGATATTATGATGATTAGGACAACACCCAGTCTCCTGCCGGGAATTGAACCCAGTCTCGCTACGACAGTCACTTATCACTGTATCTATTTTGATCATCTTTTAGCTCCGGATTATTTGTTGCTAACAAGTCAAGTATGTTTTCACAGTCATTTACTATTCTAGTGGATTCATTAATTAATTGCTCGAGATAGTTTTGGAGAATGCGTAAGTTATATGTGTGCGGGGAGATGATATATGTGCTAGCGCCGGGACGACATTACCGTTAGGCGGCCGGCCTACTGCAAGGAGGCTACAGCAAGACGCCTGGTGACAGTTAATTTCAATAAGCAGAACTATCTCTTACAGCAAATGTCAAAAGTTAATCTCGTCTATTCACTTGACCTTCGACAGACATTAGTTCTCAACTCGTTAACAGACACAGATTCACTCCTATCTCTCTCTGCGTAAGTCGATCGGGTTTTCATAACTGTTAAATTACCTCTGCACCCGACATAAATTTACATACAAGTAATTAGTATATTTCAGCCTACGTTTTCATTTGAATAAACACCTTCCGATGTACAAGGACACTTGCCCTGCCACAGAATAAACTATTTCCAACGATATGACATGAATTAAAAATGTTATAAACTTGGTCAGTTCCATAAAGCAGACAAATATCGTTACGTTGTAAGTAGCGATTACGGAATGTAGTTTTTGAATTTTCTGAGAGTAACTGCCTCTTGTCGCAATCGCTGAATATCGTTGTGTCATACATAGTCTGCAGTGTAATTCCAATTCCAATATATATATATATATATATATATATATATATATATATATATATTACACTGAACAGAACATTATATTACTATAGCATCACTACAATCCAGTATCGACCGGATAGGCTGTCTGGCTATCATATTCACAAAAATTACACTGATAAGCCAAAAGTATTATGTCCCGCTGTTTAGCGGCATGTTCCTCCAACTTTGTAAGGGAATACAGCGGCGATTTTGCATGGCACGGATTCTAAATGTCCTTGCTAGGTTTCTGGTGGTATAGGACTCCATTAAGTAAAGCAGTTGCCATAATTTACAGATTCAGATGTTTGGAAATCTATCGGACTCAACTGCCGGGTTATTAGTCCGTAGCTTACAAACTACTTAAACTAACCTAAGGACAAAACAAACACCCATATCCGAGGGAGGATTCGAACCTCCGACGCGGGAGGCCGCGCGACCCGTAACGTGGCGCTCCAGACCGCTCGGCTACTCCCACGCAGCAGTAATTTACAGGATGGTATTTTGTGGGAGAGGATATGGCGCCGGATCGCGCCCTAGATATGTTTAATTGGATTCAGATCAGGACAATTGGTGGAAAAGTAATCGACGTGAGTTCACAATTAAGGGGTCTAGTCAGAGAGGGACTTTGCCACTCTGAGGAGAAATGGAAATAAATTGAGTTTTCTAAAGCGTTGTATTAAGGCATTATTTATACGATAAAGGGGTCACTTTTTTGTCTTAACTTATTGTTATGCAAATTATACAAAAAGAAAAATATCAATTTTAATGTAAATAGCACTGATTTTGACCATGTAGCCTTATTTCAAATCGCTGTGAAAATAACACCACCCGTTAGAATGCTTTCAAATTGCAACTGAATATTATTGGCGAAGGGGGAAAACGCATGACAGAAAAAAATAGCAGCAATAGATGGCGCTGTAAGCACCATAATTTAATCCTTTCATGCCCGAATTATAAATAGTCTGATAATTGACACCTCGAGGGTAGGCAACCATAGCTGCCCCACATCACCGCTGGTTAGCTACTCCTGCACACTAGCACGTAGGGAATTCTACAAGTAGCGGTTGTTACCACCTCTTTCAACATTCTCTGATACACAAGGATTCATGTTTCACGTACTATTTTACAACAGGGCTACCAAACAACCAGTAGTGCAACAAGTTACATACACAGAAGAATGACATAACACGTTTATTACAAGATAGAGACATAATGCAAATTATGTTTAATAGTTATAAAAGAAGGTGGGTGTAGGAGCAGCACGTACGCTTTTTGAACAATATGTTCGTCCCTTATAACTGATAAAACAATCTGTAACACCTCTATGTTGGTACGTCTGCAACTGAAAAAGCGGACAACATTGGTAAGTGGCAGAGCTCCTCCTCTCCCTCAAAATGATCGCAAGGGAGCATTCAAGTACTTACAACAACTGCTCCAGAAAGAGCGGGAGCCATAGCACGTGATTCTAATTAACAGTATAGACGCAAGATTGCATGAGAATACTGAAAATGGACAAAGCTAAATATTTCATGTAAATTGGCATAGCCCCTCTCCCACTAGACCCCTCAGTTGATTCTCCTCCAACTAGTGTGGAAAGACTCTGCCCTTACACGGATAGTTATCCTACTGAAAGATGCCATTCGCGTCTGGGGAGACGTCAAGCATCTCGCCACTCGGAAGGCTACATTTAGACTCCTTTCAGACTCAGTAGACTGTAGGAAGCAGGAGTGCGTCACCCTGGCATACTTCGTTTGCTTCACACGTTGATATCACAAGCTGTAGACATTCCGTACACACAGATGGTCTCTGGCAAGTACGTCACTGTGCTACCTGTTGGCTGACGACGTTGAAACCATTGTGTTCCATCCCCCAGGTGGCATCTGGGTTTATCGGATCAAAATCTATGTCGTCTTTCTCGGTGTACTTTTTTCTGCGGTGTTCTTTCCATACCGCGGAAGTGTCTGAAACGTCACCAACCGGCATTCAGTCTCGCGATGGGAAAGAGTCGTAACATTTTTGCTCATCAATGTAAACTTTGAGAGCGAATTTCTGTGTATTAGATAGAACCTTGTTAGCAAACTACAACTGATGCTAATGCAGTCATTCTCAGCAAAGTATAATAACTCATAAAAAATATCTGTGCTGAATTTGGCAGTGAGTAGCCTTCGTCTATGTATGACATAGCAGTCGTTAAACTACTGGGGTACTTCATTAATGCCAAGTTAACCTGGCAACAACTCACTAAGCATGTGTGCTCCAAACTTTCACGGGCCATGTACCTCTTAAGGAAACTAAAAAATCAGAGCAGTACTTGCTTATTGTTTATTATGCAATGTTCCACAGCCACATCAGTTATGGGCTGTTGCTGTGGGGCCACTGCGCAGGCTGCAAGGGTGTGCTCTTACTGCACAAGAAAGCTATGAGGATCATTCGCTCAAGGAAAAAAGAAAACAAAATCCATTGCAAACCTATTTTCTCTATATTGAGTGTGCTCACTGTGTTCAGACAGTATATATTTAACTGCCTCATGTACATAAAGATGAATCAAGAGACCTACAGGAAGAGGAGTGACATTTATTTACACTGCACTCTCACTAAAGACAGTCTAGACAGACCAAGATGTCTTTTAATGAAGACACAAAGGAGCGTCCCAATGGTAACTATAAAATTATTTAATGTGCTACCCAAGGATATACAATCCTTACCACTGGAACAATTTAGAGAAACTGTCCTGCGTCAATTAAAAGGGAAACTAATGTACAGCAATGAAGAATTTTTCTCCAGTGATATTACAGTGCCTACCTGACTTCAAACTTGATACCAAGAATAGAATATTTGTTTTTTATTTGTTCTTGTATTAATATTATTGTGTGGTTATTGTTAAGTGGATATATATGCTCAATTCGTCGTAAAATATCTGTAACCTGATCACAATATTAGGACTAATTTTATTGTGATGTAAATATTGTGCAGCCATGGGTGGTGAATGACAAAGATTTGGTAATAAATTTGGCAAACTGCATGCATACTAGATAGACACCGTTGCTTGCATTCGGCCATCTGGCACATGAAGAGCGTTGTTGTAATGTTAATCAATCAGTATACAGCACCAGCGTATAGAGTACTAAACACTCATTAGCGTCTTGATAGACTAACACTACCTCCAGCTTCATAATGGTATGCACAAATTGACTCCGGCTTTGTTACGTAATTCTAATGTTTCAGTATTAAAAGTAATATATATTGCGAACATATTCGCAAGAAATTTTAATTATATGTCAGTGAGCTTGTTAAATGGCCACAGGAAAACAGAAGAGTAAGCAGCATGTGGACAAACTGATCCTATAATCTTATTTTATGAAGCGTTTGAAGATAAATTACAGTTAGCCTGCATTTTATAACACATCATAAGAAAATGACTACGTAGTGTAGCTTTGCACACGTTAAAAAACCAAGCGATGTAGTACTAGATAGAAATGAGTAACTGTTTAAGTAAAATGAACAAAATGGTGATACGGAATGAAACTACCTACAACGCTAATTATAATCTCCTTCTAATGTCTTAATGGTCCTTATTTTATCTTCCGAAACACAATTATATGTTCTGTAATTGCTGTATTGGGATGTGGGTAGTAATCTTTAGGTAAAGCTGACTATTAATTATGCTAAATATTGCTAGCAATTAGATACCAAACAGAAGCAGATATATTGGCTCCCTATAGTTACCGCTAAACTCAAGAAATGATGCACTTTTGGTCAGTAAAGATGATGGAAGGTCTCATTATGCTCTTCGACGCGCTTCAACAAAGGAAGGACGCGATTGCTTGGTTTATTGTCACATGGGCAAACATCCGCGTCGTTTGGAAACCGTGCACCGCTCTTAGATGCGCTCCAATGATAAGAAACACGTAAACAAGATTTATGTCCCTGTACCGGTAATAGATGGCATAGTTCCTGCATGAAAACATGTTTCACGCGTCACAGCCTCCACTACTGCACTAGACTGTGCGGAGACAGTTTCAATGAGCCATAACTCTCAAGTAACTGAGAACTAATTCATTGTTCCAGCAAAAGACTGCTTGTCAATAACTGGGAACATAATCTTCCTACCTTGCATTTGAGACAATGAGACTACTGAAAGAATCCTAGAAAAAGTACCCACGAAATGGGTAGCTTAAAAACTCTCTTCCTACCATTTCCAAAGTATTGCTCTTAATACTAAACATTACAGTCCTCGTGTTTCAAAGAACACATTTATCGGTGTGGAAGTGCCTCATTTAATACCTGTGGAAATTTAATTAAACGTATGCAGAATGTTCTACATGCGATACATGACAATATTATTAACAGACGAGGAAAAGCTTGAAATAAGCGCCGATAGCTTTCGCATCAAATTCTCTTGCTACAGGAGCTTATGGGGCATTCAGGAACATAACTGATGTTCATCAGAATGCGAAAGACGAGACTCCGTGATGTGTCCTTGATTAAACACTTTTTTTTCAGTCCCGTTCAAATAATGCTCGTATATTCTATGAGAGTTTTATGTAGAAACCAAGATTGAAAATCCGGTCAACAGAGAGGTGATTAGAACCAGAGATCTGGCTCCGTTGAAGACGATTGGGTGTTATGAGAACTCTCCCGATATTCGCCTAATTGATATATGGAGACGATGGAAAATCTAAACCAGTTTGTTTGAATTACGAATTGCACGTCGATATTATCCAATGTGAGATAAGTTTCTTAGATTTTCAGTGAGTAAAGCTTCAGAGATTCCACAAAACAAAAAAGTTAGATGCATCAGCGCCCACTATTATTCTTTCTTTACTGCGTCTAGTGTCTCTTCGGTGTTGGTGACACTATGAAAATCCATCACATATGATTCCTAGCTGCGGTAAACAAATCGACAGTGAAGTATCTACAGGGATCAGTCTAAATAACAAAGAGAAACGGACATGATGGTACTCGTACTTACGTCTGAACCAGATATTTTCGGAGTATGAGACCGAGTCCAATAGTCCAATATTTCACCACGCTCGTCTTTCCTCTACACCAGACGCTAACATCATCAGAAATTGATGACCAAACTATGTAACTGATCTCTCATTCCTTCTCAAGATTTACTTAAAGGAAAGTACTTGGGCTCGAACAAACACATATACACCAAAATCATATGAGAGATAATGTAAAGATCCCTTATTGCACTAGTGATACTCCCGCATCTGCAAAACTCTGCAGTCGTCCGTTAGAGGCCTCTGCGTGTGCCATGCCGCATTGCACTTTGACCTGTCGGTTCGCCAGTAGGGACGGTGCGGTGTGCCTCCGAAGTTGCGTATTGTGATGTTATTTGTGTGGTGAAGCGTCAGATGGGGTGGCGATTGCTAATCAATTCTGCTAATGTATTGCGATTAGTTGAGATGAAGTTACGAAGAACTCTTCTTCGTGAAGATGTTATTAGTGTAGAAGATGAATCAGTTGCATGCTTTCTCGTATCTGTTATGGTACAGAAATATGAGCATAAGTTAGATACTGTTGTTACAAACTCATAATAATGATAATAGGAATGATAATGACGAACAACTCATTGCAAGCGGTAGTGCTACGGTAAGTGCGGGAAGGAGTGGCAGTGAATACCAACAGTCTTTCGGGAAGAAGGTTAAAGTTGCAACTATCATCACGGTTTTTGTTGACAATTCGCTAGAGAACATGTACGATGATTATTACATAAGTTAGTTAAGATATCTGCATTACGTATGGCTTCTACAATTACATCTGCAGTGCTATCTAGAGCATGGTTGCAGAGCTTTGCAGAAAAACGACACCCACCAGCACATTGAGGCGTACGTAGAGATCCTGTAACCAAACGTTCATACAGATATGTTTGTTCGAGCCCATGTACTTTCCTAGTTAGTCAATTCTCAGTCAAAGTTTACGAAAGTTTTTATTGTTTATGACTGGTCTCGAACAATTTAGTTCATTATTTTAAAAACCAAATAAGTCCTATAATAACAGAGTACACACCGTTGACCACATGGTTAATGAGTGGGTCAACAGGCCTCTATACAATAAAGCATACAACAAACTTGCTCTACTATACAGAACCTGTAGCCTCGCTTGCCAAAGCCGTTTATAGGGAAAGTAGCGCCAAGTCAGCGCAACCGGCACTTTTGGGCCACTGGGCTGGCATGCATCGGTAGCGTACCACAGGCCAGCTGCATTACGAGTTTACATTCACTTTACCACGCAAGTGACAGTACAGCTGATAGCCTGGTAATAGAAATATACACCGAAACAGTTTTGTGTCAATGAATGCTGCAAATACAGATAGAAGCATTCAACACGATGCAATATGTAATTTGTCTGCAAGAGCAACTTCTTAGACGCAGGCTCTCATTTGCATGTTAGTAGGCATGAAATCATAATAAATTTCTGTGTAAATGAATATTTAATATCTTCCATAATATTGTCAAACATTTTTGTAACGAGCTTTTAAAAACTAAATGGCAGTTATTAGAGTCGAATGGCAAGAAAGGGCCGCAGAGGTTGGGAAGGGAGTAAGACGGAGTTGTAGCCTTTCCCCAGAATTGTTTAATCTGTATATTGAGAAAGCAGTGAAGGAATTCAAGGAGGAATTTGGAGAGGAAATTAAAGTTCAGGGAGAAGAAATAAAAACTTTGCGGTCTGCCGACGACATAGAAATTTTGTCAGAGTGCAAAAGATCTGGAAGAGCAACTGAATGGAATGGACAGTGTCTTGAAAGGAAGATATAAGTTGAACATTAACAAGAGTAAAACGAGGGTAATAGAATGTAATGTCAGAAAATCAGGTGATGCTGAAGGAATTAGATTAGGTAATGAGACAATAAAAGTGGTGGATGAGTTTTGTTATTTGGGTAGCAAAATAACTTCTGATGGCCGAAGTAGAAAAGATATAAAATGCAGAATGGCTATGGAAACAAAAGCGTTTCTAAAGAAGCGAAACTTGTTAACATCCAATATTAATTTGAATGTTAGGAAGTCCTTTCTGAAAGCATTTGTCTGTAGTGCAGCATTGTATGGGAGTGAAACGTGGACGATAAGGAGATGAAAAGATGATAGAAACTTTTGAAAAGTGGTGCTATAGACGAATGATGAAAATTAGATGGGTAGATCACGTAACTAATGAGGGGGTGATTAACCGAATTGGGAAGAAGAGACGTTTCTGGCATATCCTGACTAAGAGAAGGGGGAGATTGATTGGACACATTCTGAGACATCAAGGAATTGTCAACTTAGCATTAGAAGGAAGTGTGTGGGGTAAAAATCGTAGAGGGAGACCGAGGGAGGAACACAGTAAGCAGATTCAAAAGGATGTAGGATGCCGAACTTATTCTCAGATGAATAGGCTTGCACAGGACAGGGTAGCGTGGAGAGCTGCATCAAACCAGTCTGCAGACTGAAGACCACAACAACAACAACGTTTACATTTTATATTACTAATAAATTAACGAAAATAATGAAATTAAATATTAAATAAATATTTTAATGTTATGGCACCTGCCTCATCTTTACAATAATTACACATGCTCGTCCGATTGCTACTGTATTATGATTTTGTTGTTTGAACAAGTCAATAATTGCACTCCAGAAGTATGTATGCAGACCATCTATAATTTCATGGGAAGCATGCGTTTCATACGAACCATTATTTCAATTGATGTAAGTGGTATTATTTCAAAAAAATGTTCAAATGTTTGTATAGTCTATGGGACTTAACTGCGGGGTCATCAGTCCCTAAACTTACAAACTACTTATGAACTACTTACGAACTAGGACGGCACAAATATCCATGCCCGAGGGGGGATTCGAACCCCCGACCGTAGTGGCCGTGCTGACCGTGACTGGAGCGCCTCAGTCACCTCGGCCACTGCGGCCGGCAAGGTATTATTTCTTGATATGTCATAACATGTTTATGTAGGTGTGGTTTCTTACCTCAAACTGTTTACCTGAGTCATAAGACAATGCATACAACCACACCTTATGACATTCCGAAATGCTTTCCCATTGTGGGATGTTTAATAGTTTGTGCCCACTGCCTAGCATTGAACTACAGTTAACGGCATGACAGAGAGGTATTATTTCTGTGCGTAATAAGCGTGAGTAAAATGTTAGCTGTATTATCTGCCCCAAAAACACCGTTAGTGTAGATTTTATTCTCATACAAATAATATCATTATATGAAAACTCCTCTTCCTCGTTAATTGTTCATTGTTTGTACTGTTACGTAATTGAGGAGTAAAAAGAAAAAATAAATAAACCTATTCGCGGAGATCGAAATCAAATCACACTAATCTCGGTACAACAGGCAATAACCATGCACACTACGCTATAACAATATGAAAGCCATAGTACACTACTACTTCGTAACCATATGTAACTACGGCTTTGTAACTGCACTATTACACTACAAACGGCAGTCCAAAAGTGTTACATTAACCATCAGAAAGACGTGAGACAGGGAAATACAAACGAGACCATTCAGTGCGCCACAGTAATTTAAACACAAATTGTCTGTGTGTAAGGTACACCCATGAAGTCAGTTCAGTAAGAACTTTAGTTGATATAAAACGATTTATGACACACAGATTTCGTATAGAGGAATAAACCTTAAATTCCTACATTTCTGAAACCTAAGTAGTGGTTTAGGCTGGCCCAGAAGTAGCTGCCGAGTCGAACGTAAGTTTCAACAGACCAATGATAAGATGCGTTTGTCGGCAATCTACACATAAAGGTCGTCGCTACTTTATG
Organism: Locusta migratoria; assembly: GCA_026315105.1. Lineage (NCBI taxonomy): Eukaryota > Metazoa > Arthropoda > Insecta > Orthoptera > Acrididae > Locusta > Locusta migratoria. The sequence continues at coordinate 590,530,122 of CM048755.1, read as the reverse complement.
CAGGACTTTATCGCTTACAGCAAGATATACTGTGCGCCGCCTAGTTTTATTAAGCCAAATAAAATGTTCAAATGTTTGTAAATCTATTGGACTTAACTTCTTTGGTCATCTGTCCCTCGACTTACGAACTAGTTAAACTAACTTAAACTAACCTAAAGACAACACACGTACCCTATGCCCCAGGGAGGACTCGAACCTCCGACGGCGAGTAACCGTACTCTCCGCAGCAAGTTGAATTAGAGTGCTCGGCCACTCCACTGCGGCACCGCTTTTCTAAGCCACGTAGAACTATTGTTGTGAGCTCGTGCCAAAATTAGTTAAAATGAAAAAAAAGACTAGATAATAAAATAATCTCCCACGTAAGAGAACCCTTACAAAAGAAATTACCAAGGGATAGAGGAACCACTGAAATCGCTCAACAGAGGAAAGATCACTAAACCCGACAAATTACAATTCGATTCTATGCAGAGTATGTGAAAGAACTTGCCCCTCTTCTAGCATCAGTGCATCATAAGCTAATGGAGGAGCGAAGCATTTCTAAAGGTGGGGAAAAAGCGCAGCTCATTGCCGTTTTCAATAAGGGTCATCAAACAGACTGTGATACCTTGAGGTCTACATACCTGAAGTGGGTATTTTGTTGGATATTGGAACATGTATTAGGCTCGCGTATTGGAGACACACAAAAAATGTTTGTAAATATATCGGACTCAACTGCTGGATTATTAGTCCGTAGCTTACAAACTGCTTAAACTAAGGTAAACTAACCTAAGGACAGCACAAACACCCATGCAAGAGGGGGGACTCGAACCCCCGACGGCGAATGGCCGCGCGCACAGCAGCACGGCGTCCCAATGCGCACGGCTACTCCGCTGCGGCGGAGACACACAATCTCTGCTGTAGCATCAAAATAGTTTCAAAATGCAACGATCGTGCAAAATTCAGCTCGCTCTATTAGTCCACGAAACCCAGAAAGCAGTAGATACAGGCTCCCGGGTAGATGCCGAGTTCCTTTCACGTCCGCAAGATGTTCGCAACATCTCAGTATCGGTACGAACAAAATTCGAGTTTACGGAATATCACACCAACGTTGTAATTTAACTGAAGAGATGCTAGCAGATAGAACAGTTCATATCATTCCCAGCGGGTGTAAGTGTTGAACCTGAAGGACACGTTCCGATTTGTCGTAAAAATTTGTCCGAAAAACTGAACGTATGGAGGTGCTTCCCGACCAACTTTTCTTGTCGGATGGTTGGTCGGACTGGCCGTCCGCCATCCGACCCCCTCCCCTCCCCCATCCCCCGCCCCCACCCCACCACCTATCCACCCGAGAAATTGTGCTGTGTGTAGCGCTACCCAACCAACTCCCCGCCTGCGATCGTATGCTGTCTGCACAGCTAACACGCGAAAACAAAAACAGTTCGGGAACCAGACACCAGAACATGGAGGCGCTGCATTCGCTGCGTGTAGTTGGTCGGAAAATGTGTAGGGTGCTACGAATTTGGTTGGTTGTTTGGTCATTTGGTTGGTCGGACGATAAATTGGAACGAGCGATCCCTAATGGACTTTTACAGGACCATTACTTTTCTTTATATCTAGTGGAAAATGATGGAAGTCCCAAGACGCTTTACGGATGATGCTTTTGTATGTACAGATGTCGTAACAAAAACTTGTAGCGAAATGCTGTAGTATCTGCAGTGTGTGGACGCTTGGTCATGGAGTGGCCATTGTCCCTCAACATAAACAAATGTAACATATTGCAAATACGTAAAAAGAGAGATTATTTATTTTATGTTTATTCGATTACAGAACAGTCACTGGAAGCAGTTAGTGCCATAATTATCTAAGAGTACGCGCACAGAATAAACTGAAGCGTAGTGACAACATAGAATTATTCCCGGATGAGCAGATGCCAGACTTAGATTCATTGAAATAATCGTCAGGAAGCGCAATCCATAAACAAAGGAAGTAGCTTACAAAACACTCATAGGACAATATTTGAATATTCATCGTCAGTGTGGATACCGTTCCAGATAAGAGTGATACAGGAAATAGAGAGGATCGAAAGAACAGCATATCTAACAAAAGGTTCGTTCAGCAAGCGCTAAAGCTGCACGGAGTTGCTAAGACACATGTCAGTTGCTGCAAGAGAGCTGTTCTGTATCACGATATGGTCTGGTGTGAAAATTCGGAGAGATTACGTTCCTAGAAGAGTCAACCAACATAAACCCTCATCAAGGAAAAACAATTATGATAAAATAAGACCGATACTTACCGACCAAGGTACTTCCCGTAAACTATACACGAACTGAATACTTGAATAGCAAAGGTGAAAAGGAAAGTGAAACACAACCGCACATTGATATTGTTGCAGCCGGTTACAATCATCTTGGGCAAATATTGGGCCACCATTTTTTTTCCTGCCCCGAGTTTCATTCTTTCTCTCCTCATCTCAAGTCACCCTTCCCAGTCTAGTTTTGTTAATTTTTATTGGTAGTGAGGTATGTTTGTCGTGAAGTATCTTGAGCGCGTCTGTGTTGCTTCTCAAATCCTCCATCGTAACCTGTAATTTCAAGTTGTTATCCTCGATCTCTGTGATCCATCTAATGATACTCTTACTATTCCATAACTTCGCATATTATTCTCCTACTAATTCTATTTTCTGTTTATCTTATCAAGTGTCCGAAGAAAGAGATCCGACAAGTTTAATAGACGAAATTTTGATGTCTGTATTTGATCGGCAACAAGTGAAGGTGGCAGCTAGATGTCCATAACATCTGAAATTCCACCAAGTTTCATATCACTCCATAGTTTCACAATGAGTAAGGGCATGTGAAGTAGCTGGTAATTATCGGTTAAGCGGATGAGAAAATTAACGCTGCAAGTCCCCTCGAGGAAAAGACTTCGTGACGGCTTCCGTCGTCATACCCTGTTCCCTTCACTGCATTCTCAACAATAGCACCATTATAATATTAATTACGCAGGCACGCACAGATACGCATTTGACAAGCCAAACCATGCTAGACATGCCTGCTCCACGGGAAGCCGATCCAGCAGTAATCGTGTATTCTTCCTAATAGTCGTTTCCTAATATGAGACCAGCTTCACGCTTGATATCCCGTCTAGGCACTGCGATGATCCTCATTACACCAACACTCTCGATAAATACGGTAAACTGGTATTGTTCTTTAAACCTTCCCAAGCTTGCAGCGCTACAGCTGAGCAGCTTCGTTGAAAGTCAGGAAGGTCTTTCATTTCGCCTCACCAACGTCTGGCTTCTCCATGTGCGACTACGTAACACATCGGCCAGCGGACTGCATACTAACTGGCTACACTGCAATAACATACGACAGACGCAGCGCGCGGAAGATTTGTGTTTCCGTCTCAGCGAGGTGCTGCGTTCTGCAACGTATGAGCCCTCATTATTTCAGCAAGCAACTGAGTAATCACAATGACTGTGACTCTGTTAGTATTCGATTTGGCTACAGTACTTTATCCACATCTGCGGCCTTATGCATACTACGCTATTCACTTCAAAGTGCATGATAAAGGGTTTATAGAACCACTTTCACACTCTTTTTCTACCATTCCACTCTCGTATAGCACACATGAAAAATGAATACCTAAATATTTCCTTGCGGAATCGGATTTCTCTTATTTTATTGCGATGACCATTCCCCCTCCCACCCCCACAGTATGGAAGAGTCAACGACATCAATTGAGCGATTGAAATTTTGTGAATATATCCCGCCGCAACGAAAAAGTCTTTGTTTTATTTATAGCCACCTCAAATCGCATGTTATAATATCAGTGACGCTCTTTCCCCAGCCTCACGATAATAGAAAACAAGCTACCCATCCTATATGGTACGCGCAACATTTTCCAACGGATAAGCGGTAGATAGTCTCTTCAACAGATGTTGTTGCGCCTTATTAGTGTTCTGCCATTCAGACGCAGTCTATCGTTCTCCTTGCCCGCAACATTTTCTTTGTGATGGCCCCAACATAAATTGAGCGTAATTGTAATCTTTACGTATTTATTTGAATCGATAACCTTTAAATCTGTGTGATCTATCATGTAACCTACACCTTTCAGATAGTTTAGAAACATTTTCCAAGTTCTCATAACCCTTGTGTATTTCTGAGATCGAGAGAAACAAACTGAAAGGATTACTGAAGGGTCTTAAATAAAATTTCCCGAGTAAAAAAAATCTTGCTCCTTGCTTTTAATACACCATTGCCAAATTCTGTGGCTGCTTTTGGTATTGCCAATAAAACTATGTCAAAGGCGCATGTCAAGAAGCGCCGAATCAGTTACCTGGACGTATTCCATAGGTAAAAGAATTAGTTATTAACGCTGTACAGGCATTCCATAGGCATAACATTTCTGTGACTTTTGTGGTGATTCATTTTGTCTTGTTTTCATTCAGAACAGTCAGTCGTACTTCCAACGTAGTTCCGATAAATTCTTGCCATGAAGCAGCTTTTTAAACTGAAATTCGTTTTCTATTCGTTATATAACTTCTAAGTAGCCTCGAGGAACGTATATGTTAAGGAATATGAGAGCTATCATAACTGTAAAAAAATAATTTAAAAAATAAAAGACCATAGTTGCGTCCTTCCACCAAATAAAGTGAACATAAAGGTACCAACAGATGCTAAATATTTTTAGATTCTGTCTGATAAGACTTACAGGAACCCTGCCGGTGTCTTAACTCCTCTTGCGTACCATTTTATTTTCAAAAGTAATGGATAAAAATGAATTTCAAGACTAAATAAGTGTTTATCAGAAAAAAGCAGTTTAAAAATACCTCACGATTATTTCATCTAACACCGGAAAATCTTACTTGCGCAGCCTAAGTTCAAGTACATATATGGTGTCTATTCTTGTCCGAAAGAACGGACACCGCGAGACTTTGCTACTAATATGAAATGCAAACAACGATGTCAGAGACGTTTTAGTTGCCTATTGAGGCAGCTGAAAATCTCTGCCCAGACTGGGGCTCGAACCCGGATCGTGTGCTCACTAGCTATATGCTGCAGCCACGCAGCCATGTGAGACCCAGAGACTGCAGGAAGTACCTGGCGCGGTTTGAGCAAGACACACAGACTACGATAGTAGTGGAGACTATAAGTTGAGAATTGTGTCAGTCACTACTACAGCTGCAATATGCACTGTGCCCAGATGGCTTAGTGGATAGAGCACCTGAGTAGTAAGCAGACGACCGGTTCGATCCCCAGCCTGGACATAAATATTTAACTGCCTCGTTGAATTTAATTCAGTGCCCACAATAAGCAGCTAAACGTCTCAGACATCCTTGATTGTAAGTGCAAGTACTTGTCTGTGTAGTAATACGTAGTAATTAACCGTCTTGGTCAGCCGTAACTGTCCATCTTTCTGCAGCAGTTAAGCAAGCAAGGGGGAGGACAATAATAGGGGAACAGCAAGACATTACAATGCCTAATACGGTTTAGGGAAACCGTTGGTATTCAAAACAGCTTCCAGTCGTCTCGGAATGAGTAAACACAGGTCCTGTAGTTTTGAAGAAAATCGTGCACCATTCTTCTCGGTGCCAAGTCACCGAAGTGGTAAAAAACAAAAGAGTCCTGAACGACGCGAGCTGTGTGAATGGGAGCTGTGTTGGCTTGGATCGCAACATCACTATTAGCATACAGACATTGTACCGTGGAACTGACCTCATCAGCCAACAGAAGAGACTTCGATCTGCATGTTCCTTTAAGCCTACATTTCTCGCGGTATTTTTGTCCAACCCTTTTTTGTCAATTATTTCACTGTTGCCTCTTCTATCAACTTTGTCTCTTCCCATTATAGTAGTGGTATACCATCACTATGCTTAGACGTTATATCTGTCTCTAATACCACAATCACACTCTTACTACCAGTGTTGTGATGCGAATATATGGCTCTCTAAAGGACCAGCTTCTGACTGTATCTGAGATGCAGGAGAAATAGATTTTTCTTCAACATTAAGAGTGTGTTAAAGTGTAGCTAAGTCATGTTTTCACAAGTACATCTTAATTCGGGAAGGAAGTTCTTCATTTGTCCTTTTTTATTTCGATTCACAATTCAAATGATTGTTAAGCTTATGGGACTTAACTGAGAGGTCATCAGTCCCTAAACTTACAAACTACTTATAAACTAACTTATACTAAAGACAGCACAAACATCCATGCCCGAGGAGGGATTCGAACCCCCCGACGAGGAACGGCCTCTCGCATCGGAGCGTAGTGCCTCAATGCGCTCAGTCACTCCGCCGCGGCTATTCGCAATTCCTGTTCATCGTCTTCAGCAACTATATGTCGCACCCTCTACTGCAGTGGTGTCCAGAGGCATTGGTGGTGCCCCGTACGCAGTGGCGTTGTCGAAACTTTCCGTTCTTATTCTTATAAAAATAAGTTTACTTCATTAATTAAATATTATTTATACTTGTGTTCTCCATGAGTGTCGATATTCTTAAAATGTCTGTAAGTAATTTATACCTTTTCGTTTTGATGCAGCTGATAGTCCCTCACTTGAAACTTCCTGGCAGATTAAAATTGTGAAGTTTGGAAAGTAGGTGGCGAGGTACTGGCAGAAGTAAAGTCGTAAGGACGAGCTGTGGGTAGTGTAGGGATAGGTCCGTGGTAGAGCGCTTGCCCGCGAAAGAGAAGGGTCCCAGGTTCGAGTATCGGTTCCGGCACACATCTTTAATCTACCAGGAAGTTTCATATCAGCGCACACTCGGTTACAGAGTGATAGTTTCATTTTAGTCCGTCACTTGTTTACTTTGGTAGGGACCGCTGTACTCTCGACACAAATTTAATCGTCCCTATGAATCCATAAGTATACAAGTTATTGACTGGTGATTTAAAAATATATAGTATGATAGATACGCGACAGAGCCCACTTGAGATATGCGATGCAGTGAAGTCTTTCAGCTTGGAAGCTTCAACTACCCTTCGAAGTAGCTGAATTTATTTTTTCGCATTTATAAATGATAAACCGGAAGTCGCAATTAAAAAAATAATAAATTAATTAATTAAAAATGTTCAAATGTTTGTAAAACTGCGTGGTCATCAGTCCGTAGCTTACAAACTACTTAACCTAAGGTAAACAAACCGAAGGACAACACGCACATCTGTGCCCGAGTGGGGACTCGAACCCCCGACGGCGAGCAACCGCGCGCTCCGCAGCGAGGCGCATTAGAGCGCTCGGCTACTCCACTGCGGCAAAGTCGCTATAACCAGGTGTACAGAACAGGCGGGATGAGATGGTAACTGGCGTTGGTTTTCCACCAAATTCTCGCCTCTGTGTAAGACCGACTATTATCACAATGATCTTCCATTATTATGTGGGAACAGTTCTGTGATTCAAATGCTCCCGTAAGGAAAAAAAAGGGAAAAATGGAACTGTTCTGTGAATTAAGTACTCTCGGAAAACAGTGGTTGGCTTATCGGTGTCTTGGAATGTGTAGAATGTCTTCTCGCGAAACAGACACTGTTTCGAAGGGGAGCGAGCCGCATGCATAAGAATGTGCTCCTTGGTGCATTTGGAGTGTTACGATGGTCACTAGTGTGTCGATGCCAGCTGCACTGTCGATTACCAAACTGCTGTACCTTTCAGAGACATACTGAGTGTGGTGAGGTGATCAAAAGCAGATCTAAATAATAATGTCGATTGTAATAACAAATACTTGCCTAGAAATAACTGCAACAATGAGAACTGTCAAGGAGGATCAAATAAGTATCTTAATAGTTGTACGATGCGTAATTCTTCCCCGACAGCTGGGATGGATTCACAGTGGTTATGTTATCTTTAGTTGGGACACACTTAATTCCCTTTTCGCAGCTACAACGAAACAGGCGAAAGTAGGGAAATACTCCATACAGTTCCGATGTCCTTCGACGCGATTTCCATAGTTTTGAAGTCCTGAAGACGTTATTTTGCTTCGAACGAAGAGATGCTCGTCTGGATACAATCATAACAACCGCAAAGTGTTTTCATTAAGACACTGACCGTTCTATTTCACAGAGGCATAACTTTATTAAAGTGAGTAATGACATCCAACTGCAATATTTGAAGACGTAATTCGGTGCTCTGTTAGCACCATCTTCAACACCACACACGAATTGATAGTTCCAGATGAACAATCGTGATTAAATAGGGGCCACTGTGATAACCAGCTACTGTTAACTCTTGAATAGGCATGTAGTACCTACGTGCATCAGACGATCAGTTGGTAAAAGTTGGTTAGTTGTTTGATGCATGTAGATGCCAAATGTCGAGTCAAGATTTCGCCGGTAGCCAGTTATCACAGTGCCTGTACGGGGCCTGAAGAAGGTGCTATTCACATACTGAAATCCAATAAATCTTAAACTCAGCTGTTGGATGTTATTACTAACTAATCTGACCAGCTGAGTACCCATTATTCATCTTCAACGATGGAGTCAATGAAGTTTATTATAAATTATGTCGAATAATTTTGAAATGACAAACACTTACTTTATTCCCAACTGCCTCGTTTTGATTCGACTGCCCCTTCTAGTTTGGTTGCAGAGTGGTTTTCACAATGGGCTCACATTCGAGAGACCAAGCGAGGTAGTACAGTGGTAACACACTGGACTCGCATTCGGTAAGATGGCGGTTCAAACCCGCCTTCGGTCATCCTGATCTAGGTTTCCCGTAATTTCCCTAAATCACTCCAGATAAATGCCGGTATCGTTCTTAGCAAATGGCATGCCCGCCTTCCTTCCCCATCCGTAGCTAAAAATCATTCCGAGCCCCGCTTCGTCTGCAGTGACCAGGGTGTCGACGGGCCGTTAAAGCCTAATCTTCATTCCTACTTCTTCACATTCGAGAAAAATGTAGTTCCTCTGATCGTAAGTTTTGCTTTCGGTCAAGTGCGTTAATGTTCCTAATTTAATTTCCTTTATATTGCATGAAGTCTAAACTTCTCTTTGACGCAGTGGAAGACATCCATATTAAGTTTTTCCGTTCCTTCCCTAATTTGATTAATGCAAATACACTTATATTTATTTTGAATGGAACAGGACCACCCGGGTTTTCAGCTATATTTCGGCAATCCCGACTTGTACTGGATCACTGATAATCTTGTCGTCAACAGCACGCTAGACTCCGATCTTTCCTTTAATTGTCTTGATTTAGTGAAATATTATTGATGAATATTCTGCAATGTCGTGTTCTAATGCTTACTATAATGATATTACGCATCACACTGTAGTCACATTAATATGGTGCTAAAATATTTAAAAAGCCATGTACAAGTGTAAAAACTCAATACTTCAAATACTTAGTCTACATGTGTGTATATTACATATGTTTATTAGACGCATATGGTATTTAATTTCTTCGTGAGCTTAAAGCGGAAACTATTCTCTCCACGCGTCCCACGTAAAGTGAACACCCAAAGTGTCTAGGAAACTGTTCAAGATAACGAATCAGGTGTTTAACTACGATTAAACACCAAGTTGTCTGTTTTGCTGCAGAGTTCATGTTTCTGTATAACAGAAATTATACTAATTATATATCCATTTGTGGGCGGCATCCAACAGTACCATGATACAATGATGATAGATCGGCACAGCGAATTAACTGATAATGCTGCTAGCACTATCTATATGGCGAGAACTGACGCGGTCACATTACGTTTCTTTCTTACGCACCCGATGTTGCTTCGTTTCAGTTGAGGATACGTAGTCCTCAGAAACCTTTTGGAATATGTCTGTTAATAATTGTTATTAGTCAAAGAATTGAGAATCCAGTCCTCAAGGTGGTATCTTGACTATCAGTTAATATATTTGTAAGATATCGAATGGCTTCCGAGTAGCTCTACAGTATTTGAGAAGACAGGATCTACTCGTTCACTATTCTGCCTATTCCGAAAACATCCAGGAAGAAGGCGAGCTGTATATCACTTATTCCATAGGATAAAACAACTGACGGGCGTCAGAGATTCCGCTCTCTACCCGTTACTTCACGTCCTTCCAAAGACCTCTGATCTTTTCTAGTCACGCAGGTTGTCCAGTTTGAGGAAGAGAAATATGATGTTAGAAAGGAGTCATCACCGACAAGCATTCAACATAAATTCTAACTGTAAATCCATCAATTTCTTGCACCTTGCTCTCTCTGAATAGTGTAAATTCTTTATTTCCATCTTTTTATAGTCCATCACCGATAAAATTCATTTTTAAAAATGTTTACCTTTTAATCATATTTATTTCGTGCTTTACTTTTCGATGTACTGTTGGAAACTCATCCTTAGCGCATATAGGGAGACGGGGATGAAATAAAATAAAAGAGAAAAAAAGGTCAGTATGGCAACGAAGCTGCCTAAAATTTATTAAAACTATGTGCCTGCCCTCGATTCGAACTCACAATCCCGTATTTTAATATTTGTGATCACCGAATTTTCATTACATATGAGTCAATTACTTGTGCTTGAAAAGGGCAAATATTGTGCAACGGCGCACGAATAAACAAAAAGTTCCACACAAAACATTCAGCGAGCCTCTTCCTAGTGTTAATGGGGATGCTCCCGACTGTCAGAAAATCTTTCACGCTCCAAAACTCTTTCCTTCGCAAGAAGATTCTACGTCTCACTCCTCCTGTACAACGTCCACTGCAAGATAACAAATTTTCCAAATACTGGGATGATTGAACCTGTTCTAGTGCCCTTCCATCTAGTATCACGTTTAGGTAGATAAAATCAAATCACTGCTATATTGACACAGAGTTATATATGCATAGTTTTTTAAAAGTTTTTCAATCGAAGACGGCACGGAGTTTTAGTACTAAATAAGATGTGCATTGTCCGTGTTTACTGGTGAAACCAATGTAAATGTAATTCAGACGCGCATTCATGTCTGAAGGAACGGACACTGCTGCGACTACATGTGTCACATTAATTCATATGAATCATGAACGCAACTGCGAATACATGTCTTGCATTTGATTTGACAGCTCTAGTCGCCGCAGTGTCTGAAGGACATTGTATGGAACCGTCGATAAACACGGACGATTAACGTCGTATTTAATGAGCCACAGTAAGGCTTGCGGAACTTACATATGAACTGTACGAGCACTCATGGGCCACAGGTAATGTGTGGTATATGGAAGTTTGGGTCACTGCGAGCCCTAAGGCGGAGATTGCGGCTTAGGTTCGAGTCCTCCCTCGGCATGAGTGTGTGTGTTGTCCTTAGTATAATTTAGTTTAAGTTTGGTCCCATAGGCTTACAAACATTTGATTTTTTGAAATTTGTGAAGGACCGGGAAACGTGCACGGATAGTGAAAAGCGGGAAATCCGGGTTCGAGTCCCAGTCCAACAAAAAAGTTTCATATTCCATTAAATGAGACATCTGATGCTGATTAATATTCGCAACTGCGAATACATTTCTTGTATTTACATTAACAGCTGTAGTCGCCGCAGTGTCCGTTCCTTCGGACATGAATGTCTGTAGGACATTTGTATTGTTTCATCGATAAACAAGGTCACTGCACAGCTTGCATTTACATTGGTTCCATCAGTAAACATAGACATTGCACATCGCTTTTAAAATGAGCCACGGCAAGGCTTGCGACAGTTGTAGTAAACGTCTCTGTGTATACGGGAACATAGCCTCATTGCGTAAGAAACTGCGCAGACTGAAATCCATTGACGTCTGCTAAAGGTGTATGGAAGCGAGGCAATACATGTGAGCAATGTGAGGAGATGGGTCCAGCATTTTCGAAGTGGTGAAAAGAGCGTGTGTGACAAGTCTGAACTGCTGTCACCCCTCGCAGTGGAGAGCGTCTCCATTAACTCATCCGTGCTGATCGGCGGATAACTACCAGATAATTGTGTGCAAACCCGAATGTCGGCTGCCGCATGGCTGTGGTGTCGGTCATGTGTGTGTGTGTATTTTCCTTAACATAAGTTGGTTTAAGTAGTTTGTAAGTCAAGGGAATGATGACGACTGCAGTTTGGTCCCATAGCTTTACAAACATTTGAATGTCGGCTAAACTGCATTAGAAACAATATTGGAACATCTCGGTTACCGCAAAGTCTGTGCTAGATGGGTCCTGTGAATTTTTACAGAAAAAAAAGAAAAAAATAGTCATCGAATGGAAATTTGTTGGGACATGCAAGACCAATATGAAGCTGAATGTGGCAATTTTCTGAACAGCGTTGTCAAGACTCGGATGCTGTTGTCAGAGCTGTGACTGAGTGTTGTAAATGCGACATACAGTCGCGTAGGAAGCAGGCGACCATAATCAGATCAGTCCGTAGTGCTGCAAAGAAGATGAATTGGTCACAGTAACTGGTCACAATTCGGGCAGAGTGTGACTTACGGATCGCACGGCTCCCGCGTCGGAGGTTCGATCCCCCCTCGGGCATGGATATTTGTGCCGTCCTTAGTTGTAAGTAGTTCATAAGTAGTTTGTAAGTTTAGGCACTGATGACCCCGTAGTTAAGTCCCATAGACTCTAAAAACATTTGAACATTTGATCATTCGGAATTTTAACATCATCAAATATTCATCTGTTTCCCGAGCGCCAACTGCACGTAAAGATGTAACATGTAGACTAGCAGTGTGCATACGAATGTACAGCAAACATCTTTTTCAACACGTATGTACTGACATCTGTTCAGTGGCGGAGCTAGTGCGGGTGGCACCCGCGGCGGTTCCCGGTGGTGTCACGCCACGAATAAAAACTTTAAAAATAAATACCACACAATACAAGTATTACTTTAACTAATGCAAAAGAAAGTAATTAATCATCAAATAGCAAATTATAATAAATTAATATTCTTTTAGTCTGCATTATACATTATGAAATAGTGTTATACACACTTCATTAGTATAAAGTCTTCAGAAGGACTACTGAAGGAAGATACACTTAAAATTTCTTTCTAGCTTTAACAGCTGCGAACTCGGAAACCACATCTTCAAAATTAATGTTTTGTGTTGCCTCATGTTCAAAAATGTTCAAATGTTTGTATAGCTTATGGGACTTAACTACGGGGTCATTAGTCCCTAAATTTACAAACTACTTATGAACTAACTAAGGACAGTAAAAATATCCATGCCCAATGGGGGATTCGAACCCCCGACCGTAGTGGCCGTGCAGACCGTGACTGGCGTGCCTCAGTCCCCTCGGCCACCGCGGATGGCAGCAAAGTATTTGGCTGCAAAATCTTGAATAATGAGGCGACATCTTGAACTGACTTTGATCGTGTTCAGAATTCAACGTATCCTTTTGATGTTCTGCTCTCAGTGAGCGTTCTGCATCGATGGTCTGTTCACCAGCCATTTGTTTTTTTTACGACGAATTCGTCTTTCTATTGGAATGTCGTAATCTTCCGATTCTTCTCAGCAAGACCTATTGCCTCTTCTGCAATACGAACTCGATTTTGTTCCATATAAAGACGAAGTGACTCTACTTTTATGACTGATCGAGATTGAAACCTTTACTTTGAAAGCAACCTGAGTACACCTGCAGGGCCAACCCCCCCCCCCCCCCCCACACCACCACCACAGGTAAGCCATTGCATCTGTTACCTGTCTACGTGTAGCTGACGTACACAAAACAGATGAATATCTGATGACTATAAGGAAGTGGTTAGCCTCAGCTGGTTCCGACTTTTACAGGCGCGGCATGCTGTCTGTGGTTCATCGTTGGTAAACATGCATAACGAATGGTGGAGACTGTGTGGGGAAATGACAGTCTGTAGCTGAAATATTTCTCTAATTAGCTGTTCTGCTGTTATTTATTTATCTTCCGCAGTTTCTATAAAGAAAAATAGGAGGCATTACATTCGCAACGATCCTCGTAGTTATAGAACTGGGGATAGGTCGGGTAATGCTCAGGAAGCAATGCGAATGGAGGTTTTTAGAAAGCGCGGAGTAGCGTGGCGCGGCGCGGCGCGGTGCGGCCTGCGGCTGCGGCAGCGGCGGCGGCAGCCACCAGCCAGGCGGGAGCCACGCTTTTTGCGGCGCGCACGTGGTCGCCGCGGCGGTGGGGCGCCGCGGGGGGGCGGGGGGCGGAGGGGGGCGGCGCCGGCCCGGCCCACCCGGGAGGGGGGCGAGGACCCGCCCCCGCGGGGCGTACCGCCGCCGCCGCCGCCGCGCCCGCCGCCGCCGCCGTCAGCCAGTACTCGCGCCGCCGCCGACGTGCTCGCACCATGTTCATCCCCGACACGCTGCGGAGCTGCATGGTGGAGCCCGACGTCTCGACATACTTGCAGGCGCCCTCGTCTGGACAGGTGTGTGTCTCTCGTGGCTGCCGCCGGCGCCGCGCGGTCGCTCCCGCAGTGTCGGCCGCGGGCTTCGCACCGGGGCCCCGGCCGCTCGGCAGCGCGCGTCGTCGGAGGAGGTGTCGGCCGCCGCGGGGGAACAGCTGTTTGTTATTGTTGTCGGCGTAGGCGTGAGGCTCGTGTGAAAATGATAAGGGGCGGAGTGCGGCGCGTCGGCGGTCACGTGACTGGTTGCCAGGGGGCCGTAGGCGGGGCCTGGCGCGCTGACTGACAGCGCACGTGGCCGGCACCTGCCCGCCGCCGCCGCCGCCTGTTTACAGTGCACACTCGTTTCCCTAGCCACGGACCGGCTCGTGTTTTCAGGTGGTGTTGTAGTTTTGCCGACCGACGCTGTACTCGTATGACACCCCCTGTTTCCGCACGGACAGTGAGAGGTCTCTTATTACGCACCTGTCGTCAGCTATCGCAGTGTACGAATTAAGGTAGCTGTCGTACACTGCAACAATGACGACGAGTGGCGAAATCGGCCACAGACCTGTCATTATCTGTGTAGAGACTGGGACACTCTCGAAACAGCAAAACTGTGGCAAGCAAATCTGCAACCGCACTGACAATGTTACGATACGAAACGCAAACCGGATCTGTTGACACTAAAATTATAACCGATACGCTTTACATAACCTCTTTAGAACACTAACTCTCTTCTTTTCATTGCACTGACATCTCCCATAAAATATATCTGTAAATCGACACCGCAACTAATATGATGGAAATTTTTTTTGTGCTGTCTTTACAATTACAATGAAACTATTTTCATACTCTTAGTAGGATTTCAGCGGAAGTTTCGCAGTACCAGTATGTTGATTGGAAGTCATCGTATGTTACTTACCGGTCACAATAGTCAGACAACAAGTTCCACAAATTCTTATTAACACTATAAGGGCAAAAAATCTCCCAATTTATTTGTGAACGTCGACGCTGCCAGTGTTGTATCTTTGTTGCCCTACACTATAATCACAATACACACCCTGTTTCCACATGCACAGTGAGTGGTCTATTATTGCGCACCTGTCGCTAGTTCTCGCAGTGTACGCGGTAACACTAGCTGTGCTACACTGCAACAATGACGAGAAGTGGCGAGATCGGCCACATACCTGTCCCTATTTGAGTAGAAACTGGGACACATTAGGAGCAGCAAATCTGTGCCACGAAAATCTGCAGCTAGGATTCGAAACGCAAACCGGTTCTGTTGACACTATAAAATTATAACCGAGACGGTTTGCCTGGCCCGTTATAGCACTAACTCTCTTCTCTTCTTTTCATTGATATGATATTTCGCTTCAAATATATCTATAATTCGACATCAAGAACAAGTTGATGGAAATTGTTACGTGCTGTCTTAATAATTACGATGAAACTATTTTTAAGCCTAGTACAATTTCAGCGAAAGTTCTGCATTGATCGTAATTCCAGTATGTTGAGTGGAAGTTGTATGTTTCGTACCGATCACAAATGTCAGACTTAAAAGTTTCACAAATTCTTATATAACTGAGTAAGGATAAGAAAATCTCCCGGATTATTTGTAAAAGTCGACGCTGATAGTGTCATATAGAATATGTCAAGCTGTGTAGCATACACTTACCGTTCCGATCCTCATTCAAATCGTCATCTTGGTCGATTACACAGAAATAGTAGGAGATTTGGTGACATACCAGCGGGGGTCGACATCAGTGACAAAAGCGACAGCTCTTTGCCCGAGTCAGTGAAGTGGCTTTCAGATTGCATAATTGTTACCCAAATATGTCTCTGATGACACACTCTGGTGCTCTTTCTCTTAACTTATGCGATAACGACACGTACATTGTTTGTACGGAAGTCCAGGGCAAAAGTCGACATGTTTTGTAATTCTAGGAGAGCACTGCTTGCAACCAGCTTAGACTGTCCGTGTCATCCATTGTAATCGGTTGTATAGCCTATTAAGCATCGACGAATTATAAAGTATTACAATTTTGTTAGTTTTAAATATAAAAATACGCGAACTTTTCAGTCGGGAATAGTGAGTGTTGAATGGGAACGCTATGCTTCCAGGCAGCGCAAGACGTTACAACTGATGCCGAAACTCTCCTTATAAACCGGTATGAAATGCAGCCAGCTGCATGACTGAGTAGTGTTTAGATTCTTGCCATTAAGTACTGTTCGCCTTGGGACGTATGACATCTGTGGAGGAACGCCTTGCGGGCGAACAGCTTCAACAGGACACTTTCCACTTGGACCTGGTGACCGTAGTGTAGCATCCGCTTTGCCTTGCAGACACACCGCTGCTGCAACTCTGGTTGTGAGATTTTTTGTTTACAAAACACGGCCGAATTAGGGCTGCTAAAAGTCGTTAATTGGTCGAGTTTTTCCAAATGGAAAATCTTACAATTGGATCTGCGGCTCTTGCCAGCAATTATCTACAGATGTTCTGCTCGCACCTTTCGCATGGAGAAATTTATAATAAAAAGAAGGTAAGAAGACTTAATGAGCTATTTTTGACACCTCGGCCATCTGCCGATTATTACTAATAATGCAAACATTAGAAGGCAAAGACAGTGTTGAAATATTGATATTAAAAAATTGAGCTAAATTTAATTTTAAATGTTATCGATAGCTTCTAGATTGTGATGAAGATAAAGAAATCTGCTCGCTTTTTACCGTCAATCTAAATTTCGTTGCAGTACATGGTTCTCGTCATTTTGTTCCTAGACCTTCCAATATTTCCATTCTTAATTGTGAGCTGGTAACCTAAAAAAGGTTGTCTTACCTAAATTATTTTCACTCTCTTCAGAGCTTTGGCGCTTCACACGGAATAATTCAAAAGCGTTTTTAAGAAGAAATTGAGCTTAGTTTCTTCTCTAACGTAGACGCGACAGTGACGTCTTACAGGGAGTAAGGCCTTGCGCTCCGCCTAATTTTAGAAACAATGGCCAGCAAATTGCGTGCACGCTTACAGATCTTAAGAGAGACCAAAGTACATAAGACAACCGATATATAGCGAAATACATCCGCAGGATTTTCGACGCTTGGCGAAATAACTGCACTTTTTAATATGACTGATAGACCCTTTTTTTATAATCGCTTAAGGAAATTTAACGATTTATCCTATTTTTACTTTGCGAAGGTTGACATTTCCACAAATTTTCTCTATTTTTTCCCGGAAGGAATTCACACCAAAGTAATTCTCATGTACACTGCAAAGATCGCCAGGCATAGCAGTCACTGAATTTAATAAGTGTTTCCAATATTTTGCAGGAAACGATTCCACCTGAGAATTTTCCGCAATTCAACTGAGAACGGTTTCCACTCCGTGATTACTGAACTTCAGGTGCGACCGCGGCCGATGAAGTAGCGAACTGCAAACTCCGCTCTGGTAAGACGTACAGCTGGCTGTGTTGTGGCTCCGTACGTCACAAAAGCCTGCGACAAATAAACTTCTCACAAAAAAAAAAAAAAAAAAAAAAAAAAAAAAAAAAAAAAAAAAAAAAAATCCTTCAGATTTGGCGACCGTGGTTAATGGTGCAGGTCGTAATCTGGCTGGCACGGCCGGCCGGCTGCTGGCTACGCCGCGGTACCCCCTCCTTTGCTTTGCGCGGGTAATCAGGTTGCGCTGCTTTGTCTGTTTTCATTCAGTGGGTGCAGCTCTGCATCGCGTGTTCCGGCCGAGGCCTCTCCGATGCCTAACCGCATCCGCCAGAAACATACGCATCAAACGGAATCTGCCACTCCCCAAATAAACCTTTCTTTTGACACGATTTGTTGCTGATCTTGAATGCTCTGAGTGCAGGCGACGGGTACTTTTACCAAAGTGACGATACAAAACTTTAAACTCGTTGCTCGAGTAAGCAGTGAGACATACTTGTGTCCTCTCAGCAGATACTTTATCTTAGCTAACAAACCTATCCGTCTCGTCTCGTTACTCGAGCATAGTGTCACGCAACATTGAAATATCGTGAACTAAAACTTTCCTCGCATTACCCATTCTTCTTTCGTAAAATAGTTTTCTAGCGACAAAGGTGGTATACACGCCTGAAAACAGTAATTGACTCGCTTTATTACCATGCAGTGTGTTTCTCTATCGCTGAGATTTTACAAAAGAAAACCGGTTTAATTTTATGGTGCGACTCTTACTTCCATGAGCGTTAAGGAAAATATATATTTGCTGATCTGTTTCTGTTGTGTGCTTTATATAAACTGAACATTAATTTTAAACTGTTTCTTTTTTAAGGTTGCCAATAATCAGTTCACTGCACTTCGCTGTTTTCTTTCCCATTTATCCCAGTTTTTCATAAATTATTTTCAGTTTCGACCTTAAACAAGGAATGTGATTTAGGACCACAAATGTTTGCATATGTGCTAAATAAAAAAGCGCGAAATAATAATATGCTTTTGTTAGACATGTTTCTATAGTTTCTTAGTAATGTTCCAATGAAAATGAGAACCATCGCAAACAACCAGCCCTGCAGTTTAACATTGAATCCGATGTGCAAACATTTGCCTTGAAGAAGAAAATGTTAGGTGTAAAAAGACAGTGAACTAGAAAATACTAGTGTTTCTCTACATTTGTTGAGGATGCCATCAAAAACTTCAACCAGTCACCTTTAATAGTTTTTCTTCTTTATTTATATGCATACCAGTTTCGCTATCGAACTGCCTGGCAGTACATCATCAGATGGTAGTTCTAGTTTTTTCTTAACTGTACCATCTGATGGTTCAAAAACCGGAAATGGGATGAAAAGAAATACAGAAGAAAAACAATAAAAGGCTATTTGTTGCAGTTTTTCTGAAATCCTAAATTCATCACAATCGCGAGATTCCAAATTAGTAATGGATAAATTGTTGCTTTTGTTCTACATTTGTAATGTGAAAAAAAATGTATGACTGAAGAGAGTAAATTATAACTTCGCCACATTTACTCTTCCCCGTAAGTGTCTTTGTTATTGTCATTTAACTTACCTGTTTTCTTCTGTTTCTTTACATTGTTTGCGGTTGCAGGTTTTCATATATTTTACAAACACAAAACGGAATCTAATTTTGTTTCCATTTTCTCATATTTTTTATTGCAGCGTACACGTACCTCACTGATGTTCATGTAAAACACAATTTTTTCACTTTCGTAGATAAAAACTGCCTTGTTCTATCTCACGCATTTCCACCACCACAATACACGCATGATTTAGAAGCAATTTTAATAAAACTGCTGTCCATCATAGTTCTGCTATCCCACAACCCACCTTGAAATAGGCGTTTTCATGGAAATAATATGAAATGAAATCAGATCGACTGTTTCGTCGCACTAGAATGTGAAACACGTTGTTGGATCACAATTGTCCATTTCGTCATTTTCGGTATATAATCACATGTGTGGGCGCCTCTGCTACTAACATTTTAACGCTGGGATAAAGTTTCCACTGTTATTAAGGTGACTCAGTGGAATTTTATTGGAAATATTTACTATCAACGTCAGCCGTTGATCAATTACAGCCGGCCGCGGTGGCCGAGGTGACTGAGGCGCTCCAGTCACGGTCAGCACGGCCACTACGGTCGGGGGTTCGAATCCCCCCTAGGGCATGGATATTTGTGCCGTCCTAGTTCGTAAGTAGTTCATAAGTAGTTTGTAAGTTTAGGGACTGATGACCCCGTAGTTAAGTCCCATAAGCTTAACAAACATTTGAACATTTTTTTGATCAATTACATGGTTATAGCAATAATTGACCTGTAGACTCAGGTGGTTTGTTTATAACTGCAGGGGCAGACAGCTTTTAATTTTGCGCCGCATTTTCCAGCACATTCTCTCCAGATTTCCGGTTAAAAAGCTGTTCTTCCTGACAGGCAGTAACTTTCCTGGGTGATGTTCCTATAAAGGAAAGTCGTGGAGCAATATGAGCGGCGGAAGTCACATAGAAGGTGCATTCGAAGTTACCGTATCTTATTCGCAAAATATTTCATCCACGCTTGCCGCGCTTTCTGTCGTAAACTCCACCGGTGAAATTCCATTTTCGCATTCCGGATTCAGTCTTGATCCTACAAAATTCTCCAGCACTTGGCAATATGTATCTGATACGTTTAAAGTTAAAGATGAATGTCTGTATTACATAAATATAGAAAGCAGCGTGACAGTACGTCACATAGGTGTACTAGAATGTGTAAAAATTAGAGAAAGTTGGATGTTCTCTCACTTTCTTAGAGTATGAAAACACGTGTCACCGCCGTTCGCAGTTTTCGTTTCTGTCTAATATTAATTTTGCAGAAAACTTGTAGTTACACAGTTTGACACTGATCCGGCGATCTTCGGAATTGAAGGTGGTCGGACTCTAGCTGTGTTAAAAGATTTTCATTTCTACAAACACTTACTTCAACCATCCTGATAGTAAATGTGTTTTGGTCTAGGATACAGAAAATAGTAAACTAAGCTGACTTTGTGCGAAGATGGCAAATCCTTTAGTATTACAAAAACCGAGTGAGTTGGTGTAAAACGAAAACCTTTAGAAGTATCTGCGTTTTTTTGTTAGTACACAAGCTGCAATATAACAGCCACAGCTATTAATAACACAAATTACATAAAACAGCTGTATTTTGTATTTTTGGATCAACCACAGAGCCGGCAAGTTGATAGTTAAAATTTTAAACTTATTACACTTTTGGAACTCGTTGACGTCTTCGTGTCTAACGAAATTTTTAAAAGTACATTTCTTGTACCAGTCACTTTTTTTAATTTTTTTAATTAAAAACCTTTATGTGTCAAAACAGTGGATCATTAACTATCAAAGATCCAGATTTAATTATGGCGAACCTGGATCAACTTACTAGTTAAACGTATAAGTAAATCTGGTTGTTTTGATACCAAATAAATGGACAGCTACCGTCCTTATTTATTGTATTTTGGACTGATTTCTCATGCGGTTCAAAGCAAATTAGTCCAATTTCATATGACTGGTATCAGATTTCAATTTTCATAATTTCATTACTTCCCTCCTAAAAACATAAATAGCTGTAAAGTTTTTATCGCGGAAAGCCTATCTGAAGATACCTCTTCAAATATTTTCAGGACATTATATTTACTTCGACTAGTACCGCGTATTTGAGGGTACGGTCCAACGTGTGGTATCAATAGAACATTGCGGTTATGGTTGTAGCCACTGTTGATTTTACTGTTCGTGGACGTAATATGTAATTAACATGGTGTGACTACGATTTTAATCTTCACTAAAAGAGGAGCTCTATGATTTATAAATATACGGTTCCCTTTCTAGCTGTTTTTAGAAGCTACAATGCTTGATCAGAACGTCACAAACAACAACAACATCAAACTGTAGTGTTTTCAACAATTGCTACATAGATGCCATTTGAATTGAACGTCACCTATCAATGAGAGCGTAGCTTCGAAAAGTACTTGCCAAATAAATATCATCAGTAAAGCAGAACAGTGGGGTACGATACACCCAGATGGTGTGTTGTTAAAATCTCAAGTAGGCAGAAAGATAATCGGGAGCCACGCCCTGCTACGCAGTAATTGGCTCGCAATCTCATCGTAGTATTTGTGCAAAATTAAATAGTGCCGAAAATGGTGGCCTCAGGATTCCTAATGAGGCCACACTGATGTTGTGTAACAGCTGACACACCGTATTATCTGCAGAGACATGTCAACAATTTGCGATTCTAAGAAGTCATTGAATCGTCTGTACGGCTGCGAAGTGACGTATAAGTTTGGTCTTTCTGCCCCCGCGCTCCGTTAGTTTCCTGTTCTTCCGACGATTACTTGCGAACTTTGGCGAGTTCTCAGATGGAGCGGATACGCTCCTTGTTTTGGTTTTCCCCGCCGAGCTGTTATCTGCCTCTGAACAACGCAGTAGGCATCCATGCGGCGCTCAAACTCTGCGCTACCGTTCTCACACGTCTTCCATAGAAAGCGGAAGCATAGCCAGTAGGCCGGCCGAATGAGCTGAAAAGAATTCCCACTTCTCTGCACGCTTTGCTCCGGCTATTTTGAACGCAAGAAGAGCGATAATATCAATTCCTGACACAGACACAACATTTATTTATTAGTAAGGAGTTTGGATTTGAGAATAGCTGCAACTCGTCGAGGGACAGATTCGTAAATTGTCTATTTGGTTTCGACAGCTGTATATTATACATTCTTGCACCAAAATATTCGCCAATTACTTCAACTATATTGGAGCAGTAAGTTTGGACCTAACTCTCTGCTCTAAAACACCACATAACGATTCAGTTATGTTGCGACAGCGAATTTGCTGTCCAAGAAAGACGTTTGATATTTTTGTGGTTCTGTACAAAGCACGCGTGAAGATTTTTGTCTCTCTCTCTCTCTCTCTCTCTCTCTCTCTCTCTCTCTCTCTCTCTCTCTCTCTCTCTGTGTGTGTGTGTGTGTGTGGTTACATAATCGTTTTGAATATAGCAGTGTTTGTTAGCAACTTGTTAGTCATAGTAAGCAGTTTGTTGTCGAGGATGAGCTATTCATTCACAGTGTTCACACATAGGATCTACGCGGTGGTGACAACTTGCAACAAGATGTCGTATACAGTACGCTGTTCATTTTATTTTGTACACCGCCTGTTAGTTTAGTCTCATGTTCTTAATGTATTTTCCTGATGCTGATATGATGTTCTATCAACCAACATCAAAAATACGGCCCCTTACAGTAAATAATTCTGGAACTTGGAAGGGTGCACTGATTCTTAAGCTCGATAGGAATGATACGTTCGGCTCCAATCTCCCACTGGAAGATAACTTCTGGTGTTTATTGCAATAATTCGTTTGAAATACTCAATATCATCCCGCCACTGAAACGTTAATTGTGAAACTCTTCTTGAACTCTTAAAGGAAAAAAGTCAGGAAACAATCTCCATATTCGTCAGAAAACAATAAAAATTATAAATGTAGGTGACTTGGAGACTTGAAGGGTTTTGAGAATGTAGGTCTAATGTCTGAAGTCTCTGTTGAAAGGCGCACATATAGGTCAAACTGTGTTCTGCGTAGTAGGCTCACGACGATGTAACACGGTAAATTATTCAGTAACTAATAGCACTCAGTAGTCACTATTTCGTATACAATCCAGAATTTTTATGTTTGGTGGTAAGCGACCAGAAGCTACTACATCTATATCTTTCACCTTCTGTTTGGATTTGTTTCTTTTTCTTCTCTACAGCCAAAATTATATTTTACAGTCAGCCGCCTTCCAAATAATTAATATAATCAGAATACATTACCAGTACTGATAGTGCTTGCCTTAATTTCATTTTATGTGCATATCCGAAGCGATCATGCAGTTTTTAAGTGACGCTTCTGCTGTAAGAAAATCACGACCTGAGGTACTGTAGCAAGATCTTGCTTCTCAAGATGTTCCAACCAATGAAGCTGTCCGGTTTAAGAAAGTCAGGTACCCCTTTCCTTTATTTAAACATTGTAATACATAGTGCATCATCTGTAATAATGTGTTACGTCACCAATCATCTTTATTTTTGAACAAACACCAAAACCTTTACGCCAGATGGCAAGAGACTCCATCTCATTAATTCTGCGTCAATTCATAGTTCTAATAAAAATAGTATGTTACTCGCCAAATATGATTTACCATCATCCTTATTACCAACTTCAAAAATAGTAAAAGTACGATAAGCTATAACGTCTCTGCTATTTGCACTCTCCAAAGTAGCAAGTGCTTTAACAGTAGTACCATTAAAACTAAGAACAGCAACAGTCAACCATCCGCTTCCGTGTTGCGGAGTTCCTTTGTTAAATGTTGCGAAATTTACAATACATTCACAAAATGTCGTAGGGCCTTGCAATATCACCTGGGCGCCTATATTCGTGTCAAAATCCATATTAAAATTGTTGATTACTTTATAGACAAGTAAACGACTTCGCCTAAATCTTCTCCTATAGCGAGACATCTCTGGAGTATTCAATGCTGTTGCAAAACGTTCAAATGTTTGTTAAGCTTATGGGACTTAACAACGGGGTCATCAGTCCCTAAACTTACAAACTACTTATGAACTACCTACAACTAAGGACGGCACAAATATCCATGCCCGACGGGGGATTCGAACCCCCACCGTAGTGGCCGTGCAGACCGTGACAGAGGCGCCTCAGTCTCCTCGGCCACCGCGGCAGGCAATGCTGTTGCACGCGCGGCTGCTCGGCAACCGATGCTGACCGGCTGTGTTTTGAATTTATCACTTCAAAACGTCTGTCATTTCACTCTGAGAGAGCGTGGCCGAGAACTGTTCAAACTGCATTCTCCTCTAGGACGCAGCGTCGGTAGCATCGCTGCCATGTGCAAGGGAACTGCTTCTGTATCTGGCATTTAAACTAGAAGACAATAAGTGGAGGTTGCACGACAGGCGTACTAACCAGCTGCTGTCCATTTAAATATCAATATGTTTGTGCAACTAATACGCAACAATGCCGTGAGGTCTGGAGCGCCATGTTACGGATCGCACGGCCGCTCGTGTCAGAGTTTCGAGTCCTCCCTTGGGCAATGGTGTGCGTGTTGCCCTTTGTATAAGTTAGTTTAAGTAGTTTATAAGTTTAAATACCGATGACCTCAGTAGTTTGGTCCCTTAAGTGTCGAAACATTTTTTTAAATATATATATATATATATATATATATATATATATATATATATATATATATATATATATAGCTGCGTGGTCTAAGACGACATGCTATAGAGAGGACGACCGTTTCCGACGGAGATTCGAGTCTTCCTCCGGGCATGGGTGTGTGTTGTCCATTAGTGTACGTCAATTTAATTAGTTTGTACGTCTAGCGGCTGATGACCACAATAGTTTAGTCCAATACGTTTACAAACATTTCAACATTCCACCTGAAACAGCACCTTTTGTGACATTACTGCTGTTGGCTACGCTCCTTTCTGCGGGAGATATACATTCACAGATAGCCAGCGTCCGCATCACAGTGGACAGCGTCACTGGGTGCGGTGTAGGAGACCCAGGTGCGATTCCCGGCAGCAGAGTGAGTGTTGTGTGTTTATCTTCATCAACATCATTTCACCATCATCGATACGGAAGCTGCCGTAGTGGCGTCAGATAAAGAGACTTGTACTAGGCGGATATGGATTTCAAATCCCGTAACAGTTTTTTATTTCATTCACAGATAGATTTGCAAGCACCTCAACTATCCTGTAACGGGTTAGTTAAATCGAGCGAGGTTGTTCACTGGCGATCACACTGGATTCGCATTCAGTAGGACGGTGGCTCGAACCAGTATTCTGTTATCCAGATTTAGATTTTTCCGCGATTTCCCTAAATCGCTCCAGACCAATGGCGGGATGGTTACTTTCAATGAGTGCAGCCGACTTCATTGTCCATCGTAGACTAAATTATCGAAGCTTATGCTCCGTCTCTGATCTTAATTCAAAGGAAATGTTCAAATGTTTTTAAATATATTCGACCAAACTGCTATGGTCGTTAGTCCCTAGACTTACAAGCTACTTAAATTAACTTACACTAAGGACAACACACAAACCCATGCCCGAGTAAGGACTCGAACTTCCGGCGGGAACGAATCTTAATTTCTTCTACATCTACATATATATACTCTGCAAGCCACATTGAAGTGCATGGCAGAGGGTTCATCGAACCGCTTTCATGATGTTTCTCTACCGATCCATTCTTTAATAGATCGCGGGGAAAAAGGAACACCTAAATCTTTTCGTTTTCGATCTGATTTCTCTTATTTTATTTTCATGATCATGTCTTTCTATATAGGTAGGTGCTAACAAAATATGTTCGCATTCGGAAGAGAAAGTTGGTGAAAGAAATTTCGCAAATAGATCTCGTCGCAACGAATAACGCCTTTTGTTTGAATGATTTCCACCCCAACTTGTGCTTCATTTCCGTGACACTCTCCCACTACATTGCGATAGTACAAACCGAGCTGCCCTTCTCTGAACTTTCTCTAAATCGTCTGTCAGTCACACTTGGTGGGGATCTCACAATGCGCAGAAATACTCCAAAACAGGACGCACAAGTGTAATGTAGGCAGTTTCTTTAGTAGAACTGTTGCATCTTTGGTTCGCTTTCCATACAATATTTTGTGTGTTCTTTCCAATTTCAGTTGTTCGTAATTGTTACTCCTAGGTATTTAGTTATATTTACGGCCTGTAGTTTTGATTGATTTATCGTCTAAAAGAAGTTTAATGGGCTTCTTTTAGTGGTCATATGGATAGCTTCACACTTCTCGTTATTAAGGGTCATTTGCCATTTTTTGCACCATGTTGATATCTTATCTAAATCATTTTGCAGTTTCTTTTGATCATCTGGTGACTTTACTTATAAGTGACAGCATCATCCGCGAACACCTAAGACAGCTACTCAGATTGTCTCCTAAATCATTTATAAAAATAAGGAACAATAAGTGCCCTATAACAGTTCCCTGGGGAACGCCAGATATCCTTCTGTTCTACTCGATGACTTTCCGTCAGTTACAACGTACTGTGTCTTGTCTGACAGGAAATCACTAATCCAATCGCACAAATGTGACGATATTTCATAAGCACGCAGTTTGATTAGAAGACGCTTGTGAGGTATAGTGTCGAAAGCCTTCCGGAAATCTAGAAATAAGGAATCTATTTAACATCCCTTGTCTATAGCATTCACCACATCATGTGAGTAAAGAACTAGCTGTGTTTCACAAAAATGATACTTTCTGAATCAATGTTGACTATGGGACAATAGGTCGTTCCCTTCAAGGTAGTTCATAATATTTTAGGAAAGTATATGTTCTAAAATCCTGCTGCAAACCGACGTCAATGATATAGCCTGTAATTTTGCGGATCAATCCTATTGCCTTTTATGAATATTGGCGTAACCTGTGCAACTTTCCAGTTTTTGGGTACGGAACGTTCGCTGAGAGAGCGGTTGTATATATCTAACAAGGAAAGTACATTGGCTCGAACAAACATATCTGTATGAACGTTTGCTTACAGGATCTCTACGTACACCTCAATGTGCTGGTGGGTGTCTTTTTTATGCAAAACTCCATGCTCCAGATAACACTGTAGATGTAACTGTAGACGCCATACGTAATGCAGATATCTTAATTATAACTTATGTTATAATCATAGTACATTTTCTCTAGCGTATTGTCATCAAAAGCCGTGATGATAGTTGCAACTTTAACCTTCTTCTCGGAAGACTGTTGCTATTCACTGTCACTGCGTCCATCGCCTCTTCCCGCACTTACCGTAGCACTACCGCTTGCAATAGTTGTTCGTCATTATCATCCCTATTATCATCATTATGTGTTAGTGTTACAACAGTATTTAACTTACGCTTACATTTCTGTACTATAACGGATACGAGAAAGCATGCGAATGATTCATCTTCTACACTAATACCATCTTCACGAAGAAGGGTTCTTCGTAACTTCATCTCAATCAACCGCAATACATTAGCAGAACTGATTACCAATCGCCACCCCATCTGACTCTTCACCACACAAATAACGCCACAAAACGCAACTTCGGAGGCACACTGCACCGTCCCTACTGGCGAACCGACAGGTCAAAGTGCAATATGGTATGGCACACGGAGAGGCCTCTAACGGACGATTGCAGAGTTTTGCAGATGCGGGAGTATCACTAGTGTAATAATGGACCTTTACATTATCTGTCATACGATTTTGGTGTATATGTTTTTGTTCGAGCCCAAGTACTTTCCTTGTAAGTATGAGGCTATTGCATCAGCATACTTTGAAAGGAAACTAATTGGTATACATTCAGGACCGGGAGACTTACTGTTGTTAAGTGATTAAGTTGCTTTAATACAAAGGGGTATCAACTTCTAAATTACTCATGCTGACAGCTGTTCTTGAATTCTGAAGTATTTTTTTCGTCTTCAGTTTAATTAAGAAGAAGGACTTTTAAGGTGTGTTTTGTAGGATTCTGCCAACAACTAAACAAGTATACATTTACTGTCAGATTCCTGAAACGATACCGAGCGACGTGGTACAGTGATAAGCACACTAAACTCGAATTGGGAGGATGGCAGTTGAAATCCGACTCGATTTTCGTAAATCGCTCCATCGAATGTCGAAATTGTTCCCGTCGCCTTTAAAAAATAAATAAATACAACGCGTCGGTGCTGATTATCTAATGAACCCGTTGTCGACGGGACGTTAATCCCTAATCTTCCTTCCTTCCTAGTTGAAACGAACGTCTAAATCTCAGTACACAGAGAGTGTTTCTGTAGTACAGACGACACCTCAGCGAAAGGAGACACGGTGGGATTGGGGATCAAACCGGTTCTATCGAAAGAGTTGTCGGCGCGGCGGGCGCTGTAGCAAAATATCTGCGAGTGCATTTGTACGACTCGGCGGTAGCGTGTCGGCGGCTTAAGTGAGCGGCGGACACGTCGGTACGGAGCTACTGGCAGTACACGCGCGGGACGGACTGCGATTTATCGCCGTCGCCACGAATTGGCGTGGGCTCGCGGGAAACACTTCTCGCCTATCTCCTACAAGTGACGGACCGGCAGCCACTGACGCTCACATCCTGTCTACTCTGGTGCCGGCACCCCGACACAATCGGTTGAACCCGGTGACTGAAATATGTATAAGATCTTCTGTCCCAACGGTGTGCGGTCTAGTAGTAATCGCTCATTACAGAGGCGGAAAATCGGAAGCGAAAGTGCCGTCACCCATACGGTACACGGACTTACCTGTACTGCACCAGGTTGAATACCAATCTAACGATGATCTAATATATAAAGCAGAGTGTCCGTATGTTTGTACGTGTTGCATACAAATCTCCAGTTTTGTTCGAATCCCCCCCTCGGGCATGGATATTTGTGCCGTCCTTAGTATTAGCTAGTTCATAAGTAGTTTGTAAGTTTAGGGGCTGATGATCTCGTAGTTAAGTCCCATAAGCTATACAAACATTTGAACATTTGAACAGTTTTGTTCCAATCTTTATGAAATTTTGTACACGTAAGCTTCAATCCATGAGGACGGTCGCCATAAGTGTAAGAATCACATACGATATATAGTTCACGAGATATGACGACATAAACAATGAGATGCGCGAAAAACTGCTGCATTTTGCGACAATGCTGCTCATTTTCTCCTAAACCATTGGACCGATTTCAACCAAGTTTGGTACACGCATTCCTTATCGTGAGGTAACAATTGCTGCATGGTTAAGAATCACATGCGGCACATGGTTCAAAAGATATTACGTCATAACCAATAGAAATCGCAAAAAATGTCATATAATGCGACGAGACTTTTGAAATACACTGTAAAAGAATGGCAGTACTTAGCGACTTGCAACAAACTTTAAACATAATTTCAAACCCTTATTAAACTTTTTCTCGCTGACCACCACATCAAAATAATGAAAAGAAAAAAGTTTCTCGCTTACTACTTTTCCGCTGTTTATGGAGTAAAACTACGGCATTCGATATGACGTTACAATTTATAATTTGAACACTACAAATTGTAGCGACAGGAAATTTTACAGACAGTATACACATATATAGTTATATGTAGCTTCTAAATTTTATCACATTCCGATACGTAGTTCATGAAATATGAGCACGTAAACAGTAACGTTCATGGAAAATTGCTCCATCCGGCTGGAAGCGAAAGCAGTTTACTTCCATAGAGCTACAAGGAAAGGAATAGAATGAAACCGAGTACATCCAACGAATACCCATTATATCCCAGAAATCTACCTTCAAGAGATTGCAGTTTCCATTGTAACTTTCATTTTCTATTACGATTAATACATTACAGGGCAGTCTATTAAATACTGAAATGATCAAATTATTTACTTTATAATTTAAAAAGAAATCGAAGAATAAGTGGTATCAATAAACCTTTGGTTTGAAATTGGTGTATATCCGGAAACTCAGAATCGAAAGCCTGGAACCTGATTTTTATAATATGTGCTTTCCATCTACACCTACTGCAGTTTCATATGCAGTCTGGCAGATATTTAACATCCCGGGCAACGCCGGGTTTTCAGCTAGTAGAATGATAAATTTGATCGGACGCCGTCGGAATCTGTCTGTGCCCAATGACCGCTTAGTATTCAAATTCAAAGGAAACACCAAACTGTCCGGGAGTAGCCGAGCGGTCTGGAGAGCCATGTTGCGGATCGCGCGGCCTGCTGCGTCGGAGGTTCGAATCCTCCCTCGGGCATGGATGTTTGTGTTTTCCTTAGTATAAGTTAGTTCATAAGTAGTCTGTAAGTTTATGGACTGATGACCCCACAGTCAAGTCCCATAAGCTTTACAAACATTTGAACATTTCTGTAGACATCAATCCGTTTAGTAGAATTAGTTTTATTGTAGATCTACGTTTATTTTCAGTGTTACACAGTTTTGAAACTACAACCCGCCCGGATAGCCGAACGTATTAGCGGCTTCCCGGACGAGGAGAAGCGGTAGACCCCGGTTCGAATCCGCTCGCTGCATTAACGATGAGGGCCGGTGTGCCGGCCTTCCTCGATGTGGATTTTACGTGGTTTCACACATCCGACTAGGCGAACACCGGGCTGTTTCTCATGTTACGCCTCACTTACATAATTCACAAAACATTTAGAAAACGTCAACACATGTGTAACTATACAGGGTGATTCAGCTAAGCTGTTCGTCTCAAATATTTCCCCTTCTCTAATGACTACACTGTCGACAGGACGTTAAACTCCAAGCTCCCTTTCCTCCTTCAAATATTTCGGGAACCGTTTAAGATATCGTAGAACAACTATCACCCATATGAATTGTAAGAAACTCCTCACTAAACGAAGTATAGTATCTTGTCATAGCTATATTAATTGCGCAGATTTCAACTTTTTTTTATCAAATGGAACTACGGTAATTTTTGCTGCGAGGATCGTAGATCTGAAGAGAGACGAATTCAACGGCGTTTCACACTCGAAATACGTTCAGATGTTTCGGAAAAATTACAGTATTTAGAGCCCAGGATTTATCTGTTTTGAACATCATTAATCGCTGTCTCATGCGGAAGTCCGTCATTTCACACCCAAATAAGGAAGTTAGTGACGTTGGATGAGGAGGAAACAGTGATGCACCGCCGCGATGTCGCTATAAAAGGGCCAGAAAAGATAAGAGAGTGTGTTCTGTGTAGTTCACGTGTGGCGAGTGCTGCGGTTTTTGGAAAAGAAAGTCTTTTACAAACCGAGAGAAATTAGGTCATCTTCTAATTTCTCGTGGGACATATTTGATGTTCAAAACATAACTCCTTGGCTCTAAATATTGTAATTTTTACGAAACTACTTATTGCATTTCGAAGTGTGGCACGTCGTTGAAATCGTCTCTTTGACATGTAAGATACTAGCATTAGAAATTACTATACTTCCATTTGAAAAAATGTAAATTGATATCCATTACTATGTAATTAATATAGCTATGACAAAAGATTATACGTAGTTTAGTGGGGCCTTTCTTACAATTCATCAGGGCGAAAACAGAATACGATATCTTAGGCGGTTTCAGAAATATTTTAGGTGAACAGCTTAGTTCAATCACTCTATATACCTAGTTAATTCAAGGTACACAGTTTCTCCTGGAAGGGGGGGGGGGCTTGCGGAGTGGTGGCAATGAAGAATATCGATCGTAAAACATGAAAAAAAATCAGACTAAATAAAAATCGGTACAACATATTATTCTTTTTTAGCACCGATGATGAGTATGTAATGGTCGAAATCTACGCTAAATCTACAGTCAAGAGATTGTCTAGGTATTGATTCCTGCCCTTCCTTGAATTTCAGTAATGAAGTAAGACTATAAAACTGGGGGAATAGAGCATTTGTTTTCTACTTATAACACTCCTTTCGTTGTAAAACTGCTATATATATGGTGTTCTTAGTGATAACTAAGTTGACCTATGAACTTTTTTCTTTGAACTCATTGGATTGATTGATATCACGTAGATTATCAAATCATTTTGTTTTAAGAAATCCGTATTGTACGACGTGTCATTGGGGAATTAAGCACTCATTAGGAAGAGTTCTGGCTTTATAGTTTATTTCAGTGACTCACCAACTACACCCCCCCTCTCGTTTGCGTTGTATATGCTACATCTGATGACTAAAATGTCTTTATTGATGATTATTAAACTCAAAGTCTTATCACGTGGGATTAAGTTTGGGAGAATCGTAAGCTTAGATACCAAATCAAAAGAGTTTCTTTTATTGCGGTAACTGTATCTGTTTAATGTCATAAATTTGTGCAATTGACAGTAGTGATAGAGAAAAGGGATAGGCAACAACTTTGGACCGTGCGGGAATGGCCGTGCGCTCTAAGGCGCCTTGATGCGGAATGCGTGGCTGCTCCCCGTAGGAGGTTCGAGTCATCTTTCGAGCATGGTTTTGTGTGTGTTTGTTAACCTAACCATAAGTTAAAGTATTTTGAAGTCTATGGACTGAAACCACTGTAGTTTGGTCCCATAGCATTGCAAACATGTGTAAAACTTTGTCTTCTCAAATATCCTACTCCTCTCGAAAATATTGAGGAGTAGTCGAACTAGACTTTCTCAGCCTATAGGCAAACAGTGTCATGCGATTTTACCGTATCACACATAGTTCTGATGTTTGCTGTTGAATCCAGAACGAAGAAAATCAAATGCTCAGATGTTTGTAAATCTAAGGAACTTCAATACTACGGTTGTCAGTCCCTAGGCTTACAAATAACTTAAACTAACCTAAACTAACTTAGTCTAAAGGCAACACACACACAAACACACGCACGAGGGAGGGCACGAAGCCGGCCGCGGTGGCCGAGGGGACTAAGGCGCTCCAGTCACGGTCTGCACGGCCACTACGGTCGGGGGTTCGAATCCCCCCTCGGGCATGGATATTTGTGCCGTCCTAGTTCGTAAGTAGTTCATAAGTAGTTTGTAAGTTTAGGGACTGATGACCCCGTAGTTAAGTCCCATAGACTGTACAAACATTTGAACATTTTGAGGGCACGTACCTCGGACGGTGAACAACCGCGCGCTCCGCAGCAAAGCTTCTTAGAGCTCTCGACCTCTCCACTGCGGCCAGAACAAAGACGTACAGTAATTTCTGGCCTAGAAATTATATTCCCTTTCAAGTTAGATGTTGATGTTGAACATTGCTTCCACCATCTGGTCTAAATAACACGCCTTGGTGAAAGTACGTTGATTTCCTAGTTTCATACTGCTCTCTCTTCACTCCTCTTAAAGACGGAGTATAACGGATTGTTCGGGCATTTATTATATTTTTAATAAATGAACGTAGTGTTCAAGTCTTGGAAGGAGTCCAGCAGTCGCTGCTACTATAGAGTACTGAATGTAGTCTGGTTCACTTCGAATATCTCTTGAATACTGTCCGTCAGACATTTTATAACATTATTATGATTTTGGATGAAGTTAGACATATGAAAGACAAATGGGATTTGCAGCTAGAAAGGAAGCCGCACAATTTTTGTAATTCGAGGATTGTGCAGGATTTATTTTACGTACTAGGATTTCAAACAGAAGTTTAAAATAGGAGTAACTGAAAATTTTCATTTACAGGAAACAGTATTTACTAGCCTACTATCAAAAAGTAAAAGTTAAGGTAAGAGATTATTTCCATGTCTCTAGCTTCACGTATTTTTCGAAGGTGTAATTGCTGAAAGTAATAGCTTTTCCCATGTTTCTTGGGTTGCATATTTTTACGTAGGTGTTTTGTGCATACTGTACAACGTACCACTCTGAAACTATGACAATACAGGAAGCTGAAAGATAAAATGCATTACTGTTTCTGTTTTTTGTCTGCTTGAATCAAAGCGTACACACTTATTTCTGCAACCACTGACGCGTCATAAATTGTTCTGTCAACATTTCAAAAGTTAATTAAACAGCAAAAGTTGCAGAGAAACAAATAAGCTACTCATATACTACCCATTATAGTAAAAACGTTTTAGTTTATCGGGACGTATTTGTTTCTGTACAAAGAAGTTGTATTGGTTGTTACAAACTACGACGTTCTCTGTACAGGAGCTTGAACTGCACAAACCAATACGTGATCATCTGAAGTGGTAATAATCAGTCTACGTGTTCTAACTTATTAAATTTGAATGTGACACTAATTTAAATTACGTTTAGTTTATACTCTTTTCAATTACCGAAGAACTAAATGTCAATTGCATGACAATCGCGAGCCTTCCTTATTTCGTGAGGTTCTACCAAGCGATCACAAATTTTCACTTACTGAACGCATTTCAGTTTTTAAAAACACAAGAAAGTCAGCCTACGAAATTAAAAAAGAGCGAATGTTTCTCTTTATTAAGAGTCAATTGTCATGAAAAATTTAAGAGAAAAGGCAGTACTGTATAGTTAGTATGCTTACCGTCATTTTACTACGCCTACTGTCAAAAAGTAAAAGTTAAGGTTTTGCCCATGCAAGTGTAATTTTTATATAACTATCACTGTTTTCAAAAGACCCTTATCTCGCGAAAATTTGTCTTAAGATCTCCAGTGATATATGTAACACGGGTATGCGTTTTTACGAACAGAAGAAACATATTAATGCCTAATATCTCAACTTTGTACGGTATATCTTGTTTGGTTCTTTGTATGAAAACTTTAGCGTCATCACTTCCCACAGGCTGACTGGTATGTGTATCTTATACCACTCCGTATTGACATGTTATAATACGTCCAAGCTACTAATGAGAGAGAATAGAACACCACATCAATCCAGAAGTTCGTGAACCCAAAATTTGTTATCTTAAAATGTAAGTTACGATCAAGGAATCAAATCTACTCGTGTAGCAGTATGGTAGAAACAATTTGTGTAAATTGAGAAAGTCCTAGACGGTAGTTCAATCTATATTCTGGATCATCCAACATTACTTAAAAACTATGTATGATCAAAATGACAATGCCACTAGTGTCACATGTATCGTAGACAGTGAAGCCTGTCCAATAATACACGTATTTGATAACACGTTAAAGATAACATTTTACTACTCTGGTCACCAGTCCCTAGGCTTACGAACTACTTAAACTAACTTATGAAGTTAAGGACAACAAATACACACATGCCCGAGGGAGGACTCGAACCTCCGACGGCGAGTAGGGGCACGCTTCACAGCAAAGCGCCTTGGAACGCTCGGCCACACCACCGCAGCAGTGCCGTTTTGTCTTTTTGTCCTTCCATTGTATGACTTCTCGCTATTGCGCTGTAGGATTTTGTTATTGCCTTCGCACCAATAACGTATTTAATTACATTTTTAATATGATTGTTGCTTGTATCGGGAATATCTAACAGATAAAGCTTCAGTAACTATCTAGAAGCTAGACATCGAGGTTTGAACGATGACACAAGCAGAAGTAAACGCCTAGTGAACGAATAAAGAATTATTTAGTAGTTTTAAAAGCAAATTTCCTGTACTGTCGATTA
Organism: Locusta migratoria; assembly: GCA_026315105.1. Classification (NCBI taxonomy): domain Eukaryota; kingdom Metazoa; phylum Arthropoda; class Insecta; order Orthoptera; family Acrididae; genus Locusta; species Locusta migratoria. Next base: position 590,494,415 of record CM048755.1, on the reverse strand, counting down.
TCTTCTGTAATCCTTATTAATAGCAAAAGTTTCCCAGTAAGAGTTTCACAAACATTATCTAAAATTTCAAACGAAAAATTTTAAGCTGTTACGGTATTTTATGTTATTTATAGAAAACATCGAACAAGGGGTAGGAATGGAGGTAAATTTGTATGAAATTCATCAATGACAATTGACCCTCGTAACTAACAGTCTTAGCACCAAGTCCTAAGGCCTACTTTTATCGCCAATGGAGATGGTTTGAACTGTTCATAACCAACATTTACACCGTATAGCTTGTCAACAAATAAGCCACAACACCAGAGATAAGATAATGCGTGTGCTGAGTAATTAACTCTTGTAAGAATGTACAGGCAGTGAAAAATTACGCAGTTCAAAATGTTCAAATGTCAGTAAATCTATCGGACTCTACTGCATGATCATTAGTCCGTAGTTTACAAACTACTTAAACTAAGGTAAACTATCCTAAGGGCAACACAAACACTCATGCCGAAGGGGGGGACTCGAACCCCCGACGGCGAACGGCCGCGCGCACCGCAGCACGGCGCCCCAATGCGCATTACGCAGTAATACTACGGTCTGACATAAGAGTGTATTTGACTGAATACGTAAAATAATAAATTTCTGGTTTTCCCTATCATGGCATCATGACAGAATCAAACGTTTGTGAGCTTGCGATCAAAATCCAGTTTTATTTCCTGGCGGTAGTACAAATAAACTGGAAAACACTCCACATTTTGGTATGATGTACGTATGAGTATACAAACCCTTCATATTTATGATTACCTGAACAAAGACGTCGTAAATTTTCTACTAGATGACGATAACCGAAATAATCACGTCAACTGGTACGATTATAGGCGTATCGTGCGATTATTTACTAATAATTTATATATGAACATCATGTTCTTCAAATATTTGTAGTCGACATGGCTAAATATTAATATATCTGCTTGAGTTTCATGGAAGAAGTCGGTGAAATTAATTTACTGAAATTAGGAAATTCGGGTATTTCTAACTCATTCCACTCTAAAATTCGAAACTTTATTTGTTCAAGACCCTAAATTGCATTGTTGTGCTACTTCGACGACATTAGGAACGCCACGGTGCGCGGAAATATGTTGGCGCTCTTGATCAAAGATAAACGTTTCTGCTTCTGAATAAATGCCACGCCTCGTAATAATAGAAGTGACAAGAGAGTATTCGTGTATAATGTAAACTCTTCACTAGAGTTTATAATACGATTGACCTGCAATTGCAGCGGCATTTTGCTACCTGTGTCTAAACATACATACGTCCTTGACATTTCAGCGAGCTTACACACCGCCGGCCTGTATCAGCCAGTCTTGCCAACATACACACTAACGCGCGCATTGTGTGTTGCTTAGTATAAACTCTGCTTTATTTTAATTTTGGTAAGGAATCGCTTTTTGAATTCATACAAGCGATTTATCACAGAAGACAACTCATAAAATGTGCTCGTCTTTTCTCACCTTCACGAAATAATTTTTTATGTAACGAAATCCAGTCGTTAAGATTTGTCTAAAATAATTTATACTAGTTCAGCCTGCAATAAACTGATGGTGCGTTCATTTATCTCTATCCTACCCCTTTTCCCCTAACGAAGTATTGCCGTAGACTTATAAATGCCCACATACTGAAATTTCTGGGACAGGAAAAACCACCAAATATATAAGGATATAGCCTCGTCATTGAAGTATTATTGGTATGAGAAAAACGGACATTACTGCATATTCATATAGCCTTATGTTTTCAATGCCTCCTTTTTCTGAAAATGATGAATTGCAGTGTCCGATGGAAACGAGCCCGTAATTTTCGCACACTACATAACTCGTAAAATATTTTCTGAAGCCAAATCGCGTATGTTCTGTGAGTTCTCACACCCAGCTATACTCAACCAGGTTTTTCTGAAGAAATGAAAAACTGTAGGAATTGACGGAGGTAGGGAATAAAGCACGAAAAGGTCCGGCATCAATTATCTCATAAGTAACCTGCATAGCTCAAGGTACACTAGTTGGTTTGGAATATAGATCTCGTATACAACAGCAAAGTTTTAAGGTGCAGGTCCTTTTAATAATCTTCTGAATCAATAATTTGTTGGTTAACATTTGCACATCAGACCTGTGCTTTGATTTTAGCGGAATTACCGGCATACTAATCTTCAATTCTGCACTGTCTGTGGTATTCGAATTCACTTGAAATGTTCTAAGGATCTGTTATTTAGATTACATTTCGACGTAATGCTGGAAAACGTTTTTAGTCCTGTTTTATTTTTTTCTATCCTTTGTGAAGTACAGCATTTCTTTCAAAACTGCCATAGCCATTCGTTTAAAACAAATACTACAATATCTATACCTCTTTTTGTATTGCAGTTTTACGATGTGCTCCTATAAGAATCCAGCACAAGCTCAGAGGAATGAAGATGGTTGAAAGAGCCAATGATATTAAAGGGACCATCTCAACATTTGCATCGACCCATAGCGATGTGGATCTGGCTCAGAAAAGTACAAATTATGTGATTTGGCAGTTGCTTCGTATCGTTCGAAACGACTTTGTTGATTTCTACAACTACGAAGGTAATTTAGACACTGCATTTCCTTCGACTTTAATTATCTACGTTCTGGTACATGCACGAGTAGTGATTATTGTTCGGATACACTGATCACGTAGGTTTCGTAAATAAAAAAAAATCAACATTCTCTTTACCATCAGAATAGTGAAACTAGGCGAAAGCAGCAACGGTAGAACAGAACAATTTTATGAATGTGAACAGACAATACAACGTACCCTTTTAAAGCGATGGGCGAGCAGTGTGAATAAAACTACAAAATCCTGAGCGTCTTGGTCGTAATATATCTAACATTCTCTCAGTATAATTATACATAGCTCACTAAAAGTTTTCTCTACCGAAGCTACTATACAGTGTATTGTAATATTAGGCGTTTCCAGAATATGTTGTCTAAAGTTACTCTTCGTTATTCAACCGAATAGTTCGCCAAAGAGAGAATAGTTATAAATCTAGCATATTTTTCACTTTTCTTTCTTAGAAATGAATGAAAATATAATATTAATGGCATTTACGGCCCAATACCCACGACAGTGGAGACCTACTCTTACTAAAATGTGCCGTAAGAGTGTAACGGATCATTATTCCTAGGTACTCCAGTTTAATACTAAGTCGCAATAGGTCTTGCATTATTTACGACTGTATTCTATGAAATTATAGGTTTTTTAAAAAATATTTGGAGAGTGAATGGAAAACTTCGGTGGTTTTCGACTTGATGTCAAGATCGCTTTGCCGTGAGCTTCGAGTAGTTTCAAATAGGACCCATAGACTTAAACAGATTCGGCTGCTCTATATCATACATTATGATAGTGCTCATACATCTTTTAGCAAAGAGTTAGAAGAAGGGTGGTAGCAGAGGTTCTTGGTAAAGTTGACAGCTGTGTTACTAAACATATACCGACTGTACAACGTACAGTGCTCTGAACAGAAGGTAAAGCAGAAGATCATGGTCTAACCTTCCGCCGATGACGTGGTCATACGAGGCAAAGCACAAGCAATGAATAGAGAAGAATGAAGAAAGAGATCGGCCGTGCTCTTTTCATATGAACTATCCCGACATTCCCTTTAAACGATTTAGATCATGATAAATAAGTAGCTCATTTACGTGACCGCACAGACTGCTTCTTGTGAAGTTCTTTACGGCCTTCAGTTTTGTAACAGGGATTACCGAGGAAAAGCTAAGCTTCACAGTGAGCATATTTTTCTTCGTCCAGTGTATCAAATATTTCAGAGTTTTGGATTTGACTCCCTTAAAATTAACTTCACATTTAAAAAAATAGAAACGTCTCAGTTATCTAGCAAGATCCTTGTTTCTTCAATTGTTATGGACACTGTTTAAAATTATGGACGAAAGACGGATTCTACCTCGCCTTGAAAGTCAAAATATGATACGGTAGAGCAATGCACTTGATCTACTTTATCTTTCTAAACCACTACGGGAATGCATCTGCTATCTACGAAATACCTAGAATGTCACGAAGAATAAAACATTCAATCGTTTTTATTGGGTAAGTAAGTACTACTACTGTCTCACACTGACCCTGGGCTTTGACGTCACTAAGGCAATGCTACAATTCTGCATACTATCTTTCAGTTACGCAATTATATCATTAATTCTTGGGAGGAAATTAAATGAAACGTAACATAAGCTAATCACTTCAGTATCTCACGCAGCCAAAGAAACTAAAATCAAGGGTCAAACACTTTCAACTAGCCTAATCGTATTTTTGATTATTTGAATCAATACAGTGATCCATTTAATAAACCTTATACTCTCTTAAACGTCTGTTTTTAACGTGGAACATCAGTGTTTCTCGCGTGCCAACTTTTCTTCCACTACGTTTCTTTTACAGCAACTATTACGCTTATGTTGGAAAAGTATAAGGTTTTTTACCGCGTCGGTTCCAGTTCTTTCAGATATACAGTATCTATGGTTTCATAATCGGATGATTTACGTTTCAGACCAGATATACTGCGCGTATTGCTGTCACGCTAGCACATAACAGTGGTGCATTTGCTGATAACTAAATTTGTGTGCCGGCCACGGTGGCCTAGGGGACTGAGGCGCTTCAGTCACGGTCTGCACGGCCACTACGGTCGGGGGTTCGAATCCCCCCTCGGGCATGGATATTTGTGCCGTCCTTAGTTGAAGGTAGTTCATAAGTAGTTTGTAAGTTTAGGGACTGATGACCCCGTAGTTAAGTCCCTTAAGCTTAACAAACATTTGAACATTTAAATTTGTGTTTTTAATTTTCATAAAAGCAATAGATTATTACTTACTGTGATAACTGAGTGCTGGAAAATATCGTATTTGCTATCCATCTGTGATGGCATGTTTCTTAGTTACAGAACGCAGTTGTAAGTAGCTCACTTATCGACACATACTGAATCTACAGGGCTGTATTTGCTTCCTTTGATAAAGGCTATGTTGTCACATTAGTCATGTGGTTACTACGGAAGAGTCTATATTTTCCCCAAACGAGTTCCTCAGAGTTGTCACTAAACTGTTTTAACATTAGCTACCTCAGCTTTCTACGGATTGCAGTGAAAAACTGGTCATTTATTTCTCTTATGATTAAGCTCTTGATTACGATATAAGTGGTTTTGTCCTTCGCTCATACCGATTTAGTATCATAAACGATGTTTTTTTTAAACGTTATGATGTTGAACTATAAGCTTTTGGTCATTTCAATACTGTGGGATTATTTACTTAGGCGAGGTCGTCGTTAAACGTATGTTCCGTTACCTGACAGAGTACAAGATTAATAAGTTTACCCTTTCCTGTCGCCGTTTAGCGAGGTATGTGTCGCTTCCCTCTCTCTTGCTCTCCTTTAGCGGAACAGAGTTAGACCCGAGTGCGTAACGTTAATGTTCTCGCCTGCTATTTATTCTACTCTTTACTTCATAGATACGATAATGATCTCGTAACGATAGAATCGCGAAGCCCTGCAAGCACTGAAAATGCCACCCAGCTACACCGAAAGGATCAGCAAATCGATTTTATTCACGGCTTGTGAAACAAGGCAACAAACGTTTGTTTCTTTCCGCCTCGCCTTGGAAACACAAACTTGGGCTAGCAGCTGCCGTTGTTCTTCAGGGGAGTCGCGGAAACCAATTCACAAGATATATCGCCTTATTGATCAGATATTGCGATAAGCGTGTCGTAGTTTCTATTGTAAATCCTGCCTGTTTCATTAGTGAACCCATTAACATGGAAGTTGAGATTGGAAGCCATTTAGGGGCGCTGGAAATAATACACCAACAGCTTTATGGTTCTTGGCGAAATAACTTCTGTACAATCTTCCTTAACTCGACAGTTGTCACTGTAGCAAGGAGAAAGCACACGCTGCATGTGGCTTGTTTGTGTGCGCATAATCCTTTGTCTCCTGCAAGAGTAACACGTAACACACTTTTCCTGAATCATTGTCGCACTGCAGTGTGCTAGTTCATTAAAAAACTAAATATCGGCGGGAACAATAGAATACGTAATGTGTAAATTATCTATTCTTGTTCTATCCGATATCATGCACTTTCTGAAATTATTACGTCGTTGCCGAGCCGTGAACTTTTCTTCCTTTCTTTCTTTTTCTTTCCAAGTATATTTTAATTTCGAGAAATAACATTTCCACTTACAATACTCATCCTCGGGTAAATTGCTTCTACATAAATTCCTTCCGGCATAAAGGTCTGAAACTGTCAGTGTAGTAAACACTGTCGCAAGATCTAGTTAACTTTATTACAGAGCGAGATCCAGAAATAGTAAAACTGAGCTTCAAACTGAGGAAAGAACTTTATGTATCCAGTAAATCAGCGCAGGTAGAAACAATTGTTGTTTTACGCCAAATTAAATCTGAATGAATATCCATTCATTGTGTTTCAATAGTACACCAGAGTCAACAGTTCAAGTTTACAGTAGTGTAACCATGTGGTAAGATACGTAAATGGAAATTGTGAATCTATCAGACGTTCAAAAAGTTCAAATGTTTGTAAATTTATCAAACCAAACTGCGTGGTCATCAGTCCGTAGCTTATAAACTACTTAAGCTAAGGTAAACTAACCTAAGGACAACACACACACCCATGGTCCAGAGAGGACTCGAACCTCCGACGGCGAGTAACCGCGCACTCCGCAGCGAGGCGCCTTAGACCGCTCGGCTACTTCACCGCAGCAGTCTATCAGATGCCAGTTAAGAAAAATGTATCTTTCTTCATGGATTAGTAAATACCGCTATCTTTAATGAGTCACTTTCCTTCAGCAAGTAGCATACAATCTCTGCAATATTTCCAACGCTTATAGTTTATAGAAGATATTTCATTTTTCAGTTGGTTCTTGGTGCTTGCACGGTTAAGTGCTACAGTATTGATTACCTAGATGATATCCTAGTGTTTTTATGCATTTGCCTTCATAACACCTTCACCGTCATATCAATTCTATGAGAACTGGTGACGAATTGTGATATCCTAACGACAATTCAGTTCAATTAATGACATATGTCACAGGGATTCGAGAAGAGCTGAAACTTCCAGTAGGTGGATAATGTTGATTGGTTCTCATTAATTCAGGAGATTAGAATGGCAACTAGTTAAGATCGAGATAATCAATAGTGCTGTAGTGTCAGCCATCATTTTCCTATATTTTGTCTATACAATTGAGGAGATAAAAGAAGTATCCGTCTGAGGGCGTTGTTGCAGCGTATACACAACATAGCGCAACTCCGATACTGGTACGGAAGTACCAACACGTAGCCAAGGAATCTTTGGCATTCGTGTCTTTTCCACGTGCGCGCGGTATATGCGGAAGCGTAAACTATTGCGACGTTATAACGAAATGCGTCCAAACAGATTCATCGTGCTGTTATTCTGTTCTTGGCTGCCAGGGGCAAATACTGACAGACATCCATCGGTGAATGATCAGCCTACGTGGGATAGCATGTCTGTCGAAAACCACCGTTGTGGAATTGTACATCAGTTGCCGTGCTGGTTGTTGTTCGTTACAAGACGCACTGGCGTAGATAATTTTTTCTTCATGGGGAGGAGAAGGATCAGATCTTTTCTGCTGGGGGCAGGTTCAGTTGTCTCTAGTACAAGAAGTTTATTAGAGTAGGCATCTAAAATATTAAAATAGCTACGGTTGAACCATGAAGTTGTTTTATCTTTTACATGGAACACAGGTTGCATTGTGAGCGACCATAGAAATCTTGATGGGAGACGATGGCGGTGCTTGTGTGTGTGTGTGTGTGTGTGTGTGGAGGGGGGGGCAGGGGGGTATTTGGATAAGGTACGCCCCTGACAAGACGCCACTTCATCTGGGGAGGCAGCCCCATCATAACAAAAAGACTCAATTAGGAGAGACTTCAGCACCAGCCCTGTAGTTTTAATTTCTCTCTATTATATTATCGTATCTTCTGTTCCCTACAAGGTCTACGATTCCGTCGGAATATGATTTGCAGTAGGGCAAGGTGTCTTACCAAACGAGTAACTTCAAAATGGCGTGTTTGTGGAATGATTGTCTCAATTCACACGCCGATTTTGCCGGCTTGGCATTCCGATCCTGAAGCAGAAAGTTTTTGATCAACCCTTATACAAGGTTGAAGAGTTGTATCAAAACTACCTCTTCATCCTGCTGCAGAAACTTTAATAATCTCTGTGTAGATAGCAAATAGCACATTTTAAAGGGCATCCATTTCAACTACAATATAACAGGCAAGTTATAAAACTGTTTAAATAAAACTTTTAACAATAATAACTTATTAGAAAACCATTAATGTGAAATGTAACAGAAGAAACAGATACATCTCAAACGATAATTATGTTTTTGGTAAGCAGTAAAAACAATAAAATATCCTATGGTTTAATATGTTCCGGCGTTCCCCGTTGGACGTTCGAGGCTTCCCTCTGTCTTGTGAGTGTGAGTTGCTCTTAGCATAAGTTAGTTTTAAAGTAGTTTGTAAGTCTAGGGACAGATGACCTCAACAGTTTGCTCTCTTATCTTTACAAACATTTGAATTTCTTTAAATATTTTCGTTGCGTTTTCTTAGTGTCATGATCGAAAGGCGTCAGTTCCATATATTATTCGTCGCTGTGAATTTAAATTTTCATTTTCTACTATTAATTCTGAAAGACTGTCATTCACCGTCTCATTTAAGAATACTGACATTTTGCTAAAGCTATAATTCCACGTTGACTTCTCTAAATACATAAAATCTTCCAGGAAAATGGAGGGAAGACAGATTCAAAAGTCCGTAGACGACAAGGTTAACTGCAAATCACAAGTTCGGGTACGTCAGGGATAGGAACGGAAATGGGAATCTTACTTTATAAAGGAAATAACGTGTTATTTGCGTTTATTTATAGAAAGCATGGAAAACATAAATAAGAATGGTCTGATGGTCTTTTGAAGGTACATCAATTACCTTAACTATTGCTTCACCTGTCTCTCGTCGAAAGAAAAGTGAAAAAAAGAAAGGTTACGCTTTAACGAACTATCGACAACATAGTCGTTAGAGGCAGACCACATTCTTGGATTGTGGAAGGAGGAAATTGGCCGTGGCCTATGAACGTAACCATTTTGGCATTTGCCTGGATAGATTGGGGAAAATCGCGGAAAACCCGAATCTGGATGGCCGAAACTGGATTTGAACTACTGTCTTCCCGAATGGAAGTTACGTTTGACAACCTCTGCGTCACGTCGCTCAGTGATAAATAAGATTTTGTATCGTACTTTTAGAACTCACCGGGGAGAGGAAAGACTGTTGTCGTTCGACATGGTGTTGCAGAACATCGAACACAAGAGAAAATAAAATCGAGGCTTTGGTATGGGAAGCTTATTGGAAAACTGATTGAACTACAAGTATGAAGCTCTGAGAATACTATGCTCAGTGGGTGAAAACAGATCTAACGAGATCTCGCGTTTGCTGATGACTGGTTTAAAAGAAACACGTCGTTCTTTTGATGTTTTTTTACTTGCTACACCAACCACATCCGGCCTGTGGCCTCACGCAGCCCAGCCTTCCACACCTTCCTGTTAACTGCATCTTCATCTCCCACACACAGTATATGCTTGTCTCCTATAGTCCCATCCTTCCTTCGCTTCCCAATCCGTTACTGTATTTTTTATCGTATTTTCCCTTCTCCTCGCATGGATATTTTAGTTTTCACACCGATAGGTTCCGAAAACGATACAGCCAAGATCGCTAATATATAATTTTATTTCAACGTCCGGTTTCGATGGTCTCTGCCATCATCTTCTGATCTATTTTTTTTCTTTTATTTATTCACAAAGCCGTCATCTTATGATGTCAACAGCTGTTGTATAAAATAATTAAAAGTGCATAGATGCACTATGTGATGGTAGTTAAAAGTTTACATATCAGTATAAGTGACAGTGGGATACTGTCACTTATACTGATATGTAAACATTAACTACAATGACATAGTGCATCTTTGCACTTTTAATTATTTTATACAACAACTGTTGACATCAAAAGATGACGGTTTTGTAAATAAATAAAAAAAATTAGGCCAGAAGAGATGGCAGAGACACATCGAAACCGGTCGTCGAAATAAAATTATGTATTAACGATCTTGGCTTTATCCTTTTGGGAAGCTATCATAATACTGGATCGCCTCCTTACAATATAAACAGATAACGTTTTCACACTCTCTACGATTTCACGTAGAGTCCATAATTGTATGAGTTCTCAGTTTTTTTTCATTCTCCACTGTTCATTTTTTTTCTCAGTACCTTACTTTGTCAGGCTCCACGTCTCACTTGCATAGCACAGCATTGGTTTGATGATGATGATGATGATCGTAAGGCATTTTTGACCGTTAAACCCCAGCTGGGATCGTGTTCGGCCTGCCTGGTGCAAGTCTTTCCAGGTGACGTCACTTAGACGACTTGCGCGTCGATGGTCATGGAATGATGATGGACATAACAGCCAGTTCCCGAGCGGAGGAAATCTCCAACCCGACCTGGAATTGGACCCGGCTACCCTGCGTGGCCACCGCCTACGGAGGGTGACATTGGTTTTATGACGGTCCGATATACCGTATTTTTGCCTGCCTGGATACCAGCGGAATTTCGTTCGTATAGCATTTAAAACTGGAACGATCCGTGTTAGGCGATGAATAACTGATTACTGTATTGGTCGAAAGTTTGAAAACATACTTGACGTGTATTGCGACAAATGGGTGTGTCAGTGTGCCTACTGACAAATTGATACGCCAGGAATGGTATCCAGTTTAGTTGGTGTTGGTGGTTGAATAAATCATTTAATCAAATTGCGTGGTTATGGTATATCGCCCCAAATTTGCGACTGAATAGGGGATTTCCTGTCAGAGAGGACACAGTTCCTAGTAATCGATGGTAAGGTATCGTCTAAAACAGAGGTGATATCGGGCGTTCCACAGGGCAGTGTTATTGGCCCTCTGCTGTTCCTTATTTACATAAACGATTTAGGGCAAAATCTAAGTAGCTCTCTTAGGTTGTTTGCAGATGACGCTGTCATTTACCGTCTAGTAAAATCATCTGAAGATCAAAACCAACTGCAGAACGAACTGAATAAGATATCAGTATGGTGTAAAAATTGGCAATTGACTCTAAATAATGCGAAGTGTGAAGTCGTCCACATGAGTACGAAAAGAAATCCGTTAAACTTTGTTTACAAGATAAATCAATCAAACGTGAAGGCCGTAAACTCCACAAAATACCTAGGAATTACTATTACTTCAGACTTACACTGGAAATAACACGTAGATAATGTCGTGGGAAAGGCGAACCAGAGAACTGCGTTTTATTGGCAGAAACCTTAAAAGATGCAACAGGACTACAAAAGAGACTGCATACACTGCGCTTGTCCGTCCATTTTTGGAGTATTGCTGCCCAGTGTGGGATCCTTATCAGGTGGGTTTGACGGAGGACATCGAAGAGTCCAAAGAAGGGTAGCTCGTTTTGTATTGTCACGATACAGGATACAGGGGAGACAGCGTTACGGAAATAGTGTTTTATTTTTTTTATTTTTTTATGTTCAAATGTTTGTATAGTTTATGGGACTTAACTACGGGGTCATCAGTCCCTAAACTTACAAACTACTTATGAACTACTGACGAACTAGGACGGCACAAATACCCATGCCCGAGGGGGGATTCGAACCTCCGACCGTAGTGGCCGTGCAGACCGTGACTGGAGCGCCTCAGTCTCCTCGGCCACCGCGGCCGGCGTTACGGAAATGATACAGGATCTGGGATGGGAATCATTACAACAACGGCGCTTATCGCTGCGGCGTGGGCTACTTACGAAACTCCAATCGCCAACATTGTCCTCCGAATGCGAAAATATATTGTTGACTCCCACTTACATAGGTAGAAATGATCATCAGAATAAAATACGAGAAATCAGAGCTCGAAAGGAGAGATTCAGGTGTTCCTTCTTCCCGCGCGCTATTCGAGAATGAAATGGGAGATAAATAGTATAATGATGGTTCGATGAACACTCTGCCAGGCACTTTAATGTGATTTGCAGAGTATCCCGTGTAGATGTAGATGTACGTACCGCGAGCTCTGGCTGGCTAATATTTTGGACGAGGACAACGGCATATAATGTAGCAGTAGGCCGCGGTGTGGGAAGTAGCCCTCAGTGTACGTTAGGCGAGAGACGGCTGCGGCATAAGGTAGTGGAGGGCGGCTGGTTGCGCACGCAGCGCGTGGCTGGCGACGTTTGGGAGGTCCGCTCACGTGGGGAGTAGCGGCGTGAGGACGCGGCCTTAGCTGTGGGCCGGCAGGAATGCTGTGGGCGCCTAGCCTCGCCACACAGGGGCACGCCGGACTGCCGCACTTCTACTGGCGAGAGTAGCGTCTACTGTCTGAGCGCACACTTCTCTGTAATGAGGAAGCTCTGCCAAAGTAGGCGCAATGAGCGTGATCGAAAAACTCCAGTGGCAGCAGTTGCAAGAGCGGCGTACTGGAATCCTGTCAAACTTCCGAGAGCGTAAATACTGAAACATCTCGATTGTTACAGGGCATAGAAATAAATGTAATGGTGAAGTTTATACCGTGTCGTACCAGGTTGTCCCGCTTCGGGCGAGATGACGCCTTAACCAATTACGCTACCCAGACACGTTTTCCGTCCTGGCCGAATCCTCAACTTGCTCGCACACTTAGGTAGTAGTGCCTCCTCCCCATTACTTCCTCGTGCTCCCAGCTTTGACTATTCCCACAATGAATCGGGCGTTGTTTGTGCATCCGCCCAAAAATTGTTCAATGTTCAAATGTTTGTTAAGCTTAAGGGACTTAACTACGGGGTCATCAGTCCCTAAACTTACAAACTACTTATCAACTACATACAACTAAGGACGGCACAAATATCCATGCCCGAGGGGGGATTCGAACCCCCGACCGTAGTGGCCGTGCAGACCGTGACTGAAGCGCCTCAGTCCCCTCGGCCACCGCGGCCGGCCCAAAAATTGTCATTTGGTTGTTGGAAGCATACGCTCGATTATAAAATCAAATGTTTGTAGAATGGAAACTTTCACTCTGCAGCGGAGTGTGCGCTGATATGAAACTTCCTGGCAGATTAAAATTGTGTGTCGGAACCGGGACTCGAACCTGGGACCTTTGCCCAGTAGGAGGCGAGGTACTGGCGGAAGTAAAGTTGTGGGGCGGCATCGTGAGTCGTGTCGGGATAGCACAGCCGGTAGTGCGCTTGCCCGCGAAAGACAAAGGTCCCAGGTTCGAGTCCCGGTTCCGGCACACAATTTTAATCTGCCAGGAAGTTTCAAATGTTTGTGTTTCTAAGGGGCCAAACTACTTTGTTCATCGTCCCTAGACTTACAAACTACTTATAATGACTCGAACCTCCAACGCGATTGGCCGCGTGATCCGTAACGTGAGTCCTAGACCGCGTGGCATTCCATTATAGATATGATGACTCGACAGGGGCACTACAAGCGTAGTGTGCGAATAAGTTGAGAATTTGGGCAGGATGGGAAGTGTGTCTGAGCAGCCTAATTGGTACGGTGACCGCTGGTTCGATTCTGGAAACCCGGTTTCAGTCCTGGTACATGACAGATTTTCAAATTCGCCATTGCATTTATTTCAGTGCCTTGTAACAGTCTAGATGTCTGAATAATTCTAATTCGTAAATTTACGGGTGGTGTTGTCACCCAATGTTGTCTGTTCTTTCGGAAATTTCCGAAAGAACAGACCCCGTATCTGCAAAACAATATATTATTATTTCCTCCTATTTATATCTCGCGAAAAGACGATCAGGATAAAAATTGAGAGATTGGAGCCCACGCGGAGGCTTAGCTGAAGTCGTTTTCCCAGTTAAACATACTCGACTGGAGCAGGGAAAGGAGGCAGTGAAAGTCGTACATAAACAACCCTTGGAAACATACCGTGAGGTGGCTTGCGGAGTCATGTATATAGATGTTACGAGATGTGGGCCCTGCAATGTAGGAGGAGGCCGAGAGTATTGTTCTGTCAGCAGAGAAGCAGTAACAGCAGACTGCATCGTTCAGGCGAGCTCATTGACTTTGAATGTGGACTAGTCACTGATGTCACCTGAGTAAACCCATCAAGGACATTTCAGGCCGTCTGAATTTGTCCAAGATAACTGTTTCTGACATGACTGTGATGTGGAAAGCGAAGGCCAGACACAACTCTTTTACTGAAACTTCCTGGCAGATTAAAATTGTGTGCCGGAACCGGGACTCGAACCTGGCACCTTTGCCTTTCGCGGGCAAGCGCTCTACTGACTGAGCTATCCCGACACGAATCTATAGTTTTTTCTCGCGTTGTTTCTCAAATTCCATGTTCCATTCGTGAGTGGTTTGAAGGAAAAAGTTTTGTCAAAAAATCTCCGTATGAACTGTGGTTTCTCTAAGTTTCTCATCGTGACGGTTTCGCCATTCCCAGTTCAAAAACGAATGTGTTTAAATTATAGAAATGACTTCAATAAATTACATAATTTCTTTCAGATAACATTTGTTGTTCTCCAATACGTCTTTGTGATGAATGAGTACCTTCTCCTTCTCGTATATACTGTGTTGGCGAGAAGACACTACAACCTAAAACAAAGCTCTGCCGTTTGCATATACACTTCGCAAGAATGCATGCAACATTCATGCGAAGGACGCCACTGAGGCTTTTATCGCTCGTCTATATTCATCGGCCGGCCATTTTCAAGTTCAGAGTCAGGGACGAAATTGCTTCTCTTAATAAACACAAGATAGCTTGCGGGAATTTGTAGAGAGACTGTACCACATTATCACCCATACAACTCTGAAGAAATTACTGATAGTCCCTCTTCTTAAATTAAGTCTCCAAATTAGTATATTTTACTTTAGCTCACAAATATAAAATTCTCAATTCTGCTGCTTCACATATTGTATTACGTGAAGAGCAACCTATATTCTAGAAAAAGAAAAGATTAATGTTTAAAGTCTCGTAGACAACGATGTTCTTAAAGGACGAAGCACAAGCTTGGATACCATATGGGCGGAGAAGAAAATCTACACCGCCTTCTCGGTGTTTATCATCATTGATTTAGGGAACCATGGGAAATCTATATGTGAACAGCAGCGTTTTTACGTTAAATCGCTTCAGTGGCGTGAAGCTTCCTACGAAAAGGATACAGCCGATTTCCTGTTCGCTCGTTCCAGAAACAGAGACTGTGCTTCGTCGATATTGATGTATTCGTCGATATCGATGTCTTTGTCAACAAGACTGACTTTAAACGCTGCTTTTTTCCGGTTTTAGATAGTCCGGCGTGGATTTTGTATCTCTGAGCTCCCTAAGACGTTTCCCTGGTCGCTCTATGGACAAGAGGCTATTATTAATACATTTTTAGTTTTTTATTGTTAACGTATTGGGAATGAAATTTCTCATGCTGAATTCTGTTTATGGTCAGCTAAAACGCTTCATTGTTGTCATATTGAATGTTACTTCACATAATAAATGGAGAAAATTTCAGAAATACATTTGTGGTATGAAATTCCCCACGTCTGGGAATGTATTCTCAAAGAGAATACATTATTCAGGTGACAAAAATTATCTTAGAATTTGCAAATAGATTAGCTTCGCTCCGGAGACGTGCCTCAATAATCGCATAGACATGTCAGTCCTGTAATTAGTGATTTTAACTTACCAAGAAAATCCAAGGATCTCAAAAGGAGTATAGTTGTGGAAAATCCGAACAGAGTGACTCGGGTTGACAGTGAATTCGAATTATGAAGACAAGACATCAAACTCCAGTTCGCTCGAGTTAATTTAGTTTAGTATGGTTTCTATAAATAACTTGTCTGAATCTCCACCTGAACATCTATCACTCCGACGACATCGAGGGTAATTTTTCCTTATTTCAGTTAATGTAGAACACCCTCATAGCTATATATTATATGAGGTTCTGTGTTATATTTGAAAACTGCGTAATATTATACGAAATTTTTATATTTATAAATACAGTTTTCTTTCAAACATTCATTTTATATCGAATCTATATACGTAATTTTAATTTGTAAGAAACATAAGACACCATATCAATAACAGCAGACTGTCGATTTTTTTGTTCGGTACAAAGAGATGTACTGCTGAGAATTGTGCTATTGGTCTCCTAACCATTTTCAAAATTAAATGCGAATTCTTTAATAAGTCATTAGTTGAACTTGGAATATAAGGGAAAATTTCACTCCAACACTGCGGAGTTCTAAGTCTCCTATCACATTCACCATCGCAGCCTTTTCTTTTAACACACACACACACACACACACACTATCCATAGCAGAAACTAGCACTAGGAACCCTATCTTAATTTATGCATATGATTTTTTTTTTTTATTTTTTTTATTTTTTTTTTTTTTTTTTTACAAATAGGAATAGTTAGGAACAACTAAAGAGCAGTTTACTGATCAATAATTGCTCTTCGAAAGGTGTTATGAACGTTGCCACTCACTTCCCCGTTCCTTAAATGATAAATAGATTTGTACAACTTCTGCGTCATCATTGTGTGGCGTTTTAGTTATATAGTAAGAAGCTGCAAGAGAATTCTTTCGAATTCCTTTATGTTTTGATTCATATGCAGAGTCTGCGACCACATGTAAATCGCTGTTCCTAGGCGATGGGCGGACAGTTCCACACTGGTTCATTAGGGTACAATGCCCGTTCTGGCATTACGGCTCAGCTGTCAGTCTCTCTGTCTCCCCCCCCCCCCCCTCTCTCTCTCTCTCTCTCTCTCTCTCTCTCTCTCTCTCACACACACACACACACACACACACACACACACACACACTTTCTGTCTCTCTTTGTCTGTCTCACTTTCTGTCTCTGATTACCGTGACAATAGTGTTACAACAAGCCACAGTCTCACTCCTTCTGAATATCTGATTCTCTCTATACTGTCAGCACTCACATGTTACAACCGAGCAATGTGGCACAGTGGTTAAGGTACTCGAGTCCTATTCGTGAAAAGAAACATTCAAATCGTCGTGCTGTCCACAGATCTTTTGCGCTCTCGGTTAATCATTTCAGGACTAATCCGTTATCCGTTACTATCAGGGTTCCAGCTTATGAACCGCCTCTTATAACTTCGTCATGATTTTTCTAACATTAATTTGTTGGGTGTTCTCGTCATTTCAGGCAAAAACCTTTTTGTAAGAATGACAAACAGAAAATTTTCCAAATTGGAATTAAAGCAATATGATATTATTTATCGCTTGAATAGAAAGTTCACAAATTTCTTAAACAGTTCTTGAGGTGTAACGCTGCAAGTCCATTTGACTCTCTGTGGCTTCTGTGGCTGCTGCTGCACATTATATCATAATGGTTAAAGTTGTCCATTCCATCAGTAATGCTCACGTAGAATTCACGAGAAAATGCCCCATATTACAAAGATTTTACCAGGGCTATGAATCAGTCTAAATTTCGATTTTTACGAGAGTTTATTTTCAATTCAGTGTGAATATGATAGCTATTAACACTCTGCTAAAGCTGAAAACTGGTCTCGGTTTTCTCCAAGACACAGTATCGACCTTTTTAATGTATTAAACCTACTTTTTCAGTAAGTACTGATATTTCCGTACTGGAGTCTTGTCCTTGAAGAAATATAGTACGTACACATTTACCTTCAGTAGCTCTTGTTGCTATTATTAGAGTCCTTACATTTTGCACACCCCTCTATCGCGTTTCGGTCATTCACTTCATTATAAATTACAAACGACATCAATATTGCCATCTTTTGTTCTGGATTGATTGTGATTTCACTCTAACACAGATGAAACTGAATCAGCGTTCCAGTATAACCTGTTTGTTTATGAAGTCGATTTTTGATGCGAATCCTATAGCCTTGTGAGATTGATGGAAGTACATCTTTTCATAACACTTGTATTGCAATACAATTTCAGATAGTTAAAAAATACGGTAAACCCAGTAGTGTTAAGCGTATAATGAACTGCTATGTGGTACGATTATTGATTTTTATTTCTACTGTGTCTCACCTTTCAAAATGATAAAACCTACTTCATATATTTTGACTCTCTCCTATCGTATTTATGTGCAATACCTCTGTTGTTTCTTTCTATTCTTTTTGTTACCGCTTCAGCTTTACTTTCTTCCCATGTTCATAATAGGTAAACCTCGCTTTCTTTGTTTTCATCTCAAATAGTTGTTATTCTTTCTAATAATGGAATATGAAAACTATACAATTTTTATAAGATGCAGAGTCGTATGTTGTATATTCATCCAATTTGTTCTTAAATGTCGCTTCTTGTAAGCAACTAAATTTGTTGTT
This sequence comes from Locusta migratoria, assembly GCA_026315105.1. Lineage (NCBI taxonomy): Eukaryota > Metazoa > Arthropoda > Insecta > Orthoptera > Acrididae > Locusta > Locusta migratoria. The sequence continues at coordinate 590,476,044 of CM048755.1, read as the reverse complement.
GCTGCTCTGTTCATCTCAAAACGCATAAGTTTATTAAGTGCAATATGATTAACGATTCATCTAACACAGTGCGTAAGAAACTCAGAATAGTGCGATGTTCATTATCGATTACTACAATCACCAACGTTCCCCCACAATTGAGTCCGTCAGACATTAGCATGTGATACAGTACAAAATACCGTTTACTATTTACTTTATACAGACCATTATAGAGATCTTGAACATGTAAATATACTTTCATGTCTTTAATAATATTGAAATTCATTTTGCAGTTTACCAAGACTTTACTAGTCTATAAGATCACAGAAGAAGGTGAAAGATAATTTTAGCAAGGCTCTTCGGATCATACAACAGAGGAGCGTAGTCTGTAATTTCAGTGCATCATCAAACACAATTTACGACTCCTTTGTAGCGGTTCGCTGATTCATGGCGTATTTCTTTGTTACTGCTATGCCATTAATTTTATGGCGTTTGTAATTATGCAGATTGAGCGGTATTACAAGTATTGCAGTTGCAGGATCGCCTTGCATGCCATCCACTCGCTTGTGATAAATGCAAATAAATACACTCTTCCCCACATCAATACTTAACGGTAATTATATACAAGTACAGCGTGATGTAACTTGAAATAGAGTCCACGGAAAAGCTAAGTTGTTAAATCCGCAAGTTCTGATTTCACGACCAACGTCAAAGGGAATAATAGTGTAGGCATATCTTTTAAATCATTATTATGCTAAAATCATTTGTTAATGCTCCCTGATACGATTCTTATCATGAGAAACGTTTTATAAAGTGATGCAACGCGGAGACTACGTCTCAGTGCGAAAAATATACTCATTATATCATCACGTGAGCCTATTATTGAAATATATCGATTGTTTGCAGTCATATCTTGGGAAACCGCTCTAAATATTAAATATCTCAGGGTATTAGTCGAGAATATCAATTTGTTTATAACAGCTATTTGTTTTTATAAACAGAATTAATGAACATCTACAGATAAGAGTTAACAGTTTCCTGACTCCAATGTTACGGAGCGGGAATTGTCTAAGGAATTATATCATGGATTATCCGGCCGCTCCTGTCGGTGGTTAGAGTCCTCACTAGGGCATGTGTATGTTAACCTTAGAGTAAGTCAGAGTAGTTTGTAAGTCTAGGGATCGATGACCTTGGCAGTTTGGTCCCTTAGGTTTACAAACATTTGAACATTTCCACTCCAATGTTTCGCAATCTTGCTTTTTTACAAAATAATATGTGATTCGAAACTTGGAGTCATGCGATGCCGTTCCTCTCAGATAGCGTCAAATCAGACGTTAAGGCATTGTGGTCGTATTCTGAAGGAGTAGGATCCAGACACGATTTTAAGCAACGCAAATTTAGAGTTCACGTTTTACCTGAAAATAGATTAAAAGAAATTCAGTGATAATCATTTTATAATATTGACCCATACTTGCCAAAGTTGTGCTTTGTTTTGTTTCTAACAACACCGTCGACGTTGGGAAGTTAAAACTTATCTTAGTTCTTTAACGACTACCCACAGGATAGTTGGGTTTAACGTGTACTTCCAGCGGTCGGAATTTTCCGATCTATGTACAGTGCCGTGACAGTATTAGCAACTTCATTGAAATTTGTTATTTACTGTAGGTGGTTTGTAACGGAATTGTGAGCAATTAGATATTTTATTACAAAAATTTATCTCGCAATATCAGTATTTGAAACCTCTTCATATGTAACAGGCCCTCCTTCTACCACTTTGTGCTAAGGAGATATAAATTTTTTCTTGTAAAGAGGTAAGTGAAGCTACTTAATCTAACGCGCTCTTATAAATTTTCTAGTTACGGGTGACTGGATTCGCTGCCAAAAATGCAATGTTTGGTACCACGAAGTATGCGTTGGTGCCTGACGGAAAAATGTGCTTTTTATGTGGAAGATGCTCGTAATCAAAATTGTATCAGGAAGTGATCAGAATTGTACCTAGTTTGGTACATTTTCGATCGATTTTTCTCAATTCTGTGACCTTTTCTTGTGTTTATACCAACATTTGTAATTGTTTAATATTCGTTAAACATTCAAGAACAAGTGCCATAGTTAAAATTCTTTCTTTTCTCAATATACTTCCAGTTACAGTAACAATTGTCGCCGCGGTGGAGTAGCCGAGGCGCCGCGCTGCGGAGCGCGCAGTTGCCCGCCGTCGGAGGTTCGAGTCCTAGCTGGGGCATGGGGGTGTGTGTTGTCCTTAGGTTAGTTTACCTTAGTGTAACTAGTTTGTAAGCTACGGACTGATGACCACGCAGTTTGGTCCGATAGATTTACAAACATTTGAACATTTTAACATTTGTCCGAAATGATCGAAATTGTTGCAATGTGGCCGTCGGCAACTTCCGAAGGTATGGGGGACAACAGATGTCAACATTTCAGGGATGTAACGCTGGCTGATTAGTGCACCAGAAATGCGTGCCACAGTGCGTGCGTGAGTGGAATCCAATACCACACCATACCATAACACCGTGTCCGGGACCAGTATAGCGTTGTATAAGACAACAGTACAGCAGTCTCTCACAGCGGTGTTTCCAGACTAATCCGGCCAGGGCGGTGGTCGAAGCAGAATAGCAATTCGTCGGTAAAAACAATGTAGTTCCAATGCGCAAGGCCCTAACACGCGTTGCCGATACACTAATCAGCCAGCTTTGCATACCTGAAGTGTTGGAGCCTAACGTCTGTCCATAACTTCGGAGCTTAAAGACTACAGGAGAAGACGTTCGCGCCTCCCTGTCTATAAAGGCAACTGACAGTTTGAATATGGATTTTGACACGAATATAGGCGCCCAGGTTATGTTGCAAGGCCTTACGACATTTTGTGTATGTGTTGTAAATTTCGCAATATGTAACAAAGAACCTTCGTAACACGGAAGCGGGTGGTTGACTGTTGCTATTCTTCCTTGCAGTGGTAGTACTGTTAAAGCACTTGGTGCAAATAGCAGAGACGTTATAGCTTATCGTACTCTTAATATTTTTGAAGTTGGTAATAAGGATTATGGTAAATCATAATTGGCGAGTAACACGCCATTTTTTATTAGGACTATGAATCGACGCAGGATTAATGAGATGGAGTTTGTTGCCATCTTGTATAAAGTACTGGTGTCTGTTAAAAAATTAAGATGTTTTGTTGAAATGTCTCAGCGTGTAAGCTGAACACTTCATGCAAATAGAACTGTAAACACTCACAAAAAGTCAACTGTTAGAAATCTTTATAAATCGGGATAAAACTACCAGGTTCTTCTAGCCATACTGCACTCATAAATGTTCTTCGGAAAACAAAACTTTTATTTAAACACCAATAATACATAAATCAAAATCATCTTGTTTGTTTGGTCCAAATTGACTTCCTTTCAATAAATGTTCTTCGGAAAACAAAACTTTTATTTAAACACCAATAATACATAAATCAAAATCATCTTCTTTGTTCGGTCCAAATTGACTTCCTTTCAAGCAGATATTACCTCCATACAAAGTCCAGATTATTTTTCATATTGAGTATTGACATCAGATAATCGGTCACAGCTTTGGCGCATCACCCATTTGACTAACGTAAAATATTCATTGCTAGTTTAGCTCACCTATACTGACGTAATACATCTTCCACAATACAGACACAGACAGACAGGGTTCGCTGTACCAGTGTATATATATTACAGTTTACGTCATAATTACGTCACGTCATGTGACACACAAATCTCATGGTTCTAGCATATTACACGTCATATAATACCTGTGCATAATTATTTGTGTTAAATGGAGTCATTCCAAATATTTTGTGAATATAATTACTCTTAATAAAAAGAAAAATTGTTACTTTCATTATAAGTTGACGACTGGCAAACATATGATCGTCAGCTGCCATTTCTTCTTAAGAATCTTCGAAATACATCAACTGAAATAGTAATCAAAATACAACATGGGTTGTGCTGCAACGATTGTCCGCAATAAACAGTTTTCGCAATAATCTTAGATTACGAGAAGTTAAAAGAAACGTTTAAATGCGATCCCTAAGTTAGGTACGTCAACAAATTTGAAATATCTCATAAATATTTCTGTTTAAATTTAAAGTAGAATAGCAGTCCCGTTGTTACGACAACAATTCCAGACACAGCATACAAAAAACAAAAAAGGAAACGCCATGAAATTCGACCTACCGTCGCTTCATCGTCATCCCAATGATTGTCGGCTGCGGTGTGGAGCGGAATGGGCTCAGCACATGGCACTCCAGGCAATTGTCGGCGTCCAGATATCGGAGTTGATCAATTGGCATCATGAAATCTGTGTGTACTCCGGTACAATCCTCCTGCCAAATAAAAGTCCTGGGAATCCAACCAGGGTCCCTTGCAACAGTGTCATATGTAAGAAAATAAATAAATAATCTTATAACCTGCTGACAAAGGTGGTTAATTCGCACAGGCGTCTAGTGCCTAACAAACGGTACTACTTAATGTCACCTCGTCGCATTGTGACACGATGTTTTAGCCGGATCTGGTAACCAGATTTTTTTCTTCTCTAAAGTCAACCAGATGTAACATTTATAGTTTTAATTTGAAATAAACATATTATTTTACTTTATTTTAAATTCATCAAAGTCGGGATTCAAGAAACGGACGTGGGAACAGTGTAGTTTGAAACCTACAAGGGGTAGCATATCAGACGATTGGCTTTAATTGTTAACAATACAAATTGTAATGATCAAAAACGAAGTAACAAAATTAAACATTGAAATTTCGAACACACGGACTAATACACTAATGAAATACATAACAATTTGCAATTTTAACCTTAATTGTTATCCATAGTCCACATCGGTGTTGCCCAGCCTGTGGTTCGCGAAACTACAATATGGTCCACGAAGGACATAAAATTCAAACATTTATTAATTTCAAATGCTATTTAACGGGGGATTTTCACTCGCAGATGCGTGTAGCCATTGTAAGCATACAACATAGACCTTTGAAAATTTGTGGCGGGGACGGGATTCGAACCTGGGACCTCCTACTTACTCCCAATTGAACTAAGCCTGTGCACTACCCCTGGCACTCGGTTAACACACGCAAACCTCCCGACGCAAGCTTCCGTATGTCCTGCTACCTCGACTATTGCACTCCATCGCTGGCAGCAGACCCTGTCTTCCCGTCAGGAGTCCGACCCTCGTGTGCATTAGCAGTGATATAAGCATCAAGCCGTGACTAGGTGGATTACAATTAACAATTGCGGCGTCTGTTCTTTCGGACATGTCCGAAGGAACAGATGCTGCAATCCTTAATTTAGTAAATCCTTGTGACGTGGTCAGTCAGTCGTACTGTGTGACTGCGATAACCTCACAATTTCACTGGTGATGGCAGAAGTAGATAACGTCGGAAACATTTGGAATATATTCATTTTCATACTGATGCTGTGAACACTTATTGAATTCCAAAACGACAGAAACTGTAAGAACGCATTTGAATTCGTTCTCTTGGGAGGAGTTGTTGTAAAAATGCAAAATGATGCAATAACATTTCGGAAATCGCTTTCCGTTATCTTACGATTTTCTCCACAATTTATGTAGATGAACAAGCATTTCTGCTTAAAAACAAATTCAAGATTCGATTAAAGTAAATAATGATACGCGTGTAGCTTTGGTCAACAATATGAGTCGTAGGATTATCGAACTTGTAAATGAGATGAAAGCTGAAAACTGAATTTAATATTCTGTTAGAAGTTCCTATTATGCTAGTACTGTCAATACAAATTAATTTTGAGTCTACGAATATGTTAAACGTTCGGATTAAAGTCTATTGCACAGTTTATTATTATTTATTTTTTACCCTTGTGGTCCCTGTTCACAACCAACAAATCGTAGTGGTCCCCTGTCTAAAATTGGTTGGGAGCCACTGATCTGCATGAAGGAACGTTCACGTCGACAATGTTTTTTTAACTCGAAAATTGGTATATGGCCATAAAACTGTCAACACTTAAAGACGAAAAATGCATTAGGAAAACTACCATGTGGCATACCATTCACACCTTGGTTATGACAGACTAAATATTACATGATGTTGCACAAAACTGATGCAAAGAATGAATCGCATTCTGCTGAGGATCCCCCCGATATTCGCAGGTAATCATCAGTGGAAAAGAGAAAAACACTTGAACCAAGTGTTTCTGGAAGGGCTATTTAATCCCATAAATGTCTATGGCAAGTCGAACAAGGAAACTGTCAACATCTGCTGTTATAGGGTAAAAAAAATGTTCAAATGTTTGTAAACTTATTAGACCAAACTGGTAAGGTCATCTGTCCCTAGACTTACAAACTGCTTAAACGAACTCATACTAAGGACAACACACACACTGATACATCCACGCCAGAGGAAGGACTAGGACCTCCGGGGTGTGCGAACGGCCGCCCAATCCGTAGCATGACGCCTTAGACCAAGCGACCATTCCGCACGGCCTGTTGTACGACAGCTTTAGCCTTGGTCAGAGACTATGATAGTTGAGGTTGTATGAATATACTGCAACGTTATTTGATAGTAAAGAAAATGTACACAATGCGTCGTTTGCATTGGGTAACTCATCCCTTCAACGGTGAAGACGTTACTGCCGAATTGGTAGACAGTGAAAGTCGGCGCGCCGTAATAACGTCTCTGTAGTGTGGTGATGGTTTTCCTCGTCGTTTTACGATGGGACAAACTACGAAACGCAAATACGCGCTCCATACTGGTATGCTATCTGGGAGGCGGTGGCACATAAATCCTGGGCAGCTCATGTAATGACCCTCGCACGCGCTGGTCTAACAGTGTTTGCCTGGGCGCGTGGTCTGCCGGCGGCCCTCACAAGGATGTCACACTATCAGCGCGAAAGGTCGCTCGCAATAAAAAATGATGCGTCTGCCCCAAATGCACGCTACACGCAAGGCCAAGGCCCATTTTTTTTCCATTCTTAGTTGCTCCAACACAATTCTTTGTTTTCTGTCCCCCTTCCCACCCAGAAATTTGAAATGTCACCATCACTGTCAAAGTTATATCCCGTTACCAAGTTTAACACAGTTCATATCTCATGATATGATAGGCTATATATCGCTTGCATAATGAGAACGGACAACTGGCTATTGAAGGTCATGTTCGGGTGAAACATGAGTGTCACCGCGACAGCCATTATTTTCGGTTGGAAGCCCTGGCCACTCGGTGTAAAACCACTCCTTCGTTCTAACACGGGATTATATTGCCTTACATTGGTTGTATTGTACGAATCCCACAAAAAGTTGTTTCTGGAATATGAAAAGAAGTCAGAGACGTACAGTTCAACTCAACTGATAAACAGCATAATTACATTACGTTACTTATTTAATATGCTAAGTCTAATTATAAACTAAAACATGAAATTTTACAGTTTATGTGATGATACTTATTCACGAAATAGAAGGCGTTGCCCGATAAAATATTTCAATTCAGTTTGAAACGCAGTTACATTATCTACATGTTATTTAAGACTATCTTTAGGTTGTTGAATTAATGTATACCCATGTATCTGAGACTAATGTACACACATTCAGATATTTGTAGAAATTTTTTTTCAAAATAGACCTTGTGCTACTTTATTGATTTTCATTTTGGTTTTGTGGTAAAAATTTTTTTTGTTAATGTATTCCGACGTGCCGGCCGCAGTGGCCGAGCGGTCAGCGGCGCGCCAGTCACAGTCTGCACGGCCGCTACGGTCGGAGATTCGAATCCTCCCTCGGGCATGGGTGTTTGTGTTGTCCTTAGAGTAAGTTAGTTTAAGTTAGTAAGTAATTAGTGTGTAAATCTAGCGACTGATAACCACGCAGTTTGGTCGCATAAGACCTCACATACATTTTTTTTAATTGATTTTTTTTATTCCGAAGTAGTTGTCGAACTAGTCAAAACAGTAATTTTATGAAGAAGTATCTGTAATTTGTGCTCGAATGAATATCAGACATAATCCGTACGACAGGATTCTGTATTCTGAAAATGTCATCCCTGGGACTTCAACTATCTTAGCAAATGATTTCATCACTTATTAGCTTACGTAAAAATAATATGCGGAACAAAACTAGTTACTTGCATTTTTAAATCGTCTACAGCAGTAATCGTACGTACCGCAAATATAGCTGAACCAAGGCGGTTTATTAATCCTATGCAGTCAATTCAGCAATTCGAATTATGGTCCATCTCTAGTCCCGAATTTTGTACTATTACTTCGTTGTTTCAGAAAATTGTTCACAAATGTTCAAATGTTTGTTAAGGTTATGGGTCTTAACTGCGGGGTCAGCAGTCCCTAAACTTTAAAACTACTTATGGACTAACTTATAATAAAGACAGCATAAACATCCATGCCCTAGGAAGGATTCAAACCCCCGACGGGGAGTGGCCTCGTACATCGGAGAATAGTGCCTCATTGCGCTTGGCCACTCCGCCGCGGCTCAGAAAATCTCTATTGTCATCTAATAAATAAATCTGATAAAGTAAGTTTTGAAATGCTATTTTCTGATTATTGTTGACATTCGAACATTTTCTGTATTTATACATTTCAATGTACGTACATTGGATTCATAGCACTTTTATTCTTCACTTGAAGGATTAGGCAATATGCTTGTTCTTAATTTACATCGGTACCTCCATCTCTTTCTGCGGTCCTACACTTCTTCCTCCCAAAGGCTTGTACTTTTTTTATACCGACCGGATTTCTCTCTCCATCCATCCTTCTAATGAGTTGTCTTCATAGATTCTTAAAAATTTCCATTCAAATTATGAATTCCCATTTCTGCCCGGATGTCATCACTTTTTTATATGGTCCCTCCTTGAGCTGCCTTTAATTTAATCCAACTGAATTGCTGCTCCGAGCATTACACAGAATAACACATAATAAGCAAATAACCCAGAGAAACTGAGCAATGAATAAACTCACATTAGTTAAGATTAGTGCTGAAACGTATGTCTCCTAGTTACGACTCCTGAGGTTTCCTGCAATAGTTTTGGGTGTTAACTGAGACAGTTTCTTTCAGTTTGCCACGAAGACTCTACGCATAGACTCATTACCAGAAAATCACGATTCACACCGACGACTCTTCATTATTTGCACAGAAATAGCAATACATCGTGTGAAATTTTAGTACAATTAAAGAATTTTTAACTCGATATTTATGACAGAAAACAGCCCGTATGGCTTCATACTGGAAACTCATGGTGACCTGCTCTACTGCAATTCTCACTAAATTCAATGCGCGTTTTCTAAGTAGTAGGAGGACTGTGTGATTTTTAAAAAATACAAGACAGTGAAAGAAACATATCTTAGTCCTTTTTTCGGTTTTCCTTTCAGTTGAAATATATCTAGACCGTTAAAGTTGTTGTCGCCGCAAAGGGAAGTTATTTAGTAAAACTACAGAAATCAGTATCTGGTCTCATGCCTACAGAATACAAGGATAGTGTCGTGATATTATTTCTTTGAGTTACTGAACATGAACACTGCTTTAGACAGTAATGAAGGATTTACTAAAATAAATAACGTACCTATTCCTCGACGTGAAGCGTGTTAACAAATATTTGTAACGTGTAAGAATTAGTTTATTATTGATCATTCGAAGGACTTATATTTCCATAGTGATTCGAAGAGAGGCATCACACGTTACTTGAACAACTTTTGCCGGCCGCGGTGGCCGAGGGGACTAAGGCGCTCCATTCACGGTCTGCACGGCCACTACAGTCGGGGGTTCGAATCCCCCCTCGGGCATGGATATTTGTGCCGTCCTAGTTCGTAAGTAGTTCATAAGTAGTTTGTAAGTTTAGAGACTGATGACCCCGTAGTTAAGTCCCATAGACTATACAAACATTTGAAACATTTGAACAACTTTTATGATTTAGTGTTGAAAACAAATAAACTGGTTTCGTTCTACTAATTTTTATTTACTCCGAACTAGTTTTCAGCTTAATAGGCCATCATCAGAAAATACTAGTTCGATGTAAATAAAATTAGTAGAACAAAAACAGTGCATTTGTTTTCAACCCTAAATATAGAATTGTTCTTCCAAGAAGTGACGGAAGAATCCATACAAATATTTTATGATCCATGAAGTGTTGATGACATCGAGGTAATGTCTTTAGTATGTCATGATACGCTAAAGGAGAAGTATTTTCAGTGTTGTTAACACTTCAAGTTCTTTTTATAGACGTACAACTGAAACATTATTTTTAATGGTGCGTTGTAGGTATTTAATGCCATTCTGCATCTCTTGAAAGCAGTAATGCAGCGAATAACGTATAGTAACGGTTGCCCCCATTCCGAAATGTTTATGTAACTTAAGTTATGAGTCCCTACAAGAATCTCACGGAGTTAGGTGGCGCAGTGTAACACACTAGACTCGCGATCGGGAGGACGTCGGTTAAAACCCGCCTTTGATCATCCTGATTTAGGTTTTTCGTGATTTCGCTAAATCACCAAAGCAAATGTCGGGAGGGTTCCTTTCTAAAGGGCTCGATTTCCTTCCCCATTTTTAAATTATGAAATTGGCGTAACACCCAAAACTTCTGAATCATTGATCTTTAACTTACATACTACTTAACCCTTTCATTTCCAAATTATGAATTCAGCTTTGTAAAAATTAAAATTCAGTCTTTTCTGCATTAATTCAGTGCACTAAGCCTCAAAATATGTGTTTTAAAATTTTTTATCGAACAATTGTTTTTTTTTTGTGTTATGTATTTCACGCACAACATACACGATTGTATTGAGGTATATTATTACTTGGGACGTTATTTTATTGATAGTTAACCCTGTCAGATCAATAATCATAATCTTCACCCCAGCACCAAAGATAAGACAATTCACTGAAAAAATAAAATAGCGTAACACAACCTCCAAGTCGGATATATTAATGCCTCTGAAGTGGCTACATGTCTTACCAAATGGCGAAATATCGTACTAGAAGTATGTTGTTCATCAACAACAATGCGACTTTAAGGATTGATAAATATAATATGATATAAATCAGCTTTTCATACGTAGCCGTCGAGGAACAACACTGAGAATGAAAGGGTTAAACTGACTTATACTAAGTACAAAACACACACACACACACATATTCATGCCCGAGGGAAGATTCGAACCTCCGGCGGGAACGACCGCGCAATCTCTGACATGGCAACGCAGACCGCATGGCCAATCCCACGCCCTTCCCTATTCCTGTGACAGAAACAATCCGAGCGGGTGATACATCTCTCAAATGTTCCAATGTTAGTAAATCTTATGGGACTTAACTGCAGGGTCATCAGTTCCTAAAGTTATAAACTACTTATGAACTAGATTATACTAAAGACGACACAAACCTCCATGCCCGAGGGAGATTCCGAAGCCCCGACGGGGCGCATCTTAGCATAGCGCCTCAATGTGCTCGGCCGCTCCGCCGTGGCAATACATCTCTAATGACCATGATGTCGACGGTATGGTAAAGCCTAATCACCCTTCTTTCTTCTTTTCAAGATTTTGAGAAATAATTTCAGAGTGTTGCCCGTGTAACAAACCATTTGCCAATTTTTTGCCACTGTAAGTGGAGATCCACGCCTCAGTACCCAGACCCGTGTCCACGGTTAGCTTCATATGCTCGTATAGGCCTTTTCTAAATATCATTATACGAGGGAAAAACTCTCTTTCTAATTACCTGATAGCTATTCTACTCGTTGCAGAGCCAGTCTCCTTCCAGTGGGGTCTTAGGAAAATACAGTGATTTCTGCTCCACTGAAGTATTGCAATACTGACTTATGGCTGTAGTTCTGGCCGCGCCTGCACCATTTCCTTCCCCCCAATAAATCGTGCCGAATCTTACGCCTTTACAAAAGAACTCTTTCACCCTTCCCCGCAACTGCCTTGCGCAGACTGGAAGGAGGCCAGGGTTTCCAGAGCGGAAGATTCAGGCACGCGTATTCCCTACTTAGAAACACACTAGAATTTTAATTAACAGTCTACAGAAGTGCGGGGGCTAGAGGGAGAGAGAGAGAGAAAGCGCCCGGGGGAGAGGGTCAGCGAGAGAAAGTAATAGCAGAAACAGTAAGTGGTACGATAAGTCATAAGAAGCGAAATGGCGTTGACACGCTCGCAGCGAGGATAATGCAAATCGCAGGAATAAATGTGTGAGTGTGGGAGAGGGAAGGAAGGGGCGAGCGCTGCTTAGCGAGTTTTATTTTAAAGCCGTCTGATTTATCGGCGTTCGAGTAGTGGCGCTGGCGGCGCCACTGTCGCGTAAATTTTTGGTGCTTGCCGGAACAAGGCGCTACTGTAGTGAGCCTAGTGGCGCACCACGCACCGCCAATATTTCGACAGCGGCGCCGGCGGCGGCGCGTGGGTGGCGGGGGAGGGGGCGCCGAACAATCAGCTGGGACGTCGTAAAGTGAGCGCGGGCGCCTCCCTTCCAATGTCCGGCCAAGAGCGGGCCAGCCCTTCTGCTGCTCGGCCGGCATTCATCTCCCGCCGTCCGCCCCGGACACTGCAGGTACCGCTGACCCGCCTTCCGCCGCTTTGTTACCCCGCTCCCACTATTTGTTAATCGGGCGAAAACGAAATTTTCGCTTTCCGGCCGCAGGGCGCGACCCCAGCCCACGTCGCAGAGGTGTGCGCTACACGGCCGGCCGTCCGAAATGTAACACCCGCGTACAAATTGGCAGCCTGCACTTGCGGCGACCAGAGGTACACACGATTGGCATTTCAGCGCAGGCGCACATTCAGTGCGAGCGAATCTTTCTTTCGCGCGTTTCTTTTGCGTACGGATCTCCAATATGCCCCGTAGACGACAGCGAGCGTCTTTGAAGCACGTTATGTAGTTCGACCGAGGAGGAATATTGTCCTACAGGAAAGTCAGACAATTCTTCCGAGAAATCGGTGATCGAGTCGGACGTAAGATAGCAACTGTGATGCAAGAAGGGAGGAAGGAAGTTTAGCGTTTTACGTCCTGCCAACAGCGCAGTGATTAGAGACAGAGCCGGCCGCGGTGGCCGAGGGGACTGAGGCGCTCCAGTCACGGTCTGCACGGCCACTACGGCCGGGGGTTCGAATCCCCCCTCGACCATGGATATTTGTGCAGTCCTTAGTCTTAGTTAATTCATAAGTAGTTTGTAAGTTTAGGGACTAATGACCCCGTAGTTAAGTCCCATAAGCTATAAAAAATAAAAATAAATGAAAATACTAATAATAGAGACAGAGCTCTACTTTTTGAGTAAGGGAGGGGAAGGGCCGCAGTGGAGTGGCCGAGCGCTCTAAGGCGCCTTGCTGCGGACCGTGCTGTTGCTCGCCATCGGAGGTTCCAGTCCTCCCTATGGCATGGGCGTGTGTGGGTGGTGTCCTTTCGTTAGTTTAACCCTTTCTGACCCTCTGGTTACAAATGTGTACATAACGTCTACGGTGTCTATGATGGTCCAGAAGCAATGGAAAGAAAATGTCAAATTCAAATGTTCAAATGTCTGTAAATCTATCGGACCAAACTGCGTGGTCATCAGTCCGTAACTTACAGACTACTTAAACCTAGGTAAACTAACCTAAGGACAAACACACACACCCATGCCCCAGGGAGGACTCGAACCTCCACGGCGAGCAACCGCGCGCTCCGCAGCGAGACGCTTTAGACCGCTCGGCTACTCCACCGCGGCAAGGATGGGGAAGGGCCGCGGTGGAGTGGTCGAGCGCTCTAAGGCGCCTACCTGCGGACCGTGCGGTTGCTCGCCATCGGAGGTTCTATTCCTCCCTAGGGCATGGACGTGTGTGAGTGTTGTCCTTACGTTAGTTTAACCCTTTCGGACCCTCTGACTACAAATGTGTACATAACTTCTACGGTGTCTAAGATGGTTCAGAAGCATTTTTTCTCAGTGGAAAGAAAATGTCTACGACACCTGAGTGTTAAATAATTTCATCATGCACAATTACTGACACCTGCGGAAGATCACTACAAAAAGATTAAGAAGCGAGTGTTGCACTGCACAGCAGTTTACGAACTTCAAAGAACACGGGAATTGTAGGTTACTTGTATTCCACTGTATAACTGAAAGTAGTAGTTGTTATTTTGCGATGTAGTTATTGAACGATGAGTTTATTTAGTACAACTGTTGGATCTACAAAATTAATTAATTTAGTCCGTAAAAAAACTTGTTTTTCAGTATACGCAGTGTTGTAGTATGTAAATGGGTGCATATAATTGCATAAATCTTGTTTCTAAAATCATTGAAAATTTAACTTACGTGTATTACAGCATTAAAAATAATTTCCTTGATAGAGAAAAAAAATCAGGTCTGAAAGGGTTAAGTAGTTCGTAAGCCTAAGGACAAATAAACACAAAAGTTAAGTCCCTTAGATTTACAAACATTTGAACATTTAACGGGGAAGGAAATCGGCCGTCCCCTTTCAAAGGAGCCATCCCGGCATTTGCCTGGAGTGATTTGGGGAAACCACGGAAAATCTAAACCTGGATGGCCGGTGGTGGATTCGAACACTGTCTTCACGAATGCGAGTCCACTGCGCCAGCTCTCTCGATAAAATTGTGATGCAAATATGGAATTGCTGAATGCAGGAGGGAACGACGGACCGACAGAACCCATTGGACCCAACACGATGTACCAACACACGCGATGACAGGCGTATTATGCGCGTGGCAGCGATGGATTGCTCTGCCACATTACGGACCGCATCATAAATTCGGTCTGATGGGCAACAAGCAGGGTCCGCGCGTACCATTCGACGTCTCCTACAGCAGTGGACTGTCGGCAAGGCGTGCATCGCTGCGTTTACCACTGACTCGACGACACACGCGTTTGAGCCGGCGATGGTGGGCTATACGACGGGCACGGACAATCTAATGCAAAGAAATTGTTTTTACTGACAAAAAGTGATTGTGTCTGCACCAACACGATGTTGGGATTCGTGTGTGGAGACACAGTTGAGATAACATTGAACTGTTGCCTTCTGCATTTCCATACTGGTCCCACGCCCTGTATTATGATTTGGGTATACTGGATTTCACTCGCGCAAACCCCCAACTCTCCTTAATATGCAATGCAGCTACACTAACCATCTAGCATTACATCTCAAGTGTCGGAGTCTGTTGAACTCCCATACCTTCGAAGTCGACTACCACAATGAAATAGGCTACTGCGGGACTACACGTTGCACGCAATGTTCCAAACTTCTTGGTCGCTCATGGGATTGAACTGCTGCCTCTGCCTCCCTGTTCCCGTATCTTTCACCAATCGAAATCGTCTGGTCGATGACTGTGGAACAAACTGGACTGGGATACGCCACACGCCAGCACATCAGATTTGGAAGTATGTGTACGCAGCATGTACTGCTATATTCCCGCAACACATCCAGAGCTTGTTTAATTCAATGCCGAGACGTGTAACGGCGTTTATAGCCAGCAATGACGCCAATGCGCCCACCCTCATTTTATCATCTTCCACGCTTCACATGGGGCTTAATTTTCAAACAAGCGGTTCTTGTACAACGTGTTATCTTCCAAATTAAATCGGTTGTGATATCTCCGATTCTCCTTGGTGTTCTAACGTGGATGGCCAACACATTAGAATGTAACGAGGCCTTGAAAATATCAGGTACGGTACTTGACAGGGGCAGCTCTCGTGGATGTCTGCCATTACTGAAGGATCCAGTTGTAATCCCCCTCTTAGTTGAAGAACGAGCACGCATTGACCTTCATCGAGTACTAAGATGTACGCTGATAGAGACCTGAGGGCTCGGTAACTGGCAAGTCATAGCGGCAAACATGAGCCGTCTCATTGGCAGCTGGACAATATAGCGACGACAACAAAGGACACGCTTAACCGAGTGAGGTGTCGCAGTGGACTCGCATCCGGACACACGGCGGTTCAAATACGCCTCTGGCCAACCTGGTTTATGATTTCCGTTATTTTCCTAAATCACTCCAGGCAAATGCCGGGATGGTTCCTTTTAAAGGGTGCGACGGATTTCCTTCCCCACCACTGACAAAACTATACGATCGTGTGTTCCGCTTCTAATGACCACGATGTCGACGGGACGTTAAGCCCTAATCTTCCTTCCTTTTTACAGGCTTAAAAGCTTCTATGATACCTGTTGACACGTGAATGGTAACTCCGCCCTATAGCAAGAAGCGTTCGACACCGCCTGCTTACACTTATTAAAACATACCGGGCTGTTACCCTGAATTGGAATGAATTTTTTGTATTAACCGAACGCTTCACTTCGGTTTGCGAAGTACATTTTCAAGTGTGTTTTTAGCTTCTTTGAAGGTCTGATTGACACAACAATTCGCCACAGTAACGAACCAGGGCGTTAATCGGATTTCATAGGTGCTAGAACTTCCTAGAAACTATCCACCATAGTTTGGGACGAGACGTCGAGATTCTCCAAGAAAGTTATTCGCGATCAGATACACCGAAAGAGATGCCGTGAACACCGAAAAAACTGGTACTATAGACACTGTATACAGCTCTGTTCAGTTAGCATGGTCTTACAAGCTGCTGGAAAAGATAGAGTTCCCATTTGTACATTTACATCTTAAACAACTGGTACATTTTCTTTACTGTGTTTCTTTGTACTCTTTAATTCTGTTCTCCGAGCAGCTTTTATTTGCCTCACCCTTTAATTAGCTGTAAATGATACGATTCACGAATACCTGAGCAAATTATAAATGAATAAGCTGCACAATGAATTTAGCTTCACAACTTATGAATCTTGCCTAGAAGCGTTCTGTATAAAACCAAATAATATCAGTTTCATCTTGCAACTTTTTCCGAATCATGTGTAATCACACGATTGTTGATGATACACATACTCAACGTGAAACAGGAAATAAAAGATAAAAAGAAATAAGGAACTGATGCGCTTCTACTCATGTGTTTGACCTGCCTGTGATAAATCCATGCATACTGTCCACAAACAAGGGCGACAGGAGGAAGACCTGTGGTAGAGGAAGACAATTTCAAGGAATTTGGGTGTAAGCCATTGTATGTCACATCTTATATTTTTCATTGTGATGCACACAATTCTCAGCTGTTGCCGTTACATGATATATCAGAAGAATTTACAGTTGAAAACGTCTCACTGGTGCACGCATTCCACTCATTAGTTCTTTGTGGAAGTATTCTAACAATATTTATTACTTTTTTGCGGTCGAAAGGCAGCTGCTGTTATTTTTTGAAGGTAGTGCGAACTTGCAGTAAGGCGCGCGAGTAGCCTTCAGAGCGCCGATAAAAATAAATTTAGATCAACATTAGTGGAGTCGCAGATGTGTGCTGCGTGGTCTGAAAGCGATTGCGAAACTTAGCATTATGTTTCATGATGTGGCCAAACAGTCGGTGTTTGGCCCTGGAAAGCCCGTGACTTCCTTTCATCTCGCAAAGGTCTATAAAAATAATGTGGTAAAAAGACAACTGTGTTCCGGCTTTGCATTATATTGCATTAATTGTATACGCCCTTTCCATTGTTGTTTCTCTTCAGGAAAATATTTCAAGTGTTTCATATGTTTCATGCGAATTCCACACCAATATTTCGCATTTTCCTGCATTTATAAGCTTTAGTTTTACATAGTTCCCACGTTTGCGATGAAAATAATTCTAGAAACGTACGGCGATTCTGTACATGCAGGGCAACGAAGAGAAGGGCTTAACATGTAGTCGATGACAGAATCACAGTAGGCAGATTATAAGCTGCAAAATTGTAGATGATAGAACCAAATTAGCTGTGTCGTTATAGAACATACCACCCAAGCATTACTCATAATAGATTTCTGAAAACAACAGGAAACCAGAGTTTGAATTGTTGGATGTCAGACTTTCTCCCATCTAGAGTACGGATCTTCAGTCTTAATGATTGTGCCACCTCTCGCGATGTGTGCACTCTAATTACAGTAAAAGCTTACCCAAGAATGAAATATCAGCCATGCTATGATTTACTAAAGGCAGACTCTTTAAACTCATATTTATAAGTGAAATATTTGAACAGTTTTTTTAAGAGAACAATCATGTAAATGTTGATGCATATGACGGAACAACAGTGATGTGGAGAACTTATGGGTGAAAGTGGCTTTTGTTTAATGTGTTACTACAAAGTAAAATAGCTCCATCACACTTGGATTATATGTAAAAATGGCTGCTACAGTATAGTACATAAAGAAATTGAAAGTAATACACAATGAGACGCGCATAAATGATCATTTCATTCCAAGGCATTAAAGTGGCAGCGATTTATAGGACATGGCTCTTCACAGTGTACGTAATCAAACACGGCCCTCAGTGCATCCTGAGAATTGCTTCTATGCTGATCATAAGATTGATAAGCACGTCTTGTGGTTATCATATATGAAAATGGCAGTAATATGCTACAACCTTTAGTGTGAATGTTGGTTCGGCAGGTTTCATGTAATAAAATAGTATATACACGAATATAATGTTGTATGCTAACATTTTTTCTCTGTATTTGTCATTTGACTAAGGTATCGGCGGTGAACTGAATATGTTAGTGACAGCGGGTTGCCAGATATACATCTTGACTCAACTTCTCCTGGGTACGAAATTCGTGTAACCAATCTGTCTATGTCTACTATGAAGCATACGTTCAAGTGTGAGATCAAAATGTTCAAATGTTTGTATAGCTTATGGGACTTAACTACGGGGTCATCAGTCCCTAAACTTACAAACTACTTATGAACTAACTATTACTAAGGACGGCACAAATATCCATGCCCGAGGGGGGATTCGAAGCCCCGACCGTAGTGGCCGTGCAGACCGAGACTGCAGCGCCTCAGTCCCCTCGGCCACCGCGGCCGGCAGTGTGAGATCGGCTTCGAGATATTTTCACAGCGTGTATCTGAGGCGAAACTGGTAATTCTGTTCCATATTTACCTAGATGGATGAGGGAAACCAACTAAAACCACTAGACTGGCCGACGCAAAGACCCTCGTCGATAAACCGCCGATCGGATTCGAACCGGGGCCACACACCTTCCCGAATCCCGAAAGCAGGGTATTAACACGCTCGTCTATCCGCGTGTATTTTGGATGATTTCATTTGACAATACATAAGTTGTTAAAGAAACCTAGACACTCTGTCTCTGCGACTAACAGAGAGTTCAGAAGACAATTTTGATAACCCAATAATGTGCATCAACGTAGCGAGTCGCCAAAGAACACACACTTCTCTAACGCACGACTATAGTAAATAAAAAAAGTTATAACCACTACCTGTTTTCTTCTTTCTTTCGTTGCGTGTCAACATGCATACCATTTGACTCATTGGACTCTTGTTCACAGGGGTTTGTGGACGCCACGCGATTGCCAGTTAGAGATGGGAAAACCGACCGGTTAATACCGATGCCGGTATTTTCGTTCTAGATAGTCGGTATCATTCGGCATTCGTTTCGTCTCTCTTATAAAAAGTTTCTTTCTTTTCGTTTATTTAGTAATAACCGGGTAAAAACAGCGGCATATCAATTTGACAGAGCAGTGACGCTAAAAGTTACTTTTAAATAAAAAATTTTAAAAATTGTATTTATTTGTAAAATTTTCATTGCTTTGAAATATTAGTGGGTATAGAAAATGGCAAAAGCAATCAGTCCCAGTTTAATAACAGTGCAGCCAGCTGTATATAGCAACAAACATTAAAAGGAAATAGGTTTGCTGAGACAGTGAGTTACCAGTTGACACATTAAGTGACCTCTACACATGAATGTGCAGTGTGCAATACTTGCTCCCTCCAGGTAAAAAAAAAAGTTCAAATGTTTGTAGAGCTTATGGGACTGTACAGTTCTATCAATCGATCACAATACTTCGATAATCCATGTTGCATCGACAAAAACCCGGAAGAATGTTACATTTCAAACATACAATATTATAATGAAATACGGGAGAACTGTTCTTAAATACATGAGACTGAAAAATATAAGGTGAAAACACGTGAAAACCCGTGAAACACAGGAGATCTGCCATCCCTAAATCTTCTTCCGTTCCTTCACGTATACCTAATGCGTTGTAAAAGGGAGTCATATCGAAACAAGACAGATGCAGAAAAGTACACTGTTTATTATTTCAAAAGTAGTCTCCATAAGAGTAAATGCACTTACCCACTTGAGACAAGACGGTTAATGCTTTCACATGAAAGTGTCTGTGGTTGCCTGCGGAACCATATTGAATACGATAAGTGTCTTTCTTCTGGGGTCGAGAAATATTGAAATCGTATGGAAATAAATCTGGTCACGTTGTTTCCTACCCTAAAGCACCATTTCCCTGTAATTGACATTTCATATCCCTCTAAATCGGATCAAAATCCCTTAAATAATCTATAACAGTCAGCTGAATAAAGTTTGTTTTAGAATTAAGTTACTGTTTGTACTGAAATGTGAAATAGTGGAAAAACAATGTAAATATTCCACAAAACACAGCGTCAGCAGAGCTCAATGGCAGAGCCGACGACAAAGGAGACAACTATGTAGTCAACACCAACTATTACCCCATTAAATATAGGCTATATACACAAATCATTACGGCTGAAGTCGCCAGTCTGGTACCGATTGCAACGAGGGAGGGAAGAAAGGCGCGAGGATGCATAACTTGTAACACATTATTTATACATTCTGACTCTTGGTCTGAGTGCCATAAAGCCATTTGTAATGCCTGTCACTGCCTCTCAATTGCAATGCTTTTAGTAAAAGATCCTTTTTTATGGACTTTTAGGGTGGAATATCAATATTTGAAAGATGTTCTACATTCTTGACCAGACGGGTCAGAGGCCAACTAATCTCAAAATTAACGAGATGGGGGAGAGGTAGTTATAACATGCATTATGCACACGGAGAGTAGAAATCAATAGTTCTCGCCCGATAAAACGTTGCGTTGAGCTCTAAATGACGAATAACGGATTCATGAATTTCTTCCAAAACTCCACTGCCGAAAGATAATAATCTTTAACATTCTACACTTTAGTATTCTGCTTGACATTGTAAGACGTAAAAAGTAGAATATAGGCAATAGGGGTGAGGTAGGCTGTGTAAATATCGTCACCATTCAGCTATGCACTTAAAATCAAACAAATGCGAAATAAACGTACCTTTTAGCATGTGATCTGATTGCCACACATTCGGGTAACTCTATACTTTTCATCTCTTGATATATTTATTGCCGCGATGGAGTGGCCGAGCGTTCTAAGGCGCCTTGCTGCGGAGCGCGTCGTTATTCGCTGTCGGAGGTTAGATTGCTTCCTGGGGAATGTGCGAGAGCGCGCGCGCGCGCGCGCGCGCGCGCGCGTGTATGTGTATGTATGTGTGTGTGTGTGTGTGTTGTCCTTAATTTATTTTTAGTTAGTTTAAGTAGCTTGTAAGCCTAGGGAATAATAACCAAAGAAGTCCCATAGATTTACAAGCATACTTACATGTTTACTTTAAATGTGCACACACAGCGTTTTCACAACTTCTAGAGGCACAACTAATCGTGAGCGGGCTAATTCTCAATAAAAAACAGTTTACCATTCGATAAAGAAGGGCTACCAAAGAAAAATCAAGCATAAAATAGTTCATAGTTAGCGCTAAATAAATTTTGATAGATATGCATTATTCACGTCTGTGAAGTCCCTAAAAATTCGTCACAAATCTCATTTCTAACTAAATTTCCCCCTGAAACTGTTATCCCTCTAAATTGTTTCCGAAAACAGCTGAGTCCCCCTAAATTTAGGGGGGAAAACTCCAAGTTGGCATCAGTGCCATCAGGACTGTGTGAATGATCTGTCAGGGCTTCCCAGCACCTTCCTCAGTACAATCACGGTTCCTTAGGAAACCGCAAACGTTTTCCCATGATTGGCCGTCTAATTAACAGTGTAATAAATGCGTTAACAGCTACAACGAGTACTTTTTAAACAGTAAACAGCTTTCTTAGTTTATCTGCCTGCCCCTGGTAGTAGTGACAGACTCTGTAGCAGAGAGGCAGTGGGCGCGGTGCAGGCTTGTGTGACGCAAAGCGAGCAGATGGCAGGAGGCTGAACCTACCCCAACAGTTGCGTCCCTCTCATATCGCGCGCCAGCTCCTTCTGCTTCTCGAAAATACGGACGGTCGCCAAGAGGCGTGAAGCGAGAGCTGCCAGCGGGCCCTGACGCCCGCACCTCACCCATTGTTGTACTCACGTGCGGCCACACTCTCCGCTGACGACCGATAAACTTCCTACTTCGCGTCATTTCCGTACGCGCTGTTGTGATATCTAGTCCGAACACTGGTCGCATGCACTTCTACGTGCTTGTCTGCCTTGTGCAATCCGCCGCATCTCTGCGTAACTATGACATGCCAGCATTTGCATTAGCTTACTCTTGTCGAACCTTGGACTCGAAGTACAGTTTTTACTTTCCCACACTTACCTCTTTTATCATATTGGCTATTGTTGATGTTTCGTGATCACGGTCGCCACACATTTCCTTTCCCTCCTTTAGATTGAGCACTTATTCATTGATCATCGCATCTACCCGTTTAATTTCCAGCGTTATTCCGTAGCTCCACATTTCAGAAAGACCTATTCTCCTCTTGACTGAACCGTTCGTCTGCAGCAGCGAGCAGGCGCAGTGATAACGCACTGGACTCGCATTCGGGAGGACAGCGGTTCAAACCCGCCCCCGACCATCCAGATTTAGATTTTCCACGATTTCCCTAACTCACCTGAAGCAAATGACCGGATGGTTTCTTTCACAGGGCACTGCGAATTTCCTTCCCCACGCTCTACAAAAACTGTCCGGGAGCGTGCTCCGTCCTTGGGGACCACGACGTCGGCGGGACGTTAAACCCTAATCTTCCTTTCTGTCTTCCTTTGTTCGTCTGCGTTTTACCTCAGTACAGCTGTACACTTCAGAGAAATGATCTTAGAAAACTATGGTTGTATGAGTGATCATCTTCCGCAGCAACTCTTAAAAATACTAAGTTTTCCCGTCTTATGCTTCCCCGTCTCTCCTCTAAATTGGTAAATGGCACACACACACACACACACACACACACACACACACACACACACACACACAAAACACTCACGACGTTCACGAAAAACAGTTGAGCAGACATAAACAGAGACTGTGCTGAAGTGGAAAACACATCGGAAGTTGATCCTACTAGTAAAAAGTAAGACGGTGTGCAAACTTCTTTCCACTATGAAAAGAAGGGTAGAGTGCAGACACCTCTGAAAAGGAAGAAAATGCGATGAAAATTGGCAAAAATTGCCGAGTGTAAATAACAGCCTACATCGCAAATCGACTAACCACAGCCGGCAAGACAGAAAAAATATAGCAGTAGGATGTAAAGAAGAGGCATTAACACCATAAGTAAATCATATGCCAATTTTAACAGCTTAAATTGTTTCGAATCCACACACACAAAACAAAACGTACAAATCAATGTATCCAAACTTGCAGGATCACATCAGATGATTTATAAATAAAAAGCGAAATGCGTCTGTAGTTACGTAATTTAAAAATTCAATTGCAGTCAGCATAAAATGGGTAAACCTAGTATTATTGATTTTAGAAAAGATTTTCAAAGATTTAAATTTATATTCGATTTTAAACACTCCTCTTTTTCAAAAATTCCTTTCTTGCTACTCGAAGTCTGCATTTTTACCCTCTGTATTTTGGCAGTTGTCAATTCTGCTGCATAGGTCACAAAATCTATTCATTACTTTTAGGCCTCATTGTATCATCTACGAGGGCGATGTGGAAAATAGTGGCACGAAGTTTTTATGTGAAATCTCTTACCGCTTTTTTAATAAAACGTATAACATTTTGCACCATTATTCTTCAAGTGTACGTACTTACTTCTCAACACTCAGCCGACAAGCACGTTGCTCTCAAAGGGGCCATTTGTTGATGGCGTCACACATTAGCACCATCATGGTGAAACCCTCCAAGGTGAGGTTTGAGATTTGGTAAGAGATGCAAATAGGATGGACTCAAGTCAGGACAGTATGGATGGATGAACCCAAGGCGTCCGATTGTTGAAGAGACGGCAGCGCTCATGTGTAGTCGGACCTGTTATGCTCAAGTAGAGGCTGCTCAGAGTATGGGCGAAATCTTCCAGTTTGTGCTGTCAGTTTCCTGACGGCCTTGCAGTATCCCACCGACGTAGTTGCATCACACATCGCCACGCTACAATTCGGAGCCCTCTAGCGTCAGAGAGTTGACACTGGCATCAGTGAAGTGGAAAGTAGGCCGAGTAACATCCAAATTTAATATCTCAGGTAATTATTAAGAAAAGAGTACAGCATTCGCAGGCAGAAATTTTCAGTAATCCTTCTTAATTGCGTCAGCATCTCAGCATCACTTGATTTAGAAAATATACAGTACATTCCACCACTTTATTACTGCTACGCAGCCTCCTCGTCGTGATTGGACTACAACCGTTTCCCAACTGGTACTGCCTTTTCATGCCCACTTCATAAAACTTCGTTGTATTTCTCTACAAGTTGTAGACAACCTTTCCCCCATGCATTTTATAACTGCCGGTGTGATGCTGCTAGTCCTCAGAATACTGGAATCTCGAATTCGAATAGTTCGCTCACACGTGGATCACCCTCTCCTTCAGTACGACAATGCCAGACAACAGGCAATCGCCACGACCTCTGCAACATTCAGACACTTTGGATCCATCCTCCAAATTACAGTATATTTCTTGTAGTCTGATACCAAATGAATTACCATTAGATGCTTTGATATCATGGGTCAGCAAAAGTACCGCATTAAATCCTATGGAAGTGTACCGATACAGAATGGAAAGTGGTCAATACACTGACTCATCTTTTGGAAGAGCAAGAATAAAAGCACATCCAGCCGTAGTGATTGACGGTTTCTGAGATGTTCTGAAACCACTTTAAGTGAATGGTTGGATGATTCCTTTCATCAATTTGCTGCCGTTGTCTTCCTATATTCTAGTTCAATTCTTTGTAATGATTTAGCTGTTAAACACTAACTTACTTCCATCCTTATGTAGCAGTATAAAAAAGTTAAACACGGCTCGATCTTTGTAATCGCTATATATCCACGTTATGCATCAGATAGCTGAATAAATTAATGGGTACAATACTCATTTATTTACCGTTTCCCCATGTGCTGGCTTATATCACAATCTTGAAAAAATGCAAATGTTTGTAAATCTATCGGACCAAACTGCGTGGTCATCAGTCCGTAGCTTACAAACTACTTAAACTAAGGTAAACTAAGGTCAACACACACACACACACACACACACACACACACACACACACACACACACGCCAGGGAGGACTCGAACGTCCGACGTCGAGCAACTGCGCGCTCCGCAGCGAGGCGTCTTAGATCGCTCGTCTACTCCATCGCGGCTCAAAATCTTACACACACTACTCTGTAGTAGGAAGACATGAACACCATCAATGGTAGTTGATAGTTTTAAATTCATTAAAATATACTGAAATAAAGCAGTCTTGGTTTCAAATGTTTTCTTATTGTTATTATTATTAGAAATGACACGTTCCTCTATTCTAGGGCATTTCAGTATTTTCTGTTCATGAAACCTCACCAGTTACCACTAATGCGAAATGAGTAAAATACGTTTCAGTTAAATTCACTATCTGAGAAGTGAATGTAAACACTGTTCCAAACTAGAAGGCTGATGGATTCCTATAGCGTTGTCAAATCCCCGCCGGCCATTTACGTTTTCAGTGGTTTCTGTAAATCGCTTCAGGCGAAAGCTGGAATGATTTCTGTGAATAAGTCATGCAAGATTTCAGCCGATGTTTGTCCAACTTCACAACGTGCTCATGCGATTGGACAATGCGTTCCAAGAGATTTTAGGAGCACTATATAGTCGGTGATAATACAGAAATAGGTGTGATATTTTCAGATACTGCTTTAGCAAAATCGTTAGTCATATTAGTTCTTGATCTTTATCTAGTACGCAGATGTATGACTTGTTTCTTATTTCTTAGAAAAGAAGGGATATCCATCGCCCAAAAAATGGAAAACGCGTGGAAAATTGTCATTTTAGCACGCTGTTCTCTTGGTTTACATCGACTATAAGAGGTGATAATATAATGACTTGACAATTAAGGTAGCGTTTTGTTAGGTCAGAAACGCACTATTTTTTCCAAGTTAGTCTCTTTTCGTGTTCATGCGCCTTACCCGACATTTTACAGTGGTCTGATAACCTCTGACAATAAAGTTCGGTGACTGAAGTCATAACGGTGGATCGCGCAACACAGGCGAATCACAACGCTGCACCTGCGCACGGCCAGTGTTGACAAGCTGCCCCCACCCTCCTTCAGTCGAGCATCGCGTGTGTAACACCTAGTGGACGTTTAGTGCGTTGGTTCTGAACTAAGAACAGGAGGATCAACGAGCAAAGGATCAAATTACAGATTTGTCTTAAGTTTCGAATTTTGCCCCGTTTCATGCAACGGCTACGCAGAACACAATAAGGATCCTGGTTTTTTGTTCACGATAACGCTCTCCCACACACAGCCATATCGTGAAATAGTTCCTGGCAAAAAAGGGGTGGTGGAACTTGAACGTCCACCATACTCGCCGGATCTCTACCCTCCAGACTTCTTCCTATTCTCTCGACTCAAACTCGCTTTGAAAGGAAAGAGATTTTGACGATACTCCTGACATCCAACGACACGTGACGTGGCTTTTGAACATCATCCCAAAGGAAGACTTCGTGAAATGTTTCCAGGACATGTATCGCACAGCTCAGCGGTGCATAGTTATGGGAAGTGACTGTTTCGGACAGTGAGGTAACTGTAGTTCATAGTTCATCTACTTTAAAGTTACACGACTATTCCCCAAACTTTAAAGTCAGAGGTTGTGTATGGTCCATAAAGTGTGATTCTGGGAACATTGCATGGGCGACAGCCGTACACACTTGGAAAAAACGTTCAAATGTTTGTAAATCTATGGGACTTAACTGCTTGGTTATTAGTCCCTAGCCTTACAAACTACTTAAACTAAGATAAACTAATCTAAGGACAACACACACAGACACACCAATGGCCGAGGGAGGACTCGAACCTCCACGGCGAACAAGCACGGCGCCTCAGTGCGCACGGCTATTCCGTCGTGGCGCCACACACTTGGACTCCAGACGTATCTAGTCACGAATTTCCTTAGATGTGGAAAGTATTGAAAGTCAGAGAATGGACATCTAATGACTACGAATCACAGGTTTTTTTAATATTTTTTTATTTCATTTTATTATTTTGTAATCTGCGAGTTCTTACTTCCCTGAATTGATTATGGTCACCTCAAGAGGCATAGTACGCTGGTGATCCTGTCATCATTCATGTCCCGTTTTGACGTAAATACCTTTTCATCATATGCAGTGTTTCGGTTGTCAAAAATCATAAGATTACGCAACTAATATTTTTTTTCCTTGTATAGCAGAAATACACGGACCGATCAGCGTAACTAAGAACTTGTATTGTTAATCGTCTACATTAATAATTAATTCCTCCCAGCAGATATAACAAAGTAACTGGTGTTACAGATATGGAATACGAGGCAGAGCATTATGAGCTAACCACCTTTGGCACGGATAACAGCGGCGGCGCGTCTTGGCACGGAAGCGGCGAGACCTTGCTAGGTCGCTGGAGGATGTTGGCGCCACTTCTGCCCGCACCGCTCACCTAATTCCCGTAAACTACGGCGACGGCGCCACGTTCATTCACATCGCAGATGTGTCGCATCGGCTTCACGTCTATCTAGTTGAGAGGGCAGCACGGCAATTACAGCTCGCTGCTGTGTTCCTGGAAGCACACCACCACAGGCCTACTCTTGTGACATGGCCCATTATCTTGTTGAAAAACTCCACTGTCGTCGGGAAACATGTTTGTCTTGAATGGGTGTACCCTTGTTGTCCGTCGTGTTCTCCGGAGCATAGCTGAGCCGCGCGAGCAGCACGGGTGTCAAGGAGCTTTCTCCTGGAAGGAGATGGATTCACACCCTCCAATCGGCATAACCGCGCCACCATCCAGTGACGGTCACGTGCCCATTTGAGTCTCAGCTTCCGATGTGGTGGTCGTAACACTGGTGCGTGTACGGGTCGTCCACTGCACAATCCCATTGATAGGAGAATTCGGTACGCTGTGCGTCAGACTCTTTTGTTCCCTACCCTGCATCAAAGTCCCCTTGTGTTAGCAGTCTGGCCAGCCTACGACGTGCGACAACCCCTCGACGTTTGGATATGGTTTCACCTGCATTTCGCCACTTGTTGGAGACACAGCACTCCTTGAACATCAGACAAGTCGTGCAATTTCCAAAAGCGTCCGGGCTATCGGAATATTCCCGCACCACTGGCGTATCAACCCGGGGGGGGGGGGGGGGCAGAGGGGCAGTCCCCCCACCCCACACTTGAACTTTGGAGGGGCAAGGCCGGTTTTCTGCCACCGTTCCCCAGTATTTTTGATGGCAGCCATTTTCACCTTTGACTGAAGCATCTTGAAACAACTACTACATTCTGTTCTCTCCTTTCGTCCTGAAGACGAGTCATCCGTTTTATTTATTTTACAAAACGGAGCCTGGAACACCTCGTCTAAGTGAAAGTTCCAAGACCCCGTCCCCTCCCCCCCCCCCAGACCAAATTCCTGGAATCGCCAAGACGACGTCAGTAAACAGGTTTTATTGCCCCCCTCTAAAGAATTAGATGGTACGCCTCTGTCGCGGTCAAACCCAGGTACATCGCACGCCTTTCACATTCTACAGAAGGGCAGCATGCTCAATGACACTACAGGCAACGCACGTGTCTAACTAAAAGTCATTCCTCGTCACTGACACTGCTATCGCCATGATGGGCTTATATCGATAGTAGGTAGATGCTCCTAACATTCTGATCGATCTGTGTATGCATTTGCTTAAACCTAGTTGCAGTATTTCTGTTGTTACAACGACGAGAACGACAATTGTTATGAAAATAAAAACCATTATACACTCTTTGCGTAACAACATATTTTAAAACAATTGTTATCTTGTAAGTTCCAGCTTATGGGACTTAACTGCGGGGTCATCAGTCCCTAAACTTACAAACTACTTATGAACTAACTTATACTTAAGACAACACAAACATCCATGCCCGAGGGAGGATTTGAATCCCCGACGTGGAACGGTCTCGCCCATTGGAGCATAGCGTCTCAATACGCTCGGCCACTCCGCCGCGGCATCTTGTAACTGTTGCTTCATATCTCAAGACAGTAAACGCACACAGAAAATTTAAATTTATTTTTGTTTTGCACAGTTACATTTAGGTGAGGATGACGCGCTTCCTTTCAGGGCGTAATTATACAGATGTAAGAGAGGACTGTGGATAGATGGATGGTTTGATTTTTAAAGGGACTAAACGACTACGGTTATGAGTCCCAAGAGAGGACTGTGACCCGCCCATTTCAGATCATAGCAGTCGGATAAATTTTGTTTTATCTTTGCACTTAAACACGAGAAATGAAAAATAAGTTTATTGTCTTATATTTTTTGTGGTGTGGCGTTTGTACTAGCATTCACACATTCATGGTAACGTGTGTTCACGATGTTACGCGAGGATTTCACGTGATACACCGTGTATGTGATATGAGCTTCATTGTTTCTTGTGAACTATATAATCATCAGTATATTCCAATCGACAGGGTAAGGAATGTAGCAGTAATTTTTACGATGTGTCTTGAAGAATAAATTTTTATCTTACGGAAAGAAGAGAGTGGTCACTAACTATGTAATTGAAAGAACACATGGCGCAGTCATTTTCTCAAACAAATAAATTATTAAGTCAGAAACCCGCAAGTAATGACTCAGAAAGTGAGTTAAATGACCATTATGAGACTGCAATGAGGGTCATGAATTTTAATTTTGGGGGCACTCGTTGATACTATTTGAGAGTGGTATGTATGTGCTGATAAGGGTCTTACTCTTCCATTCTTCTAATTTAATAATTATCCGTAACAGCTACAGAATTGCAGCACTAGCTTATATTTCGTAAACACTCGTTCGAATCAATTATACGTTACAGATACTTGCGAGATGTCATCCATAAGGAATAGGGAGAAAATAACGGATCCTTACTCAAGACATTATTGGGAATTTCAGTATCTATACTTTCATTGCTGTTTATCCCTGCTGTTTTACAAATTGATACACACAAATAGAGGAGATGTGTTAGTTTTGGGAAAGTATCTATTCTAAATTGGAATAGTTCACTTGGAATTGAAGGATTTTCAGCACGTTTTCTCTGCCGTCGGTTGGCAGGCAATCATGTACTTTGAAACACTGCCTCACGTAAAGGTTAACATGGTGCAGCTGCATTTGTCTTCCTTAAGAGTTGAAAGTCGAGTTTACTTTGTCGGTAAAATGTTACGAGACTTTGTTGCAGTTTAATCCGTAAATTTCGCCTTCCACTTATCGGAAACTCGTGTAATAACGACAGTACATATTTTAATCCACTGTACTCACAAACGCTAGTTCCAGGTGATTTACAGCAACAACCTTTTCACGTACTTCCAAGTACTCGGCACAAATTTTTGTGACTACATTGATGCTGTTAAATTTATGACGTTTTCTGGACACCTTCATTGTCTGTGCATCAGCGGTTATAGATTCCCCTTGAATAATATTTATTTACCCTCTGCTAGTAACATACCAGTTTACGACTGGTTTCAATTTGTTTACGTTCTGCCAAGCTGCTACTAGTTACTTTGACCTTCTCTGCACTTGACAAATTGACCTTCATTTGCTTTGGATTGCTGTAAACATTGAATCAGTTTGATAGTTCAATTAAGCTGTCGATATATTGGGACGCTTGTACTTGAGCGCAAGTGAACCACTCCAACCCCTTGCCATAATAATAAATTCTGTTCAGATGTTTGTAAATCTATGGGACTCAACAGCTTGGTTATTAGTCCCTAGCTTACAAACTACTTAACCTAAGGTAAACTAAACTAAGGACAACACAAACACCTATGCGCGAGGGAGGAATCGAACTCCCGACGGCGGACGGCCGCGCGCACCGCAACACGGCGCTACAGTACGCGCGGCTAATCCGCCGCGGCAATAATACATTCTGTCGGCCACTGTCATTACATGTATCAGTACATCGTTTCCTGAACTGTATTTCTTTGGTTGCTTTGGTGAGTCGCCTTTGGACTGAACGTCTCACTTTTACTCTCCCTTGTCTAGCCAACGACTGATGCAGCTCTCATCCGCTTTCCGTATTTTTGACATGCTCGCGTTTTGCAAGCACCAGGAACGAAATGTCAACTCCATTGTGTCGTAGTACTTGTAATGTATCTTTCAGGCAGACCATTACCTAGCATAAAGTTCAAGAAGCCGCGGTGGAATAGCCGAGCGCTCTGAAGTGTCTTGCTGCGGAGCGTGCGGTTTCTCCCCGTCGGAAATTCGAGTCCTCCTTCGGGCATGGGTGTGTCTGTGTTGTCCTTAGGTTAGTGTAAGTAATCAACCCAGATAGCGCGGAATTATTTTTGGTTTTAATTTAACTTCAAAAGGCATAAATTACCTTCATATGACTGCACAGAAACGCTATAAGCGATTTTTTTTTTTTTTTTTTACGAACACACCATTAGTTTTGGAATATTGCCCATCTTTCTAGAAGGACGTCAAAATGCATGTTTTAGAATTTTCATCTGATGAATCATTATTAAAACACTGTTTTAAGATTAAATATGTACATATAAATGTAATTAAAGGATGTACAAGAAATACCAACCTAACTATGAGGAAATATCCCATATATTTTGCATGAACCTCAACTTTGCAGCCATATCTTACCACTTTGCAATCAATAATACAAACAAAGATCAATCTGGAATGGAAGCAGGAGATTCAAATAAATGAAATACGACACTGTGCACGAATTCGTAACTACAAGTATGAAAAATTACGCGACCATTGCCTTCCTTCAAAAAAAAAAAAAAAAAAAAAAAAAAAAAAGTTCAAATGTTTGTAAATCTATCGCACTAAACTACGTGGTCATCAGTCCGTAGCTTACAAACTACTTAAACCTAGGTAAACTAACCTAAGGACAAACACACACACCCATGCCCCAGGGAGGACTCGAACCTCCACGGCAAGGAACCGCGCGCTCCGCAGCGACACACTTTAGACCGCGCGGCTACTCCACCGCGGCTGCCTTCCTTCTGGAAGGACGTCAGCGCTATCTGGGTTACAGTACTTTGTAAGCCTAGGGACTGATAATCACAATAGTGAAGTCCATATATTTACAAACATTTAAAGTTTTGAAATCTCAAGAAGATGTAAACAAGAAACGAGTTTCATTACAAACTTTAATGTTTTTAATTCTCATGTGTACACAAAAAAAAGGAATAGTAAAAATACAGAAATTTTAGGAGTAGACAAAATTAAGTACCTTAGCCAAAAAGAGGATAAGAAAAGAAAAGAGAGTGAGTTTATAGAAGCCGACTTGATAGATATTTTATCGTGATCGTGGCATTTGTTGGGAAGTAAAATTTTACATGAATATTTATCATATTTTAGGCATCGGACAGCCCTGCCACATAGTGCTATTGTATCAGCTACGCTACTCCGACAGTCGCGCAATTCGTCGTCCTGCACACGAAGTTGTCACCTGCGAGTAGAGCTGTGTCGAGCCGTGGAGGTGCGCGCGCACGTGCTGGTTGCTTTTATTTCGGTAACGGGTAGGCGAGCGTGCTCTTTTGTATTTGTGAGCTCGTACTACTGCCTCGTTTTTTCCGTCTGGCCGGCAGCACGCGCCAAGTCCCCTCCCTGCGGCCGGCCGCTTTCCCCGCCACTATACGGCCATCTGTCTGTTTGTCGCTTTCCGTGTTCCTCCGCCTCGCCATCTCGGCTCTTTGGAAACGAGAATATTCCTCGGTTTGTCCCCTCCCGGCCGGCACTGATTTTCCCCCCGTATTTTGCGGCGTCGCCCCAGCTTTTCTTGGCGCGCGCGCTATTTCTGTCTGCCGACATCTGCTGTCAGTTTCTGGCGCGCTCCGCCGGAGGGCACAGGTGTCGCGAGTGCCGCAGCTCGCTTATGTCACAGGTGAAGCCGCTCTTCCACACATTATCTCCCCATGTCCCTCATAGTGCTTACTGCCTCGGCTCGTGGAACTGCAGTAAAGTATGCGCTGTAACTACTCAATCGTCGTGTAGCTTATCAATACGACTGACCACGAGAGAGGCACTTTAAAATCTCAAGTTTACTTTCTCGCTCATTAATTGTTAGTTACTGGAGTTGCCGTCTATCAGAGCGGATTATTCTCAGATAGCCAGCGAAGAACAGCTTCCGTGGTAAACTGTCTTCTGAATCGCATATACTGCGCGATACAGTGTCTGCAAAGTGTTCAAATTCGGAAACACCTGGGTGACTGCCGCGGCGGAGTGGCCGAGCGCATAGAGGCGCTGTGCTCCGATGCCCGAGGCCGTTCCCCGTCGGGGGTTCGAATCCTCCCTCGGGCATAGATGTTTGTGTTGTCTTTAGTGTAACTTAGTTTATAAGTAGTTTGTAAGTTTATGGACTGATGACCTGGCAGTTAAGTCCCATAACCTTAACAGCCAGTTGAACATTTTGAACCTGGGTGACTAAGGAGTGGGAGGGGCGTTAGCGGACGGGTCTGGGCCTCTTGTCCTGGGGGCCTTCAGATCTCGAAAGCTATTTTTTATTTTTATGTTTTGTACTACGGGATGAACTACTGACGTCATCAGTCCCTAGACTTACATACTACTTTGACTTATCCTAAGGACAGCACACACCAATGCCCGAGGGAGGACTCGAACCTCCGGCGAGAGAGGCAGCGCAATAAGTCACATGACGCCTAAGACCGCGCGGCAGCTTCGAGATGTGAAGGCCCCTCATGCACCTATGCATGGCTCTGAATTTTTCGTAGTATCCACTGTGCTCAGGCGCATGAGCCTACCCGTGATATAGTCGTGCATTCTCCGTGGGTATTCTCCATTTTTTTCCTACTTATCATTGTTAAAAAGAATATTTCGCAAGCATTCAGATGTGCACTAGAATTACTGGAACCTAGAATAAACATAAATACTGGATATTTTTTGTCACGCATTGCACCTGTATAATTCATATTTTGCACAACGTGTCCTACACATACATCAGTTTCAAAGTTTACGGGAGGCCCTATTTTGTTTTGCCACCCCGGGCCTTCAACAGCCTTAGTCCACCACGGCAGCTGACCTGCCAAGGATTTACACTGCATAATGGTAGCTAACGAAAGGTTATTGAATTCTTCAATTCCTTAAGTATCCAACACAAAATTCGAGAATGCAGTATAGTACTATAGCAGAATACCTGCAATCTGGCTGAATTACGTAACATAGTTGGATAGTTCCAAACTGTCAGCTGAACAAATAAAGCTCATATTATGAAGACGTTACAACTGAGGAATTTTTTAATCTTTTTATATCCACAGCGTTCTTGTTGAGAACTATCGATATTTAAAAATGACCAAATGTTTGTAAATCTATGGAACTTAGCTACTGAGGTCATCAGTACCTAGCTTTACATACTACTTATTCTAACCTAACGACAAAAACACACACCCATGGCCGAGAGAGGATTCGAACCTCCGACGGCGAGCAACCGATATTTCATGTTTCCAAGAGCGCAACATTCTAAAACTGGTAAATGATAGACATATACTTTTACACTCCGTATTACTTAGATCAGATCGTTGCCGTTTCATAGCGTTAGGTCACCATTTGCTCCGTAGGTGCTCAGTGCACTAAAGATACTTTGATTAATTCTGAAAAAAATGTATACAAATGTATCCTAATATAGATTAAATTATTGTTTGTTACGGATGGGTTCTAATAGAGTCACCACAATCATTCTTCCTTGCCTTCGCTGTTGTAAAAAGGCAGAACGAGTTGTCAATAGCGTATTTCCGTTGGGATGCGGTAGAATTAATACAGAAGGAGAATGTAGAAATTAAATTTCATTTTCATCGACTTCGTGCTCACTAGAGACACTTCTGCTTAACTGATATTTTTTATTACAGTTTACATTAAAGAAAGTACTGACTTTAGTAGCATGTGTATGAGTTAGAATGTAATAACTGTTGTCTGAGACGTGTCTGGAGCGCCAAGCTATATGACTAACATTCCTGCAGCAATGGCTAAAAACTGTACTTGTGGCTGTTAGTTGCGTCTGTAAGAGCCATTTGGGGTAAGTCAGAAGGAAAGCCCTTACTCTGGCAATACCACAGTAGAACAGAGTATACTTTTTCACGAACACCTCA
Source organism: Locusta migratoria (assembly GCA_026315105.1). NCBI lineage: Eukaryota > Metazoa > Arthropoda > Insecta > Orthoptera > Acrididae > Locusta > Locusta migratoria. The sequence continues at coordinate 590,440,753 of CM048755.1, read as the reverse complement.
GAGGAAATTAGAAACGTGACCCGATTTGCGTTTATGAAGGGAAGCAGGTCAGAAACTACTGATTTATGTACCAATACCAAAACTGGATTACAGTTATATTCTTCGGTTCAAACTTCAAACAAACTTTGCTGATTTTAACGCAGATATTCATGCTGCGAACTAGTCTGATGCATTACCTGACTATAAATTATTAATTTCATTGTGACACTTCTTTTGTTGTATCTAGTGTTCTTTGGTTCTCTGAATTGTTTGAGAGTGGTATATGTCTCAACCTTGTCACACAATGACTGTGTTAAAAGAGTCATACAAAATTATAGTAATTTTACAATATTTCTTCGGTTATCTCGGTAACTACCTAAAACTTTATTTAAAGAAAATAGCAGGCTCCTTGTACTTCGCATGTGTGCAATTGTATGATTTTTTTAAATTTTATTTTTTCATTTTTTTATCTATTTTCTTGTGACACTTGTCACTCTTCGCATTGCACGCTGGTTTTCATTTAATACAAGAGCTCTGTGAGTTCTCTGCCATTTCGTTACAAACTACGTTAAGTGTTGTTCCCACGGCCCATGGTACGACGACCCTGCTCTGAAGTTTGTCAGATCTCACGCCGTGGGAACGCAAAGACTCTTGCTACTCGAGGTGGCTGTTGGTGACGCGAGGCGGCTCAACTTCCCGTCAACTGTGGGTAAACTCTCTAAAGGCTTGTGGCTCGAGGAATGACAATCCTCAGTACGACTGCAGCGCCAGTTCCCACGATCTGCGGTGATTAGTGTGTGTAGGTGGTTTTTCAAGGAAATTTATTTATTTATTTATTTATTTTTATTTTTTTAGCATTTTATGTGCGTAATCATTATGTAGTGGACGAATGGAGACATATATCAAGGAGCACCTTCTATCTAAAATCTGCAACATGCTAACCACAAAAATAGAAACAAGGTGAATGATGTATGGAAGCATAGATAGCATCAAAGTAGCATCGGGTCTCCTGCTTACGAGATAGATGCACTACCCATTACACCAGGGTGGTATAATGAATAGTGCATTTACCTAGTAAGCGGCAGATTCGGGTTCAAATCCCGGCCCTCGTACAAATTTTAATTCTCTTGTTTATACTATATCCATTACTGTAGATAAAAAAGGTTTTCTTGCCTTAGCTATGACCGGATCGTTTTCAAGTACTTGAGACAGTATTAATTACAGGAAATCAATCATTTAATTTATTGAAATTATATGAGTAATGAAAGGAGTACCTGAGACAAATGACAGTTTCCACGAAAACATTGAAAGCTGACCGCAGCATGTATGGTATTTTGATACATGCAAGACAATTAATCCTAAGTGAAGTGAATCCAAAAGCGTGGAAAAATTATAAGAAATAAATGCAATTCCTTAGATACTAATAAGAGTCTAATAGCACTTTGATTTTATACATTGATTATTGTAACACTGAGACACGTAGATATAGCATGCAACGATTCTTTATTTAAAATTATGGCACTCGAAATTTAAGTAACTTCAGCACTTCAGTGGTTACTTGAAAATTGGCTAGTTGACGAAATATTTGAAGATCATTCGATTGGACAACATTGGTAATTAAATGCACGGGAACTGCGATGTTAATTGAGTACTTCAAAAAATCGAAATACGAGGACCGCATCTCATGGAGGAATCCAGAACATGACTTCGGAATACTGTTTCCCAAGGAGAAAGTTCCGAAAGTTTGTGCGCTACGTATTGGAACACACAAAAAGAAAATAACCGATAATAAATTCCAGTTAAAAATATAAAATTTATGCAGGATTCTGCAGAATTTAGGTTCTGTTGTTAAAAACATATTTAATAAAACAATTAATGAATGGGCTGCAGTAACTGAACGTTTATTAGCATTTGACAGAACCAGCAGCAGATTTAGTTTCCAAAAAAATAAACAGCTACTTAATAGAAATGGCAAATAACCCGCACCACTGATACGAAATTTTATTATTCGTTAGTTTACGACAAGAAATCAGTTACAGTGCTGGCCATTAAAATTGCAACACCACGAAGATGACGCGCTACAGAAGCAAAATTTAACAGACAGGAAGAAGATGCTGTGATATGCAAATGATTAGCATTTCAGAGCATTCACACAAGGTTGGCGCAGGTGGCGACACCAACAACGTGCTAACATGAGGTGAGGTCGAATGCGACCAAACTTCATGGTCATCAGTCGCTAGACTTACACACTAATTACTTAACTAACTTAAACTAACTTACGCTAAGGACAACACAAAAACCCATGCCCGAGGGAGGATTCGAACCCCCGACCGTAGTGGCCGTGGAGACCGTGACTGACGCGCCGCAGACCGATCGGGGAACGTTGTTGTGATGCCTCGTGTAAGGAAGAAAAATGCGTACCATCACGTTTCCGACTTTGACAAAGGTCTGATTGTAGCCTATCGCGATTGCGGTTTATCGTATCGCGACATTGCTGCTCGTGTTGGTCGCGATCCAATGACTGTTAGCGGTATACGGAATCGGTGGGTTCAGGTGGGCAATACGGAACGCCGTGCTGGATCCCAACGGCCTCGTATCATTAACAGTCCAGATGACAGGCATCTTATCATCATGACTGTAACGGATCGTGCAGCCACTTCTCGATCCCTGAGTCAACAGATGGGGACGTTTGCAAGATAACAACCATCTGCACGAACAGTTCGACGACGATTGCAGCAGCGTGGACTATCAGTTCGGATACCATGGCTGCGGTTACCCTTGACGCTGCATCAAAGACAGGAGCGCCTGCGATGGTGTACGCAACGACGAGCCTGGGTGCACTAATGACAAAACGTCATTTTTTTCGGATGAATACAGGTTCTGTTTACAGCATCATGATGGTCGTATCTGTGTTTGGCGACATCGCGGTGAGCGCACATTGGAAGCATGTATTCGTCATCGCCATACTGGCATATCACCCAGCGTGATGATATGGGGTGCCATTGGTTACACGTCTCGGTCACCTCTTGTTCGCATCGACGGCACTTTGAACAATAGCCGTTACATTTCAGATGTGTTATGACCTGTGGCTCTACCCGTCATTCGATCACTGCGAAACCCTACATTTCAGCAGGATAATGCACGACCGCATGTTGTAGGTTCTGTACGGGCCTTTCTGGCTGCGGAAAATGTTCGACATTCTTCACATCTCTCGCCAATTGAAAACGTCTGGTCAATGGTGGCCGAGCAACTGGCTCGTCACATACGCCAGTCGCTATTATTGATGATCTGTGGTATTGTGTTGAAGCTGCCCGGGCATCTGCACCTGTACACGCCATCCAAGCTCTGTTTCACTCAATGCCCAGGCGTATCAGTGCCGTTATTACGGCCAGAATTGGTTGTTCTGGGTACTGATTTATCAGGATCTATGCACCCAAATTGCGAGAAAATGTAATCACATGTCAGTTCTAGTATAATATATTTGTCCAATGAATACCCGTTTATCACCTGCATTTCTTCTTGGTGTAGCAATTTTAATGGCCAGTAGTGTATTTACATTCTCCGGAATGATTGCTTCCTGCCGAAAATGAAAGCTTGGTTTCTATTTTTTTTTTTTTTTTCTTTTTGCCAGCAGAAAACGTAATCTTGTCTTATCCTGTAGCAGAAAATTAAGTACAGAGACGATAAATCACGGAAGTAAGAAAGCTGTAAATCATCAGGAGATGAGTAAAGAATTTTCAAATATTTGTAAACCTAAGAGACCAAACGGCTAAGGTCATCAGACTTACAAACTGCTTAAACTAAATACAACACACACTCATGCCCGAGGGAGGACTCGAACCTCCGACGCGTTCCGTGACGTGGCGTCCAAGACCGCAAGATCATTCACGCGTGGCGAAAGAAATGTGATCTAATTTTCTAGGGAGTGATTAGATCTTGAAATATGATGTTGATTCCTCGGAAACTGACATAGTTTCTTCAACTGAAATGTGATTTTGAAGTCGCAATAACTTCCGGAGAATATCGAGTTGTATGTTCAGTTGTTAGATGCTGTCACGATTCGCGTGAACGAATCTCTTAATAACTCAATCACAAGGCCAGTTTGTCCGTGGAATAAATTCTACAGAGTGCTGGGAAAACAATTTCGTCATAAGCCGGCACGTGGAATCCTTGTACTCCTACTCATGTCCATGCCCATGCGAATATCTAAACAAGGACTTTCTACACACAGAAAGCAAACATGAAATAAAGTAAAAAGAAAAAGGTTTCTGTCGAAAACGTTAGCAGGAAAATTGACTACACTTGGTGTCCTCAGTTCTCACTGGGGCTTCTTGTTAGTTTTTTATGTGAGCATACGCAGCTTGATAACTAGCGGCTACTATACGAACCTATTCTTTATCGCGTTTCTTGCAGAGTAAACTCTGACCTACGGACTAATTAATATTGCGTCTTACGAGACGTTATCGGACCAGTCCTTTTGGCATTCGTCTTTGAGAGAGTTCAATGTTACGACGGCATTACGTGAACATCACAGTGGATGGACACCATAATCTGTGTCTGCATCTCTGGTTGTACGGCCGTGCTGGCTGTGGCTGTCACTGACCGACGCGTCGCAGCACTGCAGTGTCTCGTAAATCAAACACTTGTTTACACCTATTGCTGCAAAATGTTTGTATAGTCTATGGGACTGAACTTCGGGGTCATCAGTCCCTAAACTTACAAACTACTTATGAACTACTTACGAACTAGGACGGCACAAATATCCATGCCCGAGGGGGGATTCGAACCCCCGACCGTAGTGGCCGTGCAGACCGTGACTGGAGCGCCTTAGTCTCCTCGGCCACCGCGGCCGGCCTTATTGCTGCACACAGCCTCCATACTGTACAGTGCATGGTAGATGCTACATCCCATATTACGGTTATTAGGCTTTCTTACCGTACGTGAATACGTACAGAGCACGGGAGGAGTGTTTATTTAAATACTGCCGTGCGTACAGTAACACTGTTCCCATCATCCCTGCTGCTGTTCTGGTTATTGCTGTGATAGTGGTGCCTGTCTTCCATCCGAAGACTGATCCTATCTTGTCCAAGCCTCTTCACCTCTGAACAATAACGTCATCCCTTTGAGCCAACGGCCGTACCGCAGTGGCTACACAGGTGCCCGCTAAATTACCGACGATAAAAACGCGCGGTCTTGGCTAGCACTTGCCACTTGGATGGGTCACTGTTCGGCAAGAAGGGTGCACTCAGCACTTTTGTGGCCAATTGAGGAGCTACTTGATTGATAAGTAGCGGCTACGGTCAAGAAAACCGACACAAATGCCGGGAGTGTGGAGCGCTACCACGCCCCCCTCCATACCGCATCCGATGACGCCTTCGGACGGAGGATAACACGACAAGTCGGTACTTGTTGGGCCTCCCAAGGATGGATGGATGGATGGATGCTTAGGGTTTAACGTTCCGACGACAGCTTGGCCATTAGAGACGGAGCTAACGCTCGGAGTTTTTGGGTTAGGATGAGGAAGGAAATCGGCCGTGCCCTTTGAAAGGAACCAACCCGGCATATGCCTGGAGTGATTTAGGGAAATCACGGAAAACCTAAATCTTGATGGCCGGAGGTGGATTTGAACCACCATCCTCCCTAATGCGAGCCCATTGCGTTACCACTGCGCCACCTCGCTCGGTGCCTCCAAGGCCTGTAGGAGAGAGTTTACAGTCGTTTTTACATATCCCTTTGAATCTCCCCACTGCACCCCTCTCTTGGTCTTCCTCTGCGATGTTTACCACACAAACTTATCTCCAATTCTAAATTAAATATTCTTTTATGGCCGCGCGGGAGTAGCCGAGCGGTCTTGAGCGCCACGTTACGGATCGCGCGACCTCCCGCGTCGGAGGTTCGAATCCTCCCTCGAACATGGATGTGTGTGTTGTCCTTAGGTTAGTTTAACTTAGTTTAAGTAGTTTGTAAGACGAGGGACTGATGACCAACGTAGTTACTGTGTACTTTTTTACTTATATTGGCTACAGGTAACTCAAATGTTCAAATGTTTGTAAGTCTTATGGGACTTAACTACGGGGTCATCAGTCCCTAATCTTACAAACTACTTATGAAGTACTTACTAACTAGGACGGCACAAATATTCATGCCCGAGGGGGGATACGAACCCCCGACCGTAGTGACCGTGGAGACCGTGACTGATGCGCCTCAGTCCCCTCGGCCACCGAGGCCGGCTACAGGTAACTGTAAATATCAGCACTGGCACATTTTCACTGTATCTTACAAAATGTGCTGAAACTGACGGCCGTCAACCTCAATACAAGCATGCCCTCGACGAACAAGGTTCCGAAGCACCATGACAAATATCCCTGGTGTGTTTCGATTCATATCACAAGCAATTCCTTCTCCGTATCTGTAGCTGAGCGGTCTGGAGCGCCCCGTTACGGATCGCGCCGCCACTCGCGTCGGAGGTGCTCTAGCAGCACGAACAAAATGAGGCGGTGCTGTATCATGCATGAACCACATGCGTTGAATTAAATCCGGAGGAATTACTTCCAACAAACCATGTAAATGATTTGTTATCACGTATCTTGCACTTTAGCTTATGACCTGCCGCGGCAGAATAGCCATGCGCACTAAGGCGTCCAGCTGCGGTGCACGCGGCAGTTCGCCATCGGAGGTTCGAGTCCCCCCTTGGGCATGGGTGTTTGCGTTGTCCTTAGCATAAGTTACTTTACGACAGTGTAAGTAGTTTGTAAGCTTAAAGACTAATGACCAACGTAGTTAAGTCCCTTAGATTTACAAACATTTTAAAACTTTATGACCTGTGTGGACGTGTTTACTTTTCTGCGGACATTTCGTGACTTTGATTGCAAAACAAATGCACACAGACGTGAATAGGGATGAAACGTCCCATAAAAATGACCAACCTGCATGCTTAAGTGCTCTGTGTTGGATACACCGTAACAAATGCCAGTAACACGGCAAGGAAAGCAAATAAATCATATATTTATTAGATACGCCTTGTATACAGAATGAAACTTTTCACTCTGCAGCGGAGTGTGCGCTGATATGAAACTTCCTGGCAGATTAAAATTGTGTGCCGGAACCGGGACTCGAACCTGGGACCTTTTCCTTTCGCGGGCAAGCGCACTACCGACTGTGCTATCCCGACACGACTCACGATGCCGCCTCACAACTTTACTTCCGCCAGTACCTCGCCTGGCCCAGTTTGGAAAGTAGGAGGCGAGGTACTGGCGGAAGTAAAGTTGTGAGGCGTCATCGTGAGTCGTGTCGGGATAGCGCAGTCGGTAGTACGCTTGCCCGCGAAAGGCAAAGGTCCCAGGTTCGAGTCCCGGTTGCGGCACACAATTTTAATCTGCCAGGAAGTTTCACGCCTTGTATAAATTTGCAGAGGTATGGGGCAGTAACCCTAGAACGTTTCGCTTTTTTATTTTATTTTTTTTAATTATTTTTTTTATTTTTTTATTTTCTGTGTGTAAAATATAGGTGTCACTGGTGAAGTCTATGAGGGAAGTAGGGATCCTGTACTGTAATACAGTCGTCGAGTGATCCACATTTTGGATTTCCGTAAATCGCTTAAAGTAAATATATGGATGACCCTATCGAAAAGTACTTGGACAATTTCCTATCAAGTCCTTTCTCTGAGCCATGCCCTAGGGTGTAAACCGCGTTTAATGCCACCGTCATCAACAAGGCCTTATCCTTAGAACTGCCGTGTCTACAACAACTTCTTCCCTTGCTGAATAAGCAGTAGGCTTCGTCAAGGTGGTACGCTTGCGGCACAGACACTCAAGTGTACTACAATCACTTCTCGTCGCTGGAGAAATTTGTTGTGGAGAGACAACGCAGCCTCTGCATTACAGTTGTGCGGTAGGTACTATGTGATGCGCATAAGTAGGAAAAACTATCCCATAATGTTCGAATACAGCATTAGCAGTGAACTTCTTGACGCAGTCGCGTCCTTCAAATATCTAGGCGTAACACTGCAGAGCGATATGAAATGGAACAAAAATGTAATGACAGTTGTGAGTAAGGCGGACAGCCAACTTCGATTTATTGGGAGAATTTTGGGAAGATGTACTTCATCTGTATAGGAGACCGCGTATAAAACGCTTGTACGACCACGTCTTGAGAATTTCTCAAGTGTTTGGGATCCGCAGCAGATCAGTTTAAAGGAATACATAGAAGCAGATCAGAGGCGAGCAGCTAGGTTTGTTACTGGTAGGTTCGACCAATGCGCGAGTGTCACAGAAATGCTCCGCGAACTCAAATGGGAATCGCTGGAGGAAAGACGAAGTTCTTTTCGAGAATTTCTGCTGAGGAAATTTAGAGGGCCGGAATTTGAAGCTGAGTGTAGTACGATCTTGGTACCACCTACTTACATTTCGCGTAGTGATCACAAAGACAAGATAAGAGAAATTAGGGCTCGTACGGAGGCATATCGGCATTCTTTTTTTCCTCATTATATTTGGGAGTGGGAATAGGAAAGGAAATGCCTAGTAGTGGTACAGTGTACCCTCCGCCACGCACCTTACGGTGGATCATTTGCCTATGGCTGTAACAGCTTGAGAACTAGTTCATTTCGTTGTTATGGAAGCGTAAGTGTTGCCACTCTGGAACGTCAATTATCTCTCATTTCTAGGTCATTATCTTCGGACTAGCCAGCAATTTACTGAATAGATGAAAAAAGTTCGCACGCACATTTTTCCGTCTAAAGTCCAATCCAGAATAATGGAAAATGAAAAATTTTGCAATGTTGCTGAACAAGTGAGTTATGAGAGCATAAAACACACACAGAATTGTGAAACTTTAGGTGACGTTAATCTTAATTCTTTTTTGTTATTTTCGTTTACTTTTCATCTCAGTCTTATCACGCTTTCAGCTTTTATTTTTCTTTCGTGGCCTTTGCTTTCTCGTGACTGTCAATCTGTTGGTTATCACTGAAATTTACGAATTTAATTCTTATCTGACGGCGTAGTCCCGGATACTGACTACATCTCTGCAGCGCTCAGCATTTCACCTTTCAGTGACCTTCGCAATCAACAGCGGATCGCTATCAAGTAGAATGTGATTCACGCTAGCGCAGACCTCGTGGCTTAACTCGTTCATATTTTTAGACTAGAACAAGTTATCATTCCCACTTATATGCGACATAAGGGCTGTACTTTTTCTCATCTAAACATTAGGAGTGGAAAACTCATAAACTGAGCTTGCAATTATTGTAAATCTAAAATTAAGTGGAAGCCAAAACGTCAGACATTGACCACTTAGGTAGTATTGCAGAACCCTTCAGTACGTGTTCGGGTCTTCCACAAAGATAGCTCCTTACTACATAGCGTGCGAATTCGCTTGTTCCATCTGTATGAACATAATTGATTACAGGTAAGTTGGGTAAGCGTTAATTCAGGTCTGCTTTCTTCAGTTTCAAAAAGGACGTTTTTTATGACTAACAAGGCATTATGTCTATGATTTGAGGGATTATTTTAAGCAGACGATTATCTATAGCTTCCGTCTACGAGGCGCGTCCAGGAAGTAAGTTTCCCTCTTTTTAAACACACTATAGTTACATAAAAAACTTTATTGGAAACGGGTATTCCTGTGTCATAGGTGTCTACCGTCTGTGAATGGAACCATCGTATTACAATCATCTTCAACTCTTCGCTATTGTTAAAACGCTGCCCATAGGACACGACTTTCTTGAGGTACAATGAAAGATGAAACTCGCTGGGAGCAAGATCAGGACTGTATGCTAGATGGTCAAACAGCTCCCAGTTGAGGTTCTTGAACCTCATTCCTGTCCTCTGGCGAGCGTTTTGAAAGCGACGAAGAGCTGAAGACGACTGCCACGCGCTTATTCCGTTCACAGGCGGCAGACTTCAACGACACAGAGATATAAAGGTTAATCCCAGGATATGACAAGTTTCTCAATTCTTTTATGGCAATGTCGAAAAATAGTTCACACAATAACTTTTTATGTGTAACTACGTTGTCTTTGTTTTAAAAGATAGGGAAACTTACTTTCTGGATTCGCCTCATATATTTGGAAAACTTGTGATTATGCACAATACATGGAGAGTCTAATTCCGTGATGTTGTTACAAAATTCAGCAATGATGGCGAAGAGTAAATTATGAGCGACAGTCGTTGTGATACGTCTGACAGTAGAATACATGTACCGGTAGTGTTGTTGCTATCATTGTAGCTTCCGGCAAAATATCCCACTTGTTATTCGTCAACAGAAGTGATTAAAACAAGATAGAGTGCCACCTCACTTTGGGCTAAGGGCTCGTTAACTCCTTAGGCAGACATTTTCTGAAAAAGTCGCTAGGAAGAGGAGATCCTATTTCGTGGTCACCATGTTCACTTAATTTCACCCCATTTGAGTACTCGTTGTGGAGCCACGTGAACAGTCTCTTGTAAGGAGCCCTTGTCCAAACTGAAGAGGTTCTCTTGGCGAGAACTTTGGCTGCCTGTTGCAAGGTTCAGGCACACCGGGTACGACACAACTCTGTGTGACGGCGCCATACCTGCATTACCGCTGGGGATCGCCAGTTTGAATAACTGTCGTAAGGTAACAGCTTGTTGACCTTGAGTAGGTAAATGGAATTCATTATAACTGGATCATAGGCAAATTTTCGCTTTCTGACGTCTTATTACGTGCGTCTTTAGTAGTCCGTCAACAGGAAAAATTATTTGAAGTTTCTGCGGAGTATTCAGCAGAGAATATTCTGAAATTCATGCTCACGGCTCGTAAGTTGGATCCCTTAATTTAAGCTTTGCGTCAAGCTATGGTGGAATTTGAGTAGAATTTAGCTGATACCTGTCGATTCTAAATATTTTATTCATAAGCGGCTTAAGTGTGTGTCAGTTTGTCGCCGATAGAACTGAGCATGCGCAGAGCTGTTGCCAAGTTCCATAAGCAGTTATGCGCATGCGCAGTTTTGCAACTTACTTGTGTCAGTTTGTTACCGATAGCTGTTATAAACGTTTCTCTGTGAAGTAAATGCCAGGGAGTAATGCTCTGTGCTAAGCAAAGGGGCGTCCTCGCCGATTGCCCTGGGTAATTCAATTTGAATTAGCAGACACATTTGCACAGATATTCTTAATCACAATTCATATTATCTAGAACGGCAGTCAATTATGTTGGCTGCCGAGCTTTTACTAGTAGAATAATACGAGACACTGCATCGACATGAATTCTCGTGGCAGGTGACCACTGTTAGCTAAAGGTAAAAATCCGGAACCGAGCACTAACCCTAAGGCTCTGACAAATTTTACGAAATCCTATTAAAGGCGCTGCATGTTGTTCCTGGGGTATCTCTGTTCATCTGTTGTATGTTCTATATGTCAACTTACTTTTTAGTAATTCCTGGGAATAAGTAAGCCGCGGCGGAGCGGCCGAGCGCATTGAGGCACAGTGCTACGATGCGCGAGGCCGTACCCGTCGGGGGTTCGAATCCCCCTCGGGCACGGATGTTTGTGCCGTCTTTATTATAAACTAGTTCATAAGTTGTTTGTAAGTTTAAGTACTGATGATCCAGAAGTTAGGTCCCATAAGCTTTACAAACATTTGATTTGGAATAAGTAATGCCAAATTTTGACACGTATCTCTTCTGTCTGGTCGTTGTTAGTCACCTGTTAAGAAAACCTCTGTAACTTCTTTCGGTTTCTTACTTCACAATCAGGAAGTTGGATATTTTTATTTCATAATACTCTCTCTGCCAAATATAGCTTTCCCGCTGCATGCGTTGAGGATTGGTACCATTTATGACGTTCCATATTTACATTGTGGAGAATAATTTGCACCTGACCAACACATACATTTACCGTCTGTGGTTGCTCAAGCTTACGACATGATTAAAACTTTGAGACTCTTATTGCAACTCTCTGATCATCGCTTCACCCTTTGAAACCAATCGTCAGATTATCGTTTACCCTGTGACATGGCCAATTCTACTTCAACGCTCGCAGTAGTTTTTTACCTACAAAAACTGTCATTCCATGCTTAATTATTAAGCTTTGGTCTATATCTTGAATAAATATTGTTGAATCTCAACCTCTGACATATGTGTCTTGCAGCTGTGTGACTGAAGACCGACAATCTCACTTCTAACATTTCCCAGTAACTTTTGTTTGTAATTCAGTTTAAGCACAATTTGTTTCGACGTATTCTTTAATATGAGATAACAAAAATATTATTCGTTGTCTCCTTAACAAACCACGATTTTTCAGTCTCCGAATGATGCACTCGCATCTTGTAATAGTTTCTTTCTGATTGTGTAGCTCTATTGGAAAATCACAGCAAAAAACATAGTTTCGCCCCTATAATAATTCTATTCACACAGAAGAGCCACTCTCTAATTTGTGACCATTTATTTGAATCCCAATGCGATGTTATATTTCTTACTCTTACCTTACTTACATTCACGTAAAATTATCTGCCAGTAGGTGCAAATAAGTCCAAGCTACCCCATGTCAGTTGTCTGACATTCACCGATCTTCCTCCTCTAGTTCCTGTACAGTGTAAATGACGTCCCGTGCCATCATTTCTAAGATTTCATTGTTTTCTAAGGAATTAAAACTGAGTACAATCCTAATTGTACAGGAGCAGAGGAAGGAAACATTAGTGACTGAAACTGAACCGCGGTGGTCGGCAGTTTTGTGTGTTCCACTCCTTCAGACTAGAAATATCTTGTCTTGACCACTACCCTACCTGTATTCTCTTCAGTAACCAGCGTCAGAGAGTGGCTAAATATGGAGCATCTTGAGGCTGACGCTACAAGTCTTTTAAACATGAAACATCAATATGTAATAGTGTTCCTCGAACAATATAAATGTTCCCTTCAACAGTGATCCAGTTTCGTCCCTCGAAACATATACACGGAATCTCCTAATACTATAACGTAACGGTTACTATTGAAGTGACTGAGCTATTTCTAGCTCTTAGCTAAACTGATGGTGTAAACCTGAACCAGAACCATCACTTGGGTTGGGCACCTAGAGACCCTCAATGAAAAACGTGACTATTCTTGTTTGTTTCCATGCCCCGTAACACTATGTCAGTACAAAAATTACTACATCGTGGTGTATTTTGTCTCACTGTTTCGGAACTCTTTAGTGCTTTGTGCTTTTCTAATTCGTAATTCATGGGCGAACTTTATGTGTTATATTTTATAGGATATTCAGAATCCTATAAAATAAGTGTACATTACTTTTAGCAACAGTTTTATTAGTGTTTAATATTTCACGCAACCAAAGCTTAGGGTGGAGCATAACTATTTTTTTTCCTCATTTTGCCTCGTATGTCTTAAAAAAATGTTGAAATGGTCATAAGCCTCTACGTCCAAACTGCCGAGGTCATCGGTCCCTAGACATACAAACTACTTAAACTAATTTTAACTAACATATGCTAAGGACACCCATGCCCAAGGAAGAACTCGAATCCCCAATGGGAGTAACTGCGCTATACGTGTCAAGACGCCTTAGCCCGCGCGGCTATTCCCGCGCATAATGTCTCCAGTAGTCTGCTCCCTCTATCTGTGTCTATTCATCTGAAAAACGATACAAAAGTGTATAAATCTTTAAAAATCTGTTGATTATGTGTTTATAGTCCGGATATTAATATAGTCTGTCGTACAGGACGCACACCAGAGCATTTAGCTTCGTGTGGTAAACTTCATGAATAAACTTCAAATGATTTGCAAATTTACGATGTTTCCTAGAATCTCTCAGAAATTCAGCAAGAAGTTTGATCCTTACAGTAGAAGCTAGCGGTAAAACTAATACCTAAACACTAATTTAACTGTGCTTAAGCCACAATGTGTGGCGTTCTTAGGGTAACGCCTGTTTTCTATACGTTCCGTTCAAGCGCCGCACGTGTCCACTAAAACTATTGTTAGAGTGCCTCGACACCTGCTTCCGTCGTGCCTGTGTGGTCGCTCTCGATTCTGAAGTTGTCGGTTTGAAGACAAAAAGGAAAATTTTAGTTTAACGTTCCGACGACGAGGTTATTAGCGACGGAGCGCGAACTCGAGTTGGGAAGGGTATCTGGCGTGCCATTATCAAAGATTTTTAAGCTATTTTCGAAGATGACGGGAACCCTAAATCCAGATGTCCAGTCGTGGATTTAAAGCGCTGTCGTTTCTAACACGGATCCACTGTCTTCACGATAGCGAATTCTTTCTCAACGGTGTGCTGGAAGGAAGCTTAACACTCAATATTTGGCTTTCAAGGGGGAAGAGAGATTATGGAATAAATTTTCTCATCACCTGACTGTACGTCAGTATCCTGGGTAAAACTGCAAAGGATCTCGTGGTGTGAGTACAAGTGACTCTGACAAGCTGCCGTATTGCTGCAGTTACACAGTAGATTAGAAACAAGCATCAGGTTTCACCCTCTGCCGATTCTCTTATTGCCATCGGCATCACAAACTCGTCTCAAGAATAGAATAAACACTCATTACAGTTACCTACACTCCAACTATACTCACCCTAACAACACAGCACTTCACGAAGAAATGGCACCAACGTGTGCGCGTAAATAAAAACCTTTGCAAATAGCCGGCTTCAACTATCCTTGTGAGTATCCCACCTAGAATGTCATAGGACTTACTGACTTGTTTCCTGCAGCTGCGTCTCCGGACTTGTCACTTCGCGTTTACTAGAAATGTGCAGCAAGTAACAGTCCAGTCCGAACTTTCGTGCCGTAGCAAGCAGTAAACGCTGGTTGCAGTTAGGACAATGCGCATCGCAGGAAAGCGACTACACCACCTGTCGAAATATTGGGAGCTATACACTCATAACCGAACTGAGCAAACAAGTGCCATCTTCTAGCCTCTAATTTGTAGTTTTTATCGTCAGTAGTATTTATATGGCATTCAGGAGACTTTACTGCTACAGATCAACATCTGACACCAAACGAGGTGGTGCAGTGGAAACACACTGGACTCACATTAGGGAGGATGGCAGTTTAAACCTGCCTCCTGTAATACTGATTTAGGTTTTCCGTGGTTTTCCTAAATCACTCCAGGCAAATGCTGATGTAGTTCCTAACAAACGGCACTGCCGATTTGCTTCCCCATCCTTACCAAAAATAAATCCGAGAGTGTGCACCGTTTCTAATGACTACGATGACTACTTGACGTTAAATCATGAAGTTCTTTTCCTTCCTTTCTTCTTCAACATTTGACGTCGACAAGGCGTAAAACCCAAGTTTTCCTTCCTTGTCAATTTCTGTATAGTTTTGGTGCTACTGCTTCAAGATTAACTTGTTATTATGTTAATTATCCCTACAGTTAATCTCCTGTACGTGACGCCCCACGCTTACTCCATTTTTTTCGCGGAGACGCGCACGCCAGTACAAATGCCAGCAGCGGCTGAACCCGCATGCCACGTCTGTCCAAGTATAACGACCTTGGACTTGAGGTCACGTAGTAGCTGATAATTCCATTTCAATAGACACACTGCGAGATACTGGGGCAAGGTCGATATCCCGCCGCTTGTTGCCCGTCATCATTGCACTTCTCATGCGTGTAATATCGTCCTGCGCAACTTCATACCATGTGTCATCCGTGTTCAGTATACATTTTAATCGTACTCGACGTTTCGAAATAAACTTGGAACCACCATGATTCCTCCTGCCAAATTTGTTCTACGTATTACAGTATATCTGACTGGTTCTCAAAAGTAAAGTACAGAACAATGATCAGGCCCGGCTATTTCAATTACCACTAATTCTAAAATTGAAATTTCTACAGTAGTCTCGTAATTACTGCTTCGTTTTGTAGTTACGGATAAATGCATACACTTCGAACAAAGAAACAATGAAGCTTTCTGTCATTTTCTATTCTAGGCCAATATATTCATTTCTATATATTTTTTGCTCCTGGCAACCTTAAGGGTTTATACACTGTCGGAAAAATTTAACACCCTCAAGGACTCTGCTCAGTGGCATCAGGATATACTAAAGGACTGTAGTGCTACTGATTCATGTGTCACGGGCAATTAGATGTCTTTCAGCAGGCCTGTCTGCTTACTTTCGTTTGTGACTCTGCAGGAAGTAACCGCGTTGAGTTTAAAAGTGAACAGTGGTTTCAACATTCATTCTAGGTTACCACTATCCCCCGACAACGAGTGCATACTCATGTTGAACAGCTTCATCCATTTAAACAGGGTCACATTGTAGACCAGCGGGACGCTGGATAGACATATAGGAGGATTGCTGTACACCTGGGCACATGGTATTGGAGGCGTGTCGCTGCTTTCGACAGTCGTCTTTGGAACATTCGCACATCTGTAGACGAGGTTCTGGACGTCCGCGTAGTGTAGACTTGTAGACGCACGTCAAGAGCGACTTATGATGCGACCGGTGCTGGCCCCCAGGAACGAAATATTGACAGATGCTGCATTTATTGTGTCATCTGCTTACAACAAGATTAAGATAACGTGTGCGTTTGGCGACACAAATGCATTGACAATCGTGGTGTCGTGAAAGAGTTGACTGAAGAGTGGAATAGCGCTCTATGACTTTAGTAATGAGAGTAGATTCTGCCTCTATACTAGTGATGGGCGTATGGTGTAGCCGTGGCGAGCTGCCTATAGCAGAATGAATTCGACGATGACACACAGGTCCTATCCAATGTTTCATAGTGGGATTGAGGTCATTAGTTATAACTCGCGATATTATTTGGTGTTTCTGGAGGGTAAAGTGCTTTTTGATACAATGTGGCAATTGTTGTTGCAGGCGTCATCATATTACGTATGCGTTTAATTGGCGAATGATCTAGTTATCTTGCAGGCTACATCAAGTTGCGACGTAGTAGAAGTACACGGATTTTCACTGTCCTGCTTAAAAATCACATCAGCTTCCTATCTGGGAAATGGCGCAAGACGCTTGGGACAATCCATCGCATGATGCTGCTATTCAGCACCATTGTGATAGTTTGCATCCGAGAATACACGCCTGCCTCACCGCCAGAGGGGATATTGTTATTTATATTGGTAAGATGGTTTCGACATGCTTACTGAGACTTGTCTGTTACATTTTATATGAAGTTGTTATCGTATCATACGATAATGATGACCTACTGTCACATCGCTTGTCAATAAAATTATCATGTCCTTGAGGGTGTTGCTTTTTTCCGGCAGCATATCTTTCTTGTAAACCCTTCTGAGAAATCTTTTAACTTTTTGATACATTTTGCGAAGAACTTCGTATTACTTTCTGCACAAGACATATTAACATCACCGTCTCTCGTCACGTCTGTCCCCTTCATCAGTCGAAGTGATGGAACAAACAAATAAAATTTCATATACATATGGAAAAAATGTTCAAATGTTTGTTTAGCTTATGGTACTTAACTGCAGGGTCATCACTCCCTAAACCTACAAACTACTTATGAACTACCTTACACTAAAGACAGCACAAACAACCATGCCCGAGGGGGGATTCGAACCCCCGACAGGGAACTGCCTCGCGCATCGTAGCATGGCACCTCAATGCGCTCGGCCGCTCCGCCGCGACTACATATGAAAGAAAATAAAAATTACGACCGCCTTTTTAAAGTAAGGAATAATTTGTAACAGAATAAGATAAACTTTGTTTATGAACGTACATTGTACCACAAACTACAGTATCCACATATTTTCACTTGTCAGCATAGTCACCATGATCATTTAAATGTTTGTCAAGTAGTGGCACCAGCTTCTGGATCCCAGCATCAAATAACTCTACCGCCTGACCGTCACTTTTTTTTTTTTTTGAAATTAAGTTTGTCAGTAACAAATTGATAAATTACTGATCTTAAAACTTGTGGGAATTACTGATGCAGCGCCTCAATAGTGTAGTTCCTGTTTTCATCTCAGCGGCATACTGTCATTAATGAAGATTTGGCAGAAGAAATTTATGAAGAAATTCACGAAAACAGGCGCGTCTCTATAGACCAGGAAGTTTGATACTCACAAACCGCACTACAAAAAATGTGATGGTCAGGCGGCAGAGTTCTATGATGCTGTGTTGCAAAAGCTGGTACCACGATTTCACAAATATTTAAATGTTCATGGTGAAAAAATGTTCATATTGTAGTTTGCGACACAATTTATGTTCACAAATAAAGTTTCTCTTATTCCATTACAAATCGGTTCTTTCTTTAAAAATGACTCTCGTAAATGTTATGGAAACGTCACACAGTTTCTCAAAAGTGTAATGACCCGAAAAATATTTTCTACGTCTTAAAATAAGCAACGAACCTTACTTACTCGAAATATGAGACGCGTAACGTACATTGGGTTGAGAGCAGTTTTTGTTTTGCCCAACCGGTATACGAAGGTAGCTGTGACTCTAATAGCGTTTCTTCTGCAATGACCTCTTAGTGTACGTAATATTAAACTGTAACCTCTCTAGGCTTCTATCAGAGGTACGTTTGGATGGCGACAATTTTGCATGTCTTTAGCACGTACTGTCTACACCCCGCCTTTAGAGTTGGCTTTACATGTTCTCGATAAATAATATGACATAAGATCCCTATTCAAGTAAACCATGAGTTCGATATAATGAAATGTTTGTTCAAATGTTTGTTAAGCTTATGGGACTTAACTACGGGGTCATCAGTCCCTAAACTTACAAACTACTTATGAACTACTTACGAACTAGGACGGCACAAATATCCATGCCCGAGGGGGGATTCGAACCCCCGACCGTAGTGGCCGTGCTGACCGTGACTGGAGCGCCTCAGTCACCTCGGCCGGCAATGAAACGTTTCTACCGTTTCAGGGCATTGAAGTAAATTCAAAGGTAAGCTGAAATTTTGTGCTGGATCTGGATTCGAACCAGGATTTTACGATTCGGGCCAGCAGTCGGCTTATCCATTTAGGCTATCCAGGCATCCCTCCCTTCCAACCGAAATTCTCAACTTTCAGGACATTGCAATAGCTCCTCTTGTTCGCAGCCTATACTGGATTCCCGCAAGGCACGGAGTGTATTAATGCATCCGCAATGAAATTCTCATGTCCGAAAAGAACAGGCAACATATCAATAATTGTAAACCACGCGTGTCTAGAAGTTAGTACTATTGAACTTCGGACTCGCATGGAAACGCAAGATAGTATCTCAAAACTCCGCTTTGACACATAGAACTAGGACATCTTTTATTGCTTTTGAAGACATAGATAAAACTATTAAATCTGAAATTATTAAGAGTATTTGAGTAGCATCGAACTTTGAATTTTAGTATTTAATTTGTTATACTATTGGTTTGTGTGTCAGGAATTTTATGCCTCTCCCATTCCTCATGATGTTGCTATTTTTATGGCATTATAAGTAGCATTCAGTCATGACTAATTTATATCACTTTACTACAGTGTCGTTTGGAAGACTCGGTACTTACATCGTGACAGCTCCATTCGTGAATCCAAGCCAAATTTGCCAGTAAAAGAGTACAGAAGGCGAATAATTTTCTGTATTTAATCGGCAGATAGGAATGTAGGCAAGAGCTGGTGTTTCATTGCCACTGCGTTGCTACAAGGTCATGCGCAGGCGGAGTCAACTTCCGCTTATTAAACTGCAAACTTTCCAATGCTGTGAAAATCGCGTTCTTTCTGCTGTTGTTCAACGTACGCTGCCTCACAAATCGTCAAATTGAGATGCACAATTTAAATGAGATGAACTATAGCTGTAATCTATGATTAATTATTACCAAATTTTTGCAATACGTGAATTAAATAGCGTCCGTTCTTTCTGAGCTGGATGGTACCAATCAACTGTCACTCTCTGCATGTAACTTATTCTTTCAGTTTTTCGCTAGCCCTTAGGAAGTCAGGAAGTGGTATTGCACATGATCCAAATAACTGGTGCCTACTTGCACCGCAGTGTTGCGTATCTTGCCGGCCGCGGTGTCCGAGGGGACTGAGGCGCTCCAGTCACGGTCTGCACGGCCCCTACGGTCGGGGGTTCGAATCCCCCCTCGGGCATGGATATTTGTGCCGTCCTTAGTATAAGGTAGTTGATAAGTAGTTTGTAAGTTTAGGGACTGATGACCCCGTAGTTAAGTCCCATAAGCTTAACAAACATTTGAACATTTTGTTGCGTATCTTGCCCGGAGTTCTTCAACTCAATTTTGTTTTCCTCTGTACAGAGTTTTTGGTGACTCTAAGCCAATGTCGACTTCTACCGGAGAACATCCTTAAAAATGTTAACACAACACCCCTGCTTCTACAAACTTGAGGGTGGTAAGACAGTTTATGCTTTTTACCGCCAAACTGCGATTCAGTTACTAAGTTTTAATGTAGAATTTCTGACTCAACCGTACGGGTTTTAATGCATAATTACAGATAAATATTTATTAATGAAAAAACTTCAAATACCCCGCGTCAAAAGAGTCTGCAGGGACTTACTTGCCAGATACCATTACAAACACTTTATGATTGGTGAATCAGGCTGTAATCTCGTAATAGGCAGGCCTGGAAGTCAATGTATATGGAAGGTAGATTAGGATTTAACGCCCCGTCGACATCGTGGTCATTTGAGACAGAGCACACGCTCGGGTGGTTTTTGTCAGGGTTGGGGAAGGAAATCAGGCGTGCCTTATGAAAGGAACCATCCAGGCATTTCCGTGTAAACTTAAAGCAGGATGGCCGGAGGCGTATTTGAACCGCCGTCCACCTGAATGCGAGTCCAGTGTGTTACCACTAGGCCACCTCTCTCGGGAGTGAAGGTAGGACTGAAATTATGGTCTTGAGCAGGTCAGATAGTGGGGGCACTCTCTCTCACAATGGCCAGTTTCTGTTTCAAAAGAAAAGTACTTTCAGATACCTTGCTGATCTCTTCAGTTAACCGAGATAAACGCAATAATTGTTGGAGGCAATAGAGCATGCGTTAGACTTCAGGATGTTCTGAACATAAGATCCCTGTCGAGAAGCTTTAAGATCAGGCTTTACCAACGGTACTACACGGTTATAAAAAACCCCATCTCTAGGAAAACTGATGAACAGAAACTTAATGTCCGTGAATGAAAATTCCTGCGGAAAATTATGGCCCTAAGGTAGACCCACAAATAGGAAAATGGATAATTCGGAAATACCGGCAATTAACAGAGTTTTATGCACAGCGTAACATTATACAAACAACGAAGGTGAGAAGGTTGACTTAGACTGAGCATGTAGCTAGCTAGAGTGATGGAAGGTTACCCCATGATATGTTTTTGAGAGCTGTAGCCGGGAAGAGGGAACAGGTACGACCTTGGACAAAATGGAAAGGAAACATCGACAAGGGCACAGATGACATGGGACTACGAGCAGACGTGTGGTGCCAGAAGCCTCGCAACCGAGAGGCGTGTAGAGCAAGTGGATGGTTTACTAAGGCTCGGGACACAGATAAAAAACGAAGTACACAACAATAACTATTAATGAAACGCTGCAAGTTTCAAGAATCAACACTCCCGTTTCCCTCATTTACTAAACATTATTCTCTTATTTGCTCAGAGCTTAGGGCTTTACCTTCTTGTACCTAAGGCTACAAAGTATCAACACTCTCATTTCTCTTAAATACTAAACATTACTTACTCTCTGAGAGTATAGGGCTTTACCTTCTTACACCTAAGGCTACAAATAAGTGACAAATAAATCAATGAATCCAGTGAAGTCTGAGGTGATGTTTAGGCTGTCTTCAATATTTATGCGTCAAATAAACACCAACATATACGAACGATTAATTGATTATTCGCGTTATCTTTATACAACAGAAATATAATTCGACTGTGAGGCCGACTCCAAGCTCAGTCTACTGGGTCTGTGATATCCGGCAGTGGCAGTTACGGCAATAATCACCCTACAGCAGAGAAAATTGGTCCGTTAATACGCGGGCCACTCCTCGTCTGACCGCATCCTTTCCACACCTGTTATCACATTTTTGTGTTTACATATTACTCCCTGACTTTAAATCCATTGGTTTTTTTTCCTTATTTTCTGGCGTAATGAGTGAAGGAAGTAAGAGCTATTGACATTTTGCAGTTCCTGCACCACAATAAAGTCAACCCCACAGAATTTTCCACTCGTGTCTCCTGTTTACATCCATAATGTCGACATTCTATGTTTTTAATAATGGTAACGGTTCAGTTTCAGGATGCTTGTGAAGAAAATATTCCACTTTTTTATGCAATATTTTTAACACACAAGACACCTGCATACAATCAGTACAACGAAATACACTGTAAGCGCCAGTGTCTCCAATGAAGTGTGTAGTAAGTTTACCCGTAAATTTCTGAATGAAAAGAGAGTAAATATGTTTTAACAGTACCAATTAACTTAGTGATTCAGAGTGAACACATAGTGTGGTCAAAAGAACGGACTATGTTAACTCTCTTTCTAACTAATGAAGTCTCCATACACTAAATGAAGATTGCGAGAAATGTTTGATGTTTGCACCGCAAATTCATTATACCAGTTTCAATTAAACAAAATATATAAAATACAAAAAAGACTATATCTGTCCCAGAATTTATTTGTGTCATATCTATCATCAATATTATCAGTTTTTCTCATTTTTGAATGACATTACTAATCTTATATATAAATCGTAGGATACACAGATTTCTGTAAACCACGAGCCAAAGGACTGACAACTCAGCTAAATACGTTTCTATCCTAAACAGTATTTTCTAAACTGAGTGTTATCCCATTCACAATGAAAGATGTAATGTAAGGGCATACAACACGGCAAATGTGAGCTCCAAAGATTCTGAAGTCTTTCTAACTGCCCTAAAGTTGATGGAGTCAGCGGAGGAACTTAGCCAGCGAGTGATATGCGACGTCATATTTAAGTGGCTCATTAAAACAGAGTGCCTTAACGGCCTAGCTCTGCTCAGCAGGCCACTACTTGAGCGCAACGTGTGGGAGTCTGTGTCGTCGCCATCATCCGGCCTCCTTGTAAAGTGGCTTGCTCAACCGAACTGCTATAAACTCACGGATGCTGCCCCAACTAGAAACGGCACGGTCACGTGCCCGCAGTACACGAGGACTTTCAGTACAGTTTTTGGTTTTCGAATAGCTGTTTGCCACATATAAAATGGGTTTTGGTTATGATCAATAATACCAACAAAAACTGCGAAACTTTCCAAATCTCCAGAATAAAAGGCTGCAATGGAATACCGATAAAAGCTATTTCAGCAAAGAAATTAGGAATGGCATTGTAATTATCATAATTCCCAGCGAACAGTTTGTGAGCTATCTTATATCTAGGCAAATGAACCAACTGAACTTTGTAAAATGAAACGATTTTATAAATTGGAAATTTTTAATTGTTGTTGTTGTTGTTGTTGTGGTCTTCAGTCCGCAGACTGGATTGATGCAGCTCTCCACACTACCCTGTCCTGTGCAAGCCTCTTCATCTGAGAATACGTACGACAACCCACATCCTTTAAAATCTGTTTACTGTCCCTCGGTCTCCCTCTTCGATTTTTACCCCACACACTTCCTTCTAACGCTAAGTTGACGATTCCGCGATGTCTCAGAATGTATCGCACCAACCTATCCCGTCTATTAGTCAGAATATGCCAAAAATTATTTTCTCCCCAAGTCTGTTGAGCACCTCCTCATTACTTACGTGATCTACCCATCTAACCTTCATCATTCGTCTATAGCCCCACATTTCGAAAGCTTCTATCATCTTTTTGTCTGAACTCATTATCGTCCACGTTTCACTCCCATACAATGCTACACTCCAGTCAAATGATTTCAGAAACGACTTCCTAACATTTATACTAACATTGGGTGTCAACAAATTTCGCTTCTTCAGAAAAGCTTTTCTTCCCATAGTCATTCTGCATTTTATATCATCTTTATTTCGGCCATCAGAAGTTATCTTGCTACCCAAATAACAAAACTCATCTACTACTTTTATCGTCTCATTACCTTATCTAATTCCTTCAGCATCGTCTGATTTTCTGACACTACATTCCATTACCCTCGTTTTACTCTTGTTACTGTTCATCTTATATCTTCCTTTCAAGACATTGTCCATTCCATTTAATTGCTCGTCCAGGACTTTTGCTGTCCCTGACAGAATTGCTATGACATCAGCAAACCGGAAGGTTTTTATTCCCTCTCCCTGGACTTTAATTGCCTCTCCAAACTTCTCCTTCCATTCCTTCACAGCTTGCTCAGTGTACAGGTTGAATAACATTGGGGAAAGGCTACAACCCTGTCTTACTCCCTTACCAACCGTTGCGACCCTTTCATACAAATGTTCAAATGTTTGTATAGCTTATGGGACTTAACTACAGGGTCATCAGTACCTAAACTTACAAACTACTTATGAACTAGCTAACACTAAGAACGGCACAAATATCCATGCCCGATGGGGGATTCGAACCCCCGACCGTAGTGGCCGTGCAGACCGTGACTGGAGTGCCTCAGTCCCCGCGGTCACCGCGGCCGGCCCCTTTCATACCCTTCGACTCTAATAATTGCTGTCTGGTTTTTGTAGAAGTTGAATATAACCCGTCGCTTCCAATATTTTACCCCTACTACTTTCAGAATTTGAAAAGGTGTATTCCAGTCAACATTTTCAAAAGCTTTCTCCAGATCCACAAATGCTAAAAACGTAGGTATCCCTTTCCTTAGCCTATATTCTAAGATAAGTCGTAATGTGAGTATTGCGTCGCATGTACCTACATTTCTCCTAAATCCAAACTGAAATTCCCGAAGGTCAGATTCCTCCAGTTTTCCATTAGTCAATAGATAATTCGTGTTAGTATTTTGCAACCATTACTTGTTAAACTGATAGTTCTGTTAATTATTTATTAGTTCTGTTAATTATTTAACCTTAAATAAGTTAAATTGAGTTCAATATACAAGTAGGGTAATAAAAACTGAAGAAGTATTCCCTGCAACTATTTAATATCGTTCATTGAAAGTATATTTTTGATATACTGTTAGCGACCTGAAAGTTATTATGTGACAGTTGTGTTTAACTGACATCACCATCATGTCGTGCAAAGACGTATACGACTGATGCTCTATTATAAAGTCATGCTTAAGATTATTCTATAATCAGCAAGTGCCTAAAATTAGTTTACTAATTACATTTCCTTTCTGTTTTTTTCAGGATGAATTTCATCCTTTCATCGAGGCACTGTTGCCTTTCGTCAAGTCTTTCTCCTATACGTGGTTCAACCTGCAGGCAGCGAAACGCAAATACTTCAAGAAACACGAGAAACGTATGTCCTTAGAAGAAGAAAGGCGGTGCAAGGAAGAACTCCAGGTTGGTTTCATCGATGCAGTCATATGTAAAAGCCATTACTAACTGAGCCCTTATAAGTTTATTCTGCTTCGACTCCGAACTTTGCATGTCGTTGAAATTGTAGTCACTTTTGCTCTGAACACAAAATAAATATATTTCGACTGGCACATAACACTTTCGGAACTGGTAGCTGCCACGCTTTTTACGTTAATATTTTAGCTGAAATATTTTTCAAATCGTGTATGAGATCAGTAATATTCTTCAGCTGATAACGCTTTCTCCTCTGTACCAGAACATGTCACAAATGGAGGTCCTTCGTTCGGAGAATTAAAGAAGTGAATGTTTCATAATGTGTTATAGTCATGATTTAGGCCATTCTCTTCTCAAGTTATTGTGTAGAACATAGAACTAATTTGAGTAACAGCCATCGTACTCTATTTTAAGTACCATACTACAGATTATATTTCATAAAGTTTCAGTACTAGCAAGGCAAAGTCCCCATTGCACTCTCCTCAGATTTAGAGGTAAGATGTCTTCATGGATAGCCAGTCAAAAACTGAACAGAGATCAAGAATGAAAACCGGAACAATGTATACGGAACTGTGAAAAAAGTGAACGGTCCAGGCTAAAGATGTGCCATACCGAGGGAATTTCCAGAGTCGCACGTCGTGGTTAGGTGGACTGCGAAGCGGGAGCACCACTTTCAAATCTCGTTCGTGCCGTTTTACTTTTTTTTCACAAAATTATGAATTGTTCATCCGGTCATCGATGTGCTTGTTCGTTATATTCTATTTGGTGTCTTTGTCTTGGTGAAATGTCCCTTTGCAGCCGCGAGGTGTAAGGAAGGGATCTATAATTTGCTTTATGTATGAAGTAACCCATGGTATGACTTTTGTGTTTCGTTTTAGAGGTGTTCACTCTTGTTTTCATCTGTTACAACACAGTTTATGTGTTTTTTTCATTTCTATGCGGCATCTTCCATGCTCTCACTATTCACGCCTAACAAATCTGCCGCGATTCCCTCCATGTTGTACATCATGTCTTGGACCGTTCACTGTTTATATTTTTTCACAATTTCATATATCTTCTTCCTGTTTTCATGTTTCATGTGTTTTTGAGGGGCTATCCGTTGGACCATATTAGAACTTAATCTGAGAAGGGGGGGAGGAGGGTGCTATGGGGAGTTTCCCTTGTAAGGCTGAAGTATCGGTGGAAATACGTTGATTTATAGCGTAGTTGAAAACTTATGCTTCATTGTTTTGCTTTTCGTTCCTCGTCACTGAAAAATTACCCTGGCAACTATTGGTTGAAATATAAAATGGTAATATTTTTAAATGTGTGCTATATGACCTAAGGATCCCAAATATCTGTCAGTAGACGTCACTGTGGAGCGTGTACTGTCTCCGCCTCTGACAAGTTGATCTCTTCTGGAAATACTTTAAATAAGATGTCTCAATGTTTGTGGAGAACTGGCAGCAAACTCTTGCTCAACAGCCGAAGCCAGATAAGGCACAGGTGCTGGACGCGGAGGTTGACGTTTCAACTCGTCCCTAGGGTTTACCGTTCAGGTGGGGACATTGGTCAGGCCAAGCCACTCCAGGAAAATTATTATTAGTAAACGGGTACATCACAGATACTGTTTTACGACGGTGTGCGTTGTCATATGGGTACAAACAATCATCGTGTCCCAGCGTTATCTTTATTGTGCGTTATTAGGCGTTTTCTTAGGCGCAAATAGGGGAACACGCCGTAAACACGAGAAACACCCCTATACCACAACATCACCTCCACATCTTACTTTACTGTGAGCCCTGTATTTTGTGTCAGGCAACGTTCTCCAGGCATTCGCCAAATCCAAACCCTCCCAGACGACTGCCACGGGGAATAACGTTATTCATCACCCCAGAGCTTCCGTTTCCAGTTGTCAGCTGTCCAGTGTCGTCCTCCTTCACACTCTCTTGAAAGTCGCTGACTACAAATATCTGCAGCATATGAACAACTGTTGGACCATTGTAATTCCTCTGGACCCATGTCATTTTGTTCAACGACCCTCAGTAATAGGCAACGTTTCAAGTCACACAGCGCACGAGGTCCTTTAGGTCTTGATATAACTTTGATTGTTCATTCGCGTTTCCTCTTTACATTTGCATCAGCCACAGTGCACTTGGGCCCCTTCATAATAGTTGAAACGACCCTGATGGATCTGCTACTGAAGTTGAGTCCAGTGAATAGTCCCCTCCGAAGTAAGTGATCTTCCGTTGAACAGCTCATAACGCTGTTGCTGGTTCTCTGCTGACAACGCACATTTTCTTTCTGACTCTCATGACATATAGTGGTTAATTTCGCATGGCAATAGGGCTCTCAGATTACTTTGGGTAGATACCATAGTATGTATCTGCCTCACCAGTACTGGGGCCTATAACGTCCTAATGACTACCAATTACTACAGAAAATTCGTTTTCCAGTAGCGCGTTACTCAGTGAAGCATTCGGTGCGAGTTTGCCTACCCACACTGTATTGACAGTTATTTCACATTATAATAACACGTTTTCTATGATATCCATAGGCAATAAGATTGAATAGATATGTTTACGTCTACAGGTGCAGATAAAAGTTGGCAGAAATGTTTAACAGCCAAACTCTCTCTCTCTCTCTCTCCCTCACACACACACACACACACACACACACACACACACACACACACACACACGCGCGCGCGCACGCGCGCGCGCGCGCGCGCGCACACACTCACACTCACACTCACCCGTCCCACCCACCCACAGGGTAACATTTCCTGTTTACATGAGTACCCTAAGCATAGATAAAGACTCAAAGGTTATTGTTACAGCTATATCTGCTGTATGACAGCAAACATCAACACTATTTCTAGGAGTACAAATAGTCAAAAGTTCACTACGGCACACAATACGTCTGTGAAAACCAGAAAATAAGACGTCGTTACAATTATTATAAACAACGGACTGACAGTGATCAGCCCAAACATAATAGACTCGTGTTATCAACTACTGATAAGTTCTGGGATGAAACGTAGCTCTGGCAGTGGCGAGAGTTATTTCATTAGATATTGTCGCACAGATCACACAGTGCCTGTGAATTACCAGAATGTGGTTTGTACGTCCTAGGTTGATAGTGAACGATGATCCAAATATTTTCAATTTACATTACTTACATAAACTTCTCGTGAGGTATGTATAGGAGGAATCAGTTATTGGAAGATTTCTCTAGGATACACGATATGAGATCTTTAATAGTAAACTACACCATGATGATAACCGTGTCTCTTATAACATCTGATACTGGAGTTGAGTGAGGAGCTTCGTGACACTTTCGCGCCTTCTAAATGTATCGAAATGCGCTGCTCCTGTTCATATTTCTGTTTTCTCTGTCTGACTCTGAACTCTGACGATCAATATTGAAGTATTAACCGAACCGGGGTTTTGTAAACTATCTCATTTGTGGGTCGAATAACTTACCTGAAAATTCGTATGTGATCGTTCCACTTTAAATTGCTCCGAACGCAAACTCCCATCTTCCACTCACAGTTTTGTAATCGAATAATAATACGCTAGTAAATATTTCTGCCGATTTGTCCTCAATAGATCACGTCTGTTTATATTGAGGGTCAACTGCCAGTCTCTGCACAAAGTGTCCATCCTTTGCAGGTCTTCCTGCACTTCGCTACAATTTTCTCTTTATGGACAGGGCTCTGAGCCCCACTTTCCGAATGCGAGTTCACTGCCATTGCATCAGTACTATTTCGTTACATCTTGAGAAGAGTTGAACTATGTTTCTCTCTGCCAATTAATTTACTCTGTGTAAAGTATGGGCTTCTTCGAATATATATGACATGTTATTTGTACCGTACTGGGTTTCTACCCTAGAATGCAGCGCGCACTCAACGAGCTACTCCTGGTGAATCATTTCATTCCTCGAAACGTTAATCTTTCAGCAGCGTGGGAGATTTTCTGTACAGTTAAGGAGGGGAGATGAGAAGAGTTTGCCAGTGTGAGTCTGTGATGCGATGGTTAGGTGGCGTAATTGCTAGTTAATTATCCGTGAGATGTCCGAGTGCGGACATACTTAACATAAACGGTCCTTATACTTCGTCAATCGGATGCGACATAGGCTGTTATATCCGATGAATTATAGGACGCCACTGCGAATTACGAAGACTCTCAATGGTTGGGAAGTAAAGTACATTCAATGGCACTTATTACATCAGCCATGTCTTGGTGGGCAAAGTAATTATTCATTCTACGAATTCCTGAAGTTTTAAACGAAAAGTTCAAGGTATTCTTTACATCAGACATTTCTTAGTGAGCAAAGTAATTACTGCTTCTACGTATTCCTGAAGTTGTATACCAAGACTGCCAGGTATTCTAAGCCCTTCTTCTGTGACTTGAAAATTACGTGTCACTTCAACTCTTTGGTCGCCGACTCTTTGTGGTACTAAAGCGTCCACTTTAAAATATAGTAGAATTGGGAAGAGTGCCTGTTTACTGGGCAACATTCAAGGACAGTATTACAGCAGCTCAAATTGATTACATCAGATACTGATTTTGTGCATGTAGTATTGGTTTTCACTCTGCACATCTTGCCTTTTCCTAGTGCTGATATACGTCATAGGTAAAATCATGTTCATGTATTTTCAGGCCTTCTTTCATGGAACAAGAACTTTCAGAAACAGTAACTCTAGGTGTAACTCTAGTTACACAGTTACACATTATTATTTTCAAGAAAATAAAACATTTAAACTTTAGTGATACGAATTGAAGACGTAGAAAGAAAGAGCCTGCAATATATTATTACGCGATTGCAGAATAATCACTGAATTAATCTTCCATAAAATATTTGTCTTATGCATAGACCTACTGAGTGATTTAAAGTGTAACAGCCACACAAAATTAAGGAATATGCCAGACAGATTCATTGGAAGAAAACTCAGTAAGAGCAGTTCATGAACGAAGGAAGAAGTTTGCGAAACATTCATTTCATCAGTACTTGAATACTGCTCGCCAGTGTGAGATCAGTACCAGGTGGGTGTAATAGAAGCGTTAGAGAAGATACAGAGAAGAGCAGTACGCTTTGTAACAGGTTTATTTTGCGAGATGATCCAGTGGTAAACGCTGAAAGAGAGAAATACTGTATCGCTGTATGGGCTACTGTCGAAGTTCAGAGTCCTTACGTTTCTGGAAGAGTCATCCAGTATATTGCTTCCTCCTACACACATCTCGGGAAAAGACAATGAGTTACACAAAGTACCCTCTGAGAGATAACTTACGGAGTATGGGTGTACATATTCATAGGTGTGGTCGTATGACATGCCTGAAAAATAAACTGCCGCAGATAGTGGAATCTGTTTCGTAAATCATTGGCCGATTTTGATTCCTCCATATTGAAACCTTAGTGACCTTGTGTCCTTATTGAAATAGATGAGATGGGTTAAATTGTGTGGAACAGTGCTCTAGCCTATGTATGGCTTTGATCTGAGCCTTACGAAGAGATGACAGTAAGTAAGCAAGTAATTCCGTTTCTTGTGACAACCAAGGAATATTATTGTATATTCGCCACAACATAGAGACGCTGCTCTGTTTACTGTCGACGTGACTTTACATGCGTTGTTCCTGAGAGTAGCTTCTGGGAAGTTTTCTGACATTGCTTAGGTAAATACTTAACTGGTGCCCATTAAGAAAGGTACTCGTGAAATGTGTTCGTGTACGAAAATTTCAGTCTAACTAACATGACTCTATCACTATGGAATAATAAAAACACTCAAAGGAATATACCAGTAAAAACTCTCGAGGATATCCTGGAATTCTTATACAGTATCTCTTTCTTCATAGTTTCCTACGTTCTTTCACACAGAAAACGTGATGAAATGAAGATCGCTTTTTAAATACGTGCTTTCGTCTGCTAGTTCGGTGACGCATCTTCCAGAAGCCCTGAGTGTGCAGCTGCGGTGTTACTGCGGGCAGATTTGGTCGCTGCATGATATCTGCTGCGGCCTGTATCGTATACTTATAGCGACTTCACAGCCGATTGCATATCGATCCTCCTACATTATCTGGGACGAGGACAACTTCGACAAACTAAGCTTAACCGCTCTGCTCCTTAATAGCTTCATAACTCCCGCTGGTTTACTTCCTAATTCTGTCCATAGGTACGCAACGGTTGAATATACGGTTTCAAATCCCACACAGAGTGAATTTCTGAAAAGATGCCCGTCTTATATGACCACATCGCGATTCAATCAAATGAACTTTTTGTCGACCTTATTACTCATATGGGGGAACATGTGAAGGTAAAAGAATACATGCATGCTCTTGAAGCCAGCCAGTGTCCATCAAAATTGAAGGTTTGTTCAACTGGTTTTAGAAAATGCTTCAGTACTATTTGCTACCTATATGAAAAAACTGAACCATTCAGATTAAAGAAATTTAGCACTGTATTCCGAGCTCACTTCGGTTGTCTATTGCTTATTCTAATAAAAGTAAAAAAGTTTTGTAATATTTTCGTCTCACAACGACAGGAATAAGGATGATTTTCTAGAATACCTTCACAAGTAAAACACTTAGCTTTCCTGTGTTAGGACTCTCACTTCTCCGTTTTCACTTTATTTCACAAAATTTCCATGTGTTCGTTGAACTGGAAACAAAAGTATTTAATATGAATAAAAAATAATATGGAAGTGAGAACTCGGAGAAAAAGTGGAGCGTGACAATTTCTGTCACCAGCGCTATATTTTGTAGTGCTAGCGTTTGTTCCCAGACTGAGAAACCTGCTTACTAGATGAACCAGTGTGCCGCATCTGCAGACGACAATAAAAGGCATGAGCACTGAGAGGTAAGCAATGTGAGTTATCTGCACTTGCAGTTCACGGTACCAAATAACTCCTTTCCGTTAGTACTAGGAAGTATAGGCCGATTAAGTGCAGCGTGTAACTGACAGAAAATTGCTAAATGTGGACATACTTGAGTTGCAGAATGCAGAAGACCACTTTATTGCTTAGTCCACAGTATTCGTAGACTACTGATTAATACAACTGTAAAATTTAAACCTAGTGTTCCATTCTGTCATTTGCGGCGTGAACATGAATAGTAACCGATATTCTCTACCATTCTTTAACAAATACAAAATTGGCTATAATCAAATACAAATCATAAACCCGATCTTACTCCCTCTTTTCAATAAACTAGTCAGCAGGATGTTAAACCTCAATCTTTCTTGCTTTTAGCATGATATCTCTTGGACCTCCTAATAGCGCCATATATACAGCGATTTATCCCATTGCGTATCCACCGCGATTACAGTATTCAACCAGACAAATCTCACTGCGATACTCCCACATATGGAGGCTCTCCTAATCATTCAGTTTTCCTTTCCTCAATTCTTTGCCAATACTCACCGTAAAATTCTTCTACTCAATCTATTCAATCTTCACCTACAATATTCACGCCAGATTATTTCTCGTTATGATCCTTTAGACTCTTTATTTAGACAATTCTTTCCTCTTCCTTCGTCAGAACAACCAATTCCATCGCCTTTCATCAAAATCCGAAGATGTTTGTTCCTATGTAAGAATCAGGTAACCATTGTCTGACTTGTAATAACAGCCACGTGGAAATGGTCATGCAGTCTAGGGCGCCATGTTACGAACTGCGCGGTCGCTTCCACTGGAGGTTCGAGTCCTCCCTCGGACGCAGATGTGTGTGTATGTGTGTGTGTGTGTGTGTGTGTGTGTTGTCCTTAGGATAGGTGTAAGTTAGTGAAAGTAGTTTGTACGTCTAGGGACTGATGACCACTGTAGTTTGGTCCCATAGGTTTACAAACATTTTAAAAAAATGTTTGTAGAGATTACGGGACTTAACTACGGGTTCATCAGTCCCTAAACTTACGAACTACTTATGAACTAGCTATTACTAAGGACGGCACAAATATCCATGCCCGAGGGGGGATTCGGACCCCCGACCGTGACTGGCGCGCCGCAGACCGGTTGGCCACCGCGGCCGGCTACAAACATTTCATTCTGTTCTAATGATCTTGATGTCGACAAGACGTTAAACCCTATCTTCCTTATTTCGATACCTTTTTTCTTGTATGTATGTATGCATGTCATCTCGGCCACATTATCAACTCACTATTTATATGGAAATATCAGTCATTTTTTGAAAGCATTATTTCAGACTACCTCTGTATTTCATTAGAGAATATACGCTGCTGCGACAATTCCATCACACTTTTCTTTAATAGTAAATTCTTATCCTTGAAACTACTGTTCTAAAGGAACAGAATTACTGATGGTCCGCAGCTATAAATGTTAAATTTACAGATATTAATTCGCAGTTTGCGAGAATTTCCGAATTCAGTGAATTACGAATTAATATCTGTAAATTTAACATTTATTGCTGCGGATCAACAGTAACTTTGTTCCTTTAGAACAGTAGTTTCAAAGTAAATACGTCAGCCAAGACAGGCTAAAGATGGTGTATGTATGTCTCTCCCCATTGCGGGAATCCCGCTAAAATGCTGCGAGCACCAGCGGAAGTAGACAAGTGGAACACATGGAAGTTTGGGTCTGGCCGGGGAGCGTGCACGGGTGGCCGAGTGGTTAAGGTGACCGCTAGCGAAAAGCGGGAGACCCAGGTTCGAGTCCGGATGCGGCACAAATTTTCATGTGTTACAAAATGGTAGATCAACTAAAGAAAGTCGGAAATTCTCGCAAATTGCGAATTCATATCTGTAAATTCTTATCCTGTATTTTTTCACCGCTGGTGAGGCACAGGAAAGAGATTTAACTATATCGAAAAGCATATCATCTGTTTAATACTTCAATATTTTGTACGAATATCTATAACGTAAGTGTCACACGTATAACAATAATTAATTATTTATTTAAAGGATTTCATAACCAAGTATTATATTATATTGTTACATCGTCCCAACCGCCAGGAAAGTATAATACCTTTTATTTTTATCTGCCTACTATTCAGTGATTTTGTTTGTGTCTTGCTGGTTCCATCAGTTAAGCATTCCTTGAAAAAAAAAATCTCATTGATTATTGAAACACCGAAGACGATGTAAGCGCATACTTCCGCGGCCGCTGTCACAATCAATAAAATTCTTTTACGTGTGAGACAACATTGACCACACCCAAAAGAATTTTATTGATTCTTAGCGAAGCAGATGTTTGTTTGCAAACACATCTCAGCCCCTGAACAAAATGTAAACATTCACTCGGTGAACAGTATCAAACAATAACGAGTGACTGATCTGAGTCCGCACTCAGAGACAACAAATTGACGAACTTGTCATTTTTATAGTTATGGTCGCAAGCGGCCTCTCGTTAATTCCAGCACTGCCAGGTTTGCTAATCTTCAGTAAGTGTACACACAAATAAACCTTCACACATGCTACCTGTAGCTGCTACGGTGTACCGCTAATGCGGAGGAAAGGAGCCGATATGCTTCATTCGATGCTAGAATTACAACATTTCTGCAAGACATTCCGTTGTCAGCTACTGCAGAAAGCACACCGGAAAGCGTCAAAGCTGAATAATCGTAGCAGATGGCAATTCGAATTAGACGCTTGCGCAATTTTCGCGTCAAAGAATGCTGGTATGAGTGGGTGTGGTAAACTGTATAATGGAGGTGAACTGGTTTGAAAGCGTGCCCAAACTTCTCGACGACCTCGCGCAGTCAGTACGCTGGAACTGATCGGCTACGAGGCTGATTGCTAATAGGATCCCGTATTTACATAATCGTAGAATTTCAATTAAAATGGGATGCAGCAAAGTATATATGTGCGAGCGTGTGTGTGTGTGTGTGTGTGTGTGTGTGTGTGTGTGTGTGTGTGACCTTAGGTTCTTGTGCAGTTACTTCTTTTATTACTATTATTTGTTGTTTCCGGCGTCTGGTGACATATATCCGTGTGATTAAATGCAGCAAATTTTTCCTTCTCGACCTTAATGGATACGGTACTTTACGAGAGTGTTTGTCAGTCCGTGGTTTTCCGCTGCCGGAAATTACATAAGAAGAGTTTTTTTCAACCTTGTATTTTAATTCCAACCACTTAATATCTTTACCTGGAGACATGGCCTGTGTCACATTCGTATATGGTCGTAGTCTGGAAACTGAAAGTGTTTGAACTGCTGGTGTGCAACGGAAGTCTTTAACCATAATGTGATTGTATGCATGAGGTTATTACACTTTTGGAATAGAAACATTTTTCCGTAGAAATTTATACCATCTAGCACTAACATGTATTGATCTATCTCTAAATCTGAACTCCGTAAGCCAAAAACCGATGATGGGAAAGGGTACGTGATTTGCAAGTAACTTTTATCATTAACCGTCGACGCGCGGTTTGAAGGAAGGAAGATTAGCGTTTATCGTCCCGACGACGTCGTGGTCACTAGAGACGGAGCACAGGCTTGGATATATTTTTTCAGGGACGGGGAAGGAAATCGGCCATGCCCTATCAAAGGAACCATGCCGGAATTTGATAGGAGTTTTTTCTCGAAATCACGGAAAACCTGAATTGGATGGCCGAAGCCGGGCTTTAATCGCCGTCCTCCAGAATGTGAGTCCAGTATGTTACCACTGCGCCATCTCGCTCGGTGCACACAGTTTGAAAGATATACGATACCCTTCTGTAAACAATTGAATTTGTCTACCATCAACATATTGAACTTTACTTGAGATACAAGGTGGGTGAATTAACGTGTTTCATGATTCGTTTTGGAAAACAATATCACGAAATGTCGTAATAGAGCTTTTCACGCAAAACATTCAAATGTTTGTAGCGCTTGTGGGACTTAACTACGGGGTCATCAGTCCCTAAACTTACAAACTACTTATGAACTAGATTATACTAAAGACGGCACAAATATCCATGCCAGAGGGGGGATTCGAACCCCCGACCGCAGTGGCCGTGCAGACCGTGAGTGGCACGCCGCAGACCGCTCGGCCACTGCGGCCGGCAAATTTTTCGCAGTGTAGTTCTTGTAGCGTCTTTCACTGTAAGTTTATGAAACTCTCATTGTGACCCGTGGTGCTGCCGTTAGCTCCTCTTTAAGTCTTCATCCGTTTCTACGGGGATTTCAGACATCAAATACCTGATGTAACCTCAGACGTGGAAGTCCAGAGGTATGAGATCCAGAGATGGTGCTGGTCGTGGGGCACGACCTCCTCTTCCAATCCAACAGTGAGTGTAGATGTTGTCTAGGTGCTCGCAGAGATTAACATCGGTGTGGGCTGGTGCACTGTCTATCCAAACCAGTGGTAACATGCTGGACTCGCATTCGGGTGGTTCATATCCACCTCCGGACATCCAGATTTAGGGTTACCGTGATATTCCTAAATCACTCCAGGCAAATGGCAGGATGGTTCCTTTGAAAGAGCACAGCCGATTTACTTCTCCATCATTACCCAAAAATCCGAGCGCGAGTCCCGACTCCAAGGATCATGCAGTCGACGGGACGTTGAAACCTGAGCTTCCTTCTTTCTTCCTTGTTCAAACTACATCGCTTCGCAGATAGCAAGGATTACGAGTACAGACTCCGAATATGCTGGCGACACATCTTGGAGGAACCTCAGTTAACGTGAAGCAGTCAAACGGGGGGGCAGCACACAATATCCTGTTAGGTGATCGTTGGCAATGTCCGCCCATACGATGACAGAAAATCGTTGCTAGTGGCAAAAGAAAGAAAAAAAGGTGCATATGTGTGTAAACCTATGGTCATCGGTCCCTAGTCTTACATACTACTTAATTTGAACCTATCCTGAGGACAACACATACACCCATGCCAGAGGAAGGGCCCAAACCTCCGGCGGGAGCGGCCGCGCAGTCCCTGACATTGCGGCTAGAAGAACCACACGGCAGTTCCCGCTCACCTTGCTGGTGGCCTTCGATGTGGGTGGCGTCGGGATTACATATGCAAGACTTACATTGAGACTGGTGTTCGACACTTTAAAAAAAAGACAGTTATGTTCTGCGATGTTATGCAAATTGCGCTATGTGTGTCCGTAACATAAAAATATGTTGTGGACCTACCATTGCCTCACTGCTTCTTTCAGTTTGAACTAAAAGGTTTGAGACGCCCTGTATTTTTCCCCTTTCCCTGTATGAAGTATTAATATTCGATATGGTGGCTCTTGAAACACTAAATACTGTTGCTACCTTGCCTACGGAATCACCCACCGTAAGCGTACCAACAATGCTCGGCTACGCTCTGTAATTGAAACTAAGACGCTCCTGCGGCATTGTCGGTGGGAAACTATTGACCACCCAGCCTGCAGCCTGGTCCGGTGGTCTTGGGGTAAAGCACTCGACTGGAAAACGAAGGGTCGCGGGTTCGAAATCTGGTCGGACCTCGGACTTTTTCAGTCTGCTTTTTAACCATCTAACATCTCTCAACGATGTGAGGAGTCGCCAGAAATGACACGTGGTTCGGATTCTCCGTTAAGCTGTAGGTCCCCTTTCCCCGGTTGGATAACTGGGGTAGGCTAGGGACGCGCAAGTCGCCGAAGTGGCGTCCAATTGAAAGACTTCAACCAGGCCATTGAGCCACTCGAAATTATTATTACCCAGCATGCAGCCCTCAGTTTTCTCCCTCTGACTTTCATCTCTTGGCTCACACTGACCGCTGGCTATAAGGTTAGACAGCAAGCTGTAAGCCGACCAGAAAAAAAAACATTGGAATTCATTTAGAGGTAAATGGAAAATTTGTACCAAGCTACGACAGACGTCTAATTAGGAGTGGCGACTATGCAGAGAAGTACGTGACTGGTGTAGATTAACGTTGCAAGTAAATCATTGTAGATCTTAACTGTGACTCCCGTTTGGAGAGTGATCAGCCTTCGAATAAGAAATTGCACTCTATATGTAGGGTGATTATAGTGAGTAGGAAAGAATGTCATGCATCCACGCTATGAGCACAACAGACACAAGTCTAGAGTTTGATTTCCGTTTCGTTGAAGTTTTGCACCCCTGATCTTCAAACCAAGAGAAACTTCACTGTCTACATAAGATTCCGTACTGTGCATAGCGGAGGGTACCCTATTCCAAACTTTGACAGATCACCGTGAATTTGGCCGGTATTGTAATTTTTCATATACAGGGGAGAGAGGAAATGAACAGAGAGGCTGGACAGAAGGAGATTCGTAGAGATCGGGAGAGGTAATGACAGAAGTAGGGGGATGTAATTATCATTCATATTTAGAACTGCGAAGCATTGCCGGGTTCACTGGTTTATATACCAGGTGGCTAAGTGGATAGCGCATCTACCAAAGAAGAAGATGACTCGGGTTGGGGACAAAATTTCAATTGCCTTATTGAATTTAATTCGATGTCCACAGTGAGTAGTTAAAACGTCTTTTACATCCTTGATTGTATTTCATATGTTTTCCGTCATTTCCCTAAATCACTTCAGGCAAATTACGGGACGGTTCCTTTGGAAGAACGCGGCCGATTTACTTCCATATTCTCCTAAAAAATCCGAGTGTAAGCCCCGCCTCTAATGACCACGCTGTCGGTTAAATTTATGGATATTTTGCCCGTCGTCGCAAATTTCTGTGCCGTTGCACACCAAGCTCCATCTCTTTAATGCGACGACGGGCAAAGAGATCCTTGTATAGAGTGCCGATTCAAACGACGCTCGATCTCTTTACGGGAATCGGCTCACCATGGCCACGAGTAGACGACACTAATGGACAACCCACACTACGATAGTAGTGTAGGCTATAAATCGAGAATTTGCGTTTGGTTGAAAGCTTACCAGTGTAGCTCCAGCAGCTGCTATATCCACCGCGACCCAAGTGGATAAGTGGATATAGCATCTGTCTAAGAAGAAGATGACCCGGGTTCGATCCCCGGTCTGGGGCAAACGTTCAACTGCCTTATCGAATTTAATTTAGTGGCTGCAGTGAGTAGCTAAAACGGCTCCAACATCCATGATTGTATTATATATTAGTTGCAATGGATGTTTGTTCTCTCGGTTATGTCCGAAATAATGGACACCAAATATATATAGTGTCTGTTTTCTCTGAGTTTATCAACCTTGGTAGCCTTTGCAAGCGTAATTATCTGGTTTGAATTTTTCATCGCGACACACTGCAGCAGCGTAAAAGTTTATCAGAATATTCAGCAGAACACCTTTTGAATGCCTAACTTTCCCCATTTTGTTCATCATTTACAATTATTCTTTTTTTACGGCTCATACTGCAGTGCCGACGTATATAAGTCGAATACTGTCGTCTTATGGTTTGACATTCTATACTACATTCTCATATGGTTGAAATGAGGCTCAGTTATATGACAGGAAGTCCATAATCACTGAGAATTTGAAGTGACTGTATAGTTACGGATTTCATACAAAAAGGATCATTTTATTTACTTCCGGATACAGAGAGACGTTATAGAATGGAGAATCCCCAGATAATAATCAACAAAGGGAAATTTTACCTCCTCATTGACGTCAGTAAAATGAAAGTTATTGTGATCCCTCGTGAACCTACAGTAGTCTACAGTTAAATATTGAGTTTTCATTCAAGCAGCTGGTACAAATTGATGTTCAAAGGAGTGTAACCTATGGGTCCAAACTGCAGTGGTCATCGATACCTAGACTTACAAAGTACTTACACTAACTTATGCTAAGAACAACACACACACGCCAGAGGGAGAGAACTCGAACCTCCGAGAGGGAACGACCGCGTAGTCCGTGACTAGACGCCTAGACCACGAGGCTATTCTCGTGCGGCTACAAAATTAGACATTTTGACAATAGCATCCAAGCTACCGAACTGGAAGTAAACGGTAAACTTACTCAGGCCGAGTATTA
The DNA here is from genome assembly GCA_026315105.1 of Locusta migratoria. Classification (NCBI taxonomy): domain Eukaryota; kingdom Metazoa; phylum Arthropoda; class Insecta; order Orthoptera; family Acrididae; genus Locusta; species Locusta migratoria. The sequence goes on along the minus strand of CM048755.1, from coordinate 590,400,667 downwards.
CAACCGAGCTCAAGTAGATCCACCTGCCTTTGAATGCAACCACGCAACAACGCCTTGCGTATCCCGCACGAACTTGCCGGCCAGTGTCGAAGTCCCTACAGAAGGCAGAATAAACAGAACACTATTACACAGTGTAAAATTTGTCCAAGTTTCTTATCTTGCGCTTGGCTACCAGCAGATAAGAATCAGTAGTTTAAGATAACCCAACAGTAGGAGGTTGAGGACAGGGGCAGATGATGTAACCAGTGGGCTTGGATGACGCTGAAACGTGCACTCTCACAAGAAGCTCAGATTATATTTTCAGAAGAGAGAGTGCATGTGTGTGGGTTTGGTTGTCCAGGATATTTTTCAATACATACAAATAAAATTATACAAACATTTATAAAGTAAAAAGTAATAATTATTTATAACGTCAGTTAAAATCAAATAGAATCTGCCTTAGTCTCTGCTATATTTACTCAACCATTCACACTCATCTGCACACAAAACCAGAAAAGAAACATGGCACTGATGGCACAATACGGAAAAAAATATTCAAGTACTCTAACAACAGTATATATTCTCTGTTTAAGTTGTATTGATTTTTCAGTTAATAAACAGTATTCGCTGAAGAACTCGACGTTAATCCCACTAAATCCTATCATCACTACTACAATTAAAATGTCACTATCACAGAAAAATTGTTTTGAGTATTTAGTTATGCCGAATCTCGCCAGCAATTAACATCCCCTTTTCCTCTCTTTATTTAATATTTATTCAAGTTTGATCTTCTGTAGAGTTGATACACATTCGGTAAATCTTTGTTAACAGTTAAAGTGTTGAAAGCTTGGTGCCTAATTACTCCACAATCCTGGGAAAAGTAAGAAGCTTTTTATATTATAGGAACAGAGTAACAATCGTTTACTGTGATATGAGACAACGACGGGAAATTAAAATCAAGATTCTGAACACCACACTAGTAATTTAATCTCAGTCACGACGCTTGGAAGTCACGCAGATGCATCTAATTAGCACTGATCCTTAGAAAGTTAAAACTTGTAGTGGTTACTGCGAGGCCGCGGTGGAGTGGCCGAGAGCTCTATGGCGCCTTGCTGCGGAGCGCGCGGTTACTCGCAGTCGGAGGTTAGAGTCCTCCCTTGGGCATGGGTGTGTGAGTGTGTGTGTGTGTGTGTGTGTTGTCCTTAGTATAAGTTAAAGTAGTTTGTAAGCCTAGGGACTGATAACCGCAGCAGTTAAGTCCCTTAGATTTACAAACATTTGATTTGTTGCCATGAGTATAGGAGACACAGTATCATAAAGTCGCATAAGTGTTCATTTAAAAGCAGGCATTTTTATTCTCTTAGAGAAATAAGAGCGGTGATAGTTACCACGTAATCTCTTCGCCCAGCCATCGGGTAAGACAGAAAAATATACACTGAACAGTAGAACGAATGAAATATCTGCACCCGGAAGAGATGTCACTCAGTCCAGTTACAGTTTATCCGAAAATTCTGGGCATGTGGAAAATTTCAGTAGAAATGCAGATGTACGATCAGTGGGTTGCGGGCAGCGGCAACGAACCACAGCACCCTCGATGGCCGATCGCCGATCGCTGGCCGCATCAAGATGGTTAGTTAACCTGCCGCCGCCGACCGCAGCCAGACCGGAAAACCTCCGGTAGCCATTAAATCGTGGAATTCCGACAGATGTCCAACTAAACTTTTCCCCTTCGTGGTGTTTGAGCGGATGAAATTGTGGCACTATGAGAGCCATTCCAACATATTCTCGTCGAGGCAGATTGGCAAGCAGCATTGCTAAATATTGTTTCCTGCGGACTTAACCGTCTAATTGAAGAAGTAAAGGCTTAAATGAAATCTTTAAACTATTTTTTTTTTTTTTATTTTCATGCAAAGAAACATTTTTTTACTAACTGAATATTCATACAGGAACATAAAACGAACTAAGACGAGCTGAAATAAAATAGTAATTTAAGATATTCGAAAATTACCTACCATGATGCAGTCCTTTTATGGAAAGAAATTCACATAACATATGGTACTGGTGAAAACTTACACTGCATTTCTGGTGCAGAACATCGGATCTCTAGTTCCAGTGTATATGATGTCAGCAACGGAACTTCGATACACAATAGTATCATGATAGTAACACTTAACTGCTGGAGATAATTGTCAGTCATATTAAATGATACGGTTTAAACCGACCTTTCCGTAAAGTCGGCAAATTAATCAGAACTGAGAAGCGGATACCTTTATTTCATGACGACGATGTACGTTAAAGAATGTTTTAATACAACTTACAGTAGTATTACGTCATTAATATTGCTTTAAATTCAAGTTTATAAAAATCTACGATTAAAGGTCGCATATGTACCACCAAGGACGCCGTGTTTTATTGCCCCGAACTATTATCTGCCTTCCTGTAAGTGAGCAGTCACACACAGCATTCATAACCTCGAATCAGTTCAAAAATGCTAGCATCCACAATATTTTATCGTCTGAAAACTACTTACTATTGAGCAAACTCACACGTAATGATAATACCCAATGACTGAGGTATATGCATATTTAAGAAACAATTGTAGCGGACACAAACTCGCTATAATAGTGTTGCTTTAGATCATTACTTCATTGTTTTTTTTACGAGCATAAAGGAGCTCTCTTAGTCATATAGATTAGAAAAAAAGGTTAAGTTCTTATGATAACAGCGGCATAATTTTACTGAAGCTTGAAATGGCTTCATTCACATTTAGCTCACGTTTTTGTGTCACTCTTTTTTTCTCGTTTTTATTACTTTTCCTGTCATCCTGTCAGCTATTTTACGACCTACGATCCATGTTGACGAATATTCAACGACTTTCCTTTGTTTCTAAGTCGTAAACTTGAAGTCAAACTCCAACAGCCGTAGTGAAGGTCAACAGAAACGCACTTCCCACGTAATATGCTAGTTTCTTAATTCTTAATAGACGTTATTTCTCTGCTACCGAGTAAAATATTTCTGTCAAATCATCTCTCTCACTTCGCTATCGTTATACTTAAATATTTCATCTTAACGCGAGCAAATACGCCACAGATATATTTTAAATGTTATAGATTTGTTTACTTTCGTGGTTGCAAGCTCAAATGACCAAAAGTTTGTAAACCTATTGTACCAGACTGTTATGGTCATCAGTCCCTAGACTTACAAACTACTTTAACTTACGCCAAGAGCAGAACACACACCCACCCACCCACCCACCCACACACACACACACACACACACACACACACACACACACAAACTGTAGCTGGAAATGTCAAACAAAGCTTCTATTGCTCTCAGCACTTTTCACTCGGGCGATAGGCTGAATATAAAAATGAAAAAAAAAAATGCTACAGTAATCATGACAAGTTCTGTTGACAAAGATCAGTTTAGTACAAGTTATTACTTTAAATCGAATCAATACCTTCAATACTTTGAATTAAATGTTCGATTTGATGTCAGCCAAATTCGTTACATAATGAGCAACGACGAACTATGTTTTGTCTTACTTTCTGTAAGATTACATGCTCCCATCACATGGTATTAAATGCTGTAAAGATGAGCTCAATAAGCACAGAACTGTTCCTACTGGTGTTGCGTACGCAAGGAAACTTACGTAACACCAGAGAAAGAAGTCAAGAGGGTGAGGTAAGGGGAATACGCAGGACAAATGATGGGCACCCCCTCGCAATTACTCTGTGTCCGAATTTGACTGTGCACAAGCTCAGGTAACCACTCTAGTTGTTTATTTACAGTCTTCCGTACGATAAAAATACAAATGTTTATAAATCTAAGGGACGTAACTACTTTGGTCATCAGCCTCTAGGCTTAAAACTATTTAAACTAACTTACTAAGGACAAAGCACACACACACACACACACACACATACGCGCGCGCATGTCCGAGGGTGGACTCGAACCTCCGACGGCGAACAGCGGCGAGCAGCGGCCTTAGACCGCTCGACCATTCCACCGCGGCTCTTCCGTACGCAGCAATAGCATTACGTCAAGGTTGCCACCAAACTGACAAAAGATCAAATACTTCTTACAAATGTAGAAACTTTATTTCATATTTCCGGATATAGGTTCCATATAACGAAACTTCAAAATAACTTGACTGATGACCATTGTAGTTTTGTCCCCCTTAAACAACCAAACCAAATCAAACCAAACCAAAGTCACTTCCTTTACAACCGCCAAAAGTTTAATACTTCATTGTGTATGACCAATCTAGTTTGTAGGTCGGCTAAATTGCACCATTTAATTGTTCCTACTACTTTGGTCAGTGGTTTTATGTGTTTTACCCTCACACATTCACAGAAAACGTTTCTTTTGTGTAACACACTACGATGTCCTATAGTAGCCTGTGTGCAATGTAAACTTCGTTTGTAGAGTTCACTGAATTACGTAAAGTCGTTAAATAAATTAAAAAATGAACTTTTATGATACGTAGTCAAAAGAATTAAGATAATGAAGTACCGAAATTCAGCAAACCAATAATTCCTGCAGAGCATCAGAAAACGCGACTGCTTACAAGACAGGGGCCCGAGCCCATGCCCCAGACTGTAAACTAGTTCCACTGGACACTGATTTTGATTTATACGCGGTTTCACACAGGTTGCCAGGCAAATACCAGCCTATTTCTCTCTCTTCGCCCAAGGAATACAATACTCAGTTAAGATCTAAAAATATATATATATAGTTCGTGCGCGTGTCTTTCGCTCCAATATCGTGTTCAAGTATAGGGGTGATAGGAATTGCCAACTAAAACAATATGCCGACAGTAAGATAAAACCCGATTTTGCATCATTCAGAACTCACAGTAGTGCAGCGATAGAATTGACTCAGAATCAAAAGTGCGATTCGTAGACACTTCCAGGCAACAGAACGCAGTAAACGCAGTGTTACATATCTTGCTGCGTAACGATGCCCATTAAGTGTTCGAAATCAGTAACGATGCGGAATTACAATTACGTGACAACAGAGTAGCTTCTTTCTTAGACCTGAAGTTTATTCAGACTAATGGGAGACAAGACTAATTTTAGTAGCATTTCTATTCAGTGTGAATATTTTCAAACAGGAATGCGGAAGAAAGATTAGGGTCTAAAGTCGCTCCGACACTTACATCTTTATAAATGGATCGTCAGCTCCTTGCATTGAAAGAGGATGGGAAAAGAAATTGACCGTGTCATACTAGTCTAGCAATCACTTGACACTATTTAGTGCAGGGATATCAGACCTTCAAAAAATGTTCAAATGTTTGTTAAGCTTATGGGACTTAACTACGGGGTCATCAGTCCCTAAACTTACAAACTACTTATGAACTACTTACGAACTAGGACGGCACAAATATCCATGCCCGAGGGGGGGATTCGAACCCCCGACCGTAGTGGCCGTGCAGACCGTGACTGGAGCGCCTCAGTCTCCTCGGCCACCGCGGCCGGCTATCAGACCTTTTTGAACCGCAAGCCGCCAATCCTCTCATTGTTAAGTAGAAAAAAAGTACTATAAAGCGTGTCTAAAACCTTTTGTATCAAATTATAGTTGGTGATTATATTAAGACAAGAAACAAATGGCCGTCAATATGTATTAATTGTGTTATAAACAAGCACAGCGTACACCACGTAAGAGCAACGTAGCTCGTAGTAGTTTTTGAAAGTGGCGACCGCCAGTTTCAATGCATGAATGTGTTCGGCGCATGAGGCTCTACTGCACTCTCTCAAAGATCCCTGGTGTCGCACCAGGAGACAGGCAGCTTACACCCTAGCAAGTAAGTCTTCATCCGTTTCAAGGAGATATCACACACAAATGACTGGACGTAACCCAGAGGAAAAAATCCAGAGGTCTCAGATTCGAAGATCGCGCTGGACATGGGACACAAACTCCCCTTCAAAAAATAAAATAAAATAAAGTTCAAATGTTTGTAATTATATGGGACCAAACTACGCTGGTCATCAGTCCCTAGATTTACAAACCACTTAAACTAACCTAAGGACAACACACCCATCCATGCCAGAGGGAGATTCGAACCTCCGACGCGAGAAACCGCGCGATCCGTAACGTGGCGATCCAGACCGCTTTTTTTTTTTTTTTTTTTTTTTTTTTTGTTCTATGGGTAGTTCTCTTTGTTGCGGACGCTGATCGTTTTTGTTCGTTGTTGTTCGGTGGGTTGTTGGCTCAGCTTTTTTATTACAGAGGGCGTTGAGCCCTCTGACCGAGCGCGCTGAGCCACGGCGCCCGGCGTCAAATGTTTGTAATTATATGGGACCAAACTACGCTGGTCATCAGTCCCTAGATTTACAAACCACTTAAACTAACCTAAGGACAACACACCCATCCATGCCAGAGGGAGATTCGAACCTCCGACGCGAGAAACCGCGCGATCCGTAACGTGGCGATCCAGACCGCTCGGCTACTCCCGCGCGGTCTTCCCTTCAATCCAACGACGAGGCTATGTGTTGTTCTTGTTTTCGTTGATGTCAAAATCAAAGTGGGCTAGTGCACCGTCGTGTTAAAACTACATCGATTCGTGGACAAATGGTAGCAAATGTTGCAGGAACGCCAGGTAACGTGGGCCAGTCAAGCGTGGAGGCAGCAAATAAGGTTGTATTAAGAGAGTTTGGACAACGCCAGCCCATTCATTGGCAGCGAATTGTAACCGGTGGCCACCGATTTGGCACACATGCAATATATGGCTAATGTCATTTTCTGCAAACCCACGTGCAGCTTTCTTTGGCGCGACTCCACTGTTGCGCAAATGCAGAAGTTGAAAAATTAGCTGCCGTGAGACAAGTTGTTTTTCAGAATTGCGATTCGCATGCTCTAGAGGCAGCTGTGACTGGACGAAGCTCATCTGTACCAAGATCTGCAATGGCTCGCCCTCTCCTTTTCTTAAGGGAATGAAATAAATAAAATTTACAAATGGCGAGAGGGGTGCATTCACCAATCATTGGTAGGTCAAAACCGCTCCGCTGTGTGTACCTCTCTGATTTATGGGAATACGAATCCAGTAACTTACTACAGCGCCACCATGCTCGGCGCAATATTTCGACAATGAATTTCCAGTTAGACATCCCGTGCCTCGCTACATGTCTCTGGTCTTGATTTTTATGTTTGTTGTGCCAACAGCCGTGCCGCCGTGGATACACTTGCTCCCGCTCCATCCCCGAAGTTTAGCCCTGTCGAGTTTGGTTAGTAGTTGGATGGGTCACCGACCGGTTATACCGAGCACTGTTGGTAAGAGGGCTGCACTCAGCCCTTGTCGGGCCAATTTAGGAACGGTTCGGGCACAGACAAAGATAGTTACTCTGGCCACGTATTCTTCCATATCACATCCGTTGATGCATTCGAACTGAGCATAACACGACGGCCGGTTTGTATTTGTTGGGCCTTTCGAGGCCTGTAGAACGGAGTTTAGTATAGTTTTAGTTTTTGTGATGTAGACTGATTAGGTGATACGTCATAGCCATGGTGTACCGCGAAACTGAATACCTCCCGGCGACGTTACTGGCGCATGATGCAGTACGGCAAATGCATAGGCGGAGTAAAGACGAATGGGAAACCATTAAAACGAGAGTGTACTGACATAAGCGACTTTGACAAAGTGCAGCTTGTTATGGCCTAGCGCATGGGGATGAGCATTCAGCAAACAGCGAAACTCGTTGGCCACTAAACGTGCTCCTGTCGTGAGCAACTATGGAAAACTGGTTGAAAGGCGGTGAAACCATTGGTAAGCGAAATCGTTGGAAATCGAAAGATTTCCTGGTCTGTATAGCAGGGTAGAGGGAGATGTGTCGTAGATCGGACAACAGAGCACAATTCTGGTGCAGGCACAGCCGTTCAGCGCCTGCTGAACATGCGTTTCTGCTGCAGGTGAGGCTTAGCGTTTCTATGACGACAGAACACTGCACCAACTACGACTGGAATGGGCACCTGATCATCGAGATTAGATCGTGGATCATAGGAGCCGTGTCGCCTAGTCGGAGAAATAGAGTTTCTTATTACATAAGATGGATGGGAGACATTTACCTAGGCTTCCATGAGACCTGTGGTAGTAATCTCAGGTAACATTACAGCCTACGTGAAAATTACTGTGGACCATTATGTTCACTGAGCGAGGTGACGCAGTGGTAACATACGGGACTCACATTCAGGAAGACGGTGGTTGAAATCTACCTCCGGCCACCCAGATTCAGGTTTTCCGTGGTTTCCCTAAATCGCTCCAGGTAAATTCCAGGATGCTTCCTTTCAAAGATCACCACCGATATCCTTCCCCATCCATACCTAAGAATCCGAGCGTGAGCTTCGTTTCTAATGACCACGCTGTCGACGGGGTGTTAAACTCTGATTTTCCTTCCTTTGTGCTTTCCCGTCGACGATAGCACCTTCCACCTGGATAAATTTCGATGTTACACTGCATTGAAGAGCATGACAGTAAACTCACGTTGATGTCTTAACCATCAGATTCAGTTATCTGGACCCGATGGAACACATATGGGACGCTGTCATGCGCCAGCTTGGAGTCCATAAACCTGCGGTCTGCAATTTGAGAAAACTGCGCTACCTGTGCTTACATATCTGGTACCACATACATCTAAAAACCTATCCACGCCTCTTCGAATCAATGTGACGCAGAATCGCTGCACTATTGTTATTATTCACGTAGTCATAACGTTTTGGATCGTCAGTGATTGTTATTATTCCATTACCCTCCGACATTTTCGTAGTTTATATAAAGTAAATTACGAATAGCTCGATTTTGCTGTCCCTACCACTGAAGTTTTATGTACCAACACTATGCGCCACGTTACATTGATCGTATTGCGAAGCGATTAGTGTGTGGACGCCATCAGTTCGGCGTTCAATACATTATTCACCTCACTGGTATCAAGTTTTAGGAATTAATTTCGCTCTTTTTTACACCTGGTCACTACGAACGACGTATTAATATATTTACATTTTTATAAAATTATCGATATGGTGACTGTTCTTTCGGTTATGTACCAAAAAATATCGTAGATGAACCTAGATAAATTATTTAAAGGGTTGATGTTCTGCGAACGGAGTACACTACCGTTCAGCTGTGTTCCAGATGAGCTTAGTGAACAGTGTGAGTGCAGTTTTGAGATCTGTTCCGCATATGCCCAACCTTTTTGACAGAGCGGTCCTCTTTAGCGCCTCCGACGCTGTGGTGTGTGAAAGTCAGTTCCTCTAATCCAGATCATGGACCTCGGAGCACTAACTGCTTCAGACTGTATGAAAACACTTTGTCATTATGTTGCCATCTGTAAAATCGAGTAAGGAAGAATAAGTCATAGTAACGTCGATGGTTAAAGTTAAAGGAACAGAATATCTGCATATAAGCATACAGAGAGAATTTGATTTATTAATTACTTTCCGTGTATTAAAAAGCAGAGGCAAAAATGAATGTCTTTCAATAGTGAAAGCATATTAAGTTACCTCAAAGGCGAAAACCACAAACAAAAGACACGCCTATTGGAACAAACACATTTGTCATTCGGCGCACGATTCCACTTAGAGAATATAAGGGCGTTGCGCGGTGTTTCCTACTTGGAGGACGCCAACTGGGTCTGATCTGAAACCGTTAGCCAAGGAAACGGAAGCCTGGCACGTTTCCCAGCCTAGGCGGCGCTTCTAGGCGGATTCCCATAGCCCTACTCGCTTCCCACACAGGTGCGTAGGTAAGATTCAACAAGTACCTCTACTGTTCTTGAAGTAATTTTAAAACCTATTCGTGGAAGTGAGGCAGAGCTGCAGAGTTTTCATACTTTCGTGTACTTGAAAGAGTAATCTTTTACCACGAAAGACATGTCGGATCAGAGTACGTTAGAGATATGAAATTGACAATGGATGGACCAAAAATTAAGGTGGAATTCAGCGTCATCCGACAATAAAAAAGACAGACGTATTCTGCTTGTATAAGAAATTATCAAGTTTCGTTCATAAAAATGAGCTGCTAAACTTGGGTTACAGTGGAGCTTGGTAACCTTACACGTGACTGGAGGAATGGCAGAGTCTAGTACAGATTAAGCAATTTGATTCACTTATTGTAAATTCCTCCAATATGTTTTGTATACTTTGCAGCAATTTCATTGTATCTCTTTATCCTCCTCTTGAAATTTTCGTAGAATTACTTGGCGTGGCACACAGATGCTATCTTTGAACACAGGTGGCATAAAATTCAAGTTACTTTCCTTTATCTCTTCTTGAATCATTGTTTCTATTATATTTGTCACTTTTGTTATAGGTCTTGCGAAGTTTAGTATCACGTAGCAGAACTGTTAGGGAACGCGTATATAATCTTGAATGAAGTTAGACGGACCATTTATGCAAGGATTCATATGTCTAACTTCAGTAACATTGTTAATTGGGTTCAATCAATACTGCCTCGAAACTGTGTAATATGAGTATGTTATTTCTCGATTTCGGAATGTACATTTCCGAGATATAAAATTATCAGTATTACTGTATCGTGTCGAGGTATTAAAAAATGTAATTTACGTTTGAGTTACAGTATAGTTACCAGCAAAACACATTCCTGCAACCCGTATTGTACAACTGTGAGGAATCTTGAGGTTATTTTTGCAGTGTGAAAGACATTGGAATTTTATATTATTGTAATATTGGTTGGCTCACTATTGCACCACTAAAAAGTTATGTGGATTTCTACTCGTAGCCCGTTTATAATAAAACAGTACGAAACAAATGACAAAATCTTAAAAAAAATAGAATTAGTTACCTACATCATAAAAACATGCCAGAGCGGACGGCTCGCAGAATAAAAACTCAGTCAAGACGAAAAAACGTCAGTGACATAAACTAACGAAGAAATACTGAAATATATTTATAAAATTTCTGTGTTTTTTCGGTATTGAAGAGATGGGAATATAATGTTTTCGAATAATTTGATACTTTAAATGTAGAAACTTAATACGTAGGATGGCTAACTAGAATAGAATTCTATGAAACTTCCTGTTTTAGGATTCCTAGGAAAATGTATTTTTTTAAATGTGTAATACACTAGTTTTCAAAAATATTTCTCTATATTCGCAAAGCAGTCATTCGGAAAGCGCTCGGATATTGGCAGGCATGCTGATTTAGGATGTGACCTGCAATAGTTTTTTATTCCTAGGCCCACTATTTTCTATGGATTTTGATTCTGATGGAAATTTAAACATGATAACCACTCTTCTGCCACAAAACACGAGTGAAACGATTGCTAGCAAAGCGGAGCCTCTCCCGTTCATTGAGATATCTCCTGAGGCCTTACCTTTAAGTCGAGTATCCAGACTAAATCGACGACCACATTAAAGAAGACAAAATGCGGCAAATTATTGTGTGCCACTTTCTTAACTTACGATACAAATACTCGTAGTTGTTTTATATTAAATCTGAGCGAAATTAGCTGTAAATTCTCGTACTCTTTCCGCTTTCCGTTGTTTTCTTCATCACTGACAGCTATTATCTGGAAGACCGCATAATTTGATCCACATTTCATATCTTAAACTATTTGGTTTATGTAATTATCTTCCTTTAAATTCCGCATACACACGGGTTTCTTATTCTCTTACGTTTCATGTTCCTTAGGTCTTAGCACTGAAATACAATTTTCTTCTTCTCCAGGAAAGATGTTAACGATGGAAGTTTTTTATTACTTACATAATCTGAATATGAATTTGTTCTCTCAGTGTTTTCGGATTTGTTTTCTTCATGGGGACAGGACATCTTTCTTGTTTTGATACTGAAAACGTTGATTTTGTTTTCATTTCGTAAATGGATGAGCGCTATTACCGTAACTTGGAAATACAGCATCTAGAAACCAACTCCCAGTAAAATTTAGTCAACTGCGACAGACGCTACAGTGTTCTGTAATTCCTCGTCTCGCTGCAAATAAAGCAGCGTCTTCCGACTTGTTATATGACCGAGTTCCGTAGGCCGCTCTGATATTGTCGCAGAGAGATGGTTGGCCACTAATTTAAGTAACAAACTGGGTGGCTTCTGTATCGATGCATACAGATTAGGCAGCAGTTTTATTAAGGTCTCCGCCAGCCTGTGTAGTTTCGTTGCCGCTCGATAGAAAGAAGCCGGCTTCTCTGTCTGAAAGGGAGAGAAAAGCAATGCATGAATCAAGGGGATGTGCAGTGACCGAGCCTGCAGCACAACGTCGCTCATTGATCAGCAGACTGATATACGCCCCATGAATGATACATACAACGCAATTCTTTCTTTTAGTCATACAGTAATTCGATTAAGCCGTGGAAAAATATTGGCGGTATACTAGTAAAAACATTGGAATCAATAGCCTTCAGTCTAAAGTTCGTGGTTATACTCCTAGGACAAACTTCCCGTCAGCTACATCTTCGGAGATACCAGATATAGCAACTCGGGGAAGCAGTTGTAATTCCTGTGATTGTACAGAATTAACACTGCCTGAAACACAGCCATCAGGGAGCATCTGGCTTCTTAGTTGTACAGGCGAAAAACATTAAAACGGTGGTCGTTGATAACGGTGAGCAATATAGTTATGACCCAGACGAGAATTTTGTTCAAATGTTCAAATGTTTGTTAAGCTTATGGGACTTAACTACGGGATCATCAGTCCCTAAACTTACAAACTACTTATGAACTAACTAATACTAAAGACGGCACAAATATCCATGCCCGAGGGGGGATTCGAACCCCCGACCGTAGTGGCCGTGCAGACCGTGACTGGAGCGCCTCAGTCTCCTCGGCCACCGCGGCCGGCCGAGAATTTTGACTTCGTGCCTTATGTATGGAACACATTCCTGTTTTTAATTATGAGAAATTGGTAGAATGAAGTAAAACGCTCTTGATTTGTAATGGAGCTTATAAAAAGGTTACAAAGGATATACGGGATATATACATCTATTGACATATTTCTCACTAATATACAGTATCTGAATGCTCTTCCACACAGAATTTCTATGCCATGTGTAAAGAGGATCGATTGAAATGTAATAGTAATGTGTAATACGCTTGGACAAAACTTTTTATCTGTAATAGGAAAAAATTATGTTACGTATTTTCCTATTTTCATTTTTTATTTCATTCCCAGCACTTTAAAATTTCTGATTTTTGTGTTTGGTGATATTATCTGCTTTCATGAAAATGGGATAGTATTAATGGTCGATTGGATATCGAGCCAGAGAAATACAAAGAAATGATTGGACAAATTCGTATGAAACTAAATTGAAATTTTGAGCCTATGTAGTGAAACATTTCTCCTTTATTGGAAATCTTCCTGACTGGTATTTAAATCACGCTTATATTGTAGAGGACTTTCCATAGGATAAGGCACTGATAAAAGAACTGTTTCGTATTCCATTCCTTCTTTGTATGTTTCTAATATCCCTCTAGGTAATAAAATCACAATTTTGCTCAAAAAATGTATGCTCACTTCCCGAATAATATAGAAAAACAAGAGATTTTTAATTGTAGAATTAATAAAGTCCGCAGTCACTACTTCATCAAGTATTAGCTTATAATTGTGAATGCATACGTTTAAACAGACTTTCTCCTTTCAGGGAAATAACTTAGATATTTCTGAAGTGAAACAATCCCCGCAATGGCAAGACAAGAAGTTAGTTTAGTTATTTGAAATATATTTTGGACGTAGCCTTTCCAGTGAATGAATTTGCACTGTGACAGACTGTTACCTGCTTATCTGATAAGGCAAATAATAATTAATTCATGCAATGGGTTGGTGCATAAGAAAAACCATTAGAAACCCGAATATTCTATTTATCAGAATTTTCTGACACACCGTCTGCATATTTCTAACATTTTATTTTTTCGTCTCATGCGGACCATTGCCTGCCTAATATGTTTCTTGTAACTGTCACAGATAACTGCATCTGCCGCTTAGTGCAGATTGCTGCTGCGTTAGAGACGATGTAAGATTAGTCAACTATCAGTGCCGATTCGTAAAGAGAGCATGTCCCACAAACACCCAGTTGACTTTACGATTACAGGAGATCAGTATGTGTTCTATGGTATTTTGGGGGACTCTTCTTTCTAGGCAGTCTTCCCTTTCTTTGCATATTAATCCTCCAGGGCCCCGTGCAGTGGAAGGTCTTCCTTTTTGCAGAAGCTGAATGCAGCTACCACACGATATTTTCTCGCTGTTTTTGAAGATTTATGTCATCTCATTTAAGGGGTTACGCTCCGCAGGAACGCGCATATTACCTCCTCAAACGTTTTTCACTCCAGCCGGACAAATACAAGGCTAATAGAAGAGCAGTGGCTTGAAACGGTGCTGAAGCGTTCGACATTATTTCTTCGTTAGATTCTTTTCTGGACATGAACTTCGAACATTTTACCAGAAAGAATTTCTTACTGATTTTAGCTTCAGATGTTGTTACCACGTTATTCCTACGGCACCGAGACAAGTGCAAATATCACTTATTTTAGCACACATCCCGAATGAGTGTAGCATTTTGCATGAAGGGGAGTTTCTAAATCTACTGAGTAGGTGCCACGCCAACTCATTATCAAGTAAATTTGAAATAGAAGAAGGCAGATATTACAACAGTAGTATCTTCAAATGCATAATATTCGTGTTTATCAATTGCCACATTGTGACAGACTATCAGTGTTAAAGACGCGGTCGTACTTCTGTGTAAGTAAAGAAAAGCAGTCAACAATCCGAGGATTGCTTTGAACACGAAAGTGTTTTACTAGGCATGGTCCTGTTTCGAGGTGGTCTGCCGTTTCCTTTCTCCGACCTTTGAGCTAACTTACCCAGCCAGTTATAAGGGACCTACTTATGTAAAAGATCCACTAATGAGATCATTTAAAAGTAGATCACTATTACAATTAGCGGATCTTCCTATTCCACGCTCCACATAACCTGAAAGTAAACCGAAACACCATTTTGTTACTTTTAATACACTCTAAGAATATAAAAAACTACGCATCGCGAAAGAGTTTTGGAAATTCGTCATAAATTGATACTCATATTGGTATCAACGGTAAAAATTAAAACCGTAAACTTTGACACCCGATGGATGAATGTGTGACGCTGCACTGCAGTTTCACCGCGCAGCTGGCAGTGATAGAAACAGGGGACATATCCGTACCAGGCAATACAATCTTTGCGAAATTCATTCCGTGTACTCAGTTGGACAATAACTATGCCTCGCAAACAAGCGCGTGAACAGTCACCGGAAGATCAAAAGCAACTGCAAAATTATTTAGATATCTGCAACCACGGCGGATTAGCCGTGCGTACTGGGACGCCATGCTGAGGTGCGCGCGGCCGTTCGCCGTCGGGGGTTCGAATCCCCCCCTCGGGCATGGATATTTGTGTTGTCCTTAGGTTAGTTTACCTTACTTTAAGTAGTTTTTAAGCTACGGACTGATAACCACGCAGCTGAATCCGATAGATTTACAAACAATTGAAGATATCTGCAGGGTTCAAACATTGGCAATTGACCCGAAATAATGATAATTGTGAGGTCATCCATATGTACATTAAAAGAGTTCCTCTTAAGTTCAATTACACAATAAATCAGTCAAATCTGTAGGCCGTAAATTGAACAAAATGCGTAGGAATAAGAATCACGAACAACTTAAATTGGAAAGAACATATCAAAAATGTCGTAGAGAAGGCAAACCAAAGTCTACGTTTCATTGGCAGAACACTTAGAACATGCAGCTGTTCTGCTAAAGAAACTTCCTCTACACTTGTGCGTCCTATTTTAGAGTACTGCTGCGCATTGTGATATCCCCGCCAAGTGGGACTGACGGAGGATATAGAGAAAGTCCAGAGAAGGGTGAAGGGTAGCTTGTTTTGTATTGTCGGGATATAGGGGAGAAAGTGTCAGGGATATCATGCACGAGTTGGGGTGGAAATCATTAAAAGAAATGCGTTATTCGTTGCGGCGACACTTATTTGCAAAGTTTCATTCACCCACTTTCTCTTTTGAATGCGAACCCACCTACATAGATAGCCATGATCATAATAATAAAATAAGAGCAATCATATCGAAAACGAAAAGATTTAGGTGTTCTTTTCCCTGAGATATTAGAGAATGGAACGGTAGAGAAATATAAAAGCGATTCCATGAGCTCTCTGCCATGCACTTCATTGTGATTTGCAGAGTATTTATTTAGATGTAGACGTATAGGCATGTGAGAGATGAGTAGTAGTTGAGCTCAGAGAAGCCGGCTGGTGTAATCAGCTCTTGAAAGGCAGCGATACCGATACCCTACCATGTGGGCAGAAATGGGTGAACCATGCCCAGAGTCACGTCGACCTAGAGAGACGACAGAACGTGAGAACCGAGCATTCGCCAGGGACCCGACGTGCTTTAAGTGACCATCAGTAGGAGGCTCACAGTAAGAGGGCTGAGCTCACGGTGCCTCTTGGGCCGACTACCATTTCGTCCGTTCACTAACAAGCCCGTTCCCAGTGGTGTCGTGCACATACGGCTTGGAATCTCATTTACTAGAGTAGAATTGTCTTCAGCGATGACACCTGTTTCAAACTGAGACTCGACGACCAGCGAAGACGTGTCTGCAGACGGCCCGCACAGCGCTGGGGAACCATGCTTCCTGACGCTCTTGGCCGGCATTCCGTTTTGTAGCAGGACCCTCTGGTTGTCATCCACACCACAGTGGTACGTCAGCGATATTCCACGCTCCGTTTAATGCCAGCCGGCACTCGGCGACAGTTCCTACTTCTTATTGCTGTTCCAAAATCCTACCTTCGCCGGAAAGATGACCGGATTTGTCCCCAACTGAGAACGTTTGGAGCATTATGGACAGGACTCTCCAACCAGCTCGGGAATTTGACAATTTAAAGGCGCCCGCTGGGCCTTATTTGGAACGATACCCCACAGAAGGACATTCAGCAACTGCACCAATCAATGCCAAGCCGAATAACTGCTTGCATAAGGGTCAGAGTTGGAGCAACTTGTTATTGAGTCACTCCGTTTGTGAATTTCTTTCCCTTGGATAAAGCACCGAGCGAGGTGACGCAGTGGCAACACACTGGATTCGCGTTTGGAGGAGTTGCTTCAAACCCGGTCCAAGTGATCCAGATTTAGATTTTCCGTGATTTCCCCTAATCACTCCTGGCAAATGTCGGATGGTTCTTTTCAAAGAGCACGGCCGATTTCCTTCCCAATCTTTGACAAAAACTATGCGATCATGGGCTCCTTCTCTGTTGACCACGGTGTCGACAGGACGTTAAATCCTAATTTTCCTTCCATCATTCTTGAATAAATCATTCAGTGTTGTTATAAGTGTTAACGACGGACAAGCGTCAATTGGTTTCGATTCATAAAGGAATCATCATAGCTTCGGTTTTCCGGTGAGTTTTTCTGAAATTTTCTGTACTTGCATACATATAGAATTGAACGCATATAGAATCATATTGGTGTAAGACGAGAACTCGTGGAGTTTTGGTGACATGCAACGGAATTCGTAGCAATCTGTTGTACAGCTTACCGTGAAACCGACTATACTTAAAGGCGTAGCTGCATGTCATCACATTCCATAACCTCGTATCACCAATATGATTCTATATGGATTTTTGAGAGTGGATACCAAGATGAGAGACTCGAACGGTTTGTAACTTCCAAGGAATTTGCCTTCCATCTCGATGCTGCGAAACTAAATGATCACTGTGCCTCGCCATTTTTCATTCAGTGTTCGTGGTGCTAATGGATGTTTTATTTTGAACAATTCTTGAATGCCGACCATGTCTATTTTGTAAAGTGTAACACACATCTCTTAGGAGTTAATTTCTACTCCTCCAGTACACTAATTTTCTGTCGTCCTCCTGATACATATGGCGAGTCAGTATAAGCTAAAATTTTTCCTGTCATAACTGTTAAAATGGGCCTAAATAGATACTGAATTTGCGACCTCGCGTTCAAGGTATTGCTTCTAAGACATCACCCAGAACAGTAATATGGCGTATTGCCAATATTAGGTACCTGGGAATAAGGCCATGGTTCTGCCTGACGTTTCGTCTTCCACTGCTGAAGACATCTCCAAAGGCTTTGTAGCCAGTGGTCTATGTAGCCGAGCGGTCTATGGCGCGCTGGTCACAGTCTACACGGGCCGCTACGGTCGGGGGTTCGAATCCCCCCTCAGACATGGATGTTTGTGTCGTCTTTAGTATAAGGTAGTTCATAAGTGGTTTGCATGTTTAGGGAATCATGACCCCGCAGTTAAGTCCCTTAAGCTTAACAAACATTTGAACATTTTATAACTACGGTTTCAGAGAATCGAATTTCATGGTTACCAGGTCCTAGTTCTGCTACCGCTGATTTATCCATCTTGTATAGGCGACAATTACTTTTGTGTACATTTAAGTGGGTGCTAATGTTCCTTTCCGTAGTTCCGATGTATACTTTGCCACAAGTATAAGGTATATGACACACTCCTGCTGTGCCATGTGGTGGGCGTAGGTCTCTGGCGGTGTTTAAACCAAAAATAGCTTTTGTTTACATCAACGATTTGGGAGAAAATCTAAGCAGCTCTCTTAGGTTGTTTGCAGATGACGCAGTCATTTACCGTCTAGTAGAATCATCTGAAAATCAAAACCAACTGCAGAACGATCTGAATAAGATATCACTATGGTGTAAAAATTGGCATTTGACTCTAAATAATGAGTAGTGTGAAGTGGTCCACATGAGTACGAAAAAAAATCCATTAAACTTTGTTCACAAGATAAATCAATCAAAATTGAAGGCCGTAAACTCCACAAAATACCTAGGAAGTTCTATTACTTCAAACTTAAACTGAAAAGAACACGTAGATAATGTCGTGGGAAAGACGAACCAGAGACTGCGTTTTATTGGCAGAACCCTTAAAGGATGCAACACAACTACAAAAGAAACTGCATACAATTCGCTTGTCCGTCCTTTTTCTTTTTCTTTATTTTTTTTTCTTTTTATATTGCTGCCCAGTGTGGGATACTTATCAGGTGGGTTTGACGCCGGACATCGAAATAATCCAAAGAAGGGCGGCTCGTTTCGTATTGTCACGATACAGAGAAGCAGCGTTACGGAAATGATTCAGGATCTGGGATGGGAATCATTACAACGGCGCTTATCGCTGCGGCGTGGGCTACTTACGGAACTCCAATTCCCAACATACTCCTCCGAATGCGAAAATATATTATTAACTCTCACTTACATAGGTAAAAATGTCATCGGAATAAATACGAGAAATCAGAGCCCGAACGGAGAAATTCGGGTGTTCTTTCTTCCCGCGCGCTTCTAGAATGGAATGGGAGGTAAATAGCATAAAGGGTAGTTCGATGAACACTCTACCAAGCACTTAAATGTGATTTGCAGAGTATCACATGTAGAAGGAAGGAAGCTTAGAGTTTAACGTCCCGTCGATCACATATATATGTAGTGCGAACTTTTAAATAACGCCATATACCTACGTCTACTACTTGCCACGGCAAGAATATCAAATCCCTTGCACGTACGGTCAGATGTGCAAAGATCTACAAAAAGGATCATTAATACCAGCCTTAAGCAACACAATAATCACTGTCGTCTAGGCAAGAAGGATAAACCATCGGTAGCAGAACATTCTCTAGGACCTGTTAACCATCAAATTCGATTCTCTGACACCGTAGTTCTAGCAAGACCAAATAATTACTACGATAGGGTGTACAGAGACGCCATCGAAATTCTTAAGCACAAAAACAATTGCAATAGAAAGGAAGGAGGACTCTAATAAGACAAATTGTTGACCGATTGTGTGAAGTAGTGGTTGCAAAGCCTCCGAAAACGTCTTCAGCAGTAGACGACGGAACGTCAGGCAGTGGATCATGTCCTGGACCACGGCCTTATTCCCAGGTGTCCAGTATAGGCAGTATTTCAACAACCGGCCATGAAAGCCTATATTCAATGAGTAACACGGCAATTTTGATGCGAAAATTAACTCCCAGAAGTAAACGAATGCATAATACACGAGTGTAACGCCTACGATGGAAGTTGCAGGGTACGAAACTAGCACATCCTGTAGTGTGAACAGAGCTTCAGGATGATATATCGAGTCTCCGGGCAGAAGACTACAAAGAAAGTGAGAAGTACGGAAGTGAGAAGGCTCCGAGATTGGGCGGCGGACTGAGTTCCGACTGAGTGGCTGTGGAAGAGGACGGCAGAAAATTGTAGGAAAGCGATGGCCGGGTAGTTGGGCAGTTAATTAGCGGTGGGATGGCTGGTCTAATTAGTGCTCTCCTCTCCTCTCCTCCGGATGAGGGACGCGCCCGATTTACGGGGGTGGCGCCGGCGGCACCCAAAAAGGTGATCGCAGCCCGCGCACCAATCACGCCCTAACTGCCGACAATCCCCGCGCCGATTTCATTACAAACAAGACACCGCCGCTAACAAGGAGCTGTTTGAGGCTCCCCACCCGACTCAACACTCTTTATTTCTTGCGGCCGAGCTGGATGTCGCGAAATCGAAGTAGTACTAGCGACAAGCCACGGTTTCGCGCAGGTGCAGTTTACCAATGAAGAAATTGAGAAATGCGCTTAAGTAATATACGGGGTGAAAAGTATTTAAACCGACCAACTCTGGGAGGCTGTAAGGGACATCAAAACAAATATTTTTTCCCTAATGTCATTTTTTTTCCTATCGGGAGTATTTAAACCGGTAGAGGAAGATTTCTCTGGCGACAAATTAATTCAACCAACAAACACTTTTCCATTTTATATTACCAAGAGACAACACATTAACACAATTTCAATTACAGTAGATTTTCAAAAATGAGTCCATTGATACGTAAACAAAGGTTACACCGTTGGATCATGTTCTGTCTGACATGCCAAAAACCCCAGGACTGTTCTGAAATGTTCCTGCTGCTGCTACTATCCGGACAACCAGATCTTCTTCTGATGCAACAGGAGTTGCGTAAATAAAATTGCGCATTTCTCCCCACACAAAAAATCCAATGGGGACATATCTAGGGCTCGAGCAGGCCATGGTACAGGACCACCTCTGCCAATCCACGTTTTTGGGAACCGTCGGTCCAGGAATCGATGCACACGACGAATGAAATGTATCGGCGCCCCGCCATGGAACTACATGTGTTGTCTTGTAGGGAGCGGGACGTCTTAAAGCAATTCTGGCACTGCTCTGGCGAGAAAATTGTAATAGTGCTTGCCGTTTAATGGCCTAGGTAGAAGTCCGGCCGCGGTGACCGAGCGATCTGCGGCGAGCCAGTCACGTTCTGCACGGCCACTACGGTCGGGGGTTCGAATTCCCCCTCGGACATGGATATTTGTGCCGTCCTTAGTATTAGGTAGTTCATAAGTAGTTTATAAGTTTAGGGACTGACGACCTCGTAGTTAAGTCCCATAAGCTCTACAAACATTTGAATTTGGTAGCAGAAACGGCTCATTTAAACAGTCCCCAAGAACACCGACCCATACAATAACAAAGAACCGCACTTTTTGATTGCTTGTAACTGTGGCATGTGGGTTATCCTCACATCAAACGTGCGAATTGTGCATGTTGAAGACTCCATTACGCCCGAACGTTGCTTCATAGGTAAACAACACAGAGGATATTCAAATGTCTGTGAATCTTATGGGACTTAGCTGCGGTGTCATCAGTCCCTAAACTTACAAACTACTTATGAACTAATTTATATTAAAAACAGCACAAACATCCATGCCCGAGGTGAATTTCGAACCCCGACAGGGAACGGCCTCGCGCATCGTAGCATAGCGCCTCAATGCACTCGGCCACTCACCGTGGCTACAGATGATGAAAATGTAGGATGCATTTCACACTGTTCCAGGTACCACTGCCAAAACTGTTCTCTCGGTGGATAATCAATCACTCTCAAAGGACTGTTCTTACATTCCTCTGATTCGCCCCCATGTTACGTGCAATTGCACGAATGCTGATTGAAGGAGCCCGCTCCACATGTTGCAAGACAGCTTCCTCAAATTGCAGCGTTCTTACTGTGCGACGGCTTCCCTGTCCAGGTAATCTGCTAAATGACCCGGTCTCACGCAGACGTTGGTACACAGCAGCAAAGGTCGTATGATGCGGGATACGGCGATTAGGATATTGTAGTTGATAAACCCGCTGTGCAGCTCGTCCGTTGTGGTGGGCTACGCAGTACGCACCAACCGTATCAGTGTACTCACTCCAGGTGTATCGCTCCATTAGTAAACAGATAAAATGCACTTCTACACTGGGACAGCAGTGGCCTACAACTGAAGAGCATAATACGGCCTCCATCGGTTTAAATACTCCTCATAGGAAAAAATGACATTAGGGAAAAATATTTGTTTTGATGTCCCCCTACAACCTCCCAGAGTTTGTCAGTTTAAATACTTTTCACCCTTTATATCCTTATATTCATAAAAATCCCGTGTCATCAGTTTTTTCCTGATTACCAGTTTCAGCACAAATAGTAATCTAGCTTCAGACCATTTTTTAAACTTGCATTTGTGGATTGTGGTGACAGAATCGATTCAAAGTTTGTAAATTAATATTTCACAACTAGATCAGAGACGTAAGCGTTACGCAATGAAGATCAGCATCTCCAAAACGAAAGTAATGTCTGTAGGAAAGAAATTTGAACAGATTGCGTGCAAAATAAGCACTTTCTTTCTATGGTTCTAAATGGATTACCTTCAATAGCGTGAAACAACGGCTTTAAAATACTGGACACACCATCTGTACCGACTAGATGTAAAATGCACATAATAAAAACATTTCACTGTGAAATAAAACAATGACGTGAGTGCATAAGTTCTAGAAGACGCTCATTCAATGAGAAAAGTGAAGAACAGAAGCCGCGAGTTATTAAAATATCCACATTATTCATCATCCTCTGAGTTCAGGACATTCGTGGGCAGGAAAAATTTAGCGTCCACAAAAAAACGTTATGATATGTATTGATGAAGCTTTGTAATGTTCGAAGTCTCACAGCTAAGGAATTACAAAACGTAAATAACGTTATTTTATCTAAAGAGAACTGCATAATAAATGAGAGCACTTTAGAGACACAAAAGTGAACAATTGCATTCACCACCTACTCGAGAAATGTTTCCATTGCCTTCTTATCGCGTACGTTGACTAGAAATAGCACTAATAACTAATCTATTTGAATGAATCAAAGAAAAACGGAAGAGACGAACTTTTAAGAAATGAACACACAAAAAATCACTCTAAGCAACTTAGAGGCGTCTTCTGGAGAAAAAAAAAGTTACTAGATGCCATGACGAGGGAAAACGAATAGTTTTGTTTTATGGAATTTTTTGTTAATTATGACATACTAAGTTAGATATTGTTGCGTAACCCGATGGGAAGCGCATTACATTATACTCCTGGATCATTTATTTATTTACCTGTGAGCTACTAGTTTGTCAAAAATGTATAACAAGAATAGTCTGGCACAAAGAAACGTGGCAGAAACGCGACCTTTTGTCATAGTTCCACATAAAAGTGCAGATCATATAATCAGTAAGATTCAGATCGTTAATTGAATTTTTCACCATAGAAATAGTATCGTTGAGTATATTTACATCATATATTTCCAAATTCTAAAAAACTACGTCATAGCTAGATTTTAAAAAGCAGTTTTATATATCGTGGAATGTGGAAATATAGATTTAAATTTGAGCATCAATAGCAGGAAACTATAAAACAATATACCTGCTGAAAATTATAAATAATATTTCTGAAAATGAAATACTTTAAATATACTTGAAAATAACCTTAAATCGAATTAAGCTGTCGATAATGAGTGGTTCATCACTGCAGCTCACAATAGCTATTGCTTAAAAGGTGATCAGAGACTTATATAAAGATAGATCAAGATCCAAATGTCATAACCAGAATCCTGCAGTTGGACCAATATTAGTAAAGAGCACTTATAGAAGACAACACACTCTTCCTCCACTAGTATTTTGGAGGACCACGATTCAAATACTCGTGCCTCCACATAGGTTTCCTGAGATTACCCTAAATCGCTTATAGCGGAAACCAGGGTGGTTTCTTGAAGGGCTCGGCAGACAACCCTCCCCAATGTTGTTCAAATGTTTGTAAAGATATGGGACCAAACTGCAGTGGTCATCAGTCCTAGACTTACAAACCACTTAAACTAACTTTTGGTAAGGATAACACACACACCCACGCCCCAGACGCCGCGGCGGAGCGGCCAAGCACATTGAGACACTCTGCTCCGATGCTCGAGGCCGTTCCCCGTCGGGGATTCGAATCCATCGGGCATGGATGTCTGTGTCTTCTTTAGTATAAGCTAGTTCATAAGCAGTTTGTAAGTTTAGGGACTGATGACCCCCGCAGTTAAGTCCCATAAGCTTTCCAAACATTTGAACATTTTGAACATGCCCCAGGGAGGACTCGAAACTCTGGCGGGAATTGCCATGCAATCAACGACGTGGCGCCCCCGACCGCACGGCAAAATTCTATGGGCCAGTAGTCCGAACCTTCGTTTTGCATGCCATTCGCCAAAGGAAGTCTTTCCATTTTAAATCCGTAAAATATTCCTTTTTATTTGAGTTTACGATAAGTGCGCGGGTTAATAAACATGCGACTGGTCATACAGAGTCCATCCGCCCCACCCCATTCTCCGCCTCCCACACGTTTGGCAGAAAACATGGGACATTTTCTATCATTGCTGACCGCCATATCCGTTTTCCACGTTACGTGTTGTGATGCGTATGTACACATAACGGTGGACTCCTTAAATTCGAATATCATTATGTCAGTAAATGCAATATTCGGATCATGCAGAGCTCTTTGCGTATTACCTGTACTAGTAACGACAACAGAGCGCAGACGAGGAAGTACAACCTCTCACAACAAAGTTCGGTGAAAAATCCTGTAACATTAACATAGATCAATTATGACCTATAGTTACCTTACTGTCCTTCGAAATAGTCACCTCCCATAACTGTGCACAGCTGAGCTCTGCGGTACATGTCCTGGAAACATTGCCCGAAGTCTTCCTTTGGGATGGTGTTCAAAATACTTGTCACGTTTGGTTTTTTTTTTTTTTTTTTTTTTTTTTTTTTTTTTTTTTTTTTTTTTTTTTTTTTTTACAGGAACTGTTTGACAATATTGGCTGTGTGTGGGCGGGCGTCTTTACAGCTTAAAACAAAACTTTATATTGATCCTTTGCTCGTTCATTGTCCTGTTCTCAGTTCAGAAGCAACGCACTAGTCAAGCACTTCGTCATAAAGGTCTAACGCAGAACGCGCAAGATTCTCAACTGAACTACGGTGTGGACAGGTTGTCAACACCAGTCATTGCGCAGGTGCAAAGTTATGATTACCCTGTGTTGCCCTGTCGATCTTATTGGCTTCATTCACTGAACTTTAATGTCAGAGGTTGTATTGCGTTATTTTGAGCAGCGTTCTTCGTCCATTTATTAAAATCTTGACAGGTAATAGTTAACTCTGCAACAAACAGTCTTTATTTGACACTGATAATTCTCATCAATAAATAGCTCCCCCATTCCAAAAGATATTTAAAACAAATTTCACTTGCAACATGATTTACAGCCCAACCACCTGCATGTAGCTGGTACAGCCGTCCATTTTAACTGTGTCAGATATACCCTTTTATGAACTTCACAGTTTCCGTCGTTTATCACTACTCTAACAAATCTGCATTTACTTAAGTACTCTGCAAGCTAGTACATGGAGTGTACCTCGTGCCTTTACTATTCATTTTCCTTTCTGTTCCAGTCACAAACAGAACGGGGGTAAAACGATTGTCTATACGTCTCCGTACGAGCCTTAATCTCTATTATGTTACCTTTGTTATCCTTAGGCGAAATGTTAAATTGGTATCATTAAATGCTGGTCTTCGAAATTTCCTCAATAGTATTTCTCGAAAAGAACACCAGTTTCCCACCAGGAATCAAATGTAGCAGCCCGCTTTTAAATTTATTCTGTCTTCATTTAAACTTACCTGGTGGGGATGCCAGTCACTCAAGAGGTACTCAAGAATAGGTCTCACTAGTTTTCTCTACGCGGTCCCCATTACAAATGAATCACAACTACCCAAAATTCTCCCAATAAACCAAAGTCGATCCGCCTTTCCCACAACTGTATATGCTCGTTTCATTCTTATCGCTCTACAAGGTTACGCCTTGATATCTAATCGACGTTACTATGTCAAGCACTAATTCTGTATTCTCAATTTACGGGAATGATTTTCGACACCAACTAGAAATGTTTTTCCATGTTGTCTTGTATCCTCCAACAACAACACAACGACGACACGTTCCCGTACGCGACAGTATCGTCAGCAAACAGCCGCAACTGCTACTCCCTGTAGAAACAATTGCGGCCCTGTCATGCATCCCTGGAGCATTCCTGACAATACCATTGTCTCTGATAAACTCACTACTGTTATTTTATTTCTATATTTGTTCTCAAGCAGAACCCATTTCACCAAATGCAATTACTGAACTTAGTGATACAAACAGGTCATTGGTCTGATTTCATTAAAATATATAACATAATTAAACTAGAGACGTAGACATCGAAATACATTAATCTAATTGTAAAGTTACAACAAACACATCGAAATTTTGATATAAAATCCAGTTATATACATTGATCATGAAACATTGGAGATATCCTCAGATTTTTAAGGTTCCCCTTAACGAGATACGTGTCTCGAAATTCAGACAATATCTTTTATGTAATAGGTAAGATACTCGGACTGTAGATATCGCTTCTAAATAACTTCGTTGCCGTTCAGAGGCCACGTGCGAACGCTTTCCATATTGTTGTGAAACAATGTGTTTCTCATCGGAGAAGTATCTGCAATGTTAGATCAGTGAGCCAGAGTATTGGTGAGGCCACAGCGAGACTATTTTCGTCATGCCGTCGCTGCGGCCGTAAATAACACACAGGACTGCGTCTTCTTGTTTCTGCGCACTTCGCATCCGTGCATGACACTTTCTTTAAAACACCCTTCTCTCGTGCTTTACCCACTATCCTTGTTATTGCGTGAATCGCTAAACGCTGTTCATAATTTCGAACAAAACAATTACGGTATCGAAATTACTTTAATTATTCTCCAATTGTAGCTTTAGAAGCTGCGATACGATTTGTTATTCCAATACTTCTCGTCTGCGAAAGGTAAATCCGTTCAGGCCCATATTAACAGTTCTTCGTCTTGTGTTCGCGATGTAATCAAAATATGAAGAAGTTTGGCTGCGTTCCACCCACTTCTGTCTGACTGCAGGGCGTCCGCAGGCCAAAGAGTTCCTCAGTGGTTGCTGCCGCGGGAGTTCACTTACTTTAACCATCTCAGCTGGTTTTACTGTTCATGTGTTTCTCCTGCTTTCACTACATGGAAGACAATTTCTAGTTTTACATGTCATGTTTTACTCCACTTTTCACTACTTGTAAGAATATTTCTCTGGCTACCCTGAGACGACTCACTTCGATACTTTTTCTAGACATCTCTGGCATTTGAACATTGTTATTCTCCTCCGAATGACAGACCTGCTGCTAAAATATGAAAGTGATAAAGGAGTCGGCTCTATTTACTTATTGTTAAACAGTCAGATACCTCGTGGTAACAACAACACACAATGGTTCTTCATTTGTAAAAAAACCATTACAGGACCTCTGATTTTTCAAGTATTTTTTTTTCGCTCTTTTATGCCAAACAGTCCCTCCGGCAGGATCTGTTCTTCTTAACACTTGATGAAATTAGCAGGGAAGAGGGGCAGAGTTGCATGACACTGGTAACTTGGCTGTCATAGCGTTCTTCATCCGTACAAATTTCAGTTCTGTTTAATCAACTTCAAAAGTTGGAAATCTTGCGTAAGTAACATTTTATTACGAAGAATGAACCGAATAATACAATAAATCATTAATTATTTCAGTTCCCATTGTAAAACAACAAATTTAAATAAATAATTTTATATACAGATAATTAGTTTTATAATTTATGTATTTTCTATGTTCCACTTGAAGTCCGATGTAAGAAACAGAAGCAAAGCATGGAGAAATGAATACAGAGCTCTCAATCTAAATTCAGATCAGATGTTCAACTGTTTGTAAACCTAAGGGACCAAACTGCTAGGGTCATCGGTCCCTAGACTTACAAACTATTTGAAATAAATTAAACTAACTTATGCTAAGAACAACACAGAGACCCATGCAATTAAATGAAGCTAAAATTATTTATGGTTAAGTATAGTACTGTAAACAAGAAACGCAGTTACACGTAAACAGTCTGCTAATAGGACTCTTGTTCAAATGTTAAAATGATTGTAAATGTAAGGGACTTAACTTAAAGTTACTTATGCTAAGGACAACGGAAACCCCCATGCCCGAGGGAGGTCTCGAACCCCCGACGGTGAACGGTCGCCCGCACCGCAGCAGAGCGTCTTAGTGTGCATGGCCATTCTGCCGCGGCATATAACTCTTGATTATTTTTAAAATCTCCGGGAAAAGTATTTAATCCATATTCGAGACTATTGACAATGTTCTTAGTCGAAACGCTGAACAGCTGACATCGTATCACACCACAATTTATGTTCTGCTGTTATTCTAGTAACAGTTAGGCTCAAATATTTCTACTATGAAAGCACAAATTCAGCAGGATATACATATTCTGTATACTGACGTTAGTTTCTAATTGCTTTTGCGTTGTGTTTTTAAATGAAGGGAACCAGAATTTGTAGGAAATCATACGTTAAACAAGATTGCTGTGTAGAATGTTGAGATAGTTTGGTTCCGATGATAAAAAAAGAAACTAAAAAATTTCTGACAGTTTCAGGTTAGCACATGGTACCGCTTGATAGCACTGAATTATAATACTATAGAACGAGGTAGTTCGGAAAATCTGTTTTTTTTTTTGGTTTTTTTTTTTTTTTTTAGTTATAATCCAGCCATCTGCGTTAACTTTTTCGTCTGTTTCTTAAATTGGTTAAATCGCATGACAAGTCGCTTCCTTTCTAAAGAACATAGTCAGTTTCATCGCCCATTCTTGTACTACGGAAATCTGTGCTCCGACTCTAATAAAGCAACATAAAATTTAAATCTGGAAGACGGTACTGGAATTTCAGAATCCACTCCTCGTTATTGCAGGTTCATAGTTCATTGTCGCGAACACCACGCCATCCCGCTCATTACCTAACACTAGATACTCGTCAGAAGAGTTTTGTTGCTGTGGTAGCAAACTGAGTCTGATACGACTCCTTCAGTAAGTTAGACGTTTTAGAATTTGTTTCCTGTTCGGAAACACAAAATATGGTATTTCCTCTGTATTGTCGATCTTCAAACTCGTCTTCCCATTCCTTTCCTAAACTGTAAGAAATACGCAAAAGCGCGAAAGGTTTCTTCTATTGCAGAATATTAAGAAAAATAAATGTGTACTCTCCTTCGTGAAAAAAATAACAGGAAAATACGTATTTTATCCCAAATAAATAGCAATAATTTCCATGTAGTTATAACTTTTCTGAAATCCAATGGATGTGAAAAACAAAAAGATTTCTCAAGAACTGTTCTAGTTTCACTTAAATTGTTTTAGATATAGCACAGTAAACCTATATCAAGATAGCTGCACGACGATTTAAAGACAGTTTTTCCCCAAATACGATCCATTGCCACCATTGTTGCGTCATCTGTACTGACAGCGTCCCTAATAGGCTTAATTAATAAGCATTGCCTATCACCTTTAACCCGTTCAGAGGCCTGTGGGTCCAGCCCACTACGAACGGTGTACTCAGACGTGGGACATGGGAGTAGTCAGTTCAGCTACAGATATTGCTCAAGTTGGTTACGTGACTCGCTGTATTGATGTCTTGTGTAACCGGATACACGTGCCATCTCATTCTTCTAACTCGTTTCCTCTACTTGGAACCACAAATGACATCCCCCTCTATCAAAATATTCTAGAATAATTGTAACTTCTTAGTTCCGCTTAATGATAAAAGATTTCCGTGATCAGCAATTGAAAATAAAAAAGATAATTCATTTATCACTGTGACTTCTATTCAACAATGTCGTAACTCTTGATCTAGAATAATTTATAATGTTAATTTGCTTAAATCTAAGGAAGTTAGTGTCGGCACGATTTGAAATAACAAAGTAGGGTAGCTTTCTATGTTACTCCCGTTCCAAGACTTAAAATCGGAAAGTGTAGAGAAATACTGACACGTCCAGGTAATGGGAAGTTCCTACGTTGTGTTACACCAATCAAGAGAACTCTGGAAGTCTGAATTTTCGCGTTAATCTTTCAAGTTTCATCCAGTCTGCGATTTTTCTGTATGCGTGTTATCCATAGTCAGTCACTTTATATGGATCCTAAACACCTTCACAATATTGTGCTACGTCCTGTCGACAAGTTTTGTAAGAAAACTCTTTCATAGTCAGCTACTGTTTTTCAATATCCTACCAATGAATCGAAGTCATACATTTGCATTATCTGTAAATGAAATTCCTCAATACGTGATTGTTCCTCTCAGTTAATTATGCGACATAAGACATGAATCGTGTAATAACGGAGTCTTACATTTCCTTACGTTAAAATTAATTGAAGTCTTTGCATCTACTTCATCGGCGTGTGTATATGACCCCGTCATCTACTAACTGAAACATATTGCAGCTGATACTACCAAATATTTCATAAATAAATTACGGAAACTGTAATTGCGCTATGAAACCTCTGTGGTTTTCGATGGCTCTTCAGCTCTGATGATTCGTTCTGAGTGACGTAAAATCTCATATTTATCGTAAATATTGTTATATACCTCCCACTAATGTATTTTATTTACTAGGCACTGAATCAGACGCAGGACGTATCTCATTACCTCCGAGGATTCCGCAAGTGTTAAGTGTGCGTATATAATTTTCTAGGTCGAGTATATTCATCACATACTACTCCAGTGGACACTCGAATGAAACTGAAGTTTTATATGAATAAATAATATTTATGATGAATCAAAAAGTGCGTCTTTTAAGTTTCTAACACATTCATATTTCTCCGATATACACACCCTTACAACAATAAAATAAAATAAAAATACACTACAGCTACATAGATACTCTGCAAGTCACACTGAAGTGCATGGCAGAGGGTTCATCGAACCACTTTTATGATATTTCTCCATAGTTCCATTCTTTAATATCTCGAGAGAAATAGGAACACCTAAATCTTTTTGTTTTCGATACGATTTCATGATGATCATGTCTCCATATGTACATGGGTGCTAACAATATATGTTCGCATTCTGAAGGGAAAGTTGCTGAAAGAAATTTCTCAGATATATCTCGCCGAAACAAATAACGCCTTTCTTTTAATGATTTCCACCCCAATTCGTGCATCATTTCCGTGACGCTCTCTCCCCTATATCGCGATAATACAAAACGAACTGCCCTTCTCTGAATTTTCTCTAAATCATCCGTCAGTCCCAACTGGTTTGGATCCTACAATGCGCAGCAATACTCCAAAATAGGACGTACAAGTGTAGTATAGGCAGTTTCTTTAGTAGAACTGTTGCATCTTCTAAGTGTTTTGCCAATTAAACGTAGTCCTTGGTTCGCCTTCCCTACAATATCCCTTATGTGTTCTTTCCAGTTTAAGTTGTTCGTAATTGTTACTCCTAGATATTTAGTACAATTGAAGGACATCCAAAATGCAACACAAGGAAGGAACGGAGATAATACGTCCAAATTTATTTAGGAAATAACAGGTTTTACAAACATGATTGACACTACAGCCCCATGTGAAGCTGATACGCCTCAGTAATGAATCAAAGAGGTTCTGGATAAGTTGCTGGGGTACAGTAATACATGCTGCTTCCACAAACTGCCAAAGTTGATGTAGTGTAGCAGCGGATGATGTATTCCAGGCCAGACGTACCTCAATCATCGATATGCGAGAGATAGGATGGAGAGGGAGGCCAACGCAGCAATGCAATCCGATGGTAGACCAAGATGTCTCGAATACGTGTGGTCGCGCAGTATCCTGTTGCAGTGTGGCAAGCGCCAAGGTATTGGAGGACAAGTTCCAACATTTCAAAACGTAATGCTGGCTGTTTATTGTAGCGTGCGTACTAGGAGGGAGCAGTCGTGGAATTCAATACCACCCCAAACCATACTGCCAGGTGTGTGTCGACGAATGAGGCAACAGTTCAACAGTGTCTGACCTCGGTATCTCCAGAGTCTAATCTGAACATCGTCGTGGTGCAGGTAGAATAGGGATTCGTTGCTAAACACGATGTCTTTACATTCTGCAGTCTACGTTCGTCATTCATCACGCCATTACTTGCCACACAAACGCCTGTGGAGTCGAATCTTTGGTAAAAGGAGCAATGGACGCCCCGCGGATGATCCACTCTGCTGCAAACATTCAAGGTTCAAGTT
Source organism: Locusta migratoria (assembly GCA_026315105.1). Taxonomy (NCBI): domain Eukaryota; kingdom Metazoa; phylum Arthropoda; class Insecta; order Orthoptera; family Acrididae; genus Locusta; species Locusta migratoria. The sequence goes on along the minus strand of CM048755.1, from coordinate 590,368,251 downwards.
CTCCCTCAGACATGTGTATGTGTGTTGTTCTTACCGTAAGTTAGCTAAAGTAATATGTAAGTCAAGGGACCGACGACCTCAGCAGTTTGCTCCCTCGGGATTCCAAACTTTTGAAAACGTACCCTCTGTCAAGAACTTCACAATGATCAGCAAAGTTTAGATATAAATGGACATCTAGAGAGTCGTGCAACCTAAAAAATTTGAGCCTTCATCTGTGCCAAGTTTATTTGGTGCAAACAGATTTAATATTTTTGGAAAAATTAATTGTAACGTTCTGGGAGTTTACTGATTCAATGTTCAGAATGTTACGAAATTCCCGTCACAAGTTACGAGGTCTTATAGTGTAGACTGAGTACATAATATTTTAATAAGGAAGTCATACTCTGAAATGTTATTCAGTGACGCTATGAACACTTCCTTATCTTTACCGATCGAGGTGGAGCAGCGGTAAAACTCTGGGATCGCATACGTGAGGACGGTGGTTCAAATCCATCTTCGGCCATCCAGATATAGGTTCTCAGTGATTTTCCTAAATCTCTCCACGCAAATTCCGGTATGGTTTCTTCCAAAGGGTACGGCCAATTTCCTTCCCCTGGCCGCGCAGTTCGAAGCGCCGTGTCAAGGTTTGCGCGGCTGCTCCCGCCGGAGGTCCGAGTCCTCCCTCACGCACGGTTGTGCGTGTTGTCCTTAGGATAGGTTATTTTAAGTTAGTTTAAGTAGTTTCTAAATCTATGGACCGATGACCACACTGTTTTGGCCCCATAGATTTACAAACATTTCAACTTTTCTTTTTTCCTTCTTCTATTCCTACCCACAAATCCGAGCATAAGCTCCGATTCTAATGACCACGCTGTCGACGAGACGTTAAACCCAAAGCTTCCTTTCCTTGAGCCTGTTCCTTATCTTTGTCAATGTAAAACAAATCTTTTCTACTGTAAGATCTTTACTGTCCATACTTCGGAAGGTGGTAGTACGGACCAAAATAACAACAAAATTTGTGTTAAATAGTTGTCATCCTAAGAAACCAAACTGCTGAGGTCAGCGTACACTAGACATACAAACTACTTAAACCAACGGACGCTGAGAACAGGACATACACACACACACACACACACACACACACACACACACACACACACACACACACATGCCCGAGGGAGAACTCGTACCTCCGAAGGGGAGAGGCCACTAGATCCGTAGCAGAAGATATTCTTTTATTCACACTGTCAAAGATAAAGATGTGCCGGCCGCGGTGGCCAAGTCACGGTCTGCACGGCCACTACGGTCGGGGGTTCTAATCCCCCCCTCGGGCATGGATATTTGTGCCGTCCTTAGTAATAGCCATGTCTCCACCATATCCTTTCTTCCAGGAGTGCTAGTCTTGCAGGGTTCGCAGGAGACCTTCTGTGAAGTTTGGAAAGTAGGAGGCGAGGTACTGGCGGAAGTAAAGTTGTGAGGCGGCATCGTGAGTCGTGTCGGGATAGCACAGTCGGTAGTGCGCTGGCCCGCGAAAGGCAAGGGTCCCAGGTTCGAGTCCCGGTTCCAGCAAACAATTTTAATCTACCAGGAAGTTTCATATCAGCGGACACTCCGCTGCAGAGTGAAAGTTTCATTCCAGTTCATAAGTAGTTTGTAAGATTAGTGACTGATGACCACGAAGTTAAGTCCCAGAAGTTCTACAAACATTTGAACATTTGATAAAGATGTACCCATAGCGTAACTTGATGACATTTTCGGACATAGATTCCTTATCAAAACATTATGTACTGACTCCCGTCTACAAGTCTGTAAAATTTGTAATGGCAATTTCCGAACACCTCGTACAAAGCATTGCAAGTGAAGCTATGTTACAGACTTAGGCAACTTAGATTTCGATGACTTTGTTTGGGTGATATATTGTGCCATTTGATTCATTGTCTTTGACCTTTCTAAAATTAACCGAGACTCAAATTAGGAAGCACATTTCGGCGAATTGAGAGAGGGCTTTGAGAAGATGTATACGAAGTGAGGTGATAAAAGAGCGGGGGTGAAAGTGTAAGGAGAAAGATGGATGAGGAGGAGGAGAGGGAGGAGTGCGATATTTCAGGGGCGTGCATCACCCGGCGGGCGTGGCGGGGAGAGTTTGGTTTGAGGGAAGCGCGGGCGCACTTTGGTGGCCGATATTAGGCAATTGTGATGCGGCGCCGCTTGCAGTGGCCTGACCTACTCCGCCGCCACCTGGCACCCGCCGCTAACGACACTAAAAAAACGCCACAAATTGCATTTTAATTACAGATTTAATGCTGTCATTCTTCTTCCTACCTCTGTCCCTCCTCTTATTTTTTTAACGTACACGAATACTTTTTCCCGTTCACGGAGGGTGGACTCCCCGTGCGTGCGCACTAGGCGGCCGTGGTGTGTGTGTTTTGTACGCTTCCTGACGCGCTCTTTCTTATGCCTTTCAAATTTGAATGCAAATGGCTGAAGAAGCCATTTCATTTCAGCTCTATTAAATTCATGCACCATTTTTCTTTTGTGGATGGAGGAGGAACGTCGCAGCAGGCCTGTCGCGCAATCTTTATAGCTTCCAGACACTTCATTTCTGCAGAAACTGCCTTTGACAGGGATAAAAAAAAAAGGACCAAGTGGCGGAGGGAGCGGCGCGGGTACACAAACCGCTGGTATTCGCGGGATTCGTATATATTTATCATTTAATCCTCGGCCTTCCCTGCTTTAAATATTAATGGTTCCGGCCTTCCAATACGGTCGTCGCGGACCTGTAGTGAATGAGCTCTCGCAGACATCATTGCGAAATCGAGTTTGCTGCGCATTAACAAGTTATCGTCAACTCCATTAATACGGCAACTGCCGCTCTCCCCATACTGCCATCCGCACTCGTAAATTCAGCCTCCCCAAAGTCAAGAACTCACGGTGACGGCATGGGACCTTTACAAATACGCCTTCTCCTCATAGGTTATTGTAGATGTGCTACAGAGAGGGAAAACTAGAGGGGACACGTTGATTTTATTCTGATTTTCTTCCAACTGTTATCGTCAGTGACTATACGGAACCCCCTTTTTATCGTTTATTTATTTATTGCAATTAGTATTTATGTTTTGCAGAAAAGAATACAGGCTGGACTGTTAAAAAAGTCAATTTAAATCAGCAGAAAATTCCAAACCCAAAGCTACGTCGGAAAATATTGTTTGGATAATACGTTTTTATGCATAAAACATTTGATTACAAACTTAATAATCGTGTGTTTTAGCTGATTGAGACCTATTATTAAAAACAATTGAAATATATATTCGTGTCGTGTTCTTTTCTTTACTACATCATCAGGTAGAACAGCGGTTTTGCACTTATATTTCTCTTCTTGGTTGTGGCCAGCTATCTGCCATACGCTTAGTTTCACTACAGATTAATTACTTCGAGTCATTTGTGACAATAATATTGCACTGAAGTAAATTCTAACAGATACTAAAGATACTCACTTGACGTTCCTGCAAAAAGAGAGAGAGACACACTGCTGGTTATCACACATAGAAGTAAAAAAAATGCAGTGGTATATTCCATTTAAAATACAGTAGCTTTGAAAAATTTGAAATATTTCGAGGAAGGAAATGTCACATTTTTCCAACGCTAAGCTACTTTTACAGTGTTGGAACATGCAGAAAATTCAGTCAAATTCTCATCTGCACTCAATTAAACATATTGCAAGTATATTTTGTGCTATATAATGATGATCATCACCCATAGTTTTCCCTGTCGACATAAGATCACCAACAACTGTCTCAAATTTTCTGACTTTATGTGACACGGAGGAGAAGTCTGTAATTTAATGCAGAAGACTGACGAAAAGTCTGTTGATCAGAAATATTACATCCTAACCTATCTTTATCTTGTCGGCCAAACAGTAGAGGATAATATTTCTTCCATTACTCTCACTCGAATGCATTTGCGAGTCAAGCGCTACCATGCAGACACACTTTGGAGGCTTCGACTACGGAAGCGAGTTTAGTCTTAGGATGATATTTTCCGCTAAATCCTGATTCACCAAAGGTACGTAGTAGTATTTTGTTTCCATATGGTACAGTTCTACCACAACCATTTAGACAGTTCTCTGTCTACACCTTATCTCTTATAAATCCGGCATCTGATTCACCTAACTGATCGGCATTTACCTGTAAGATGACTGTTTGGTTTCAATTAAAGAGACCTTACAAATCTCTTCTGTTGAATGCACATGTTAATGATGGTCCCCTACATTTCCATTTAAAGGATTCCACAAAATCTGTATTACGTCTGATCCATTCTGCTTGAATCAATTACCAATGATCTTCAGTATTTCTAGGTAAAATATTACAGTTCGTGTTTGATGTATAAGGTACATTGAAGGTTTTCATGCAACAAACGCAAATAATTTCACTGGACAATTCTATAGACGCAGTGATTACGGCACTGCACTTATCTAAGAGAGGATTGGGGTTCAGTTCACTGATCGGCCAGCCACATTTGGGTTATCCTTTGTTTCCCTAAATTAGTTTCGAAAAAATACGGTGTGGTATGTTTCGTAAAGGATACGACTGATTTCCGTACACATCGATGTCGAGTCTGAACTTAACGCTGCGTTTCTTTAAGATATCGTACTGTAAACCTTCTTCTCTTCTTATTTAGCTTCAAAGTCTACAACATGATATTGCGTGTCTTTTATAATGTAGTAGCTTCCTTCTCGTAAGTATTGTTTGTTATCAGTCGGCTTTTCAGACATTATTTCAATCATGTGACGATATGACGAGATTTCTATTAAAATTTGATATGTAGGTGAAATGCTCCGAAGATGCGTAAGCACAGTCATGTTGCTAAATAAGAGGTTCTTCGAGATCCACGAAATAACGTGAGACGGTGGCAGCACAGACACAGAGTCTACCTGAATACTTTCAGCACACAGATCAATACGAAATGTGATGAGATCGTATGGTAGTATAGGCTGCTCAACTTTTCCCCATACTGTAGATCAGGCAATCCAATACGACCTTCAATTACGAGACATGCGCTCTGCCAAGGTTAGCTATGGCCCACAAGGGCGGTATTAGTAGTGCAATCAGACGGCCTAGAGCTTCATGCTTCAGTCAGTCGTCCAACAAACCACGCCTATATGGATAGGTTTTATTATTCATCTACATAATTGCAGGCCATACATACTGCAAAATAGGTACGCATAGTTTTCACATGGTGTCATCAGCCTTTAGACTATCCCGAATACCCCGAGGGCGCACACTGTTCTTTCGTGAGTACATGCGAGGCGAGCACGTGTCCCCGAACTAATGCAGTCTTTCTTCCTTCTTTCCTCCCTGGACTGCATTCCTTTCCCTTCCCGTCCCCTCCTTTCCTATCTTCACTCCTTCCCCTCCCCACCGAGGGACTTATGACCTATGCAGTTTAGTGTCCTTGTTCCAAATCAAAAACCAACTATCCCGAGTAGACCATGGGGTGTACGTAATCCTAATGTAACGTTACCACGGACGAGAACACTGGGAATAGCATATAAATCTATATCCACAGTATTGGTTGCCTCTTCCAGTGATACAAAACATGATGAGATAGGAAGGAGTAGGCTATGGATGGGGCGCTTAGGCGATTTTTCACATCCGATTACGTGACTAGTGGACGCTTCGGATGCAAGGCACACAAGGATTAAGCAAGCGTTCTCGAACTTTTAGACGCGGTAGCAATAGACGCAGGGGGCACCCTACAATAGGATTCGACACCGTTTGAGCGATCACTATGATAGTGACACATATATGCATGTTTTCGTGGGAAAGGTTTTTATAATCCTCAAACCATCATATGGTGCCAAAGTCCGTACCGTAGTGGATACACCGGATTCCGCTGGATCACCGAAGTTAAACACTGTAGAACGTGGCTAACATTTCAATGTGTCTCCGTCCGGGTCTGCTGAGTGCTGTAGATAAGCGGGCAGCATTTGGCTCTTGTGAGGCCAATTGAGGCGCTTACTGATTGAGAAGTAGCGGCTCCGGCCACGGAAACCAACACAGCGGCCGAGAGTGTCGGGAGAGGACCACGTCCCTCTCCGTACCGCATCTGTTGACAGATGATGACACGGAGGCCGCTCGCTACCTGTGTGATCTCTCGAGCCTTGTTGGACAGTTTCAATTTTAAATCGTGTGGTGCATGGTCTAAGGAACAGTGCAATTTGCCTCGACACAATTTGACCCGTTACCATGGAAGTAGAAAGATATATGTAATTTTTCATAGATATGGGGGAGAGAGAGACCAACTGAGAGAAAGGGAGGTGGGCGCAGAGACTAGGAAAAGGCGAAAAAGGAGGAGGAGATGAGATGGGGAGGGGGACAGGAGATGGTGGGCAGGTGAGAGGAAGAGATGATGAGGAGGAGGGCGAGAGGAGGTGTACAGAGAGAGACGCCAGAGGACTCGGACAGAAGGAGGGTTAGGGGCGACTTAAGTGAGAGTTATGCAAGACTGGAAAACACATAATGTAGGAAATGTTACTGTGAATTAAACGTACCATCTAGATGGAGATGTATAGAGGAATGAGGATGAGGAGCAGGAAGCGGAGGTAGAGGGAATTGGGGAAGAGAAGGATACGACGGTGAGCCGCGACCAGTAATGAAATAATTAAATATACACATATTAATTCGCAATATGCGAGAATTTCCGACTTTTAGCTGCTCTTTTTCCGTTGGTCTGGACCCAAACTTCTATATATTAGAGTTGCCTACCTCCCTTAGAGCTGGCACGCACTTAGCGTGATTCCTGCGACGGGGAGAGACATACTACACCATCTTTAGCCTGTCTTGGCTGTCATATTTACAATGATACGTCTGTTCCTTAAGGACATGGTAAATTTGACAGCCAAGACAGGCTAAGGATGGTGTAGTATGTCTCTCCCCGTCGCGGGAATCACGCTAAATGCGCGCGAGGAGTAAAGGAAGTAGGCAACTGTAACATATGGAAGCTTGGGTCTGGTTGGGGACCGAGAGGTTAAGGCGACCGCTCGTGAAAAGCGTGAGACCCGGCTTCGAGTCCCGGTTCGGCACAGATTTTCATATGTTACAGAATGATAGACCAAGTGAAGAAGAGCAGCTACAAGTCGGAAATTCTGGCATATTGCGAATTAATATCTGTATATTTAAGATTTATAGCTGCGGACCAACAGCAACGTCAGTTCCTTAAGAACAGATGTATCATGGTATAAGTGAAATAATTCCCTGCCTTTTCTAACACAATTTGTAATTCGCTACTCGGTCACGCAACAAAGATTTCCGCGAAGAAACGACTGATTTGCGAGCGAGCTGAGTTCTGTTATCTTTTCCTATCGTCTGAAAATTTCTTGTCTTTTTTGTTAATTCGCGCGGTCTGCTGAGTCACAAGTGCCTCGCACCACAAGAGTGTCAAGAGATTGCTTTTGGAATAGCGCAAACGCGTGTATAGTTAGATTCGGCAATACCCGGTATTATACCAATGTCTGTCGACTGCGGGTAAGACCGCGGGACAGACCTATTTAGAAAACCGTTAGTCTGAGGACCAATATTTACAAGGATTTTGTTAACCCGTGTAAAAGCTCTCCCTATTAATTCTAACACACCACGTATGTCTCGTGTTACCCCCCCCGCCCCCCCCCCCCCCCCCCCCCCCCCCGCTGAAGCTGATGCTGCGCAGTGTCGCCGCAACAGAATTTCCATTCCGCCGCCGATCTCGGAAGATGCGCGAAAGTTGGTGGCGTGCGTGATGGTGAGGCGCCAGCCTGGCGTGTTTTTGGGTGATGTGCGCGGCACGGCGGGCGTGTGAGGCCGCGTTCCCACGCGGGCGAGCATCCGTCGTGTCCCCATTGTCCGGCGGCGAATACATTAGAGGCCGCAGCGCGTTGGCAGGCGGCGCGCGTCCCGCCGTCGGCGGCGCGCATCGCAAGCGCCTTCCTGGCCGCCGCCGCCGCCGCCGCCCACCCATCTGCATACGCGGGCACTCCGGTGTTTCGCGACGCGGAAGTCGCGCTCGCACCAGTCGCCACGCGACAGTGACTTACGGGTCAGCGACGAGGCAGCAGGACGCGCCACCGTTCCCACGATGCCGACAAACCGAACCTCGGCAGGTATTTATCGCTGCCATCTGTTGCGTTTCTGCGGACACTCTCCTCATAGCCACCGATGACACGTACTACAGCGTACTAGCCGAAAGTACGGCACTGCCCAGGTATTTATTCCAATCTTTTGTTAACCGTCTCCTCTTGCCTTCCCTCTCTACCCATGTCCTACACAATTTTTTTTAATTTTATTTTTTTATTTATTTTTTTATTTTTTTTATTTTTTTGTAAGCGACCGAAGTGCTGAAGTCATCGGTTCCTAGACTGTCACACTACCACTTAAACTATCTGATGCTGACAACACACACGCCCATTCCCAAGGAAGAACTCGAACCTCCGGCGGGAGCAGCCGCACAATCCGTGACGTGGCACCTCCAACCGCGCGGTCATCCCCCTCCCCCACCACTTAACAATGTGCTCATAGCCGGCCACGTTGGCCGAGAGGTCTGCGGCGCGTCAGTCACAGTCTGCACGGCCGCTACGTCGGGGGTTCGAATCCACCCTCGGGCACGGATATTGGTGTCGTCTTTAGTGTAAGGTAGTTCATAAGTAGGCTGTAAGTTTAGGGACTGATGACCTCGCAGTTAAGTCCCTTAAGCTTAACAAACATTTGAACATTTGAACAATGTCCTCATACTCTCTCTGTCCATCTCCTCCTCTGCCTTCCTCAGTCCACTGCCTCATCCCCTGTGTATGAAAAATCACACATATCTGCCAAGTTTCATGTTGATCGGTCAAACTGTGTTCAAGCCCGCTGTAAATAGTAATTTCATGTGTCTCAGCGGCCCGGACGCCAGTTCGGCGACTTGCGTTTCCCTAACACGTTGTGGACGGCGCCGGAACCAGACCAACACCGTGTAGATACAAGGCCTCACAACAAGTCCGTCTTACGTCACACCCATAGGCTGCCGTCGCTAGCTGAGTGGCTGGCCGCTGGGGCACAGCCCACTGCTTCGTAGCGCCATCCAGTGAGCTTGCGATGAGTGCCTATCGGTGTGACATGACACAGACTTGTTGTGAGGCTTTGTATCTGGACGGTGTTGGCCAGACAACCTGTTGTGTCCCGGGCTTCCGTCTTACAGATTGGTTCAAAAACGAGTAACATAGCATATTACTCATGTAACAGAATTTATTGAAATGTGGAGTCATAAGAGCAAATGACGGCAACATATCTTACCGAAACCGGTATTCTAAAAGGAATAAAAAATATAAAAACTCGATATTGCTAGATGAAATATATTTCTGTAATCATAAAAAAATAGATCGCCCCGAACATTTGAAAGTGTAAAGTATATATGATTAGATTAGCGTTTGAGTTCCGTTTCTGCTCACACTGTGTGTCAGAATATTTCATTATCAGCGGACATTGGGCTTAAGTTAGTTGAATACACAGCACTGGTCTTCGCCTACACATAGCAGCATCAGTCAAAAGTGAAATTAGAGTTCAACAGTTTACTGGCAGTGTGGTCTTGTGTATACAGCAATGTGTCCGTTAGAAAAGTATGAGGAACAGCCTCACCGATTAGAACATTCTATCATTCGACTAAAATGACTTCGGATAATTGTAGAAAATCTTAGTTGAGATAGCAAGGCGGGACTTGAAGATCGCGATCCCACATACAAATCCATAAGGAGTCGCTCCATTGCTACACAATACATATGATTGACTGGCAAACTACAGCGGAATTATTCGAAAAAACTTGCGGTTAAGGTGTTTCAGTAGAGTTGTCACAGGATACTCTGAGTCGAAGCTGGAGAACTCTCGAGAACAGATTCTAGTGTGTGAAGTATATATGAAAACTCGACGTTCGCTTAATCTGTTACTAGATACATTTCTAATATGTAATTAAATATCTGATCTTCCATAGACGTATGTGCCTGTGAGGTACTCTATAATATGCTGTTAACCAACGTGATAGTTGACATCCAATCTATAAAAATGTTGGGAAATTGAATATATGCACTTGTTCAGTTAGTAATTTACGTACTGATAGTAAAATTAACTCTCGATTTTCAAAAACATACAGTCGTCACTAGGTGCGCGCTTTTAATTATTTTCTATTGTTTATATTAGAAGTTGTTATTCAAGGTCAGTCGTTAATCTCCAGTAGCTTGTAGGAAAACGGGAGGCAATACTCACATTACGACTTATCTTAGAAGATAGGCTAAGGAAAGAGAAATCTACGTTTTTAGCATTTGTCGATTTGGAGAAAGCTTTTGACAATGTCGACTGGAATACACTCTTCCAAATTCTGAAGTTAGCAGGAGTAAAATATAGGGAGCGAAGAGTTATATTCAACCGATACAAAAACCAGACAGCGGTTATTAGAGTCGAAGGGCGAGAAAGGGACGCGGAGGTTGGGAAGAAAGTAAGACAGGGTTGTGGCCTTTCCCCAATGGTGTTCAGTCTGTACATTGAACAGGCGGTGAAGGAATGGAAGGAGAAATTTGGAGAGGGAATTAAAGTGCAGGGAGAAGAAATAAAAAATTGCGGTTTGCCGATGACATAGTAATTCTTTCATAGACTGCAAAAGAGCTGGAAGTACAATTGAATGGAATGGACAGGGTCTTGAAAGGAAGATATAAGATGAATATTAACAAGAGTAAAAAGAAAAGTAATGGATTGCAATGTCAGAAAATCAGGCGATGCTGAAGGAATTAGATTAGGTAATGAGACAATAAAAGTAGTACATGAATTTTGTTATTTGGGTAGCAAGATAACTTCTGATGGCCGAAGTAAAGAAGATATAAAATACAGAATGGCTATGGGGAGAAAAGCGTTTCTGAATAAGCGAAATTTGTTAACATCCAATATTACTTTAAATGTTAGGAAGTCCTTTCTGAAAGCATTTGTCTGGAGTGTAGCATTGTATGGGAGTGAAACGTGGACGATAAGTAGTTCAGATAAAAAGATGATAGAAGCTTTTGAAATGTGGTGCCACAGACGAATGATGAAAATTAGATGGGTAGATCACGTAACTAATGAAGAGGTGCCTAACCGAATTGGGGAGAAAAGGAGTTTCTGGTATATCCTGTTCAAAAATGTTCAAATGTTTGTTAAGCTTAAGGGACATAACTACGGGGTAATCAGTCCCTAAACTTACAAACTACTTATGAAATAGCTACAGCTAAGGACAGCACAAATATCCATGACCGAGGGGGGATTCGAACCCCCGACCGTAGTGGCCGTGCAGACCGTGACTGAAGCGCCTCAGTCCCCTCGGCCACCACGGCCGGCGATATCCTGTCTAATAGAAGGGATAGATTGGTTGGACACATTCTGAGACATCAAGGAATTGTCAATTTAGCATTAGAAGGAAGCGTATGGGGTAAAATCGTAGAGGGAGACAGAGGGACGAATACATTAAGCAGATTCAAAAGGATGTAGGTTGCTGTACATAATCTCAGATGAAGAGGCTTGCACAGTACAGGGTAGCGTGGAGAGCTGCAGCAAACCAGTCTGCGGACTGAAGACCACAACAACAACAACTTGTTTTCTGATACCAAAGTAATGTGGTTCGGATTAAAATAATGAACATATGTGTTGCATCCGACATTGTATTTCTTAAGAGCACAGAGTATGAATACAATCTCTGTATAAAATGTAATTAATTATATGATAAACCAGAGGTTAAAATGAAGAAGGAATTTTAATATCTTCTAGCTGCTCTTTTTCGCTTTAATTTAGCCACGGCAAGGTGAAGTCTAGCACAGAAGAATGGGACATTGATTGATAAGAAAAATGTTAGTTTCTGATTCATTTCATTATGCTTAGACTAACTCATAAATCACGATTCCTTAAGATGACTGTTACATTCTTCTTCACTGGGAGGTTATCATTTGGGACTGAGGCGCTCCAGTGACGGTCTGCACAGCCACTACGGTCGGGGGTTCGAATTCCCCTTCGGGCATGGATATTTGTGCCGTCCTTAGTATTAGGTATTTCATAAGTAGTTTGTAAGTTTAGGGACTGATGACCCCGTAGTTAAGTCCCATAAGCTATACAAACATTTATTTTTAGGTTATCATTTCGCCAACGTATGGAAATGAAAACAGTTGTATCGAGGAACTGTTCATTCTATTGCAGTGTATGCTCGGGCAGCGTGGATTCCAGTCAGTATAAACTCACACAGGAGGTCAGTAACCTGGAGATAAAAGGTTCATGTGAGTTTGTCCACATGAGAGCAAGTCGTGAGCAGACGCATGCTGCGGGTGTTTAGAATGAGGACGGCGCTCGTCTCGTGGAAAGCTATTGGCAAAGGCCCACGACACCGTCTTCACCTAGAATACTGAAAATGCTGTGCCATTACCAGCGTGTCTTTTGCGAATCTCTTACCTGATCGCTTAAGAAAACGTGTTACAGTGATCTTCTCTGGTGTAATGAACTTGTGTATAATAATGCTTCGCAAGCATGTCATGCTCTCTTTCTGTTACTACAGGGCATTTAATTAGAAGGTATGAGACTTTAATCTCCCCAATTAAGTCGAAACAGGGGTTAGGCTATACTACGTTTCTAAAAGAAATCCTTGGAGGAAGTTATTTTACGGAAGGAGGGAAGGTGAAGAAGGTAGAGAGAGAGAACGATGACAGTGGGGAGTGGGGAAGGGAGCTTACGCCATCCTTCATATCAGTGTCACTTGTTCATCTATCAAATTTACCTTGTAACCGAAGTGAGGGACATAGGTGCTTTCAATGCAGGCACGCATATGCGTCCATGTCGGAAGTGTTGGCCACAGCTCCATTTGCATTCTGCTCGTCCCCGGAACTCCGAATTGGGAGCGTAGCACTGTCCAAGCGCGCGTTTGCATGTCGTAACCTTACTGCTACACGTCAGCTAAACCTTGGAGGGACCTCCTGCAGCCAAGATGCTGACATTCAACCTCGTTTGTCAAGTGAATGTCAAGAGGCTTTTCCGATATATTTGGTTTTAGACACCTTTTTATTTACTCTAACAAAATCATTTTCACGTATTTTCGTGATTTCTCATATGTAAAACAGTTTCAGTGGCATAGAATTCGATTCACAGTTGATAAAGGACATTTTTCGAACAAGTAGTGCGACTTCGCCCCTTTTAATTGATACTTGACTTGAAAATCCCAAACGTTGCCATATTTAGAATACTACGTTAAACTGTAGGTTCCCAATAAAGCACCAAGAAGGCTTATTATCGGGACAAGTCATGGCTACATTATATCCAAAACGGCTATGCTTATACCTACCATTCTAGTGTTCAAAGTAGCTCCGGATTTAATGAATGTTTTACATTAATGTACTAAATTTTTAATGTTGTATTTTGCCTCCATGTAGAGACATACATTCAGATAAATTACTATGCTAAAGTCATGTTCTATCGAGGCGGAAAGTCAAATTCTTCTTCCAAAATAAATACGTAGAATATGGAAAACCATGTAAAAATGTAGAAATAAGTACGTCAATGGAGTACTGTAGGACTGTCTCAGGTGACTTAATCCGCTGTATGCAAGGTGTCGATGGTATCGAATTCTGCAGTTCTAGTAGGCAGCGTTCATTGCGAAAATCAATAAATCAATGCACGAAGACACAATTCATGAATGCGGTCGAATCCTCACTTTGGAGGAGACAGTACACGGTCACATTACAGGGGTTAAACATCTTTCACTTCCAACTTAAATTAGAATTCGAGTTGGGATTGGGTTGGGTTGGGTTGTTTGGTTTGAAAAGAGGGACTAAACTGCTAAAGTTATCAGCTCCCGGTGAGGAGGGGAAGGAGTGAGGACAGGGAAGGAGGTGAGGGAGAAAGAAAATGCAGTCCGCGAAGTAAAGAAGGAAGGAAGACTGCATCAGCTCGGGGCCCCGTGCTCGCCACGCACGTACTCGCGAAAGAACCGTGAGCCCCTGGAGGATAGAATTGGATGACGATTAGCTACGGAGATTGGTTTACCTTTTTCCGGCATGTAAACGATACTTAGCTGGACAGAAATGTCGAGACACGCATCACATTTTCGTGGGATTTTTATTTGTACGCCTGACATTTGTTTGGCGTCCTTTGCTGTTTTGTCCAGTGAATAGTTGTTCACTGGATCTCTGTTGTGCTAGTGCCTAGTATGGTTTACATGGATAGAATATATCTGATGGGATACGTAAGTCATTATAAACTATCAAAACATCATTTTATAATTTTAGCACAGCTCTAGAGCTAATAAGTAACTACGGACTGCTTGTCAGCTGAATGGTGTGGAAACAAGAATTATTCCCGATATTCGCGTAGATACTCATGTAACAGGACTGCCGCCAACTTCCTAAGCACTCTTAATCGGTAAACCTTGAACGAGGCGACGACGGTTGTCGCGGACACCACTGTTGGCAGAATTCCCACAGCTGTCCTCCGTTGGCATTGAGAAAACATTGCTGTCACACGTGGGAACTTCGTGGACGGCTATTAATAATAAGATAAATTAGAATAACAATCATACACACATTATTCTGCTTTCTAATGAAATCTCTTACCTTCAGAAGTGCATTCAGTGTGTTGAACAGTCGCAACAAATTGCAGTTTTATGCTGGCCTGAAACTCGAGTCAACAAACAGCTTTACTCGGTTAGTGTTCAAATGGAGTCATCCACGATTTCTTTGTGCTTCCTAATAAGCTTCTGCAGTTAGCGATTTCTCCCAGCTTCCTTCCACCGAGCGAGGTAGAAGATGTAGTGTTAAGATATTGCTTTCATAATGGGTTAGAAAGCAGTTCATATTTCTGTGTAGATATTTGAAGTACGTTTTCCCTTGTTTGCTTTAACTCCATAGTTTTGAAGGAAATGAACTCTTAAACACCACTCTAGTCTGCAGTCTGCTCTAATGACCCAGCCGTCGGTGGAAGGTTAGACTATCACTTCAAATGGTGAAATGTTTGTAAATCTATGGGACCAAACTACTATTGTCATCAAAAAATGTTCAAATGTTTGTAAACCTATTGGACCAAACTGATATGGTTATCAGTCCCTACACTGACAAACTACTTAACTTACAATAAGGACAACACACACGCCCGCGCCCGAGGGAGGACTCGAAACTCCGACGGGGAGGAGCCACACGCTCTGCAGCAAGGCACCTTGGAGCTCACGGCCATTCCACCGCGGCACTTACATCATCCTTTCTTTTCTCTTCCAGGCTCCCCAGAGACTCTCCTCTTACAACTGAAGATTTAGTAGAAAGGCGGAGAAAAGCGAAGTGACAGAGTTACACAAAACAGTACGGTTCTTACTGGAAATAAATCTGTTTTTTTGTCATAAGAATATCCGTTACGGTGATCAACCTGCATCCTTCTGCGTCACTGTTCAACGGAGCGGTAGCAGAAGCTACTTAGTTTTATAGTTCCATGATAAAATATCTAAGTCTGCACTTCCGAAACCACTACAACGTTGCTATTTCCCATTCGCGTAAAAAGAATGAGAGGATGCTTACGAGATGCTTAATCCTCTATTGGGCACACACAGAAATGGCTCGAAGAAAAAATATTAAGTAACTTTTAGACATGTGTGGCCTTGTATCAGTTTTTAAGTGATTCTTTCTTTTTTTTCAAAATTAAGTTTTTTGCATGTAAATAACATTGACCAAACAAGTGCACGGGTTCTAAAAATAAATACTGCAATTTTGTTCCTGTGGCTGTAAAAATTGTTGTATTTTGTAATATTGCATGTGAAATATCTGATAAACAATTCCTTTTAGTACAACGTCCGGAACAATAACTGTCATATACCGGAAGAGGAGATGCTTTTTTTTCTTCTTCTGGTCTGGTTTTCCATTTTATTGTGGTCTTCGAGGCCTCCTCTTTCCAGTAATCATCAATGCATTTACAATGCTCCACATGAGAATTCGCTAACACTTTTCCACAATACCTCTCCTTCAAGGCATCCTCTTACTGTTATCAGTTTTCCCCTTATAAGAACAAAGTTGCGCCACAAAATAGAATGAAACGAGTATACTGGAAACGTATGCTTGCAGTGTATGCTACAGATTCACACTATTTCAAAATAAAATGCAACATCGCTGTATATAAGAGCTTAAAAGTTGGTTGCAAGCACCGTTGGCCATTCGAGCATAAAACTTGAAACATGTTGCGGAAAACCGTGCGCAATTTTGGTGTTGCTTGAGGGTAACATTTCCCAATAAAAGATTAATTTATTGATATGGTGTCTGTTGTTTTCGGACATGTCCGAAAGAACTACACCATTTGTTGACATTTAAGTTCGTTATTTTACTAATTCTAAACATTGAAAAATTTCAACCGTTTCACAGCATTGAAATAAATCCAACGGCAAAGTTGAAAATTTGTGCTGGACCGGGATTCAAACCTGGATTTCCCGCTTCGGGTCAGCGGTCGCCTTAACCAACTACGCTACCCAGGCACGCTTCCCTAACAACCCAAGTTTTCAACTTGTAGCATACGACAATGGTAGTGCCCCCTGCCCATTAATTCCTCTTGCTCGAAGCCTATACAAGATTCTCGCAAGGGATCGAACGTACCAGTATGTACGCAATGAAATTGTCATTTGTCTGTTGGGGGCCTATATACACAAATTATTGGCATTTTTAAATAATAAAATACTCTACTGGCCATTAAAATTGCTACACCAAGATGATAAAAGGGTATTCATTGGGCAAATATAATAGAACTGACGTGTGATTACATCTTCACGCAATTTGGGTGCATAGATCCTGAGAAATCAGTACCCACAACAACCAACTCTGGCCGTAATAACGGCCTTGATATGCCTGGGCATTGAGTCAAACAGAGCTTGGATGGCGTGTACAGGTACAGATGCCCATGCAGCTTCAACATACCACAGTTCATCAAGAGTAGTGACTGGCGTATTGTGACGAGCCAGATGCTCGGCCACCATTGACCAGACGTTTTCAATTGGTGAGAGATCTGGAGAATGTACTGGCCAGGGCAGCAGTCAAACATTTTCCGTATCCAGAAAGGCCCGTACAGGACGTCCAACATGCGGTCGTGCATTATCCTGCTGAAATGTAGGGTTTCGCAGGGATCGAATGAAGGGCAGAGTTACGGGTCGTAACACATCTGAAATGTAACTGCCACTGTTCAAAGTGCCGTCAATGAGAACAGTGTGACCGAAACGTGTAACCAATGTCACCCCATACCATCACGCCATGTGATACGCCAGTATGGCGACGACGAATACACTCTTCCAATGTGCGTTCACCGCGATGTCGCCATCACGGATGCGGCCATCATGATGCTCTAAACAGAACCTGGATTCAGCCGAAAAATGTCGTTTTGCCGTTCGTGCACCCAGGTTCGTCGTTGCGTACACCATCGCAGGCGCTCCTGTCTGTGATACAGCGTCAAGGGTAACCGCAGCCATGGTCTCCGAGCTGATAGTCCATGCTGCTGCAAACGTCGTCGAACTGTTCGTGCAGAATGTTGTTGTCTTTCAAACGTCCCCATCTGTTGACTCAGGGATCGAGACGTGGCTGCGCGATCCGTTGAAGCCATGCGGATAAGATGCCTCTCATCTCGACTGCTAGTGATACGAGGCCGTTGGGATCCAGCACGGCGTAGCGTATTGCCCACCCGAACCAACGGATTCCGTATTCTGCCAATAGTCATTGGATAGCGACCAACGCGAACGGCAATGTCGCGATACGATAAACCGCAGTCGCGATAGGCTACAATCCGACATTTATCAAAGTCGGAAACGTGATGGTACGCATATCTCCTCCTTACACGAGGCATCACAACAACGTTTCACCAGGCAATGCCGGTCAACTGCTGCTTGTGTATGAGAAATCGGCTGGAAACTTTCCTCATGTCAGCGCGTTGTAGGTGTCGCCACCGGAGCCAACCTTGTGTGAATGCTCTGAAAAGCTAATTATTTGCATATCACAGCATCGTCTTCCTGTCGGTTAAATTTCGCTTCTGTAGCGCGTCATCTTCGTGGTGTAGCAGTTTTAATGGCCAGGAGTGCACAAGTGCTTAAATATTTCGAATTCGCCAAAGATTTAAATGTCTACGTGTACGCTGTAATCTCGTCTTGGACCACGGCGCGAGAAAGCGGGCAGGAGGATTGGAAAGGCGGGAATAGAAGCAGAGAGCGCGGCAGGAGCTAGGCGTCGGCACATACGGAAGCGTGTCGTATGAGGCGCGGCGGCCGGCCGCAGGTACCGTTGCGTCGGCCTTGCCAAATTCCTGGTCACGCGCTGGCGCTGCCACAGACGTTGACCTGCTGCTCTCTGCAATCGCGCCGCCGCGCTCGTCCAGCTTCGAACGAGCGAGCGAAGAGAGCCGAGAGGAATGCGCTGTAGGATCCGTGGGCGACGCGACTGGTATTCACAAGCAGCGCCGTCGACGATAGCGAGACGCCGAGCTCTTGCCTGCCGTCGCCACACGCGGACTACTAAGTAGTCGTCTTGCAGGGCACAATGCCCGAATCACCGTCCGCAGATCATATTTACAGAAAGCTGTAATGGGGTTTTGAACTACAAGGAAAGTTATTCGAAGCTACCCCTGAATAGTAGGCTAGAATTTGTCTCGTCGGTTTTCATCTTACTATTCTGCTGGCCATCCATATAGTAACACGAGAAGGACTGAGATACCACAGCAAAATTTATTTGGGATATAACACGTTGTACAAGGATCACGTGGTTGACAATAGAGTCCAATGTGAAATGAGGGAGATCATGAAAGCAGTACTGAGTGTCGCCGCCATTTCTGGCTTTAACCGCTGCTACATGCCTCAGCGTTGAAACAAAGAGTCTGTAGTTGTGGTCTAGGGGTACTGCAGTCCATACTGCCGAAATTGATGTTGTGTAGTAGCAGGTGATGTATCACGTTCCAGTCGTTCCGCAATCATCGACCAGATGTTTTCGACTGGCGAGAGACTGCGTGAGCAGGGAGATGAATACAGCAATGGGCCACGAAGTCTTGAACATTGCTTGCCACGTATGGTCGCGCAGTATCCTTTTGCAATCTGGCCGTCGCTGTTGCTGGCTATAACTGTTCATACAAGCCTCGGCATTCAATCACACAGGTTCTGGATGTGTTGGTGAAGTACAACAGTCCATGCTACTTTCATTTAAGGTAAGTTCATCCGGCAGAATCGCGAGTGGATCGACATTGTTTTTACCGACGAATACCGATTCTGCCTTCACTGTAACGAGGAACGGCAGTAGCTAACAGATCGGCTCCATGCGTCTACAGCATCACCGAGACGGTCGAACTACAGTCTGGAGACACCATAGTGAGAGACTGGTTGAACGGTGCTGCTGGTATTATGTTTCGAGGTGGTACTGGATTCCAATCCTGCGCCCCCCCAAACCCCCCCCCCCCCAATACGTATTGCCAGAACACTAACCAACCAGAGCTAACGTCTCTGAATTGTTGGATCCCATTGGTCTCCCATACCTTCGGAGCTTGCCGTCGGTCACAGATGATGTGCGAACACTCGTGGCGCGCAATGTTGAAGACTTCTTCGTTGACCATCGGTTTGGATTGCTGACTTGGGCTCCCTGTTCTCCAGTTCTCACTCCTCTCAGAAATGTATGGCCTATGACTGTGGAACTGCCGACCGCGGTGGCCGAGGGGACTGCGGCGCGCCAGTCACGGTCTGCACGGCCACTACAGTCGGGGGTTCGAATCCCCCGTCTGGCATGGATATTTGTGCCGTCCTTAGTGTTAACTAGTTCATAACTAGTTTGTAAGTTTAGGGACTGATGACCCCGTAGTTAAGTTCCAAACAAAACAAACTGTGGAACCACTGGCCACATATATACCAACCGCTGCTGCACTACATCAACTCAGGCAATATGTCGAAGCATAATGTAATGCGAACACATTCATACCCTCTGTGGTACAATACCGAGGCGTGTAGGTAGCAGTGGTTATAGCCACCAATGCAGGAAACGCTCAATACTGATTTAATCATCTGCCTCACTTCACATGGGGCCGTATTTTCAGTGTTATGATCTTTGTACAACAACGTGTTATCCCCCAAATAAATTTGGCCGTGATATCTCTGATCATTCCTGGTGCTCATTTTGGATGACTAGCAATGTCATATCCAACAACAACTTAGTAGGGTTACGAGGTGATCTTGAGTCAATTGTTCAGGATAAAGGGGAAGTTATAGCGGCTTATTAACTACTACATCAAACAAGAATGTTATGTTCAGAATGTGCTGTCTCCCACGAAATGGTGAATTAGTTGATAAGTCCCCCATAACACAGGGTACAACCAAACGTGAAGGCGACTTGGAGGATAGGAAAGCCAAATAGTTTTCAGTGCCAGCCAGAAGTAAAAAAGAAAGAGTCTAATGACATTGACGGCCGTCAGACCACCCAGAGCAGTTCAGACACCGAATTTCAGAAGTTATCTGTTGCTGCGCACTTGGCACTTTTCCCTCGCAAGAAGATGTTAATATTTCGTAAGTGTGTCTGTTCAGAGATGGTGGCCATGAGTGGTGTTTTGCGATGTACTGCTGTGACTGTACGGTTGATAATGGAGACCGGGGTTGAAATCTCTTGCCGGTTATTTCTTAGGATGGCACCAAAATGATGAAATTCACCCTTCCAAGTATACCATCTGTCTGTAAGAATTTCTCGACTCCGTTCCGTCTCATCAAGTCCAATTATTTCAGAAATGCACATAGCTCTGCGTGGAACAGTCAACTCCTTTTTTTGGAATAATCGACTAAAGCAGCCGCCTACCCTGATTGCATGGGCAATTCTCTGTAAATAACTTCAGCAGTTTTGTTATGGCCCCCAAATGTGTAAGGCAAATTCCAACATTCTGACTAAACAACCGAGTACAGTTCAAGTACATTCCGGTCTCAGTCAACCATCCTTTCATCACTGTCATAGTCTTCCATAAACAGGTACTGATATTTCTGGAATGAATACTGACAAAGGTGTAAGGATTACTGGTCTACGATCCATGTATATCAAGGAAACAATTCTCACAACAATAAATTGTATGCCGTGAGTCAGCCTTCTGCAATTTGTGCAGTACAAAACACGTTATTGCTATAAACATAAATTCCTATTTTCTTTATTTCTTCTTACTTATTTTGTTAGTGGCATGGCAACTACATATGAAGTAGTAATACAAAGCCTGTAAACTAAGATATTAGAAAACTAAAAAATAAAATATGGAATGAAACTTCCTGGTAGATTAAAATTTTGTGCCGGATCGGGATTGAAGCCCGGGACCTTTGCCTTTCGCGGGCAAGCGCTCTACCGACTGAGCTATCCCGACACGCTTCACAGGCCGTCCTGACAACTTTACTTCTGCAAGTACCTCGCCTCCTACTGCGTTGCAAAGTGCAAGTTTCATTCCTAAAATATGGAAGTTGAACAGACATCTCCTGTTTGCTTTGACAGCAACTATATAATTTCCAGAAATAATTTACTGCAGCATAAGAGAATGTAAGTATCACTGTCTAAACAGTATCCACATAAGATTTCTATCTGAATATTTGTCTCTGTAAAAACATTATGTTTTAGACGGCACTAGCAATGGATCGCTTGATTCTTGAAACATAGATTATGGTTAGATGTCCGCCAACGTTAAAAGCCCTCCATCGTCACTGACTTTTATAATGACATCAGCATTATAACCAGCTATCAATCGTATCTACATTTTGAATGGGCGGATATTTTTCTAACTTTATATTGATCACTTTAGTAAAACAACCGTTACCCCGTGCAGTCAGCCGAGTTTTGTCTGAACAGTTATCAAAAAAAATTTGTAAAGCTTATGGGACTTAACTGCGGGGTCAACAGTCCCTAAACTTACAAACTACTTATGAACTAGCTCATACTAGAGACGGCACAAACATCCATGCCCGAGGGTATATTCGAAACCCCGATGGAGAAGGGCCTCGCGCATTGTAGCATGCGCTCGGCCGCTCCGCCGCGGCAACAGTTGTCTTGGACTGGCCGTTACAGGGGGCTTCCATTCCAGACTTAGCTACAAATGAATTACGTAACATGCCCTGCGCACCGTGTGCTTCCGAGCGCAACATCTGGTCGCTGAAACAATTTGACGCCTCCTACAGAGAAGATCGGCGCTATATTTACCACAATGGTTTCTCAGAGACATCGCTCCGCCGTTCGTAAGACACCACATGCTAACATTCAGCCTCGGCTTTCACAAAAACCTAGATACAACCTTTGTAGCTAAATGACCGTATTGGTACGCAGTCATTTCTAGCACTACCCAACGTTTTTAGAAAGTGTACGCACTTTCTAGTGCAGATCTGTAGTATTAAATTCAGTCTCTATTTGTGCAGACTACCGGAAAAGTTGGCGGCAGTTAAACTAGAGCAGTTTGTTCTCCCAATAACCCTTCTAGTGTCAGGTAGGATCGGCATGGCCGCCTCCACTGCTTCTTCCCTAGCGCAACTGAGCACTACTTCAGCCGTTAGTAAAGCCACATCGGTAACGGATGTAACGATCACCTCTTTGCTTACATTCAAACAAGCACGTCCCTGCAGTGTTGGTGAAACACGTCAACGAAACGGAAGCTCCTACCGAGAACCATCACAGCTCAGAAAACGAAATGATTTCTGTGACAGGAAGAAAGACAGGAAAGTCTTCCTTCGTCGCATAAAACTTCAACGTTCCTTGTGTGAAGAGCACAAGAAAATAGGAGGAAGAAAGCTCAGGGTTTAACGTCCCGTCGACAACTTATTCATTAGAGACGGAGTTCACGCTTAGATTTTTGACTAAGGATGGGGAAGGAAATCGGCCGTGCCCTTTCAAAGCGACCATCATAGCATTTGCCCGGAGTGATTTAGGGAAATCAGTAAGAACCTAAATATGGATGGTCGGAAGTGGATTTGAACCACCGTGCCCCGAATACGTGTATAGTGTGTTACAACTGCACCACCTCGCTCGGAAAAAGAAAATTTGTGCCCTTCGTGTTCCAAGCAAGGATTAATATATACCTGAACTTATTTTTAAATTACTATTATTTTTTATTTATTTATTTATTTGTTTTACTTAGTTTGTGTGATTGTTTTGATATGGCGCATAGTGATTTTGTATTTCCTGTTTTATGAGGTCTAAATATATATACTGTTTTGGATCCCGAGTAAAGTGTATGAATTACACGTTTGTTTGTGTGGCTGTCTCCCGCAGCAAGCGATTAATTTTTCCCTTTAAACCATCTTCACCGTGTTCTAGAAATTACAGTTTTGTTTTAAATGTAATATTAATAGATTATGAACATGAGGGATAATGACATTTGGTGTTCTGCCATAATCCTCACACACTTTTGTGTCTCAGCTGTGTTGACGTGTCCAGAAAAAAAAAATCCCTTACACTGCAATCAACTTGTTTTCCATATAATTTATAAGTGTTCAAATGTTTGTAGAGCTTATGGGAGTTAACTACGGGGTGATCAGTCCCTAAACTTACAAACTACTTATGAACTAGCTAATACTAAGGACGGCAAAAATATCCAGTCCGAGGGGGATTCGAACCTCCGGCCGTAGTGGCCGTGCAAAACGTGACTGGTGCGCCGCAGACCGCTCGGCCACCGCGGCCGGCATTTATAACTGCCATACACTGAAAGAACAACTGTTACTAGTAATACATTGTGAGCACAATTGGTAAAGAATTTTGATCAGGACATGTTGTTGGTCCTTCTTCACCTATAAACGCTGTCTTATATCAGCAACTACGCATGGTTTAATTTAAATATTTGACTAGCTTAACAAAACCGCTTCTCAACAGATTATATTAGTAGAAACGCTGAAAATGGTGCGACATTAATGTAAATGAATTGCTCTGTCACTGATATATTTTTCACTAAAAAAATAAAAACTGAAGATTTATGTACTTGCGTCTGCTCTAGGTCTCCTTGGACTCAATTCACAGATGACGATTTAACTGCAGTCTGTTTCCTAAGGTAGGCTATCTATTACAGAGGGTGAAGAAAGAAGGTGCATTCAGCAGGCAAGACAACTGCGCAAGTTTTCTGAGTATGCGTAGGCGCGTCGTGACCAGCTCGTATAGCCTAACACGCCACGTGCTTCCACTTTATACTCAAAGCCACGAGGCTTTAAGTGCGCTAGATTAACAGCCGGGACTGTAACACATCAGCTACCTGGTATTATTTTAAATCTTGCTTGCAAGGGAGTGGCTATGTAGATTCACGATTTAAACATCATAAACTAATAGCAGAAATAGTTTAGTACACACAAAACACAAAGGTGTTTCCTAAAATACTACTCTGTCATATCTCTCAAGCGGTATCAGTAGCGTGAAGTTTCAATGTGGCAAGGTACTGAACAACCCACTGAAAGAGTAGGGAAAGGTATTAGGGACTATCTTTCAAGTAACCGTACTTTGCAGGACAATCAGACGAGGAATTAATATTCTCAGTGTCTCGTGCCTACCACATGCTTACATTTACCTGCACAGTAGAACAACTGAAAAAAACACACAGCACTCAGTTACTACAGCACTGTTACGAGTGAGATGCAGTACTCATTTACGATGACAGGGATCCAAATCTCTGTTGACTTGTCCGTATGTACAAGGCTGAGAGAGCCCCAATGAAAAACGAGCGACCGCTGCCCCAAAACATCTCAGGTGGGATGTTGGCTGGCTGCATCGCTGTGCTCATCTTCATCCTGCAAGTTGTGTTATTGTCCCGTTGATAACGTCTACCCTGCAAGTAACCACACAACCAGAAATCACACGAATTCCAATCCGGTGATGTAGGGGGCCACGCAGTTTGGAACGATCGACCAGTGATTC
The DNA here is from genome assembly GCA_026315105.1 of Locusta migratoria. NCBI lineage: Eukaryota > Metazoa > Arthropoda > Insecta > Orthoptera > Acrididae > Locusta > Locusta migratoria. The sequence continues at coordinate 590,343,386 of CM048755.1, read as the reverse complement.
GTGTTTCACCAGATGTGTTACGAAGTAATCGAGCGACCTAATGAGCAATGTGACGTGCATCACCATCGTCGTTCATCGCAACTGTATGAGCCCAAAGTACCTCTATGACGTGGAGCATGGATCGTATGCTGGCGAAGCACATCACAGTAACGAGTGCGGTTCACGCTGCATGTTCTTGGTCCTTGGGCTCGATTTATTCAAACAGACAGAGGTCAGTACCGGCGAGAAACGGCAAGTCATGTTACTAGAAAGTTTAATTATAACTACCCTTCAAGTTATCGGTAGTTTCCCTAAATCGCTAAGGCTAATGTTGACATATTTCCTTTGGAAAGAACACCTGCCGCGGTGGAGTGGCCGAACGGTCTAAAGCGCCTTGCTGCGGAGCGCGCGGTTGCTCGCCGTCGGAGGTCCGAGTCCTCCCTTGGGCATGGGTGTTTGTGTTGTCTTTCGGTTTAATTTCGAAGTGACGTGAAATACAATGATCAAGTGAAGCTGATATCTTGAAATGGACGATTTATGCTTGTCTCATTCTGGGAAAGCATTGTGGATTTGTTAAGGAGGCCACATGTAAAACGATATACGTCCTATTCAGCAGTAGTGATACTGCTTTCGGGGTCTTTAGAAACTATACCTCACATTAAACATCGAAAGGGTTCACAAGCGTTACTAAAACTGTAGAGAATTAGTCCAACCCATACGAATGTGTTGCAAAGCAGAACAAAAGTAATGAGAATCAATGTGAGAAGTACGACCTTCTCTTGCGCAACCCTTTTAGGTAAAAGAAATAGTAGCTGCAGTAGAATGAATTGTGCAGATGGATATGTAGCGGTTGGTCTCACCAGAACTAAAATCATTGGTTATAATTACAACGCTATATATTCTGAGTTACTGAAATGGGACTCACGGTTTGGCGGAGAATTCCCATCACTTCTTTTCCATCCTTCCTCTACACCTAGTTGCACAATACACCCTCGCAAGAGACATACTACAGCCTAGAATAGCTAACACACTGTCAGGCATCGGTGGTTTGCTCCATGGTACAAAGGTATCTGCCATATTGAGTTTTCAAAGATTTTTTTTTTTTTTTGCCGTTTTTATGGGTGATCTAAATTATGTGATTTCTAATTGTGGTCCTACTGTTTCCACTCGTACAGAAAACAAACTTTTCTAAACAGTATACCTGTTTCAATGTGAATCTGATAGAATCATTGTCCACTTACCTGTACAGAAGGAATGTTAACACTTTGAAATTATATGACTTTAAAATTTTCTGCCCTGTTACATATTGTTGGTTGCAAGTCACCGAAATCACTTTATGACAATTCATTAACAGTTGTCTCACCATTATCATATATATTTCGTATGTGAAGCTATTCGCGTCAAGACAGTAACTAGTCGCAAAAAGCTACAGGAAAGGTTGCTTTTGCTGTAAACTGAATTACTGATATACTAGCAGGAGTCTTTTCCAATAGCCTTGCGGACTGAGGCGCAATGCTGCGGTGCGCTCGGGCGTTCGCCGTGGAGGTTCGAATCGTCCCTCGGGCGTAGGTGTGTTTGTGTGTATTGTCCTTAGGTTAGTTTAACTTAGTTTAAGTAGTTTTTAAGCCTAGAGACTAATAACAAGCAGTTAAGTCCCGTAGATTTACAAACTTTTGAACCTGTATATACACTAAATCAAAATATGTAGATAGACTGTTATATGTGTATCTTTAGTTGAAGGAATTAAGAAAAAGATTCAAGTCGGCTGTTCCCAGACAGCATAACTCACAGCCGCAGTATACCGAAAATGTCCGTAGATGTTCCATAAAGATACTAATTTTAGAAACTACATATTTCGAACACTTTGGATGCAGTCACCAAATGCGACTTACCTGGGATCGTAAAAGAGATTTTATGTTATCGTAACTCTTGGTAACACTAAACAATCATGTTTTGACTTTGTAAAGTTGTCTACAAGTGCAACTCAAATTAGAGTATCGTGGTTTTTAAAGGTTTTCGTACCCTTCAAAAGAGTTGAAAAACCAGCGCTAAGCAATTCCGTAACCTGTGTGTACGTCTGGACTATAGAATGCTACTGCAGCGTTGCGACTTGAGCGGGGAAGTGAAGCTTGCAACGAAAGGAGTGTCAGTGCGAAGGCCAACTAGAGCATGTTGCTTCCAAAGAGAGCGCTCGCCAGTCCCCGGCGTTGGAATCCAATCCCACTATTTACTATCGTGTGCAGTCAGAGACCTACAGCACTGCTATCGCTTCCACGAGCTATTGTGAACGAAATGGCAGGCCAAATCAACGAAACTCCCTCTTCAATATCTCCGTTTTGTTTTACCATTCAACGAACTTTTGACGCCGCGCAGAAATGGACACTTGTTCTAAGGAGCCACGCTACGGATTGCGAGGCCGCTACCGCCGAAAGTTCGAGTTTTTCATTTGGCATGGTTGTATGTTTTATCCTTAGTGTAAGTTAAAGTAGTTTGTAAGTCTAGGGACCAATGACGCTACCAATTTGGTCCCTTAGATTCACAAGCATTTGAACATACGAAATTTTGACAGTGAGGTCCTGACCAATTCAATTGAATTACCGCAATTTATGTAGTTATTGTGATAAAACTAGAAGGTTTAAATAAAAATGTCGATAACAGACGATATTGAAACGTTAACACTGTAGTTTGGCCTGGAACAGTTGATGGCAGTCATGCATTGCCTAGGAACCGACATAAACAAGTAACAGTCGCGGAATAAGGAAATTTTGTTATCTTTGTCAATGCAAACATTCCTCTATCTCGCAGACTGAATGAGGTAACTAGAGCTCAGTCCTCCATTCTATACCTTAATTGTGTTATTGTATGGGAAATTTGTGCCTGAACACCAGTCTTACAGAAGAAATGTCATATTATTGACGTAATGCATCTGAAAGAAAGAGGCGATGCCAATTGCAAGGACTTGTCATCGAAAATTTGCATATAATCCTGGCGCTTAGCTGGAATTGCCCCTTGAGGACGAGACTGACAATATTCCACTTTGTAGCTGACCAACACAGGTCGCCGAATTCCGCTCCGTAGTTCACTGGTGACGTACGACAATCCATAACTGAAGTATGGGACGGTGAGTGCTACGAGCGAACATGATTTCTTGCATGGGTGGTGGCACAGTGGTTAAGTCACGGATCTCGCGTTCGTGAAGAGCGGGATTCGTGTATTGCACTGGCCGCACAGTGAGAAATTTTCTGTTGTTTCTCTAAATCGGCTAAAGTTAACGTCGATACTGTTCCTTTGGAAAGGTTACGGGTGCCAATTTCTCACCAAATCCCTGTCCAGTGATCTCTTCTTAACTTCTATTGCGCTCGTTACCTAAGGACCGTTAAACTCTTATCTCGTTTGCCCTTTTTTTTCTTGTAGAAAGTGGTCTGAAGTGTGATTCCGACTGATCTCAGGTCCAGATAATAAATTCTGTCCCGCAACATACAATATGAAGTGTGAAACTGACGAATATTTTTACTACACTGACGCAGCAGTCTTCTGTACTACTGTGTATTGGAAATGCAATACCAAAAAGGACTGGAGATATCACAGAAAAAATTATTTGGAGGAAAACACGTTTTACAAAGAACACATGATTGAAAATACACCCCGATATGAAGGGAGAGTTTTTCCGGCATTACTGTGTATAACCGGAGCTACACGTCTAGGCATTGCATCTGTATGTTTTTCAGGTGTAGCAGTCTATGATGCTTCCACATTTTGTACAAATAAGATGGTGTAGCAGTGGGTAGTGTATCCCGTCCCAATCGTTCCATGATCATCAACCAGACGTTTTCGAGAAGTGGAGACCGAAAGAACTGGGAGGTCAAGGCAGTAATACAACCATTGAACATTGGTTGCCACGTGTGATTGCACATTATCCTGATGCAATATGGCCGTCGGAAATCTCCAAAGGTATGGGAGGACAAAAGGCTCCAAAACTTCACAGATGTAACGCTGGCTGCTTAGTGTACTGGCAACGCGTAATAATGGGCTGCGGGTGTGGACGCCAGTATTAACCCAAATCGCAAAACCGGGAACAGGACGAGTACGGCGATGCACAGTGCAACAGTCCAACAATTTCTCACCACGGTGTCTCCATTCTGTAATCATATCATCGTGATGAATAAGGCGGAATCATGACTCGTCAGTGAAAACGATGTAGGTCCAATCCCAATTTTACCTGCATCATCACGATCGACTGATTACAATGTGGTGTGCATCGCATTACTGGTCCTGCATCCAGTTTATGGTATGAGATGCTATTGGATTCCACCACCGCACTCCACTAGTATGCACTGACGTACACTAACCAACCAGCGTACATATCTGAAGTGTTGGAGCTTGCTCTCAATGGCATACCTTTGCAGCTTGCCGAAGGCCACATTGCAACAGTGCAATGCTACAATGTTCAAGACTCCTTCGTGGGTCTTCGGATTGCGTTGCTACCTGTCTTTCTCGTCTGATGGCTATAGAAAATCTGTGATTGATGATTCCGGAACGACAGATCCGTCATACACCACCCACTGCTACACCAGATCAACTCTTTTAGTACAAGCTACATGGACTGCGATACCTCAAAAACACATCCAGCGTATCTCTGATTCAATGCCGAGGTATGCAGCAACGGCTATAGGTAGCGATGGCAGCGACACTTAATACTGATTCACCTAATACCTCACTTCACGTGGAGCTGTATTTTCAGTCACCTGATCTTTGCACAACATGTCATATCCCAAATAATTTTGTGTGTCATATCGCCAGCCCTTCTTGGTTATGAATTTCGGATGGCCAGCAGTGGATATACACTGCCTGATAAAAAAAAGTTGATGCGCCCAGAAGGTGAGGGAGAAACAATATTAAATTTCACTGGTTGAGAGTACGATCACAAAATCGAATCAAATATACAAAGAACCTAGCAGTAAGAGCCATCTTATCAGTATGACGTTAAATACTCTCTGGTCTGGATGCTTGTAGTGTTTCGGTTGAGAAGCTGTTGTATTCCTTCCTGAGGGTAGCTGGCCCACAACGTTTGTAACTGGTTTTCTGTACTCTGGATACTGGCGCCGGAACTGAGTGGCCCCACACATGTTCTGTCGGGGACATTTCTGGGACTGTCGACGTTCACGACAGCACCTCAAAATTATGCGGAAGTGGAACTGAGAGGCGTGTCAGGGTAGCTCAGTAGAGCACATGCACACGTAGGTCTCGTGTTGGAATCCCGGTGGTTCGGCACACAGTTTTATTCTGCTAGGAAGTTTCATATCAGCGCCTATTCCGCTGCAGAGTGTAAATCGTTCTGATTACGCACTCAGTTCAAACTCAGCCGTGTGCAGACGAACATTGTCCTCTCGGAAAATGGCAGCTCTATACTGTCACGCGAGAGGAAACACTTGAAACGTATGATGTACTGTTACGCCGTCGGAGCCCCTCGATCACTAACAGCCGTGAGCTGACGTCATACGCGATGGCGCCGGCACCACCACAGCTGCGCCTCTGAAATGGTTGGTAGAACGACACACTCGCCGAACAAGTTTATCCGAGATAGTGTAGAACTGCGATTCATTGCTTAACACAGTTCGTCGCCAATCATCAGCAGTTTATGGCGCCACCCCAAGCATACGCAAGGAACGGTAATCCCATAGTCCAACCGCTTCTAGTGTCCGGCCAGTGGCAGAGAACGTGGCAGGAGTCAGTCCACTACGTGTCCTCGGATGGTAGGTGCAGTTGTTAAGTGGTTACGATGTGCTTGTTGCATAATACGGCAATTTTACCTAGTAATCGTCACTTTGGTCGACTGTACAACTGAATCGAGTTTGCCTACTCTCACGTTCCTATGCAAACTAACATAGGGCTACAGTCGCGTCAGGATGCCCCACAAACCTGGATATTGAAAATCCGACCAGCCGGAGACAAAACCCACAATGAAGCTCTTTTCGAAATTCGTCAGGTGTCTCGCACGGCCGGCCGCGGTGGCCGAGGTGACTGAGGCGCTCCAGTCACGGTCAGCACGCCCACTATGGTCGGGGGTTCGAATCTCCCCTCGGGCATTGATATTTGTGCCGTCCTAGTTCGTAAGTAGTTCATAAGTAGTTTGTAAGTTTAGGGACTGATGACCCCGTAGTTAAGTCCCATAAGTTTAACAAACATTTGAACATTTTTTTTGTCTCGCACGAGTACGCGGAAACTTCGCAAACTTCTCAGAGCTTACTGAACTGATGGCGCTGCTCAAACTTCTTATATACAGTTGAAGGCCTGGCATCAACACCAAACACCAAAACAGTAATGCACTCTGTTGTACCTGTCACAGATAATATGGATTCTAATCATTCAGGTACCCTCTGACAGCGTGTACGCGTATCGTATCACAATTACATACACGACTACATCTTCTGGGTGCTTCATTTAGTTTGTTACGCTGTGGATATTACCCAACACAGCTATCAATAGTGATGTTCAGGGCGAAAACTGTCAATCAGTCGTAATTACAAGGCGCGTCCAGAAAGTAAGTTTCGCCATTTTTTATGTTAGACCTTCATTGAGAACTGGTACAGCAATTTCTTAGCTATTTTTCGATAGTATCGCCAAGAGAATTGAGACACTTTTCATACCGTGGTATCAACATTTGCATTCTTGTGATGTTGAAGTCTGCCTTCTGTTAATGGAAACAGCATGCGACAGTCGTCTTCAGCTCTTCGTCGTTTTCGAAACGCTTACGGGAGGACAGGAATTTCTTGAGGTTGAAGAAAAGGAAATCGCTGGTAGAAAGATCAGGACTGTATGCTGGATGATCAGCTACCAGCTGAACGTTTGCAAAACAAATACTGTATACCGAGCCGTATGCGAACGAGCATTGTCATGCATAAGCACAACACCTGCTGTAAGCATTCCAGCTTTCCTGGCACCTCAAGAAATTCCTGTCCCCGGGCCGCGGTTTGACAACGACCAAGAGCTGAATACGAGTGACACGCTGGTTCCATTCACAGGCCGCAGACTTCTACAATATAGGAATAAAAAAGTTGATCCAACGATATGATAAGTGTCTTAATTCTTTGGTGATTATCTCGAAAAATAGCCCAAACATTGCTGTACATTTACCAATAAGATTTTTCCCGTAACTGTGTTGTCTTTGTTTTAAAAATATATAGAAACGTACTTTCTGTTTGCGCCTCGTAGAAGTCTATACATATTATCTGACGGCCAATACTGCAGCCTTCGAGCAAAAAAGTCTAATAGGTCAATATTCCTACTTTCTCAATCACATAGTGCCTCAGCTGCATGGTTTGTTAAATTTAAGGCGCAAAACAATTCCTGTGACAGATGTATAAGATGTGTAGAATGCGGTGAAAGAGGCAGATCATCGTTACGTATTGCGCTTTTTTCCTACGCGCTTAAAAGTCCCAGCAGCAGGCGCCATAGCATGCCACATGAAAAATAAATGTGCCTACTGAGCACTTAGCTACAGAAAAGGTTTGAGGGAAGTGCTCCATCATCCAAAAGCGCTGCAAATTTTCAGTGGAGGAAGAAATCTCCTGCAACAACTTACATGGAAGTTTCGTGGCAACCATTCGTAAAATTCGTGTCTTGTACGATTCACATTCGTTAATTTCCTAGCGCCTCTATCAGGGTAAGTTACTTAGAAGAACATAACTTCCTACTTTCTAAATTGTCTCTAATTACCACGTTTTCGACGGGACGTTAAACCCTAATCTTCATTCTTTCTGAAGTCCCTACGAATATTTTTTTCAATATAACGTTATGTTCGTTTTTAAATATGGCTTTTATCGGACAATCGGAATTTCGAATTTCGTGTCGTTTTGAAGCATGAGTGTTATAATTTTGCATAGAAATTGGTGAAAAAATTTTTCTATTAGGCTGTATCAGTCTTGATACAGTCAATGGCTGTCAATTGTATGAATAAATTTATTAATTGAATGTAGGTAAATCAATTTTTATACTTGAAAATAACACAAAATCTGAAACGGCAGAAGCGCAGGAACAAAGCCCCATCAAAAAGCGAGGATGATGTCATTTAACATTTAGAGAATTTCCAAGAGGCCAGTACTCATACTTTTGTACTGAATGCTGATTATTGCATGTTTTGTGGTAGGAATGACTTCTTCGAGAATTTTAATGGGACAGATAATAACGTTAGTTTTACTTCGACATAAATATCTCGGTTGATACACGGAGACGTATTCCTTCCCTTACGTTTACATCTATATCTACATACATATTCTGCTAGCCACCATGTGGTACGCGGCGGAGGGTACGTCGTACCAATCAAGCTATTTCCCTTTCTGTTCCACTCCCAAATATAGTGAGGGAAAAGAGGCCGTCCATATGTCTTCGTACGAGTCGTAACTTATATTTGTGGTTCTTACGCGAAATGTAGAATCATTCTGCAATCAGCTTCAAATGCTGGCCCTTTGAATTTCCTCACTAGTTTTCCTCGTAAACAATATAATCCTCCCTCTGAGAATCCCACTTGAGTTCACTGTAACATTCGCATGCTGGTCGAACCCAGCGATCACAAATCTAGTAGCCCGCCTCTGCATTGCTTCAATGTCTTCCTTTAAAGCGATCTAATGGTGAACCCAAAAACATGAAGACTACTGATGCATGGGTCGCACTAGTGTTCTGTACACGGTCTTCTTTACAGGTGAACCGCATCTTCTAAGAATTCTCCGAACAAACCTCCACCGCAGCTGCCCTCACACGCCCATATTGCTCTGCAACGTTACGCCTAGATATTTAATCAACGTGACTGTGACAAGCAGCACTTACTACAGCCTTTTTTCGATAAAGTTAAGTGAAAGAAGTAAATTTTACGGTAGGAATAAGTGGTTTCGTGAGTTCAGCCTGTATATGTGTGAGAGTATTATATTCAAAAGCGGAACATCTGGTCTCTGGCGACACGCATGTCATTTTGAAGCCACGGAGAGACGCGAGTGAGGAGTGGGTTGTGGTCGCAGGCAGCTACACGTAGCCTGGGTTTTTGACGGACGTCCTTATTAGACGAAAAGGCGAGGAAGTAGGCCGAGCAAGTAGCTGGTGGGCGTATCTTAAGCGCTGGCTGTGCCATTGCTGGCTGTTCTGCAGGACTCGTGGCCACTCTCCACAGCTGCTGATACCAGCAGGCGCCACGCACCACCGCCCACGGTTTAATAGCTGCGCACAGGAAGCAGTAGACGCCGTGTTTCTCGACTTCCGCGAGGCGTTTCATGCGGTTCCGCGCCGTCACGTCGCCCGGTGAACAAAGTTAGAGTATCAGACTAACTGTGTGACTGAATTGAAATGTATCTACCTAACAGAACTCAGCCGGTCATTCTTAACGGAAAGAAGTCTTCAGACGTGAAAGTGATTTCTGGCGTGCCCCAGGGGGTTGGCCACATTACAATATGTGTCGTCTGTAACTGACTGTAATAGCAAACAGGATGACTTAGACAAATTTTCTAGTTAGTGCGAAGAATGGCAGCTAGCTCTCAACGTAGAAAAATGTAAGGTGATGCGCATGAGTAGAAAAAACAATCCTATAATGTTCGAATACGGCATTAACAGAGAGCTCCTTGATGCTGTCGTGTCGTTCAAATATCTAGGCGTAACATTGCAGAGCGATATGAAATGGAACGAACATGTAAGGACAGTTGTGAGTAAGGCGGACAGCCGATTTAGGTTTATTGTGAGAATTTTGGGAAGACGTACGTCACCTGTAAAGGAGACCGCGTATAAAACGCTTGTACGACGACGTCTTGAGTATTGCTCAAGTGTTTGGAACCCGCAGCAGATCAGTTTAAAGTAAGACATAGAGGCGGTTCAGAAGCGAGCAGCTAGATTTGTTACCAGTAGGTTCGACCAATGCGCGAGTCACGGAAATGCTCCGGCAACTCAATTGGGGATCGCTGGAAGAAAGACGACGTTCTTTTCGTGAATTTCTGTTAAGTAAATTTAAAGGGCCGGAATTTGAAGCTGAGTGTAGTACGATCTTGCTGTCGCCTACTTACATTTCGCGTAAAGATCATAAAGACAAGATAAGAGAAATTAGGGCTCGTACGGAGGCATATAGGCATTCTTTTTTTCCTCGATCCATTTGGGAGTGGAATAGGAAAGGAAATGCCTAGTAGTGGTACAGTGTACCCTCCGCCACGCACTTTACGGTGGATTGCGGAGTATGTATGTAGATGTAGATATGTAAACTAGCTGAAAACCTGGCGTTGCCCGGGTATTTATTTATTTATTCCTGCCAGTTTTCAGGTATATATTCATTAGTATAAGGGCTGTATGTCTGAAAAAATCTCTTGGGAATGCAGGTAGTAGTAAAGAAATAATACATTAAAACTTAGTGCCGGAAGGGACAGTTTTCCATGAACATTACTGTTTATGTGCTCATATATCGTGAAATATGTGTCGTACTGTGATACAGTTTAGAGGGTACAATCAACTATATGCGTGTATATTGTCCGTAAAATTTGCTGTGACTAAAATTAGTACTGTAGAAATTACAAATTGTAACGTCATATCGAAAGCCCTAGTTTTAGTCCATGAACAGCGGGACATTACTGTTTATGTGCTCATATCTCGTGAACTACGTGTCGGAATGTGATACAATTTAGAAGCTACATTCAACTATAGATGTGTGTACTGTCTGTAAAATTTCCTGTCGCTACAATTTGTAGTGTTCAAATTATAAATTGTAACGTCATACCGAGAGCCGTAGTTTTACCCCATAAACAGCGGAAAAGTAGTAAGCGAGAAACTTTTTTCCTTTCATCATTTTACTATGGTTGCCAGCGAGAAAAAGTTTAATAAAGGTTTGAAATTATGTTTCAAGTTTGTTGCAAGTCGCTAAGTACTGTCATTCTCATACAGTGTATTTCGAAAGTCTTGCCGCATTATATGGCATTTTTTGCGATTTCTATTGGTTATGACGCAATATCTTTTGAACCATGTGCCGTATGTGATTCTTAACCATGCAGCAATTGTTATCACGGTAAGGAATGTGTGTACCAAATTTGGTTGAAATAGGTCCTATGGTTTAGGAGAAAATGAGTAGCATTGTCGCAAAATGCAGCAGTTTTTCGCGCATCTCATTGTTTATGACGCCATATCTCGTGAACTACATATCATATGTGATTTTTACAATTACGGCGACCGTCCTCAGGGATTGAAGCTTACGTGTACAAAATTTCATAAAGATTGGAACAAAACTGTTGATTTGTATGCAACACATACAAACATACGGACACTCTGCTTTATATATTAGATGACCTCGTAGATAACATCGTAAGTTCAGTGATGCTTTTTGCGGATGATGCTTCAGTATATCGAGAGATCACAACACGAAAAAGAGTAGCAAAATACAGGGCGATCCGCATCGTATAGATACATGGCAACTGACCTTCAACATAAAGTGCTCCGTTTACACAGAATGAAGTTCCTGTATATAACTACTCAATAGCAGGGCGAACACTAAAAACAGTTACTTCCATTAAATATCTTGGAGTAGACATAAGAAGAGATTTGAAATGCAACGACCATATAAAATTAATCGTGATTACGTAGATGCTACTATGAGAATCAATGGAAAATCCTCAGGAAGTGTAGTCCGTCAACAAAGTTAAGTAGGTTACAAAACTCAAGTTCCACCGTCGCTAGAGTATTGCTCATCAATGTGGGATCCGTACCACATAGGTTTGATAGAAGACACAGAGAAGATCCAACGGAGAGCAGCACGCTTCGTTTCGGGCTCACTCAGTAAGCGCAAAAGCGCCACAGAAATTATTACGAAACTCCAGTGGCAGACGCTCCAAGTGAGGTATGGTTTACGAGAAAGTAGGAACCAGTCGCGATTTCTTTTTCGAAGTATTTATTCTGCCTTAAAACAGTTTTCAAATTAATTCATGCGGGGTATCAGGTGGTGGCATTTATAGGAATACTAGTTGAAATCGCGGAAGCCCAGATATTTGTTTACTCCAGCCTTGAGTTAGTACTTGTCCTATTCCTTCCTCGTCTGTGCAATTCCTTTTTTTCTGAAAACATGCTATAATGACGGAAGAATATGTAAGAAATAAGTCTGTCTTGCATAACTTACGAAATTATAAGTGTAGTATCCAAAGAAAGAACGGTAATTATCAAAGTACAAATGATATGTAACATTTAATTCAAAACTTGACTGTAAACAATATTTCTTGTTATTTGTCCAGCATCTAATATCAATAAATTCTTTGGTGATCCCACCCCTAAGCAGACGACATAAAGTTGTCCGTGTAACAAACATGGAAACGTCAAATCCAACCCGCAGTATTTAATATATTGCCCTGTGATTTATTAATCATAATAGGAAATGCAAAACTCACTGGAAACTGCAATCCCTTGAAGTTAGATGGTAGATCTGTCGGAAATAATGGGTACTCATTGGATGTAGGCCTACACTGTTTCATTCTCTTCCTTCCCTTGTAGCTCTGCAGCCTGCAGCCATGTCCGCTACATAGTGCAAAGTTGATTCAAAATTGTCAACATGACTGTCATCCTTCAGGAATTTCCTTAATCTGACTGGGATGCAGGGGTGTCTTAGTAGTAAATACGTAAATGTATTAAAACGTTCTGCATGATGTGAAAGGTTTTTACTCATCGCAGCATATATGCTCTCATATTTATTAAATTTCATGTTGTACAATTGTATAATTTTGCAGGTATATATTCATTTTGTAAGTGCTGTAAGCTGGTAAAATATGTTGCGAATACAATTAGTAGTAAAGAAGTAATATATTGAAAGCTGATGCTTGATGGAACGGTTTTCCATTAACTTTACTGTTTATGTCCTCATATCTTATTAACTATGTGTCGTACTGTGATAAAATTCGAAGGTACATTTAGCTGTATGTGTGTGTAATGCCTGTAAAATTTCCTGCGATTATAGTGTGTAGTGTAGAAATTATAAATTGTAACGGCGTACCGAATTCCATAGTCTTACTCTGTGAACATCGGAAAAGTAGTAAGCGAGAAATATTTTTTCGTTTTATCATTTTGATTTGGTTGTCAGCAAGAAAAAGTAAAATAAAAATTTTAAATTATGTTTAAAGTTTGTTGCAAGTGACTAAGTGCTCTCATTCTCATACAGTATATGAATAAAATCTCGTCGCATGATGTGGCTATCTTTTACGACTCCTATTGTTTATAACGTTATAGCTCCTAAACTATGTGTGATATGTGGTTCTTACCCATACATAAATTGTTACCTCACGGTAAGGGATACGTGTACCAAATTTGACTAACGAACTTTCAGATGGACATACTACAAATCTCCAAAACTTTACTTTAAATTTTTACAAGATATAGTATTGAATATTCAGACTGAAAAGGACTTAGTGACAAGGTAGGAGGAGATGTCCAAAGAGAGGATGGAGGAAGATATGGACAGAGAGATGGGGGAGGAGGAGATACGAAGAGAGAGAGAGAGAGAGAGAGAGAGAGAGAGATGAGATGAGAAGATGGGCAGAGAGAGGAGGCAAGGAATTTTAGAAGTATCTGCAGTTCCCATACATATTTGGCAATTACGAAGCATTGCCGTGTTCACTATTAATACAATAGTTTTTCCGTGAGGGGCGTACGCAAGTGGGATGTTCAAAATGTTCAAATGTTTGTTAAGCTTATGGGACTTAACTACGGGGTCATCAGTCCCTAAACTTACAAACTACTTATGAACTAGCTAATCCTAAGGACGGCACAAATATCCATGCCCGAGGGGGGATTCGAACCCCCGATCGTAGTGGCCGTGTAGACTGTGACTGAAGCGCCTCAGTCCCCTCGGCCACCGCGGCCGGCCAAGTGGGATGGAGGGCAGGGGGTCCAGCCCCCCGCATAGCCATATGCAAACAGCTTTTTTACATTATTTAATTATTATTATTATTATTATTTTATCGCCCACAGTGCAATCTGTCGTCCAATTTTAAACGTTGACATGGTTTGACAGTTCAGCTGCAGATATTTTGACAAGAATTAACTTGAGATTGCCCTCCCCCCCTTCGAGAAGAATAAAAATTATGTACGCTCCTGTGTTCCGCAGTGGTGATGCTGCTTTCGAGGAAGACAGGGTCCCGGTTCACCCACCTCACATCTGTCCAAAACTGTTTTTGAGAACACGAGGATGAACAGTTGCAGTTCCCCTGATCACATCACGGAGCAGATCTCAACATTGTTGAGCCTTTCTATCGTCTTAGGAGAAAAGGGTACGTGTTCATTGTTCACTGAATTTGCGACTGTTTTACAGGAAAAGAAGCTATAAGTTTCAGTTGAAAACCATACAAAACCACTATACCGAATGACTGGTAGTTGTTTTAAATGTTCGCGGACATTATGCACGGTAAAGTGTGAGATTCCACATGTTTCCCCACTATCTGTCTTCGGCTATAACCATATGACTAGGTGTCTAGAGATAATATTGGCTTCTGTGCATTGGCAACTAATAAAACTATTTCTCCCGGGTAATACTGCTATGTATCACCATAGTTGTATTTGTCAATGAGTAACGTTAGTTTTGTTACCGCACCTAACGGCATTCACTGCCACCATCGGACTAAAAATGAGTTCAGCACTGACAATCGCTAATATACTTTGTTTAACTGAAATACGTTGCAATGAAGTAAGAGCAAATTTTTCAAACCTTGTCCATCACGCCTACATCTACATCCATACTCAGCAAACCACATTGTGGTGTGTTATGCAGGATACCTTCCTGCTCCTCCGCGAATCGCTAATGGAAGGAATGAGTGAGTGAGCTGTAACTTCTCGTTGTGGTCGTTTCACGAGACAGATATGGCAGAAGCTGTCTGACTCTTCCTGAAACGTAAACTGTCGGAATTTTAACAGTAAACCTGTCCCAGCATACCACTGTGTTTTGTCGAGGATCTTCGCAACACTATCGCGATGAATAAACGGTTCCGTGATGAAACACCCTGCTGTTAGTTTTATCTTCTATGTTTTTTCCACTAACCCAACATGCCCTAGGTCCCAGACTGACTGGAGTACTCAAGAATCTGCTTTACAAGTGTTGTAAGCAACCTGTTTCGTGAATGAATTAGATTTAACAGCTCGGGAATGGCCGCAAGGTCTAAGGCACCATGAACGGATTCAGTGGTTGCTCCCGGCCAGAGGTCTGAGTCCTCCTCGAGCATGTGTGTGTGTGTGTGTGTGTGTGTGTGTGTGTGTGTGTGTTTTACTTAGTGTAAGTTTGCTAAAGTTGTCTGTAAGTCTAGGGACCAACGACTCAAGCAATTTGCTCTCATAGGTTTATAAACATTTGAATATTTGAATTCTTCATTTCAGATAATCCCAGTGAGTCTCAGTCTCGGTCCTATGTTTACGAGTAATAGGAGCGTCAGTTTCACTGTTTTACTCGTTTCAACATTTCACCTTTCCTCCCACAGAAGCAGAATGCTGTATCGAAGTTACCGTTTGTTTGTGGGCAATATTTCTATCACATTTTGTACTTGAAAGTTGAGCCAATACAAAGACACTTCAATCCGGATCAGTGAATCGATACAACGTAATCACAGTGTTACCTGTATCGCCTCAGCTGTCACAATGCAAAAGCTCCAGTCTCCGTACCGAGCGAGGTGGCGCAGTGGTAACGTACTGGACTCGTATTCGGGAGGGCGGTGGTTCAAATCCATCTCCGGCCATCCAGATTTAGGTTTTCCGTGATTTCCCTTAATCTCTCCCGGCAAATGCCGGGATGGTTCCTTTCAAAGGGCACGGCCGATTTCCTTCCCCATCTTGACCCAAAACGCCGAGCGTTAGCTCCGTCTCTAATGGCCAAGCTGTCGACGGGACGTTAAACCCTAAGCTTCCTATGCTTCTTCCAGACTCCGTAGCACTATTATAGTTTTCTATAGCACTACGCCTCTCTAACCCTTACTGAACTGTACCATAGTTATGTCCTGGATGTCCGTAGTATAGGTTAATAGCTCTGCTTGATCAATTCGAATGATGTGTTTGAATTGCTCTGAAGAGACTTTATCGATTTTCGATTCCGTGTAATGATCTACATTGCAACTGTCATTCCATGGTTTTTCAAACTTCTGCGTATGGTTTATTCAAGAACAAAATGTCACTCTTCGTTCTTTCGGCTGTAACGGAAATTTCGTTCATGACATTCTAGTTTCTCATACAATTTAGTAGCGCTACTTTAAACCGCTTGTGTCCAACCATGGTTCGTGTGTATACAATAGTGTGACGAGTGCTGCTGCGTGTTAAAATGTTCTACAATCTGATGTCAAATGCTAAATTTGCAGTTTCTGCCGCAAAGTTTTCCAGAAGCTGATGGTGAGAGTGTAGAGTTTTTTAAGCTAGTTGAATATAATCTTACAGTTCGGTAGCAGGAATAATTACAGATTGGTATTTCGGGTGGTTAACTACATATCATAATTACTGTTCGCTAGTAACATTTCCGTGTTATACGCTCTACGCTTTCTTAATTCGAATGATTTCGAAAAAGGGAAAGATGATAAAGGTTTAACGACACGTCAACATCGAGATCATTAGAGACAGAAAATGATAGCACAGACGACAAGTTACCTATGGACAGAACACGTCTTTCAAAACAGAAAAAAATCGACCTCTGACTCTCCATATTGCAGAGACTCACCAATTTAAGTTCTCAAAGTATTGCACAAGTTCAAATATATATGTTCAGCTTGAAACTTCATTCATTTAAACCATTGAAGAGGACTTAATCTGAATGTTGGTACAAGATGACTGTCACTTTCCTGTAATCGATAATATTTCATTGTCTCTACGAAAATTTTTACTTTAAACATATTACTTTTTCTTCCATTCTGTGTCACGCATACCGTCTTTTGTGACAGTTTTAATACTTTCTTTTCCCTATAGCTAACTATAATTGATGGGGTGCGTTCTGCGTCACGAAAAGAATATACTAGAAACGAACTTAAAAGAAGAAAAATTGTTAATCATAAAAACAGAAATATCGGCAACTGTTTACGAAGTTATTGGTTTGTGTTTAACGAAGTAAAGGTTAGTACGTATCAAAATTAATGGTAATGATTTTTTTCCGGAAAGTCAGCTTCTTCTTTCGACAGGCATGTGCCCCTCAAAAACTTACACATTTGCCCTGCAAATCTTATTAAAGTGCCTTGCGGGGGATTTACCAAACCGCTTCCATAATATTTCTCTACCGTTACATAGCGAGCGGGAAAAATTGCCACCTAAATCTTTCCTTTTTCCATGTGTTGTCTCTTTTTTTATGATGATCGTGCCTCCCTATGTATGTGAGTGCTAACAAAATATGTTTACTTTCGGAGAAGAAAGTTTGTCAAAGAAATTTCGAAAATAGACCTCGCCGCAACGAATAACGCCTTTCTTTTAATGATTTCCTCCGCAGCTCGTGCATCATTTCCATGACACTCTGTCCTCTGCATCACTAAAATACGAAACAAGCCACCCTTTTCTGAACTTTCTCTGTGTCCTCCGTCAGTCCCATTTGGTAGGTATTCCACAATGTGCAGCAATGCTCCAGAATAGAACGGGTGGCCGACGTGACTGAGGCGCTCCAGTCACGGTCAGCACGGCCACTATGGTCGGGGGTTCGAATCCCCCCTCGGGCATGGATATTTGTGTCGTCCTAGTTCGTAAGTATTTCATAAGTAGTTTGTAAGTTTAGGGACTGATGACCCCGTAGTTAAGTCCCATAAGCTTAACAAACATTTGAACATTTTTGAGAATAGAACGGACAAGTGTAGTGTAGGCAGTTTGTTTAGTAGAATCGTTGCTGCAGTTCCCAACCACGTTTAGTCCAAGGACAACTTTAATTTCTTTGTTGTGAGGATTCAAATCCCCGATGGGAAACAGCCTCGCGCATCGGAGCATAGTACTTCAATGCACTCGGCCACTCCGCCGCGGCGTACAAAATCCCATAAGCTTAACAAACAATTCTGTTTTCAAGAAAAATAAACCTTAATCAAGACCTTAAACATTTCAGTTAAACTCAAAAGAAATATATATTAATAGTACTATTGTAATAGAAACTTTTAGTTCAAAATGTTCAAATGTTTGTAGAGCTTGTGGGACTTAACTACGGGGTCATCAGTCCCTAAACTTACAAACTACTTATGAACTAGCTAACACTATGGACGGCACAAATATCCATGCCCGAGGTGGGATTTGAACCCCCGACCGTAGCGGCCGTGCAGACCGTGACTGGAGCGCTTCAGTCCCCTCGGCCACCGCGGCCGGCAGTTTATAAGTAGTTTGTAAGTTTAGGGACTGATGCAGTTAAGTCCCATAAGATAAGCAAACCGTTGAAATCTTTTTTTTTTTTTTTCAAATTGTAATTCAAAAAGCAGTCACAACACTAGGAGACAAATGAATATATTTATATTTGTAGCGAAGTTATCCACTTTTGTCATCACCAGTGAAGTTCTCAAGTTATCGTGGTCACAGTGTACAACTGTTTGACCAAGTAACGCGGATTTAAAAATTTTAAATGAATGAAATTTCGTATCTTTCGCGGACCGTAATTACGGTATTGCGGACCACTTGTAGTTCACGGACCACAGGTTGGGATCTACTGCTTCTACAACGGTGGATGAAACGCAGCCTTTGGTTCGTCTTCCCAACAATATTTCCTGTGAGTTCTTTCGAATTTAAGTTGTTCGTAATTGTCATTCTTAGTTCCTCAGACTGATAAAATATTGAAAGGTATTTGGCTCTTAGGTTACGTACTGCGCTCTATAGCGATACACAGACGTCTCAAGTAGGCACTACATGGACTCGCGAGGGCAGAAAGCTCGTAGCGCAATATCGATGCCACAGCTGCACGGGGTGCAGGTGAGTAATTTGGGGGTCCCCAGACTTGACGGCTCTTTTATGGCGTCGTTTGCTGCGAATCCTTAAACAAAATGGGAGGGTGAGGAAAAAGGTGAAGAGGGTTAGGGAGAGCGAAGTCGTTAACAGCTGCGAGGTGGGCGTGTCGGCGGTCACCTCTTACTTAGCATGAGAGAGGGCCGGCCGCCCCCGCGCCCGCCCCCGCAGCGGCCCCTCCGCAGCGGCGGATCTTTTTGGCAGTCAGAAAATATATTCAGCATTTTTTACGGTCGAGTTGTTGGAACGTGTGAGGCGAGGGCAGGCCGAGTGTTTGCATGTGTGCGCGCCGGCTCTATTATCGCGGCGCGGGCCGCTGCCAAAAAAGTGCCCCAAAGGAGGTGGCGGATAAGGTCGCCACCACCTATTAACATTGATCTGGCCGCCTGTGTACGCTTGGCAGCCTCCTGTGAACTGTGTCCACGTCCCGCTTAAATCACTGCCCGCGGCCCTCGTCACCACTCCCGCCATTTTTTTTCTTTTCCTTTTTTTTTTTTTTTTTTTTTTTTTTTTTTCCTTTTAATTCTTCGCGCTGTAGGCGTCGGACACACTGTGGCCGTTAGCTGTTCGCCTATATTATTTCCACTCTCTCACGCCTGCGCGTGATTCCCGCAAAGGAACATTCGATCGTTCGCCCCAGGAGGTGAACTGCACAGTGTCTTTGGGATACGAGCCAGCGCACAGCCGTAGAATCGGTCCTGCTTGCCTTCTTTTAAGCCTTCCGCCCCTTCAGTCCCGACATGTTTTCTTTTACCATTTGCAGTGGAAATTATATGGACACGCAAAAATTCAAATGTTTGTACAGCTTATGGGACTTAACTACGGGGTCATCAGTCCTAAACTTACAAAATACTTATGAACTAGCTAATACTAAAGACGGCACAAATATTCGAACCCCCCGACCGTAGTGGCCGTGCCATGGACATGCAGACTCAGCAAGCCACCTTATCGTGTGTCGCGGAGGGAACTTTGAGTAGCACTCTCACTTCCCCACACCCGGCCGCAGTGGCCGAGGGGACTAAGGCGCTCCAGTCACGGTCTGCACGGCCACTACGGTCGGGGTTCGAATCCCCCCACGGGCATGGATAGTTGTGCCGTCCTTAGTATAAGGTAGTAGATAAGTAGTTTGTAAGTTTAGGGACTGACGATCCCCTAGTTAAGTCCCATAAGCTTAAAAAACATTTGAACATCACTTCCCCACTTTGCTGTTCCATTTTCCATTCGCGAATATGGACGGGATGTCACTGGTAAGGCGACGTAACTACAGTTTAACAGAAATATCCAGCAACATTGGTAACATAGGAAATTTATCTTTGTGTATAAAGACGAATAGCCGGCGGTAGAATAGGGAAAATCTGAAAAACCGAAAAAAATCTAAAATCCGGCGCCTATTATTCCCTCGAAAGGCAACGCGTCATACACATCTGTTTGAGAGCTGCAGCCGTATGATGCAAAAGGAACCGCACGGCTGCTCCTTTGATGTATCATAATATATAGAGATGAACATGAGATTTGAAGTACCGAATTTTACTCTTATCTTTCTTTTATATAAAGAAGTGTCCCTTTGTGTGTTTGTTTGTAATTGATACAAAATTACAGTTTCATTCTGATCCTGAAATTTTGCATACTTGACCTTCACAGAAAGATTACTGTCTACCTATAGTTTCGTATGGTGGATGGTTGTTTGTAAATCTATCGGACTAGGCTGCTGGGTTATTAGTCCGTAGCTTACAAACTACTTAAACTAAGGTAAACTAACTTAAGGGGGGTAGGACGTCAAGCGGGCCGACTTGAGGAAGGGGAGACACGACCGGACATTTTAATTTCCACTGTCAATACTTTTACAAATAAATTCACAAAATTTTATCAGCATGACTGGAAAGGATTCAGAATTCACACTCATAAGCAGTGGCAGTTCTAAAACATAATAAAAAAAAAAAAACCTTCCTGGCAGATTAAAATTGTGTGCCGGAACCGAGACTCGAACCTGGGACTTTTGCCTTTCGCGGGCAAGCGCTATACCACTGAGCTATCCCGACACGACTCACGGTGCTGCCCCACAACTTCAATTCTGCCAGTACCTCGCCTCCTACTTTCCAAACTTCACAGAAGTTCTCCTGCGAAACATGTAAGACTAGTACTCCTGGAGGAAAGGATATGGTGGAGACATGGCTTAGCCACAGCCTAAGACGATGTTTCTGGCTGGAAAGATCCCTTAGGTTATGGCTAATCCATGTCTCCACCATAAGTTTTCTTCCAGGAGTGCTATTCTTGCAAGTTTCGCAAGAGAACTTCTGTGAAGTTTGGAAAGTAGGAGACGAGGTACTGGCAGAATTGAAGTTTTGGGGCAGCACAGTGAGTCGTGTCGGGATAGCTCAGTGGTATAGCGCTTGCCCGCGAAAGGCAAAGGTCCCAGGTTCGAGTCCCGGTTCCGGCACACAATCTGCCAGGAAGTTTCATATCAGCGCATACTCCGCTGCACAATGAAAGTTTCATTCTGCATAATGAAATAATTTTTATTTTCATGTGAAGTTTCATTATTTTCGCACTTACTATTGGCTGCATTTGTTGCTATAGGTACACTTCATAAGTAAGAGAGATTCTTCAATGAGTTTTACACAGCGTACAAACGATACTTACAGGTGTACAAAACTCTAGAATTTATTTAATTTATGAGAAACTAAATGAGCTGTTACATTTAAAATTCTATGTCTAGAAAAAACTGAAACGTTATAGTTAATAAACTTAATTGTTATCACATTTTTTAATATATTTGGAAAATTCTAGAGTTTCATACATCTGTAAGTACGGTTTGTATGTTGTGCAAAAATCATCGAAGAATCTCTCTTACTTATGAAGAAAAGTTTACCTATAGCAACAAGTGAATATAAAGTGAAAAAATGTCGAAATTTCACATGTAAATAAAAATCATTTCACTATGTTTTAGAACTCCCACTCTTAAGATTGTGAAGCCTGAATCCTTCCCGGTCATACTGGCAAAGTTTTGTGAATTTATTTCTAAAAGTATGGACAGTAGAAATTAAAATATCCTGCCCTGCCTCTCCTGGCTGAAATCGGCCCGCTTGATGTCCTAACCTCGTTAAGGACAACACAAACACCCATGTCCGAGGACTCGAACCCCCGACGGCGAACGGTCGCCCGTACCGCAGCACGGCGCCCCAATGCGCACGGCTAATCCACCGCGACGGTACCTTACTTACAGAATTCGACACATACCTACAGTTTTATTCCTATTTTAAAGAAAATTTTAACACTTGAGCTTTAAGACAAGAGGGTACCTTCCAACAAGCTTCGACAGCGTTTTACTATTTATAAAAACGTTAGCGCATATATGAATGTTTTTACAGAGATGGTAAAGTTTAAACTTCAATTCAGCGTATGTTGCACAGCATAGGATACCTTGTAATAATCTTTGATAGTGTTTCTCTGATCACCACGTAAGTTGACAGTTGCATGCGAGTTTTCATAGATAGGGGATGAGAGGATGGAATGAAGAGGCGGAATGAACAGACATAAGTCGAGGAGATGAAGGAGGCGGAAGAAATGGCCCGAAAAAGGTTAAGGAGGGGATAGGCAGAGAGATGAAAGAGGAAGAGGAGGACACAGGGAGAGAGAGACTGCAGAGTGTACGGAACAAATAAATACCCACGAACACCGGGTTCTCAGCTATCGAGCATAAGGGAAGACCTCATGGAATAACTGAATAGTAGAATACCTGAGGAACGCCGGGTCTTCAGCTAGCTGACACAGAAACTTAAGAAGTCAAACAGGGAGGTAAGAAGTAGGCATGGATGTCGGCGAAGTGACGGGCAGAAAGATTAAAGGAAATAGTGTAAGTTGCACATCAAATTCCAATGCATAGCTAGCGATTGCGAAGCATTGCCGGTTTCAGTATTTACAAATAGATGAATACTCAACTTGGGGCGTTGGAGAAGTACAACCGCTCCTGACTGGTAAAGATGAAATATCTGACTGAATACTTAGAAGTTTCCTTGATTGTCCGCTACAATTTCTAAGTCTCAATGTAAAAAAGTCTTCATGCACTGTAGCACGGTATCAAGCGAGGACTTTGTTCTGCGAAGCGCCGCACTCTGAGGAAACGTAGTACACAGTCCCCAATCGATGAACTCTGTCTGCTGGACCGAGGAACACTGTTGGATCAATGCACACTGTCTTACAGACCGTAAGCGGCGATTGTCAAACTGTGATTCCGCCAATCACGTTTGACAGAGCTGGTTCTGTTCGTAATGCGCGTCCTCTTGCGGTAATGTGGGAAGCGGGATCTGTGTTCCAGTGACCGTATCGACAGAGGTGTACTTGTCTTTGGTATCCGCACAGTACGCGACAAAATGCTGGAAAGGAACCAGAGTCCCGGGTTTCTCCCAGTATAATGCTCAGTCAAATAACTTACGAGATTGCAGCCACGTAACATCGACAACCGCCGACATTTCGACAGGAGGACTCCCTGCTTATTTCAAGGCAAAATGCAGCAATAAGGCGCTGTGCAAGTCAATATGAAACCTCGGGTTTCTTAGCAAACCGAATATAAGAACACGGAGATTCTGGCATGCATCTCCAGCTATTGTTCTAAAGGAGGCAATTGAAATTAAATTAGAAAGTGGTATTTTGATGGGGAATACTGCTTAAATTCTGTTTGGAACCATGTATTCTACTTTCTCAAAAAATAAATAAATAAGTAAAAATAAAACATGACAGAATTATTGAGAATTATTGCTGTATTACCCTTTGTATATTAATATGGACTACGAATTACTTCTGAGGTTGGTCATCTTTGGTTGTATGATGACGCTAGTCTTTACAGTACGTGTGTGTATGTTTGTGTGCGTGCGCGCGCGCGCGCGCGCGCGTGTGTGTATGTGTGTGTGTGTGTGTGTGTGTGTGTGTGTGTGTGTGTGTCTGTGTGTTTGTAACATGGTAATATGTTGGTAAGGTTGAAGGTTTCGTCCAGAAGAAATCTATCTTATCCTGTCTTCAAGAACTTTTCGCGAGAAACGCTCGGAAAGAAATGCATTAGCTAATTCTTATTTGATGGTACACTCACGGATGTGCACGTCTCTCTTGTAGTCCCACCTCTGACCATTCTGATTTAGGTTTCCTGTCATTTTCCTAAATCACTCCAGGCAAATTCCGGGCTGGTTCCTTTCAAAGGGCGTGGTCGATTTCATTCCCCATCTCTGACGAGAACTATATGAACATGTGCTCCGCCTCTAATAATCACGATGTCGACGGGACGTTAAGCCCTAATCTTTCTCCCTGCCTTCTTGTAGCGTCTACCACTGGAGTTGGACGAGTATCTCCATGACACTTTCGCGCTTGCTAACCGACTCTGGGGTGAAGTGACAGGTTCCCGTCAGTTTTTATAGTGTGCAGTCAACCGCGACTAGTATTGCTGTAATCACAAAATTTATGTCGATGCTAATCATTATTAATTGAAGCTTAAGAACCTGGATGTCTATTAAAGGTTGCAACTTCAGTGGTAAACACAATTTTATTTCAGCTATATCAACTTGAAAGGCGACGAACTTCAATAATAATTATATTTTGAGAAATCTCCATAAAAGAGAATGCTGTTGGCCATACTGAGATTAATTATACCACACATGAACGTTAGCGTAAGACGGATGCTAATTATTTTCTAGCTGAATAGCAATAAATTGCCTTAGACTATCTGTCGACTTTCGACTCATGCGCTGCGCAGTCAGCATTGTTGTATTTTAAATGTCACATGTTATCATCATACGTTACGAATTGTGCTAGTGCTTTACTGTTTTGTAATATTGCAGGTGTGCAACATTTCAAAGCTTACGTCAGTAAAATAAATGAAGAAAACAGTAAATAATTACTATTGAGATTCCAACAGATTTCCACTTTTTCCACAATTGGATTAGGTATTGACCTTGTCCGATTGTTGAATTTTTTTTTACCTTCACAGGGTGCTATCACAGCGGTAATTCTGGCACCAATAGCTGCCGATTCCACTACACTCTAAGCGGTTGTGGCACTGTGGTCCAGATTAAACTGATTATCTACCCTTCCTCCACACATTGCAATATTAACCAAATTATGGAGTAAAACCTATGACGGAAAATCCAGACATCTTACAGCACTGACACACATGATACTTTATCTTCCAGTTCATTTTCTGTGCACATGGTTGCCGCACATCAAAGCCAGTGTTCGGTTCCATGCGAGGTGGCAATACTCACGTATTGGATTACAGATTACAGCTTTTACTTGTAACTCAGAGTAGTGCCGTTCTGACTACCGATAGAAATGATTGCCCGCCTGTGACCTCAAACAGTAAATCAACACAGACACATTTTACTGTGTGTCAAAGGACGTGGAAAACTCTTTGTATCAAATGTTCACGTATTTGTAAATTTATGGAACCTAACTGCAGTGATCATCAGTCCCGAAAGTTCCAAATGACTTAAACTAACTTATCCTAAGAACAACGCAAACACCCATGAGGAATGACTCGAATCTCCGACGGCGAAGGGCAACGCGTACCACAGCAAGGCGCCTTAGTGCGCACTGCTATTCCGCCGCGGCACGCTTTGTATCTAAGAAACTGCCAAGCAGTGTGTTACAAGAACTTTTAGATTATTCATATCATTTTTTGATGCATATAATACAAATATGTATCGTTCACACTTTTAAACAATTCCTAGATGTTGAGCACAGGATACAATTCTGTGGCACCTTTGTAATTCACTCCTTGCGGTGTGTGCAAATCGAAGAGAGCCACAACATATGTGGATCTTTGGTCAAGATTGTTATTAGGAATTTTAAAAGACGAATTTTATGTGACATGCGCCTCAGATGTCTGTTCTGAACAAACAAATGCACTGTAACTGATATAACTTTATTCTGAGCCATTTCAGTGTCAAAATAATTCTCCATTTGATAAGAATACAAGACAAGTGGGAAACAGTCAAGGTTTGGTCTCATGTGTGTATAGTGTATACTGCATCAAAACTTTCATACACAGTATTTCAAACTACACCTCATTCACCCAACTTCATTAATCTTTTATTCAATCTTATAGCACTTGAAGGACGTGTGTGGAAATACATTGAAAACTAGTGTTATTTAGCAAGCGAGAAGACCCGACTGCGGGAGGAACGTGATTTAAATGTCTGCCCAGCGAGTTTTATTTTGTTACTTTGTGATCCGGGTTCGAGTCCCATTCTGGAACAAATTTCCAACTTCGCCGCTAAAATGAATTCAACACCCTAAAACAGCCGAAATTTTGAAATATTTCCAATCAACACTTTCGTGTACGTCATCTAGGCTACACCTCTCCTCTGCTAGTTTCGAAAGCAACCCACCCACCCTATCAGCGGATGTGTACTAACTGAAAATTTGCATTCACTCTTCCATTTTTTTTCTTTTAATTTTGTAACATTTATCTTGTAGTCGATATATAGGCTAAGATTGGAGTATTGCCGCATCTGATTTTTTCCCAGTGGTTTATGTCAACCCGATTACCTAAATCACTTCAGTCGAACGAGAAACTGTAAGCGGCTCATCTCTATACGAAAGAAGACTCTTGAACACTGACCCCCTCCATTAACTACGTTCTCTATTCATCGATAAGTATAGGTCACTGAACACAAACACTAAAACACATTATAGTGTCAACGCTATCAGAAGTTATTGTATTTTTTCTTTTCTTGTGGTGCAGATAAAGAACTAAGTGCATTAGAAGCGTCTCAGATTTTTTTTTCTTTCTTTTGTGGAGTGTTACGTATCTCGTAGCGTGCGCACGAAATGGACGAATAAATAGTGTCGTTTTAGCGCATCTGCAGTTTATGGAGTGGTCGGCTATTGTATTCACGGCCGGCGAGATGAGCTGCGGAGAAACCCTCATAACGCGACGTAATACTGCCGCCTGTGCGCTTTTAAATGGGTCAATCCGTTGCACAGCGCGCCGCTACAATGGCACATCCTACACTCTGGCAACTCGTGCCTCAAATTATAAATTATCGCTCCGCGGCACAAGTAGCAGCTTGCCTTCGAATTGCCTTTTGGAGTCTGCAGGAACGGGGACCGCTGCCAACGGCAAATGAGAATACACACAGCTCGCACGTCTTCTTATTAGGCTGGACCACTGGAGACTTTTGTAATTGTCCGACAGCCTCTTTCGCGGTGTGGCACCGAATGTATGTCGAACCAGTATGGCATATGACAATAAAATATGTTTAATCGTACATTGCTTCGGAAATTCGAATACAGCGCGAAAAGGTCAAGTGATAATTTCAAAATCAAATGTTCACATGTTTGTAAAGCTATGGGACTAAACTACTGAGGTTATCAGTCTGTAGGCTTATATATACAGGGTGTTTCACTAAGTGTGTTTGCCTCTGTAACTTGTAAAATAATAGGTGACGGGAAATTTTAATGCGGTAGGTCAACACAAGAAATGTTACACTATCTGCGGAGCTATGAACATAGTTCATTGTATCATTTTCCAAAGAGTTACACCACAAAGATATAATTTTTAAATGGAACAATAGTTTTTTCTATCGTGTATTGGATTCTTTTAAACCAGCTGCGTCCAAATCAATTTAAACTACATTCCTATCATTGTTAGTTTGGGAGCTACAACCCTTCAAAGTTCCAGGGGCGGAGGCTGCGATAGTGTAGCTGACTGGCCGAGTGGCTATCCCCTGGGACACCGCCCACTGTCTCATGAAAACCGGCCAGTCAGCTACGCTATCGCAGCCTCCGCCCCTAAACTTTGAAGGGTTGTAGCTCCCAAACTAACAGTGATAGAAATGTAGTTTAAATTGATTTGGACGCAGTTGGTTTCAACGAATCCAATGCACGATAGAAAAAACTATTGTTCCATTTAAAAAATTATATTTTTGTGCTTTAACTCTTTGGAAAATGATACAATAAACTATGTTCATAGCTCCGCAGAAAGTGTAACATTTCTTGTGTTGACCTACCGCATTAAAATTTCCCGTCACCTATTATTTTACAAGTTACAGAGGCAAACACACTTAGTGAAACACCCTGTATGTATATGAATTCGAACCTCCGACGGGAAGCAACCGCGCGCTCCGCAACAAGGCGCCTTTCCTCAAAATCAAATGTTCAAATGCTAGTAAAGCTAAGGGACCAAACAGCTGAGCTCATCGGTCCCAAGAATTACAAGCCACTAATACGAGGGAGGATTCGAACCTCCAACAGGGACATCCCCGCGATCTGAGACATGGCGCCTCAGACTGCCAGGCCCGCGCGGTTTTATTTCGTGGATCCTATATTTGAATCAGGTGACAAGAAGACTGTAACGAAACGGATAAGAGGTAACGTATATAGGATAGAAATATCAGTTAAATGGCGCGAGCGACGAAGCAGGTGGACATCATCTGAGACGGTACTTTCCCACCTTCCGAAGGGTTCAAATAAATATCGTGAGGGGTTAACGCAAAAGTGTTCAGTTGTGTTGCGGTCACGAAACTAAATTATTCTTGAAAGATCATTATTATTATCATCACTTTTGTAATATTATATTACTGATAATACACTCCGCTAACTCTGTCCGAACTGGCCTCCAATAGCCCAAAAGTACCGACCGGCCGCCATGTTATCCTCAGCGTGAAGACGTCAACGGATGCATGTGGTCAGCGCACTACACACCCGTCCGTTGTCAGTTTTCGTGATCGGAGCAGCCACTTCTCAGCCAAGAAACTCTTCAACTGGCCTTTCATGGGCTGGCTGCATCCCGCTTGCCAACAGCGATCGGCAGACCCGGACGGCGATCCATTCAAGTTCTTGGCAAGGTCGATAGAGCTTAACTTCAGTGACCTAGCGGGAATCATTGTTTCCACTGCGGCGTGGGAATTGCCACTTACAGCACAAGCTATCAATTTTTCTGTTTCGTTTCCTTTGTTCCGCTTGGTTATTTCGGATTTGATATGTTGGTTAATTAATTCAAATGTTCAAATGTTTGTATAGCTTATGGGACTTAACTACGGGATCATCAGTCCCTAAACTTACAAACTACTTATCAACTAGCTTATCCTAAGGACGTCACAAATATCCATGCCCTAGGGGGGATTCTAACCCCCGACCGTAGTGGCCGTGCAGACCGTGACTGGAGCGCCTCAGTCCCCTCGGCCGCCACCACGGCCGGCGAGTTAAGAAGTGGCCGGATGCCATTCCTCTCGCCACGGATAACACCCGGGAAGGAATGTGTGTAGCCCAATTTTCTATGTGTAGTGTTTCGCATGTGAAAGTGAGCGAAATATTTCTAAACATTTGAGAATCGTGAAACTGAGCCGGTACTTGAGTATCAGCCCAGTATTCATCTACTGGGGATGTGGGAAACCGCCTAAAAGCCAGATCCAGGCTGGCCGTCACATCGACCCACGTCGGAAATCCGTCGGAGGGATTCGAACTGGCGCCGGTGTGCCGCCCCGTCCACAAAAGTGGCGCCTTACACAGTGTGGCTAACCGGACGAGTCGTGATAACACAATTTATAAATAATCAATTTTTCCAGATTGATAAAAAAATCAGCAACCAGGTTCGCAACAAATATTAACATCAAAGCATGACTCAATGTGGGGCCGCGTGGTCTAAGGCGTCATTATACGGACAGGGCGGCCGTTCCCGTCGGAATTTGGAGTCCTCCCTCGGTCATGGGTGTGCAAGTAGTTTAAGCAGTAAGTTAGTTTAAGTAGTTTGTAAATCTATGGACTGATGACCGAAACAGTTTGGTCCAATAGGTTTACAAACATTTGAACCCAATATGGTGGATTTTACCGTTTATGAAACGATTGTATGATCAACACTACCTACCAACTACACGCAAACTTTGTACTTTGTACCACGCAACCATGTTAAATTGAGGCATGTCCATCACAATGCTTAAATATCTCATGAAAATCTCAGTATCTGACTAAAAATTGCTTCGTTATTCACTTCACAGTACTAAATGGATTAACTCATCGTCCCGGTTCACAGTAACTACGTGATGGCAGCTACGTTGCTGTAAAGCGTACACAGTATACTCATAGTTTAAAAAAAGCCTACAAAAATCAAATATCATTTGTCATGTATCATTATGGCAAGAAAAGCCTTCAAAGAAGAATTCTGTACTTTCTAAAGTATAGTTAATAGCTAATGTTGATGTGGGGGAGAGGGGGTGATAACAGCTAATATTTTGATGACATTGCATTTAACAGCTAGTGGTTACAGAAAGGTTGGAACCAATAGGCTAAAGGAAACCAAATAAAAAATTGAATTCTTGCAATTGTCTGTGCTTCCCTATAGATTTCAATGTTCATGAGCCCTTGTATTTCAATTCATTGTTAGAGTGTCTCAGATGAATACAGCGAGAGTAGTCTGAACACTTTCAGTGCCATTGAGACGAATGTGCCCAGCGATAGGTGATCAGTGAACCAGTTGGAATTTATTCCCGGTATTGCTATATATCATTGTCCTCCTGCCAAAAGGAAGCCGCCTTATGGTTTGCAGGATTCTTATCATTGGAGAAATCATGTAGTTTGTACTGACTTCAAGTTCCGTCGTCAACACTCTACACAGCATTGTCGCACCGAATTGGTTGAGCCTGTAGATATGCAACCAATGGGACAGCTTGGCTAAGCAGGTTGCGGCCGCGCCTTGGTGTTCATGAATGACACGCACCTATTGATGTCTGTCACGTCACTAACGGCGTCCACACTGAGCACCTGGAATGTGAGTCACGAACAAGGAGAGATGTTCTGTCCACTGACTGTGTCTTTCCATGCGTCTTGAAGTTTTTGCAAAAAGAAATAACTATGACTAACTCTTTACGTTCCACGCCTCCTCGGAGTTGTAAAACGAAAAGGAGGGTACCGTTTTTCCTCATATTGTTATTTCTGTCTATAACAATTATTCAAAGAAGCACATATTAATGTCACAAAAGATTGCACTCAAAGGTTTAATGTTTTAAGTACTAGGGGTTGCTGATAAGTAATGCCTCCATATTTTCAATGTGAAAACTCCTGATGTTTTCTTAAATAAAACAAATTGTCTAAACATTCTACACCTTTATTTTTCATGGCTACATATTTATTTCCCGACATAGTCGCCCTGGCGACCAACACATATCTCTCCATACGAGTCCAATTAATACAACTATTGAAATTTAATTGAAACCTTCGTTCTTACTGAACTTACGTATGACCCAGTCACCTCAGTACTATAAAAACACATCAGGATAATACTCTACAATGCGTCGAATTAAAACGGGTGATTGTGAGTTATCAATTATGTTGAGATACGGAAGCAGTGGCTGCATATGCATTATCGTTGTGTTGTGGACATATCGTACACCGCATAGCGACAACATCGCTCATAGTAATTATTCAGAGCTACGACCACCACTCTCACTGTATGTACGGCGTGTCTGGAGTGATGACAATTCCGACGCCACCCACACCGGTGACCACCAGCAGCGATTTTGCGTCAACCTAGGGGCGGGCATTGGCCGACATAACATAATAGAACCTTATTTTCTTACCTCGTATTCCTGAGAGATGTGCTGCCGCAGTTCTCGGAGACTGCACCCCTTACTGTACTCTAAAGGACGTAGTTTCAACACGACGGTGTTAATGTCTGCGAGCACCCCAACAACACGCACTATACCTTCATCGTTGAATTGAAAGGTGAGGTCTTATCCCAAGGCCAGCGCAGTGTCCGGATCTCACACCTTTAAACTTATGCATAACGCCAAGTCGTTGGTGTGTGAAACCCCTGTAAAACAGAAGAAGACTTATTTTGCTTGTGTTACTGCTTACTAGGTTCCGAGGGCCTGACTGTGCTTACCGGATCTCTGAGAGAGTGCTGCAGAACTTCACGAGCCTTTGTCATGCTAGCATTGAGACATTGAGCATGGGTTTGAGCAGTTATTATGATTTAGTTGGGGTGTTTGTCTCAGCTGCTGGTAGTGTTGTAATCAAACGATAGGGACATATGAAAATTTGTGTCGTATCCGGGACTCGAACTCGGTTCTCCTGTTTACTAGACAGTTGTGCTGGCCGTTGCACCACCCAGGCACACGGCCTCCACGCATCTGCACGGACTACTCAAGCATGTACCCTGTGCCACTCAAATTCCCACATATCTTCCTACTTTGACCATTGTACTTCACGGCTCGCACCTAAATCTGTATTTCCGCCAGTGTGTGATCCTCGCGTGCATCCACACTGAAAGAAACATCAATTACGATCAAGAATTGCGGCGTCTATTCTTAATGCATAGTTACTAAGAGATACGTCGTTGTTGACGATCGGTTGGGTATCTCAATACAATCGTTTGTGGACTCACAGCTGTTCAGTTTGATGCAAAATGATGCTTGAGACATCCTGTGTATCCAAGGTACTGGAAATGAATGTCTAAGAAGCGTAGTTCTACGCGACCAGGCCGTTAAATGATCAGCGATTCACGAAAAACAAAGCAAAAACCAAAACTTTCGTGAATGAATAATTTTATCTCTCCTTCTCCCACTTCCTGAAACTGTTGTTTAATACTCAGTCGGTTACCAAAATAACTTGTCGCGCGATAATCGTACAGACTGAATCCTTTTAGAATATGTACAACAACATTATCACAAACCATACTGCCTGCAAGGCTAAATAAATCGTTGATCTTCAGTTTACATGGTTGGAGTCTACAAAATTCCACCTGGAATTTGTTTAATCACGAAAGAAAACGCACAAATAGGTTAGAGACAACGATCGTGTAATCAGCTGTCCTGCAAATAATAGTTTCCTCTATAGGGCGCTCCGAAGAATTCGTTCAAATTAAAACAGGGAGCGGAGAACATCAGAACAAATATATTTAGTTATGGTACATATGCTCCCTAAGGGTAATTTCTTATGCTACGGACGATTGACGCAGAAGGTAGTTAGGCATGCTAATTACAGCAGTGGAACTCACAGGAACTGCTCGATTGCGCGAACATTATTCTGTATGCATGCAGTACATCGTCGGACCATTGACTGTCGGTCCGTTCAGAGATTCCTGGCGTGCGCACAGTGGTAACCACGGGACGCACTTTTAGCGACGAGGTGTTGGGTTTCATACACCAGCTGCTTCATTTGACCCCAAAGGAAGTCACGTGACTGGGTGCCCAGGCCAAAGGGCCGATCCATCAAATCCCGTACACGGTTCGCAGATGATATCTCACAGACATGTTGAAATATGATGGCGTCCCATCTTGCTTGTGATTGAATCGGTGTGTTTGCCATCCTTCCGTAGATAGCACTTTTGAATGTCAGTACACATTCCCAATTACCGACTTTGACGCAACAGCTATAAAATATTCCCTAAAATCACAAGTTGAGTAAAAAAAATCATATGTATCTTATCAAAATAATTTGTTTTGTTGTTTTCTCCCACCTGTATCAATATGAACGACTAGTTTCGGAACACCGTTTACATATAGTTGTTTCTTTTATCTATACAAGTGGAATATTCGTGATATTACCTCATCTGAAACTCATACGACACTACTCCAGAAGCTAGAGGAAGGACTCATCCGTTGAGAAAGTAACGGCTCCGATAGTCGAAATGTTTATTACTTAATATTACTCAACAACTCGCAACTGCGACGTAAATGTAGAACAATGAGGTACAGAGGAGTTCAGAAATTGGACTCGAATTCGAGAGCAGCGTGGTTCAAGTTTCCTTCTGGTAAACTACCAGTAGGCAGGCACATTGTACTAGAGTATACTGAACGTCGCATAAATACTTAACTATTGCTAAATTGAAATAATCATTACTAGCACCGTTTAATTTACTAAAAATAAATCGGACACAACTAAAATATTGCCGAGCGCTCTAAGGCGCCTTGCTGCTGAGCGCGCAGTTGCTCGCCGTCGGAAGTTCGAATCTTTCCTCGGGCATGGGTGTGCGTGTTGTCCTTAGCATAAATTAAACTAATTTTTAAACCTAGCACTTAACTCCCTTAGATTTACAAACATTTAAAAATTTGAACTAAAATATTCCGGGCTATTGTGCCGTGGTCGGATGGATTTAAAATTGAAACCCAACGTTTCTTTCCCGTCTGCGGAGGACGTTTTCAACGGGGACCGTAGTCTCTTTAGTTGTCCGAATCACGCCCTGGCTCGTTACTGACTGCATTCAATTCCGTTTTCGCATGCTTCCGCCCATAGGCGTGACGTCACACGTCCTCCTCAGATGGAGACGAAACGTTTGGTTTAGTAATAAATCCATCGGGCCATGGCACAATATCGTGTAATATTTTAGTAATTTTAAGATTTTCGTCCGTGAAAGCTTACATTTTACAAATCTGTTACTGTTTTTTCAGCTTTCCTTCTACCCTGTGTCTAGAAACACATATGAGGCCAAATACAGCTAAATGGTGTTCAAAAAATGTTTGTTAAGCTTAAGGGACTTAACTGCGGGGTCATCAGTCCCTAAACTTACAAACTACTTATGAAATACCTTACACTAAAGACGACACAAATATCCATTCCCAAGGGGGATTCGAACGCCCGACGGCGGACGGCCGCGCGCTAACTGATGTGCATTGCGCTAAACAGTAAGCATTTGCATCCGAAAACCGTCCCTTTGATGGAAGCCACTCAATAGTAACTTACCCATACTCTTTACAGATGTCGGACGCATTACTGTCATATGGAGAATGTTGGTGGATATTCTCTAACCACAGCGTAACACGACAGTATCCTGAGAAAATATCCCCACACCCCTGCAATATAGTATTTTCATTCTTGATCGTCGTATTTCACAGGCTACCGTTGATTAACTTTGAGAGTGAAGTGAATGAACTACAGGCAGATTCAATATTTCCTTTGCTTCTCATACTTGTTACTACTCAAATAAATGTCACATTTGCGCTTGTATAAATTATCCATACTCTGCCTTCTAAGCAATATTACACATCAAAGTGTGAGACACAATATGCAAACTGTCAACTATGTCTTTTCAATGACATCAAGTCACGAGGCGTACTTTTAACATTCTAACATATATTAATGAATGCCCTGGTTAACCCTCAGTCCACAAATGATTATAAGAAATCAAATTACGAAGGTGAATAAAACTGACCGGAGTGCAAGCCTCGAAATCGGGCTACGTCACAGAGAAAACCGGAATCTGACGTACTAGACGTCAAGGGGTCTTCTTTTCTAAACGACTTTTTACGCCTCTCTAGACGAAACCTGGAATTGCTCCAAGTTGCTCCTCGCGTTCTCTGCGCACAAACACATGTAAAATAGTTTACGTTCGACAAAATTTACGCGTCCAGCACGTGTAGCTGCAGCGCGACTGTCCTCTGCTCACTAAGACTGAGTTAATCCATTTCTACTGCAGCTGAAGCCCAAGTGGAAGAGAACGGCGCACACGTGCCTGTCAATCTAGAGTAGAAAAAACTGTTTTGATCTGTATCAGCTATTCAAAAGGTTTTCTTCATTGATACCATTATAAAACAGAGGAGTCCGCATGTGTTCCGAAAGTAGCGGTCGTGTGAAACTCAGCTCATGCTGTTCGTGCAGGGGACACAGAGGTCAGTAGACACAGGTTCCTAGGTGGGTGCCGTGTTTCTTGAGCTCGGAAAGACTTTCGATGCGGTTCCGCACAGCCGCCTAATGAACAAAATATGAGTATACGGAGCATCGGACCAACTGTGTATTGCATTGACGAGTTTCTAGCTAACAGCATGCAGCATGCAGCATTCTCAAAGGAGAGAAATCTCTGGAAGTGAAAGTTAATCTCTGATGTGCCTCAGGGCAGTGTTAGTGGACCGTTGCTTTTTGAAACAATACAATGAAGTTCAGTGAGACATTTCGCGTATGATGCTGTAGTGTATCGAGAAGACGTTTCACTAGACAATTGTAGCGAAATGCTGGAGCATCTGCAGCGTATCGAAGCATGGTGCAGGGAGTGGCTATTGACTCTAACATAAATAAATGTGACGTACTGCAAATGCATAGAAAGAAAGATCCTTTATTACAGAAAAACGCAACAGTAGATACTTTTATGAAATATATGATAGTAGGCATTAGGAGCTATTTGAAATGAAACAACCACATAAAATAAATCATGAGTAAGGTAATGCTACACTGATCAAAACTACTTAGACCTTTCATTCCCAATGTTTTTCCTGGACAACAACGTATTAAAAGTTGATTTATGCCGTATTTTGTGAATCAATCCTTAAAGTTACAGTTTTGTTTATGATCAACATGCTTTGCCGCTTGGTACGGCGTGTAGCCACTTCTGAGGCATTAATCTGTCCATCTTGGAGGTTGTGTTGCGTTGCCGTCTGCACGTGGCTGAGAGTGTGAGCGTGAGAGGGGTTCCTTTTACGTTATTCCAGCAGTGAATTGTCTTGTCTTTGGTGCTGTGGAGAAGATTATGCTAGCAATATTGATTTGGCAGTGTTAACTATCAAAAAATTAACGTCCAAGTAATAAATTACCTCGATACAAACGTCTGTGTTGTGAATAAAATACATGATATAAAAATCAATAGTTCGACCAAAAATTTTAAAACACATATTTTGATGTTTACTGCATTGTATTAATATAGAAAACACTGAATTTTAATTTTTCCAAAGCTGATCTCATTATGTGGAACTGAAAGGGTAAACTAACTGACACTAAGGACAACATACACACACATTCCTGAGGAAGGACTCGAACCTCCGATGGCGAGCAGTGGAGCGCTCTGCAGCTAAACAGGCGCCTTAGAGCTGTTGGTCACTCCACCGCGGCGGCCAGATTGAGATTCATTGGAAAAAACCTCAGGAAATATAGCCTATCGGCAAATAATCTGATTACGAAACACTCCTTTGGCCAACGCCTGAATCTTGATCGGGGAGGTACAAAGGAGAGCAGCATGCTTCGACACAGGCTCATTTAGAAACCGCGAAAGCGTCACGGCAATAGTTACTCTGGGAGATGATCGACAAAGCCTAGTGGTAGACGCTGCAAGAAGACGTTCTGTATCACAGCACGGGCCTCTGTCGAAGTTCGGAGAGCACTCGTTTCTTGAAGAGTCGACCCATATAATGTCTTCATGTACGTATATCTTGAGAATATACGACGAGGATAAAATTAGTGAAATTAGGGCCCACACGAGGGTTTAACGGCAATCGTTTTTCCGCGAACCATACGCAGCTGGAATAGGATGAAGAAGTTACAGTGATACACAAAGAAACCTCCGCCACACACCGTGAGGTGGCTTGTGGAGTATGAATGTAGATGTACACACTGCCTGACAAAAGTGAAGTTTCCAGAAGACACGATTAGATGTCAGTATAACCTCTTTCATCATCGTCAGACATGTAAGGGATTAGACCCGAGCGCGTCAGCGTTGTTCATCTTCAGTTTTGTTAGTGAGCCTGGTAGGGCATTGTAATGGGCGGAACAGCCTCACACGTGAGTCATAATTCTGAAAGACGCAGAGATGCCTCATCGGTTTCAACACATGACGCAATTTGAAAGGGGACTCATTATGTGGAACATACTGATGTGACAGTGGCCCCATTCTGGACTTCGTCGGAACGTGAGGCCAAGCACACTCGAAGTCACTTCTGACCTCCACAAAGCAAAATCGTCGTATTGAGCAAACCGAGAACAAGTAATGGACTCTATTCAACATTATGTGCCATCCCGTAACGTTGAGCAAATGCTTAACGGCCCATGAGTAGGCTGCTGTTAACACACAAACAAAGGCTTCCACTTGATGTGGTGCCGTGACAGGAAGGCATGTTGTGCTGATGAATGGCGTCACATGTTCTGGTTAGACACAACAGTGCTACATCTGGCGTCGTCGTGTGGGGAGACATTATGTACGATTTTAGGTCAGAGCAGGTTGAGACTCTGAAGGCACACCAGGGAAGACGTGTGCTCGGTTCTTACCTCTCCTGTGATGGAATTGAGGTGCTATTTTTCAACATGACAGTGCTCGTCCACAAATTTGACGTGTCTCTATGGACGGTCTACGTGACGCGGAAGTATTCCCCTTGATAGCAACATCCCCAAATTTTTCTCCGGTGTAACATGTGTGGGGCGTGAACACCGACCCAGAGGCTGCATCCATAATATCTAGGACCAGATACAACAGTTCAGCGGCAGCTGGCTTCGGAAGAGGATACAACGGTTTCAAGACACCCTTAAAAACAAATCACCGAGGGGGGGGGGGCGATGCAATGGTTAGCACACTGGACTCGCATTCGGGAGGAAGGCGTTTTAAACCCGCCTCCGGCCATCCTGATTTAGATTTTCCGTTCAGAATGTTCAAATGTTTATAAACCTATTGGACCACATTGCTATGTCCCCAGTCCCTAGACTTACAAACTACTTAAACTAACTTACACTATGGTCAATACACATTAATGGCCGAGGGATGACTCGAACCTCCGGCGGGAGCGGCCGCCCATAGGTGTTCCGTGATTTTCCCAAAATCACTCCGCGGAAAATCTGGGATGGTTCCTTTCAGAGGGAATGGCTGATTTCCTTCCCCATCCCTGATATAAACTAGTTTGTTCCG
The DNA here is from genome assembly GCA_026315105.1 of Locusta migratoria. Taxonomy (NCBI): domain Eukaryota; kingdom Metazoa; phylum Arthropoda; class Insecta; order Orthoptera; family Acrididae; genus Locusta; species Locusta migratoria. The sequence goes on along the minus strand of CM048755.1, from coordinate 590,304,913 downwards.
TTAGTTTGCTTGTTGAAAAGCAATTCTTCCAATTTTTTAATTCTATTCTCAATGTAGGAGACAGGTGCAGTCATTCTTCCCGCGAACTATGCACCACTGGAACAGGAAAAGGAGAAAATAACACTGGTATAAGAAGAACCCCCCGCCATACTTGGCTTGCGAAGTGACTGGCTTCCTCACCGCGTAAATAAAATATCTTGGAATATGTGTGCGGAGTGGTTTAAGATGTTAATACAACAAAGAACTAGTTGTGGGAAAACAAAATGCAGACTGTGATACTCTTTGGAAGAAAACCTAAGGAAATACAGTTCACCCAGGTACAAGATAGATTACCGAATCCTGTCTAGACTTACTTTGGATATTAATGGTAAGCCTGGGACTTTTAACAGTGGGATGAACTCAAAAGAAATACAAAAAATTCTGCACTACGTTATAGTTAGTCAGCCCAAGAGCGCCAAGAAGAAACTGAGGTTCTGTTAAAACTACGATAGTGTGAGTTTCAAGGCGGGACACAGAACATATTACCTCCTCCAACGTATGTCTAACGAAGAGCAATGATGACAAAATCTAAGGCTAAGAAGTGTATACGGCGGCATCAGTTAGTTCCAGTCCTCAAGAACCATTTACGAATGGAACCAGGAAGCGCATTGTACCATGCGTTACGAACCTTAAAATGTATAACTGTAGATCTAGACTTACTGGGTGGCCCATGGCTAATTTATACCGCCGCGCGGTTCTAGGCGTCATGTCACCAACTGCGCGGACGTCCCCGCCGGACGTTCAAGTCCTCCTTCAGGCACGCGCGCGTGCGTGCGTGCGTGCGTGCGTGCGTGCGTGCGTGCGTGTGTGTGTGTGTGTGTGTGTTGCCCTTAGGATAGGTTTCAGTGATTTTCAGTAGTTGGTAAGTCTAGGGACCGATAACCACAATCTTGTGGTCCCATAGGTTTACAAACATTTCAATTTTTGCTAGAGTAATATATCTTACACGTGTGACTCGGTAGTACAGCGGTAGGTAGAGTGCCACACTATGAATACAATATGAATACATGTTCCACATCCAAGAGGATCTCCTAAACACGGATCTATGGAACGAACAACTAATCTCATCTAATCTAATCTGCACAAGACTAGGCGCCTCCACAGCCTCAGTACACACCTTCCCTGCCAGCGCCCCATACTGAACAGAATGACGTGCTATGAGGATCCCATTAGATTCAGTAGATGGTGCAAGTACCTCTACCTCTACATCTTAGCAGCGTGGCCAAATGAACACGTTCAGTTTTCGGTTGGCCATGCTGTACTGTTGTAATTGACGCTAACACACGCGCCAAAATCCGTTTATTACTTTGTCCTTAAACAGACAAGGAAGAATCATTTAAGTTTCAACAATAAAAGAAGGACAAACTGCCAACCCTTTACCTAGTTCGCGAAATATTGAAACAGATATATGTAGCCTTGCTGCATCCCCTGACCAGAAGCACGTGACGTCTAAACGTGTTTTCCTGTCGTTGATTTTTCAGAACGAGAAAGTGGAGGTGAAGCAGAAGTGGGCGTCCCGGTTGCTGGGCAAGCTGCGGAAGGACATCACACAAGAGTGTCGTGAGGACTTCGTGCTCAGCATCACGGGGAAGAAGCCCGCCATGTGCGTGCTGTCCAACCCTGACCAGAAGGGCAAAATGCGACGCATCGACTGTCTGCGACAGGCTGACAAGGTAACTCACGCCCGCTACTACAACTGACATCCGCCAATATCATAAGTCATTTCTCAAACTTGTAGTCTGTGCCACCATAATAAAACTCTCGCCATTCAACCAAACATGTACACATTTCAATGCGAACTTTTGAAGTTTGGTTTTTGCACTGGAATTATTAGACATAAACTAGATACAAATCTGCAGAAGAATGTGAAACAAGGGGGAAAGTAAATACCTCCTACAGAACAATAATAGACATTTCGAGACAAAAAATATCTGTATGAATATAAAGAACTCAGATAGAAAACCAGTTTTGAGTAAAGAAGGGAAAGCTGAAAGGCGGAAATAGTATATAAAGGGTCCTATAAAGGAAGTGAACTTAGAAACAACATTGTAGGAAAGGAAGAGGAAGTAGATATACATGAAATAGCAGATATTATACTGAGAGATGAATTTGACAGAGTACTGAAAGACCTGAGTCGAAACAAGGCTCCTGGAGTAGATTACATTCCCCCACAGCTACTGAAGTCTCTAGGAAAACCAGCCATGACAAAACTATTTAACATAGTGAGTAAGATGTATGAGACAGGCGAAACACTATCAGACTTCAAGAAAATGTTGTAATCCCCATTCCAAAGAAAGACAGGTGTGAAAATTACAGAACCATCAGTTTAATAAGTCATGGTTGCAAAATTTTAACACAATTTATTTACAGAAGGATGGAAAGGCTGATAGATGCTGACCTCGGGGAAGATCAGTTCGGATTCAGGAGAAATGTAGGAACACGGGAAGCAATACTCACCCTATGACTTACCTCAGAAGATAGATTAAGGAAAGTTAAACCTACATTTCTAGCTTCTCTAAATTTGGAGAAAGCTTTTGATAATGTTGATTGGAATACACTCTTTCAAATTCTAAAGTCAACAGAAGCAGAGTACAGGAAAAGGAGGGTTACTTACATCTTGTACAAAAGCCAGGCCGCAGTTATTAAAGTCGAAGGGGATGAAAGAGAAGTATGGTTCGGAAGGGAGTAAGACAGGGTTGTACAATGAGCAAGCTGTGAAGGAAAGAAAAAGAAATTTGGAGGGAATTAAAGTTCAGGGTGAAGAAATAAAAACATTGCGTTTTGCTGATGACATTGTAATTCTGTCAGAAACAGCAAAGAGCTTGGAAGATCAGTTGAACGAAATGGACAGTGTCTTGAAAGGAAGGTATAAAATGAATATTAACTAGAGCAAAACAAGGGTAAAGGAATGCAGTCCTAGAAAGTCAGACGATGCTGAAGGAATTAGATTAGGTAACGAAACAATAAAGGTGGTAGATGAGTTTTGTTACTTGGGCAGTAAAATAACATATGATGGTCGCAGTACAGAGGATATGAAATGCAGAACGACAATGGGAAGAAAAGCGTTTTTGAAAGAGAAACATTTACTAACATCGAATATTAATTTAAGCGTAAGGAAATCTTTTCTGAAGGCATTTGTGTGAAGTGTTGCGTTGTACGGGAGTGAAATTTGGACGATAAATAGTTCAGACAGGAAGAGGATAGAGGCTTTTGAAATGTAGTGCTACAGAAGAATGGTGAAGTTTAGGTGGATAGATCGTGTAACTAATTAAGAGGTACTGAACAGAACTGGGGAGAAAAGGAATTTTTGGCATATCTTGACTAAAAGAAGGGATTCATTGGTAGGACACATTCTTAGACATAAAAGAATCGTAAATTTAGCATTAGAGGGAAGTGTATGGAGTAAAAATCGAAGAGGGAGACGAAGAGACGAAGATAGTAAGCAGACTCAGATAGATGTGGGTTGCCGTACTTATGAGGAGATGAAGAGGCTTGCTCAGGATAGAGTAGGGATGAGAGCTGCATCAAACCAATCTTCGGACTGAAGACAATAACAACAACAAACAAACAAATAACAATTGTACTAATCAAGATTTGTAGGCTGTTTGTCTGCCGGGCAGTGAATTACAAAGTTTTAGGTAAAAAATACAAATGACGTTCGAAGTAACCTCCTTTTAGTTAAAATGACTTTGACTAACACTTTCCACGTTGAGTACATTCCGTCACAGAAGTGCGAGACTTGACTGTCTATAAAAACCCTCACATGGTTCATACAACCTCTTCAGTTCAGTCAGCTAAAATTTCATTACGCACGGAAGTTAGAGGGAGTAAAAATTGTTCCAAATTTAAGTAATAGGATCGATGTTGAAACAATTTAGTTTGTCCAAAAAATTTGTGCTGTTTTCCCAAAAAAGAAAAAAAATATCATTAAGGGTAAGGTTATCTCATATCCATTACCCATAGCGTTTCATCTTGATCTTACCGAGTGAGGGCCGCGGTGGAGTAGCCGAGCGGTCTAAGGCGCCTCGCCGCGGAGCGCGCGGTTCCTCGCCGTCGGAGGTTCGAGTCCTCCCTGGGGCATGGGTGTGTGTGTGTGTATGTGTTTGTCCATAGGTTAGTTTACCTTAGGTTAAGTAGTTCGTAAGCTACGGACAGATGACCACGCAGTTTGGTCCGATAGATTTACAAACATTTGAACATTTTACCGAGCGAGGTGGTGTAGTGGTAACATACTGGTCATGCATGCGGGAGGACTCCCTTGACCGTAAAGCAACGGTGAAGTTGTCAACAGCACTCAGAGGTACCTCCTAAATGATTAGCCACGCCTGTCGCCCGTAACTTTCCTTTTCAATGCTAATATTCTTTCCTGTAAAGCAACCATTGTTTAGTTAGAGTTTAATGCTCGCTCGGCAGTTGTAACAGGCAAAGCAGAAGCACCAAATCTTACATAATAAGTGGCTCCAAACACATATATTCAAATGAAGAAACGGGTGGCATCGAATTCCTGTATGGGCGTGCTCGTAGCAATGTTGAGGAAACAGCACGATTGCACCACGAAGCTTATTATCAGAGAAGACAACAGTGTTCACTAGGTCGCACTAGCGCGGTTCATCTAAGCCCGACACCCAGTACGCAGGTAGACCAAGATCAGTGTCGACGGCGTGAATGGAGGAGCGTTTATTACAAGTGACATTGTTGGATGCGGTATGGACTTATAACATCGCTCTCCCGGTAATTGATGTCGGGTTTGCCGCGCGGCAGTGGCCATGCGCTCTAAGGTGTCTTGCTGTGGAGTTCGGAGGTTCGAGTACTCCTTCGGGAGTGGGTGTGTGTAGTTTATAAGTCTAGGAACTGATAACCACTACCGTTTGGTCTCAAAGCTTTACAAACATTTGAACATTTTTTGTTATGTTTCTTGACTCGGGACCTGTACTACTCGATCACGTAGCTTTTTGTCGATCTCACGACTCTGAGATCACTGTGTTACTGTCCTGTTACCTAGGAAAAATCCTCGGCGGCGCCGGATATGTAACCCGGGTTCTCCGCATTACAGTCAGCCGCGCTGAACACTCAGCTACGGAGGCGGACTACACCAGCAAACATGGCATATAATTTTTAATCACAAGCTGGAATTCCAGTAAAATGTCATAAGACTGAAAAGCGAGAATTACAGAGTTACGTATTTCGTACCTTTAGTAATATAAAAAACCCGCAACATAAAATATGGACGGTTGCTTACAGAACCGAAATGAATTGAGCAGTAATACTTACATAATAACGACGAATGCTGTGCGAATGGAAGCCCGAGAAGGTATCATCAGCAGAATATTGTCATTTGTGCCGAGATAAAAAGTAACTGAAATTTTAGAAGAGCATTATTAAAAAGGCCCATCTCGGTCTCAAAATGTTTGTTCAAATGTTTGTTAAGCTTATAGGACTTACCTACGGGGTCATCAGTCCCTAAACTTACAAACTACTTATGAACTAGGACGGCACAAATATCCATGTCCGAGGGGGGATTCGAACCCCCGACCGTAGTGGCCGTGCTGACCGTGACTGGAGCGCCTCAGTCACCTCGGCCACCGCGGCCGGCATCTCGGCCTCCATTATATTACACGAATAAATGAGCAACTTAACTGGGCGGTACGTGAAATAGACTCACATACGCTACACAACTTCCTTAGTTTAGTTTATAATCCGCATTCTAAGAATACTGGAGTTTCTGAATTTTAAATGTATATATACTGCCGACATCGTCATGACAACAGAAGGACTTTAGTATAAAGCTACAATAGGAAACATTTTTTCTGTTCTATTTCATCTATAACATTTGAAGTTTGTGAAGATCGTACTTTCTAAGGAGTTAACGAATATTTAATATTGCCTCTTGTCTTTGTTTTATGGTAGATATTCGTTGTAACTTGCGTAAATTATTCAAAAATTGTTCAAATGTTTGTAATTCTCAGGGACCAAACTGGGCAAACTACTAAAATTAACTTATACTAAGGACAAACACACACCTATGCCCGCGGGAGCGGAAGCGCAATTCACGACGTGGCGCCCCAAACCGCGCGGCTAAATCCAGACGTCCGGAACTTACCCTTAGCTTTAAATTTCACTGCTAAATTTAGTTCTGTAACAAGGAATTGCTTTTAGTTGAAGGTCCTGTTCCGTAACAACAATCATGATGTACAACAATTATTACTATTTAATGATAACCTACTCGCAGAGATTAATATAACTACTCTTTTTCGTCAGTTTCCGCATATTAATTTCCCGAGAGGAAATAGTTTCATTTATTCATGTTTTAGTTCGGTACAGAACGTTCAGAAGATAGAGGTTTGCAGATTGCTGCCACGTTATAACTAGACAGCGAAGGGGGCAGGCTGATATTTCGGGTGAACTTTGTAAATGCTGTTACAGTGTTGACCTATAAGCTGAAGCTCCACGCAGCGGTAAGCCACGTTTCCATTTAAGGTGAACACAATTGATCGTCCATGCCGTTATCTACAGTTACTTACATTAAACGCAACCGTATTTTTTCCAAGAAAAATTTGCGTTTTGTGTAGTTATGGTTTCAAATTCATAACGTAAGCACCGCGATATATCCGCTGTGAAATATGTCGTTATAAAATTTTTGATGCATTCATATTGTTCACGTATCGTGAAATACCGTACATCCAAAATTCGTACTGAACTATTATCTTAATGTTCTCACTGTCATAGCACGTAGATGTATGATTCTAAAGACAACAATGTACCAAACGTCTCTCCAGAAGTACAATATGAAACTTAGGAAACTAATATTCCAAAATATGTGGCTAATTCTCAAGAAAATACACACCAGTACATAAGATTATTTTATTGTGCTGTTCATTTAACTGATCAGATATTTAATAATCCGATAAAAATTTCAGAAGATACTTCATTTGGCACTGACATTTTATCCTTGTAGGGGAATTCTTACGTACTTTTCTTTTTCAACCAAGTCTGCGTGCTGTTGTTAGTAATTTAAGTACAATGTGCGCCTTTCTTATTGCTCGTGTAGCTTGAAATAGTTTTAACGTAAGTTTTTTCACAATTTTTACGTACATGAGAACCACGTACTTCTGTGGATCCGTTTAAAAGAGTGTCTATACGTTATTATAGGTCACTTACGTTTTTAGATCATTCTGCCGGGTTCTATAGGAAGTTCTCATGCATTGACTGTGCGGAAACAGCCAATAAATAATTCTATTCCAGAACTATTAAATAATTTTAATTTTTTATATGCAGAATAACTACGGGCACGCACTTGTACTGTTTGTGGCTTTAGGTGTATTCTGTAGTCTCCTAACATCGGATTGGTCAATCGTATCGACGTCAGAAATTCTTCTTGCACTCACGCGTAAGAAGGCGCACCTTCCCTCCAGGTTCCAATTTTCATTTGAGATAAATCTCATGATCGACTAATTTCACTAGATCATTGCAATAGTATGGGAGCGGCAGTTTTAGAACTGAATAAAATGTTTTTAGAAAACTTACTCTTCACAGTACTATATTATAACATATTTGAAAAACAGGTTACCATTTTTTGAATTGGCGAAAAGGGGACATAAATTGTGGCGCAGCACTATTAGAAGCTGATGGCATTATAACTTGTAGGCCACCAATATATTTTTTGATATAGTCGTTTACGGCCTTCTATTTTTGTAGCGAGGGGGCTTGCTGAATATCTCATAGAATGCAGACGTTCATGTACCGTGTTCTATTTAATGTAGTTATAACAACATTTATTTTCTGCCACTTATCGTGACCTTCACTTCTAGCGCAGCTTTCTTTCTGTGACGAATGCCAAGTTGCAACGTGCTTGGGTCCGCCAGTAAAAGTAAGCTGGCAAAGAGAGCTGGCCAAGTGGCAGAGGTGAAAGGAAAACACATCACAACCATTGGCACTTTGGGCTGTAGTTCACTCCAGGTGTTTTAGTTGTGGATTGATGTGCTTCTTTCTGGAATTGTCTCTACAAGGAATAATAAATGCGGGTCTGTGAAGGCTCACCAGATTTACTTTTGTGACGAATTGCCGTTAGCAGTTTTGGAACCAGTAAACTCCAAATACAAAACTTCTCAAAAAAAAAAAAAAAAAAAAAAAAGCAAGTGCGCTACCAAATCCGACATACGGCCTGGAATTGAATTTAATGTATAAGATGTATAGATATTCAACTTTTTTTAGTGCAATAATAATCCAATTTTCATTTCCGAGCAGAGTTTGTAGTATTTAGCTTTTCGTTCCCTACCGCAGCAGAATTCCAGATGCTTGGTGTGGTTCGAGTGGATGCCCATTGGAAAATACGCGAAGGGGATTTTCAGTACCAAACACATAGCTTAAAAATATCGGAATTCTCCCAGAAACCTTACTCAGACTCAAATGATTTGACTTCCATTTTAATCAGTCACTGGCCTGACTCGTAGACGATCAATGAACAGGAGGCCTTTGCGTATATTTGAATCACTTCTTTAGCCTGAGGATGAATATTTCATCGTCTGCAAAGTAAAAAAAAATAATGAAGAAAGGAAGATTAGGGTTAATGTCCCGTCGTCATTATAGACGGGGCACACATTAGGATATCTTATCTCCTGGATGGGGAAGAAAATCGTCCGCGCCTTTGAAAGCAACCATATCGGCATTCGCCTGGAGTGATTTAGAGAAATCACGATCATGGTGGCCGGAGACGGGTTTGAATCGCCGTCCTCCCAAATCCAAGTCGAGAGTTTTACCACTGCATCACTTCACTCGTTTTTCCACAGACAGTACAATACTGGCAAACCAAATAAAAGGAGAACAATTTTTTAACGAGTATTACTTTGCTTTAAACGTTAAAAAGGTATATGACACCGACTTTTTTTCTTCCTAATTACTGGCGCTATGTAACTATTTTTGTTTCCAAAGTCGTGTTTCTCAGGCATGTAAGGAGGAAAATGTGCGAAGAGTGAAGATTACGCAAGGCGATTTCTAAAGAGCAGCGACACCTTGTAACCTTTACGCACGCTCGCGCGTTCTCGGAGACGAACTGCGGAGGAAATTTGTGACAGCCACTTTCGCCGTGGCGTCACCCCGAGATAGCGAGAGGGCCTTATTGCCCACTGCTGCGGCGGCGTGCCTCTTCACGCTTGTTAATTGTGGGGAATACGTTTTATTACTGACCCAGCCTTACGTTGCGAGCCGTGGAGGACGCCGGCCAGTTCTGCTGACATACTTTCTGGTACAACACGTGTACCTATCACGTGAGTCTCCTGTCGCTGCATAATGAGCTATACGTCTTCCGTGATGCTACTAAGCACGAGGAAAATACCGGCTTATTTACGTTTCGACTTAACAACATGCTTTTAATCATTTCCTACTTCTCAGAATGTTATAAAGGAATGTTTGTTAGTTTTTGTCAGTCCACAGCCTTAGAGCAATTTAACCCCTTGTGTGTTCTTTAGAAATCGACCGGATAGCCGAGTGTTTTAAAGTGCACGTGCCGCACGGGATCATCTGAGCGGTCTGGAGCGCCACGTTGCGAATCGCGCGGCCTCCCGCATCGGAGGTTCGGTTCCTCCCCCCGGCATGGATGCTTGTGTTGTCTTTGGTATAAGTTAGATCATAAGTAGTTTGTACGTTTAGGGACTGATGACCCCGCAGTTAAGTCCCATAAGCTTTACAAACATTTATTTATTTATATATTTTTAAGTGCACGCTTCTGGCCGGCCGCGGTGGCCGAGGTGGCTGAGGCGCTCCAGTCACGGTCAGCACGGCCACTACGGTCGGGGGTTCGAATCCCCCCTCGGGCATGGATATTTGTGCCGTCCTAGTTCGTAAGTAGTTCATAAGTAGTTTGTAAGTTTAGGGACTGATGACCCCGTAGTTAAGTCCCATAAGCTTAACAAACATTTGAACATTTTGAATTTGAGCACGCTTCTGGGACAGGTAGATGTGCCGGCCAAGTCCCGTTTCAGATCCGCCCCTACAATTTATGGTGAGGGGCCAGTGCTACCATATTTTCAGGTACATAATAGCACCACAGTTTGCAGCTCTCACAGTGGACATATGGGCTGGGATTGACGGAGTGGAGCAACGTCGCGTGTGATACTTTCAAATCAATTGGGGAAGGAGGGAGGTGGGGTTTCATTGCGGAATAGTCGTACACCTTCATTTGTGTTGGAGATTAGGGTATTTGTGGCACTGGCGATTCCTTGTATTTAAACGAAATACCACACCATGATGTAAAAATTCATTATAAACAAAACTCTTCGGCGGATGAAGATAGCACTTACACTATTGCATAACGGGTGGCAAAATAACGAAAACTAAATTTCATTGATAGCTACTCCATCTCTGTGCCAAGAAGAGAACATTTTATCATGACCTCGTGGTGTTGTAACCGGTCCGTTTATTCAATACTAGAGTGGAAGAAAGGCGGCATTATTCTTGTGACATGCTGTTGAATGAATTCATTGAATCATTACACCATAAAAACTGTGAAACAAATCTTAGTTTTCTATCTTATACTTCATTTCCCAGAATCTGAGAGTGTAATTAATATTTGAGTGTGCACACATGCATGAGGATAATTATTCTTCCTTCCTTAGTTGTGAATGATTCAGGAAAGAGTGCCATACATTGCATACTCCAGGTACGGGACTTGGTCCCCGCATCTGGCAAAAAGTACCAAGGGCGATGTCATTTGTAGTTCTCTACTATAAGTTTAAATGAAACCTACGTTGTGCTATATCGTGTTTTCCTAAAACACTGTGAGTATATTAAGAAGATAATGGTGATCAGGGGATGGTTCCACACTATTTGGCAATTACTGACGATGAACAGGTATTCTGACACCATCATTTTATTTTGTAATGCAAGATGGGTCTAAAAAATTCGGTGAATGGTCTCAGGAAACATTGGAAACAAGAGTTACAAACAAAATACTTTTACTGGCTTTGAAAATAATCGCCATTGGCTACAATACACTTCTGACTTCGATTGAATCGCCATTGGTTACAATACTCTTCTGACTTCGGTTGTACAGCTGTTGGAAACTGTCAACGAAAGTTTCCTGTGGAATCGCTCGAAGCACTGAAGTCACGCTTTGTTGGATCTGCACAACCACTCAAACACACATTTTCTACTGACTGCTTCAACGCCATACACTTGCATCCCATGTGTCTCGGCCGCCGTTTTGCTTAATTTGAAACAAAACTTGATGTTAAGGTGTTGCTCCATGATGCGATGACCCTGTTAGCTGGGTCGCAGCGTGTACCACCGCTTCACTGCAGTGCTTTGCTCGATAGAGGACGCTTGTTGACATGTATCTCAATGTGTATGCGCTGACACCTCATCCTCGACAGCGCGGTTTGTAAAATATGGTACCATTCATCCAACTTTTAAGGCGCATCTTGCTGTCAAGCAATATTTGGCACAGCGTACATTAGAGAATGCCCTGGGTGGCATTATGCAGCTTCTAATGTGATCGAATAGCTGCTCTCATTACGTTGTCGACATCTCTATGCCGACGGGTTGCATCTTTCCTGCGTAGACGTACGGCGTTATCGTACGATCGACTGTCACCTGTCCTGCAACACATAAAAGCTATTGGGGTCAGCGGATGCGTGAAATGAATTTTATTGTTGTGTTTGATTTAAAAATGACAACAATATGTCCAAAACTAGTCGTCATTTATAAAGATAACTTATGTGCAACTTTGGCGGCTGTTAAAAAAATAGAATAATCCAAGTTGCTACTTACTACATCAAGAATTCTGTAAATAATTGGAGTATTATTGCTGATATTGGCTTCTTGGACATGAGGCCACGGACTAGAGCTCCTAAAACACAGGATGGCTCATCCGCCATTTTCATTCCCTGCGAATGCTAAACATAGCACGTAGCTTATGGGAACAGTATCGTTTTGTTCAAGTTTAGCGGAATATTTTAGAAGTGTCCGGCACAGGGCCTTAGATCGTGGTACTTTGAGCTTGCATTCCGTTCTTGTTTACATCGATATGTGGATTAGACATAAAAATCTCGCGTTTTCTTTACTTACTGCTACTTTTCAATGCTGTCTGAATAAAGAATTGAAACTCAAGAAACATATAAGTTCCTGTGAAAAAAATTCCGTACTACGTTTAATTCTGCCGAAGCTGGTCATCTAGATAAAATTTTTAAGCGATCTTAGCTTGTATTTCAATAATGCTTGTCAATATGCGATATTTGTTTGTCGTCCTGCAATGAGTGTTTGTAGTCTGCTGTGACAAATAGACCACATCGGATTTTTATACTCACATTGCTGAATGTACTTCTATTACGTTATTGAGAAAGTTTTAGAATGTATTACAAACACTAAAACGAACAAGAATATTAGTGTACAGGATCTAAAGTTTACTTCGTAGAGGCACACGGTACTGATGTTGGCAACAACCATTGAATGCTATTTGGAAACCTAATCGTATAGGAATGAGGGGAATAATCCTTCGTGTTGAGCATGAAATAAATAAATAATTCTTTTCCTTCTCTAAGGTTGACAGGTTTTAGTATGTAACAGTACTCTCACCTTGTCAGTAATTTAATAATGTTTAGCCGCAGCCGTAAGTAAAATTTATCCAGTATTCTGTTCAAAAATGTTCAAAAGTTTATATAGTTTATGGGACTTAACTACGGGGTCATCAGTCCCTAAACTTACAAACTACATATGAACTACTTATGAACTAGGACGGCACAAATATCCATGCCCGAGGGGGGATTCGAACCCCCGACCGTAGTGGCCGTGCAGACCGTGACTGGAGCGCCTCAGTCCCCTCGGCCACCGCGGCCGGCCAGTATTCTGTGTCAGTTATGTTATAGTCTCTTATAGATAAGCGTGGATATTGGCATTTATCAATAAGAAATTGAATTGAGGGTATTATGACTCTAAAACTTCGAAATACCACAAATAGCATTCAATAGCTTTACTAAGGATTTCGTAGACGCTATGAATGTCAAGCTCCTGCTGTATTACTCACGTAAGTGTTGAGTTTTGCAGTCGCTTTTGCAGTGGTACTTTTATGTTGTGTGACGACAATCATTTTTAATGTCACAGTCAGTTAACTTCGGGTTTCGCCCAGTATTTCTATTCGCCAATGACGGTTTGCGCTATTTTGTGCTCGCTGTCATTTGTGAGGACACTGTCGGTAGTGAAATGTTAAAGATTGCAGTCGTTTTCGTCACAGATGCTCGCACTAACTGCGCATTATCGAGGTGCCCCCTTGGGAAATGTGAGAGATGACGCATTTCACCGGTGATTTGTGATGACCGTCGCAGTACAAAACGTAGAAAATACTGGAAGCTAAAGTCCAAGACTTCATGCGTCAGTTGTGCGCTACGGTCGCGTCAAAGTGTTGTCGCGTACGTCGTGCTGCCAGTCAGCAACGAAATGCAATATACTGCACGGTGGTAATATTACTTTGCCCACCTTCTGTAGCAATTCGTACTGCACGTGTGTGTCTAGTTCGCATAATCTCGAGTTTTAGACGCAATCCTGTGACGCATTAGTTCTACAGAAATGCTGACGGAACCTATAGTTAGTGTGAAGGAAGAGCTTGGTGTACAATTGCCGCAGAATGTTTATACGACTAGTTAGTTTACTTCTTGAACTTTCCATAGTAGACGGGTGAAGGATTTGAAGAATAATTTGCTTTCATTGTGTAGTAGAACAGATTAATATAAATTATAAATGGTTAAATAAACTTGTTGCCGCGGCGGATTAGCCGTGCGCCCTGGGGCGCTGTGCTGCGGTGCGCGCGGCCTATCGCCGTCCGTCCTCGGTGTTTGTGTTGTCCTTAGGTTAGCTTACCTTAGTTTAGGTAGTTTGTAATCTACGGACTAATACCAAGCAGTTGACTCCGATGGATTTACAAACATTTGAACATTTTTGAACTTGTTTCCGACCAAAGAAGATAGTATTTATATTTGCGCTCTGAATAATTAATGAAATTCCATTGTGCGAAAAAAAAAAAAAAAAAAAAAAAAAAAAAAAAAAAAAAACAGTGAACGATATTGCAAACACAGATTTCTCAATTGCTGCCTTCCTTGGAACTGAAAAAAAGAAAAAAAAAATCGTTTCCAGAATGAAACTTTCACTCTGTAGCGGAGTGTGCGCTGATATGAAACTTCCTGGCAGATTAAAATTGTGTGCCGGATACGGGACTCGAACCTGGGATCTTTGCCTTTCGCGGGCAAGCGTTCTACCGACTGAGCTATCCCGGCACGCTTCACGGTCCGTTCTCACAACTTTAGTTCTGCCAGTTCCTCGCCTCCTGCTTTCCAAACTTCACAGAAGTTCTCCTGTGAAACTTGCAGACCTAGCATTCCTGGAAGTAAGAATATGGTGCAGACATGGCTTAGACACTGCCTAAGGGATGTTTGGAAAGTAGGAGGCGAGGTACTGGTAGAAGTAAAGTTGTGAGGATGGACCGTGAACCGTGCCAGGATAGCTCAGTGGTAGAGCGCTTTCCCGCGAAAGGCAAAGGTCCCAGGTTCCGGCACACAATTTCAAACGGCCAGGAAGTTTCATAGCAGCGCACACTCCACTGCAAAGTGAAAGTTTCATTCTGGAAACATCCCTCAGGCTATGGTCAAGCCATGTCTCCACCATATACTTTCTTCCAGGAAAACTAGTTCAGCAAGTTTCGCAGGATAACTTCTGCGAAGTTTGGAATGTAGAAGGCGAGGTACTGGCAGAAGTAACATTGTTAGGACGGAACGTGAAGCGTGCGGGATAGCTCAGTCGGTAGAGCGCTTGCCCGCGAAAGGCAAATGTCCCAGCTTCGAGTCCCGGTTCCGGCACACAATTTTAATCTGCCAGAAAGTTTCAAAAAATCATTTTTCGTATTTGGCCGATATGGGTAGAAGTGGTGCTGACGAATGGCTACTGATCATCATATTTACAGCCAGTGCTGTGGGTTGTATTCCAAGCATTTCTGCGGGATCTCATGGAGCTAGGGCATGTGACACAGCTGATGCGTTCCATCCGCCAGATGAGGACGTTGGCGGCCCCCTTGGTGGTATTCGAGAGTGGGCTACGTGCTGCAACAAAGCTTCACTCTCTCCAATCTTAGTCAAACAACATAAATACGGCACTACACTACACTAGCTTCATCCATTATACTTTCAAACTTCACATTTACAACATGACATATGCATTTCACTTGTGGGAAGGAAAAAAGCCTTCCCATTTACGTGACCAAACGTACCCTCAGTCTTCCAACTAGCCATGGCATTTGGCTTTCCTATTTCGGTACCATAATGTCCGTCTCGTGGGTTGAAATAGATGCGTGGTTCCAGGAAAGGCAACCGTTCACCAGAATCATATAACGCTACCTCCACAATGGGTGTGTATTTCTTTTAAAATGTGCTCCAGAAATCGTGGACAATATCGGGAAAGAGAGTGAAATTGTGGTAAATTTACATACACCAATAAAGAAAGTCTTCTTCCCTTCTCCCATAACCGCAACATCCAATCCGATTGTGGAAACAGCTACTTCCGCCAGTATTTCAGTTCCCCAGTTCCCCCTCGCACAGCAAGAAGCACGACACCCAGAAGAAGGCCGCTTGCAGTGGACGAAACGTCGGTGGATATATTTACGACACGGTCCAACGCCCAGAAAAATCTTGCTGACGGTTACAGATACCAGTACACTTTAAAACCAGTAACTCTGCTGCCAATGTTAGTTGATGCGTGGCAGATGAGTGGAGTGTTAGGTAGGCATGCACGAGGCGGTGATCTAGGAAGTTGGGGCAGATGAGAGATAGGTGTGGATTCCGTTAGTGCTGGGCCGCGCCACCACGCCCTGCAAGGTGAAGGCTGCCTCCTCACGGCCGACCGCCTCGCTCCACGCAGCTCATTTGCTTACACATGTCGCGACCTACCAGACACACAGCTGCACCACGCATGCCTCTCTCGCAGCCGCGACAAAATTTCCAGGACTACTCTGAAGGAACCTTTACCAGTCAGTTCAAACGTGAACGTTTGCATCAATGTGTATTGAATACAATTTTATAAAGAGCTGGGGTTCAGATTCTGAAGTACGATACCAGATGATTTCGGGGGAGGGATGATTAAATGGTTCACAGAACACATTACTATGGGTGAAATAGTTTAGATAGCTTAATACATTTATTTACTAGCATTAGTTCCCGCCGTTGGCCGGCTGCGTATTTATTCCTCTCTTGTGTCAGTCCAATTCTTTCTAGCCATCGCTTTCTAACTTACTCTGTATACATTCCAGTTTCGTTTTCATGCAGCTCAATCCGTTTTATGTAATATCCCTTGAACTGTTTGTCCTAAAATAACATAATTATCCACATCCGTGGAGTGGAATATCAGGAAAGTGCGAAATGTGTTGCGAAACGAATTGGTAGTAAAGACGTAATAAATTACATTGTCATGTGTACTGTGGCAGATTTTCATGCATCTCGTTGTATCTCACGTCATACCTCCTGAAATGTGTGCCGTACTATGATATAATTTCGAAGGCACATTTATTGGTACACCTGCACATTGCCTACAAATTATGTCGCGAAAAGAGTTAGTCGTAACGATGCAATAAATCGAAAACTCGTGTGTGATGAGGAGGTTTTCCTTAACGAAATTCTCTATGACCTCATATGTCACGCAGAAATGCGTACTATGATATAACTTCAGGGATACATTCAGTGACGACATGTTTATATACTGTGTGTAAAAGTCTTGTAAATACAATTAGTAGTGGAGAAGTAACAGACAGCAACGTCATAGCGAATTCCTTAGTTCTACTGCATGAACAGTGTAAAAGTATATAGCGGGAAACTTTCTTCCTTTCATCTTTTGTTGGGGCTGTCAGTGAAAAAAAGTTTCGTAAGGGTTTGTAATTATGTGTGACCTTAAGTGCTCTCAGTCTCAAATTATGGATGAGTGAAGTCTCGTTATTCACGCGTAGCATTATGGGGCAGTTTTTATTGTTTATGATATCATCTCTACACAGTTGTAGCGCCCTGTAGGTCAGGAAGTGCTGTATTGCTTCAGTGCTATCGAGAATGTACATCTGTATGAAATCCTCTTACGGTAGCTCTCCTTTCCAATGATTTTGAAACTTTCTTAAGGACATTGCTCACCTTTGCCTCTGACCACTAGCAACTACTTCTTGTCAGCTTTATCTAGACAATGCTTACACTCGAAAAACTATTGCTGGAGGAAATATTACGTTCAGACCTGAGCACAGTAAAGAATCCGCCGTGCAATTCTTGAATGACTTATCCCGTCAGTCACACAATGGTTACGTCGACGAGTCCGGACGGGAATTTCAAATCCCTTAGTTTCAGAAAACTACTCCAGCCACGACTGTTCAATGCCACGACCGCTTTGAAAACTAATTCGCCTTTCAGTCAAAGCAAAACGGTTAGTTTTCATTGCGATATCCCTCGTGTCATTTTCATCTGCGAATTTATAAGACATTTACGTGAACATCTTTTTTCTTCCTTTTGCCAATGCCATCTAGAGCACTATAAGATGTCTACACTTCAGGGTCTTATTCATAACAGTACACTTGATATATATATATATATATATATATATATATATATATATATATATATATATATATATATATATCACACTGGAAAAGACTTAGTGCAGTGAGATGCTACTAAGGTGATCTACCATAACAAAAACAAGCCTCATGTTGCTTAAACTTCTCACTTTAAGTACCAGAACATTCAACACTTCAATACTGCTCGTGCATTGAACTATACGTTTAATCTCGCAGGTCAGAAAACATTTCGTGTCACGAATCTTCCTATAGGAGAGAAATATTTTTCACAATGTGTTCTTCCTTACAATTTAAGTAGACTGATGAAAAGTTCCAGAAAGATCCCAAGACATTAAAAAAAGTGTTTACCAAGTCAAGATAAGATATTCTGGCTTTAATTATGTCTGATACATAGAGGCATATTTTCCTAACTTCATCCGCTCTCCAGAAAGCCTTAATCTGCATGCCACTAATACGAAATTACTGCAGTTAACTCCCATGTTTGACTGAACTGTGAAAACAATCTACAAAACTTTCCTATCGGGTATGTCACTGTTCTAACAACGTCAGGAAACTGAGCCGTAGCATGTGTCCTGCAAAGAAATATGGCATAAAAATTTCATTTAAACCACAACAAATAATTGCAGACAGAAGAAATATATTTGGTAGCAGTTTTTGAAGCGTCACGAGGGAAACGCTGTAGCGTGAATGCTCTTAGGAAAGACACTTGAACGACAGTAGTTCAGCGATGAGATTCTGCGAAGCAGTGTGCTCCACGACAGAGGCGGCGTGGAAGAGGCCCGCGCGAGTCGTCATTGTGAATTGTCGCAGTGCAGATTGGCTGAATGGGCGTTAAGAAAAGCGGCCCTCTTCGTGACTTGACTCCCACATCGCCTCACAGCTCTGTTTACTGCCTCCTTCCGCAACTTCTCGGGACTCGATACTTGCTTCTCACATTTTTCAATACGTTTCAAAATACCTCTTATCTAAGCCGTTACTTTGCGTTGATCTTATCATTCCAGAAAAATATTCACAAAGTTATTCTTTCATTTACCAAAAATTTAATTCTGAGCTATATCGTGACTTTGTTTACTTTTAACCAACATAATTTTAAAGAAAAAAATTGCACAATTCTGTATGTTGCATATGTTGTGAGAAAAGTCAATTCCTGGCTAACCACAGTTCAAAACGAAACGTCAGAAGTGACTTTCTGATTGTTGCACAGAGTGTAATATTATACAAACAGTACACTATTTCTAACATACAGAGTTTGGATAAAATAATGTAAACACCATCTAGTACACCTTGTTTAAAGTTGGCACCACTACGTACTTGTTAACACCAAAGAGGTTAGAATATTGGGAGATGCCAAAACGCCAAAGAATCGGAGTCATTGTCGCCATATTACGGAGCCAATAACATTTGTGGTGACGAGTGACTATTCGTTGCGTTGTGTGTTGAAAATGGTACTTTACCTGAAAAGAAAAATTAGGTTACCTGCATTACCTATGGATGTGCAAGCAGAACAAAAAAGTCACCTGATATTTTACACATAAAAATTTTGTTGCTAAATAAGTACTTACTATTTGTTACAGTGTTTATCTGTCAATGACGTCTGATTTTCATTTTTACGAGATATAAGTTCTCTTGAAATTTGAAAGACCTAGTGGTACAGATTTTTAGTATGAATATTTAATGGCCTGCAAACGTCAGAAAGAATTTTCGTATATATTCAACATAAAAAGCGTCTCTTCAGTACTGATCTTATGAAACTTGATTCTGTATTTATTGGAAAAATCTCGTTTTGTATTTCCTGTGAACTACTACAGCTAGCAGTTGAAAATCTTGTAGAGTACTTGGGTATTATTGCGATACGTATGTCGTAGTTTTCGAATGAGACTTTGCTTTAATAAATCACAGTTCAGCTATCTGGAAGGTCTGTATTTGTCCACAAAAGTATGCTATATGAAATATATACTCAGAAATGAGAGTCATTAAATGTTTGAAAGTTAAAGGCAAGAACAGCCACTAGTCGTTTCAGAAGGGCTAAATACAGGCCCTGAACAGTTTTCAAGGGAATACTACACACCATTATTCTTCCAAAACTGCGGTAAGTTCGGCAAACGATGTGCGGTTTGGAATTCAAAGTTTCCCTACAACTTCCAATAGGAATAGCTAGCTGTCTGATTTGCTTTCATGGTTTTTGCCAGGCGTCTGTTTTGAATGAATTCAGGCTGCTATCACCCTATAGTTATTGAAATGTCGAAATGACCTGAAATCAGCGAATGAGAAACAAATGTCGTTTTTTTCTGAGATCGCCTTGTGGAACTTGCGATACAATTGCTGGAGAATCTGTTAATTTGCTTGGAAGCCCCGTTGTAGTTACCCTTCAAAAATCCGCAGTATCTAATTAACAGTTTCAAAGTAGATGATAATTTAATATCATAACACAGTCAAATGAGCTCGTTTTATTCATTGCATTTATTGCTTTGAACCGAAGATGATGAGCTTGTATTTAGTAATTTTAACCGTTAGTACATCACTTTACATAATAGACGAGTGGGTTAACTGACTTTTTCAGATGGTGACACACTAGTTTTCTCTTTCCATAGTTATTAAAGTATTTGATTAGGCAATTTTTAAGTTACACAGTCTATGCTATAACAGCACGGTATTTATGCTGTGGACTCAGAGAAACATAGATAACACTCACACTAATTTAAATAAGTACAGCACACATAGCTATTTACATTTTAACTACATAAGGCGGACAAGGGCCAATAAAGTAATGCCGTAACTGACTGAAACTTTGCTCGCCACTGATTCAAGCTCCGTGCGCGCCTGCTGTATATAGACTCGTATAGTGCTTAAAATTACGAATTTTTAAAATACAAACCTATTCTATTTTAGATATTAACTTAAAAGATAAGAAAATGAAATGTTCAAATGTTTGTAGAGCTTATGGGACTTAACTACGGGGTCATCAGTCCCTAAACCTACTAACTACTTATGAACTAGCTAATACTAAAGACGACACAAACATCCATGCCCGGAGGGGATCGAACCCCCGACCGCAGCAGCCGTGCAGACCGTGACTGGCACGCCGCAGACCGCTCGGCCACAGGGGCCGGCTAAGAAAACGAAAAGGAACAAATACACAATAGCTTCGAGTCTTGGGCATGGGTATGTGTCAGTGGTCCATAGAATAAGTAGTTTGAAACTCCAGGGACCGATGACCACAGAAGTTTCGTCCATTAGTATTACAAAGATTTGAACATTTGATACAATAGGTAGCGAAGTAAACGTTTATTAAACTAATAGCTGTATAATTAGGAAAAGGTACAGTTATGTGTTCTGTTTATGGAAAGAAAATTTAATAAGCACGGATATTTCCAGAATTCACGAAAAGATTCGGAAATGTGAAATTTTCTACTCCAAATAAATAATAAACTTTTCGCAGGCAGAAAAACCAATGTTAATGGATTTTTATAAGAAGCAGATTCGGACATTCTGGAACGGGAAAAATCTGAATTCGAATAACTTTTCTGGAAAAAGTAAATCATAAGTTGAAAAGAGAAGAATAATAGTTTTTAAATCAGCCACTTGTAGTATAACTGAGTTTTTACATTCAGATGTGTGTAATCACGATTATTTCATTAAAAATTCTTATCATATGAACCAGATGCGTTATTGTTATTGTTAATTATTTAATTATACGGTGAGTAATAAACTTATCGAAATAAAGTCTGAATAAAAACATTTAATTTCGTATAACTATCGTGTCTTTGCTCGTACTACCAATTAAAAGATGCCAATAAGAAAATAATTCTACTGGCATACCGATGAGTATAAAAAAGTTGGAAGAGTCCTAGCTGCACTGTAGTACGGACATAGATTTCTAGAAATATAAATTTCTTTTGACTTTATTTCTCCAAGATTTTCAATAGCAGAGAAGCATCCGTATTTTTGATATAGGCAGGGAAAGTGTAAGACAAGCGGACACGTGTCTAGCCATGTTCTAACTGGGTGTAGAGACGCATCTGTACTGTGTTCTCGTCTATTCTCGGTAGCGCTCCACGGTTTCACACAACTGGTTGACAGAAGGGGGGTCCCTGCGCTATCCTAGTTTACGACCTGCTTGGTCTAAATCACTTCAGACGAACTCCGGAATAGTTACAGAACCAAGGCCAAGGTCTAGACTTGCTGTATTCGTCGTCGTGCGCAACACATTACCCGTCATCCGAACATTTACATCCAAATAAAACTTATTACTAAATTCATCTTTCCTCAGTTGTTGAAGGATTCGAGGACACATTTTTTTAAGCTGATGAACACGTCCGTGCTATGACAGCACAGTACCTACGCTATGAACTTAGAGAAAACATGAGGCATGAACTAAAACATCGCATTGTACGAAACTTCTTTTTGTTGTCGAAGCTAATGGAGAGCGATCGGAGGATACTCGAAAAAATTATAGGGATTCACAGTGAAGACTACGCCTATTCAGTAGATCAAAACTGAATGTCGAGACACAATTTCATCCATGTTCATGCGATAAATTCAATAACTGACCATACTCCCTTTCCTTTCTTCAGTGTCTCAGGTACGCATCTTGAGAAATGTAGGATCACGTTTTCTATTGTTTTTACTTGAAGTTTTTATGGATATGAGGGTAGAGAATGAATAAAATCTGGCATCAACACATAGCCCTTGCTGCTACACAGTTGCACCAAGCGAACCAAAGAGCTTAATGACACCACCCTTTGGAAGGCTCATAATAATCTTCACTTTCTTCTTCTTCTTGTTGCGCTACGCCTTCTATAAGACCACGGGTAGCCCCTTCATATATTACATTTTCGTCTTTTCTTCAAAGAACCTATTTATCCATTCTCTTCTTCTCTCCCACTCTTCTTCTAACATTTTCAGTACCTTCTTCTCTGGTCTGCTCCGCTAGTGATTTTATATCCTTGTATCCTTCCCAGTGATCAATCTCCTGCATATTGGCCAGTGTGTACTTGTCCAGTTTTCCTTTGCTTCCAGCTTGTGTCCCAAATCCAACCAATCTTTCCGGAGCTCAACAACTCACTTGGTTCCTGTCTTTATTCTTGTCCTCCCTCTTGTTTCCCACGCCCATTTATTCATTCTCCCCATACGCATCACAATTAAAGGCCGAATGTAATTCCTCCCATTCCATAAATTTCTTGTGGTTCAGATTCTTCTATTTATAAAATTTTATACTGCTGTCTGTAACTATAACAAATGATTAATATGTAGATACTGCAACATGTGTTGAACTTTCAACACTTGTGATAAAATCATTTCTCTGTAAGGTCACGGGTTACATACGCGATACGATGTACATTCGTTCATTGTCAGTGTCAGACACCAAATGATAGTTCTTCATAATCGCGAGGTCTCGGTAATTTAACATGGAATTTCTTTGAGACTGTCTCTCTTTAAACTGACATTGCAAGTCGAACTTTATTCCTTGAACTTGAAATCCTGCGTAAATCGGACAATTTTATTTAGATATTTTACAGGCACTGTATGACTAATCTATAAGTTTAAATTTATCTCGCCAAGCTAGGTGACGCAGTGTGATCACACTGTACTCGTATTTAAGAGAACGGTAGTGCTGATTCACTTCCAACTATCCAGATTTAGGTTTTCCGTGATTTCCCTAAATCACTTCAGGCAAATGCCAGGATGGTTCACTTGAAAGGGCACGGCCGATTTCCTTCCCCATTCTTGCTCAAAAATCCGAGCGTAAGCCCCGTCTCTAATGACAACGCTGTCGACGGGATGTTAAACCCTAATCTTCCTTCCTTCCTTCTTAAAGTTTTTGCAAGACTAACACAGCAAAATAGCTTTAAAATGTTTTCGTGGTTTTCTAAACAGTTTCCTTTATCAAGTATGAATGAAAGATGACTTTTGAACAGCCTGTCTGAATAAACTCGAGATGAAGATGATATAAAAAGGACGACCAATAAGTAATACGAAATGTTTTAGGCGGCCGCGGTGGCCGAGGAGACTGAGGCGCTCCAGTCACGGTCTGCACGGCCACTACGATCGGGGGTTCGAATCCCCCTTCGGGCATGGATATTTGTGCCGTCCTAGTTCGTAAGTAGTTCATAAGTAGTTTGTAAGTTTAGGGACTGATGACCCCGCAGTTAAGTCCCATAAGCTTAACAAACATTTGAACATGTATGGCTGCATGGTACCGTACTTCTGTCCCTTCTGCAAGCATCGACAGCTTCATCATCACCATTATAATTCATCTCGCGATGTGCATCCGTCATTGGCCCATTCAGATGAAGGGAAATCAGGGCTGTAGGGAGGATGTGGAGTAACAGTCCAATGAAGCTCAGTGTTTTTCTCTCAGGTGCTCAGACAAGTGTGTCCAGCACTACTTATAACAGAGACGTCACGTTGAGCACCGAGGTGTTTTATTATGTTCTGTCGCTTATAGATTGTCCCAACACTGTAACAGTCAGAGTAAGCGCTGCGGCAAGCACGCGCGAGATCAGACAGGTTTGCTCGACCTTGTTGTCACCATGACAGACGCCTCGCCCAACGATTCACCTTGCTTTTATCCACTGCCACCTCTCAGCAGACATTCTGCAACTGCTTATGAATATCTGTGACGCCCTTGTTTTCCGCCAAATGAAACGCAAAAACATCTCTATCTGAAACGCACCTCCGTTCCATAAGCCACGTTGATGGCTAGATACAGTGTTCCCGCCTATTAGAAATTAATGAAATTAAACAAGATGAAGTAGAAATATTCAGGGATGTCCCAAACAAAATTCCAAAAGCACTACCGGAAAAATAAAATGGTAAAGTTGAGCCGCGTGGGAATTGTCGCTCGGTTCTAGGCGCCATATCAGAAACTGCGCGGCCACTACCGCCGGAAGTTCGATTCCTCGGACATGTGTGTGTGTGTGTGTGTGTGTGTGTGTGTGTGTGTGTGTGTATGTGTGTGTGTGTGTTTTGTTTTGTTTTCTCCTTGGGTTAGTTAAACTTAGTTTAAGTAGTTTGAAAGTCCAGGGACTGATGACCACAGTAGTTTGGTCCCATTCAAAATGAAGGAACAGATTTCAAAAATTTATTGCTTTCAAACTATGAAGATAAACACACAATTCCAACGTATTTGGAAAGAAAAAAGGTCAAATTTTTATACATTCATGTGTTACATGACAAACATTGAAGCAGTGGCTCGTTTCTTGAAAGGGAAAAGGTCACATTCAGTATAAGCACTATGTGTTACATGGAAATATTGAAGGAGTGGCTCATTTATTGCCACACATAAAGCATCTGGTTTCTCGTTATCAAATTCACAACCTCAACAATTTGATGGAGTAGACTTTCAAAGGTGGCAATAGCGGGATTAGAAAAATTGTCTATTACATAACACCATAGATAAAAGTCACAAGGTGTGAGGTCCGGAAACATGGAAGGTCATGGTTGATGAAGTTGATCTTCTGCTGCTCCTCATCCAATCCAACACCCTGGAGTGGTGTCATGCCGGTAACGTTGGGTGTTGGTACAGAAATGAGGGAGAGAACCATGAAGCCATCTGAATCCTCTTCATGTTGAGGAAATAACTAATTTTGAAGCATTTTTTGATTGGTTGGTCCTGTCACAGTTTTCACCATGAACAGGAAAGGCCCATAAACTTTGAAAGGGATATGGCATAGCAGACATAAGTCTTCAGGGAATTGTTTAATGTACAAACTTTACACTGTTGTCCGACCAGGAACATTGGAATTATGGTCCTATCTTTTGCAATTTCGAAGATATAAATCTTTATACCTGTTTCTTCTTTTTGAATAGACCTCTACATTTGGACATTTTGGGCACAGTTGGAAATACGATGTCTGTTTTGATTATATTTACTGATAATGATTTCAACGTCTTTTTCGTTCTCCAACAGATAGCGTAGTGACGTAGCATCCATCTGTGTGTACCCTTTAATAGGGACTGTTTACAGCCATTAGGCTCAGTGTGAAGTAAACAGGTGCCATGCTACAGAGACTCACTCGTGCTTACTATACCCAAGTGAACGAGTTTAACAGGTCATATTGTGGCCCTCGGAGTGGTAGGATGGTACTTTCGGAGCATTGTCACACAAGATGGAGGTGTTATATCAGTTGTGCGACGATGCTGGTTGCAATTGTCACGTGAACATTCTCACAACTATAGATGAGGTTCCAGAATTACTCGCAGCACACAGTGCGCAAAGACCGTCGAATTGTAAGGGCAGCAGTGGTACATCGTACAGCCACCACAAAACAGATAAGAGGGTTTGTCAGCTCATACTTGACAACACAAACTGTTGGCACCCGGCTACTAGCAGTGACTAGGGGGAAGCACACCTCTAGGCAGCCTTCTCCTCACGCCACAGCCTCGACGTGTACGGTTCCACTGGTGCCGTTAAAGAATCACTTGGAAGAAGGAATGGAGGGCCGAGATCTTCAGCGATGAAAGTGGATTCTGCCTTCACGCGTGTGATGGTCGTTTGCGTGTACGACGTAGACCTGTCGAGCGCGTCTCGACGAGTACAATCGTCCCAGGCCACACTGCACCCAACCCAGTCCTTGTGGTCTGAGGTACGATAAGCTACAGCCCTCGTTCACCTTTGTGGATCAGCGCTCGGTACAGGGCCCGTTCTTTTGCCATTCTTGCTACAGGAAGCTCCAGCAGGATAATGGTGGTTCACACAATGTGCGTTAAACTCTACGAAACGTGCAGCAACTTTCCTGGTCAGCACGGTATCCGGAATTGTCTCCAACCGAGCACGTGTAGAATATGATGTGATGACAACTGACACGTCCGAGTCGGACACAACGTGAACAGGTCGAGCACCGTGGCTTAATATATCCCAAGATAGTATTCACCTTCTGTATGATCCAACGGATGTCAGAATCAGCACCTGTATTGCCGACCGTGGAAGCTACACCACGTAATAATATGGTGTTTCAGCATAGAGCCACAGCTGGTACTTCAGTAGCAATTGAGCTGTTGATCTGTAAATGTAATCATTTCGTGTACTCCGTATCCACTGTTTCAAAAATAAATTTCGAGTGCGTTGGAAAACCTTACGAGGGTGTACTAATTTTTATTTTCGACAGTGTATTTTCAACCGAAAATGGCAGAGAGAAAATATACAGCGCCTAGCGGGTTTTGTTAACGAGGCGAAAAGTACGGTAGGAAGTAAGGAGAGAGACTATAAGTGGGCGGCGAACGTGTCCCGGATTAATGGCCTATTAAGAGCTTTGCTAGGGGCTGCGGAGTGCGGGAAGACAAGTCGTGTGGGACGCAGCGTCAGCACTGGCTTGCGGGTCGGGGTGGCGTCCACTAGGACCATTAACACCGCCAGAAGACCTATAGCCGGCCAAACAACAAATTCACCGGTTTTACACGTATATACATTGAAATACGAGGGGAAGTTGGAAAATAAGTTTCCCCTGTCGACTGTGCAAATGAAAGAAAAAATAATAGAATGGGACATTAAAGAAAAAACATATCTTTATTTTTCTACATAATTTCCAAGGACATTGATACATTTGTCATACTGCTTTATAAGCTTCAAAAGCCGTCCAGGATAAAAGTAGGGCGTTATATATGGAAGAAGTGTTGAACGGCTTGTTTGACGCCAGCATTGCTTTCAAAGCGCCTTCCGCCGAGAGTCTTCTTCGAAGCTGGAAACAGATAGAAGTCACTTGGTGCGAGATCAGGACTGTATGACGGATGGTGTAGGCGCTCCCAACCGTGAGTTACAATATGGTTTTGCGTTGCTGTCGCCGAGTGTGGTCTCGCATTGTCATCCAACAGCAGAACGCCAGATCTGAGAAGGCCAGGCCGCTTCTTCCGAATCACCTCTTTCGATTTCGAACGAGTGGCACAGTACCGCGCAGCACTGATGGTTGCATCCTCAGAAAAGTCCAGCGACAAAACTCCCTGGGCGTCCCAGAATACGGTGGGTAGCACTCTACCTGCAGACGGAGTGCTTTTGAACCTCTTACGGACAGTTGATGACGGATGTTTCCACTCCTTGGATGCGGCCTTCGATTCGGGCGTGTAATGGTGCACCCACGTTTCTTCCTCCGTCACAATCCGCAACAGATAATCATTGTTGACCTCTGCCCAATGGGTGTATCGGTGTCTTGCACGTGCTCGTTCACCTGCTGTGTCGTCTTTCGCCCATAGCCGTTCAACGTTTCTTACGTATGCAATGCCCTGATTGTTTCCTGGACGGCTTTTTCTAGCTTATAAAGCGATTTGACAAATGTTTCAATGTACTTGGAAATTATATAGAAAATTTAAATATGTCTTATCTCTAATGTCTCATTCAAATTTTTCTCTTTCATACACAACTCTGCCCACACTCGACAGGGAAACTTATTTTTTAACTCCTCCTCGTAGTTGCACGAACATACTCTCAATCCACAAATCTTATGATTCGCAGCATGAGGTTTTGTTTTGCATCACGTTAAGTTCTTAAGTTTTAGTGGTCGTTTGTCGACATGTTCGTTGTTGCATTCTGTCTCGTGCTTTTCTTTATTTCATGTTTTTTCTGATGCTTCGCCAACACTAGTGGCTGGCGTTGTCAATGTTTCACCCTCCATTTCTGGTTGCGTCACCAGCAATGTACGGTGAAGCTTCAACAGTTCCATACACTTGCGTTGTTCAAATATCAGAAATGTCATCACACAAACATCAGTCAAAGACTCCGAAACATAATACAACAAGCAATATCTCAACACTTTTACGTTTCTGTGAATTGGCCAACATTAGTCACTAATTTGTTCTCTTGGCAATTGCAAATGCAACGGATATTCACGAATGCCTACGATATATGCACAGCAGCTACTCGAAATTTTATTTATAAGATTCTCAGGCCAGAAAGCGATTTGTGTACGTTATAATTGTGCGTTAAACAATTCTATGGATTTTATTGCTTTATTTTAATAAATTCAGCAACCATCCACTATCTTAATATTTTTTTATTTAGCCAAGACACGTTTAGGGTTTTCACCCGTCTTCAGTTGGCGTAATTGCAGTTTGGTTTCACATGTAGATGTCAACATCAGTTTGGAAACTGCAGATGACTTCAATTTTGCGGGTTTAATTTTACGAAATGCTGTGCTTCAGAATAATCCTCTGCCTGTTGGTTCTTGGGTTTTTTACTTGAGAGGACAGTAAGTACTCTCAAGCACAACATTACATAAAATTAAACGCGCGAAATTGAAGAATGTTAAACAAAACTCTGTTATTTTGCACAGGCCATCTGCAGCTTCAAACTGGTGTTGACATCTATATATGAAATAAAAGTGTAATTACGCCAACTGAAGATGGGTAAAACCCGAAACTTGTCTTGGCTAAATGAAACATATTTTTAAAAAGTTGTTGGTTGTTGAATTTATTAAAATAAAATATAAGCCACAGCCACGGAGCTCAACAATCCAATATAAAAAATTGATAAATTATTATATTCTGTGGATTCCCTATGAGGGCCAGTCAATAAAAGTGTCTCCATATAGGAGTCAGCTTACTAATATGTCATCTTTATCATCTAAAATACTCTTTAGAGACCTCAAGAATATTATGAATGTGGCAGGTCAACACTGTCAGGAATATTTCCCATTAGTGTGATTTTTTGGTATAACGGAAGCATTCTCAAAATATGTTCAAATGTTTGTTAAGCTAAAGGGACTTAACTGCGGGGTCATCAGTCCCTAAACTTACAAACTACTTATGAACTACATTATACTAAAGACGGCACAAACATCCATGCCAGAGGGGGATTCGAACCCCCGAGCGTAGCGGCCGTGCAGACTGTGACTGGCGCGCCGCAGACCGATCGGCTACTGCGGCCGGCAAGGCATTCTCGACTCAGTGTTTAGAGCTAATCTCATTTGCTGCATCGTAGCCGCACATAACCAAATTACAAAGAAGACTTATGAATGAATTACAATTTTCCCTTTAGTTTTAGTTATCTGTCCCAATAACGAAGGGCAGCGGATAGTTTTGTGGTTGCACGTTAGATAGGAAAGTTCTACTCAAGTGTTATTGGCAGTGACGGATAATATATGAATTATTATATTAATGGAATCACTGGTCCTTTTCTTATTTATGTGTGTGTTGACCGTTCGGTATACCAATACAGTTGCACAATGCTACCTTATCCTTTGCAAGTATTAACAATTTATGAGGCAATTAAAACACGTTAAATTGATATGGTGAACAACAACTAAAATATACAGTGACCTCATATGTTAACCAACATATTTCTAATAAATTGAAATAAACACACACTTAACGATTCGTGCGGACCATCTGCGAAAGTAACCAGTGTGATACTCTTCTCTATGGTGGACAGACAAAGTAGACGCTGTTGACGTCCTGATCTCCCCACGGTCGCAATATGGTAATGGTGATGGTGATGGTATGGTGTGGTGTGGAGTCTGTAAGGGTGTTGACGGTATCTGGCGTGCTTCTATTTCAACTTGGCAACTATCACTAGAAACTGCCTTTCTTCCGCTGCGCCACTTGAATTACGTTTCATAACCCTAAATCTCATCGGGCCCTTTGTAAATGTCCATAGATAAGCGTTGGTCTTGATAAACTCTGTTCACATCTCGGAAATCCATTTTATCAAGTATTCAGTTTGTTGATGGACAGTACTATAACTAGATCACAAAGAAGGCCACGCACCTCAGTCCCTACACCGTTGCGCAACTGTGATAATATAGTTTCTACTGACGTATGATATATTCTATAAAGCAAGCAAATAGCTGGGAAATAAGGCCGTAATGCTCCACGTGTTATCTCGGAGATCAAGTTCACGTAAAATCGAAAGATTAGTTCAAACCTACCATTAATATATTTGCCTGTAAGGTATATTACCCTTCGGGATTGACTTATCTTCCTGCAATGCAAAATCCATTTCTGGGCGTCCGTCCATCCGAACTGAAATTTGTTGCACGTGGGGTATCTAACGGCTTCCAGGGATAACAAAACTTAAATGTCAATAGTCCATCTAATTATTGACAGAATTAAAAGATTTAAAATGTTATAATCTAATCATTTAGAGATAAAAATATAATGTTACGTTTAACGCGATAAAACACGTATATATCACAAACAGTATGTTTATTTTGAAACTGACAGAATTAGAATATACCAGGGTTGTTCATCCATTATTAAAAAAAGATAACGCTTTGCGACTTCCGTCGAACTTCACATATAATTTCAAACCCTGACGAAACGTATTCTGGCTGACACGCCACAGAAACGATGTAAGGGAAAAACTTTGTCGCTTACTACATTTTCGAAAGTCAGGCGGTCAATTTTCAGCATCTGCCATGACGTTTCGATTCATTACTTTTTAACTGATAACTCTATTCGCAAGAAATTTTGCAGGGAGTATCTACACAAACTGCTGAACGAACCTGCAACATTATATTTCTGTAGGGGACACCATTCACGATTTATGAAGTCAGACACTTAGAAACGTCAAATACTGCAATCTTGACCGTATTCGGCGGCGTCGCTGAGTCGAGAAAGAAGAAAGATTAGGATTTAAAGTTCCGTCGCCAGCGTGGTCATTAAAGACGAAGCAAATGCTCGGA
Source organism: Locusta migratoria (assembly GCA_026315105.1). NCBI lineage: Eukaryota > Metazoa > Arthropoda > Insecta > Orthoptera > Acrididae > Locusta > Locusta migratoria. The sequence continues at coordinate 590,273,683 of CM048755.1, read as the reverse complement.
TAGTTTTCGTCAGGGATGGGGTCACACAGACTAACGTTGTTACACGATCTCACATGAGGAGACAAATAAAGGAAACATTACGTCGGTTTGGGAGCCACATTCACCTAAAGTGAAAGTTGAATTACAAGATGACTGGGGATTTATTTTACCTTATAACTGTATTTTTGTAGACTTTAGCCATAACTATTATATGTGGAGATGAAAAAATGCATTTATAACTTTCGTACTTACAATATTCTATTGATAAGTCTTGTACAGGCAGTAGAGGCGTCATCTTTGCGATCAGAATTTGCTTGAGAAATTATACGACGTTTTATATTCATTTTCTACCGAACTAAATTATTTTAAGTACAGGGTTTCACACAGCGATTTCTCCAGTGATATTTCCTGTAGTCAAGGTATTTCAGGAAAAACAGTAAATATTTTAGGTAGTGATAGTACAGAATCGTTAAGAAAAAGAGATAAGTATTTGTGCTTGAGTTCATATAATTGAAGTTTTCAGCTGTTGTAATTTTGGGCAATTCTATCATATCTTTTAAGCCACATGCATGTATTTACAAATTATGACTACATAGGTTGGTAAGGTGCTTTTTGTACAGGTAGTGTAATGGAAACGCTGCTACTGATTGTGTAGAATGGTGCAGACGATTTCGTATGCCAAGAGTACCAGACTTTAGTGTTGACTTGTGCTTTCATGGAGCAACATGAGACTGATGTAGTGCCGTCAGTCATATTTCATGCCCAGCTCCTTGACATATCATGCTCAACTGTTGTCAAGAACGGTTTCAGCTGTAGAGAATAACGACCTTTCCTGCATTTTATTTCAATTGTGTAAATCCGCAGTGACTGAGGTTTTAATACCGTTCCACTCTACGTCTGTCCCTACATCTACATCTTCACAACAACTCCGTAATTCACACTTAACTACCTGGCAGAGGGTTCGTTGAATCACCTTCAGACTATTTTTTTCCGTTCCTCCTCCTAAACGCGCACGGCAAATGTGAACACTTGGTCTTTCCGTACTAGCTCTAGTTTATTTCATTTTATTACGGTGGCCATTTCTCCTTATATAGGTTGGCACCCGCAACATTTTTTTGCATTGAGAGGAGGAAGTTAGTGGTTGAAATTTGATGAAAATATCTTGCTGCAAAGATAAACACTTTGGTTGCCACACCAGTCATATATGCGACAAACTCTATCCTGTTTTGTGATAACATAAAAGTAGTTACTCTTCTTTGGAGTTTTTCGATGTCGTCCGTGAATCCTATCCGTTAAGGATCTAAAACAGCATAGCAGTATCCTTACAGATTACGGACAAGTGTAGTTCATAGACCTTCTGCATCTTCTAAAGTGCTCTTTTCTTCGCCTTCCCCACAATATTATCTGAGTGGTCAAGTTATTCGTAACTGTAATTCATAATTACTTTTAGATCCTTTAGATTTTCTAAATTTACAGAGTAACCTTTTAGTACCCAAGTGAATGACCTCATACTTTTCTCTGTTTACAGTCAATTGCCACTATTCGCGCCATTTAAATACTACAAATACATTCCGCATACCACCTTACGGTGTGTGGTCGAGGGTATTTTTGGTATCAATGTATTTTTCTCTTCACCCAGTTCGGGTTCCATTCGCAAATAGCACGTGGAAGAAAGATTGTCGGTAAATCTCCGTAGGGCACGTAATTTCTCTTTCGTCGCGATCATTTCGCGAGACGTGTATAGCAGGAAATGATATGGTCAGGTAGCGCTGTAGTAGGGCGTAGCTAGCTGCTTAACGAACACTGGTTTAAAATCAACGATGATTTATTCAGCACTTCGTTAATCAACTGGCTACGTTCTATAACACCGCTACGCGACAATATGTTACCCGAATATTTTCGGATGGCCCTCTCTAGTAATTTCAATCGTAAAGCTCTCCGTGAAGCACAGCAGCTCTCTTATAGTGTCTGCCGCATAGTTTGTAGAGAATCTCCGAAGCGCTCTCACTCGGAATCAAAAAATTCCCTCTGCCCCCTCCCCTCATACACACATCCTTTTCCAAACTTTCCCTTCAGTTCATAACAGTAATACACCTGACTCCACGCGGAGTCTTCACACATAATCAGTGTTTGGTAGTATATTTTGTAAATCAGTCAGTTCGTGTACCACATAGAGAAAACGTTTACAATCCAGAAAGTAAACACATTTTTAAGTTGCTTGAAGTGTTTGTAAAGCTAAGGGATCAAACTGCTGAGGTCATTGGTCCCGGGACTTAAAAACTACTTAAATTAACTTATGCTAAGGACAACACACACGCATGCATGCATGCCCGAGAGAGGACTTGATCCTCCGACGGGAGCGACCGTGTAATCCGTGACATGGCCTCGGACCAAGCGGCCATTCCCGTGCGGCTTGAAGTTGTTTAGTTGCGTTTAATTATTAGTAACATTTACGTGAAGCTATAAGTACGAAACTTGTGTATACAAGTGGTACGACCCATGATTCGTCGAGCACAAAGTGAAACTGATTTGCCTGGTAATGAAACTTGTTTAACGTGAAAAATGAAAGCCAACCAGTTAAGTACCTCTGGAGGATTGGTTAGTATTCAGTGGTATCATAGGAACGACAATTCCAAGAAAAACGCCTAGTGTCATTTATTTAGGCCTTAGGCAGTACCTACCAATACAAACGTTAACATATTTTAAAATTTCACAAATTTCACAAATTGAGTTTCTGTGGACAAATATATCTATAAATTCTTAATTTAAAATAAATAAACCAAGTGACAACACATCATTCTACCCAGGCTGATTCTGTAACAACCACATTAGCTTATAGTTTAAAACCTGATTACAGTTTCTCTTAGGCAGCGGTTACTGTTTGTATCGAATCGGTAAAGTAGGTTTGGGAAAACCACTTGCGATTAGTTTCCTCTACGGTACTTCGTGCGCAAATAAACATTAATTTTAAAAAGCTTACCTGAAGATATATTAGTACTTCATCTTAACTATTGTGAAACAACCCTTCCACTGCCCGGTCTTTGCTTTCCATACTTTGAGAGGTGGTGGAATGGACGAAAACAATGTAGTATGTCCAATAACATGGGCCGGAAAGTGCATATCTTAAGACTTGTGAGCACTTATACATGTTCCGTAGTGTGAAACACGTCTCTTCTACTGAACAAGTGCCCATGGCTCTTTAAGTATCAACTTAGGGTCCATATTAACTAGACTTTTTTTACTCGAGTTAATATTCCTCTAATATCCATGAGTATTGAACATTTCTTATAAGACAACCCTCTCTCATAGGAACTTTTTTCAAACCATTATGCAAAATACTGCAACGTGTTCATGGCTATAATATAGAACAGAATTGTGATTTCTATGGTATGCTTCTGGCTTCTTATATCTTACATGGATCCACGTAGGCAACCATAGGGGCTTTACGAAATATGCGACAATCAAACCATTAGGTAACTTGGCATACACAATTTTTCCAGAGTTAAATTCTAAGTCAAAGAGAAGTGTAACACCGACCTCATAAGCTACATAGCTCCCATAGAATCTGCTTGGCATCCTATCTACCATCTGAATGATTATGATCTCTGTGATACATCATTAAGAAATAATTCATTTCCAAGATAGCACTCTGCACGCCACAGAAGAGACGACTGTATGCCACGTACGTATAAATAAATTTCTTTTTAACTGCAGTTAACGGATTAATATTTTTGACTTATTAATACTGTACCTCTACAACAAAATACAAGAAACAAATTTTAAAGAATTAAATAGTCTAGTTTTAAAATAAACTTTCTATCTATTGACATATATTTACGGTCATTTATTGCAATACTGTGTGATTAGATGTTTAAAAGCACTTAACGATTTCGCTTTTTCTTAAGTGAAAAATCATAATTAATTAGAGTACAATAGGCATTTGATGATGAATGCAACGACAATATGTCGTAACCCACAAAATCCTGATTTTACAGGAGGCCGGCTGTTCCAGTCACCATCAAAACGAAGCGTATACGATTTCGCACCGGCAGGTGAATGCATGGGAGATCCCAACACCACAGTCTTCCCCATTTTCTCGCCACTTAACCAAAAACCATTCTCTTAACTTACTCAAAAACAACAATAATGTTTGGGTTAGAGTGATATTTCTACCCTTTTCTGTTGAAAGTGTAGCTTGGTTTATGTTTTCAGAAACCTATCCACAAAAACAGACGATACAAAACAATGAACTCACTTTTAGAAATGTGTGGGTTACGCCATTTTGTCGTTGCTTTTATGGTTTCTTTGAAGTCCTGTTTCCAGGTGTGACTCACGAAACGGCGCGCTACTAAATATTTCAGAAAGGCAGCATTCAGTGGATTTCAAAGTCATGCTAGTTTAGTTTGAGTACTACTTAAAAATAAATAGTCTTAGAAAATATAAGTAGCATTTGATTCGGGTAGAATTGTTCTATTGCCAACTAAAGGGAGGAAAAATCTGGTGGCTGTAAAAAGCTTAAGCTGCAGTAAAGATTATCTGTTTCAATGATCACAGTGGCAATATTAACGCATGCACAGCTATCGCAGCCTGGGTCAAGTATTAGCTAACATTTCACAGTAGCTAACCGTTCGTGAGTATCATATATGACTGTAGCTTCAACGACCCTGCGCATGGCTTGTGTTAACGTATTGTTGTGTCGGTGCTTGAATTCCAGTCATAATTATGGAAGCCTTCTGTGTGTATGCATGCTTCTGAGTTTCGTTAGTCGACCTTCCGCTTCATACTACCTATGTTTTCAAATGCATACGAATTTATTAACCTTTCGCATGTGTTCAGTAAGCCTCTTTGCATGATTTGAACATGCATGTTAATACATAGTTTATTTCGGAAGTAGTTTTTACGCGTATATTTATTTTGTGTTAAATGCTTTCTTCTTATAACTTTGACAGCGCTAATAACTACATTATGATTAGTTCAAAGAAATTTCTAGTCTTTTAACTTCAAAATAACAGTAAACATCAATTTAACTAGTTAGTTTCGCGCTAACATTTCAATACTTTATTATTAACATGTTTAAAATCATTCGCTGTTTTGATCGAGAGTATGTTTCTCAGATCCATTCCATTAATACACACACAGTAGGTATAACGCCTATTCTTAACGGAAGTGAACGGTTCTTTAAATGTACATTACAACTGCCATATCTTGAAATAACAACACTAATTCTTTAAACAAGTCGCTTTCTAAAAGAATGATCTACTTTATAAATTGCATTTTAACAATCGATTGTTTTATTTACCTTTATATTATGTAAGGTAAAATTGACCAATTAATTTCCAGCTGATACAACATCGTACTTCATGGACGAATTATGATAGCTGATTAGACGATGTTACTGTGATAGCCTTGGTGTTGAATTAGCCTGAAAGGGAAGTGGGAGATATTTTTAACTGATCTGCTTTACCTTACATCAATGACGATACTCTTTTGGATGAAAATGGTAGATGATGTATAGGTAAATAAAATAGCCAGTGGTTGAAATGCATTTTCGAAAACTGAAAAAGTAATATAAAGCCATACATAAAGATTTTCTAAAGTAGTTAACGGCTGTTGACTCTTACGTGATGAAAACTATAAAAATCAGTAATTCTTAATTGAAATCGCTATGCCTTCAAACAGCGTCGTCGTCGAAAATATTCATCTAGTCCGCATGTGCTTGTTGAGCTGCCTTCCAATTACGTTCATGACAGCACATTACATAACGTAGCTCTTATTTTTTACTCATAAACCTATGATTAATATTTTTTTTCATTTTATCAGTGTTACTACTACATAGCAAAGACCACGAGAGACGGACACAGTATCCTAATTAGATAGAAATTGTTTCACGCCTGGCGAAAAAGAGAGAGCAACGCGTTAACACCCTCTCCACAAATTGTGTCTAAACAATACCAAGAGTTGGAAACAAATGATGAATATCGTAACATTTGTTACTAGGAATGAAAGTAAGCTGTTGTGTTATCTATGTGTTCTGTATGAAGCCCTCATCAAGTAGTCTGGACCATAAAACGTCATTATAGCTCACACAAAAGTACAAAAGAAATTCTCAGGTAACTTGCATATCTATACTGGGAAGAAAGTCGAGATTGTAATCATGAATATCTAGTTATCAAATTATGAAAACGGATTAGAATTAGATCATGCAATAATTTTGCTTCGTCTACCGTACAAGCATGATAGTATTTAAGAGTCTGGGAGAATAGATGAGAATACGCACCAAGGCATAAGGACAGTTATTTCCTCTTCTTCCATACGCGCATGGAATGTGATATTGCATGATTGATTGTCACCCTGGTTCAGCACTGCTGAACGGCTTGCGAAGTGTATGTACGGATGTAGGTGTACGTCAAAGACATCATTCGATATCGATTGTTCCTAAAAAGTTTACCGAGCGAGATGACGCAGTGGTTGGCACTTTGGACTCAGGACGGCGGTTCAAATATTACTCCGGCCATCCAGAATTGAGTTTTTTCTAACTCATTCCATATACATGATGGGATGGTTGTTTAAAAAACAATTGCCTTTCTAAAAAGAGAAAACATAAAAAAATAAAAATCAGAATTTGTGCTCCGTTTCTAATGGCCAAGTGACGACTCGTCGTTAAGTCCTAAGCTTCCTTCATTCTTCCGAAAGACTTAAGTAATATTTAAATACATATGGAAAATATTGGAAATTCTGCCAGATAATTAAATTTTTTTTATTATATTACTAAAATATAGCTTATTATATACAGTGTGGTCGAATTTCCGTTACAGTCTTCTAGACTTGTAGAGGGTAGTGAGAACATAACACGACGGTTTCAGTTCAGATGTTTATCTCATTCACTCCTACTTCAGTAATGTAGATAAGTGCGACCCAGTGCAATTGTTGCAATCAATTTGAAAAGAGTACTGAATCGTTCCGTTATTACTTACGCATTTTCATTACAATTTACACCTTATGGTTTACATTAGTCGACGACAACAAAAACCCAGCATCTACAGCACCAGCCGCAACGTACTGATGCATTACAACTGCGGCTCGATGTGGCGACCACCAACTAAATTTTATTACAACAAAACAATAAACCATTTAAATATGCAACAACCATAGCACCAATTGTAGCGTAATGGGGATTATTTTCTCTGTCCCTAAGCAGACGCTGACGAGTTACACATCTGGACTGAAACTGTCGTAGAACGGAAACGATGTTTCCGGACATGGGTTCCTATTAAAAACGTTATGAACTCACTAACCTCTACAAGTCCTAAAGTTTGTAACGAGAATTTCCGACCACCCTGTATATTTCCGACAGTTACAGGACGGCGATCTGATTTATTCCAATAATCTGAAAAATCTGTTTTGGCCAAGATCGCTTCAAATTTTAAACTTATGTGCGGTTTCTGCAGATCTCTGGTGTCATTTTCGGATTCCATTGTGATGTTATGCTGCTAAGTATGCTCGAACATTAGGACAAAATGTTTTATTTTTTTATTTGTTGATTTTTACAGACCTGCTGAGTTTCCTAGTAACGCATCTGATTCAAAAAGAGCCATTTATTGCGCAAAAACTGGCGGTTCGATCAATATATGGGGTAAGCTCGTGTAAGTCTTTTACACCCCTGTTTAGTAGCCTGGAAATTCTGACATTGGCCTCTCAAATCTTCAGATGTTTGTAAAGCTATGGGACCAAACTGCTGCGGTTATCAGTACGTATACTTACAAACTACTTAAACGAACTTATGCTAAGGACGACACACACACACACACACACATACACACACACACACACACACACACACACACACACACACACACACACACACACGCTCTAGGGAGGGAACCTCCAATGGGGAGGAGACGCGCACTCTGCAGAGTGGGCTCTCAATATGTATTTTCTTTGATGTCGTTTGTTGTTAAAAACATTTGATTAGTCCCAAGAGTTAGCTGCTTTTATTCAGTTAATACTAGACAGAAATGGAATCTGCATTTGGAGCACACCTCCTTTACCCTTGTGCAGAAATGTGTTCAGTATTCTGCCATATCTACTTTTAATAAGCTGCCACGAGAATTCAACGAGCTTAATAGTAATCCGCGCACTTTCAAGGATAAACTGAAATGTTTCCTCGTGGCTCACTCTTTCTATACAGTCGAAAAATGCCTGGAAGAATAAAAAAATTAAGCTAATTTCTGAGTTACACTTTTGCTTCTTTCATTAATGTATAGACTTATCGTTTGCGTACGATTGCTTTACGTTTAACTTCATCAATTACTACTCCTTTGTAACAATCGGATGTACTGATTCATTCCGAGACCATGTCGCAACACCACTGTGCGACTGCAAGATGGTGACCTTCTGTTAATGCGTGCAAGATATGATGATTGCAGCCCAGTTCTGTCGAAACCGGTCATAAATAAATTAAAATAAATAAATAAAGGGGCGATCTATAATTGTTTAATTATGATTTTGCAGCCAAGATCGCATTTTTCATTTATTATGTTACCGGTTTCGGCGTGCTCGACGCCATCTTCAGACCTGTCGTAACTTACATAACTTCACGACATTTTTATATACTAAAAGAGTACATCCAGGTTGAGGCATCATTAAACATGTTATACTAGACTTCAATTAGTATTGAACTCAGACTTTGAAGTACCTCACTTCAAAGCCATTAGAAGATGGATATATATTTTTTATTTCTGACTACTAATTTTATGTTTAATGATGCCTTAACCTGGATGTACTCTTTTAGTATATAAAAATGTCGTGAAGTAAGTTACGACAAGTCTGAAGATGGCGTCGAGCACGCCGAAACCGGTAACATAATAAATGAAAAATGCGATCTTGGCTGCAAAATCATTATTAAATAAAGGATTTACATGCGATTTTCGGCAAACCAGATTTATCAGATTGTTAATCTATGGTGTGGAGCGGATTCGTATCAGTGCGACGCGGCGCTACCTGTGGGGTTTGGGGAGAGTGTAGGTGCGTGCGGAGGGCCTGGCAGTCGCCAGTTAGACAATGCGAGAGGACTGCATCGGGATCTGCAGAGCGCGGCGGCGGCGGCGGCGCGTGCCAGCCAAAAGCCGGCAGATCGATGGCTGGGGCGCCGCGATCGCTGGATCCTTACACGCTTCCGCCTCGCTGTTTACCCTGCCTCTGCCACCAGCACGTGCTGCTCGCGGAAGCCTGACAAGCGTCCTAGCGAAACGAGTCCGCCGGGCAAAATATTAGTCGCCGCTAGATAAGTCATTACAAAGGAAAATGTAACCGTTCCAATATCAAAGACAGCGGCTCAAGACAGGTGTAAATATTACACAACTATCAATTTAAAAAGTCATCATTTAAAAATACTGAAGCTACTTATTTATAGAAGAATAAAAAAAAACTGTTAGAAGCCGACATCAGGGAAGCTCAGTTTGGAGTTTGGAGAAACGTAGGAACACTTGATGCAATACTCGCCTTACGACTTATCTTTCAAGATCTACATCTACGTAAATACTCCACTAATCACATTTAAGTGCATGCCAGAGGGTCCATCTAACCGCTTTTTATGATACTTACCTACCGTTCCACTCTATAATAGCGCGCCACGGCGGAGTGGCCGAGCGCATTGAGGCGCTATTCTCCGATGCACGAGGCCACTCCCCGTCGGGGGTTCGAATCCTCCCTCGGGCATGGATGATTGTGCTGTCTTTATTATAAGTTAGTTTATACGTAGTATGTAAGTTTAGGGACTGATGATCCCGTGCCGGCCGCGTTGGCCGAGGGGACTGAGGCGCTCCAGTCACTGTCTGCACGGCCACGGGTTCGAATCCCCCCTCGGGCATGGATATTTGTGCCGTCCTTAGTCTTAGTTAGTTCATAAGTCGTTTGTAAGCTTGGGGACTGATGACCCGTAGTTAAGTCCCATAAGTTCTACAAACATTTGATGATCCCGCATTTAAGTCCCATGACCTTAAAAACATCAGATCATTTTTGTAATAGCGCGCGGGAAAAAAGGAACACCTGAATCTTTCCGTTTTCGCGCTGATTTCTCTTATTTTATTGTGATGAGCGTGTCTCCCTATGTAGGTGGGTGCTAACAAAATATGTTCGCATTCGAAGGAGAAAGTCGGCGAAAGAAATTTCGCAAATAAATCTCGCCGCAACTAATAACGCCTTTCTTTTAATGATTACCACCCCAACTCGTGCATCATTTCTGTGACACTCTCTCCCCTATATTGCGGTAATACAAAACGAGCTGTCCTTCTCTGAACTTCGTCTATATCCTCCGTCAGTGACACATGGTAGGGATCCCACAATGTGCGGCAATACTCCAAAATAGGACGCAAAAGTGTAGTGTAGTCCGTTTCTTTAGTAGAACTGTTGCAACTTCTAAGTGTTCTGCCAATAAAACGTAGCCTTTGGTTCGCGTTTCCTACAGTATTGTTCGTGTGTTCTTTCCAATTTAAGTTGTTAAGATAGGTTAACGAAAGGCAAGCGAATGTTTATAGATTTTGCAGATTTTGAAAAAGCTTTTGACATTGTCGACTAGAAATCACTGTTTCCAATTTTTAAGGTAGTAAGGGTGAAATATAGAGCACGAAAATTAGTAAACAATTCGTACAGAAAGCTGAGAGCAGTTATAAGAGTGGCAAGCGAGAGGGGTGGGGGGTATGAAAGTCATCCAGTGGTTAGAAAGGGAATACTGTATATCTACATTGAGCAAGCTGTGAATAAATAGATGGAGAAGATTGGAAACGGAATTAAGGTTCTGATAGAATGAATAAAATTTTTGCGGTTTGACGACGACATTGTAATTCTGTCGTAGGCGACAAGGAACCTTGAAGAATAACTGAATGGAATAAAGAGTGTCCTGAATGGAGGTTATTAAATGAATGTTAACAAGAGAAAATCAGGGGTACTGAAATATAATCGAATTAAACCAGCAGACGCGGAGGTAATAAGATTAGGAAATGACGTAGTAGATGAGTTTTTGTTATTTGAGTAGTAAAATAACTTATGATGGGCGGAGTAGATAAGATGTAAAATGCTTTGGTAAGAAAATTGTCCCGAGGATGGGGCGGGACTACTCAAGAGGATGTTGTCATCAGTGTTTTATATGTTTCTGAAGAGGATAAATTTTGTTTATTTCGAATATCAATTTAAGTGTTTGGAAGTCTTTTATGTAGCCATAATTCCGGACTGTAGCCTCGCAAGAGAGTGAAACGAGCTGTTCAGACAAAAAAAGAATTGAAGCTTTTGAAATGTGATGCTACAGAAGAATGCTAGAAATTAGATAGGTAGATTGCGATAACTAATAAGGAGGTACGGGACAGAATTGTTTAGAAGATAAATCTGCAGCGTATCTTGAGTAAAAGAAGGGATCTATTGGTAGGACACATTCTGAGACGTCAATGAATCGTCAATTTTGTATTCAAGGGAAACGCAAGGGGTAAAAATCGCAGCGGGAGACCAAGAGACGAGTAAAGCGAGCAGGTGCAAATGGTTGTAGGATGCCGTTGTAACTCACAGATGATGAGGCTTGCGCAACACAGAGTTCCGTGGACAGCTACAACCAAAACATCACTTAATACTATATAATTCGGATCCTATAATTGATACCGTTTGTATTCGGTTAGTGAGTCTAGAAGGTTGTACAAATACCTCGCATCCAGTGTATACCACTCGCTGGGGATTTGAACGTGAAATTCCGCTAAATTTTCGTGACACCGCTGTTCCAACATGTCCCGCCGGTTTTCCATAAGCTACAAATCAAGTGATTTTGCAGGTCAATCGTAATAGGGTGCAGTCGTGTTCATAAAAACCGGTCACACTTTCTTCCAGCCCGACGAACTCTGATGTTGTCTTGAAAAATGCTGTTATGTTTGTAATCCTAAGGGAACAAACTGTTGTCATCGTTCCTTAAACTTACAAACACTTTGAACCAACTACTACTAAGAACAACACACACCTCCTTGCCCGAGGGAGCACTGGATTCTCCGACGGGGAGCAGCCGAGCAATCCGTGGTAACACGCCTTAGAGCCATTCTCGCTCGGCTTTGAAACACACGGGCATCAACATCACACTCATCAGTCAGATGTTGATTAACAGTTTCCACCGCAAAGTTCTCTCGCGCACAGGTTGAGACGGGTATTCATTCACTCCCTATAGGAATTTTTGCCCACTTTGGGACCTATTTTCGTTTATTTCGTTTAGAAGTCTTGAAAGGCACATCCGGAGCCTCTTCGGCAGGATATTTTTCCAATCACAATTTTGACGTCGTGTTCCGTGGACCCGTGTGTTACACCACCGCTTTCAGACGCTCTGAATGGTACGCCCACTGCATCAAAAAATCCAGCAACTTGGAACTGCCAAATACAATTGCCCATTTTTCCTCTTTCGTTACGTCCTTACATTCATCCATGTTTACCCATAATGTCCGCTTGAAACACAAATGAGTCACTGATCACTACTGCGTTATGCTCAAGCAGAGACCGAACGGGCGCGTTTAAGCACGTGACTCGATCGTTGGATCATCTCTAAACGTTAAACGATTTATCTGTGCGTATGGTCTGGCTTACTTTTGTTCTCCGGTGGACTAAATTGTAGACGGCATCACACTCTTGATCGTGTCCTAATTTAGCAAACTGAATTTTGAAATTGACTGCTAAATAATAAAGGGTTACGATACTTCTAATTGATGGCGCGGACTGATTTAAACCAGCTGTCCACTCTAGTCTATCTTGATTAAGCCTCTTTAAATCTGTATCACTATTGCAAGTTTCATCCAGTTGTACAGGACGACGATAGTCCACCTTCGTTTTTCTCTGCATTTTTTATGTCACATCCTTTCTTCATAAATAAACGAGAGGTTCTTTCATTGCACAGGATATACCCTATTAGGCAAATCGTTATTTTTATCACGTTTTGTCATAAAATTCTTTTCTCTCCAATTAAATCCAGTACCGCATCACGACACAATCTATTTAACTACTTCATCTTCAGCTTTCTTCTGTAGGACCTTGCTTGAAAGCTTGTGTTTTCTTCCTGTGAACTATTTACGGTCCATGTTTCACATATGCATAAGACTTCACCCCAAAAAAATACCTTGAGAAAATAATTCCTACCACTTAAATTTACATTCGATGTAAGTATTTTTTTTTCTTTTTCGGAAATGCTTTTCAATATATTGGAAGTCGTATTTTATGTTCTCTCTCATCGTTGGTTAGTTTGCTGTCAAAACATAAAATTCACCTACGACTGTGTCTCATTTCCTGATGTAATTCCCCCAGTATCACCTTATTTAATTCTACTGCGTTTCATTGCCCTTGTTCAAATTAGTGCATGTTAACCTTAAATCCTCTTTTTAGGCAATAATTCATTATGTTTAACTACTCTTCCAAATGCTTTGCTGTCACTGCAAAAATTACAATATTATTGGAAAACCTGAAAGTGTTTCTTTCTTCTTCCTGACCCTTTATTCTTTTACCACACTTCTCCTTGGTATCATTTACTTCTCATTCCATGTAAAGATTGAATAATATTGGGAAAAGGTTAAAAGTTTTTTTTTTTTTTTTTTTTTTTTTTTTTTTTTTTTTTTTGACTCATAACTTCAGTCTGTTTTCTCTGACAGTTGTATAATGTTGTATTCTTGTATTTTACTCCTGCTACTTTCAGAATTTCAAGAATGTATTCCATTCCGAAGTCTCAAAACTTTCACTAAATTTATAGTTTCTATAAATTTACTGTTTCCTCAGCCTACGTTCGTAGAATAAGTACTACGCCACATGTTGCTACATATTTGCGGAAATCAAACTAATCTTCCCTGACTTCCGATTAAACCGGGCTTTTTCTTCTTCTTCAGTAAATAATGGATATTTTGCAACTGATGATCAGGTAATATCCACATGTATCAGCATCTAATTCTAATTACTCGAACGACTTTCGTCTGCAGCACTAGTTATGCAGATAAACCCATCCGACATAAATATATCTATCAGCTTAAAATATTAAAAAACTTCATATTAGCAACTGCACAGTTACACAATGACGTGAAGTAATCTGCCACACTTGTAATAAGCTTTTATTTCATGATTTATGTTCACCGTTCTCCAAAACGCAGATTTCTGAACGTAAGGAAGGAAGGCTAGTGTTTAACGCCCCGTCGATGCCGAGCTCATTAGAGGCGGCAGCACTAGCTCATATTGGACAAGGATGCCTGAGGAATTCGCCGTGGCCTTGTTTAAGGAAACATCCCGGCATTTACCTCAAGTGCTTTAGAGAAACCACATCAGAACGTAGGTATTAGTAGCTTTTGTCTGTAACTAAAATCTAAAGCAGTACCAAAGCAATGTTTGCTTTGTTGATTTTATTACAATTACATGAATGATTTCATAATGAACATGACCTCAAAGTGAACATAAATTCTTATATTCCTCTCCTACCTTCAGCGAAATACAGTTTGTCGGCAAAATTTAACAGTCTTTCTTTTGTCTGATGTCCTATGTGTTGTAAACGATTTACAGCTCAAAAAACTCAATTGTTAGTGTATAAAACAGTCACTTAATAAGTAGCAATGGAAAGCACTAAACCACAGTCGTTACAACAAAAATACAACTGCTCTTAAAATCCCAAAACTGCTTACGAATGTGAAGTTATATATTACTTCCTCTCACATGTAAGTCACGTAGCGACAACGATCCTTAGAGAAATTCTAGAGAGGTAAAACCACCATTATTGTGTGAAGGACTAGCAGTACTGTAATGCCGCGACAGACTGCACGGTGATGGCTGTATCCAGATTTGGATGTACATTTATATTACGGACAATTTTTTCTGTACAAAAATCGTAAAACAAAATTTTTCAGCATACGAAAAAGGGCGCACTTTACTATGACAACGAAAAGAGCGGACCGCTAGTGGAAAGAGAGGGAAAGGCTGTCTGGTGGGTCTCTGTCAACACTTCAGTTGCCCCTCTCAGAGCAACGCGATGTATATTCCAGAAACATGGTGCCGCCATATTGAAAGCATCGCCTCTCGCACTCTCTCTGCCGGTTCTGTTATAGATTGCTTCCGATTCTTTCGTAAGTGTAGTGAAAATTATAAATAGTGTCACTCACTAGACAAAAGGGTTGAGTCATATCTGCCTCAAACTCAGAAGAAACCTGTTTTTATGTACCATTAGGTAAAAACACAGACTACATATGGAACAGAAGCGACTGAAGTTTCAGTAGTGTGTTCGCCAATATGTATAAAACAAAAGTGAGATAAAAGTGCATGCTATGCAAAAAAGGCATCACGTCGCAATAGGACATATTTCTATAACAACACAGTGCGGAACAGGAAGTATCCAATACTGCGCTCTTCAAATTCCTCTTTCGTATGTTCCACCTGATCCTCCTGCAGATAATGAAATGTTTGCTTATTCGTGACACAGTCATTAAGAAATGCATGTAAAGAACGGGCAACTAATTGGTCTCACATAATTAAAATACCGCTGGTAAGGTGATTTAGAGAGCCTAACATGTAACTATCAGTGGCATGTAGTAAATAAAAAGTTACGTCGGTTGTTTCATAGCTGGTATCCTGAGAACAATAAAAATAGTCTATTAGTTTTGTTATTTGGGTAGCAAAATAACTTCTTATGGCTGAAGTAAAGAAGATATAAGATGCGGAATGACTATGGGAAGGAAAGCATTTCTGAATGAGAGAAATGTGTTGACATCCAATATAAATTTTAGAAAGTCCTTACTGAAAGAATTTTTTTCTGAGATGCAGCATTGTACGGAAGAGAAACGTGGACGATAAGGAGTTCAGATAAAAATATGATAGAATCCTTTGAAATTTGGCGCTCCAGACGAATGCTGAAGATTAGATGGGTATGTCGTGTAATTAATGAGGAGGTACTGAACAGAGTTAGGGAGAAGAGAAATATCTGGCATATCGTCACTAAAAGAAGGGATCGATTGGTGGGACGCATTCTGAGACATCTAGGAATTTTCAATTAACATTGGAAGGAAGGGTGTTGGTGCAAAAATCGCAGAGGGAGACCGAGAGACGAATGCAGTAAGCAGATTCAAAGGTGTGTAGGTTGCCGTTCTCAATCAGAGATGAAGACGCTTACGCAGGATAGGGTAGCGTGGAGAGCTGCATCAAATCAAACTTTGGACTGAAGATCACAAGAGCAACACCTTGTGAACAACACCAAAAATGTCGAAATAACTCTACCTCAAATGCTACGATGTAGCTGAGGCAGACTTATTCAAGAAATGTTTCTACTTGAACCCTTAAATATTTTACTAATGGTTTTACGAAATCACGTGTACTACAGGAATCGGGAAAGACCACGGAGTACACCTCGGTGTACATCTATGACAAGAGATCATATGTTACATAAACAAGAAAAGGATAAATAAGCGGCGATAATAATATCCGTAACAAAAGAAGGCGGAGCCCGGAGGGTATCAGATTGCTGGTTTCTCAGGATACCTCCACCAAGCAGTGTGCGACCCCATCCTTCGTTCAACCCATACAATTTTCGTGCAATGAATAAGGGTATTGAAAATTGGAATGGATCTCAGAAAGCCTCTTACAGACTTGTGCTTCCGTTCTTAATGTAATGAACCTCCTTTATTCCTCAAAACTAGGAAATCAAAGTAAACAAGAAACTTCCTAAACATGAGAAGCACTGTTAAACACTCAGTTGATTTGGTTTAAAGTATACGGTACTTCTGTAATTGGATTCCAAATGATTAACAGGATATTATACTTATCGCTATGTCTGTCTCTTCCAACACACCCTTCTTTTTTTAGGGTGATTTACTATACCTTCTTATTATCATTATTAGGAAACACAAATAATAGAGTAGCTCTGAAATGAAATAATTTGTTTTCATGTCCGTTGCAGGTGTGGAGGCTCGACTTGGTCATGGTGATACTTTTCAAAGCAATCCCCTTAGAAAGCACAGACGGCGAACGCCTCGAGAAATCTCCCGAGTGCACTCATCCGGGATTGTGCGTCAACCCGTACCACATAAATGTTTCCGTCCGAGAGTTAGACCTCTACTTGGCCAACTTCATCAACAGCCACGGTAAGTACTCTCCGCAGTGTGTCTCATCTACATGTCTGTCGGTACTTTTGCTAAGACCCCTTGACTGCTGACTTCATCTCGGTCCTCTGAATTACCAACAGTAAATTGAATATATCACCTTAAGGAATATTTCCTCCTAACCCACTTTTTTTCCTAGTTATATAGGTCTATGATTTAAGTGATTTTGGAAGGGTATCATAGGATTGAACATTCTATCAAAGCTCAGAGGGCAACAAAAGTTGTGAGCAACTTTTACTTCAGAATGAGTGTGAAGAGATCCGTTCATCTGATACGAGTATACTCTAATTGAGAGTCTTACGGCTTCGTCTTTAAACGAGTGATTGTACTTACACCATGGTACACCAATGTGTGAGTTATTAAGCAACTTATTCCGTGTGTTGCAACACTAATCTTACATCGGTTAACAAAACAGAAATATTGTTTCGTACATATTATTTTTTTCGTGTTACTTTTAATAAGGCTAAAGATTTATAGGGACAGAAACAGTTAAGCGAAGTGCTTCACCGTTAACTTTTCTAAGTTTGCAGCAAACCAGCATAAGACAGAAAATTAAATGCAAGAATGAATTCGCAGTATTTGTAAAATTCGTAACAAGTCGATTAATATCGTACAACAGCGTACCACGGTACGTAGATATCCCGGAAGAGTTAGTACAGACCAGACTGTATACAGTGTTTGATGTGGTATTATGTGTAACCAAAATACAAAAGTTTCTGTAACTTTCATAATACAAAAGTAAGCTAAAGGAATCATTTGTATAACCGTTGTACTCCGAAATCATTTTTCAATCAGATCTTGTAATTAATTTTAGAGATTTAAATACCAGTCATACTTCACTTTAATTATTTTATAGGAATAGTAAACGTATTCTTTTTCGGTCCCAGTTTAAATGAAATTTTGTCGGTCACCGCATAAAGTTTTTGAGAGTATTTTTGACACAGAGGCAATCATTATTAAAGAGCAAAAATCAGCTCATTGTGATTCAGTAAGTGCCCAGTGGTGATCCCAGATCCACGAAGACTGTCATGCAGCTTTTCCAGTCCAATCTAATTACTCATATCTTCAAAAGTAAGTCGATTATCTCTTTTATAGGGCAGCGTTTGTGCTTATTAGTCCAGCAGTAATTAGCAAACGGAATGGACATCCAGTTTCCTACCTCCCAATGGGCTACAAGGTGATAAAAGAACTGAAATCACACACCTATACCTTAAAAAACAAAACTTTCTTACTTTAAAAAAATTAAAACCTACCGTACCTTGTTCGTATTTAATGATAGAGCCGTTTCATTTCAGGGCTCTGAATTACCGATGTTTGTTTGAAAACTAGTAGCATATGTCACCGTAAAATTAAAACGTGTGGAATGCGTTTCTTAACTGACAGGGATCATATTTAGGCATTCCGTTATGGAAATGATGTTGCTGTGTTCTACTATTTAATCGTCGCTTATTCTTGCTTCCTCGAATAAGTCGCAAATTACGACCTGTCTTTTCTGCAGTTCGTCACATCTGTGCTGCTACATGGAATTAGTCGTGATTGTAATCTTCCCACTTCGGGTCACAAAATCACAGCACACGCCATTACATAATTACGTATCTCCGTTTGTATCAGGCACGTTCACATTAAATACTATGAAGAGTAGAGTCATTGATTCCTATCAGGTGGCGTGCAGCAAGCGAAGTAACTAATGATTTGATCTTCTTTGAAAATCTATGACAGACGTAAAGTATAGAACACTACTTCTGCATTATAAATATCTCCAGTAGTACAGAGAACTAGAATAATAAACTTTTTTGTCTTCAAATACTCCAAAGAAACATCACTGCTTCGTGAAATAATTCTAGAATGCTAAAAGGACACTGGTTATTAAGAAATTTGTATTTGTTGTCGATATCTCATTTATTCAGTAAAAAAAGATGGTTTCCTATCATAGAGAGAACTACAGGTTGAGCTCTGTCAGACAAAAAGGAAAATTGCTCTTCATGGGGAAAATTTTTAATAAGATTGGAAAAGTACTATGGACCCTGTTTTATGAACCTCTTTGATTTTAGTCTTAGTGCAAACATGTTATCAATACTTTTAGGTATCGAAATATATTTTATCAGAGAGAATTAAGAGAGATACCGCCTATACAAGTGAGAAATACAATATGGTGACTTTGTCTAAACTACTCCAAAGAGCTCGTGTTCACAACAAACAAAGGACGCCACAAAAAGACTTTTTAAATTTGATTTGTAAATAAGAAATTCAAGAGTCGTATTTTATATTTCTGTTGGAAGCCTACTAAAACAGAACATACTGAAAAGTACCCACCTATTTAATGTTTACGGTATTATTAAGTGCTGATTAATTTTTGTATTTTGCTATTCTAGAGTGACTGCTACAATATTAAGTGAATGATTCCACATCAGTAACAGCACGTTAAGCTTCACGTAATCAACAAAAAGCGTGTGACTTTCTCCCTGTCTCTCTCTCTCTCTCTCTCTCTTTCACGCTGTTCCTCCTCCTGCTTCCTCCTACCCCCTCCCTCCCTTGTCTCTCTGATGAGCGAGTGCTCGTTTGTGTGTATGTGTGTGAGAGGGAAACAGAACATTTGGCTGGCTCCTCAGGCTCGGCGAGCGACAAATATTTCTGCAGTATGTCGCACTTGCCGGCCTTCCTTTTCACGTGACATAGCATAGGGGCCGGCACCCTCCAACCCTCGCACTGGCGCCATAAAACGACGACGGAGACAGCGCGCAAGCAAACTGGCGAGGGGCCGTTATTTACTGCGGCCAGTGGCGCGGATTTCGTGATTATCAATTGAGACGCCTGGATTCATCCGCCATGAATCGCCGCAGCGTGTATCACCGGCCGCGCACCTCTGCTGAGCCAGCCCCGTACGTTTGCGCGGCCTTTGTGACAACTGCTCCATCTTCCGCATTAGGACTTGTAATGCGGTAGTCGACCTGTCAGTTGCCGTGCGCACGACACCGTGTAAGATCCGTCGTAAACAACATCGAATTGAACGTACTCCATTCGGAAAAAGGAAAGGCTTCATTACTTTATCAAATGTTTGTGAATCTAAGGGACCACACACACACACACACACACACACACACACACACACACACGCACGCACGCACACACACACACACACACGCAAAACCCGAAGGAGGACTCGAACTTCCGGCGGGAGCGGAATACGTTGCATGGCGCCTTAAAATGTTCAAATGTTTGTGAAGCTTATGGGACTTAACTTCGGGGTTATCAGTCCCTAAATTTACAAACTACTTATGAACTACTTTATACTAAAGACAGCGCAAACATCCATGCCCGAGGGGGGAATTCGAATCCCCGACGGGGATCGGCCTTGCGCATCGGAGCATAGCGCCTCAATGCGCTCCGCCGCGTCATGGCGCCTTAGACCACGCGGCCACTCCCGCGCGGCGTAGTATATCAGCAGACTGAACATTAGCCCTCGTGTTGTCTCATTCACTCCGAACTGGCCGCCGTGGGTGAAGATCCTTCGCAGCCACCTTTCGCTTCGGGTTGGAGTGATCGGTGATTACCATTTTATGTAGCGTTTCCCGCTTCTGTAACTAGACGGCTCGTGTATATCCTTGAACTTCAGCGATTTCGCAACTGCAGACTGCTTACGCTCTACCTATATCGCCTCGAGTACAGCAAACAACTGCGCACAAGCCTCAACGCGGACTCTACGGTCGCCCTTGAGTACTGAATTTTTTTTATAACGTATATGGTCATACACACAATAAATAAAAACAATTACACTTGTGCGATAATGATATTAACACTTAGGCCTACATCCCGTAATTCGCTAATTGTGTCTCTCTGGACTGAATACTTCTTAGTGTTCGGGGCTGTTTACAGGGATTTTGACACGCCATGCGAAAATCTCGAGTCCCTCGTCTCTCTTTCCTTGCACTTTTAAATATTATGAACCTTTACCAAAATGTTATCCAGCCATGACGAGCAACTTTCATATACCACACTTACTGGTACGATGTAACTGAATCTATTGAGTATGGCTCCAACAACGAGAAATGAAAGGGAATGAGGGAAATTTAAAAGCACAAAACAGGAAAAAATTTTAAGTAGTGTAGCGCGACAAGATGAAGAAAATGGACGCTGTCCATCCTTCCAGGTACAAACGCAACAAATGTCAGCGTCTAAACGACTGTGCATTGGATGGGCAGCACACAATTTACTTACAAAAAACACTACCCAAGTGCTATTATTCGCCGAATCCGATACACTCCGAATGTGTTGTGTCCTAGGTCATGAAACACGTTTATATATATATATATATATATATATATATATATATATATTTAATATCTGCCCATAGGGCCTTTGAAGTTGTGAAAATCTTCTCGTCGCGGTGGGGTGGCCGAGTGTTCTAAGGCGCCTTGCTGCGATGCGTACGGTTGCTCGTCGTCGGAGGTTCGAGTCCTCCCTCGGGCATGTGTGTGTGTGTGTGTGTGTGTGTGTGTGTGTGTGTGTTATTCTTAGGACAGTTTCATTTAGTGTAAGTAGTTTGTAAATCTAGACTAATAAGTCCCATAGATTTACAAACATTTGAACGCCCTCCTGAAGAAAACATAGCTGTTTCCTTGCTGAGCACATATCGTCGGAACAGTGGGAGTTATAACAAAATTGTTGGAACATAATGTCCACGGTTGCTACTGTACTTTACAACTGTGCAATCACATCTTTGAAACTTTCGATATATTTCGAAATCCTCATTTCGTCTCACGATTTTTGAAACGGTAAAAATTTTACGTGTAGTAAATGTAATAGTATATTAAATAACAAACTCAATCACATATGATAAAGTTACATCCCGAATCGTAGTCTGATGTGAGGTGGAAGTAGCCCTATACACCTCTACATGCGCACTCTGTCCGCCGTATCACTCTTGTGGCGATAATGTTTGCAATTTCGACTCCACGTTGGTTATTCCCGAACTCGGCAGACAGCGCGACCTTATTGTTTCAATTAAATCCTTGAGGTGCCCGTCTTTCTGGTTGCACTGTGAAACTGCAAACAACAATATCTCCACGAATAAGCATCATCGTGTGGCGGACAGGGCGCGTTTATAGCGGTGTATAGGGCTACTTTCAACTTTTTGCCGTTTCAAAATTTCGGTGGCGAGAGGTTAGTTTCGAAATGCATCAAACTGTTTGAAGATGTGATTGCACAGTTGTAAAGTACAGTAGCAACCATTGACATTATGTTTCAGCATTTTTGCTCTATTTCCTATGTTTCGACAGTATGTGCACACGAAGATAACAATAGTGTTTTCTTCGCGAGGGTTTTCACCACTTCAACTGCCTTATGAACACGTATAAAAGAAATTCGTGTCTCATATTTTGACGTAGACTAAAACATATTCGAGGTGTATCGGAATCGTCGAGTGCACTTGTGTAGTGTTACTTATTAGTTCTTCTCAACGATACTGTTCCTATATGTGTGTGACCTTTTGGTACATTACTGATAATTATCTTTACTTCTTCATTATAAATATCTTAGATTTTGTAGGAGCTTTCTATCTCATGTACGTATTATTCAAGCGTTGTATAGTTGTGTGGTATAAACTGAGTTATCAACAACGCCACTAGATACCTACATTATTTTGAAAGACACACCCAAGGTGATAATCTCCAGAACTTCATTTGTCATCCGTTTCACAATACCGTAGATAATTTACAGAACACACTGGATTTTAGGAAAAAATTGTATTTTCAACTCATCCTTACAATTCATTCCTGCAAGACGTCAGTTGTTCCGTTTTCTTGATGATTCATCTTTCTAGAACCATTTTAAAATTTTACCGCTCCTTAAAACCTGCACTCTTTGCCCCCACGTAGACTCGGTTCTGATCACGTCTTTTTACAAGCCGTAACTGAAGAATGCTGGACATGCACTTCGTATTCTCAGTCTTTGGTAGTTGTGGCACGCAGAATTCACGTGGTCGTCAGTGATCGTTCAGATTTCTTCCGACACCTATCCGCCATAGCTGTATGAGTTTATAGTGGATCCACCAATTTTATTCAGAAATTGGTCGGTATAGAACAGATTCCTTCCGGCACCTACTCGCAATAGCTGCTTAGTTTATAGTGCATCCACCTATTTTATTCATAAATTACAAGTGACCGATATAGAACATGTCGATCGTTTTCGCTATGGAATTTACAATCTCATCTTTTTTGAGCAATTTGTCTCTGAGTTTTTAAAAGACGGTTTCCAAGTGCTCAGAGTGCCAATAGTTAAGTGCAACTGCCTGACTGATTCTTTGACAGACGGAGTACACCTGGCCGCCGCTTGACCAGTAACAGGAAGGCGTGTTCATACTTCATTCACACTGCTTGTAACAGATATCTCTACACACAATATTAAAAGATGCCATTGTTTTCGAGGCATAGCTACTAATAAAGTATCTACGTATCTAGAAGGATGAGTATTGTTTGTCAGAAAATTCTCTGTCTGCCACCAAATACATATTTAATTTAGTCCTACAATATCTGTTGGTTCAGTCGAGGAAATGCATGAAAAATTAACTATTTCATGAGCCGTTTTACAACGTGTAAACTTCATATACAAATATAACACCAGAAATCAAAGAACCAACAATAAATGAAAGCATCTGAACCATTGAATACGTTGTAGATCGCCATGAAAAGTCCGAATTATCAAGGCTAACGGCAATAGGTGAATTTATCCAGCGCAAAGAACACTGAAACTTACCATATAAACATGTACTAGTAGAATTTTGAACTCGAACAGGTCTAATCCGCTGTGTATTCCTTGTGGCACGCTTCAGTGTTTTCACTGTAATATCTTTAGTGGTACAGTAACAGCCATGTACTGCTCCGCATCCTTCCTTCAAACAGCGAGCACCTTGTGATACTGAAGGACTTGCCCTTCTCTTCGTTCTTTTAAATTGCTACCAACCACCGCAGCATCACGGACTTTTAGCCATTTTCTTCCTAACTGGGGTTGCACAAGCTTGTGTGCTATATTGATTGCAGTCCCGGACCCTCATAATGAGAACAAAGAGGTCAGACCAACTGGGGCGGCTTTCCGCAACTACGATCTCCCCTGCACCCGCTGTCGGTCACTCCGCATCGCCTTCAACTCGTATTAGCGGAAACCCTAATTCTTCTTCCTTCCTTCAAATTTCAACGAAACGCCTTCCGTTTACGCAAAGACCCGCTCGGATATTCGAACGTGTTACAGCGCTCACTACCGGGACAGGGAGGCGTGTCGGCCCCGGTTCAAATTGCGCCCGACGGTTTAACGACGGGGGACGGTGCGCTCGTCTGCCCGAATGTGGATTTTAGGTGGTTTCTCACATCCCACTACGTGAATACAGGGCTGTTACTCAAGTTCCATTCTGTTTGGAACATATACTTTATTCGAATATTATGAACTACCTCGAAGAGAACGACCTAATAACCAATATCAACACGGATTCAGAAAGTATCGCTATGGCGAAACACAGCGTGCCCTTTATTCACATGAAGTGTTAAGTGGCATAGACAAGGGATCTCAAATCGATTCCATATTTCTGGATTTCCGGAAGGCTTTTGACACTATACCCCACAAGCGACTTCTAATGAAATTGCGTGCTTATGGAATATCTCCCCAATTGTGCGATTGGATTCACGATTTCCTATCAGAAAGGACACAGTTCGTTGTAATTGACGGTAAGTCATCGAGTAAAACAGAAGTGATATCTGGCGTTCCACAGGGAAGCGTTATAGGTCCCCCACTCTTCCTCGTGTTTATAAACGATTTAGGATACAATCTGAATAGCTCCCTTAGACTGTTCGCGGATGATGCTGTCATTTATCGGTTAATGAAGTCAACAGAGGATCAAAAGCAACTGCAAAGCGATATAGACAAAATTTCTACATGGTGAGAAAATTTGCAATTGACATTATATAAAGAAAAGTGTGAAGTAATACACATGACCACTAAAAGAAATCAGCTGAACTTCAATTACGCGATAAATAAGTCAAACCTTAAGGTCGTAAATTCTAACAAATACCTGGAGTTACAATTACGAACAACTTTGACTGGAGAGAACGCATAGAAAATATTGTGGGGAAGGCGAACCAAAGGTTACGTTTCATTGGCAGAACGCTTCGTAGATGCGCCAGCTCCACCAAAGAGACTGCCTACATCACACTTGTGCGTCCTCTCCTGGAGTACTGTTGCCCCTTGTGGGACCCTCACCAGGTGGGACTGACGGAAGACATTGAGAAGGTTCAGAGAAGGGCAGCTCGTTTTGTTTTATCACGTTACGGGGAGAAAGCGTCACGGAAATGTTGCACGAATTGGGGTGAAAATCATTAAAAGAAAGACGTTATTCATTGCGGCGTGATCTGTTTGCGAAGTTTCAATCACCGACTTTTACTTCTGAATGTGAAAATATTTTGCTAGCACCCACTACTTAGGGATACATGACCATCCCAATAAAATAAGAGAAATCAGATCGAAAACGGAACGATTTAGATGTTCCTTCTTCCCGCGCGCTATTACAGAATGGAACGGTAGAGAAAAGTTATGAAAGTGGTTAATGAACCCTCTGCCAGGCACTTAAATGTGATTTGCAGAGTATCTATGTAGATGTAGATGTTACACGATTCGCAAACATTTAGAAAACGTTCGCATTCGTTCACATGTAAAACACTATACGCAGACAGTTGTGAACACATATTTTCCTCCAGAGGTGTGGAGTGGAGGGAGGGGTTAATGGGGTAGCGACGAGAAGGGCATCCAGCCACCCCTTAACTAGCCATGCCCAAACCATAATAACCATCTCGGCTCCTCGTCAATGCACAGTAAAGGTAAAAGATAATGATGCGCTCAAATTTCATTTCAGACGAACCGACTTTGCTGCAGTCTAGAAAAAAATTGACATCCGCCTCTTTCTAGTTGTCTTCTTCTCTTACTTGATCTTCTTGATTCTAGAAGCAATTTAAAATATACGTCATCGCGGTGGGACGACATGAAAAGCATCATTCCAACTGCTAGCCATAGCATTGCCAAATCCACCAAATACATATTAACGAGCCGACTTTGAAAAGACACGGGACATAGTCAGGAAAAAGAAGAAAAACAAGGTCGACACCGATATGAATACTCTGCTCTTAACATCTTAACATTTGTGCGTGGCAGAAGGTTCATTCAACCACTTTTATCCTATTTCTCTACCGTTACACTTTCGAACACCGCGCGGAACAAAACAAAAACTTTAATCTTTCCGTACGAGCTTCGATTTTTCTTATTTTATTACGATGATTACATCTTCCTTTAAATTCATAATAATATTTTCGCTTTCGGAAAAAAAGTGATGACCGAATTTTCGTGAAAACATCTCACCGCAACGAAAAACAATTCTATTTAAATGACTGTCATTCTAATTCGCGTATCATATCCGTAACACTCTTTCCCTTATTTCGTGATAATGGGAAACTAGCTCCCCTTCTTTGAAATTTTTTATGTCCTCCGTCAATCCTATATGGTAAGGATCCAATACAGCACAGCAATATTCTAACAAAGGTCGCACAAGCGTATAATAGGAAGTCCGCAGTCTAGAGGATTTGTTGCGTCCTGAAAGTGTTCTGTCAAATGCAGTTTTTTGTTCACATTTACCACAAAATTATCCATGTGACTGTTCCTGTGCAAGTTCAACAAATTTGTTTGAGTTTAGGTTATTCGTAATTGCCGTCCCTAGATGTTTAGTTAAATGGCTAACCTTTGGTGTTCTGTGATTTATCGTTTAACCGAAATTTAGCGAATTACATTTAGTATTCATCTGAATAACCTTACATTATTAATTACACTCCTGGGCATTAAAATTGCTACACCAAGAAGATGACGTGCTACAGACGCGAAATTTAACCGACAGGAAGAAGATGCTGTGACTTGCAAATGATTAGCTTTTCAGAACATTCGCACAAGATTGGCGCCGGTGGCGACACCTACGTGCTGACATGAGAAAAGTTTTTAACCGATTTCTCATACACAAACAGCAGTTGACCGGCGTTGCCTGGTGAAACATTGTTGTGATGCCTCGTGTAAGGAAGAGAAATGCGTACCATCACGTTTCCGACTTTGATAAAGGTCGGATTGTAGCGTATCGCGATTGCGGTTTATCGTATCGCGACATTGCTGCTCGCGTTGGCCACGATCCAATGACTGTTGGCAGAATACGGAATCGGTGGGTTCAGGAGGGCAATACGGAATATCGTGCTGGATCCCAACGGCCCCGTATCACTAGCAGTCGAGATGACAGGCATCTTATCCGCATGGCTGTAATGGATCGTGCAGCCACGTCTCGATCCCTGAGTCAACAGATGGGGACGTTTGCAAGAAAAAACCATATGCACGAACAGTTCGACGACGTTTGCAGCAGCATGTCCTATCAGCTCGGAGACCATGGCTGCGGTTACCCTTGACGCTGCATCACAGACAGGAGCGCCTGCGATGGTGTACGCAACGAGGAACCTGGGTGCACGAATGGCAAAACGTCTTTTTTTTAGATGAATCCAGGTTCTGTTTACAGCATCATGATGGTCGCATCCATGTTTGACGACATCGCGGTGAACGCACATTGGAAGCGTGTATTCGTCATCGCCATACTGGCGTATCACCCGGCGTGATGGTATGGAGTGCCGTTGGTTACACGTCTCGGTCACCTCTTGTTCGCATCGACGGCACTTTGAACAGATGTGTTAGGACCCGTGGCTCTACCCTTCATTCGTTCTCTGCGAAACCCTACATATCAGCAAGATAATGCACGACCGCATGTTGCAGGTCCTGTACGGGCCTTTCTGGACACGGAAAATGTTCGACTGCTGCCCTGGCCAGCACATTCTCCAGATCTTTCACCAATTGAAAATGTCTGGTCAATGGTGGCCGAGCAACTGGCTTATCACAATACGCCAGTCACTACTCTTGATGGACTGTGGTATCGTGTTGAAGCTGCATGACCATCTGAATTTGTACACGCCATCCAAGCTCTGTTTGACTCAATGCCCAGGCGTATCAAGGTCGTTATTACGGCCAGAGATGGTTGTTCTGGGTACTGATTCCTCAGGATCTATGCACCCAAATTGCGTGAAAATGTAATCACATGTCAGTTCTAGTATAATATATTTGTCCAATGAATACCCATTTATCATCTGCATTACTTCTTGGTGTAGCAACTTTAATGGCCAGTAGTGTATTTAGGGTCATTTGCTACTTTTTTCACCATATAAATAACTTGTCTATTCATTTTACAGTTGGTTTTGATATTCCGATGACAAATATCTAAGACGGGAGGAATGCCAAATATCACTTCCATTTTACTGGATGACTTGCCGTCAATTACTACGAACTGTGTGTCACCTTTCTGGCATGAAATCAGGAATCCAGTTGCACAACCGAG
Source organism: Locusta migratoria (assembly GCA_026315105.1). NCBI lineage: Eukaryota > Metazoa > Arthropoda > Insecta > Orthoptera > Acrididae > Locusta > Locusta migratoria. Next base: position 590,245,126 of record CM048755.1, on the reverse strand, counting down.
ACAATACTCCATAGCTACATACTTTAATTAAAAGCTGCTCTAAGGAATGTTGTCAAAAGCCTTTTGGAAATCTAGAAACATAGAACTAATTTGAGATCTCCTGTCGACAAATTCATTAATTCGCGTGAGTAAGGAGCCATTTGGGTTTTGAAGGAGGTTATTTTTTTGAATACATAATGAATAAATGTCAATAAAACTTTCTTCTGACGGAAACTCATAGCCGCGGCAGAATAGCTGTGCGCACTAAGGCGCCGAGGGATTCCGTCTCTTAAGTACTGGTGTTATCTATGCAGTTACCCAACCTGTAGGCACACGTCTCTAGTCGGGCGAACAGTTGTATCTGATTGCAAAGTATGGCGGTATCATATCAGCATACACTGGAAGGATTCTAGTGGGCCGCGGCGGAGTGGCCGAGTGTACTGAGGCGCTATGCTCCAATGCGCGAAGCCGTTTCCTGCCTGGGGTTCGAATCCTCCCTCGCGCATGGATGTTTGTGTTTTCTTTAGTATAAATTAGTTTATAAGTAATTTGTAAGTTTAGGGACTGATAACCCCGCAGTTAAGTCCCTTAAGCTTAACAAACATTTGAACATTTTTTGATTATAGTTGATATACAATTTGGACAAAAAGACATTACGTTTTTAGAGTTGCAGATGTTATTTACCTTTAAGTTACATTAGCTGCTCTTCTTGATTGAGACGTTGGGATATTTACTTCGGCTTCTTTCCCGTAAGAATTTTAGAAAGGTTTATAACTCTACTCCAGTGGCACTGTCGTTCATAAAATTACCATTTATATCGCGCAGTGAAGGTACTGATTGTGTTTTGCCGGCGTTGTACTTCACATATATCTCTCTCGATTTTCTATAACTTTTTCTAAGCAGAGTTTCATAGCTGAAACTATTGGAAGCATCGCATATTGACGTTAGTGCTAAATTTACAGCTTCCTTAAAAGTTCATCAATATCGGGGAATAAGCGTTTAGAGTTTAGAAAATCTGTTTTGGCAGAAGATTGCAGCAACTATATTGTCACTATCCTATATCTCGTGCAGAGATCGTGAGAAAAAGATATGGGAGATTAGGGTGAGTGAACATTCAATTTTCCTCAGACAAAATTTAAACATGTATGATGTGATTCTTCAGTTTCTCCCGGCGTATTTGATAATCAAAATATCCACGGGTGTACTGCCGGTCTATAGTGTCCAACGGGCTATAGACCGGCAGTACACCCGTGGATATTTTGATTACAATTTAAACATTTGGCGTGTTATACTCTTTTCCATGCACTATATAGATATCTGCGAATTATTAATGTAGATTTAGGACAAAAAATTTTTGAACTTATCACTATTTTCACTTTGTTTCCGGCTCTTTCTTTCGTAGTATTTAATTTTCTGTGCCATTTCGTTCAGTTCTTGGTGAACACATTTCAGTTAAATTCCATTTCGGTGGCTTTATTGTCCAACGTGGAGCTATTTGGTGTTGGTTCCGATGAGCCAGCACGGAGTTAGTGTCGAGTTTATTTTGGTAATTATGATGAGAGATAAGTGACACGTTCACTGAACTTTACTTTTCCTTCTATCGGACCGATCACTGTCGATACCATCGCATGCACTCACTTCTTGGTACCCTGTGGCCACGACACAAAATACGTTGAATTGAAAACTTGCGCTGCCACCTTTGTATCCCACCCTGGCCAAATAATGTTGATGACAATATCTCCAGTCTCTTAGACTACCCCCGGATTAAATGCGGTTATACAGGTGAATGTGTGCGACCTCGTCTACGAAGCCGCTACAACTTCTAAATTTTATCACTGCAGCACGGCTAATATTAGAACAGCATGATATATCTGTGATAGCTTCTGACAGTTGTTTTGGAATTTATAACTTTGAAATTTCTACGTTTATTACCGACCTGTTATAAACTGAAGTTTTCTAAAAACCGTAAGTTAATTGGTACTGAAGCACTGAACCATTGCTATTACACGTTGTCCGTCCTCAAGTTAAGTGCCTTTATGTAGGATAATAAGCGACCATAGTGGCTGTGGTTAAGAGCTCGACCTGCACAAACAGTCACAGTAGTGATTTGTGAATGTCACAACTACCACGGGAAATAATTGCAGTCTCATTCAGAAGCTTTATGTCGGGCTAACAAGCCATTTTGTTTTCATTTATCGGTAGAGTTGTTCAGCTCGTGTATTCGAGGCTGGGCGGACGAAACAAAGAGCCGCATACATGTCTGCACTACACTACTCAATTTCCGTCATTTTTACTTTCTATAAGCAATGTATGAAAATGTCTGAGAAATAATTATTTACCACTTTATTATAATTTCTTTATTTGCGTTTAAAAATCTCGAAACGTAATTTTTGGTCTTTCTAAGTCTACCCCCGCTCACTGGCTTGTAAGAATGTTAAGTAGCAACTACATAAGCTGTGCTAAGCTTATGCCAGAATCATTCGTAACATTCGAAATATTCTCATGGATTTAAAACATATGAATATCTAATGAAGAACGTGTAGCACAATTTTTAAAGCTACTAAATTTTTCTAAGTTAGTCTCTTTATATGTCGTAATCAAAATATTATTATTAATAATAATCATGATTTATTATGGCTCTCTTCAGTTATTTGTAATTTCAGTGACACATCTGGTATAACATGAACCACAAATTTATCGTTTTTCAACGTGAAAATGTAGTTATACATTTTGGTCAAGATACCAATTTGAACCTTGTGAAAAATATTCGCTCTTTTGTTTGTTTTCTGACTGAATAAAATAGCTTATCGTCATTATGGCACAGCGAAATAATAAATAAGTGTGGTTCACATATAATTTTTATGTATCTTATAATAACTCATTGAGCGCTGAATCATTCACATGGGCAAACATTCTCTGCCAAAACAACATTTAATTAGATTCTTGAGTTTCTCCCGGCGTATTTGATAATCAAAATATCCACGGGTGTACTGCCGGTCTATAGTGTCCAACGGGCCCGTTGGCAGTACACCCGTGGATATTTTGATTTACATTTAATTAAACAAATCTATTTGATTTTGACGTTTAAACAGGTCGTACTGGAGGAGTATTTGTACTTAGCTTTTCGCAGCCTCATAACCCGCAATCATGTTTTACTACGGCTTCGTCTTATGTTGTGTAGACAACCCTGTCTTGATAGTAGTTCAATTTTTCCAACGTCAAAAATCAATTTACGGGAGATTATTTGTAGTACGCAAGGCCATGATCGTTTGATCCGCAGCGGTTTAAATCTCTAAACATGCACTTGTTCTCTAACAGTTTTCCTTCTGATAGGTACTGCTAGTGATGGGTAACAGAGGTGTCACACTGAAGGAAGTGTTGCGTGTGCCATATTTGCCCTGCTTCTGCCGGTGATTACAAGGCTGTGCGCTCAAGACCGTGGTCTTAATCCAGGCTGGAGGTCTTTCAGCTAAGCCTAGAGATTTAGCAGCCAGTTTCTCTTCACCTAAACGGCACAGAGGGAGGAAGGTTCGCGACCTGGACCGAATGTAGTCCTATGAGGCTCTACTATGTGTTACGACCTGCCTCAGTTGCCGACGTCTAAGGAGCAACGGCCGGAAGTTGGAAGAAATTCAATTAGAACGCACACCCCTTAGGATGGAATGGCCAAAGTATGTTCCAGACAAACAGGACGCGCAGGGATCGTCATTGATTCAATTTTAAGAGTCCGTCCAGAGTCTTTTGATTAACAGAGTGCGACATTGTTGACATTGATACAGCTTCTAATGAGGGAGTAGACTCATTGCAGTATCACGAAAACTTTTGAACAGATACTTTCTATAAATCCCAATCAGTCTCTGTAATTGACGGTATCTCTAAGAAGGTTACAAACGTGCCTCTCATAGTTCTTTATGTGTTACATAAAAACTGACTACCTGAAATAGAAAACCTAAGAGAAAATATCAATGTTCCTTTTCAGTAACTTATTACATTATTCATCTTTTACACATAGAGTTTCATGCTTTAACTGCAATGAATTGCTTTAACGACGACTTTATTGAATACCATACAGCAGTTTTAAATGGATTAATAATCTTAACAGAAGCCCGGTATACCACACAAGAATTAACTTTGATCGATTTCGTGGTTTTTCAAGAGAAATGCATTAAATCTTATTTCTTCTCTCATTGCGATATTATCTTTAACATCTTAGATGTCACATTTCGCTTCTTCTTTCCTAGAGTATTGTCATGGTGATGAAGGGTGGACTTCTTTTTATTTATTCCATATTCATCACTTATGTTATTTGTACCTACTATTGTGCCTATTAGTCTAGTTTCTAGTGCCAGATCCTTATTTTCACATGAGACTGAAATCAAAGTCGTGCGCGGCATTTGTCTGTGAATATTGTGCTTTTCTGTTTGTTTTCGGGCCGAATTATTTTTCGTGTATTGTGTTGCCTATCTGATGCCGAAGTGAGAAACTTGTCTGTCATTCACCTAACGGTTCGTGGGCTGGCTAGAGAAACGAACCAGCGGCGTTTATTCCATAATGATCCTGAATGCTCTCCTAGTATGTGGATACAGGGATATGTCTTGTCATTCATTTTACAATTTTTTATAATCAGTTTCATTCTACAAACATAAACGTTAGATATACACACATACAGCTAAAGGAAACCAATAGCACATCGTGTCCTATAGCATGATGTGACAATATAAATGTACGATATACTACAACGCTGCTCACGGGTCTGTTTCATATTTTGTTTCCTGTCATATATTACGTGAATGCGAACAGGGCAAAATTATTGTAAATAGTGAAAAGTGAATGGCGACGTTACTTGTGCTGTTAAACTTTAAAACTAAGTTCTTCCCTGTGAAGTGCACTCAATGTTCTTTTTCAACTTTGTGGAACTATGAACCCTGACTCTGGTATACCGTTCATCGAGGAATCGAAAAAAGCATCAGATGTAAGCAGAATCAGTGATTTGGATGAAATGCATATCGAATGCATTCTTCTTTAAGCTGTCAATAGTCAAGACAACTGTAGAGAAGTATCAGAATAGCCTGATACTAAAGCATCCATATTATTCTGAAGGTCTCTCGAAAAATTTAACTTCCCTGTCGGCCCAGATACCTTCCTTCTATCCTTCCTTCTTATTTTTAAAGTTCCTTTGGGAAGTTTTCAAGCGAATAAGTGATCGACACTGTAGATTACGTACTAAATGAAAAGGATAACCATACACACAAATTAACCGTTGTGTACTCCAAATTTTACATCTTTTTCCAGACAGTAATGTTTGCTATAATACATTCTTATTTCGTTGTGTAACTATCACGGAATATTCCTTCTAACCTATTACTAAGACGGAAGGAGCCGGTTATAAAGGCGAAATACTGCGATACTGTTGCTGAAATTTATTTTCCTCGGCGATTGCCGTCACACTGTCTGATCTCAAAATATCGCGGCCAAGAAGTCGTATCACACAGATCACCATTGTTATACGGCGCGAGAGGACTGCAGGCGCCCTCTTTACGACTGTTTTGAGAGAAAATGGACACAGCAAGGATGCTGGTGGCTGGCTGTTTGTATATTCTCCGGCGGCACGAAGGCGTCGCTGCCAATGCCGTTGTTGCTCGTAACCACTCTCAAGGACATCCGGCCCAACCTAGGTATGCCACCAGGCTCCTCGACACCGGCCCCACTCTCACACCTTTAAAATCTGTATCGGCAAACGGTCTCCCACACGCATCATCCAGCCGTGCCCAATATCCGAGACGGGATGTTAATTCGCTCATGTAGACAAGCAACCCCGCAACTACAGTCACTGCTGTGCGTAACCATATGTATCATTCACAAAGCACCCTGAAAGTATTCGTGATTATATCTTTAACAAAATGCCCAAAATCGTTTACCATTTGTCCTTTAGTAAAAAATCACAAAAATGGGTTATCTACGATAATAAATATAGGGTGAAGTAAAGAATAAAATTTTTTACCAAGGCCGGGATGCAATCCAGGGTATTCTGCTTAGCTAGGCAAATGCGCTGCCCATTACACCATGTTGGCACTCGGCCTACCACACCCCCACGAACAACCCTAATTTGTCTCCCTCCCTAATACAATCTCTAATTCCTTTTACTGGATTACTGGCACCTCCCAATTTCTTCGTCCTATTCCCTCTATTTGTTTTTATTATTTTTGTTCTCCCACGTCAGGTATTCTATTTAGTGCCACTCGTCTTAACCCTTTCAGACCCAAGGTTGTAGGTGATGTGACATTAATATAGAGAGGGACGTATAAGATACAAAATACATACAGTAATTCATTACAAAAAAATAAAATAAATTGACTTTCAAAAATTGTCTGTTTTAAGCCTTCACTACAAATTTTTATGATCTGCACCACCTTACAGTAGGCCTAACATTCGTTTGAAAGAAGTGACATAATATCACAGCATCGTGTAGAATCAACTGGTTGTCAGATATGATAGCTTCACATGTAAAGCCGGCCGCGGTGGCCGAGGGGATTGAGGCGCTCCAGTCACGGTCCGCACGGCCACTGCGGTCGGGGGTTCGAATCCCCCTCGGGCATGGATATTTGTGCCGTCCTTAGTTGTAAGTAGTTCATAAGTAGTTTGTAAGTTTAGGGGCTGATGACCCCGTAGTTAAGTCCCATAGACTCTACAAACATTTGAACATTTTCACATGTCAAAACAAGGATATCAACACCTTGTCAACAAGTCTTTCTTGCCGCCATTGTAAGTGATCGAGTTCCAGCGCTTAGAAAGTCACAGGCTAATCACACATCTCGTGACTTCGTTGCCTAAGTTGACGTTTATCCAACAGCACTTTCCTTGTGTACATTCAACTCTCATATTCTGTGAGCTCATCGTAAAGTCAAAACGAGCAATGTTGTAATACGTAAGATTATAATCATGTCATTAACAGAGACATGCACTGATAATGGCGAGCGCTTTGAGTTTCCAGGATTTCGTCCTGTTTAGCAGTTCAAAGAAAGACAACACGGTATAATATGATGTAGTGTGCATCGACGAGAACGAAATATCGTCATTGTTACTTCAGTCTGCGGACCATAAGCAGCTGAAATTCGATCCTAAAGAAATGCAAGCGAAAATCATTTTACATTATCTGACGGGTTTGGAGATATATGTGCAGTTGAAATTATGCGCCACGGCAAACGAGCTCTGCTGCCTTAGGAACGCCTTTCTGATCAGTTAGACATTTCTTCGAATTAAACTTAATGGCTTACAGTGAAAAGGCTTGTTTATACGAGGTAGTGAGGGAGAATCAATATCATCTGACACTTAAGGTTCTCGGGGAGTACATAAATATTGATTTGCGGCGTACTGATGGAGCACACTTTATCGACTTCATGCGTGAAAGAACCTTCAACTGAACAACTGTCCATCAATCTCGACTAACAGGAATAACACATGCATTGGCGTAGTTTTCTCACGTCATGTCGATCATTTGGGAACAAAGAACTACGTATCATACTTTTCAAATCACAAATCTTTGTTGAGCATCACTAATGGGCAATGAACGCTATGTATATAGATAAGTTTTTTATTTCCGTCTCCTATATGTACAAAATTAGTTGTCTAGGTAACTATTTAATTCCTCCTAGGACATCTCCATGATCTGAACTGTTTTCAACAATGGAAGTAGTTTACTTCTTACACCCCCTTATTGTGAATAGTTAATTTCGGCTTATTACGCAATCCTGTACAATAGGCGATGATATGTGGGTCTTCTCGCATTCGATCAGTGCGTCTTCCCCTAGCTGCCATAGGACGCTCATCAACTGTGACGCATGAGGTGCTGGAGCATTGATGCGTGGGAACGCGTACACGCTTGAGGACATTAGCAATTCCAGTCACACCTTTGGCTTTTTTGCATCTAAAGGAAGCAATAAAATTCAACCGAGGAAAGAGCCAGCAAGCGTTCGGGGACTACCAAAAGGAAATCTTCGTCACGTTGAATAAATCAGTATCTGGACCAATCTGTTCGTGCCATTGTGTATGCTAATATGACGTGTCATATAGTGTTATTTTAATAATGGAAATTATAAAATTGGAAATACATCAAAACGAGTTCAAATTTTATAACTCCAGGTGCATGAAATAAGGAAATGACGCAAATTTGTAGCAGTGAGTGTAGAGGTAGCAGAAAGGTAAATAACAACCTCATGTGATGTTTATGGTAAAACGTTTGACCCTGTATCTCACAGATACAACGCGACCAGGAATATTTCTCCTCGTGACGCGACCATTTCAATGTTGATAGATAGGGATAACTGCAGCAAAACTCTTGCAAGAGCTCTTGGGGAAACGACTATGTAAACTCTCCCACATTATATTAGTATCACAGTGTCATACAAATATAACATTCGCCTTGAGATTTTCTCAAATTATTGAGTGGTTTCTCAGAATGACAATGTCAAATCCATGAAGAACTAACAAACCCTAAAATAAATATACAACCATTTTTACATGGCAGCCTAATCTTCGAAAGGTATTAGATATGTTACTTTGTCTGAAATAACGTACCAATAATCACTCGAAACCTAACAGTCACGGTATTCCCTATAAAATAATCGAACATGCTGCGACTTACTGAAAAGATGACTAAATCTGGTTCAAACATGTACGTCTTCAATCAGAAAAGATAAAACTCAAGCCGACCGACAGTCTTAATAGTAATACCGGCAATTTTGTTGGCGAAAATCATTCATCTGAGGTAAACGTGTGTGATCCAAATGGAGAACTACGAAGGAATTAGGGTGTTAATATAGCATTTTGCATTCAGCGTAAGGTGAATTAGTGAGTCCCATTATGAAAATGTATCACCGTGAAAATTTTCAGAAAATAAGCCCTATTTTTAGTGCTCAGCGCTTATTCAACTTGGAACAATCACAGGTGGAAGTAACTGAAGCATTTCTGGATGATATTTAATTCTACACATCATAACACGCACAATTTTTTTATAATAAAGCTAGTCATTTTATGTAATTGAACTAAAAAAAACTTATGAATGCCCTTTTGTCATGAATCCTTAAATGCCACTTACTAATCACTTTGTTATGTCTATGTCAGAAAAATTATAAAAGAAAATTAAACACAACGATAAACATCAGCAGAAGGAGTGACATCGTACTCAGATTACACGAAATAAAAAAAACTCTCTCTTTTTTTACCTCTTGGGAAAATGGAGACAAGACCCTCAGACAACTTCGGTTGGAACATTTTCCACATTAGTGTAGAAGCCACGGGACTTTTTTGTGAGATGGTGCATATCAACATGCCACTGAGTAGAGACTTAGTAAGCAGTACACAACCAAACCCAAAATATTTTTTCGATCGTTTTGTCGGAGGAAGAGAGGGATGACGAGGAGGAATCTCTTAAAATTGTTCTATAATTTGATTACAAAATATCTGAATTAATGAAATTAACTTTCTACTTGAAAAAGAAATTCGAAAAACAGAGTAGATTGAAGTGCACCAAACTCACCCTGCAGTCAATCAGCCTTCGAATCTAACACTAGTAGCATTTGACATTTTCGGTAATTACTATATGTCTATGAAAGTCAGCTTGCTACATCTTCCCAAGTTGGAAACGAGAGCGTGCTATGAAGTATTGCCTGCGAATTTTTTTATTCTGTTCTCAATATCGGTTGAGGAATTACATTACTCGGTCGAAATTATCGCTTTGCTGATTCAAGTCCCGTTACTCAGTTACTAAAGGGCTCCCAATCGTAGCGTCTAGTGTGGCTGTGGATAACATAACTACGTCACTGTGTGAGAAGCAGCGCGCACTAATCGAGTTTCTAACCGCAGGAAACGCGCCTCCAACTGGGAACCATACACGAAAGAAAGCTTGGTACGCTGATGATTGCATTGACATTACTAATACGCGATTTTGGATTGTTCGTGCCGAAAGTTTGTGTTAACCTCACTGTGCGTAACGGAGTTCGGAGTGGATGACTTCGTACGGCAACCGCCGAGACTCGTCAGAAAAAAAAAAAAAAAAAAAAAAAAACAAAAAAAAAACAAAAAAAAAAAAAAAACGCCGGATAACGCAGACACAGATATCAAGTAACTTATCACAGGCTGTACGGGCCATCATTGCAGAGTTGCAGTACATGAAACTGCGTGCACGGTGGGTGCCTCTAATGCTCATTTCTGACATTATCCAGAGGAGACTGGAAATCCGTCGTCACCAATGAGGGTGATGAATTCTTTAACAACATTTTGACAGTAGATGAAAGGTGGCTATACCGTTTTGAGGCCGAAAACAAGATAGTACCAATGGAGTTCCGCCACATAGGATTACCAGCGGCAAACAACTTCAACATGATACCGTCAACTGTTACAAATTCGATTACAGGCGTTTCTCACGCACCGACATAGTTACGCTACACACCACAGCATGCAGCCGCAGAGGGTTGCAACTTAACACAAGCGAAGCGGGGAAGTGAACCGAGTAAAATGCAAGACATATAATAAATTTAAATTAAAAGCCGTCCTACAGGCCTCGAAAGGCTCAACAGGTACCGACCGGTCACCCTGTCATCCTCCGACCGAAGGCGTCAACGGATGTGGTATGGGGAGAGACGTGGTCAGCGCCCCTCACTCCCGACCACAGTGTCGGTTTTCTTGGCCGGAGCCGCTACTTCTGAATCAAGTAGCTCCTCAATTGGCCTCACAAGGGTTGAGTGCACCCAACTTACCAACAGTGATGCTCGGACGGTGGCCCGTCCAACTGCTTGCCATGCCCTACGGTGCTGGACTTTGGTGATCTAGCAGGAACCGGTGTGTCCACTGCGGTACGGCGATAGCAAGACATGGAAAACCTCAACCCATATTTTTAGCAAGACATGTAATACTTCAACCCATATTAAGAGAAGAATAAGAAATTTTGAGGATTAGTTTCCATCTAATTCTCGCAGTTTAACCACCCCCTTCCCCCTTCAGTAAAAAATAAATAAATAAATAAAAAATAAAAATGTTCAAATGTTTGTATAGCTTAAGGGACTTAACTACGGGGTCATCAGTCCCTAAACTTACAAACTACTTATGAACTAGCTAATCCTAAGGACGGCACAAATATCCATGCCCAAGGGGGGATTCGAACTCCCGACCGTAGTGGCCGTGCAGACCGTGACTGGAGCGCCTCAGTCCCCTCGGCCACCGCGGCCGGCTACTTCAGTAAACAATGTGTAAATAAACGAGATGTTATTAGCTACAAAAATCGAAGCAAACTACATGTACAAATACGTGGTGAGAGAATACGACGAACCAGTCACGTGATGCAGCCATACGAGGAAAATCAGATCGCAGTACCGTAAAAATATACGCTATTGACAGTATTAATATATGACGGAATGTAGCTTTGGACGTCATTTGAGGAGTGGCACCAGTTTTCAAGGTCGTCTAGTGCTTCATTAACAAGTCCGTCAAATTTGGCCATTCCACACAGTGCACTGCACTAGAATAACTGGGTTTTTCACGTTCCGTACGGCGTCTCGGTAAAAAAAAAAAAAAGTTACCAGGAGATTAAATTTAGCATCGCTTACAACAAGACCTTCGTCGCAGGATTAAGTCCCAACTACGGCGGAGAACTGAACCAGTAGCGGATACGGAGAGATCACTGATGGCACAGACGATGCCACTGTTTCGCTCAGTCTGTTCCGCTAGTAACGTCTGGTCGTGACATCAAGGTATGTCCTCCGATGTTAATAAGTTAAACGGTGTTCTTTTAAAAGTCAGTTTCCCTCTCCATACCTGTATGAAATGAGTAAAGTTTTCAATCTCCTTGTGAGACTTAATAAAGAAAATGAATCGTATTTGACTGATAATTATTTTCAACGTGTGATAAAAATTCTTCAGTGGGTTAATGTCTGTGAATGATAGCGACCATTTGCTGCTGGTGAACTGGTTTCGTAAACGCGGCAGTCACACTCGAAATCTGACCAGGGTCGCCCACCTAAGAGCCCCCGACTCACCGCCGTCTGGTTGCGATTTTTCTCCACACATATCAACACATTTCGATCCCTTCACATTAAAAATCCTCACCAAGTTTTCCTGTTACCATTTACGGCAGACGAAAGTGAAATTCACGTTATCCCATTACGAAAACAGATCTCGACATAAATTTCCCATGCAGGTTTTCCAGAATTTAAAAGTTTTTGTCTGTCGCGTTTTGCAGCTCTCAAATATTCCAGAAAAGTCATTTTGATTAATTGCACCAAAGCTGCTTATTTATTATTACGTTGACTTGTTTCGGACTTTTCCCAGTTTCATAAGCCACCTGTATAATCATATAATCAGTGATTTAGCATAAAAGCGAAGGAAGCGAAATAAAGAAAAGAATATTTAATACATTATAAAAATATTCATATGTTTGTAAATCTATCGGACTCAACTACAGGGCCATCAGTCCGCAGCTTACAAACTACTTAAACTAAGCCGGCCGCGGTGGCCGAGGGGGCGGAGGCGCTTCAGTCACGGCCTGCACGGCCACTACGGTCGAGGGTTCGAATCCCCCCTCGGGCATGGATATTTGTGCCGTCCTTAGTTGTAGCTAGTTCATAAGTAGTTTGTAAGTTTATGGACTGATGACCCCGTAGTTAAGTCCCATAAGATCTACAAACATTTGAACATTTTTTGAACTTAAACTAAGTTAAACTAACGTAAGGACAACACACACATCCATGCCCGAGGGAGGATTCGAACCTCCGATGCGGTAGGCCGCTCGATCTGCAACGTGATGCTCCAGACCGCTCGTTTACTCCCTCGCGGCTTTAATAACTTAAAATAATTTTCTCTGGATCAGCAGCTATCAAAATTAGACAGAAGTATTCTTAAATAGCCGCGGTGAGATTAAAACTGACTTCAGCCCAACTTACTGTGTTACGTATTTGTCTGAGGCTAGATATATGTGTAATTAGGAAAACATTTGCCTTGTCAAAAATTAATTTACGTCCATTTCTTCGGAATCAGACCAGACAGCTGTGTTTCAGGAAGCAGGGATCAAACTGTAGCAAGTGACAGTGGATAGATCCTGGGACTGGGGTGACATATGTGATTGATAGAAAGCTAAGGGTTTTGTCGAATATCACAGATTGAACACCTGTATCATGGATGTGAAGAGCTGCCAAGAACGTAGTTTCACAAGGGCTCTGCGCTTGATTGCCATGTTTCCTCGTTCCATCCGTGAATGGAATAAGGTGACACCTTATTACAATAACGAAATAGTCTCTACAACCCACTTTGTAATGATTTTTAGAGAACATTGGAAGATATGTGTCAAGATATGAAAACAAAGGGACATTGATTTTGAATAAGGCTTAGTCGTTCAGTAAAAAAATGCATAAAATTAAATACAAAAATAATAAAGATTTCTTGTGCCCTGCATTTGTCAGGAAATGAGCGTACGAGATGCTCGACGAGCAGCTTCCATTGGGGATAAAATTAATTTACGACATCTGCGTTTCTTTCCGAAATTTATCTAGTCAGATAACATCTTGAAACAGCAACGGGTACATGTTTTCGGTTGTATGATAATGCGGCATCGGCAGGCTTTCGGATGAGAGTGCGGCCTAGGATAGAAGAGAAGCGAGTAGAGAGCTCGCACGCGCCGCGTCTACACAGCGCGCAGCGCGACAGTCGCACGCTCTGCACGAGCGAAGGCGGTGACAAGCACGGTCTGAAATAGACCGCTCCCAAGATACATTCCTAGACACTCGCCTTGAGAACGGGCCACTACTTGGCTTGCGCCGAGCCTCTCCTACTATCGCAGAATGCGTCTGACACGACCAGGGAAGTCCTAACCGGGGTCCTTGTTTCGCACAACTGATTATTTATTTATTTATTTACTTTTATTTTCATTTATCATGTTCCACATGGACAAATTGAGAAGCAAGTCTTCGTGGTCATGGAACGTGTCAGTACATCAGATTGCAACAAAAGAGGAGTAATACATAAAGTGAACCACATAGCAATCCTGTGCACAAAGCAGGTCTAGGCATAAGTAAAAAGAACCTACAACGTAACATAAAAATTAGCTTACTTTTAATTTTTTCCACAAATTCCTCGACAGAATAGAAAGGATGAGCCATGAGGAAACTTTTCAGTTTAGCCTTGAATGTCTGAGGATTACTGCTAAGCATTTTTAATTCCTCCGGCAGCTTATTAAAAAATGATGCGACAGAATACTTCACACTTTTCTGCAAAAGGATCAAGGAGATGTGATCCAAATGAAGATTCCATTTCTGTCTAGTATTAACTGAGTGACAGCTGCTAACTCGCAGGATAACTCAATATTATTAACAATAAACGATATAAGGGAAATATGTACTAAGAGGCCAATATCAGCCGGCCGCGGTGGCCGCGGGGACTGAGGCGTTCCAGTCACGGTCTGCACGGCCACTACGGTCGGGGGTTCGAATTCCCCCTCGGGCATGGATATTTGTGCCGTCCTTAGTATAAGGTAGTTCGTAAGTAGTTTGTAAGTTTAGGGACTGATGACCCCGTAGTTAAGTCCCATAAGCTTAACAAACATTTGAACATTTATTTGCCAATATCAGATTTGCCAGACTACTAAACAAGGGTCGATAAGAAGTACGAGAGCTTACCCCATATATTGCTCGATCTACCCGTTTCTGCGCAATAAATATACGTTTCGAACCAGAGGAATAACCCCAAGAAATAACACCATACGTCATAATCGAATAAAAATAAGGAACTATCACTTGTTTCAGAAATTGTTCGAATAGTAAACAATGCAGCATTCAGTTTTTAAACACGGGCTTTCCACGACAGCTTATTATCTATCTGAACGCTTAGCAATTTGAATTGTTCAGTCTCAGTTATCAAGTGCCCAATCTGTGGAAATAAAATGTCAGTTTTTTTAAATTGTGTATTATAAACTAAACAGTGATTTAGCATCAATTTATTTTCTACAACCCATGAGCTTCTTTCTTTTACTGCATTATTTGATATTACATCAATATTTCCAACAACATCCTTCATTATCACCCTTGTCACCAGCAAACAGATATATCGTACAATTACCTGTTATGCTAGAAGACAAATCATTTATATAAATGAGAAATAACAGTGGGCTCAGAACAGAACCCTTAGGCACCCCTCTCGCCCCACTTAAGTGTGCATTACTGAGAGTCCATATCACATCCATTTTCAACACTGCGGAGGATCACCTTCTGCTGTCTGTTAGCCGGCCGCGGTGGCCTAGGGGACTGAGGCGCTCCATTCACGGTCTGCACGGCAACTACGGTTGGGGGTTTGAATCCCCCCTCGGGCATGGATATTTGTGCCGTCCTTAGGATAAGCTAGTTGATAAGTAGTTTGTAAGTTTAGGGACTGATGACCTCGTAGTTAAATCCCATAAGCTATACAAACAAACATTGCTGTCTGTTATTAAAGTAAAAGATAAATCAATTGTGAGCTGCTCATCTACATCTACATAAATACTCTGCAATTCACATTTGAACTTGAAGGAAATATCACAACTCATTCTTAGTTCATGTGAAAATAATCCAATGAAGCTATAAGTATCACACAGATTAATACGTACAACACAGTAGTTGGTTTATATCACTGAAACGTCCTCAGTTTTCTTCACTGATGCAATCTGTTTTACGTTTAAAAAAATCCCCGAATTCCTTAGTAAATTTATCACTTTTATTTACTTTTAACAGCAATACAGCAGCTGTAAGTCATACCTTCTGACGATCCATCCAAAATGCATTGTTGAGATCTGGGCTGCTGTTCAGTTCTCAGACGACGCGTTCGGTATTTTATTCAAACCATAAGTATTTTTTCATCTTACGCTACGCGTGTGGCTAAAGTTGACAAGAAGGTTAAATATCACGTCTTGGGAACGAACAAATCATTAATGTCAGACATAGGCTGAATCGGCGGATGTTGTAGTATGTTGATGAAGCAAACATACGTACCACAATTAGCCTGCTGAGACTCAAAACTGCGGAAAACGTAGTGAACGACGTCTGGAAAGGTATTTAAGCCACGCACCTTCCAAATTCAAGTGAAGTGTCTTTACCACTGCATCATCACGCTCTGCGTATGTTGTTTTCAGATTATCGAAAATCTGTTCACTGTGGGAAGACTCTGTCTCTAATTTCATCTGTGACGATGTGACGTTACGACTTGAGAAACGGAATACGGTACGTCTCACGCTTTAAATGGTTCTTGTCTAGACTCTGCACACATACCTTATGTTGAGTTCAGCATTAAAATCTCTTTCGAGCGCCCAAGAATGGCCGCCATTCACAACTAACGCTGCTTGTCCGGAGCTGGGTCGAGTTCATAATATGTTACGAAACCGCCAGCGCCGAGACTGCCTCGGCATCGTGTCTCAAATGCAACGGCTGACAGCATTCGGCGGTTCCCCGTGTGCAACAAGAATAGGCTGCGTTTTCGTTCTGATTGCGATGTATGTGACCAATTAGAGCGTTACAAATGTCGGGGAACGTATTGTTGGGCAAGTGTGCGTAATATACGGCGGGTCGTTACGTCTACAGCTTTCCTGCTGCCCGCGCCTTGAAAGTGCGTCCGAGCAGCGCGGCGCCGCGGAGGTATAAATTGCGCAGGTATAACTGTGTATGCGCCTAAGAGCGCTCCAAGGCCGCGCGCAGGCTGCCATTTAATTATCCGTCTGCACGTAGGTGTCCCGCTCGCTCTTTCGGCTGTGTATTGTCCTCAGCGCGCGGTTCGCCAAACGCAACTTGTACAACCCTCACGCTCGAGTTTATAAATAAAAATCACTTCTTTCGTGCAAAGGAAATGGATTTCCTGTACGAGTCCGCGATCTTCATTTTTTAATAAGAATAAAACCGTCTAGATCGCTAAAATTATATTTATTTATTACGTCGTTTCGGCGTCTGCCCTAGTAGGCACGTCAACTGCTGACAGCTGACGTACCTACTAGGTGGATATTTTATCACTGACGCTGAACTTTACTGTGCAAGTTCAGAAGCTTTTTGAATTGTTGATGGCAGATACCGAAACGACGTAATAAATAAATATAATTTTAGCGATCTAGACCGTTTTATTCTTATTGTAAAAATCACTTTCCGTGTGTATGTAAGGCTGGTCCTTTTTTGTGTTCGTATTTCACAGGACAAGTTTTATATGATAGAATTGTTTTTAATCCACCGGACAACTGGAAAATTTGAGAAACTGAGCCCTTCAATATGTTTATCAATGAACTCAACACTACGACCCACGATTCGGACGATGTAGAGAGATAACTCGTTTTTGTTTTGTACGTCATGGTCCTGGAAAAGTTTTCAGAAAAAAAAAAGATTCGGGACAGTTACAAAGGAAAGTCGGAAAATTCGAACAAGATGCAAAAATCATTAGTTGTGTATGCACTTTTTATCATAGCTTACGATAGGAGCGACATGTTTGCCTTGTCCGATCACCATCTGACTTTTATTTTTTCATCGAGGAGGTTTTTACGCTGCGCGACCCACCGTATGGTGCGTGGCGGAGGGTACCTTGCAATAATTTTGACGCCATTTGGCCGGTCAACAGATTTCATCAGCAGTTTTACTGGTGACCATAAAACTTGGCACACGGATGTATGTTTTCATGGTGAAGTTCCTCTGCAAGCCGCTGTATGCTACACACCGGAGGGTAACTTGGAGTAGGTCTCGACATCGTTTGATCACTCACCATAAAAGTTGACAGGTGTATGTAATTTTTCATATATAGCGGTGAGGAGGGGATAGTGAGGGGGAGGGGGAGATGTAAAGCGTTAGGGGCAGAACGAAATGGTCACAGAAAGGGGGGGGGAGGAGTAAGTGAACATAGAGAGATGGAAGATTCGAATAAATACATACTGTAAGTAATGATAGTTTGAATTACACGTACCTTTGATTATAACAGGACAGAAGGAGAGGTACAGAAACAAGGAGGCATGGATAGAGAAGGAAGAAAAGGAAGAGGAGGAGACGAAGCCGGAGGTCGATATTGTGGGGCTAGAGATGTCAGGGTCGTGTTGAAGTGAAGGACAGAAATAGGAGGAAGAGGAAAGGAGGAGAGGGACGGAGAGAGGGGAAAGAAAGGAGTTTAGGGTGTATATTCATCCAATTCCCATACATGTTAGTAACTGCGATGAATATGTTCCGGATGGCATGTGGCTAAAATACAAGGGACTTTGCGTTTCTGTAATACTGACAAACAAAAATTTCTCGTCTTTCTCTGACGAGAAGACTAGCGTACAGAGTAATATTTCACTGATCGAATACACAAACTGTAACAAAAATCCGAATCTGTTGTAGTGTAGACCATACAGGTAAGTCAATACGAGTCAACATATTTGCGTAGTAAACGAGTCTGCATAGAACAATGTTGGTGATTTCTCTCGTAAGGGCGAGACTCTCAAAATAGTATTACAATCACGCGAAAGAAAAGTACTGCAACACCAACTACTACAACTCGTAATTATCCAAATCAGAGGGAAATTTAGTGCTAATCACATTATATTATTAAGGAATTATCTGTAGTGTTTTGATTTGTCTTCGAAGCTCAAAGTTACCTCACGATCTTCAAATTTCATCTAATCACTGTTTGATAAATAAATCAAAAGGAAGTCTGACGGTCCTAATGCTAAATCCATTCAGATTTGCTCCTATAATTTAAATCTTCCTTGGAATTCCTTACTCAGGAGAAAAAGGGGTTTCTTAACGAGATCGTGCCAATCTACTCATTATCTCACGTATTTCTTACTACTACTTCAGCGGGGGAAATAAACCAGTGTTATCTAGTAAAGTCAATTTACAAACTTTCGGGACTAATAGAGGATCGGAAACAATATACAACTTTGGGTGACGCAAATTTCACAGGCATGTAGAGGTGCAGTTAGAAGCAGCACGTATTGCTTTCATATGTAGACTAAACATATAATGATGTTTTGTGCTAATTTAGAAACATTGTTTAAAAAAATCTTCTCTGCACATCAATGGTCAAGTAAAAGCCGAATGTTAATAGATGTCTGAACGTTTCAAAGAGGAAGCTTCATGTGGTATGACTAGCTTTTTCACACTTTGTATCCTAAAGAACAGATGTTCGTATATAATATTTCAGGGCCTCAGCCATGGTACATGTCCATCCCTGCCAATGCAGCGGATGTGAAAAGAAAGGAAGTTCAGTCGAGATCGTGTTCACTAGGGACGGAGCACACTCTCAGATAGTTTTTGTTCGTGGATGGGCAAGGAAATCGGCCGAGTCATTTGAAAGGGACCATCCCGGCATTTCCCTGGAGTTATTTATGGAAATCATGGAAAACCTAAAGCAGGATGGCCGGTGGCGGGTTTGAGCCGCCGCGCCGTCCTTCCCAATCCTAGTGCAATGTTTTGGCACTGCCACCTCGCTTGGAAGTGGATGTAGATTTAGGGAAGTATTTTAAGGTGATGTAACAAATTAAAAATCTCATAAACTAGCATCTTCTGTCAATCGTGAAACGGCGTGAACAAACTTTTTCCATAACTTCTGTAAATGAAATGCCTTGATGCAATGAGTAGGAATAGAACTTGTATTTTTGAAGGAAACAAAAGTATGGTGGTGTTTTACCCATAGGATGCACGTCTATATTTCCAGCGTCACACTAACATTTTTAAAACTAGATACGCTGACGAAGAAGTCTTGTAATTCGTAACGTGCTGCGATGCTAATCATATCTGAAGAGCGGAACAAATTATTGAAATTCAGTCTCCCTGGGCAAGTGGAACTGAGACAGAAAGAGAGCAAAAGAGCGAGACGTAGTGACACTTGCGAAAGTAAGAGGCGCGACGCACGTACCGGTTCTCTGCCGACTCTTAAGGAGGCCGTCTCAACGGTCCACGTTTTATAGTTTCGACCGTCCGAGGAGTCTTTCATATAACACGCAGTCGCGCTTCAGAGATACTAACAAATGTGGTAAATGAGACTAACTGTTCTCTAACAAAGCTACACTGACTACCCAAAACAATGTGATCGTATGCACGCTGCGAGACTGAACACCATCTCTTGTTGTGTGACACGTTAAGGAAAGTATATAAGCGGATCAGGGACGAAACAGGAAGCTTTCTAACGTATGATGCTGGCAGCAAATGAGGGAATTCAAAGACATGATCACTTCTGAGTTACGATAGGTACTAACTAGTCTGCTGATAACGCTAGTCTCGCCTTGGGTAAAAACTTATGGACGAATCCAATTCTCAAGTGGTCGGGATGGCAGAACAGTTCAGATGCATTTCGCAGTGATTTCTCATAATAATCACAAGGAAACAAAACGAAAATGCGTCAGAGGTGATTTCAGCATTCAGTAATAGTCTCTAACTTCCCCTCCCCACCATAGAAATCCCTGCTGATCATCAATAACGTTTCAGTTTGCTATGAATGGTGTCGAGATCATGAATCTACAGTGTCTAGAGAATTATCCCAACAATACAAAATATTAAAAGCATTACTTCTAAAATTTATTTGTCGTGACACGTGGTATGAGGCGCTTAAGAGCAGTCTAGATATCATGGAGAAAATATCCTTTTGGCACAAGATAACCTCGCACTTGAGGAATACTGCGTTATTAGTACCACATAACTATGTGGGGCCCATGTGAATGTAATGTGCATGGCTACCAGTGTCTCACGATGGAGTAACATCGCTCACTGGGTCATTTCATTTTAGCCGGCCGCGGTGGCCGAGGGGACTGAGGCGCTCCAGTCACGGTCTGCGCGGCCACTACGGTCGGGGGTTCGAATCCCCCCTCGGGCATGGATATTTGTGCCGTTCTTAGGATTAGCTAGTTCATAAGTAGTTTGTAAGTTTAGGGACTGATGACCCCGTAGTTAAGTCCCATAGACTTTACAAACAATTTTTTTTTTCATTTCATTTTATTATTTATGCTTTTTCCCCAAAAATGAATGGACAACTTTTAATTCTCAGAACGCGACTAAAGCTTTCTTTCTAAGATCATTAAGACTGTGTTGTTCCCAATATTCTAATGTAGTATTGCGACCTTACATTCCGTGGCATTAAAATCCAAATCATTTATTACCACCTGGATCGGAAGATGTCCTGGAATTAAAAATTTAATTGGCTTTACAGCTACATTGAGAGACATAGTTTATTTTTGTTTCCATTTATTTGTCTGAATTGTACTGAAAAATTGAAAATTTTAGCATATTTTCTACAGATTCGAAAGAACTATGTTAAACCAATGCAGCTTCATGTAGAAAACAGTGAGTATAAAGAGCATGAACAGTGACATTTTATGTTAGTTTCTGCATCTTTTATTTTACTCGTCAAGGAAAGTAATAACATTTCACGACGCTCCTTTATAATCCATATAATCAGTGTCACTTGTTAATTTCTGTGTAATTTTTGTGCTTTACGATATTTTCTGTATTCCTGATTCTGTAACAAGTCACAGAACTGCAGGAACACTCCAATAAAGCATAGTTGTAAAATAACTTTCAAGAGAGTAAGTCAGTCACAGATCATAAACGATGTTCACAACAGCTTTAGCAGTTTTTTTTAAGGAATCCGCTCACTTTTTACAATGGTTATGGATTCACATAATCTGTGTTAACTAACTGTATGGCGTCTATAGGTGATCGGCACTCCAAATTTGATTTATATCAGAGGTATTGCATGTAACAATGGAAATATTAAAACTACACGATCCAAGAACTTCTTTTTAATCTTTAACATGTGACTGTAATACTAACAACATTTTGTGGTTATTTTTAATTACGTTCATGTCTGATTGGCATAAAATGCTCCATAAAATTTTCAGTGACCAATAATTCGCGTTAGTTTAATGCAAATCTTGTCAAGATGTAAACTGAGACTTTGAGGTTGCCTGCCAGCACTAATAGGGAGCACTATATCAGACTTGAAATAAAAATAAATAAATGAATAAAAAGTTTCTGCACTTATCGGAACTGGTTCTTTAGTTGCGCGATTGAAAATATCACTTTAGCCCAACGGAGTCCATGCACATCATTATTATAAAGGGGTACATAGATTCCTCAAAATGTTGTTCGTAGCTGGCATCGCAATGGATAGCCACCAACCTCAACAGATCGAATTCGGGCAACATTTCGCGAAGGAATGGACAAAAAGTGAAATCTACAGGGCAAACAAGAATACAAGGTAGTAACCAATCGTTCAAACGTTAAGGATTTCTGTCCTCGGAAAAGGACATTGGTCCACACACAGCACTAGGAGGTAAACCGTTAGAAATTTTGGCTGTTAAAATTCGTCAGGTTTTTTGAATAAACAAATGAACCGAAATATCAATTTTGTGTTTTGTGTATTTGATGATGTCTCAAATTTTTATGGGTATAATTTAAATAAACAGCCGTTTCTCTGTATTTACTGAGAAAAACGGAACAGGTTTAGTGAAATAATTCGCAGAAAATGTCCACACTAGCACTTCATAAAATGTGTACTGTTCCTCCTGGAATCCCTGTACAGCTTCATTATCTATTGTAAGCGCCAGTTGCCATATGATGGCAGCTGTGAAGATAGCTATCGCTTTAGTAAATGAAATCGCGGAGCTTTTTCCGAGCGTTTCTAAAAATAATTACAGGCGGCGAGATAGGGAGCTACGTGGTGGATCCATAACTCTGCTTCTCTCGTGCCGCAGGAGGCTGGCGAGAGGAACGCGAGAATATAAAGGCCAGTTGTAGCGAGACCAGGCGCGTGTCATTCTGAAGGATATCTGGTTGGGAGACTCGTTCTAAACGAAATGCGCATACATTACGTCTGTTAACTGATGCATAAATATTGTGTGCGTTTATTATTCCTTCTTAAAACTTTTATTAATGTTACTTTATTAATTTGATTGTAAATTACTAACAATGTTGGGCGGACAACGAATTATCAGGGGGGATCAGAGCGCAATATACAGCCACGCTAAAGCTGATCGCTGTTCGCGGGTATTATTTCACAAAAATAATCTGCGCTGTTGTTTGACGTTCAGTGCTTCAGGAGCGGTACAGGTGTAATTAGGTGTTGCAGATAAGACAGCTTTGTGTATGGCACACGGGCGTGATAAATCGGGCAGAACGATGACGTACGTTCCACCTAGAAAGGAGTGTCTAGCACTTTTGTTGTTAAGTAATACGACTAAAGGTTTGCCACCCGCAAAGAGCAAACAATATTACACCCAATCTTCAAATTATACTTTTTACTGTCTTGAGGGTGCCTATATTCTAGCCCATATATACAGACTGCACATTGATTGCACATCTGGTGAAGTAACGAGTAGGTTAAACACGTTTTTGCAGTAACACTTTCCTTCCTTACACCTCTACCAACACAGGTTTCGACGCTTTTTAAATATAATCAACGACCTCTAAATTTATCGTAATGTTCGAAAAAACCGAACATAAATTTCAGTAATAGCCTTTAATTTGTGGTCGAAAAACACAACTGCCAATTTCAAATTTCTTTTCCAATCTTCCAAGATTAAACAAAGCCATAATGTAATGTAAACTTACAAACGCGTATGTGTGAAGCTGTAATGTACATTCGTGTTATTGGAAAAACAATTGGCTCGCCCTCTAATGATTACTTCTGCAAACATCGATATTAGAGAGCAACACGACTGGAAGGGGGATCATACTTCATTGAGGCAGAGTTGGAAGCGCTCACTTAATTATATCGTGAGGATCCTGCCCAGGCACTTCCATTTGGGGCTGGAAACTAACATCAGCTCGATTGCGATGACATTACAGATAGGAGCCATTCGGTCAGACTGTAAATCAACTCGCCACTGCAAGACTTGAAGAAGCTGCTGTGGCAATTACCTACAGCTGTATAGGGGAACAATGAAATTTCTGTATCAGGGTGGCGCTAGGGCTTGAACGTGTGTCAACCAGAGATAACCGATCACTCTTAGCATTAGTGCTTCAGCACAGTATCGAAAAAAATGCTAACGCATTTAATTCCGGACTACCACTGTAACAGCTGCTTGCCAGAGCAGCTTTATTGTGTGATACTTGACTGACTGACGCAGCGAGATCAACGACTTGTGTGCGGAATACACACTGTGATTTCTCCGGTGGTTTCTTAAATTTCTTCATGCAAATGCCAGAATGGTTGCTGAAATGGCCGTGCATGATCCATAGTGCTAGTTATTATTCCTCCTACAATCCTTTTTGAGCGTATATAATAATGTAAATAAATAAAAAAGGTAAATTTTTGCGTTCTGGCCCTCAGTGGACCGACCGCCGTGTCATTCTCCGCCAATGGCGTGTTTTGGTGCGACACTACACGGAGGGGGGTGTGCCTATCACACAGCACTCCCCTTCGTTAACCGTGGAACTGTACTACCCGGTCGAGTAGCTCCTCGTTTGGTTTCGCAAAGCAGAGTGCACCCCATTCTCCATGGCAACGATAAATTCTTGGCAGTTGCAGGAATCAAATAAAGATTCTATGCATGCGAGCCAGCAGCGCTGACCCCACAGTAACAGGAGCGGACATAGTTTACGATGTGCTCGGTGCAAAATAGCCAGATTGCTAATGTGGTGAAATCTAACCAAAAACTTAACACACCTTTGACCTTTACGAACAAGCAGTGCATAGGCTGAAGGATCTTGACCAATGCCATCTTCTTACGTCGTCTGCTAAAGGTAAAGCAGTCAACAATCCTAAGATTGGTTTGAACGCCACAGTGCTTTACTAGGCGTGGTCCTGTCTGGAGGTGGTATGCCGTTGCCTTCCTCCGACCTTCGAACTGACTTACCCAGCCAGTTATAGGGGACCTACAGTTTAACTCGGGTTCCGAACCACGGTGCTACTCGGTATTTTTCACATGAGCAATACTGTCAGAGGTGAAAGAAGTGGAAAGTGACAGATAAAAATCCTAGAACTTGCTAAAACCGATATGAGAAATTGTCAGTAACAGTTGATTCTTAAAAAAAGGAAACATACAATTTATCTTTGTAGCGTGATGATAAACAACTATATTCTGGAAGACTGGGATTCATATCTCCATTCGACCGCATGATTTAGTGTCCCCGTGTTGCCTTAAATAACTTTAAGTAACTACTGCAATATTTATTCCAATAAAAACCCTTGAAATTGATTCCATACCTTTTCTCACATGTTACTTCAGAAATTTATATCACCCTCTTTAGAATGTTCTTTCTCTTGCGACATCGAAAATTGTAAAGCGATGTCCCGTTTCAAAATCAGTCCACGTGAACAATAAAATGTAAAACATGCTATAACAGTGTTTATGAGATCGACGTCAAAGAAATCCATTTTATTTGGATATTCAGATGACGTTTAGAATTTCTCGTTCGTTCCATTGGCATCTTTACACCTACTGTTTTGTTACGCCTCTTGCAAAATTTTGAATTCAGTTGATCTTTACCAACTTCTAAAATTTTAATAACAGACTTATGGTTTTAAACTGTTTCTTTACTAATAACCTGTAACAATATTGATTCTCCTTAGTTACATACGGAAGATAACGACAAATTGCCACCTTGGATATATCATGACTATCTGGTAACCAAATGAACATGTTAAACTGAATTTCTGTTTAGTTTCCTAATATGGCGAGTAGCCATTAATTAATCCATTGAATATTCTATCTCTGGCGGTAACCTTAATTTGTATGACCTTTATCTGTTTGAGGGTCTTTGTTCTCAAGAGGCAGTGCACATTGGCAGTGCCTTAGAGAATGTGGTTAGTCTAGCGAAATCTAGAAAAGCATTCAAGGCAAGCAAGGCGAGTCTACTAATTCCCAGTAAAAAGAGGTGATGCAACTTATAGGACACAAGATTGATCTGAAAAGGACTCATTCAAACTCGGTCCACTTTATTTACCTAAATCTCATCAAGTGGATGCTAAATACTTCCTTAACGAGCTAATCATTTTTAATTGGATTTAAACTGAACATCAGATCTCTATTTTCACGTTAAATAGTTCTAAGATTAATTCTTCACTAACCCGTTCCTCAATAAGGACGCTGAAGTCATTAGAAATAGAAGTATCTCTACAGATGTTTCAATTTAATTATGAGTACTCGAAACAATAAGCCATTTTTATTAATAATACTTCGCATTACCAAGTGTATGAATAACAAGAAAAACCTCAAAAATCAGTAGAAACCAATAACAATTACTTTCAAATCAAAAATTTTACTATGTTTTAAGTAAGGTATGTTTGACCTTTGCATTCCTAAAAATAAAAGTAAAAATTTAATCAAATTCTTTCCCTATCTTTCTCTGATTACTAAGTTACCGTCTTTGTAAACCAGCAGAATGCCCCTTTGTATTCCTTTACAAATTACTTTAGCTGATGTCATTCTTAAGCAAAGTATATTTCACTGGTTTAAGAAAAATACTTATATTTAACTAGTTTTTCACTTAGCATGTTTCCTTAAAATTTGATTCAATGCGTTATCTTTGACATACATTACAATTAATTTAAATTTGACGCAGCCTATGAAAGGTAAAACCAAATATAACTAATGAAGGAAACTGTCAAATATACGTAGGAACATTTTATGATTATCATGTCACAATCAGGCACTGAGGAAAAAAGCAGGATGAAGCTGAAAGAAAGATTATTTATTATAGTTACTTCGAATGAATATGGTTAATAGTAATACCTTAAATATGGATTTGTCCACATGTTGTCTTTAATTTGGCTTAGAAGCAGAGCAGGCTGTTTCTGCATATGGGTGACGCTCTCGACTATTTCTTGATTATGCAATTTAATGACCTAATACAACCTTAGATATTCTAAGGCTGACACTTACTAATAGATTTCAGTATTTAATACACACCTACAATTTTTATTTGGGTGTCAGATTAGCGTCGTTTCATTATTTCCAAGATTTACGACCTCCCAAGCTGTGAGTCAAGCTGTAGATAAGATCGCTGCGCTAGTTTTGATTCTAGTTTGCAACATGTGACTTGCTCTGTGTGAATGACTCGTACCAGACTGACGTTGCCGCTGAATATAAAAATATCACGTTGCAAATACGATATGCTGAACCACACCTTTCGCAACATTTATCTCTCTTCATGATAACAGTTCTACAAGTTTATTTCGTTATTAATTACATAGTGACACTACAGATTATACCTGCATGCACTGTTATAGCCCCATATGTAATGTTACGTTTAAGTACATAGATAAGTATGATTACAACAAAGGTGAATCATACAAGAAATGATAATCCTCCAGTCATGACGTTCTTTTGTTCAAAGTTAATTTTATCAAACAATAAAACACTTTGTCAGATGGACTGAAACATTTCATATGTTCATTCTCTTAAAGTTGTCAAAGATAAACTGAAAGTAAGATATTAAAGGCTTGTCCTAATGAACAACTATCCTAATGAAAATTCAAAATATAAATCGTACTAACTGTTTTGGCTCTGGCTGTAAAATCGGCAACTATTAGTAATGTACATTGATCACGTATAGAATGCCTCGAATCACGAAGTAAACTTGATTTTAAATAAGTCCTTTCCTCATAGGTACATTCCCACAACGAAAGAGTTCCTCAAATCCTTACATGTATGTCTTGTCTTTCAGAAATCTTGAGTGGCTTATGCGATAACAATAATGACAAAGATGACGACAGAGGAATGAAAGGTAAGTTTCTAACTGTAGGTTTCTTTTTTATCGCATATTAAATCAAAAGAGCCGCTTTCAAATTTCTGCTAATAACATACTTACAAGCAAATTCCATGTAGTTACAGTGAAATGTATGTAGCAGTCATTTATAACAGTAACGATTTAGGCCACAATACTAAGTTGACCATTACTTTAAAAGTCCCTGATGGCAACTATAAATAATAGAACTTATCACAATATTTTCCAGTCGAAAGCAAGCACCACCGTATGAACATTCATATTCTGTATGTAACTATTATTTACTGCAATTTTAAGAGCTATGTTATATACCCTGTAGCTATTCATGGTTCACCATGTGACTTAATGCCTCTTTGTAGACTTAATTAACACAGTTGAGGACTGTTTGAACTTATCCAAAACTTTGTTGTAATTACGAATAATCGGACGTATGTAGAATTTGCCACCACCGAAACTCGAAGTGCTTTCTTTACTCCAAGCTACAAGCCAAAAAATCAGTTGATTCCTTCCTCTCGAAGTACCTAAAACATAAGCTAATTTAGAAAAATTCAAAATTATCGTTTTTTTTTCAAGAGCAGCGAGTACACAGAGAAGATTCATATATAAAATACGATTCGAATACAAAAATAAAGTCAGCGTTAAAAATTAAATTAATAGTAAGTGCTCAAACAGTGAATTCTATTCATAACTGCTACGTATCACTGTAAAAATTTTGTGCTTTTCCACGGAAACGAATGTCGATATAGTAAATGACATGAATAGCAACAGTTTTCATTGCTGTAAATCGTCTGTAATTTCTTACAACAACAGATTTCTGTTTCGGTGATATCAATACGTAGTAGTGGGCTTTCATGGTGTATCCCATGGCCACCCTAAACCGTGACGTTGGAGGTGGGCCTTCCGTGCTGCTCCACAAGTTAGGCTACCGGACTCCGGTCCCTGTAACAGTGTGTAGCACGCGTGTTGTCGTCACAATATGACGGTTTGAACCACGACTAGTCAGAAGACACTACTTTTGCAACTCAGTATCCCAGTCCACAGCAATCTGCCTCGTTACTGGTTCCTGACAAATGAAAAAACACAGCCACGACATCTGTACCATCAGCTCATCCCGGAGCGGAGGGAGCCGAACCAGTGACGCGGGCAGGTCTACACAGTGCAGACTCGTTGCAAAGTTGTGGAACACGCTATGCAAGACGGTACGACTCTGCAAAGAAAACAGCAATCATTACGTACCGTGGTTTGCACAGGTGCTACAATACGTACTGTTTACGACTTTCTACACACGCATCACTGTTGTAGCAGCACACGCTAGAAAAATTAAACTCCTTCGCAAAGGCGTCGAAAGGCCTGACAGGTACCGACCGGTCGCCATGTCAACCTCCGCGGGTGCGGTATGAAGGAGGCATGTGCTGAGCGCCCCACACTCCAGGCCGTCGGTCATGTGGAGCTCGGCAGACCTATCCTCCTCAGTCCCTGCGTCCCCTGTAGGGGACATAAAATAAATCTGGTGTCAATATTCAAATGTTGGTCGCACTGTTAGGCATCTCAACACACAAACAGAAGGTGGCACCACTTCCTGCAACTGAAAAAGATTCACTATCTTGCCATTTGTTCACTCTGCAGCAATGCTAAAGTGGTTGACATAACGGAAAGGCGGTTTGTTGGGTATGTGAGCATTCAAATTTCCATGCAACTCTTTAGTTAATGAAAAATCGGTCTATGCCATTAATAACATAAGTAAATAAAAGTATATTAACACGAACTGCATAGAGAAATATCGCTCCCCATACTGACAGTTGTGGTACCTAGTGTCCTGATGTTCCCTAGAGGGGACATGCGTTTTTGTAGATAATAGTCAGGAATTTTTTTTAAAATATTTTTGAGGCCTTTTCGGAATATTGTTAATCATAAAATGCAGATAAAACTCAAAAATACTGGGGAAAAAATTCACAGGACTGAGGAGGTTATACGAGACCCATCCAAGTGCTAGCCAGCCGCCACAGGGCTGGACTTCGGTGAACGCACCGGAACTGATGTATCCACTACAGCACAGCCGTTAACCCAAGTAAACCCTCTAACAACCAAAATTTCACGGTATGACCAATCAACTTTTCGGAAGTCGGATACTTCAAACATTTTAACTCACGTACCACTGTATGTAGTCTAGCAGCCGGAGTGCTACATTCTGGCTTCCAAATCCTGACTTTCATCCCAGACAAGGGTGGGTTTATTTCTCCTTTCGCCCA
Organism: Locusta migratoria; assembly: GCA_026315105.1. Taxonomy (NCBI): domain Eukaryota; kingdom Metazoa; phylum Arthropoda; class Insecta; order Orthoptera; family Acrididae; genus Locusta; species Locusta migratoria. Next base: position 590,215,218 of record CM048755.1, on the reverse strand, counting down.
TACAGGCCAGAGCTGAGTCCACTCAGCCTGCTATGGAAAGAGTAACGTGGATCTCCCCATAGATGAAAAGGTGGTCGGGATGTTGGGACCTTCACCCTCCTAATCGTAGCGCATGGCTACCTTCAACCTGGGGGTCACAAAATCACTTTCTCAGGCACATTACTGTTGTTCCGTCTGATAATGTCACTTGAGGCATGTTTCCAGTTTGTTTTACACTTCTTGACTAACATAAATTATCGACCGAGGCGGCGCAGTGGTGGCCACCCATATTTAGGATTTCCGTAGTTTTCCTAAATCACTCCAGGAAAATTCCGGGATTGTTTCTTTTTAAGAGCACGGCCGTCATCCTTCAGCATCCTTACAGGGCGTGTGATTCGTCCCTAATGACCATGTCGTCGACGGGACCTTCAACTCTAATCTACCTTTTCATCAACTTAATTTGATATAACACTGAGCTTTCGTTCACAAAAGCTAGCATGCACAATAGCCCACGTGTGGACCATCTTCCTACAAACTTATTCACCTATTGCTGCTACACTAGCGCGTATCATCCGATTTTGAGTTTAAATAGTTTTGGGGTTTTAAAGCTTGCGCAAACGTTAGTGAATAACATGCTACACATTTACTCTCTAAATATAAAAGAATAGTTATGGAGCAAGCTTAGCAAAGCCTGAATGAAGTTTTATTTGCTTAATATCGCTTAAGCAAACTGCGCACTATTTCCATAATTTCTAAGCCATTAGGACTTCACTTCTAATGAGATGTCTGCACCGTTAATGTTTCTCACACTATATTAATATTGGTTTACAATTTAGTCACTATTAGTTTGTTGTAATTCAACAAATTTAACCATTTATGCTAATTTTCAGTGCTTCGTGATTATGTAAAAAAGTATTCGCAAACAAAGTTATTCTAAAAGTATAAAACAATAGGGCGAGACCTCTTATTAGCTGCATTTTTCATTCCTTACACGCATGTGTAAATTTAAGTATCTTCATTTCGTAACTGCTACCCATCTAGGAGTTTTTTTTTTCTTGTCTTTGTGAACTGTGAATTGTAAGTCGTCTGTGCGAATCAGTATATTCACAACCGAATAATGTCGAAGACTTTCGAAAAATTTCAGCTGCTAACAATAAGACGACGTTGTTCGTTTACTGCAGACCGCATATGTTACGATATATAGAAAGGATAGCGTGGGGAACTTTTGATGACAGGGATGCGGAGCAGTGAGAATGGCGGTGCTAATTTATTATGGGGCGTGAGCGTTTGTCATGCAATTGCAGCAACGAGTTTTGACAGCTGGCGCTGGAAGACGCCTCTCACTCGCATAAATCCCAATTTCCTGTCAAAGCGCCGGCGTCGTCATCCCAGCCCACAAATAATGGCGCTGTTGTCGCGCCTCGTTTCCCTCGCAGCCTAAATACTGACAAAGTTTCTAAACGCGTCCCTCGCCTCATTCACAGATTAAGTGCTCCGCTGCAGTCAACGGTGGTTCCCACGGAACGCCTCCTGCAAATAGTTTGTTACAATGTTTTCTATGGAACAAATATTCAACATACTCAACCCATCCTTAGCGTCATAATAAGGTATAGTTAAAAATTACATGTGTATTTTTATGTTGGCTGAAAATGTAAAGAATAGAACCTGGTGGTTACAGAGTTCTAAAATTATCTCACCAATCAAGTAAAGAGATTGGTAAATCAACTAGAATACTGACAGACATCTTCTTGAACAGAAAAAGAAATTCACTGCTCCTCTGTTCAAAGAAGAGACACGTAATTATTTGATAATGATGTAGCCTCATTAGTCGACCATTCGATATGTTTCAACAGTTTAATGAACTTTAATGAGTGTTCGTTTGTAATAGGACATTTACGCTATCTGAGAAAATTAACAAGTTTAACGAGGTACTCGGCTAAAAAAGAATTATCAGTGGTAACATTAGAAATAGTATTTCATTTTTTTTAACATACCGGTAGCGTCTTTTAATAATTTAAACAATAATACTGCAATTCGAAAAAGTAACATTTAGAGGTTTACGTGTTAACGACGTAAAAGCCACCAGGGTCGTAGCACGCCCTCGAATTCGACAAGAACAGACTACATCTGTAATGGAATACGGTCTTTCTTTCAGTAAAGCTTTATATTTTAAATCCATCTTTTTTATTTAACTGATCGAAATTTCCAAGAAAAATGAATCAATATTTCAGGTGTGGATGCCCTAAATTCAAAATTATTTCTATAAGGAAAAGAATCAGTCCAAGTTTGTTCGTAATGAATTATCCACGCATTCAGCTTAAGTGTTTTAAAAAACCACTAAAAATAGAAAATGGCAACACCACTCTCTTTCGTACTCGCTTTATTCACATATAGAAACAGTCAAGTTTTCCAGGAATTAACCAACAAGTATTCTCTTTCCGAAATTGTTTCAATCTTATTAAGGCTTCTTTATATACACGTTACATTTTTAGTCTCTTTGCCCTAACCACAGTTCCTGTAAAACCATGTGCCATCTTATTTCGATTTATTTGGTTCATTAAAAAATCAGTTCTAACATTTACATTATAATTTGATGCCTCTTCATCATTCATCTTTCCGCACATTCGGATAAGATCTAATTATGGTTCTCGTCACAAATAGATCTAATGGTTTCAAAGCTTCTAGTTACCACGTCGCCCCTGATCAAGACTCTCAAATTATTCAGAGACAAAGGCACAACAAAAAGCGGCGTAGCTATATTCGACACGACACAGTTTAGTAAGCCGCGATGGAGTGGCCGAGCGTTCCAAGGTGCCTTGCTGCGGAGTTTTGAATCCTCCCTCGGGCATAGTGTGTTTGTTGTCCTTATCAACAGTTTGTTTAGGTAATTGGTAAGCCTAGGGACTGATGGTCAGAGTAGTTAAGTCCCATAGATTTACAAATATTTGAACAGTTTGGTAAGCTGTTTATTAGTTTTTTCCAAAAGCTTTATGTATTTTTTTTCTCGTGTGTATTCACCGCTTACTGATATGCACACCCTAAGAAAAATAAAAGATCAGAATTCAACGTTCCGTCGGCGACCAAGACACAAGAGCTGCAAGAAGCAGTGTGTGTTACTTGATGGCTCCAGTTAGTTATAAGGATAGTTGGGAGATACTTATTATTCACATTAGTGCTTACTTTGACAAACATTGAGTGATAAGACTGTGGTGAAAAACGCTGCAACTTTTACCTCGACGGACGCGGTTCCAATCCCTGTGATAGTCTTTAGTCAGGGAATGCTTTTTTTAAGTATATACCGCGTTGGCAAAACTATAATTAGAGCCGTAGTAAAAAGAAAAATAGAACCGTAGTATAAACTAAAATTGTACATTGCTGGGGAAAGGACACAAGTCAGCATATTCGTACGAAAATTCTTGTAGAAATTACAGCAAATATTACTCGGATGTGACCTTCTATTAGCACTTCTGAAGTACAGGTCCAAGGCTTCACTGCTGCTTCATAATCGCTGGAAGGGACTTGAATAGTTTCCCTCAACTTTGCCAAAGCAAATCTCTGATTTTTTTTTTCATTTGTCGAAGCCATTTCTTCTGTCGATTAGTTCAAATCCGTAATTAGCTCGTTTAGCGGCGTTACACCCAGGAAAAAAATTCGGCAAAGATGAAAAAACGTTAATTGAGTATTCATCGTGCTTGCACATATATGTGCTTAAGCCAAATCTTGCTTTCAAATGAGTATATAAAGAACGTTAATATATATGTTCGAAACGAACTATCATGCTCATATTATTTAAAACTTACCGCTGCTTGTCCCTGATTACAACGTCAAAAACTGCGCATAGTAGCTTCTCAAATCAAGTTTCATAACTCTCTAAGAAGCTAGGTGTATTAATTTTACCCAGTGTTGCAGAGGAGGTATTGTATTTGTACATTTGTCAGGCATTTGACAGAGGGCGCCCTATAAGTCCCATTGTGTGTCATCTGCGCTGGGCTGATAGCAGGCGCGGCTGCCAGATTACATCTGGACCAGGGAATGCAAGGACGTGTGCCGACGGCCAGAGAGACCGGTTCTAGGACACGACCACACTCAACACCATTTACTACACTGCTCAGACTGCCCTATTTTTTTCTCCTTTTCCCTTTGACACACCTTGAAGTGACAAAAGCGACCGTGTTGTGCTTAATCAGACGAGTTTATTGGTCCAAATCCGAACGCGCACACTCTTGTTTTTCGGTCTTCAGGCACCCATGGAAGTCGTCGGAATTATACAGCACGCGTTGAACCATCTGGTGTCATAAGTACAACAAAACGCAACGAAATTTTTTGTAACTCTTGAATTTCTCATTATAAATAGTAAATCCTGGCCTAAAATCCAACTGTCTGAAGCGGATTATGCGATACTTGAGGATAACAACAATTTTAATATCTAAAATAATTTTTAGATTGTCCCTAGCGAATCTGGAATTCTTAGCGCCATTAAAATATGCATCAAAAATCCCCAAGAATACAATATCGACACAGCTGAGATTGCAAATTCGAAGATACACAGTAGATCTCGCTTGACATTGAACTAGAATTTGGGACGAGCCGGTGCAATCAGTTACAATCCATCCTAAATTAAGTTTTCGGTGGTTTCTCTAAATCATGTGAGGCTGATGGCCGACAGCATCCTTGAAGATGCCCATGGACAATTTCTTCCCTCATACCTGTTAAGTCCGAGCTTATGTCTAAGCTCTAATGACACAAATGACTGGATCGTTCAACAACTATCTCCTTCTGTCAGCGTTTTGTCATGTGTTGTTTACTCCTAGTTTCCACACACGACAGTATCGAGGTGTAGATCTGATTTATGTGGATATATCATTTTTCCGTTTTTTTATTACATGCGACCTCTGTCGTTGTTTCTTCGTTAAAATAAAAAAAAAAAACTTGTTCATAGTATATCATGTTATCCCATAAGATGCTAAACACTGACTGATTTATGTCCACGCTGCTCAATTTGTGAAACTCTTTCTCTTGAATAAATTCTGCATTGTTTCCTAAAATTGTAATAATCTATTTGTCTGTACGTGTACATCAGAGCTACAAATTTACGTCCTGTTCAGATAATTCATATGTCATGAGTCTTTTTACTTATCGTGAATAACTGATATCAGACTGCAGGCGTATATCTATGATTTGAAGGTATTTAGTTTGTACAACGGTTTTATTATGGCTGCAAATATACACAAAGTCCCATTGCGGGACTTGTTCTTCGTCATTAAAGACGACAACGTCGCCTCGTTTTTAATTCCTTCGTTCCTTAAATGGCATTTCTATTTTTACTGAAATTAATTTGAAAGTTTTCTGTTACATGTTTATTAGACAAATTAGCCTACCATTAGTAACAGGAACAGAATCTTCAAGAACAACAGCATCTTAAAAAAAAATAGATTTTGATACTCAAAAGAGACAATTCTGAGTAAATTGGATGTATAATTGTTTCGCACACCCATGACTTTTTTAAATGTTTCCGTACACAGGGGAAAATCTAGTATTGTCGAAAATACTATATTATGTTAAGGAAGACCCAATATAATGAAAGTTTTCTGTTAAGTGACGTTCAAAATTTTTACCATGAAACCATCTAGATAGTTGTGTGGCTAAGATTTGCGATTCACGTGTATCAAAGAGGTGATGTACAAGAAATTGTGATAAGTTCGAGTACCTAGTACTCGAAGGCGCTTTGGAGTTAAACTATTGAACCTAGTGATTGTCAGATTTACTAAAATAATCGTTTTTAATTGAGTATATGCTATTCTTGAAAATTCATAACTTCAGAGGCTCTTGAATAGAGAAAGTTAAATCGCCTAGTCGTACGCCTCTAGTGGGTTAAGATCGGGTACACATACTAACGTTCCTCTGAAAACCTCGTTTATTGAAATATAATTTAATCAGCATTATTATGTACAGTATTCATATGTAAAGTAATGAACTCCGTCATCCTCTCCGCTGCAACATTCGTGTGCTCAGCAATGAGTCCAACTTTTTCCTTCTGCTGAGTGTTAAAATATGTCGTCATAGTACGACCAATTACAGTCAGATTTTTTTATTATTCACCCATAGAATCATTGACGAAGGACAGAGAATTATTTTCTGACACTTCTTTTCTATATTACTTCTTGAACATTCTTCTCTTTTTGCCTGATTTGCTTTGATGATGTTTTTCAGCATTTTTGAGTCTCCATCTTTCTTGATATAATTTTCTCATTTATGTATTCTTCTTTTGTTTTAACTGAAATTCCAATTCAGTTTGGTGGGACTGCTAAAATGACAGTTTCCCCTTCATAGTTCTTGGATTCGCGATTGTCAATTTGTCTTGGTCTGGTACAAGGTTTGTAGGGCAATATTATCGGGTACTACCCGGTCTTGTACCCAATCAAGGTATTCATTCCTACCCCAAGTTCAGATATTATTAAAACTAAATTAAACTATGATGCTTAACCAAATCCCCATTTTTTAGTAATGAATAAATACTTAATTACCTCTTATACCTGAAAAATAGACTTTCCATAAGTGTTATGATTGCAAAGTAATCTCGGTTTAATAACAAAGACCACTAGTTATTTGATACGTAAAACAAACTTAGCTTCTTATATGCGGTGAAGGGAACAGCAACAAGACGCCAATATTGTCTGTATTTGTTATTGCCTAGTGGAGTGTAATTCTCTGTCTGTCGACCAAACGGCACGAATAGTGACGTCAGAAACGCGGTCAGCGGCTTCACTCCACTACCTGGTCTTACCCTTGTCCGTTGCATTTCGTTTACAAGTTATCCTTACCATTTGGAGTATAATTATGATGGGGAAAATTTAATAAACTTTCCAGAAAACCTTATTTATTTCTTAGTATGACAGATGAGTTGCTCGAGAGGACCGAGCAACGATTTCTTGTCATTTCTTCCTTGAGACTCTCTTTGCCTCAACAGAAATAACAAATGGACTCATGAAGGCAGTTGTATCGATTGATTTATTTAAAAAATTTATAGCGACTATGATGGTTAAACCATTTAATGTTAGTCATGTGGTTGGCCGTATGTTCTTCGTTATCCAGTTGCGTCTGATGACAACAAACCTCAACATATGCTAAGATACCATATCATTCACGATTTAACACATTTTAGCAGTGTAATGGTCTAATAATTTCTCGATGGAGATAACATGTTTCAAGACTGTGGAACATCAGACTTACCAATGGCAGTTGGGTTCTTACAGAAGTAGCTTGTAAACTAAATGAATAAAAATTAGCCCGAAGGCCTTGATTACCCACAACTAGCAGAAGAAACACAAGAAATAAAACCATTGTATTTTTGCCTGAAACGGCACTTTTGAAAAGTTTTAATACTTTGCTTCTTGTCGTAAATAATAGTCTGTCTCCCTAGGTGAGTGGTCACTGCGTCTATCAAGTGGAGCGTGTAGGTTTAATTCCCACCACAATTGGTGGGTGGACTGAAACTGGAGCCACTCAGCTTCGTAATACCGATAGATGAATTACGTGAATGAGAATCTAGTTTCTGCAGAGCCGACAACGGCTAGGACACCAAAACACCCCACCCCATTTTGCCAGCACGAGACAAAGGGTGACTCCTAGGTCATCGCGTTCTCCTATGGAGTGAACGGCGAGTTTTATAACCGATAAATTTACTTTATTATGAAACCACCAATAAAGTGACCACAAACATTTTCTTTTGCTCCTGATATTTAGTTATGGACAGTAAAAATTGAAAAAGTAAGGCATATATAGATCTTTACTATAACTTTATACATAAATCTGGCACCCAGTCTTGCACTTTCTTGTGGTAAGTATCAAATTACAATTTTCCAAACACTGTTGTATTAAGTCGTTACCTTTAAGGTTTGTGTGTCCGCAGAGCCGTGCTGATTTCTTTTAGTACACATAGCCGTATATATTTTTCCTTTCTTATTGTCGCTAGTTCATTCTCTTAGTTTAATACGAACGGGCGATAGCCTATCATTGATACCATATTTCGCTCTTCAGCAAAAATGTTTCATTCAAACATATATCAAACCAATACAGTATGATTAAAAGGTGAAAAGTTTACAGATGTTTTCAAAATTTATAAAAGGATTAATTACTTTTAGCATCTCGTAAAACATATAAACCGTGGACTTTCTTTAATGTATAAATTAAAATCAGTGTATTTCAATATAAAAACAAAAACAAAACACAGTACTGCACTTTCACTAAAAATATGAAGGACCTGCACAGGGAAAATGGATTAGGGGAGGGAAACACACATTACAAATTTATGGTTAAAGAGTGAGCAAAAAATACAAGGGCCCGCTGGGGACTAACTATGGATATGAAGGTAAGTGTTGGGCCTGATTGTGGAAAAGACAGAAGATGAGAAGGAATCTCGAAGTATAAAGACGAGAAGGAAGTGGGAAATGTGGAGAAGAAAGAGGAATTGAAATAGGTTGTAAGAGTTATAGTTGGTTGGGTGGATAAACATCGAGGCGTATTTCATTGTATGGGAGAGGGACTCGATTTTAGCTGCGTTAGGATAGGACATGGAGCATATGTAGGTTTTAAGTACAGCAGCATACCAGGAGAAAATAAACCATGGGGTTATTTTAATATAGTATGCGGATACTTTAAGATAGACCGAGATGTCCAGTGTGGATGAGGAGGAGTGTGAATGTGATTTGATGGCAGAGGATCCGGGTGGTAAACAGTAAGTGGCTGTGGAAAGCAAAGGGGAGTGCACTGCGTACAAGAATTTGGAAGGGCTGAAGAACTTAGGTGGCCTGCCGTATAAATTACGTAACACAAATCTGTAAATAAAAGACAAACGGTGTGTATGATACTTACGGCATTCATCAACAAGCGCGTCGTATTTAGCATTACTCACAAACAACTCTGCTAATATAATTTCCCGCGGTTGTAAGGAAAAATTTATGTTTCTATTAGATGCGAAGTTGGAAAGAGTACTAAAGATAAATGTAAATGTTATTCTCTCGGCGTGGCGCTACAGATGCTGTGCCAGTAGGCGTGGCGAGTCTTCCGAGGGACGAAGACCTGGGTGTGGCTGGTGGCTGGACGCCGGCTTTCCACTTTCCTGACACCTATATAAACCTTCCGGCACAAATCAAGTCGGCCAATATATCTGCGAAAGTGACACTATTAAGTAACAGACAGTCGTAAATATCTCCACATTAAGCCCCTACTGTGTATCTGCCAGTTGAGATCTCACTCACTTCCTACTTCGAATACGCTATACGACCCAAAGCCGCCGGACACTTCACCGTAAACGCTCTGTGTGACGACAGGATAATCCGACACTATGTACGTTCAAGGTTCATGCGTCGAAGTAATAAACATATTCCCAAAAATGTTTGTAAAATAGGTTTGTAAACCTATTGGAAAAAACTGCTATAGTCATCAGTTCCTATAATTACAAACTACTTAAACTAACGTACACTACGAACAACACACACACACACACCTATGACCGAGGAAGGGGAACAACCGCGCACTCCGCAACAAGGTGCCGTAGAAAATGTTCAAATGTTTGTTAAGCTTATGGGACTTAACTACGGGGTCATCAATCCCTAAACTTACAAACTACTTATCGACTACCTTATACTAAGGACGGCACAAATATCCACGCCCCGAGGGGGGATTCGAACCCCCGACCGTAGTGGCCGTGCAGACCGTGACTGGAGCGCCTCAGTCCCCTCGGCCACCGCGGCCGGCAAACTACTTAAACTAAGGTAAACTAACCTAAGGACAACACACACACACACACACACACACACACACACATGCCCTAGGGAGGACTCGAAACTCCGACGGCGAGTAACCGCGCGCTCCGCAGCGAGACGCCTTAGACCGCTCGGCTACTCCACCGCGGCGGTGCCGTAGAGCGCACGACCATCCTCGCGCGGCAAACATATTCTTTCTGTACGTTTATGGACGGAATGAGTCCAAATTATGCACTATTCTAGAGCTCCTGAGATACACAAATTCCACCAGATACCGCCTGGTTGTTATAATTGAAGTGCAACTAATCATGGAGGACTACTGTGGGCTGTAATTATCGTATTGCAGCGAATCTTGGTGGAAATGCTAATGTATTAATGGGGAACCGATTTAAGTCGATGAAAAAAAACGTTAGTTCGCGTTTTGCCAACCAGGTGCAAATCTGGCGCTGAATACTATTCTCGTCGACGTCTCCAGTGCTCATATTAAACAAATTGTGCAGACGGCGGTCAGTAACAAAATCAATATTTTCCGTTTCCCACTTTGTTAGTCTTTTCTGATCACATTCAACTCCTGGACTATTACATAGGGAAAAATTTCTATATGTATTTTTTATTCAAGACTTGTTCCTGATTGGCAAAATTCGAACTAATTTTATTACAGTGTAAATCGGTTGCGCATTAGCAAGTTCCGCTGCCATACGATAATCACAGCCCACTCTGCGCCTCTGTGAGTACCTGCTCTTCAGTCTTAACTCCCGGTATATATATGGCTCGCATGTAGCATCGTTCACAGTTCGCTAGTATTAAACCGAATATCTAATAATTGCCGTAGCCACATACACACCTCTCTGTTAGTCGAAATTTCTTGATAGAGACCTCGTCCTTACAGGAATGTGTTACTAGAAACAACTTCGAAGATAACATCAGGATGATCCTGCGTGACAAGACAGAAATAAGTTTGGATGCTCATGCTGCTGCCTAGAAGCAAAAGTTATCAAGAACAAAGTGTTCAAATGGTTGTAAATCTATGGGACGTAACTACTCTGGTTATTAGTCTCTAGGCTTACAAACTGCTTAAACCAACTTATGCTAAGGACAACAAATACACCTATGCCCGATGGAGGACTCGAACCTCCGACGGCGAGCATCGGCGCGCTCCGCAGCTAGGCGCCTTAGAACGCTCGGCCACTCCACCTTGGCCAACAAGAACAACGGCGTAAATTTTACTAAAGTAATTCAAATGCCGAAGCCTCCGCCAAACGCCGTTGAAAGCACATGGTTTAATTTCCAGCCGCGGACAGTGCTAGGGACAAGTTATAACCTTAGAGTGAACGCGATAATTTGGTAGCCCGTTCTCTAGAATGCAGTAGGTCTGCGGAGCGATGGATCAGTTATTAGTCATATTATTTTACGTGCTATTGAGTTGATAATGTGAAGACCTAAGGAACGCAGGTCAGACAGTTGTTATCGCCTAGCGTGACCAATCAGACCTTTTATGCACCACCTCAGATGGTACCATCATTATTCGAAGAAAATCAAGTAGATTGGAAGGAATGTCACCGCTCATAGCTTTGAAGTAAACAGAGCGTCCAATGCATTTTGAGACCTATATCAAATATTCGCTATGCATTGAAACGGATAGTGCCAACTATCGCTTTGCTTGTGGCAACCTTCCTCCGATATTAAACGATATAACAGTACTGTAAGAAATTGTTCCGTTATGCTGAAAGACTAAATGACCGTCAGCTCTTGGTGCTAAGACTAGCGGCTCTCCCTCAACATAAGACGTTTGATATGCGGATATTAACGAACAGGTAGGCCTACAATATCATTGAACTGTACGATTAACTGTAAATTAGTGACAACGGTCACGACAGCACACGGGAGTATCCTTTCGGACATTTGAGGTGGAACGACCACTTAGACTTAGACGTGAAGAAGACAGTTGCTAGACAAATTATTCAATAAATTTAAGGGTAAGCTGTATTTTGTTTGGTCAGTGGTAGTGCGTTTCATAAATGCTTAATAAATTCCAATTGAAGACTTCACAATAATGGAGCTATTGAATTTTGTAGAGCTTATTGTCAAAATTCCTAGAACCAACATTCCTAAGAATGAAGGAACGTACGCTAAGATTTCCAGCTGTCCCGATACATCGGATGGTCACCGTTACGGATATTCTTGTCCCGACAAGACCCAATTGTGTCTCGACTTTGGAAAACTGTGTTAGGAGCTTGGCTGTACTGCTAAAGTAACGCATCTGTTAGCGCAACTTGTAAACGTATCCTCAGCTAGTTTTATTTATGTCAACCAGTTTATATTGGCAAGGTCGTTTCACAGATGGCTTTGCATGTTGAGTATCCTATATCGAGGATGAGAAAACCTTCTAAATCTAGCGCCATCATTTGAAAAAATACCAGACTTCTCCAGAAGTGTGTGGCTGGAACTATTTATATAGCGGAAAATCAGCCACTTCCCATTTGTATTGCTATCTGATTCTTTGTAAATGTAATACGAACGATGAGCGGAAGTTAGTAATGTCTGGAGTGTTTACTGCTGGTATATAGGGCGTGAAGAGTACACCGACATGTACTTCGATGCATGAAGTGTTATTGTTGACTATTTACAGTCTAATAAACTTATCATTGCTTACAAAAATGCATAAGGATCCAAAGGCAAAGTGTCACTTTCCGTATGCTTACTTAAAAAATTGGTCCTTTTTCAAGAAAGAACGTACAGGTCAAAAAGCGTTGTGCAAAATTTGTAGCTGTTTCATCTCAGTAACTAACATTTCTACTGACTGAAGAAATCGACTGCTGACATGAACTGTGGAATCAGTCTTACAGTGCCAATTTAACTACAAGCTGACTTGTATGGAGTTTTATAAATACTAAAAGAGATAAAAAAAGACGTGCTGAAAAAGGTGAGGTATTCCAAAAAATATGGTGTACCAACCACTTCTGCTGTAACAAGTGCAATGTAATTGTGTTCTAAATATAATCGAGTAAATGTTTTACTTCATTTCTACATCACTATCTCAGTGCGCCCCGACAAGTCCCAGCTAGATATATCAACCGTAAATATATCACTTCCTGTGGAAAATATCTTACGCAAAGTCTGCGAGGGCGAAACAGGGAAACTCAGTCGTATACAGGGGGGTAACGACAATCTTTCTTCCCGCGCAACATCCGCTTGTGAAACAGCATTCTGGGTGGGGGAAATCGTGCTGTGGTTTGTGGGGTACTAATTTAGATGTCGATATCTCTCGATTCTCGGAGTTCGTTGTCAAATATCTCATGTAGGGCCTTCATAAAACTTTGCATAACATTGGCATCTTAAAACTTGTTTAATATAAAAGAATTAGTAAGTTGCAAAAGTAACGTTTATCTCCAACCATTGCGAATATTACACTAAAGTTCATTATCACTCCTTGCCAGTTCACGTTATAGTTTTTAAGGGTACACTTTACAACAAAGAGATGTTAAATGAGAGAACGTTGACATATGAGTACTTCTGCTTCAAATGTTTCTAAATCTGAGGGACGTAAGTGCTGCGGTTATCAGTCTCTAGGCTTATAAACTATTTAACTTATGCTAAGGACAAAACACACACACACACACACACACACACACACACACACACACACACACACACACACACACCCATGTCCGAGGGAGGACTCGAACCTCCGACGGCGAGCAACCGCGCTCTCCGTAACAAGATGCCCTAGAGCGCTCGGCCACTCCACCGCGAAAATTTCTGCGGAACTGTGCCATGTTATCCAGCCGACTATCAGTGCTGACTCGTAGAGTGGAATACTCAAATATTCCGCCTCCATACGATACAATGTCGCCATATTTCTTGTGGTTGTTTCAGATCTGTGCAACAGAAACACAAAACTTCTAATGTTCCAATGTTTGTAAATCTATCGGACCAAACTGCGTGGTCATCAGTCCGTAGCTTACAAACTACTTAAACCTAGGTAAACTAACCTAAGGACAACACACACTCCCATGCCCCAGGGAGGACTCGAACCTCCGACGGCGGGCAACCGCGCGTTCCGCAGCGAGGTGCCTTAGACCGCTCGGTTACTCCACCGCGGCCAAAACTTATAAAGGGCAGTGTGACGAAGGCAGATAAACGTACCTTTCACTTCAACACTTTTTTCGGAATCACAGAATCCGCTGCAAATTTGACTATAGAAATTAGACACACATTCCATATATAAACCCATCCTGTTGTTGGAATTAACGAATGAAATGATTTCTGGACAGGCCCGGCGGTTGAAGTGGGTACCGCGGTAGATGTACCCAATAAAAAATTTGAAGGAATATTTATTGACATAGAACCGCGCTGGAATGGCCACTCCCGGTCGAGCCTGGCTGGGAAAAAAGGGGGGAAATCACTTTTCCGATTTTCACGATGTAAAAACAGTTGACGGTATATAGGACCACTCCACATCTTTTTATGAACTTGTTTTTTTCCTTACATGTTCTCCATTGCTTGTGAAAATAGAAAATGCCTAATTTCTGCGTGACTTTTTAGTTTCATAACGCTTCTCACTATTTTGAAGAAAGCATACGCTTTAAAGATCTGATTTTTTGACGCGTGGTAGTACAGCATCTTAGTTTTCTTAATTCGTAACAGTCGTTTTAAAATGACACTGTTTGTCAAGTATGTGTACGTATTTTTATGTATAGAGATTAATTACAGCGGGGGGGATTAGAGAGGGGGACAACTTTTGGACAACTACCCACTCTTAAAAAATATGAACCACGGGCCTGCTTCTGGACCATAGCACCTCGCTCCAGGGTTCCATTTTATTGTGGTAACACGTTCTTTTTGATAAACAAAGTTTAGGTGAGTGCCATCTCACTTCTGTTTATTCGAGATATTGGTTCGGCAACGTCGTTATTTTAAACGTGCTCTTGAAAGTATATAGATCTCGATCTCACTGAAATTATTTTCATTTAGTGTGCGCTCGCATTTGGGAGGGCAGCAGTTCAAATTTTAGTCCGGCCGACTAGATTTATATTTATCATTATTTCCGTAAATGTCAAAGAAATGATCAGATTTATGGAAACGTATTGGATCAAACCTACTATGGTCAACACTCCCTAGACTTGCGAACTACTTAAGCTGAATTAATGTAACCTAAGGATAACACACACACATACCGGCGCTCCAGGGAGGGCTCGAACTTCCGACGGCGAGAAACCGCGCGCCCCTCAGCAAGGCGCCTTAGAACGCTCGGCCGCTCCACCGCGGCCCAAACGTCTTTCTATATTCGTTTAAAATTTAGATACTCGGTAAGAGAAGCAGCGGTATTTCTGTTACTTCGATAACACGTTGTACAAGTAAAGTCCTGCTCACCTTGTTCAGATTCATGTTAGCCGCCTGCTACTGTAATTTGCACTGATGACTATGTTTCAGGCCTAAGTCGCCCTGCCAGTACCGGCAAGTCATGGCACTAACGCTAACCTCTTGACCGTATAATTATTCCCCAGCCCCGCGACATTTCTTGTAGCGCGGCGGCGTCTGACACGTTTCAGCGTCCTTTCTCTGGGTGCTGTGATTGTATGCTGCCAACAGTTCGGAGCTTTCGACAGCAGCAATGTTACCTGTAAAAATAAACACATTACCTTTGACTTAGTTTATCTCATGAATGACTTTGCTGGAGGAGCCAACACATATACACTACAAGAATTTCTTCCCTTGAGTAATACATTTCAGAATTTGGGTCCTGAACTATGCCTTCTAGGAACAACACTGCCAACAAAGAATAAACTTCTCAGTTGTTCGTTGTTACCTACATGTGTACCGAGCGAGGTGGCGCAGTAGTAAAACACTGGACTCGCATTCGGAAGGATGGTGGTTCAAATCCACCTCCGGCCATCGAGATTTAGGTTTTCCGTGATTTCCCTAAACCACTCCAGGCAAATGCCAGGATGGTTCCTCTGAAAGGGCACGGACGATTTCCTTCCACATCCTTACCCAAAAAATCCGAGCGTAAGCTCCGTCTCTAATGACCACGTTGTCGAAGGGACGTAAAACTCCAAGCTTCCTTCCTTCCTACATGTGGGCGTACAAACTGTTCAATATATTTTTGTCGTCCTGGTAACTATTATTGTTAACAACCTATCGTCAGAAAATGATGTGAAAATGTCAAGTGGACCATTTCGAATGACATAAAACTCTAAATATATTTTGTACGGCCTCCCCAATGTTGTCGACTGCGGGCCCGAACTCAGTTTGGAGAGCACGGTAAAGGGGCTAATAACAAAACTCCTGCAGCGCACAGTCTGAACGTGATTTCTATCAAGTTCAGTAACCGTGCGGTTGATAGTTTACCGTCGACACTGGCTCAAAACTGGAGAGTTTAGTTACAACCATCCTGTATTTGAATGATGTATGCATAGAGGCTTAAGTGTGAAAATTTGCACCGAGGTTGGGATTCGAACCCGGGTCTCCAGCTTACCATGCAGATGCGCCACCGTGGAACAGTGGCTTCCCACAAGCGTGCAGATAAAATGTTGAAATGTTTGTAAGCCTGTGGGACCAAACTGCTGAGGTCATCGAGCCCTAGACTTACACACTACTTATACTAAAGACAAAACACACACACCAGACCCGAAGGAGGTCTCGAACCTCCAGCTGGAACGGCCGTGCAATCCGTGACATGGCGCCATTTCCACGCGGGACCAAATTCTCACCTCTGCCTCATCTAAATGATGTTCCCTTTAAACTCGAACAATATCTTAAAGGCTTTCCAAATCAGATTGAAGAGCATCTCTACTCAAAACGACGAGGATCCTGCTTGAGACCTAGAAATAAGGGTCTTTACACAAATTAATCGAAATGGTTCCGATAGTTTTACAAGTCACAAGCGTCAGTAAGTATTGCGAACTGAAAAAAAAAAAACATCGTGCAAGAATTTGTGGCAAGACTGGAATTCCAACCTGTGTCTCATGCTTATTGTGCACTTGCGCTCACCCCTACGCCATTCTTTCACAGTGGCGTCACACGGCCGCATGGATTCATTCTGACACGTCTGTCCTTCTCAGTCAAAATCCCAAAATCAAATTATTTCGTTTGATTTGTTTAACGACATCTATGCCTGGGTTACACGCAGGATCCCCGTTTATTTCTGTGCCGAGGTATTATTCAGTATACGATATTGTTAAGCACAAAGTATTTTGCGATATTAGCTGCCAGTGGGCATTAAATTGAGTCAACGTGGAAAGCCGATAATTTTCGCCAGGCTGGGATTCGAACCCGGGTCCTCTGCATACTAGACAGTCGAGCTGAACACCAGATACCTTGACACGACTGTATGTATTACCCGAGCACGTCTCCCTCCAGAACGAAATTTTCAACTTATGCACAGACTAGTGACGCGGTGCCTCCTGCACACGTTACTCATTTCTCGCGGCATTTCGCCATTCTCCTTAAGAATTCGAGTCTGGAGTGATCCACACTGAAGGAAAGATCACCGACTTCTTTCGCCTAAATTACCGTGTAGATTTTAACTTTTTTGTCTCAACTTCTGGTAGGTGTTGTAAACATACAGGACGGGCGTATGAGAATTGATGCCGAGGCCGGAATCGAACCCGGGGCCTCTTTCTTTTTAGGCGGTTGCTCTACACCCCTAAACTCCTGTGCCACCCCAGCCGGACGGGCTTAACACCCCTGCACGGACTATCCAAGCACGTACCCGTTCAACGCAAACCTTGATATGCCCTCATTCGAGCATTGCACTTGGTGGCTCGCGGGTGGCCCTGTATTCCTGCCAGGAGTCCGGTCGTCGTGTGCATCCGCACTGCAATATACATCAATCCTCGACTTGGAGACCTACAGTTAAGAGCAAGAGGCTCCGGGTTTCAATTCCGTCTCAGACTTAAATTTTCACATGTGCATGTTGTATGATTATATCTACCAGCAACGGAGACTAAAAGAAAAAACAAATGAAAATAGTTTTTATCTATGTTAGGAACAGCTGCAACATCACATAGCGACGTCGGCTATTTCTGAAATGTTCGAAAGAACAGACGCCACAATTCGTAATTAGCAATAGCGGTGCGCGCTAAGGCGTCTTGGTGCAGTGTGTGCGGCCGTTCTCCGTCGGCGATTCAAGTCCTCCCTCAGGCATGTGTGTGTGTGTGTGTGTGTGTGTGTGTGTGTGTGTGTGTGTGTGTCAGCGTTAATGTAAGTTAGTTAAAGTACTTTGTAAGTCTAGGGACTGATGACCGTAGCAGATTTTGTCCAATAGGTTTACAAACGTTTGCACATTTGAACCGTGTTTCACCCTTAAGGACGAATGTATAAATATGGTTAGAGTTTTAGGGGAACATTAGCTAGACAGAGGCAGAAGTGAGAATTTAGACTGAGGAGGCAGATGTGTCAGAGCAAATCCGTGCGGTTTTGCGAAGCCGCTGTGTCATGGTGCGGTAATGGTGAGCCTGGTGAACAGGACACACGGGTTCGGATCCTGGTCTTGGTACAAAAGTTCCAATGTTTTTAAATCTATGGAACTTAACTACTGTGGTAATCAGTCCCTAGGCTTACAAGTTACTTAAAATAACCTAATGACACCATACACACACACACACACACGTGCCCGAGGGAAGACTCGAACCTCCGGCATGGAACAACCGCGCGCTCCGTAGCAAGGCATCTCAGAGCGCGCGGCCATTACACCGCGGTAGCCTTGGTACAAATTTTCTCACGACGCTTCAGTCCGCATATATACCGCATTCAAGTTTGCGACTTATAAAAGGCTCCGTATAATTTCATTAAATTGTATAAAAATCCCCGTATTTCGCGCGATTTACCTAAACTACTCCAGACAGCCGCGGCGCAGCGGCCGAGAGCTCCAACCCTTAAATTCCCAATGTTGTTCCTCGACAACAACGTATTTAAAGCTGATTTACACCGTATTTTGTGTATCGGTCCTTAAAGTCACATTGTTGTTGATGAACAACATGCTTCTAGTACAACATTTTGTCGCTTGGTACGGCGTGTAGCCACTTCTGAAGCATTAGTCTGTCCGTCTTGGAGGTTGTGTTACGGTGCAGTCTGTACGTGGATGTGAGTGTGAGTGTGAGCGTGAGTGTGGTTCACGTTATTTGATTTCAACGCTAGCATTATTGATATGACACTGTTAACTATCAACAAAATAACGTACTAGTAATAAAATACTTCGATACAAATGTCTGTGCTGTGCATGAAATACGTTACATAAAATAACAATAGTTCGATCAAAAATTTTAAAACACACATTTTGAGTTTAATGCTCTGTATTAATACAGAAAACGTTGAATTTTAATTTTTCCAAAGCTGAATTCATAATGTGGGAATGAAATGGCTAAGGCGCCTTGCTGCAGAGCCCGCGGTTGCTCCCCGTCGGAGATTCCAGTCCTCCATCGGGCGTGGGTGTGTGCGTTGTTCTTAGCATAAGTTACTTTAAGGTAGCGAAAAGAGTTTGTAAGCCTAGGGACTGATAGCCAACGTAGTTAAGTCCCTTAGATTGACAAAGATTTGATCATATTTTTGATAGTCACGGTTGTTAACTCCCATATATTTACAAACATTTTTAAACACTCCAGGCATATTCCGGGATGATCCCTTTGAAAGGGTACAGCCGATTTCCTTCCCCATCCCTCAAAAAAACTATCCGAGAGTATACCCCGTCTCTAATAACATGACGTCGACGAGACGTTAAACCCTAATTTTCTTCCTCATTTTGTATATTTGGCGCGTCTGTGGTATCTAACAAGGAGACAACGTGAGTATCGGATATTATAATTTCTTTATATTTATGGCATGTGAAGTTCACAACTAACAATCAGCCAAAGCCATTCGAAGCAACTCACAAAAATTCTCGAGAAAATCGACTTTGAAGTTTTGCAAAGTACACGTAAGTACCAATAATTAAATCGGTTGCAACATCTGTCTGTGTAGCTGCGTGCGATGCCGTGTGACTGACACAGATGACCATCGCCTGGAATGCGGAACTTCACCAGACGTGTGGCTTCTAATTCGGAAGATACTTACCTTTTATCTCCGAGTGCCACCACACGTGATCGAGCCTAAAATACTCCTACAATTGGACCAAACCTACTTTCTCCAATCGAAGACACAGGCAATAAACTGGATATAAGGACTGTCCGTATATTATATCTTGCGTGACGGTCTCAAAGATGTCCTTGATTTTTGGATCTCCTTACAGGAAAGACACGATGAACTGCAGTACTTTTCCAGATATCGTCAGACTTTTGCTAATTATTTAGGTAGTATATTCATGATTCCCCTCATAGCTGGGCTGTCCCGGGTAAGAGAAGATGAAGCAATGATCACTGATTCGCAATTAGAACGCGGATCTTGATGATAATACGAGAAGACGTATTCGGGTCCCCACTGTGAAGAGTTGGGACAAGAAAAAGTTTACTCTCAGATACTTTGAAGACTCATCATTTTAATACCAGAAGGGTACCTTCAGTTTGACTATTTTGTGTTTCCTTATTTATTATTTTCTGTATTCTACATAACTGCCATGAAAGAGTTCATTTGGTTCTACTGTAATATATATTAAAAAAAAAAAAAAAAAAAAAAAAAAAAAAAAAAAGAGAGAGAGAGAGAGAGAGCGTTAGACTGAAAAAGAAACAAGCTAGTAGCTTTCTGGCTTCACAACCAGAGAGTCGGTAGTTCGAATCCCACTTCAACAGATATATATATATATATATATATATATATATATATATATATATATATATATATATATATATATATCGAATTCAGTTATATAAAACATTTTGGGATCTCTAATTCCATGTGTTGTGCCAGTTTTTCTTTGTGTATGTAGACGAACTGAAAATCTTATCGCCACGTAAAACGATGTTAGAGTAGATTAGCTGCTTGCAAAGCCATTAGTAGCTATGGAGATGACTTCAAAAACTGAACAATCAAAGACTATCGTCGTCAACTAATAGTGTAGCCAATACTGTAAATAAACTGTAGCTTATGTTTTTTTGATTGAAACCAACATTATTAAGAACCTTCTATAAAATATAGAAAATTGCGAATAAACAAAAATACTTGCACTTTTCGTAAAAATTACCATTGGATATTAACCTTCAGCCCGTACACCCCCTCATGGCACACAAAGCGTGCACTTGGTCTTTAAGACCGCGGTGCCGTTTCTTTCAGTTTCTTTCGGCCTTTTTTGCATCTAATTGTCTTAAAATGCATGTTCAAAAAATGTTCAAATGTTTGTATAGCTTATGGGACTTAACTACGGGGTCATCAGTCCCTAAACTTACAAACTACTTATGAACTAACTAAGACTAAGGACGGCACAAATATCCATGCCCGAGGGGGGATTCGAACCCCCGACCGTAGTGGCCGTGCAGATCGTGACTGGAGCGCCTCAGTCCCCTCGGCCACCGCGGCCGGCAAAATGCATGTAGTGCACCATTCGGTCTCCCCCTTCCCCAGCATACACCCCCCCAATAGTTTTCTCACACACGTGACATGTAGATTTTTTCCAATTTTATAGACTTGCATTTCATTGTGAAAGGAAAAACACACAACTTGAGGATAAGTGGTGTACATTGGACCGGAGAAAGTAAAGACATTCAGTGTACACATCGGCCTTTTTTAACCGGGAGCGGAGAGTGCAATTCGTTAATTACATAACTACGGACAGATGCACAACGAAGAAAAGACTTACTTCGACTTCCTCTTCAACTGCCTTGAGGCTACTGTGGAGGGCAGAGTGCTGGCCGGCCGCGGTGGCCGAGGGGACTGAGGCGCTCCAGTCATGGTCTGCTCGGCCACTACGTTCGGGGGTTCGAATCCCCCCTTGGGCATGGATATTTGTGGCGTCCTTAGTCTTAGCTAGTTCATAAGTAGTTTGTAAGCTTAGGGACTGATGACCCCGTAGTTAAGTCCCATAAGTTCTACAAACATTTGAACATTTGCAGAGTGCTGACACGCACTCAGAGAGAAGGGGAGGGAGGAGAAGGGGGTCGCCCCGGTCCAAAAGACCGGTGTACGGGCTAAAGGTTAAAATTCAGTAAGTATTCGAACACAACATCAAAAAAAAAAAAAAAAAAAAAAAAAAAAAAAAAAAAAAAAAAAAAAAACTCTCACGACATGATTCGAACGACCAACCATACGGTTGTAAGGCCAGAACGCTACCATCTGAGTTCCACCTGCACATGTTACAATTATTTTAATGATAGGTACTTATGCTTACTTGCAAAATTTGAAAGTTGATATTTTCGATAATTTTTTAGAGTTGCTTCGAGTGTCATTGATTGTTATTTGAGTTCTGAACTTCACGTACCTTAAATATAAGAACATTCTAAAATCCGAAACCCGTGTGGTCTCCTTGTAAGTTGATTAGGGCTTGGTGATTGACAGAGAAGGTGCACGTCTGCAGTATCGGCCTCGGTGCCAAAAGCGCAGACGGGCGGCTGACGCGGTGCCCGGTAGCCGAGTTGGCGGCGGCGCTCCAGGCTTTGGCGTGTTTACGGCGCTCAGCTGGCGGCCCATTCATGCTGGCGGCCCGCGGGCCAGCGCCAGCAGCCCGCTGCTCCAGACGAGGCCTTGGCAAGGCTGCCAGCCTGGAGGAAGGTCGCCCGCTAACCTGGCCGCGACTTGTTGCATATTGACCTCAACAATGCCAGATCCGGCCCCTGCTCCACCTCCTGACGTCACCACTACGTCATCTTGCCAAGTACTGACGGTAGCGTGCCAAGGCCCGCGCATCAGCCTTGTGCCAGGTCAGCTCTGCGGAAGTGGGCCCTCGCTTACAAACACCGCCACTCGCCGTAAACATCTCGACACTCCAAAAGCCCCCGCCTCTTTACGCACTTCATTTCTGCGAGTCGTTGCGGTGTGTGTGTCGACGCTACGTCCGCGCTCTGCGAACGACTGTCGAGTGCGTGGAGAGGGTACTTACACTTAGGGATTGCTCGTCGCCCCTTTGCGTACTCTACTCGTCTCCGCGATCGCTACGGAAGCGAAACTAAAGGGTTGTAGTATATTCCGAGACCACCCAATTAAAACTGGATATCGAACTTTTTTTTTTATTAGTCGTTCGAGGAATCGTTGCCATCTATCACCAAGCGCCTCACTCCCCAGTTTAACGACGTAGATTGGCGTGCCGGTCACCTAAGAGTGATTTTTAAGACGTTTTTCCATCTTCCTCGTCGAATGCGGTCTCATTCCGCTCCAGTTATACACTGACTTAGCAAATATCGTGGGATAAGCACCTAATATATGTCTCCGCGGTGTTCAGTGAGACCCTGTGGAAGTCATTCTACAAGTTCTCGATACTCCTTTGACGCCAGATCATTGGCCGAGCGGCAGCCAATCCGGGTCTGTCCATAGGTGCAGAATCCATGGCACAGATCCTGCCTTCCGTGGTACTAAAAATGTTCAAATGTTTGTAGAGCTTATGGGACTTAACTACGGGGTCATCAGTCCCTAAACTTAAAAAGTACTTATGAACTAGCTAATACTAAGGTCGGCACAAATATCCATGCCCGAGGGGGGATTCGAACCACCGACCGTAGTGGCCGTGCAGACCGTGACTGGCGCGCCACAGACTGCTCGGCCACCGCGGCCGGCAGAAGTTCCGTGGTAATCGACGGGGTTCAAATTGGGGATCCAGGATGGCCATCTCAGTCTCGGACCTCACCTGTATGGAACCATTCCCGGGCTGCGTGGGAGCGATGTTACAGTGCGTTATTATCTCAAAACACCGCATACCATCAGGGTGTTAGTCAAAATTGAGTAGATATGGTCCCGGAGCAGCTAAACATAACGTGGACCATTCAAAGTGCCTTCCAGAACAACTTGGGGGCACATTCTATAATTGGAAAATGCACGCTAGACCATAACAGAGAGACCATCGCTTTCAACCACACTTGCTGGATCCATCGATTCGTGTGATCTGCACCATCACGGCATGGTGCAGTTGAAATCGTGATTCGTCCGACTATATTACTTTCCGCTATTGTAGCAGTGTCCATCTCTGTTAATTGACGAAAAATGCAAGGCATTGTGCTCGATGTCGTAGTGAGACCCGTGTGCGGCGCCGACCCCCATACCTCATGGAATCCATTTTCTTGCTGATTCTGCACTGGTACATGTATGCTCAACTGATTTGTCACTTGTTGGACCTTTCCCCTTCTGTCACTATTGATGATCCGTCTCAGGTCGCCGGTCATGAACATTTAGAGCGCCTGGAAGGTAGGTAGTTGGTCTACTGTGGACTGTTACACTCTCATTGTACCACTTATGATTCATCCTGAATACGATTAAACGTGTGAAACCGAAATCCAAACTCCCATCATTCGGGCACTGACCAGCATACCCCAATCGAACAGCGTCAGCTCACAACGACGCTGCACGTTATAAAAATCACTTGCACAAATACGTCTCAGAACGTCTCTTACGTAACTGCAGTTGGCACAATTGTAGTGCATCTCGAAAGCAACACACTTCTGTGTCCCAATATCACATGTCATTTGCTAAGTCGATGTAGTATGTCGACAACTGATCCGCAACCACTTCTTCGTGTTCACACATTCCTTGAGTTACAATGCACTCAACCATTTTGGGTACACGTCTGAGGACTATTCCGTTGGAGTTCCCCAGGGAGCAACCCTTAGCCGCGGTGGAATAGCTGTGTGCGCTGAGGCGCCCTGCTACGGGGTGGCCGGCCGCGGTGGCCGCGGGGACTGAGGCACTTCAGTCACGGTCTGCACGGCAACTACGGTCGGGGGTTCGAATCCCCCCTCGGGCATGGATATTGGTGCCGTCCTTAGTCTTAGTTAGTTCATAAGTAGTTTGTAAGTTTAGGGACTGATGACCCCGTAGTTAAGTCCCATAGACTATACAAACATTTGAACATTTTGCTACGGTGTGCGCGGCCGTTCCACAGCGGAGGTTCGAATCCTCCCTTGTGCATGGGTGGTTGTTGTTCTTAGGATAAGTTAGTGTAAGTAGTTTGTAAGTTTAGGGACCGACGACCAACTTTACAAACATTTGAACATTTTTGAGCAACCCTTACAGTAACCGTCCGGTTCGATGGGGAAAGGAATGGAGCGGGGGACCGCTGCAGACTGTTACTGAGTTGTCGTCCACAGCAGGCCACCGTAGGGTGAAATCTCGCTGTTGTTTCCAAATCCCTAGTCAAAATCATTTCCATTCAGTTCAGTCACCAAAAACTTGCCCGTTTACTTTTTCCTGTATTTGCGCGCCACTCATTCGAACAAACATTGACTACTTTTGTTACCCTTCTTTGTACACCTTAATTTGATGGACTGGTAACGCTGCTCGTAATTTATCAGAGATACCGAAAACCCTGTCTACGGTGAAATAATGATAATTAAATCCGTTTATCTGCATAAAGTTTCAAAACATGCTACATTTACAACAGTTGTCATAATTGTGTCCCCAGCATCACTGAAGATATGCTGAAGTTCTGTCGTACGTGTTCTTGTATCCCCCTTGTCGTCTGAACAGGGTTGCGAGAATTTCTGCCAGAAGATCGTCTTCACAATAAAGTCGCAAGACTACTACATTCAGAATATAAAACGTATGTATAAATTTATTGTCAGAAAGAGACTCCTCGCAGTTTATTCAACTCCACACACAAATCAACAATCACGCAGTGTGTCTGACACTTCACTAAGTACAGAACAACAACCAAATGGAGTCTTTCAAAACTCTGCTCCGTGTCACCATCCTATGGTAAGAACACAAAAGAGAGGTTTATAATGTTTCCATTGACATCATTTATTAACAAAATACGACTATTTAGTGCAACTTAAAAAGAGGTAGGATGGTTTCCTTTTTTTTTACGCTAGATATAAACCAGTATCACACGATAATAATACTTTCCCGCTTTCCAGTACTTGTGAACATCAACTAGTTGAAGAGGGTGAACAGGCAGACGCAAAAAACCAATCCTACTTTAAAACTTACACCAAAAATTACATTTATGGAACTTATAGATTTAAGTTCAGCTAAAAATAAAGCCCTATGTCATTCCAAGCATGTGTGTCAATTTTTACATCTCTATCTACATTATTCCGTGATTTATTGAGTTTTCGAACTTATACTGACTTTTTGATCACCCGGTACATTCTGTGTATATGGTGTTCACTGTTTTCACATGCGTACAGTTCACTGTAAAAGAAGCTTACAATTTGGCACTGTGGTTAAGACAGTAGACTGGTAATTATACATGTTTCCCCTAAGTGTGTCCAATGAAGCTAGTATTTCGTCACTTTACACACCGTGATTTCAACTGAATGTTGAAGTCAATCTTCCTTCTGTACATGCACCCTCGCCATGCAGGTTCCTGCCGCGCTGGAGTAGCCGAGCGGTCTAAGGCACCTCGCTTAGGAGTGCGCGGTTGCTCGCCGTCGGAGGTTCGAGTCCTCCCTGGGGCATGGGTGTGTGTGTTGTCCTTAGGCTAGTTTACCTTAGTTTAAGCAGTTTGTAAGCTAAGGAACGATGACCACGCAGTTTGGCCCGATAGATTTACAAACATTTGAACATGCCGGTTCTTAGTTCAAAAAATGTTAGTAAAGCTATGGGACCAAATTGCAACGGCTATCAGACCCTAGACTTACAAATTACCTAAACTGTCTTATGCTAAAGACAACTGACACACACCTATGCCCGAGAGAGGAATCGAACCTCGGACGGGGAGCATACGTGCACTCCACAGCAAGACGCCTTAGAGCGCACGGCCACACCAGCGCGGTTTTCTTAGTTCCTCATGCTGTACTTTTCCAACTGTTCCTCTAACATTGAAAGACACTTAGAAGTTGCATATCTGTTTGCTTGAAGCTCGACGAAACGTAAGAAATCAACAAAACAGGATAGTGATATCTGTTGGTACTTCCATGTTTGAAATCGATTGTGGACATAGGCCTATTACTTTTCGTAGTTGGACGTGGTCTGTTATTACTATACCATTACAATGGAGCCAAAATTACAAATCGTTATAAGAAGCTAATATTTAACATGTAGATCTTCATTCTCCAATAGCACAAAAATGGCAAAAATCGTAAGGGAAAAAATAATTTCAGAAATAGTGGAAGTGAAGTTGTCTGCAGGGTATCCATTTGGTTGATATGACAGGCTGAAGAGTTGCGATCTGAGAAGAAATAATTTCTAGTCTTTCTTGGCACCGAAAAAATAACTAAATAATACATAATTTAACATATGACTCAGCTCTAAGGAAAACGAAAGCACAAGAATATAACTGTTGAGATATTTAAGGAGTGTCAAGGCCACCTTATTTTAAAGAATGGGTCCTCCACCCAAAACTGTTCCTCCCCTCTGTGTTCATATTCGTTGTAATTATTTTAATTTTAGTAAAATTCAGAAAAGTATAATTAGAATCGTTATTAAACTCTAATATCAGAAATCACGAGCTCTGTATCTTACAACAGTTCCTATACCTATCGATTTCCATATGATAACTTATTTATTTATTGTCGCAAACTAACATGAGAGTCAAAGGAGACTGTTCCTGATATTTGAGAAATAATCTTATAATCTTCCTGTCCCACAGTATACTATGAAATCAATTGTTAATTTTAAAGTCGTTATCAGGGTTGAAAGACAATTGAGAATAGCAGAAACTCAGCATCCGTTATGACCATACTGTAACTGTAACAGTAACAACATAAGACGCTGAAAAACAAAGGCTAGTGTTAAGAATGAATACTGGACTACAACGTCGTGCTCAGGGATTCAGTTTTTGGTGTTTCGGAACTGAAGAAATTGTTTTAAGGAGTTTTTTTAGTTATGTATGCATGTTGCCATCTAAAAAGTGATTAAAAAACCGTTTGCTAACTTAGAGGACTTGTAGAGAGGAGAGAATACATAATATTTTTAATAGGAACCCATTTTAGAAATTTCATCTAATGCCACTATGAGCACATCTTCGATTGTGTGAAACAAATCTCTTCGACTGCAAGTTCTTTGCTCTCCATATTTTGTCAGAGGCAATATGTGCCAAAACAAAAGTGTAGTAAAATAGTCTTTAAAGGGCATATCTTAAGAGGTACGAGCACATGACCAGTAGAGGAAAAGTGTTTCACAGCGCCGAAGATTAAAACGTGCTCAATGCAGCTTGGAACCCATGTTTAGTGGATATTATTTTCTTGTTTTGGTGCATACTACCTCCCCAAAAATATGGAAAAGAAAGAGCTATTGGTAGAAGAGATCTGTTTCACAGGGTCAAAGATAAAGAATGCTCGCAGCATCGTCGGATGATATTTCTAGACATGAGTTCCTGTTTAAAATATTATGTAATCGCTCCCCTCTACGAGTCCTCAAAGTTTGTGAACTTTTTTTCCCAACTATATATCATGGAAATATTTTTTTCAGTGATTGAGGTTTAGGGAATGATCTGAAATTTTGTATTAGAAACAACGTGCTGTCTCATTCCAATAACGAAGTAGAAAATGGGTAGTGCAATTCAGCAAAGAAGAAACATTCACATCGACGATACTACACTGTACCTGTACCAGTCGACCCCAGTTGGGGTCTAACGGTCATAAATGCCACACGATCATCATCATCATCACCTGTACCAGTTCCACGATCCGATCCACAGATACGAACACACCCAATAAATTATTAGATTAGTATTTAAATCTGATAGATTCATTTTACTATGATTTTAAATAATCTCGTTCATTTTGTTGATCTTCTAGGACTGTATTTTTCAGCGTTGATGATATGTGTCGTAGAAAACAATAACTATTATATGAAGTTTATGACTCACGGTTTTAGAGTATCGTCTGCTGCTGTGAAGTGTGATAAATACTCTGTTTGGTTTGTCGTAGCTTTAAATGGATGTGAATAGAAGAAAAGATGCGCAAAACATATCACAGCTTGAATAAAGACGAATTTTTTTTAAAGTTTACTGTGATAAACCATACAGCCTTCCTCTTAACGTTAGTTTTTGTCGTTTTCTTCCGAGGATTACGCGCGGAAAGAAAAGAAAAATAGTGTTTTCATGGTGAGAAATTTGCCGAAGAAGAGAGGGCATAGTCGATATGGAAGCGAGTAAGTGTGTTACAGGAATATCGAGCGGGCAGTTAGCATTATGAGGCAGACACAAATGAGGCGGTGGTATTCAGGGCGGCGCTGGGCTGCGTTTGGCCGGATGCCCCTGGCTAATCCTTTCATTCCGGAGCGCAGCCTCATATCTGACGATGCTCAACGAAAACGTCGAACCATTGTCGCTATCTGGAGACGCCAGGTTCTCGGCTCACCACACACATCAGAAATTCTTCGTTTGTAATTCCGCTCCCCTGCTTCGTATTCTCACGTCGAAACAGTTTAGAAACTTTCTAGGCCCGTTAGAGAAACACGTGCTTTTTCAAGTATAAATGCTACTACTTTTCGACATAGTTCACTATCGTAAAATTATTTAGAATATGCGTTTCTTTCTGGTGGAATCTCCATAGTTAGTTACTTAGTGTGTAAAACGAATTTTCTCTCTCACAGGAGTGTGATCTGAAATAAAACTTCTTGCCAGATCTAAACTGTGCACCAAACCGGAACTCGAATCCGAGACATATACCTGTGAAAATCAAAGATCCCGAGTTGGAGTCTCTGTCCGGCCATGGTTTTAATTTGCCAGGAAATTTCTGTTAGTTACTTGTTTATTTATCCGTCGGTCACTTCTACACTGGCGTCTGACGTACCTCCTTACTGATAATGGACACAGTTTCTTAAAGTTCTTAATTTATAATATTCATCATCAGCACTGTACAGTTCCAGTTTTCTGGACACTGCCGGCCGCGGTGGCCGAGGGGACTGAGGCGCTTCAGTCACGGTCTGCACGGCCACTACGGTCGGGGGTTCGAATCCCCCCTCGGGCATGGATATTTGTGCCGTCCTTAGTTGTAGGTAGTTCATAAGTAGTTTGTAAGTTTAGGGGCTGATGACCCCGTAGTTAAGTCCCTTAAGCTTCACAAACATTTGAACATTTTTTTCTGGACACTGTTAATGAACAGTTTTCACTTTATTATCTCACCCGTTTACAATTTTTATTTGTATCATTTCTCTCTCTCTCTCTCTCTCTCTCTCTCTCTCTCACTTGACTCACATCATAACCTTAACCGTACTTCCACCACTTTCCTGAATTCTTCTTATTCGCTCCTGGTCTCGTCTGAATCAGAAGTCACCACAATGAATTACGATTTTTCAGCTCAACAAAATGAAAGGGGTTAGAATTATCGATCACAGAATCTGGGAGTTGAATTTTACAGTAAGAGGTCTTAAATCATGCCAGTTTCCTAAAAGATGGTAGTTGTGCATTATTTAATAATCTTAATTACTTACCGTTCCTTACTCTCAAATATCCAAACAATCTTTGACTTTTTATACTTGAAGTGAGCTTTTAAATAATTGCACTTTTGGCCTCCCTTTAATCTCCTTGGGCATTTCATTGAACAATTTCATTCCCTTGTATTTTTTCTTTCTTTAATGACACTTTAGTCTGACTCGTGTTCCATGACCAACAATACTGCTGTTTGTGCGACAACAGCTGATTTTCTTCTGTATGTGTATAACAGACAGATATATGTGTTGTTTAAACAGAACTTCAACTGAAGCGCGGTTATTATTTTAATTGCGTTTTCTACAGTTTGTAGCTATCAGGGTCACTGATTTTCATTCACAGCCTTAAATGTTGTCTGGCCTATTTCTAAAGCGAAATGGTGGTCCCCGGTCTCAGCTTGAGTAACAATCTGCTTACTAGACTGGTTTTTTAACGGTTTTATCTTCATTAAAGAAAAAAAGCTATTTGATTTTGTTTTCGGTCCTGGCTGGTCACAAATTTTCAGCTTTTTCCACAATAATGATGATTCAATTAACATCAAAGTAATTCGATGGTAAAATTTTGCAGCCCCCAAAATTTTGCCGCCCTATGCTGCTTCACATGTTGCACATGCCTAAATACGGCCCTGGTTTCATGTATTGATCTTTACATTAATCTAGATACAAGCTATCGTGAGCTGATACTCGACACGCAATGAATTTAGTTTTATACCAGAGGATAGTGTTGTCTGCAGGAAATAAGAAAAGATATTCAGTTTTAGCTAGTAAATATTTTTCTAAAATAATGTAATTTTCCTTGACGAAACCATGTTCTGCTTAAAACTGATTCAGTTCCTACAAATAGAGATTTGGATAGTAAAAACATTCAAATCTTCTTAATATATCTTGCGCAGCAGTAAAAAGCTTTGGGAAGCACTCCGGCACTTGATACGCACAAGGGGTAAAAATCTGAATGGCATGTTCTTCAAAAATATCACATTTGCGACCTCCGGTCCACAGCACAAAATAACGCGCGGCTACGTGATTTGACTCAAACAGCATTTTATCTCTTAATTTAAAGAGCAGTTCTTACAGTCGCATTAAACTCTTGCACTTGAATAATTACAATAGTCGTGAATGGCTGCTATTAGTCAGACAATTCGGGCTATTTAAATCATTTAATTTAGGGCTGCATTGGTACACTAGTGAAATGATAGCGTAACATGATTGTGCATCATTCCGTGTGCCGTTTACAACGACTGAAACTCTTTGAATTAACAATCTCACCGAAGCAGGTGCAGGGATGAAAGAATTGCACGCTCCCGTGTCATCCAATACGCCTGAAAGCTAATTAGCGTAATTACTTCAGCGAATTATACGGATAAATAATGGTGCCACGTAAATCTGATCCGCTGTTGACCAACAAGGAACGTAATATAAATTCAGCGACCTGAAATAGCCACTAGCGTCAATTAGTTTCGTTCTGCTCCGTGCTTAACTGAGGCTGGGTCAGTTGGAATGGGCAATTGCCGAACACCAGAAAGTTTCAATAACTGGATATTTATCTTCTCAAATCACGTGAAATTACCAGATTCAATTGCTACCTAAGGTAAAAGCATTCACTCGTTTCCGAAATTTACTTTAAACATGGAAAAGACATCCTACGTAGTTAAAATTAGTGCACTTTCTCATTGTCAGAATACCTGTAATATCCCTGAACACGTACGATAATCGAGGAAGCTGTGGTATCGTGACAATCCTACAAGAAAACTACAAAGTTAAAAGCCGCCGCTTCCAACGTATTTTCTTTGCAATATTGTACATTTAAGCCAGTGAATGCAGTTTAATTCATTCAGTTTTTTTAATGGAATCTTTATAAGCACAGCTGCTTAAGGAACATGTCTGAGAAACTATATATTGCTCCTTACGGCATTTGTTGTAATTTGTGGAGTCGTTAGTATTTAGTGTGTAATATAGCTTATCTGTGTTCGATAATTTTACACAGCAATTTTAATTGAATAATTTTCCTTAGTTTAGATCTAAACCTATAATACTTGTCATCTTTGGAATTGCGTTGACATACACTTTGTACACTAGTTTTAAGTTTTCGAACCTGACAGCCGAAAATCTGTTTCTGAAATAATTAATATTATAGAATATTACACAATTGTCTAGGGTGTTTCATTCAAAATAGTACAATATATTTACTCTGATTTAGTTTTCAGTTTCAAGCCGTTCTTTAAAAAGTACCCTGGCATTTGTAATAGCACGGCCTGAACTAATAGCTAAATAATTCATTTCACAGTCTCTCGGATAAAACGTTCGCGAATGGAAACTCGAGGGAATGCTTTGAATTCCGATCTGGTACACGAGTATTTTGTTCGAATCTTTCTGTCGCAAACTGACAGTTTCGAGAAATAACTCCAGACGACTTTGGATATCATTCTTTAGTATTTATATCTCTTTGTGAAAGTGGAAATCCCTATCCTCCATTTATTTGATTTTATTACCAGCCTGAACCAACGCCATGCTTTGATGATTGGATGGACATGTCCTGTCTTCAATGTCATCTACGTCTTCACAGTAAGCCCTTTAACGACACATGAATAAAGCCGACAGTAATCTGTAGAGATGAATCACTGGCTCAATTTTCTCTAAAGTGTGTGAAATATTTAATGCATGCTGGGGACTCAATAATGTAAAGCTGAAACGGAGAGACACAGGAACATATTTCAAACCCTTAGCATGCCATCTTCCTTTAGATAAGCCACAGATTCCTTCAGTCATTCTGACTATAAAAACAAATTGTCAACAGTTTACAACAGGCCTGGTCTTCCGCCTTTAACGAATTCGATATCAACAAGATATTTGATCTTTCCATAGAAAAGTGCAAATTTCGACACAAAAAATAGATACCACACCATAACGTGTAGAATAACACTGTAAGTTTCCTTAAGTAGAACTGAATTTTCTTATCCATTAATTTGCTGGGAATAGACCAAAAGTTTCCATAAAAGGTGTAAAAAATAAATTCTCTGTTAATATGTGCATGGAGTCTCAATTAATTCATACATAAATGTATCACACGATGCGTACGGCGTTAAAAGCTAATTGTAAGTAATTAAAAAATGTTTTAGGATTTAACATTCAATATCTATCTCAGGAAAAACAAAGTTTCTTTTTGCTAAAAGTACGATAGTCCAATGTATTATTTACATCACTGTTGTACTAGACACTGCAGAATTTAGCAATTTGTGTAGCAGGGCTTGTTCTTTGTACACAAATTTACTGATGAACTGCAAATGAAAAACATTTGCTTAAAGTAATAATATTCTACTTGGTTTACATCATGATGCAAAAGCAACATTGAAAATTATTGTGTACAAGGAAATGCATAGTTACTTTATTAGTAGGTTTCAAATCTTTAAAGCATGTGATGCTCTTTGTAAAGCTCTATTAGGTTCGTGGTGTTTACCCGCAAAGCACTGTTAGAATCAGTGAAACTACTGGTGATAATGCTATTTAAAGTAGATTAGTGAATGCGTCAGTTTGTGGAGAACTCTCTTACATAACAAATGCGTGTATGCCTCGAGACTGGACCGCCTTACAGAGGTCTATCAATCTACGTTTTCTGTCATAAAGGAAATCTAAACGAAGAGAACTTCTTAGTGCACCGCAGTAGGTGCACGTGCTCAGGATTTTTAAGTGTAATTTTTATTTAAAAAACATACTTCAAAATTCTTAGGCAATAACCTCAATGAATTCTCATTTACTGCCTTCTTTTGTTTTCATTTTGTTCTAATAAAACCCCATGTCATTCCAAGCATGTGTGTCAATTTTTACCTCTCTATCTACATTATTCCGTGATTATTAAGTTTTGAAATTTATACTGACTTTTTGATTACCCGGTGATAATACAGTACCTACCAGGTTATGGTGAGGCCTAGCATGACGAAAGTGGCGGCTGTGCAAACGATCATCACCAAACGATGCGCGCAAGAGATCTTTCACGCGTCTAGCAATAATTTTTTTTCTAATAAAACCCCATGTCATTCCAAGCATGTGTGTCAATTTTTACCTCTCTATCTACATTATTCCGTGATTTATTAAGTTTTCAAATTTATACTGACTTTTTGATCACCCGGTACAACGGCCGTTATATATAGCAATGAGCCTATCTGATGTGAAAACTAGGAATCGCTTCTTACAAGTTTTAGAAAATGGCTCATCACTGGATATTACATTCGACAAAAGTACTCTCAAGATTCCTACTAAGAACTACTTTTTTAAAACTTTTTCTCGCTCATAATTTTACGTTGTTACTAAATATTCTAAGTTTTGTTTGTAGGAAAATCACATTGCTTTTCCATACGTTGTGCAGCTGGGTAAACGTTGCGTTTGCTTTCTTGATTCTGCTACTGGCATCCTATTCGGCTCCTAAAAACCGAGTAGTTTTCCCAGGAAGGTGCTTCCGAACAAATTTTATTGGCACATTATTTAATAGCTTAGTGATATGAATGGAGACATTTCAGTAGTGCTTTACTGAAGTATTAAGGTGAATGAAATGTTCGTAGAGCATTACCGGGCGTGACACACTATGTGTTTTTCGGCCACCTGGTGGAAATGTCTTACCTGACGTCACTTCGGCGGCTTGCGCCTTTATGAAGATGAGACGAAATGATTGAGAACACACTAAGCTCCCGAGAGAATTAATTCTTCGATAGGGTGGGAATCGAACCTGAAACCTCATGACGTATAAGCAGCGACCCTACCCACAGAGTTAGCTCTGCGGATTGTATTAAGCTATCTGTCACGAACACCTAAAGTCTGTCGGTGCGACTTTTATTTACAAGAAAGCGAGGAGGGTATTTAATTATTGGGAAATTCCATAAAATAACAACAACCGTGTAATAGTAGGAAAACTCGCTGTGAGTCACTCATGCTGTACTAACATGAAATGCCGCTAGCAAAGTGGGCGCCCTAACACTTCATGCCGTTTGTTTCTCTACCTGTGGAACCAGCGAAACCTTTATTTTGTGCTGAGAAACTGAAGATTTTTTTAGGCAGGCGCTGCTTGTCTCACGGAAAGCAATTGGCAAATTTCCAGCAGTTAGTCCCCGAAGAGAATGCCTAAAATTTTCCGCTGGCAACGGATGCTGCTCGGCAGAGATCGTAATGATAAAGGGCTAAATCAGAAAAAATGCACCCAAGTCTGCCGATAGCTTTTCTCTCGGCGCTTTAAATTTTTCTTTTAGTCTATCACCAGCAATGTATATTGTTTTTGTTGGATTTAAATAGAAAAGTATTTTATAAAGTGTATTTGCAAATTTTTGAAACTAAAAGTTCAAGGAAATACTGTCATGAATATCCCGAAAGTACATTATGATCTGTAGCAAACAACACAAGAAAACAAAACCAACTATCACGGTATTTGATCAATATTTTGTATTCCTCCTTCGTAAAATATTACTACAGAATTGCGTCGGGAATCCATGTTCTCTCTGATCATTTCATCAAGTATTTCCGTCAAATCTACAGTCAATTTTCACGTCCACTCCTTCTTGCTATTGTACGCTGTGGACAGACGTGCGATAAGAACTGCAAATCACCACTTTAGTAATTGCATCTTTCCATAAAAATTAGTTTTGATGGAAAACGTCGTTTAGTACAGTTTCTGGGTAATGGTGATCTCATGACAGTTAACAATAATAGGTCTCTTGAAACGTCTTGAGTATGTGAAAAAACTCATGTTCGACTATGATTTTAATTTCACTTAAATCCCCCCTTCAACTGGCTAGGTGAACCAGTTATGCTGTACTCGCATTCGGGAGGGTGGCGGATATAATCCTCCTCAGGCTATCCAGATTTATGTTTTCCGTAATTTCCCTAAATCGCATCAGGCAAATGCCGGGATGGTTCCTTCGATTTCGTTTCCCATCCTTAACACTCAAGAGTGTCATGCTCGTGATAGTACGTTGCTTTTGGCAGTGCGAAGAATTCCGCGCCTGTAATATTGCGTTTGCTGCGAGTTAGCGAGAATTGCCTCGCGTGTAATATTACGGACAGCTCCCCTCATCCAACTCAGCTCCTGCAGGTAATATTACTGGCCCGGCAGTTCTCAGAAGGAAGACAAATACTTACAGCACACAAATCTGCCTTTTGAAAGCGCCACAAAACTTTTGGCTTTGCAATGTGGGGTTTTGTGTGCGACCCTGATTTCGCTTAAACCATTCATAAAAGAATTATTTCAAATAAAATAAAAAATCATTTGTAGACATTTAGCATTCATGATCACAGTATGTAGATACATAAATTCAGTCAATTATATAAAAATAGTGTATAACATACACCATTGATTTTCCGTGACTGTTGTACTTCAGTAAAATAAAATGAATTCGCCTTCAGTCACAAAATTGCGTTTTATTGTACATAATACATTTCGAGCCCTGAGGGCTTATCATCAGGTGCCTGTATGCTTTTTTATACATGCTTAAAGGCCTTGGCTTATTAAAAAGTGGTGCACAAATAAGTCTGGTGCAGTATGATAATTGTCTGTCCTGTAGTACATTTGTGTGTATAAATAATCATCAACACAAACACTTTTTTTCCAGACACAAAATCATGTTCACGTAGATAAGCTCATGGTTGTGCAACTATTTTAGGACGTAAGGAAGAAAGAGTAGGGTTTAACGTTCCGTCGACATCGTGGTCATTACAGACGTAACACACGCTTGGATTGATTTTTGCTAGGAATTGGTAAAGAAATCATCCGCGCCCTTTTAAGGGAACCATCCCTACGTTTTTCTGGAGTGATGAAGGGAAATCACGAAGAACTGACATCACCATGGCTAGAGGCGGGTGAACAATTCCAAGTGAAATTGTTTCACCGAAATGGACTCAAGCACGTGTCTTCTGATGCACCGTCAATTCCTCACGGTAGTTTCCTCTATGTTTTGACCGCCGCCAACAGGCTGCAAAGCATCTGACTGCTGTACAAGGTATCCACGTTCGATCGATAGTTTTACCCCAGGAAACATAAGTGGAACTACGTCCACCAAGACTCGTGAGGACGACAAAGATCGTTTGAAGAATATGTGTCGATGCTAGGCCTATAAACTGCCACAACACTTGAGACAGCAGTGTGATCTAACAAGAAAGTGACCAAGCGAAGTGGCGCTGTGAATACTCGCTGGACTCGCATTCGGGAGAACGGCGGTTCAAACTCGCCCCTGACCATTCCCTAAATCACTCCAGGCAAATGTCGGGATGGTTCCCTTGAAAGGACGCGGCAGATTTCCTTCCCCATCCCTGACAGAAAAAAAAAATTCGAGCGTGTGCTCCGTCCGTCTCTAATGAACAAGATGTCGACAGAACGGTGAAACCTAATCTTCCTTCTTTCCTTCCTTTTCAATTAATTTTCGCCACTCTGTAGACAAAACCGAGGGACTGTCCTCACAGGGGAAGAATATGTGGCGATGCTAGTCCCAAAAACTGCCACAATACTTGAGACAGCAGTGTGATCTAACAAGAAAGCATTGCGACAGTGGCGTCCAATGACGTTCCTGACCAAGCGAAGTGGCGCTGTGAATACATGCTGGACTCGCATTCGGAAGAACGGCGGTTCAAACTCGCCCCTGACCATCCTGAGTCCGTTAGTGCCCGTTGTCCGTTAGTGGAAAATCTAGCTCGATTTCCCGACTGTTATTTCAAATCGTCGTTGGAACCAAGGGGTGGCACCACTGAAGGGGGCTACTAAAGCATAAACGGTTAGTGCCCTGTTAGGTTGGCTACAAGGACGTTTTCGTATACCGCGGAAGTGGACTGTAATTCGTCAACCGAGTATTTAAATAACCTGGGGAGCAACCCCATTCTGTCGCAAAAACTATCCCAGCACGTGCTTCGTCTGTAATGGTAATGGTGCCGAGGGAACGTGGAAGCCTAATGTTTTGTTGGCTACAGGTAGGGGAGTCACCTGGCTCCAGCAGGCGGCGTTATCTGCAGGCGGTTGTGCCCAGAAATAGCGGCGTGCTGCTGGCGCCGCCACTTGGCCGCCACCTCACGGACGCGCGTTTCTCATATCATTTTTATTTCACAGCTTATTTTCGCATAGGCTGACACGTGATTCTAAGGCCGACCCAGCTTCACGCACCTAAACCGCCCGCGTCACCCATATACAGCAAACGAACTCGCCTCGCTTCGCACTCCCGCGCAGTGAGGGAACGGAATTCTGTCATTTCTGCTTCTAGTGGAAATTAACATTTCTGTCTCATTCGGAAACTAAATTCCTGCACGGATATCAGTTTGTTACTCATCATAAGAAGCACGAATTAACGGCTGGTGTTTACTTCCTAAGCGGCATCTGATGTCGGTGACTTAGTCCGTGGCCTACATTTGTTCAAATTTACTGCTGCAGGAGACAATCATAAGCAAAGGGAGCGGCAGATTGGTAGAGTGACAGACAACGAATCCAAAGTTCGTGGGTTCCACCTCCGGTTAAGGGCTGAAGTGCAGTTTATAAGTCCACGAGTGGCATTTCACGTTTGGACGTTGGCAACGGCGCCGGAGCTAATCAGCAGTCGCGTTCGCGCGGCCAACAACAAATAGCTTTCTCTTTATGGTTTGTAAACAAGTCGGCGTAGTGGATGTAAAGATCTTTAGATCAACATATTGCATTGCAATAAATGTGAGATTTATATTTACGTTCTGTAATGGAGATATAGCGTACTGGCTGTATTATGTAGTCAATTATTTTCACCAGTGTCTGAACCGGATACTCAGGCGCTACTACGAGACAAAACTTCTTGTGTAATCTATGTACCTAACCTTAAGGCTGCGCTGGCCTGTTGTTTTTGAAGTTATCAATAGTGTGTTAAAGAGTAGTCTGAAAGTGTGTTGGAAACATCCTTTCATTTAAAAAAGTGATCTGTAGCGTAGCCTTCAGATGGTTAGGTATAGGTTAAACAAGAAATTTCTTTTAGTACGTGAGGGCGCGTAGCGCCTGAATCTGCGGTTCAGAACCGGAACTACGAGATACACGGATTCTTCCAAATTAACCAACATCTGGTTTTTTCTTACGGAAGTGAACACTAATTTTAATAACGTTCATTACTCACGTATTGCAATTCACTGGAAAAATTGTCAATCGTATTACTTGAGAGAGAAACACTTACTTGAATTTACACGGCAAGAAATAATTAAATCTGAACGAAAAAGCACGTGAAGAAAGGCCAAATTCACAACACATGAAACGCGGAATCTGATTGGCCGCCTTCACCTGCGTCATTCGCCGCGCCGTTACCAACGTCTATGCATGAACCACAACTCTCGGACTCATAAACTGCGCTTTTACCCGGTTAAGCCTAGCATTTTAACCTGGTAGTGTTACTGATGTGAAAAATGCGGAGTTGGGCCGCGATTCGTAATCCACGTCAAACTGTAGCCCCCCCTACAACTAACTGGCTCGGTAACTCAGTTCAAAGGTCGGAGAAAGACAACGGCATACCACCTCCAAACAAGTCCAAGAATAGTAAAGCGCTGTGTTGTTCAAAGAAGTCTGTACATTGTTGAGTTTTGCCTTTTTAAGCAATGGGGATGGATGTTTTCGTTGTTCCTTAGAGTTTATCTCGCCATACGTTTCCCGTTGTTTTTTATAACTTGCTATTCTTTATTGATTTATTTTAATTGCGTGTTCCCACCCGTCTGCGTCTGCGAAAGGCGTAGAAGTTTTCTGAATGTCTGCGAATCGTGTAACTGACGCTAGACTTGGGTATCAGCTGGGTACTCATCTACTGGGATGTGGGAAACCACCTAAAAACCTCATCCAAGCTGTCCGGCATACCGGCTCTCGTCGTTAATTCACCAGGCGAATACGAGCCGGGGCAAGTATATCTGCGTCACCAGTGCATCTCCCCGTCCCGATAGTAAGCGCTTTAACGCTCGGGCGGGTAGTCTCAACGAGCCACTATTGATAATTCTATTTTTTCTTACACAAATAGCGCGGTTTCCGGTTTCGAACTGACAGACGGCTGTTCACGTCCAGATACACGTTTGTAAATTTTTACATCTGTTTTCCGCTATTTATTCACCCTTGTGGTGAAATATTCTCGGGATGGTGGTGTTCTACAGTAGAAAACGATGTTAGAAAAGACCTACTTCATCCATCTCCAATAACGATCGAACATAATGCAAACCAATCTTCAAGATTGAATTGTTGTAATGACAATATGGAGAGGTATTGAATTAAAAGTTGCGCCGCGGTCTGGATTCGAACCCGAGCCTCCCGCTTATTGGGCAGTCACTATCTCCATTTTTATTTCTTTTTTCAATTTTTTCGCATTAAGCGTTTTTGTAGAAGGGACGCCAGTGTTTGTTTTTTATTTATTTGTTTGTTTTTCAAACAGAAGCCTTTATTACTACTATAAAATCATATTAAGTCCCTTCCTATCAGAATCCTATTCGTCACCTACAACGTGATGTGCCCTGTGCAAAAATAAAGATATAAATGATGCCACCTCCGGCACCCTTCAATATTTTAGAGGCACAACCTTAAATTTAAAGGCAAATAACATAAACTAAAATGTACCTTCCTCTGTTCGCGCTCGCCATCTGATCTGCGTTCCTGGGCGATGGTCTAGAGATTATTAAGCCCGATACTCACTTACTAATTACCTCCTATTGAATTATTACTAAATCATCTTCTCTAAGGCGCCTCGCTGCGGAGCACGCGGTTGCTCGCCGTCGGAGGTTCGAGTCCTCCCTGGGGCACACACACACATATATATATATATATATATATATGTGTGTGTGTGTGTGTGTGTGTGTGTGTGTGTGTGTTGTCCTTAGGTTAGTTTATCTTAGTTTAAGTAGTTTGTAAGCTACGGACTGATGACCACGCAGTTTGCTTCAAATGTTCATATGTTTGTAAAGCTTATGGGACTTAACTACGGGGTCATCAATCCCTAAGCTTACAAACTACTTATGAACTACTTACGAACTAGGGCGGCACAAATATCCATGCCCGA
Organism: Locusta migratoria; assembly: GCA_026315105.1. NCBI lineage: Eukaryota > Metazoa > Arthropoda > Insecta > Orthoptera > Acrididae > Locusta > Locusta migratoria. The sequence goes on along the minus strand of CM048755.1, from coordinate 590,174,087 downwards.
GGGGGGATTCGAACCCCCGACCGTAGTGGCCCTGCAGACCGTGACTGAAGCGCCTCAGTCCCCTCGGCCATCGCGGCCGGCACGCAGTTTGGTCCGATAGATTTACAAACATTTGAACATTTTGAACATTCATCTTCTCGTGCACGGTACACCCCACCCAGCTGACGCGTACGCAAAAACTATCTCTAAAAGAATTGCTTAACTGTTCTTGTACTTGCAAAGTCTTCGAATCTCCATTTGTCCATCCTGGAAACATCAATAGTCCAGTACGTTCATATCCGCATCATGATGATATATGTAGTGTACCGTCATGTCCGTGACCAACGCCACCGTGTTCGGGTTCTGACTCGGAAAACAAGTTTTCCGTGGGAAGAATACTATGTCAGTTGAGTTTTTTGAATGTTTTGTGCGCCGCATAAACGCTATGATCTTCCTTGCCAGTTTCGAAGCCATTCAGCCACCTTAGCATTTTGGATAACGCGAATCGCCTCACGTCGGAGGTTCGAGCCCTCCCTCGGGCAGTTTGGTCCCTTAGCATAACAGACATCTGAACATTTCATAACGCGACTGCAAGGCGTAACCTAAGTTCATCTCCCTGCATAACATTAACTTCAATTCTGTCTCGATATTCCCTTACGTAATTTTCTGGAAAATGAAATTATTTCATATGAATTGTTCTAGTTACTACGCCTATAATAGTTTCAGAAGCGGGAGGCCACGAAGCTGTTACTTATTCCCGCGGGTGATCTGGTGTTCGACAAGGCTCGGCAGATGTGATATGTGACTCGGCGGCGAGCAAACGCGCGAACATAAAGTTTGCCCCCATACATCGCTTACCCATCCTTTTGTATCTTCCGACTGCGAGACGTAGGCTGCCGACAATGCTCGCGCCTGGATTAATGGTACAGAATAAATAGGGAGGGGTGCCCGCGGCTAGGGAGCCAAAGTAAGTAGTGCAGGCGCTGAATCGAGCAACCTATGGCGGCGCTTAAATCATTCCTCCCTCAGCACTGGCTCCCTCGCACACGCAGAGGCGGGCCGCCCTACTTGGCCTAACCTAGTGCTTCCCCCTCGCAAACGTCCGCTGGATCAACAACCAGCATTTGCTCTGTTTACTCTAGAGATTTGTATGTAGCAGCGCAGTAATAGCGCCATTTAATTGTTTTGAAATGAAAGAAATCATTTCCAAAGTAACTGCATATTTTGATGCTATCGTTAGCAATTCAAACAAAAATTTGATTTTATCCTCTCTGCTGGCGTGGCCACTTTTTTCTTCAAAAGCCTATAAGTCAAGCATGAAAGACCTACATAAAGAGTACAACTGTTTACTTACAAAAACCACAAGACACTTCTTTCAATGCCCTTCTTTATATTTTAAGGCATTACTGTGCTGTTAGAGTTCCTATGGAGAGCAACCTAAGCGTAACTATCAAAAGATCTCTGAACTGAAAAAGTCTTATGAATTGGTAACCTATGAATAGTCCATCATCAGGATATCCCTCCGCCTTTATGTTACTATTCATTTATGAGATAGATTCTAATTTTTTTCTGTTGGAGAAATAATGTAGCACCTACAGCACTACACTTTTCCTCCGCCGCGGTGGAGTAGCCGAGCGGTCTAAAGCGCTTCGCTGCAGAGCGCGCGGTTGCTCTCCGTCGGAGGTTCGAGTCCTCCCTGGGGCATGGGTGTGTGTGGGTTGTCCTTAGGTTAGTTTAACTTAGTTTAAGTAGTTTGTTAGCTACGGACTGATGACCACGCAGTTTGGTCCGATAGATTTACAAACATTCATTCATTCAACTTTTCCTCCATAGCTCTGCTTCTATACGCTCCAATTTACTCGTTCGATAGGCTCCTTCTCTCCAATTACAGTTCTCGAAAGCCTTTCACATTTCCTTCGTATGTCACTGGAACTTCTCTTTCTTCTTTTTGCAACCCTGGTGACGGAAAACTGTGGGAACATCACCTACTAAAGAATTCACGCAATAAAACTAAAATTTCTTCTTCCTTTTTATCAGGCCACGCAGCTACATTTACTGATACAGTTTGAAATACAAATGGTTCCAACTGCTGGTACTTTTCAAGGCCGTAGGTATCAAACTATAGGACTATTCGCAATTTGTGTTATGTTGTATTTTTCATATACGAAAATGAACACAAACCCGAAGACACTTGGATTGTAACTGAGCGAGATGGCGCAGTAGTTCGACACTGGACTCACATTCGGCAGGACGGTGGTTCGAATCCGCCTCCGGCCAACCAGATTTATGTTTTTCGTGATTTCTCGGTCCAGGCAAATGCCGGGATAGTTCCTCTAAAAGAATACGGCCGATTTCCTTTCCCTTCCTTAACCGGCCGCGGCGGAGCAGTCGATCGCTTTGAGGCGCTATCATCCGATGCGCGAGGCCATTCCCCGTCGAGAGTTCGAATCTACCCTAGGGCATGGATAATTGTGTTGTCTTTAGTATGAGTTAGTTCATAAGTAGTTTGTAAGTTTAGGGACTGATGACCCCGAAGTTAAGTCCCATAAGCTTAACAAACATTTGAACTTTTTTTTTTCTTAACTATACAATCCGACCCCGTGTTCCATCTCTAATGACCACACTGTCGAAGGGACGTTGAACCCTAATTTTCCTTCCTTCCTCTCTCATTTGCAACAACTTGTTACTACGGCAATCACTGCCCACACTCATACAAACACTTGTGACATGAAAAACATTTTTCCTAACTCCATAATAAGAAATATTGATTTCTGCGTCCTACAAACATTTTGAAAATGGACATATTTCTGGAAACGACAGGCGAAACTATTAATTTGACATCAAAAATAAGTCTGAAAACAAACAAACAAAAAGAGGGTGATTAAATGAAAATTATTTACAATTTTATCTGTGGATTGTTTTCTTTTCATAAGCTCACCGGCAACAATTTTGTCTCCACAAACTGTTTTTACAGATGTCGCAGCGTACGAGTTACTTGCTCGATCTCGCGAGATCGGCCACTGCGTGGCAGAGGCAGCAGCGATCAGTGAGACGCCTAAGTTACAAGCGGACATTGAACGCGAACGTGGCTAAATGTAAGGCTGGCACAGAGAGGGACAATCGCGCCCATAGCCATACGGTGTGTAAAGCTGGATTTGTTCCACTTTTCACCCTGTTTAAAAGCGGTGATGCGCCACACGTTACCGTGAAACATAACGTCACAACTGTCGTCGGGAAAAATTGTGCCTGACAAGGGTAGTTCCTCAGATATGCCATCCACTGTGATTCATCTATGACAGGTCGCTTGTTTACGGACGAAAATGAAGAACTGCAAGATGTTTTGGCTCATTACTTTCCAGATTTGGAGAAAATGGGCCTTACCTTCATAGCACATGACTGGATCTAAAGGTAATTGTAAACTGAGCCTTTTCCTGGGTTCATGTTAATCGCAGAAGGACGGTTACCTGAGTCAACACCACCTAGAAGGCTTTGCCTGAGTGCGTCTCTGACAGTCGCGTCCGCCTGCGTACCTCATTGCGCCGGCGAGTTCTGTCAGAGGTCTGCCCGCCCTCTTGTCATAAAAACATTGAGCCAAAATCTCATAGACCAACGAGCAAACATGATTCCACAACCTTTCCTACAAGACGGTATCGCGCAAGTCTTCGATGAGATCGACAACATCTGTATATTTTCGGCCATAAAAGTTTTTCAGATGGAAACAAATTAATAGTTTTGTTGGTTTCATATGATCTCTTTTTTGTAGTCCATACCCACGGTCAGATTCTCTAGTAAAGTGAAGCTTTGGAGATAACATCAGTGCAAGATCAAAATCTATTAAAGATTCAAGACATACCTTAACGAGATTCCGCAATGCTGTAATAACGCACATTCAGAGGAAATAAGGGAGGGCAAAGGGTGCAAATCCCCTCCTGGCCATTCAGTTTTGATCTTCTCTGGATCCCCTGAATCGTTGACGGGCAGGTTATAGGTATAGGTATATGTTACAAGACGAGTCAGTAATTATTCATACAGATTAGTAACGTCATAGCATCCTACATTTGAAAGAAATTCATTCTTCTGTTTTTCAGAAGAGTGACATTCCCCATATAAACGACGCTCTAGGAATATTTTTGTGTCTTACGTTTCCTAGCAAATCACGTTGAGTTAGTACTGAAATACGGTATTATAACCTGGATAAATACATCACAGATTAAATAAAATTTATTTAAGTTTAGTACCATAGCATCAGTCATCGGTCATCGATCCTCTTGAAAACTGGTACCTAAATGGTGTATAACGAAACCATTATGTATTCTTCAGGATAATACATCTACAAAACTAGACACTAGTTTCTTTCTTCCTCTATCAGCATAATATCTTAGTGCACGTTAAATTACATAGTACTAATTTAACTTTCAGGCAACTGAAGTTTTATAAGATCTACAAATATTACCCTAACTTTGATTCTATAGCAAGGACTATACTGTGATTTTTTTTAATTTATTTATTTATTTTATTTTTATTTTATTTTATTTTATTTTATTTTATTTTATTTTATTTTATTTTATTTTATTTTATTTTATTTTATTTTTTTTGACCTCATACTAATTTCACAGCTTAAACATAACACTTGCCGTACATTATAAGTTGAAATACAAGTTGCTTCATTTTACGATGGTGGCTATTACCTACCAGAAACATTACTCGTTTGGAATTACATTTTTACGACGCAGTTGAGACACGGCCCTCTCTTTTCAAATTAGTTTTCTCCCTTGCTAAAGACGGGGCTGGGCCTGAAAGACAGACAGATAACAGATCGAGAATTTTTCTGGAACCAATAATGTTGAAAATGAAGCTTCCTCGTTAAAAGTTTGAAGGTCAGCGTTGGCAGGCAATTAGCGGAACTATCTGTCACACCTGTCAGACAGTGGCAGAAAGGGTTGGCCAGCTCCCCCATTCTGTGATTGATCCCACCGTTAGTGCCAAACGGCTGACTGAATAACATCCCCTATTGGTTTTCCAATTTCTCCTGTTTCAACTTTTCGAATTCACTTAATTTCTTGCTGGGTTTCTAGTATGTCAAAATTACCTGAACACGTTCCTTGATAAGACATTCATCAAATATACGAATATGTCTCATCCCGAGAAACAATTGACAATCGAATATGACATGAAATAAGTTTTATTTTGGGCATATATTTATGTTATCGTCATCATATTTCTGTTCCTTCGGTTGAATATTTGACAAAAGAAACAGTCCGTCAGATGTCTACCTGATGGAAGCTGCTGAACCGTAGAATTTCTGTGCTGATTAAACCGTGCCAGTAAGCTAAAAACAAGCAAACGAGGGCGCACATTAAATCTTCTATATAAACATTATAAAATAAAGTTGATAAAACAGAATCTGATCTGAAGGAATCCATTCGACGTTCACTGGAGTATCGTCAAGAAAGTCCATTGCACTTCAGTGTTTGCACGCTGTGTTTGTTTCCGCCAGCAAGTTCATGAGAATGCTGAGGTTTCTCTTACAGAATGTACGACGTTAAACTTAAAGAAGTAGAAAAACTGTAAGTTCGTGTTCTAAAAGAGCCCAGTATAAATTCTCATTTATAAGTCTATAGTTTTGTCCGAATAATTACAGGTGATTTTTTTTTTTTTTTCGACAAGAAAACGTAATAGTGATAGCTATTATTTTCTTAAATGTTCGGAAGTTAATTTTCCTTGTAACACCTATTTCATGTACTCATTTTCAACTTCAGACTCATAAATCTTCAGCGCTTCCCACTAAGTTCTGAGCCATGAAGGGAGAATTTTAACGCATAGTGTAGCTGATCAGCTACATACTTCATTTCTTCAAAAATGTTCAAATGTGTGTGAGGTCTTGTGCGAACAAACTCGTGGTCATCAGTCGCTAGACTTACACACTAATTACTTGACTAACTTAAACTAACTTACGCTAAGGACAACACAAACACCCATGCCCGAGGGAGGATTCGAACCCCCGACCGCAGCGGCCGTACAGGCCGTGACAGGCGCGCCGTAGACCGCTCGGCTACTGCGGCTGGCTTTCATTTTTTCCCCATTATCTTTCAAACTCAACCACATTTTACCACAAATGTGCTGCATATGCTAGTACCACATCCTAGAAATTATAGCTATCAGATGCTACTAAATGAGTCCTACAGTTGGCTCTAACATGTGCGTTTGTTTACTTTAGTATTCCTCCTTTGCCATGTAAAAGTAGTCAATCACATTCTGCTATTATGAGTTACTTTCTAAGGAGATGAGCGGCGCAGTCGTGACATTTATTGCATCGGGTGCATCATGGAAACATTATATAGCTGATCAGCTATGATCAGTTTGTTATTAGTAGTGCATAATAATTGTAAGGAAATTTTTTTCAATATTTTTTTCCCAGTGTACGCGCAGTATACACTAATCGTGATAGTTTTTATAGCTTCAAATGAAAAGTCATGCATTAAATGGATAAATCATGTTTCATCAAGTGGGATATGTAGTAGGTGCCAATTTTTTGACGAATAGCAATTAAAAACTGCGGTTCGGCGAAACCAAATACAGTATGGACCGCACTGAGCATTTGTAAGGCGTATAAAACTGCAGATGTCATTCGTCTGTAAGTTTGCAATAACTTTCTAAATAAAATGTAGTTCCATAAGAATCGGTGTATTAGTTTTATGCATTATCCAAACCGATTTGAGACTGTAAAGATGTAGGCGTATTCAAGCGCAAATAATGCTCAGTAAGGTAAAATCATTTACAGTACATTATTCGTGGTCGTCACAAATAAGTGGGAACTGAAAGACGACTGCTTCCTTGCTCCTAGGTCTGATTTCTCGCTGTAACGACGTAGTAAACTTGTAGTTCCTTCTGACAAGCGAGAGCATTTGTCCACACAGCCAGTAGTGATTCAACTTATTGATAGTAGATAATGTCACTGAGTTGAGTCAACAATGAAACCTAGAAATACAGTATTTCATTATATCACGCATTTTTGACTAAGTAATTACATTCATCATCCTGAGTTATTGGGCACGTCATTCGGAGGATCAAATGTGGCGATCTAAAGGTTCCTCTTCTTTATGGAGGCTGTTTTCTTCGGATCATCTAATAACCAGTAAGAATACGGACTTATCTATATCCAACATGTTCTTGTTGGAAATTTATTCAAGCATTCTAAAAGCAACAACAGCTGCATTATTAATCTTATTACTGAATCTCGCCCGATTGCGAAATTATTCCTTCGACGACGGGACTAACCTAACAGGTACATTTATCTGAGAGTCAAAGTGAGAGGAAGAAGAAACAAAACAAGAGAGTACCTAAACTAATTCCCTTTCGACTCCACAATTTTTGCTCTGTATTTGTAGTGATCAGGTGATTGGGAGATGAGATAAACGAGACAGAATGCCGCCAGTTTTTTTGTGTGCGGTGTGTCTTTTTCTAACGGGCCCCGCATTCTATTGTCGACTCTACTTGGGTATGCAAATGGTTTGACCATTGAGTACAAGACAAGACGACAGCAGCGCCATTGGCGTGCTAGCCGCGTCGCCGGGGCGTGACGACACTCGAGACAAGCTGCTAGGTCAGCCGGGATGCTCCTCCGTTCTGCGCCTCACCTGTGCTCGACAACGGTTTTTCAACATGTTTACTCTTTGAGGCCAAACACTGTGGGGAAATTGATACTTTCCCATACTATTCAAAACGTTTTTATCGCCTCTCCGATCGACATTCATTTTTCCCGTTTGTCATGCTCACCGCGCCAATAAATTATTAGAAATTGATTTTCTTTATCTATCATAATGACGGTTTGATGTCTCTACAGTTCCGCTTCTCTCTTTTTGATCGGCTTTTTCATTACGAAAAAAATAAATAAACTCTGGGTCAATTTGTTAGTAAGCTGAACAAGGATCGCTGGAAGGAAAATTGGGGAATAGTTTTTCATTTATTCAGAAGTAGGTAGCACCCTGTCTAGGTTTTAGAAGTGCTGTCAGATGTGTTCCAGTATTTTTTGCCGGAAGAGCAGAAGCAACGAGAAACAGTCAAAACATTAAAAAAACACGAGGCTATATATCACATACTTTCTCTGTGAATACTTCTCTACGTAATAGTGAGTTAAATGTACACCACTCAATTTTGCTTTTGAGTGCGCTATTTTTACGCCACTATTACCCCTTATAGTACTATTCCACACTAATAATTCATCCCCATTGACGAGTCGGTGGTTTGCGATCTTAAGATATTAACTCAGTTATATACAGAATGAGGCTGGGTCTTGAATTCGGTAATGTTCTTCTCCCTAAACGTAAAAAATGTTCTAATGTTTGTTAACCTTATGGCACTTAACTGCGGAGTCATCAGTCCCCAAACTTACAAACTACTTATGAACCAACTTTTACTAAATACAACACAAACATCCATGCCCGACGGAGGATTCGAACCCCCGACAGGGAACGGCCTCGCGCATCGGAACATAGCGCCTCAATGCGCTCGGCCACTCCGCCGCGGCCCTAAACGTACAAACTGGTACAATTGACAACACATTGTTCGTTGCAAAAAGCTCTTGTTTGTCTTCGCCCATTGTAATCGAAGCCGAAGATGTGAATAATGCTGAGTGGTGATTGTCTCAATTTGTGGATAGTCCATCATGAAGTATCTCTCCAATACATGATACTGGCACACAACTGAACAGAAAAGTTTTACATTCAAGTATTTTTAGAATACTGATAGAGGTTTCCCACTGCCGGCAATTTCTTTTATGTTTGGGTGAGAAACATATCTCCGGATTTCATTTTCTGTGATCAGATTGATCCCCCCCAAAGCAGATCTTTCAGTTATCGGTAAAACTCCGTCGTCACATTTTACTTTGACAAGAATACGGTCAATTTTTTTCTTTGTATTGCGTGATATTGTGCTTCATTTCATATGAGTTCGTTTTGTGGAGAAACCAAACCCTATTTCTCCCACCTTTAATTAAGTACTCGAATTTACGAGAATTATACATGCTGATCATAAATGGAATGATAAATTGTGATTTGTAATACAAATAACAAATACGCTAACTATATGCCTTGATATCCAAATACCAACTTAACTCTTCTTTATTCTCGTGTTTTCCTTAAGACAAACATATATATATATATTTTTTTGTCAGTAGATAAATTGGTAGTCTTTAAGTGTCAGTCTATCTTTCTTTGTCGTAAAAATCAAACTTGTGCTTGTCCTATACAAGCGAGGATTTTAAGGCAAATAGGGCATAATTCCTCTGTCTGATTCCTTCGTGTTTCATAGAATTTATGTAACAATTTTTCATACCATAACTCGCAGAGATCACAAGTGTAACTTACATTTATGTTGGGGATATGCAAAGTTTGGCACATTGAACTGTTACACGAAGCAATAGGTTCATTATCCAGTTTTAGTTATTTAACCAATAATTTCAAATTGTACCTTATAGACAGAGAGGAAGATTAGGGTTTAACGTCCCCCGACATCGTGGTCATTAGAGATGGTAGCATGTTACAGAACGCTATACTCAGCTCTTATCCACTTTCTGTAACATTATAAACCTCTGTCATAATTTGTGAATTGTTGGTTGTTACTGCAAATTTAGATAACCTTAACTGACAGTCATAAGTTTTTTTTCAAGCCAGATCCGTAAATCAAATGTTCAAATGTTTGAAGAACTTATGGGACTTAACTACGGGGTCATCAGTCCCTAAACTTACAAACTACTTATGAACTAGCTTATACTATAGACGGCACAAACATCCATGTCCGAGGGGGGATTCGAACGCCCGACCGCAGCGGCCGTGCAGACGGTGACTGGTACGCCGCAGACCGCTCGGCCACTGCGGCCGACTGATCCGTAAATAAAACTAATAATTCGAAACTAACATACACAGGAAATTTTTGAGTTCTTCTGTACTTATGATTAGTAAAATATAACTAATCATCCATTTTACAGGAATTTTGCAAGATTATTAATTGAATAGTATTGTTCTCGCAAGCATCTGATGCAGTTCCAAGCTCGTGTCCTCGCTTTACTCTATGAGACCAGACCACGTCGTCGTCATATTAGATCAACATACGATCCTTCTACCTCTCAGTATACTTTAATTAGATAAATTTGATATTCGACGCTATGATTACCTTCGGATCTAAAGTGTTCACACTTTCAAAGTTAAACCTTCAGTTATTTTAGTATCCACAGACCATCAATCACTTTGTAGTGTTTCCCATTTCAGACTCTATTTTGTAAATGGCATACTTTCTCTCTTTGCGTATAGTGCTCAAATGACATTTTCTAACCGAATAATATATTCAAGTGTTCTTATAACATTGACAAATTGCACAATGCACATAAGCTTATATTATCTGAATTGGTCATAGATGTATTCTGGAAATGGACCTGGTTTCCACATTCAGTAAAAGAATCAAAGAGCTGAAACTTGATACGACACTCAAATGACAATACCTGTATTCACTACTAAACAACTAGTGTATTCCAGTATTATTTAATATGTAACTAGAGTCCCCGCGTACGTACACAGCGTATACTCTGCTGTGTGTGAGGGGGAGGGCGTGTTGTGCGAATTTGGGTGCGTGTATTAACTATCTGTTAAGCACCGTATTGCCCCCAGAGACCGCAAGCACGCTTTGCAAATAATGGCACCCATAATGACCCATAAAGACCAGGCGCTTATATTGATTTCCCGTCTCATTCCCTTTAACAGGTCTTTCATTGCTTATACGTGGTCCGTTATTGACAACGCCATATAGCAGTCTTTCTTGTAGGTCGGCTGCTCTCCAGTGCAGCGTTATTTATTGGTGCCGAAGGCCGGCCATGCTAAAAAAAAAAAAAAGAAAAAAAAAAACGCATGCGTGCACTTTCAACCACACCGTAAGGCGTAGATGAGATGACTAAGCTCACATCCCCCCATGATAAAGCGCTGCACGAATCATCTCCTTCCTGAATTTATTTATTTGCGTGGTTGTTGATTTACTACATGGCAGTAAGAGCTTGCCGTTTACGTATTCAGTGAACATTGGAGTTGATTGTTCGGATCGCTTCTGCAAAATACCTAAGGCCTTCTAGTGTCAGTTCTTCATTGTTTTATATAATAACGATGGTCTTTTTTACCGGCAATAAACAGTGTGCTATACTTCACGGTATTACCGGATGTCATTTAACTTTGGCCTTACAGCACATCCATGTCTACTTCTAGAAGCCCAGCATTCTTCCTTTCTTTTGACGTTTTCAGGCACACATATTAACAGACTGAGGATCATAGTATGTCATAAAATACATATACCTGCTGGTAGTAACTGTAACAGAAATTGCAAAAGGTTCCGCTAATAAGTGTGGTGGTTTTATGCCGGAGTTGTCAATAATCAGACAAATTGAGTATCTTACAAAGTTTTTACACCTCTCTCTTCTTGTCAAAAACTGTATATTATGTTTCGCCGAGAATTTCTAAAATACACCAAACTTTGAAGGCATGTAGAGGGGACTTAGTAGGTCACGAACATAGAAACCCCTATCCGGAATGTCATATAATGACCCTATGGGCACTCTTTCAACGTCAATACTGTGAAACCAATCTTTTCTTCTGCAAGTTCCTTGCTCTCCATATTTTGGGAGGAGGTAGTAAGGACCGAAACAATACATAATGTCCACCAAGCATAGTCTGTGAAATTCATATCTTAAGAACTATGAGTACTTCTTCATCTTACATACTGCAAAACACAACTCTTCTACTAGTGAAGTGCTCATACCTAGTTTAGATAACATATTTACTGGACTTTTTTTCCTTGTTTTGGTTCATAAAACCCCTCCAGAACTATAGAAAGAAATGTATCAAATAGTGAATAAGAAGAAAATCTGCCGAGGTATATTAGAAAGAGAGTGAAAATTAGAAAGCGACTAATTTTTGCTACAAAAAATTAGTTTTCATTTAATCGAACTAGAAGCTGTTTACATGAGTGGTATATATATATATATATATATATATATATATATATGAGGGATAAACAACCTTATATTGCCGCGATCGTTTTATACCACCCATGCACGCGCTACACCAGGTGCAACACTAACGCCTGCGATTAAAATCAATAAACATTTTAACATTTTATTCGCAATTATGTTAACAGATTCTACTTCTATATAATCGAAAATAATCTTTGCAGCAAAAAAATGTTCTCTTTCGGGGTAGTTCCCCTCCCCCCCCCCCCCCCATTTTCACTCTCCCTTCAATATACCAAGGCCGATTTTCGTCTTTTATCAAAAGATACTTTCATAACAAAAATCATTAATATTACCTCCCTAATCTCTAAGTTATCGTAATTTTCTCATTGTAGTCCCCATTTTGGATGAACTGTTTCACACCTCAAACATGTTTCACCGCCGCTAAAAAAATACGTGTCCCTTAGTTTTTCATTTATTATAACATATCCAAATTACAGATAGATCGGAAAGTGACACTTCCGTAGGTTTACTTGTAAGTACCCCTTACAACCCCTTAAAATTTTGTCGGCGTTTTTCAGAAGCATCCTGCATTCTACGATAGTAATAATTAATTTCCTTGAAGATTGAAAATTGTTTATTTTTATATTGCACCAATATGCACACTAGCATTTTGACAGTAATGCCATTCTATTTCTCCTTCTTCGTCATCATCATCATCTACCGGCCCTGTTCAGTGGTTGATTGTCATTATGGTTAGTCTGCGTATCCAGACAGCTGTTGCAGGCAAATCTATCTGAACCACTCTCATATTTTGTAGCCACGATGTCTGTCTTCTTCGATGTTTTGGCTACCATTTTTCCTTCTGTTAAACGTGTTAGAGTATAGTACTTTTTTCCTATCATGATGCGGTCAACATATTCTAGTTTTCTGATTTCGATTGTGTTTAGCGTTATCTTAATATTTTAAATACACGTCGAGGTAATCACATTACGAGTGCTTCAATCTCCAACACTGTCGCCGTATTAAGTGTCCTTGCCCTTATTCTATATAAGAGAACTGGAAGATTAAATTACGGTTGGTTAAACAACGATCTTATCTTAAAAAGGGCGGCTCTTGCTTATTGTCCAACGGACACTATAGACGGGCAGTACACCCGTGGATATTTTGATTAACTTGGTTCTTATCCATCTACCGATGTATTTATCTTTTAATATTTTTCAATGGGTATGGTGTTAATTGCAATACCTGGTGAGATATTGAGAGTGTTGCTAATGCTCATACATCTAGTTCTACTAAAATTCATCTCGAGACCAAAACTGATGCTAACTCTGAAAACTAAGCCGTAAAATAAATAACTAATACAAGTAGCAAAAATGTGTTTTTCCATGTAGCCTAAGTAGTTTCCGTATGGTTCTGAAAATTCATATAGATTTTATGGCCTTTAATTTAGTTTTTGACCACTTCTTCTTTTATAAATGCATCTGTAAAGGTTGCAGAATATGACTTTTATCTTCCATACAAGTTGGTAAATGGAGGAGTGACTTATTTAGAATCGTAGTTGTTTCAGAAGGTGAGACTGTGCATTCTCAGAAGTATTCGACGTTTAGATCTAAAATATTCTATAAAACATCTAGAAGAAGAAGAAGAAGAATGGAGGGCGCTCAACAGCGAGATTTTCAGGGAATAAAACATCTAGGCAGTTATTGTTAGTGCAGATTACGACGGACCATGAGCACAAATACTTGTAGTTAACATAAATGTAGATGATTACCCTCTAACAAAATATTTCGTGAGTTCAAATGTTCAAATGTTTGTAAATCTATAGGACTCAACTGCTTCGTTATCAGTCCCTAGCTTACAAACTACTTAAACTAAGTTAAACTAGCCTTAGGACAACACATCACCCATGCCCGAGGGGGACTCGAACACCCGACGACGAACCGCCGCGCGCACCGCAGCACGGCGCCTCAGTGCGCTCGATTACTCCGCCGCGGCTTTCGCGTGTTATCTGCAAAGTGTTACATATTGGCACGTCAGGCATATTCTTTCCCGAGAACTGCCGACTGCGGGAGCTTAGCAGCCTTCCAAATGAAGAGCGTGCCTGGGTCCGACCATTAACCCGGTTTACCGGACTGTCGACGCCGTTCCAGCGCGCACTCGGATTAGCCTCCACACCTCCGCTTGCTTTCACCCAGATCTCAGTGTGCGCTGCTCAGCCTGCGTGCGTCTCTGTGTCATCTCAGGGTGGCGACAGACTGCAAAGAAGGTTGCCCTGTCCTCCTCAATGGCGTAGGCCACGTCAGCCATTAACATTTGTTTCTCTTATGGGTATGTGGTTTAACATGGTAGTTCAAAAGGCGTATTGCTAAGAACACACCGCTACACTATGACGCCTTCCCAGATTTAATCACGACAAGGTGTCTCAGGAGGAATAGCAGATATTTTAGGTGATGGTAGTAGAGACGAATAGCAATAAAATGCCATATAACCTGTTTCCAATGTTTATTAACCCTACACTGCATGACTTTTTATTTTGGTGCAAATATATATAATAGAAAATGTTCACCTATGCAGGGGAAAAATATTGAAAAAATTATATAACTCATTTAACAATGTGAAAGTCATTATTTACCTTGCGCCATTGTCAAAATGTTCAAATGTTTGTAGAACGTATGGGACTTAACTACGGGGTCATCAGTCCCTAAGCTTACAAACTACTTATCAACTAGCTAAGACTAAGGACGGCACAAATATCCATGCCCGAGGGGGGATTCGAACCCCCGACCGTAGTGCCATTGTCAAGATCATGCATTTAGACACAAGTCACACTGTAGGAAAATATTGGTATCTAACATGTTTTCGACTCTGATTAGATGTATGTAACATGATAAAAGTTTTTACTTGACAGAAGTGGTATCAGTTTGTAATTACATTAATGCTCAACACTGAGTAAAATCCGCTGAGCGCTCTTTGCTGCATTTCATCTCAATTCATGACTGCGCTGCCTTCTACTGAGGAAACGATCAACTACATGCTTAGAACAGACTCCAGTATATACGATATGCATGGTGTTGCCAGCTGTCAACAAGAAGTATGTCTGTAAAAGTAACAAAAATTTGCATTGCCAAACGGCAACACCAAGCAGTGTAGGGTTAAGTACAGAGATAAAGTTGTTAGTATGTAACCCAAACATACTTAAAACAAAGGCAAATGAGAACATTTTCACTGATTATCCCGTCGGTTCTTGGTAGAACATCATCATCATCAATTAAAATCACAATTTTGTGCATGTTATACAAGTTTATTTTTATTTAATTAATCCGTTTTCATCTTATTACAGTCATTAAAGTCAGAAAATGTCCTTGTAACCTGAAAATCAGTTAACTAAGTAAAAATGAACTAAACTGTTATCTTAATTCAATACTAGAGGACCCTTGCGAATACTTTGCACTTTTAGTGAAATGACAAAAAAGTTGGGAAAAAATGAAAGTAAAGTTGTATGTTATCACATAGCTTTCAACAGAATCAATCAATGCAAGTGTTTAAAAGCGCAAATGAAAGAGCTTGATCCGCTGAGTTTTGTTAAGGAAAAAAAGAATTGCGTACCTTAATTAGAACCGAAGATATCGTAAAACAAACCTATTAAAATATTCAATGCAAGGTCAGAAGGATACCGCGTTTGAATAAAAATAAAGGATGGAGAGATTTAAGTCAGTTCTGATACTTGATGACAAATCTGCGAATGAATACCTTTCGTTTAAAGCAAAAATGAAGGAAATCGGTCGGATAGAACGGCCTGACCGACTGACTTTAGTTTACAGCAAGGACATTCCCATAAGGTATATACAGAAGGAAACCGCGTTTGAGTATAGAAAAAGGAAGGAGAGATTTATGTAAATTCTGATACTTGATGACAGATCTGTGGATGAATAGTTTTCGTTTGGAACAAGACTGAAGGAAATCGGCCGGGTCGTTTGGTTCGACCGACTGACCTTAGTTTTAGTAGATTCTTTTAATATTAAAGATGTTATTCTTCTACCAAAAACCGACGGAAGAATCAGTGCAAATGTCCTCATTTGCTTTAAGTTTGTTTCGGCTACATACAGCTGCATCTCTGTATTCAATAAAAATTGGGCACATGTTAAATGGCGATTCTATTGCAATTCGTCTATACTGAAAACTCCTAAAATATTTACTATTCGTACTGAAGTACATGAGATTATGTATATGTGACGTGGGGAGGGGGGTTGTAATTAAATTTTCGTTACTTAAGAGGGCCCGCGAGAGAAATGTGAGAACGTACGACAGTGAAACTTTGTCGTGACACACCTTGTGCACTGCTTGAAGAACGCACATTGCGTCCAGCATTCTCAGGGGACCAAACGAAATTTCTGCAACCATTTGCGGTGCAGTTGGCCATCGGCCTCTCCCAGGAAAATTCCCAAACCGTCAGTTAATTCAGACTTCCAAATTACGCTCTTTAAAGTCCGGTGTAGAAAGAGGAGCTCTACGTATTCCTTTAATGGATAGATGCTCGCCAAGATTAGTAGTACTGTTACTGTTGTTTTGATAAAATAAAAGTCCTGGTAATTTAGTGTAGACCCTCCTGACTGCATTTCGAACCCACGTCGCCGTACCAGTGCCGGCTCCTAACGGCAAACATGATCCTAACACTAATGAGTACACAGATCCTGCAATCACAGTCTGAACGTCATTCCAGCAAAGTTCGGTATCACGCAATATTAGTTTTCCGTCTACGTCAGTTCAAGTTGCGAAAGGAATTTATTTGTCCGTAACCCTCCCCACTGGATGTGAACCTAGTTCAAATCTTAAATCACACGAGAACCAAATTTTTTAACAATACACAAACAGTACTGCGTCATTAGATCTCACAGCACACAGGAACAACAACTATATGCAGTAAACACACTAACCAGCACAGTCAATAACAATAAATTGTTGAAAGTATAAATTAAAATGTTCAAATGTTTGTTAATCTATGGGACCAAACTACTGTGGTCATCAGTCCCTAGGCTTACAAACTACTGAAACTAATCTAAGTGCAACACACACACACACACACACACACACACACACACACACACACACACACACACATACACGCACGCACGCACACACGCACGAGGGAGGACTCGATTCTCCGACGGAAATATGAAAATTACATTTCTCATATGCTATTTATTTAACCTGTAATATATCGGGTATGTCATCTGCAATGTCTCATTGCTGTCATCATTAAATTAAACTTTTATCATTTTAATATCCTAATGTATTTGATGTTTGCAGATTATCTGTTTCATTGTATACGAGAGGGCGTGAAAACAACTCGGAAACAGTAATGCTAAAAAATGAACTTTCAATCCAAAATCTAGGTTGTACAGGGTGAAACGTTGTGCTAACAGGAAAAATACTGTCTTTTCTTGTGTAATAATTACAGTGTTTCAGCAAGAACCTATAGAAAATGACATGTTTTAAAATGCATCAAGATCAGAAATTTCGCCCATATTACGACCATGAAAGCTTTCCCTTTATTAGCAGATGTCTCCAAGAGCGGAAACGAGAAATAAATCCATACGACATTTGAAGAACCCAATACGTGTAGAAAAGCAATAACATGTGGGAGGCTGTGGGTGTAGCATAACGTGTAACATAGATGAAACGCCAGCATTAACAGTATTAAAATTAGTTTGTTTCTCACAGGTTTAACAGGCCATGCACTTACCCCCAGTAGTCGGTTTCATTTAATGAACTTCCCCTGTACCAGAATTAAGCCTGAGAGACATGGAGCAGCGATAGGGCACTAAACTCTTAATGTAATGAAGCATGATTAAAATCCGTATGGAGAAAACACGATTAAATTTTTCCACGATGATCCTAAAAGTATTAATCCTGATTCTCTTTGAAAATTGTACGACCCATTTCCTTTCTCATCTTTGCCTTATCCGAGACTTATCTAGTGTCTAGTAACTGGATGTTTAAGCATTATACGCATTCCTTTCTTTTCTATTTACGAATGATCCAGGCAGCGGAACCTTTTGTACATCACACTGTAAAACATTTCGTCCGCTACCTGACTTTTTTTTTTTTAATGCGGTTTTTGAAATTTTTAGTAACAGCGATAAGTGTGTTTGAAACTGAACGTCGACATGCCATAAGTATGTTCTTCATACCGTCAAGTAATTAAGTTTCGTCTTCAGGGAACAGAAGAAATGAAATCAGATAGTAATTAAGAATTTTTACTGATGAATTCCAAAAATACAGCTACTTCTAAGTATAAAAGAAATTGTAAAGGTCTATTATAAATAATTAGAGGAACTCATAAATTATATCCACTACTTTCCCAAAATATTTTCTTTCTCTCTAGAATTACGTTGCGCCTGCATTTTTTTCGTATTCTGTAATAATGTTGGTTATACTGTAATGGAGCGCATCCGCTGTCAGTGCTTGTCACTCTTTGTGTTTTGTTTTTGCTTACACTATACTCTTGTTTTGAATTACATTCGACAGTCATCATTACAGTATTCTGTCGTCAACATCTCAACATAGTAATGGTACAGTGTACCCTCCGCCACGCACCTTACGGTGAATTGCGGAGTATGTATGTAGATGTAGATGAACATGTATTCTTCAAGCATTTAGTCACTTCCTTCTGCTTTTTTATATACTAGACATCTTTTCCGGGAGATTGTAGCGCAGTTATTGCGTATTGTCGCCAGTATTGCAGTTTTTGAGTGCGTTAGAAAGAGCTTTTATAATAGCCGCAATGCATTCAGTACCAAAAATATACGTTATAAAGTTTCAGGCTCATTAGCATAAGACGAGCTGGGCTGAGCTCTTTAAGGCGACTGTTCTTTACTTCACAGCCAAGACCCGATACGCGCCAGCTGACCTGTTCCATGGAAACTTAATGGCGCGGAAGCGACCACGGTGTGCTCAAACTCACCCTGAATGGAAGTGCGACTTTTTTAAAATATCTTTTTTCAAAAGTTTGTTGCCGATGTATATTCGTGATTTGTTGCGGAATAAGCAGAAGTGCGTTCCTATAATTCAGAAAAAGGCAAGAAGCCGGAGAATCGTATTCTACAATCAGAAAGTTCTCAAATTTATGTTGCTATTAAAAGTCAAAGCGATAATGACAATTTCAGCACAAATCTTTAACAGTTTAATCCCTAAGAAATAACTTAAATGAATAATGCAGCTATCTGCATAGATATGATTAAATACGTAAAAATTAATTATGGAACGAATAGATAACTTATGTTCATCAAACATATCCAACGAAACATAACTTCATCGGCTGGGGCACACACTGTTGACACTTTTTATACTATATAATTCAACATTCTTGTCGTTCTGTAATATAACGCACTACGTGTAATACATGTTTAGTGTTACCGTCTACCTATGTTTATCTAAAGCCACAAATAAATATATAGTTTACAAAACACTCAGTAGTGAGCCATGTTGAGTGCCTCGTATCGATATTATCCGTTCCATGCTGTTTTTATTCGCGTCATGCAAGGCTCTTGATTGTGTAAATCATGGAATTCTTCTAGATAAACTAAAGTATTGTGGTATGAATGAGACAGTGTACAAATGGTTTAAATCATACCTAACAGGAATAGTGCAGAAAGTTGACATAAGTAATTCACATAATATGCAAAGAAACAGTTGATTCCTCAAACTGGGGAACAATAAAAAATAGGGTGCCACGAGGTTCGGTCTTGGGCCCTTTGCTGTTCTTAATATATATTAATGACTTGCCATTCTATATTCATGAAGATGCAGAGCTGGTTCTTTTTGCTGATGATACAAGTATAGTTAGCACACTTGACAAACAAGAACTAACTGAAGAAATTGTAAACGACGTCTTTCAGAAAATCAATAAGTTGTTCTCAGCAAATAGTCTAGCATTAAGTTTTGATAAAACACAGTACATACAGTTCCATACAGTAAATGGAATGACACCATTAATAAATATAGACTCTGAACTTAAATCTGTAGCTAAGGTAGAATGTTCAGGATTTTTAGGTGTTTGCTTTGACGAGGGATTGAATTGGAAGAAACATATTGAAGATCTGCTGAAACGTTTTTTGAGTTCAGCTACTTATGCTATAAGGGTCATTGCAAAATTTGGTGATATACATCTCAGTCACTTAGCTTACTACACCTATTTTCATTCACTGCTTTCGTATGACATCATTTTCTGAGGTAATTCATCATTGAGTAAGAACGTATTCATTGTACAAAAGCGTGTAAACAGAATAATTGCTGGAGCCCATCCAAGATCATCCTGCAGACACTTATTTAAAGAGCTAGGGATCTTCACAGTAGCTTCACAGTATACATATTCACTTATGAAATTTGTTATTACCAATCCCACCGAATTCAAAAGCAATAGCAGTGTACATAACTACAGCACTAGGAGAAAGAATGATCTTCACTATTCAAGGTTAAATCTAGTTTTGGCACACAAAGGGGTGAATTATGCTGCCACAAAATTCTTTGTTCACCTACCAAACAACATCAAAAGCCTGAGAGATAGTCAACTAACATTTAAAAATAAAAAGAATTTCTGAATGCCAACTCCTTCTACACTATTGATTAATTTTTAGATGTGAATTAGTAAAACTGCAAAAAATAATTAAATAAATAAAATAAAATAAATTGTTCCAAGTAATATTTAGTATAACGTAATAATTTGTAAAGACACCTTTCATTAACCTGACACGTTTCACATCATTACGAAGTAGCGTATTTATGATCTATGGAACAAGAACTAATCTAAACTAAAGAAAGTGACTGTCCGTACGCTATGGTACGCATACTGCCCTTCTTATTTCCTTTATATATTACGAAAGAAGTAGAGTTGGTGCACTGTCAACCTTTAATACTGATTATTTAAATGTCCCAGACAAACTTTTGGGAAAACAACGTTACTTATCTTCCAAAGATTCCTAGGACTTTTTCCTGTGCGTCTCTGTTATACCTTTGCATGGACACTACAGATAATCTTAACGTTTATTTATTGATTTATTTATTCGTTTATCTTAACAGGCCATCTTCGACAGGCTTACTTGGTATTGACACAAAACGTGAGAATAAAACTTAGGGATGGGTCTCAGCCGCGAGGGAAATAGCCGTGCCATTATAGGCGCCGCCTTATCAGGAACTACGTGGCCGCTAGCGTCGGAGGCTCGAGTCCGCCCTCGGGCATGTGTGTGTGTGTGTGTGTGTGTGTGTGTGTGTGTGTGTGTGTGTGTTGCCCTTAGTATAAGTTAGTTTAAGCAGTAGTAGTTTAAGTAGTCTAGGGACCGATGACCACAGCAGTTTCGTCCCTTAGGGCTACAAACATCTGAACAATTTTTATGGGTCTCGTTAGAGTTTTATATGCTGTTTCCTC
The DNA here is from genome assembly GCA_026315105.1 of Locusta migratoria. NCBI lineage: Eukaryota > Metazoa > Arthropoda > Insecta > Orthoptera > Acrididae > Locusta > Locusta migratoria. The sequence continues at coordinate 590,152,695 of CM048755.1, read as the reverse complement.
AATAAATAAGCGACACTCTTCAAACATATCGAGGTCTGCTGTTCGGTTTCTCTGTTTATGATTTAACGTGTTCGTTATTATATTGCTTCGTAATGTTAATCCTAAGAATTCAACCAATTCGTCGCTTTCGAAAAGTTTACCACTAATGTTTGTGTACAGTCTCAAAATCAATATACGCTATACGGTAAAGTTTTCACATATATTGGCTACATTAGCGGTTATGTTACGCGTCTTCGAGTACATCCGATTTTTTTTTAATTATTATTATTTACTTGAAAATGTTCCGGTCACTATAATGTGCTAAATCTGTGATGCAAATTTACTCCGTGACATATTTCACAACGTGCTTCCTACGATCCTAACTTCATTATTTAGTGCCGTACCGAACACCTTTCGGCATCTATTTTTTCTACTCAGAAACACTGGGAACGACAAGTATGTACGTCGCTTTCTAGGAAAATGTCCTCCAAAGCACGGTGTACCAAATAAAACCTAAAGTCTTAAGAACCAGTATCTGAAGTAAAGTTTTATTTCGCCTTGGTGTCAAAGTTCATAGTTGCTATTTCGGGAGGCCAGGCTGGTGCCTAAAAATACCTGTCACGCTACTGAAACGTGCAGGTGACATGCAGCGACCTCCTCCTGGTACAGTAACCCTTTACACAAACCTGCTGCTTCTCGAAATATGCAGTAACACCACTGTAAGCACAAATTTTGTACTTGGCGACTCAATTTACAATGCGTGAATATGGATCACTAAGTCATGACCCTCATCATCTAATTCGTCGCTGTATTATAGTTGACTCACATTTGTCGAAACCACGAATCAACAAGAAATAATGACTATGTAAGCTATCTGATTTTAACTTACCAGAGACATTCAACGTAACATTAAATAAGTCGCATCATCTGGGGTTGTCACACATGCCTTTGGCACTCCTTCAATCCTATCGAGGAGAATAATCCAAAGAGTTAAGGAACGAATCAACAAAGCCAATATAAAACTATATCAAATGTGTCAATCTACATCCCTAAATAATACATTGTGGTATCGTTGATGAGATTTGTGGAAAATCCTGCCACTTCTAATTCCAATTGCTGTCTAATATTCACGTCTTTATAAATAAAGCAATCGCTTTCATCCCGCGAAACATAAGATACTTCTTTCGCAATGACTGTAGCGTTTGTGCACTTAATATGAATAGTATCATACGCTGAACAGAGAACTAACTTAACTGAACTCTAAGTAAATTGATGTTACGAAAATAGTGTGATGTTAATTTAATTTTATAACAGTCTCTGAAACGAGGAACATATTCACATTTTTTTTTTTTTTCAAATACTCCACTAAATCGCTAATTGAAGACATGTGCGGAAATACGGAATAACCCACAGTATTTAGAAAAGGAGAAAAAGAGAGTTTGAAAGTGAGGCTGGGAAAAATATATAAAATTATTTTATTCATATTTTTTTAACAAAATCCGCACATAAAGGACCAGTTAATATTTCTAATCAGTCATAGATTTGCATTTAAACGTTAAATGATAAATAACAATTGAGTAATAAAGAAGAAAAATACTTCTTGTTTTCTATGCTTAACACTGTACAACAGGCTTAATGTATTTTAAATGAATTTCATCTTTATAAAGGAAACAGACAGGAAACATTATTTATTATAAACAGTATTGTCAAAAATACATTGCCATTAATATTTTCAGAGTATGTGCATGTTCAACGTTCCTATAATAATCGCGGTGAATTGATGAAATGTAATTTGATATTTCCACTAAATTAACAAGTGTTATAAGTCATGATCGATCATATTTGAGAAGATATGTTATATTAGTAAAAAAAGCCTACCTCAAAACGTTCCATTAGTTCCAAATCTGCGCTGAGATAAAACTTCCTGTCAGATTGAAACTGTGTACCAGACCGAGACTCGAACTTGGGACATTTGCCTTAGCACGACTGACGGCCTGACCTCATAGCTGGAAATAACGCTCCAGTCTGTGGATAAGCCAAGTGTCCACAATATCCTTTCTTACAGGGTGCTAGTTCTGCAAAATTTCTGTGAATGTTCGAAAGGTATGAGTCGTGGTACTGGTGGAAGTAAAGCTGTGAGGATGGTTCGTAATTAGAGCTATGTGATCTCAATCGCTAAAACACTTGGAGCATTCGAGTTGGCCGACCATCTCCGTGTTTTTTTCGCGCTTGTTAAATCGGCCTGTGCTGCTCTCTATATCCTACATCAATCCTATCTGCTACGGATTCTCACACTGACCAGCAATATCCAAGCATTAGTTGAATGAGAATTTTATAAGCCGCGGTGGAGTAGCCGAGCGGTCTAAAACGTCTCGCTGCGGAGCGCGCGGTTGCTCGCCGTGGAGGTTCGAGTCTTCCCTGGGGCATGGGTGTGTGTGTGTGTGTGTGTGTTGTCCTTAGGTTAGTTTACCTAGGTTTAAGTAGTTTGTAAGCTACGGACTGATGACCACGCAGTTTGGTCCGATAGATCCACAAACATTAGAACATTTTTGAGAATTTTATAAGCTACTTCGGTTGTTAGCAGACTACACTTCCTGGGGATTTTACAGTGTGTCTGTATGTCATCTGCCTTTCACACGGTTCAATTTGTGTTCGATCCACTTCAGAACTTTCTTCATACACACTACCTAATATTTTATAAAAGTAACTGCTCCCAGCGACTGTTCTTCAACTCAGTAGTCAAAAAGGATCTTTCTTTCTATATGGTCGCAGTAAGTTACATTTATTTATGTTGAGGGTCAGTTGTCACTCCCTCTACCTAGCGTCGATACGTAGCAGATAATACCGCATTTTTCCAGCGTTGCCACTTCTCGAGATACTACAGCATCAACCGCGAAGACTTCCGACGTTATCGAGTAGGTCATGAATACATATTGTTTAACACACAGGTTCTATAACTCTCCCTTGGAGAGTTACTTTTACGTCGGAAGACTTCTCTCCATTGCGAATGACCTGCTGTATTCTGGTTTCTAGAAACTGTTCAGGCCAACGACACATCTGACCTGATACTGCATACGCTCGTATTTTGTCCAATACGCGACAGTGCGGAACTGTGTCGAACGACTTCTGGAAGTCAAGAAATACGGCATCTACCTGGGAGCATATATATGCTGATTTCTAGGTCTCGTGGACAAAAATACTATCTGGATTTCCAAAAACCCCGTCCCATTACTGTTGTATGTAATAGTCTCCTCATAAACTCATCAATTATGAATGAATCTCTGTGGCAGGTTGTCTATAACAATTATTTCTATGACGACCCCGGACATCCATGTCATCTGTTGTAACGAAACACATGAGACCTTTAAATATTTATATAAACAAAAGTAATCCGTGGATCACGTTTACATCTGAGCCGTGTTATACATCACCAGACCAAGCGCCGATACTTTATATTTATGATGTGAGCGCAATTAGTGCTGTTTAGTTGTAACATGCCGTGAGATTTCACTACTAACTGAAAGAACACTAACCCTTCTTAGGTACAAAAAGTTGAGAAACATTAATAAATTAATATATTTTAAGAATATGTAAAATTTAGGTTCCATTTTGTCAGTTATGACATATGGCGCTTGGACTAGTGATGCATAACACCGTCCATATGACGGACTTGATCGTGCAACAATAATCGAAATTATAAAAATTTCTTTGATATTAACCGTATTTCTGTGTCTGGCCATTAAATTTCTCTTTCCATTCTTGCACTAACAGGCCACACAGAATATTTATTAAAATAGCCAACAAACATGTACAAAGGTTCGATGCCCGGAGAAAGACTAAAAGAATGATAACATCCTGCATTCCATGTGAGATCCAGCAATATCGAGCAACCAGCTGTATTTCACATACGAATGATCTTAAAGGACAGACGATAACAACAACTACAGCTCCTAAAAACGCGTGTAACTAAATGTTCTACTCACGGTTCATTCGTGAGTGGAATGAGAGGAAAGTTTAAGATGTGGAGCAATAAAAATTATAATCTCCAGCATTTCGCTGCGATTTATACAGTATATATGCAGATGCTGAATAGCGGAAGTTAATAACAGTGTGCGACTTGCCTGCTAGGGTGCGTTAAAAGTTTGGCCAAACTACGCAGCGTGCCAATTGGACAGCGTGTTTCCCACGTGCGGGGTGCTCTCTGGAGAGCCGGGCTCTGCTACAGCGTAGCACATTTAGATTGCACAGCCTGGTCACTCGGCAGAGCGACGCTTCTGCCGTGCTAAGAATACCCTCAGACGGTCGCAGCTGGATACTAATTATTCAGATTCGTGTTTTGTTCCTTTTTTATTTTAGGTGTCTCCGCGTAGGTTTTGGTGGCCTCCTGCGGCCGCGGACAGTAACGTACAAACGTTTTGTCCTATACATCAACGCGTTCAAGGGAAGTAAGGAAACCAACTCCTTGTAACACTGGTATTTCGTTACCTTTTTTTGTGGTTAGTTACAGTGTTGGATTTTTGTTTCGCGTCTTTGTTGTCAGCAGTATATTTGGTCTGAAAAGTTCCTTCAGGCTATTTAAGATCTGTAAAGTATAATCACTGAAGAGGTAGTTTGAAAATTAGTTGAAAATTTGCACTTCCGTTCTCTTAACGTTTTACATTTGGTTTGGTAAACAAACGAGCAGGATATTTTGCATGTAAGTTCTCTGAAGTGAGTCCTCACCGTTTCCTACGAAATTGAAGGTTGCTAACCCAAGACCGCGTTACATTAGTTGATTAAACTGTTATTAAATACTGATGACCAGTTTCGACGGTCTAAGCCTCCATCTTGGGATCAATTTTACAACGTCAAACACTCCTTGCATCACGTAATGATAATTGTGAAGACTGTATTGTCTCTAGCAAGTGAACCACTGTGTGTAAAAACTGTTCATTGTCTGCCAGGAATAGCAGAAGACCGTAATGCATTTTCTTTATGTTTTTTCTGTGACATTTTATGAAAGACTGAAATTCCACAGGACAAACATCTAGAAAATGCAATACGATGTTCTGCAATTCCTGGTAGACACAGTGGTTCACTTAAGATACAATACAGTCTCTACAAGTGCATTACGTGATGCAGAAAGCGACTAACGCCGTTAAATTACTTCTGAGATGCCGACTTAGATCGTCGAAACGGATCAGCAGTATATAATAAATAGTCTTATTGTCGCCTTTGGTATTTGTTAATGAAATGGTTAAATATTTTTGTGTAATAAATGTGCACGTATGTATTCCCGAACTTTATTAGGCAGAGACTATATATCAAATCCCGAAAAGAACAGTAACGAAAGTCATAAAATAATAATTTTAGTTAATGTCACTGAAAAACTTTTATAAAGAGCCACAATGTGCACGAAAACGTCACATCTTTATTTTGCAATTTGTCTGCTCGAGAGTGTTATTTTTGTTGTATGTTAGTTCATGATTCGTCACGACAAGAACAGTGTCGCTTTTCTCAAGTCTTGCCTTTTTAGATGTGTCACTTTTATTGCTGGAGTGCGATGTATTTAAACTTTTCCACAAACACAGATGTGGAAGTAACTCGGACATTGCCTGAGACTGAAATTACTGGAATGGTGTTCTGCGATTCTGCTACCATCAGAATACCGTTGATTTTATACAACCTGAATCTGAGTACCTTTGTTATTGTAACAACATCGGCTGTAAAGTGACTAACTTAAGGTGGAGTACAAAGCTATTTTGACACAAGTATGCAAATCTTCTTTCTTTAAACGTTCTGGATCCGTCGTTATATATCGGGAACCACTTGACATAAGGCGATGAATGGTGTTTCATTCCTCGGAGATAGAAAACGACAGAGACCTACGTTGACAATTGTGTATGTGTCTCCTGATAGAAGGTTTTATGCTCAAGTCTAAACATCGGTAGTGTTACTTCATTCAGGATGATTTTGTTTATTCACGCCAGTGATCACAATTTTAGTCATGAAGCAACCGGTTTCAGTCGGCTGGGACCATCTGCAGCAGAAAATGAACAACGAACTGATACACTAGGGCATTCCACCTCTTAAAACAATGGAAATATCATACTGAAAATTGTTACAGCGATACATATATAAAAATTCGCTTATCAGTAGCACAGTGGGAGAGTGCCAGATTAAGAATCCAAACGTCGCAGGTTCGTTTCCCGCCACGTACTAGGATTTTTATCTGTCATTTTCCACTTCTTTCACATCTGGCAATGTTGCTAATGTGAAAAATATCGAGTAGTACCGTGGTTAGTAACCCACGTTAAAAAGGAGGTCCCCCTTTAACTGGCTGGGTAAGTCAGTTCGAAGGTCTGAGGAAGGCAACGGCATATCACCTCCAAACAGGACCATGCCTAATAAAGCACTGTAGTGTTCAAACCAATATTCGGATTGTTGACTGCTTTACCCTGTTTTTCACAATAGAGCATAACTTTTATTTCCATAACATGGCTTAATACGGTATAGCCATAATGACATCGTCACAAAAAATTAACATCAGCATTGCTTGGTCATGTAGATCTTTTTACTGGAATAGTGTATGATGCAGTATGAAAAGAGGAAGATGAATTAGGCGAAGTTATTGTATATAACAGGAAGGTAAATGACTACGTCACTGATCTCCCAGCCCTTGTCATCTATCAGAATTTTGCAACCACTGAGTCTCCTCCAAGTACTTCCTGAACTGGCCTCCAGAAGCCACATGTCCTCCCAGCCAGGAAAAATCTCTGGCAGGTTTGTCTATGATTTGCCTCCGCAACTTCGTGAACAGCGTCGCTGAGTATCAAGCAGAAGGTCCGAGTTCGATAACCGGGATGGGACTGAGCATCGCATGTTGTGCTCATCGTCGTCGGCACGCGTGACCCACATGGCGTAATGTGGGTAATGCCCTGCGATCATTCCGTTCTGGCAATCAAATCCAGGTCCTCCACGTCGTAGTCAGACACGCAGATCGCGTTGCTACGGAACGGATCCCAGCCTTTGTAATATAAGTTCACATTAAAGTAACAATACTTTAGTGGGTGCAAAGGATAGCAGTACAGACTCAACGCCTGTACGCAAAAGCGATATGGGCCATTGTCATAAGTTACAGTCTCAGATTACATTTGTGATGTGTCCCGTAAGTGGCGCTGCAATATGTAGTGAAGGATATGTAGTGCACTAGGACAATATTTTTTATTCCCGGATGTTTTGGATGGTGCGCGGTAAGAAATATTGTCACTGCTCCTCTGTATAAGCCATAAAATCTTTACTTTTCCTCTTTTGTTCTTTATATACGTTGGAGAAAGTTAAATATTACTTGACTGGTATTTTAACAAGGACTCTGAAAATTTCGAGGCTAAAGATCAGCATATTGTTCATTAAAATAAAGGAAAGGTAGTTTCATAATTGTTGATGGCTAAATAGTATAATCGTTGAAGGCTTAATAGTGCAATTTTTGCTAGCTAAATAGTGTATCCACGCTGAACGTGTAACAAAAAAACTTTTTTTTTTTAGAGCATTTCAGTGGAGCTACGTCGATCGCTAAAAAAGTCTTGCGTTCCTCAAAATGAAACAAACTTGCGACGAATGGCTCGGGTTGTCTTTGAAGCCACTCTGTCACTTACGTTAAGAAAATCTGAGTAGGACAGCAGACTTTCTAACAATACTCAAAAATCGTTCGACCGAGGAATCTATTAGTTGTTTAACTAGTGGGCGAATTATATATGCCACACAAGGATCGCTGGCTGATCAATACACAATGTAACGAGGGTGTCGTGGGTTCCTCCTACGTAGTCCAATGCGTGCCATTATGGTATTCCAGTCAATCTCACTCTGACATCTCGCCTTCTTATAACTAATTTTAAGTAGCCATTCTATAAAAAATTGTTTTGATTCATATTCCAACATATTGTACAGTTCTTATTGGATTCTTTAATGGATCGTCCTACCTATTTACTAGCAATGCGAGTAATTTGTTTACTTAATGCTAAGCTGTGAAATCCCTCACCGAGATTCGGCCTTTCCAGTTCTGTCTTCATTTCGTTATAACTTTTAGCTTGTCACTTCCTGTACGCAACCGCATTACCCATTAACAACATAATTGCGCCATGAAATGTCGCTGAAGGTCTCTCGCACTCCGCGTTCTTCCTAGTGACCAGCGTTCACATACACATTTCACTCATCTAAACGTAACAGCTGTCGATTCTCCGTCTATCCGGATAGAACTCGTGATGCAGTCATTATGAAGCTAAAATATTTTATATGGTTTCCCACGGAGCAGTAACATAGCCACGCATTCTTCGTAGAAATATACTGCCACGGAGTAAATAAGTTCTATATTGTTACCTTGAGTGAAAGATTGGAATCACGTTCCTGAAGTCACCTGATGTTATCGTTCCAATAGAGCAAGCTGTGCCCTTCCGCTGTGATAAACACATTAACTACGAGCGCGCGCTGAGGGCTCAAACTTGGCAACGAATGTGATGTCGATTTTCTCAATGCCGACTGCATTCATTTCAACGGAGTGACAATAGGCTCGATTTTATCCGTCATTTGTCCGACGGAGATACAACTAGTTCCACGCCTGTGCGTGCACCGCCTGCTTTAACGTACGCATACTTCATATGTGTGATATCTTTACGGATCCTTCAAGATTTCTAATATCGGACCAAAGACTCTTGTCTTTTTTCGACCCAAAAAGAAATATACATTTAGTTATATTACTCAGATTTAAGACGAGGAATCGATTTTTATTAGAAATTAACTGGAAATCAAGGACCGATGTACAAAACTAGTTTAACAACAACAACAAAACCGTGAAAATTATCTTGCTCGGAGACTCGTGGATGCATCATACGAAATATTCGACCAGTTAACAAATAATAGAAGCACTGATACGGTAACTTTCCTTTAAGTTTACCTTGTTAATACTACGAAGTTACAGTAAAAAAAGAGGCCTTTCATTAATAGTACCAATTCCGAGTAACTATTGAGATAAAGACGTCACTTTGCCAGGATTCAGCTGTTCTTACCTACAAAATACAATGAAATGAAAACGGGACAGATGAAAAAAAATGGAAATTGCATGGAGAGAGGTAGAGACTTTGTGGAGCATCTGTAAGGCCTTCCTACCGAAACTTCTGCAGCGTCGTCAAAACAACCTTGGCAACATTGGGACTGGCATTATCATGTAACTGAATGAATTTTGCGAAGGTTGTTTCTACTACTCTTCGCTGTGAATCCCTTACACATCCTCTATACTGTCTCGATCTCTATCTCCGCGATTTCCATATTTTTAAAGCTCTGAAAACGACATTCGTGGCCGTCGATGTTCATTGGTCGAAGAGATGCACGCCTGGATACTATCATGGTTCCGTAGGCCACTACAAACATTTTTCTTTTAGGCAATGATCGTCATGTTTCACAGTGGAATGCAAGTATTACCAGCTATGACGATTACTTTTGAAACAATGAACAGTTCATTTACTTTATTTTTTTTCAGTGTGTCTCGTTTTCATTTGACTGCCTCTTATACCAAGAAAAGAAAATTAGAATAGCACACTATGATACATCGACAATTATTTCTAAGGGAAATGATAGAGACAAAACGGACTAGTTAATGAACAAGAAAACTATCCATCACCGAATATGGTAGAAAACTCGCTCTGTCATTTCGCTTGAGCCATTGGGAGAAGCAGAAGTGTTTAATGATCACTTGAATGCGACACGAAAAGGACGCTTGTTCATTGTCCAGTATTATGACAAAAAGACAGTTCGTGGCAAGCATTTGCGGGATTCAATGTGGGCGAAAAAACCTGCTCCAGTGTCTCGACAACTATTTATTATTTGAAACTATTCTCTTTTTTTTTGCCAGTCTCAGTTGCAAATATTTGCAACTGAGACTGATCATAAATGAAAATCGTTTAAGGAACTGTTTGTAAAACAGTTATAACATTGAAAGTGGTTTGGCAAAAACATAAAACTAAGCCCGAGTGCAAAACTTAAATGGGTCCTGTGGCAAACAAAATCATTGATATGAATTAATGAGGGTCAATCCTACATCATTCTTGACCCACTCGGTTAGCCGTGTGGTCTAACGCAACGCTTTCCGAGACGGGGGGGGGGGGGGGGGCGTCGCTATTGACGATCCGTCTCAGCTGTCACTCGTCACGGTTATTGATGATGGGTGAATGGTTGGAACTTCGTCTGTTCTGGACTGTGACACCCACATTCAACCAATCAGGATACACCCTGGACACGGATGAAAGCATAAAACCGAATTCTTGCACCACTGCCGAAATCGAAATTCCCATCAGTCGGCCACCTGCCACTATACCCCGTTCGAACGGTGACAGCTGAAGATGACATTGCGTGTTACACAAATCAGTTGCACAGTCAAGTCATAGGTCTCTCATCCAACTGAAGTGAGCACATGGGGAGTCTATTACGCAAACTACACACCCATGCCTTGTGTACCTCACTATCCCATGATGACGGTAAGTCAGTGTACTGTGGGTGTCTAACGACTTTCTTGATGTCTGTCATAGTTCGCTTAAAAGGCAGATTTCGCTAGAGTGTCTGGTGCTTACTCCTGTGTACACTTATCAGTCAGGACATTATTACCGCCTACCTTCCATCGATATAAACCCGTTCAGGCGATAGCAGCGTCACCTGACAAGGAATGACTGGTAGTCAGAGACACGCACGGTGCATGTCGTACCAGTGAGCAAGCTGTCCGTGTGCAGGATGGGGATGGCGCGCGATCTATCTGACTTTCACTGTGGGCTCACTGTAATGATCCAGTGGTTCGGCACTAGCATTTTAGAAACTGCAGGACTTGTCGGACGTTTAAGGAGTGTTGTACTGAATGTCTTTAACAACTTGTGAAACCATGTCGAAACTTCGAGGGGTTGGGACAGCCATTCCTCACACATATGCTGGACTTCATAGGCTGGGATGACTGGTAAAACAGGACAGGCGTCAAACTAAAGGCCAGATTACAATGTTGGCCATTGTAAAAGTGTGTCTGAACACACAGTGTGCCGAATGCTCATAACGATGGGCCTCCGCTGCCAATGTCTATGCGTGTGCCAATATTAACACCTCGACATCGGGAACTAAAAGTGAAATGGACGTTGGCGGAGTGGCAAAGCGTTGCATTGTCTGATGGATTGGGGGGAAACCTACACTGCAGGACGGAGACAAGCTGACGGCGGCACAATTTATTATGCTCTGGGGACCAGAGGCACCATGAAGGCCAAGCTCATCTTACACTGGTTGCGGGCCACGCACACCCCATCATGATGATCGTGATTCCCAGTGGCAGTGGCGTTTTCAGCAAGATTATGCGCCATGTCACAGTGGCATAGGTGTGATGGAGTGGTTCGACGAACACAGTGGCGAGTTACAAGTGATGTGCTGCCCCCTCCCCCCACCCCACCCCCCCGAAACTCGACAGTTCCGAAGCCGATCGAACACATCTGAGATGTGACTGGGCGTTGCGCCCGGAACTCATCGCCCCCTCCCCCTAGTTTACCGGTATTAGGTGACTCGTGTGTGCAGATGTGGTGCCAACTGTCTGCAGCGACCTCCCAAGGCCTCATTGCTTCCATGCCAAGACGCGTCGTCGCTGTTAACCGTGCCAAAGTTGGACGTGCCGGCTATTATGTAGGTAGTCATAATGTTGTTGCTGATTAGTGTCGAGTGAATCAGCTTAAACGGGTACACCTTTTATTTCGTAAACGATTCAAGATATCGAAATAGAGTATTCAGGAAATTATACTAAATAGAGAGGCACATAATTTTGTTACATGGGTAATATTCGTAACTCTTGTATGAACCGAGATATTGAAAATGGAATAATACACAGTTTCTAACGTGATATATTGCTCGTTAAGTTGCCGATGCAACTGTTCATAAAAATACCCTACAGGTATGCTAAAATTGAAATGCAAGTAGGCAGAAAACAACTCTCGCGGTGTAAACACCGTCAAGTGCCAGCTTGTGCCGTACTTTGGTGACTGGCCTTGCACATATCTTGCATACAATAGAGCAAAGAGTAAACATATATTTATTTTGATAGCATAGGTCTTCTTTCTGCATAGAATGATGGAATCTGACCTTACAGCACCAGTAGGCAGTGTTCACACACGCAACATCCGAATGAGAACACATTGCGTTTTAGTTTCAACTCATTTCTGAAATAATTTTACGAAAACTTTCAACACCAATGTTAACAAGCATCATGACACTGTATTCAACTTTTCAAGGAGTTTCTAATGCTGCATTAAAAAGTATATATTTCTATAATGACTTGAAGTTATTAAGTGAATTACACAAGCCATAAAAAGAAGAGTTCTATGGCAGAACACACACGGTTGTGTCATTCGCCCTGTTTGATATTTTGTGGACAGTACAGCTTACGTCACTCACTTTGTAGACTGGACTCCTCATCAAGGGTTTTTTTTCCCTTGTCTGTGTTGGCTGGCTTCGTTTTCGTATACAGGCTCACATTTAATCTTGACGAGGAATCGCACACCACCCTCCAACTGCAGCATCTTTTCCTTTGCCATGTATATTGGAATCACATAATAGAATGCGCACACTCGTATCATCTGCCCTATTTGACGCTTCATGTGGAACACTCCGGCACTAGTCTTAGCTGTCTGAGCCAGCAAGAAAACGAGACTCTCCTGCTCGCACCCACGTAATGGACAAGTCATCGGTAGGATTTTCCTCACTCCTTCACTCAACGGATCCACGTTGCTCCGCTGCCTGGCAGCTAAGTGAACTCCTATACACGCGCATACTCCTGTCGTGTGCCCCATTTGACACTTTGAGTGTAATAATGCGATGTTAGTCTGGGCTGTGCATGTCAGAGCCTCCCCCCTTCCCCCTCGCCTGTCTAGTGGTTAAGTGGGCTCGTATAGAAGTCATCCCTACGGCAGGAAGCACACACTTATGTCTCCTGCCCCATTTGACACTTTCTGTGTAATACTGCGACATTTGTCCGAGCCGTGCATGTGAGAATGGCGGTTGATTGGGCTCATATAAAAGGAAGAACACACTGTTTCATTTGCTGCTTCGCGAGCAGTACCGGGTATGCCGGCACCGATCAGAGGCGTGTTCGTCTGAGCGCCGAAGTGCAAATACGGAGAAGGCTGTACGAACGCTGGAATGCACGGTGGTGGCGCGCGCGACTTCAGGCCTCGCACATGGAGCCGACTCGGCGTCCCTTTTTTGAGCGAGACGCGGACGGCGCACACGTGCGACGACGAAGATGGAAAGCGAGGTGGCGTCGGCGTCGGCGTCCCGGGCTGGCCGCTGCGAGTATTTATGGAGGCTCGCCCGGGCCAAGCAGGTGCCGCCGAACCGCGCCGCGCCGCGCATGCTCATTACACACCGCCACAAACTTCCCCACTACACCTGTCCTCGCCACACAACGGACCGTCCTCACTCACTTCCTACGAGGCCAAAAGTCTCCAGACATCTGCGCTCTTCGTTCTCAAGTCTGCCTCCGTCTAACAGATGTTGTTTAGTTTCTCTTTTTCTTACTGTAGCGTACAGGTGGCAGCACTGCATCGCACCGACCTTGAACTACAGACTAACTCCACAAAGCGAAATCGTGCTTCGTCTGGTGATGGCATTACTGTATTTTAATTGCCTGCGAGTAAGAAGACGAGAACTGTGGAGGTTCCAAGCCCAAATGGGAAATAACAGTAACTACAACATACAATCATCGACTTTATTCTGCTTCACACAAAAAGAATGCAATTGTACAAATAGGGCATGGTTAAGAGGGGGTGCCCCACGGGTCTGTTCTGTGGCCGTTGTATTTCTTATTTATATAAATGATATGTCTTCCAGTAGAGCAGGTAATTCTAAAATATTTATGTTTGCCGATGAAACAAGCTGGGTAGTGAAGGAGGTTGTTTGCAGAATTGACACGGTATCGAACAATGCAGTTAAACAAGTACGTTCGTGGCATGTAGAAAATAAACTGACGCTAAATCACAGTTAAACTCAGTTTTATAGTTTACATCACACAATTCAACAAAAACATTTTGATCACACAGATTGGACATATGCACAGAAATGGGTGGTTGGAGTAGTAAGTGAACCTCTTGCCGACCCCTGTTCAGTAGTCTGAGAATCCTGACATTGGCCTCTGAATACATATTTACTTTGATGTCGTTTGTTATTAATAATATCTACTTATTCCCAAGAGTTAGCAGCTTTCACTCTGTTAATACTAGACAGAAATCGAATCTGCGTTAATACTAGACAGAAATCGAATCTGTATTTGGATCACGCCTCTTTGAACCTCGTACAGAAAGGGGTACTGTATTCTGCCGCATCCATGTTGAATAAGCTGCCACAAAATGCTTAGCAGTACTCAACGCCCTTTCAACTTCAAACTGAAGTGTTTCCTCATGACTCACTCTTTCTATTCTATCGAGAAACTCTTGGAACTATTATGAAATTAAGTTAATTTCTGTGTTACGTTGTTGATTGTTTTTAATTATGTTTAGGCCTGTCGTGTGCATAGGATTGCTATACGTTTCATTTTATCGTACTGGTGTGTTAGAATTTGATGTACTGACTAGTTCCATGATATAGGAGACTTCCACCTCAGTTTGGTCCTGCAAAATATGATAAATACTCGTATAAATATGAACAAAATAAATAAATAACAAGGGTGTTTTGGGACTACTAGTGATCAATGTCGGCTTCCTACTAACATCTGATACAAGGGAGGTGAAATTTGTTTCTACTGGCTATTGCAACAGGAGAACAACTATATTAGATTCAGTGTTACAAAACCGATGTAGTAAATGTACCACATAGAAAGTAAAAATCACGGACTTTGTATACAGATAATAGACTGGCATACGGGGTAAAATTTTAGAATGAATAAAGCAAGAAACATATCCGTTGTATTATCATGGATAAAGTAATGTTACATGATCGGTTATAATCGTCACAGTTTCGTAAGTTTGTTGTTTTCCAAAAGGTACTCAAGCAAAGTATTTTTAGAGAAAGAAACCCGTAATCTGTCATACATGTATACGGCGCATTTCGAAGTCTCTGCTTTCATTATCAGATACAAATTCAAGGAACAACACATCTTTTTCTGGGAAAGAACAAGTTTTGCAAGAGATCAGAGACAAATTTAGTTCGGTTATTTGTAGCTCTCCACGGTGCTGAAGTAATTGTTTTTCGAAAAAATTTGCTTCTACACTGTGGAGGGTTGTAACAAACTTTCTTAGTGCGAGATATTTACTTCTGCACCAACGAATATGGTAAGTAACATTATATAATGAGTTAACCAGCTTGTCCCTTCCCTAAAAATATGTAATTCCATCAGCAAGCTCCTGAAGATACAGTCACAAGCTTCTAAACACATTTTGTGCTATAAATGAAAGGTAAAGGAGAATTTCGTACCATTCCACTCCACCCTCCCAACCCCTCAGCCCGCCCCATCCGCCCACGCACACCACCTCTCCCAAAAAAATAATAGTCAACAGTGTGGTTCACCAGCACTGAAGACAGTAGGCCTAAATATTCATACGCACTTGAGTTTATTTTTCCGGCTTGAATACCTATTGGTTCAAGACTAAGTCAGACAAATGTCCACCTTACTACGTCCAATGTCACCGTTAACATAGATACAGTAAATACCGTTTTCAAGACATCCGATAGCTCCACACGCTCCCATGTCAGTGCAGCAACATTTATGGGTACTCACAACTCCACGAATCCTTTGTCACTTCCACACAGAGCAATGAAAGCATTTCCTTTCCTACTCCATCCAAGTGGCGTCGCACATTCGTTTTTGTGGCTAGTGACTTGTGAACTGCAGCAACAGCTTGAAGACTGAGTCCTACCGCCTTTCATCGGATGGCTCTGTCACTTTCGGTGTGCCTAATCTCCACCGTGCGCTTTAGAGTTCATTGAGCGTCATTAATCAATTTACTCGTCTACCAGAGTGATTACTTGGTTTAGCGCTTCCTCAAGTTCATTGCAAACACAGCCTTTCTGGAGTAATCATTACGGCATTCTCCAGGAGGCTTTAGAACAAAAAATCCAGATATTCCATCTTTCCCTTGAATTGCGACATATTTATTACAACTATGTTCTTTTGAAATTTCAGTAGGCTATATTGCAGTGAAACAAGATTTTACGATCTGTAAGATAATGTCACTATGGTATACATTTGAAAATGCAGGACAGCGCGATATTACCCATAGGCTGAAATGACTTCCTGTTTGACGAATGCTGAAATGATGATTTCTAGTGGCATTTTTGGCCGTTATACCCCAGCTGCCGGCCGCGGTGGCCGAGGGGACTGAGACGCGTCAGTCACGGTCTGCACGGCCACTACGGTCGGGGGTTCGAATCCCCTCTCGGGCATGGACATTTGTGCCGTCCTTAGTGTTAGCTAGTCCATAAGTAGTTTGTAAGTTTAGGGACTGATGACCCCGTAGTTAAGTCCCATAAGCTATACAAACGAAATCTACAAATCTATACCTCAGCTGGGATCGTGTTAGGCCTGCGTGGTGCAAGTCTTCAGCTGACGCAACATGAGCGACTTGCGTGTCGCTGATGAGGGCAACACAACACCCAGTCCCCGAGTGGAGAAAATCACCAACCTGACGGGAAATTGAACCCGGGCCCCCTGCGTGGCAATATAGCACGCTGTCCACTGGACTACGGAGACGGACAATGCTGAAATAACTCCCACTGAAAGAGGAAACCAAATGGCAATATTTTCATGTGTTTCATGGCTTCCTGCATTACTAAAGCATACCGATGACAATTTACCGATGTTGCTGAAACCCACATAAACATCTCTAGCAAACTGTTCTTCAGCCGTTCATTATATTTATTCTAACTCACTAGCATGCTTTCATGAAGTTCCCATCTGAAATAAAGTTCTTTCTTCTGTGTCAGATGGCAACGTACTAGCAGTCGGTCTGCGCGCTTTGCTGACTCCGAGAAACAACAGCATTAAAAGTGCTACCGCGTGTTTTTCAGTGTGACGTTGAACTGTAGCAACATTTCGTATTAGATGCAGTCGTTGTCAGTTGCATGCGACCTGCTACGGCCTTTTCTGGAATCTGAAGTTCCACAGCACAACAAGAGGCGCTACTGCCAAAACAGCTGATGCAGTGCCGGGCAGCTTACTAGCCACCGTGCTCGTACCACCAATGCGAATTCTTTTTATAGTTATTTATAGAACTATTACCTGTACTTAAATGACAGGACGACGTTACAAAATTTTAGAAAATTTACGTAGTATGAGGGCGTACGGAAAAGTAATATCTCCGATTTTTTATTCTCTTTTCAGTAAAGGTTGAAATATTTCGTGTCGTTTATATCACACAATCGAATTTCTGGTGTGCTGATATAAGTGGCAACTGTCTGACGATATGGGAACCGAATTCTATTGGGGAATATGGCGGTGAGTAACCTAACTATACAAGAGATGCATTCGAAATTGCACATATCAATCAGCATGAGGTGTACAAGTTATTGGTGGCACATGAAACCTTGTGCCGGACCGTGGTTCGAACAGCTACTTCCCACTTTTCGCGTTAGCCATTACGCTGTCAGTGCACGGCTTCCGGACAGACCCAAACTTCCATATGCCACACACTGTCCAACCCTTGAATGCTCGTACATTCCATGATGTAATTCCCGAACAGGAAGAGACTTGTATTACAAATGTCGCATGCCTTGCTTTGGCTTTAAATATAATATGCAGCGTCCGTGAATGTCGTCAAACTGTTACAGCAGCAGTGTGGTTGTATTCTGAAAGGTTTCTGATAGCACCAAGCAATTTACAAGTTCGTTTGGCTCAAAGGTCGGGTGGAAGGCTTTTCAATTAGACGCTACTCAACTAACCTGAATGTCCATAACGTACCCCAGTTGTGCAACCGGGGAAAGGGGATATTCAGTTTTAACGTGGAACCCGAACTACGATCCGTTGCTAGCGACTCCTTATATCGTTGAGGGGTGGGTGATGCCTAGCCTACAGTAAAACCATATAGAAAATTTCAGTCGCCTGGAAGGGATTCGATCCCTCCACCTCTGGATTTCGATGCGTGCGCCTTACTATTCAACCACCTGGTACGACAGTGCCAAGGGACACGTGGACGATAAACAGTTCAGACAAGAATAAATGTCAAGACTCAAAGAAATTAAAGACATCAGCTGTCACTGGGCATTGAATTACGTTGATTGAGAATTTGAAAATTTATCCAGACTGGGATTCCAACCCAAAACTTCTAGACACACAGTACTGACGAAGTCTCTATTCCCATTATCGTCAATACTCGTGGAAATTTCCGTAAGAGTTCCAGCATGGTTAGCATCTGCACTGAAATGATCACTGGCCACTGGTCGTATGCGCCATAATTATATGTATGCCCCAAAGAACAGACACTATATATACTGGGTAATTAAAGACGAATATCACATAATTTTGTAAGTGAGTCTGCGTGTGAAATAAACCTAAAACGTCCTATAAACATTTGTCCGATTTTTGGTCGTTGCGAAATTGGAGCGGTTTGAAGACTACACACACCCACGAATGATTATGAAGACTAGAGTGAATATTACCTATCGAAATGCCATGTATATACTGTGATAGAATAATAGTGGGACAGATGACTAATACATCTTAGGAGGTGTTTAAAAAGTCCGCCACCCATCTCATTGCATCTGCCAATGCTGTGGAGGGCGTCCTGTATTGCAAATCGATCATCATCTCGAGGAGTTTTAATTCAGGCAACAGCGTCGGTGATGTAAGCTACGAGTTCTTCACGTATTCCTTCGTAGCGTACACATCCCCCATTAACCGGCGTCATAAAGACGATTCTAACGGGGAATGATGGTATTCAGGGACACAATGAACTTGTTCGATTAAGCAAAACACCAACACGAGACACATGCGACCTCAGGACTGCTCACTGATTCAACTGACAATTGCACACTGGCTACGTTTGCAGCTGTTGCCTTGGTGCAACGTCAAAGTGCTGACATCACTTGGAGAACCCCCACACCTCTTGTAGGACGGGTCGGTCATCCCACCATTATTCTGTCCAACACAGCGCCTGCGCAGCATTTTGGTAAGTAATATTCACACTTGTTTTCATATTCATTCGTGGATGTGTGTAGTCTTCAACCAAGCCGCCTAAAGAGAATGCCTGAGCGCAGTCGTGTCACGTCACAGAAAGTAAGCTGCGATCGCGTAGCTCACTGGCTGCCCGCTGGGGCACAGCCCACTGTCTCAACCCCTGAGCTACACGATGGCGGCTTACTTTCTGTTACGTGACACAGAACTCGGCCCTTTTCTTCGGCTGGTGTTCCTTCAATCCGCTTCATTTCCGTAATGGCCGAAAGTCGGACACACGCTCATAGGACTTTTCGATTTATTTTCACATGTAAGATCACCTCACAAATTACATAACACTCTTCCTGTGTCACGTTGTACGTAAGAAGAAATATGTTCTTTAAAAAAATTTCTGAAAATTAAATGTGGATAACTAATGAAGAGCCCCTAAATCGCAATGGGATGAGAAATAAATTATGGCATAACTCTGACTAAAAGAAGATATCTATTGGTAGAACACATCCTGGTCTGTCAAGGCACCTACAGTTTGGTAGTTGACGTAAGTATTCGAGGACTGTTGGAATTGTAGAGGGTCGCGGTGGAGTAGCCGACCGTTCTAAGGAGCCTTGCTGCGGAGCGCGCGGTTGCTCGCCGTCGGAGGTTCGAGTCCTCCCTCGAGCATGGCTATGTGTGTTGTCCTTAGCATAAGTTAGTTTAAGTAGTTTGTAAGCCTAGGGACTGATAACCGCAACGGTTAAGTCCCTTAGATTTACAAACATTTGAACATTCGATTTTGAATTGTAGAAGGGGCCAAGATTTGGCTGTAGTAAGCAGGGTCAGATTGATGTTAGTTGCAGTAGTGATGCAGATGTGTAGATGCTTCCACAAGAGACACTAACGTGAAGAACTGCATCAATTCAGACCTTAATAACAACGTTTAACACAGGCTAAGAAGTTTTCTCCTTGCCTATGGTATGGTTGAACCGATTATAAGCTCAGCATAAACATCAAGCGCCAACTATGTGTCGTAGTGTATGGAGCACTATACGTAATGAAACTGTCCAAGTGTTTCTACAGCTGAGCCTCTGAACTGTGAATTACTTGAAGAGGTATTTGAATCGGAGCGTTCTGTAACTGCGAGCACACTGTGCGGGCTTGGGCGTGCATATATTTAGACTGTGCAGTACGACATGGTCAGTTGACCGCCGCATGCTCCGACTTAGTTTAACGGAGGAATGCCGTACTTCGCAACGCTGCCTCAGCGGCTCTCTTAGTACGGACGGCTAAGTGCTAAAATCTGCGTTCATCTCTCTGGCAACGCCTTACAAGCAACTCATGCCTCCTTCCATACACTGACACTCTCTTCTCAACGTCAGCGTTGTATTCTCTAGGAGGTTGCACAAGGATTCTGCAATTGTCTCAGTCCTATGCTTACAGAATACAAACTGATGGTGTTGCCGGAGCTGACGTTCTTGAAAGCCACTAGTGAGAGTCACCTATTTTTGTGGCTTCTTAAACACCACAACGGTGACATCAAATCTCGTTAGTACATTCATTTTTTTACCCAGTACTATCCGTTAATAAACGCTATAATAATTACAGCCGAGAACTAAAACCCACAATCTGCGTTTTGCACATTCCCAGTGCCGTATTACTGTGCACCAGTATTGAAATTAAATAAATTTAACTTCTTTTCTCCTTTTGTCTTTATCCCACATTGGCGTTGGGTCGGCATTGTTACTATCTTTAAATATTTAATTGCTTGTTACGTAGTCAGTCAATCGCGCTGTATGTCCGCGATGACTTCACAACTTCATTGGTGTAACATCGGTACAATTTGAAATATATTCCTTTTTCTTATTGTGAACGTTTATTGAATTCTAAAGTGATAGAAACTCAAAGAACGCATTTTAATTCATACTGTTCGCCAGTTTTGTTGTAAAAAGGCAAAATCATTCAATATCATCTCGGAAATCGCCTACCGCCATCTTACGGTTTTCTCTATTTTAGCGATAGTATTAGCCCTAGTATTACCAAACTTGAGATAAAAGATGAAAACTCTAAAATCACATTGCTGCAAACCGAATTTAATTTTTTTACCAAATGTGTCTTACAATAGTACATATTACTTTTGAGTTTAACGAATATACTAAAAGTTTAAATTAAAGTATCTTTTTAGATTGAGAATTTTTATTTTTCTTAAATATTATGGTCCCTGCTCACAACAAAAAACTCTAAGTGATCCCTGGTTAAAAAAAGGTTTGGAAGCCA
Source organism: Locusta migratoria (assembly GCA_026315105.1). Classification (NCBI taxonomy): domain Eukaryota; kingdom Metazoa; phylum Arthropoda; class Insecta; order Orthoptera; family Acrididae; genus Locusta; species Locusta migratoria. Next base: position 590,131,319 of record CM048755.1, on the reverse strand, counting down.
CTGGTATAGAGTTATACATGTGGAAGTGTGTCAAAGTATTCTACATGTTCACGATTCTTGTAACTGGGATGGAACTCGGGTACCAGCCCGTTTTTCGCTTAGTGGGATGTGGAAAATCACCTTAAAACCACATCCAGGCTGGTCGGCACAGCGAACCACGTCGATAATCTGCCGGGTGAATTCCAAACGTGGACGGCGTTTCTTCATTGTCCCCAAAAGCTGACCCTTAATCGCGCGGTTAACCGGGCGGCTCAAATTAAATAAATTTATCTCTTTGCTTACACATTTTTGTGCGTTTAATGATATCAGATTACAATTCGGACAGAACTGAAAAATTTTTCGCAGATTAAAAAACCGTTTAAAATGTTCCAATTTTTGTAACGTTATGGGACCTAAACTGCAGTGGTAATCGCTCCCTAAACTTACAGACTACTTAGACTAACTTATCCTAAGAACAACACCCACACCCATGCCCGAGGTGGAACGGCCGCACGCGCCGTAGGAATGCGCCTTAGCGTGCACGACTATTTCACCGCGGTGGAAAGAAAAATCTTACCATTCGTATTTGTGCTCATCTGTTCGTTTAGTGTAAAATTGATTTTTCTTGTTCTTCTGTACATGAACGTGTCATTTAAACTATATCATGTTTGAACGTACAAATTGTGTCTTACACACTACTCTTGTTTTACTAGCGAGTGCCGAAACGTAGCGTCTTTGAATATTTTATTCTGTTTCAAGTATCGGTTTAGGTAGGCCCTAATACAGCTCATGCGTATCACTTGGTGGACTTTCCCACTTCACTGATGAAAGCTTGCCGGCCGCGGTGGCCGAGGTGACTGAGGCGCTCCAGTCACGGTCTGCACGGCCACCACGGTCGGGTATTCGAATCCCCCCTCGGGCATGGATATTTGTGCCGTCTTTAGTATTAGTTAGTTCATAAGTAGTTTGTAAGTTTAGGGACTGATGACCCCGTAGTTAAGTCCCATAAGCTATACAAACATTCGATTTTGACGAAAGCTTGAAACCCTCAGTCGTTAGAAGGCTCCGAATTCTAACCGTGCGAGTTGGCGCAGTGGTAACACACTGGACTCGCATTTGGAAGGACGTTAGTTCATATCCACCTCCGTCCATCTAGATTTAGGTTCTGGTGAATTCTGTAAATCATTCCAGGAAAACGCCTGGATGGTTCCTTTCAAACGGCACGGTCGATTTGCTTCCTCGTCCTTACCCAAAATTCCCAAAGCACCGTCTCTAATGACAACGCCGTCAATGGGACGTAAAACCCTAATCTTCTTTCTTCCTTTCCTTTCCGAATTCTAACTTGCAACATGGCACTGAGTAACGGAACTATGTCGGTACCTGAGAAACAGCGTAAAAACTGAGAACACAAGTTGAAAGAGTTGGTCCACACATGGCAAACTCTCCTTCAGCAGGAGATTGCCAGACCGCGCACGAGCGCCGCGGCATCTGCCACAGTCCGAAACCTCGGCTTCATTGTCATCGATCATCTTACACTTCAGAACGAAATCATCCAGTGTTCTTCAAGTTTTGGAAATAGCCGGCCGCGGTGGCCGAGGGGACTGAGGCGCTCCAGTCACGGTCTGCAAAACCACTACGGTCGGGGGTTCGAATCCCCCCTCGGGCATGGATGTTTGTGCCGTCCTTAGTAATAGGTAGTTCATAAGTAGTTTGTAAGTTTAGGGACTGATGACCCCGTGGTTAAGTCCCATAATCTGTACAAACATTCGAACTTCTTCTTTTTTTTTTTTTTTTTAATAATAAATTAAAACCGGATGGCGTCAAGTCGGGACTTACAGAGGATGATAGATAACAGGGAACACAAGGCTTCGGATTTTTGCAGATGTCGCACATTAATGATATCGAAGCCGTTCACAAATTTCATTATTCTATGGATTTCAAGAGGAGCCACATTTTCTGCGGTTAGAAATTCTGTTACAGCACGCTGTTTCTCGCGCAGCGTTAAAATTACGTTACACCTCGTAACCGTCTAGCAGCACTTGCTTTAGCGAAGTGCGAAATTCAACCGAATGACATACATGAAATGTGATATCTTAACCGATATTGAGATAACAATAAAAATTCGGAAGCTTTACTTTTCACCATGCCCTTTTGAACAGTTAGTTAAGAAAAGCCTAGATTATTTTTCAGGCTGCGTGAAAACTTCATCGTCAACGTTGTATAGATGTACCATGTACAGGATAGTACCCTTAAGATCCCGTGCAACCTACAGCTGATATGAACATTTATTGTAGTCACCGGATATAGTTTTATAATAAAATACAGCTACACGTAATGAAGCACAATGTAGTAGTAGTACTCTTTTATGTTTTCTTTCGCTTTTGCCACTCATGCACGGGGTCAGCGTGGTTAATTACGAATTTGTCTTGGCTAATTTCAATGGGTGGCCGGATGTCTTTCCTGCTACTACAGAAAAGTACAGCGATTACTGAACGATTGGTGGTCCCTTGCCAGTCTTGAACTAAGTATTTACAAGAAAAAAGGGTGGCTAGTGCTTAAACTAGTAGTTATATATTTACCAGCACGGCCACCAGGCTATATAGAAAGTATGGAATCCCGTGTGCCCCAAGAATTAATTATACGGCCAAGTATCAATGTTAGATACGACTCAGATTCTCTATTCAAGGTTCTTCCAATTCACAATGCTGGGCATAAATTCAAATTCGCGTGAATTGTATTCCCAGGGCTCTTTATTTTACTCCGAAATACTTTAGTTTGTAAGAAAACTTGAAGTAAATAACTTTTCTGATTTATCGATCTAAGCACTGCTAAACTAAGGACTTTCTTGCTTAATAATCACATCACATTATGGCTGTATATGGTGCAACAAATGTGTCGTGTTTATCCATGATGTGAGGAGAATACGGGAACTTATCCCTTTCTCTATGCTACAGACGGCAGACCTGTCGTAGCCCAGTAATTTTTATTTTGGTTACTAATTTACTTTGGAGAGTTCCTTGTCATATAAAAAAAAACAAAAAAAATTTTGAATTTTTCTTTCTGATTTCTTCCGGTGGTAGAGAAGAATCTGATCAATTATTTTAAGCACTTTGTTCGCTTATAAGTAGAAACCATGGGCGAGGGCTTTTATTTTTAGTCAGGCTTGAAATTTTCATTTTTGCGAAGTCCATATTTTGATTGTGCTTTGCAGGCTACACTCACAACCCATACAACGGAGTCGTATGCAACGACACGATTTTAGCCACCGGAGTCTTCTCGTCCAAAGAACTGTGGAGTCTTTCCAAAGGTATGTACCCACGAAGAGAATAGTAAGCCATACAGTGCGAATACCATAACTTCTCTTATTGTTGCACAATTAGAAGAATGTGCATGATCACCACTGTCACTTCACGACACTGAACTCGATTAGCGGCAGTTGTAGAAAAAGGAAATTTTGTAGTACCTTTAGTTCATTTTTTTATTTCTAAATACAGACAATATTCACCTTTAATGCGTTAGAGTCTACTTAGAACTCTACGCAGTCATGTTCAGTCAGTCTCTCAGTGAACGAGACGTGACAACATAACAAAATTTCATCGACTAAATACAATCACAGCGATAAATGTCCCTTTTTTCCTGATAATAAGGAACGAATTTTGGTCATTACAAATTTACCATTCCGATATACAGTGACTGAATGTAGCTGACAGTTAGATCAATCACATTTCTGTCAACATCATGTGTATCGCGAGAAACTTCACATCTATAATTTGTGTTTCTTGCTGGTGATGGACTTATAACTAATTTTTAGGATTCATTAGTGAAATTTTAACCACATTTGAGTGTCGATATGTAAACTGTTTCTATACAATCTTCAGTTAGTGGTTTCGCCGTACAGCATAGCGCTAATCGCCCCAGCTTAACGATACTGGGAAATGAGCGAGAAGCGGAACGAACCCATTCGCCGCTGGTTTAGGTGCATAGTATGATTTTAATTAGATTCTCCACATACGTCTGAGTCTCAAAACTACGACACACCAACTATATACTACGAAACCGCCTATAAGAAAATCTACAGGCTTGTTGTATACCACTGTCAGGAGCACAGCTAAACCTCCCATATTATGGCAAATGACATGCATATATGGCAGTAAAAAGTGTCTTTTCTCGACTTATAGTTAGGTTTCGTTCTGTATTTCGTATGCTAACATTTTAATTGGAGTGAATGGGTCGTTTGATGACGTAATAAGAGTATCTTTCTTAGTAACGTATTATTCCCGTAACGGAGACGCGAGTAATCACACTACTAATGGGTTCTGTGGGATATCAACATTATTTCCGGCAACGCAACATTAGTGACTATTTATAAAAATTAGAATTCTGTATAACTAACAGTTTTCCTATGCTAATAGTAGCTCAAAAAACACAAGAGAATATTTTGACTTCATTACGCCTTGATTATGAACATTACATAGATCGTCCTCACAACAGATGTTCATAAAGTAAAACGGAAACTTTCTTGTAGCTATATAAACTTCTTGATTCTCTCTTTTATACACAAAATTATCTTCAGTCTCTTATCTCAAACCTTGGAAGTTTCATCGGTACAATACTATACGAGAAGAGTCTTAAGTTCCTTTTACTGTAGAGCAGAAACTGGTAGACATTTCTGTCCTACAGGACTTTTAAATATGTATGATTCATTCAAATTAGTGTTCCAGGATATATTCGCATCTTGATTTCGAAACCTTCGGCAGCCCCCGCTATCTGTGTTTCTATGCACCAGACAGGAAAATAACATATCCAAACTGCGTGACGTCATTCATTTAACTTTGGTAAATGGGGGCCCCCATACCAATTTTATTTTTCCGTAGCCATGATGATAATGCCGGGGTACCTTTCTTCGTTACGAGGAAAATTTTTATGCTACAGTACAATGTCAGAGTTTTTTATGGTAGTGTTATCTGTTCGCATTATTTTATTTAGCTATACTTCTTTTTTTCTTTATTCTTTCCCAGGCCCCACGCTGTCTTTTGGATGCATGGCTTAAACGACTTTGTAACAATGTCAAAACGTTTTGAAACTATCTCATCAGTCGCACTAATCAGTAGTGAGCTTGCATGATTGTGAAGATTAACATTATTTGCTTACCAACTTGTATTAATCGTGTAGATATATTACTTTTTGTGTATTATCTTCTGGTTTACTGTGCAAAACATTTCGACTTATGAAATAAGCGAATGTCTTGTTACGTACGGTATTTTATTGCTTCAAGTGGCATAATATTTTGGCAGAATTATGTATTAGCGTAAATCGTTAAATCATATACAAATTGCAGTTTTAGTTCTTTATATATCTTTTGCTTCATTCGTTTTGCTTTACAATCATCCACCACTATTGTGTGTTAACCTGTGTCCTTCTCATACCTATACGAATAACCTGTATATTTGTTTTCTGATATATCGACACAAAGGAGAGACGCAGATCTGTTCTGAACTAGTTTCAGGGTAAATTCATTTGTAGATATGGAGGCCCCATTTCTTTAAAATTTACTTGGATTAACAACGTTGAATTAATGCACCATTATCACCAACAACTGAGCATCGCCTTGAATGATGGTAGCATTCAGGAAATCACATAAACAAGCACTGTAAGACACACATATTACAAAAAAAGCATGTAGCTACAATTAGAGTACAAATAATCTGGCTGTAAAAGAGAAGTTACTGTGTACCTATGTGCAATATGCAACGACAAAAAAAAATGACAGGCCTAAGGAATCAGCACTGTAAATACAGCATAACATTATCGGTGTTCCATTTTCATTCTTAAAAGCATAAATTTCTAAAAATGAGTAATTGTACAGTCCACGAAAATTAACGGAGGCTTGCTTCAGCGTGTTAAAATGGTCGATTTAAGTGAAACCATTACCGTTTATTATTCTGACGCTGTGCTATTGTGAAATAACTACCTGGGTTACGAAATTCTATATCATAGTCTCGAACAGTTTTTCCTTTTGCAATTAGAAAGAGTCTACTTTATCATATTCACTTTTCATTTCGTACACCTCAAATGCTTTAAAAACAAAAGACATGAATTTTCTGAACGTTAGAAATTTCGCAGAAGTAAAAAACAGACATTCTTAAATAACGAACAGCTTTTTTTCAACTGTCGTTTTTTGCAAGCCACTAATCATTCTTGCCCAAATACTAAGATAAATACGTGGGATACAAGCAGACAGATACATAAATCCAAAAGGTCGATTTGATTAGCTTATGTGTAAAAGACTCGTCGTTCCACCAGATTTTCATTACAACTTGTTCCACTCATTTCTTCATGTAGACAGTCACTGAATCTGGTTGTACTGAAACATTCATATGATTGTGATCTGAAATTAACTAACGGTTAAGCTTGTCTGACAGGAAAATATCGCGACCATGAGCCTTAACCACCATCGTTTATATTTAGGCGGTGCAACCTCGTTAAAGAATGTGAATTTTTCCTAGGTTTGTTGTAAATATTTTACGTTGGTATCTTTATGTGTTAGTTGTACACAAGTACACGTTAATGACCAAATTACACAATTTTCAACAATCTTGACGTAGAGAGTAACGCTGTCTGAACTGTATTTCCGATGGCTAAAATATTGCTTCAGCTAGAGCGAGCGTACATCTCTGGAACCGAGATCACTTAAGACACGCTAGCTTTACCGAGTTCGGCCTAGATGCAGCGTGTTCTATTCCTTGTCCAGAAGAAATCTTCATAACCATTATTTTGTGGGCAAGAGAGTGAGAGGCTGTGGTGTACTTTTAGTGTTCCCGATATTACACGATGCGATTGTGTCATAAAATGTAGTGACGCATGGAGCGAGGTGGGTCCAGTCGCATGACGGCCGTTGAATCCATTCCGTAGGAGCCGCGATCGACCTTACAGCCTTCTGTCTCTCTATCTCTCTCTCTGTCTGTCTGTCTTTCACGTGCGTCACCGATAATACAACTAACAGACACAGAGGATGGTGGCTGCAGCTATTGGTGTGTCCCAAAGTGTAATTTCCAGAACCTGGACGCGATTTCAGACAACAGAAACCGTTAAAAGAAGGCAAGGACAAGGTCGTCTACGAGCAAATCAGAAATAGATTAACGTTATCTCAGGTTAACAGCCTGTCTATACAGGATACTGAATGCAACTCAGCTGCAACGCACCCTCCAGGCATCAATAGGACGTGTAGTATCAACACGAACAGTCCGAAATCGCCTTCGGGAATGTGACTTCTACGCACGGAGGCCTATGGTGTATTTTCCATTGAGAAAACCCAGACATCGTTTACCCCGCATAAACTGGGCGGAGGAACATCAGGATTGAGTCGTAACGAATGGTGCCGAGTTCTAAAGTGTTCAAATGTTTGTAGAGCTTATGGGACTTAACTACGGGATTATCAGTCCCTAAACTTACAAACTACTTGTGAAGTAGTTTACTCTACAGACGGCACAAACATCCATGCCCGATAGGGGATTCGAACCCCCGACGGGGAACGGCCTCGCGCATCATAGCACAGCCGTAGCGCTTCAATGCGCTCTGCCGTTCCGCCGCGGCGCGCCGAGTTCTCTTCACAGTTAACATTTTGTGTTCAGCCAGATAATCGTCGTTCCCTCATCTGTAGAGTACGTGGAACTCAGAACAATCCTGCTTATGTGCAGGAAACAGCACATCATTGGGGTGGACGAATGGTGTGGGCAGGAGTCAGTATTGACGGACTTACGGACCTCTCTCATTCAGATTGGCGCTTTGACTGCTCACAGGTACAGAGACGAGATCTTTCGACCTCTTTTTATGCCCTGCGCTGGTGCCATAGGAGATGGGTTCCTTCTGGTGGACGCTCGTCCCCACAGAGTTACAGTGGTGAACAACATGCTTGAAGCTGAGGGAACTGAACGAATGGATTGGCCAGCTTGTTCACCAAACTTAAACGCGATTGAGCATGTCTTGGATCCACTTGATAGACGCGTTGCAGCCAGACCAGCACCTCCCACAACGGTTGTAGAGCTGGATATTGCACTCATCGAATAATGGCCAAATATCTCTCAGGAGATGATTGATAACCTCATACTGCCCGTGCCACGCAGATGTGCAATTGTACTGGCCGTTCTAAAGCGTCTCGCTGCGGAGCGCGCGGTTGCTCGCCGTGGAGGTTCGAGTCCTCCCTGGGGCATGAGTGTGTGTGTTGTCCTTAGGTTAGTTTACCTAGGTGTAAGTAGTTTGTAAGCTACGGACTGATAACCACGCAGTTTGGTCCGATAGATTTGCAAACATTTGAACATTTTTACTGGCCGTCTAATGTGATCACTCGCCATGTTGGAGAGCAACAAGAAGGACTTTTTCACTTTTATGGTAGTCCCATAGTGCCTCGCCCTATGTAAACGCCATGTAAATCTCAAGTAAACAGTTGAGACAGCAAAGTATCGTGCTGTATCACAACATTTGTGACCAATATCTGAATAAAGTACCTACCATATGTATATTGTTTATTATATCTCACCTGATCCCCTAATCGTTTTGATCAGTGTACAAAGGAAATGTGAAAATATGTCCTACGAAATTAACAGTGGAGAAACGACAACAACAGTGAAATGAAAGGAGTCTGAAAATTTCTTAAGTACCTGACAAACTGAAGTCCGTATCAGATAATAACAATGATATTGTTTAGTAACAATAAATTAGTTACCATATTAGGACATAGACGCACAATTCAGACATCAGAATGAAGATTTACTAAGCACATATGAGTAACAGAAGTGATTTCCTCTGTTAAACAGAAACTTAAAAAGTAAATTCTTTGCACATAACTGACCAGAAAAACCCTTCGTAAAACAAGTTTTCATAGAAACGATTGTAGTACTGCACTTCACATCTCCTCCAGCGTAGTCCTAAAATCAAAAAAAAATAAAAAAATAAAAAAAAATAAAAAAAAATAAAAAAAAATGTTTGTGTAGCTTATGGGCCTTAACTACGGGGTCATCAGTCCCTAAACTTACAAACTACTTATAAACTACCTTATACTAAAGACGGCACAAATATCCATGCCCGAGGGGGGATTCGAACCCCCGGCCGTAGTGGCCGTGCAGACCGTGACTGGAGCGCCTCAGTCCCCTCGGCCACCGCGGCCGGCCAGCGTAGTCCTCCACAATATTCAAATAATACGAGAAGAGATCATCAAGTAAATTTTTGTTCATTATTAATAATATGCTGATAGTCTGAGATGATGATGTAATGACTGGTAACTCTTTAACCCCAAAGTCAAATAGAAACGGTCGTTTCATTTTAACAGTCATTTTACGCTATGTTTCAGAACATACATTTTTAATATATCAGTCAAGTATTTCGTTATTGAAAGAACACACTTTCCCATTACTTAGGGAAACAGTGTCTAAAAGCAGGTTATTCTACATGGTTCTGAACCTAAAAATATGACCTTTCGCAGTTATCGTTTCACTGTATGGAAAGTAAAAGAAAGTTAGAAGATTAGCGTCTCGTCAACATCGATATCTATGGAGTCGTAGCACCAGTTTGGTTTGAACAACGCCATATATATGGCGTTGGTTTTGAACAAGGACTGAGAAGAAATCGACAGCGTTTTTATTGGTGGAAGTATTCCGAAATTCCCCTGACCTGGCTCACGAAAACCGTGGGAACCCCAAACCATGCTGCGAGGATGTAATCGGAAACTTGTTCTTCTGAAATATTCCAGTTCCAACTCTTTAACTATTACGCCACATCTTTCAGTTTTTCAAATGATGTGAGGGCTAGTGACACAGTTGCTCATTAAAGCGTCCTCTTGGTGTTACAGTCGGTTACATTCCGGCGTCGAGTTTCACCCTCTTCACAGTCAAGACACAACTACAACGCCAAGGCGTACCAAATGGTATAAATGCGCACTAATCAGGTCGTCTACACTCATGTCCATAGTTAGATTTTATTTGGAGAGGGGATCAGATAATAAAAAACAGTGAATTATGACATATATTCTACCTTTTAAAGCATTCGGAGAAGGGGAGAATTAATCCCCGTCATCTTCCCCGTGGCCCGGCCCAGTCTGCACTAAATTTCGAAGGCAGTTTTGTATCTAATTAGGGAACTGAATAATTCCTCGTGCTCTCGAAACCGACAATGCTATATGACTTTTTTCATTGTTGAGTTTTAAAGAAGATTATTGGAAACTCAGTTTTCGTTATGGTAGGAGAGATTTCATAAATTGCTTTCGATATGTTCAAATGTTTGTAAAGCTATATAACCAAACTGCAGTGGTCATCAGTCCTTAGAATTATAAAGTACTTAAACTAACTTATGCTAAGGACGAAACACACACACACACACACACACACACACACACACACACATGCCCGAAGGAGGACTCGAACCTTCGATGGGCAGCAGCCGCGCCCTCCGCAGCAAGGCGCCTTAGTGCTCACGGCCACTCTCGAGCGGCGTGTATATTCATGTACAACGATATCGTTTACGTAATTCACGTAGCTAAGGTGACGTCTTCCGGTTACCTAAAGAAATACTAGTGCATTGAGAACCGTCACGCGGCAGTTTGTTTTGTCATTACATATATTGCAGCAGGTCATACATTTACAGCGCAACAATAGTCTTACGAAGACCGAAATACAAACAACAAAAGATAATACTTATTTTTACAATAACAAAGTTTTTATAAAGCCCAGTTACATACAGAAACACACAAGGGAATTATCTCCAGCCTTTGGTAGGTTTAATGCTAAGAACAGAGAAACCCTTGGAGAAGTGCCGCGGCCGTCATTCACAGCCCCTTCAAGCATGAGGTGCTGGCTCAGGAAGTTAAATGTCGTAACGGTAATTAGAAATGGAACGAAGAAGGAAGCAAACTTAATGTTCAACGTCCCACTGAAAACAAAGTCGAGAGAGACAATTGTGTGAAAGGAAATCGCACGTTAAGGTACATCATCCCACATCATTTAAGTCAACCACAGAAAACCGTAGGTGGAGAAGCTTAACAGAATCCTGTTACTACTACTTCGTGAGCCAATAGCAATTACGAGGGTCGTCCACAAAGTAAGTTCCGTTTCTATTTCTATCCGAGGCAGCGCTACGATCGCAGTTCCGAGCCTGCGCGGCAGTTACTCTAATTCAAGGAGAAGACATGTACGTCATTTTCAGATCGCTGCTGCCGACGTGTGCTTTGTAGTGCTTCTTTATATTGTCAGCCGTAACTGTAAATGCCGCCGTATGTGAAATCAGATATGTGATTCGTTTTCTAAATGCAAAGAAAGTTAAACCAAAGGAAATTCATCGGCAAATCAGCAAGGTTCACGGACAAAATGCTGTGAGTGATTCAATGGTTAGAAGATGGGCCAGACTGTTCATTGAAGGACGTGATCACACGGCGAACGTGGCGAAACAACTCTTACGGGAATTTCACTAGGACGTGTTTGATCATTCTCCGTACAGCCCAGACCTCGCTCCTAGCGACTTTCATCTCTTCTTACACCTAAAATCTGTCCTTGGTGGTCAACACTTCAACGATGATGACGAGCTGAAAGAATATGTTACCACACGGTTGAATACACAGGCGGCAACCTTCTATGAAGACGGCATACAAAAACTTGTGCAATGCCATGACAAGTGCCTACGAAATCTACAGTTGTAGATTTTTGCACAATAAATATTTTTGCTGTATCTGTACACGTTTGTTTTATATAACGAAACAGAACTTACTTTATGAACATACGTCGTAAACCCGAGAATATTCGTGAGAAAGTCTGTTTTCAAAGAGTATTTAGAAAATATTGAACCGCTTTTATTTCTTGAGAAAATCATACATGAAGATCATTTAAAAAAGTTGATTTGACTGCATTGATGTTGTTTTCCATTACAGTAACGTAAGTATTAAATAAGTCCAAATATGTAAATTAGTAACATAACTGAACAGTTATAACTTATTTATGTATTTATTTATTCCATTGTCGTCTCAGCAGTGTAGCTACAGTATATCACCAAATGTCGAACTCTAAATTTAGTCCGGAATTCAAGGGACGAATGAAATCTTAGAAGCACTATATAATAAAATCTGCACTGTAGTGTAGTATAGACAACCTATCCTTTAGTATTTTTGATAAGTTTCATACAGTAATAATGTATATGAAGTACCTTTGGTTAAAATGCAAGTAGAAAAAACGAGAGAGAAATGTGTGAAAGTAAAGGTAAAACAGAAGGTGGTAGTTCTGAGAATATTTAAAGATGATGGAGGTTTAGTTTCTTCATCAAGCGTGATAGCCTTAGATCTTTGCGCTGCAACTATCTTACCATAACTTTTCCCCTTTCTAGCATATATGGAAAAATTTATGACAGTATTCAGCATTTTATAATTAGTGCAAGCACTAATATACTGATTGTTACAATTATATAACCCATTAGTGTCCTGTGTATTCCTCTGTGATAAGCAGTATCTTTTTTAACGATAAACTGTTTGATGAAGAAGCGACTAGACTTGGCGGATCTGTGGTACGATTAATTCGATTCTTTTTTCTCAAATTTTCATAATAGCGTTTGCATAAACGGTTAGGTCATGGTCCCACAAACAGCATAATATGATTCTTTGCACACGATCTACGAGAGGTGCTAATGTAAGTGGTTCGTCTGTGGAGTGGATGTCTAACAAACAAAAGAAATTTCGAATTACTGACACTACTTATAGTACCCAGATTTCTTCTCATTTCACTTTTGCTACCAGATAAAAAAACTTAACAGTCAATCAAAACAACATTCTCCACATGACGCTAACTTCTATGAGCATATAATCACAGACATGGTCGCTGTCGGGATGAATCGACGAAGAAAACTGAGTGAGATCTAGCAGAACATTACTGTTGAAGAAGATTTTATGCGTGATAACATAACAGGGTTACTACAGCTCTAGTAACTGGCAGGAAGGGGTCGAAGTCTCGAGTTAACTTTACGAACGAATTGTCAGATGCCCTCGTCGGCTGTTGGAAAGGCCTTTCCGTTACTTCTCACGTAACGAGGTCAGTGACTATACGACGGGCCGAAACTGAACCCCATAGAACGTCCCATTGACGATAAAGTCATTAGAGACGGTGCACAATCTCTGACTGCACACAGATTTAAAAAAAAAGGTATGTCCTTTTCAAATAAATGTTCTTTCATTTACAAGACACATATTCGTAGTCCTGGACGGTAGGGTGGGCATTTGAAGCCCACTCTCGCTGAATATTACTCTGTAGGAGGAACTCCACTACTAGAAGACAGGTCGCGTGTCAGATTATTTACTTAAACACCCTGCCAAAATTATCCATATTTTTAAGAAAAACACTAACCACTTGCGTCTTTATTGTGTAATTACTCAGCAAAGAGCCTTTCGTGACAATTAAAAATGTATCAGTAGTAAAAACAAGATGTCTAAGGCGCGATCACCAACAAAACTGGACTATTTAGATTGCCGGCCGCGGTGGCCGAGGGGACTGAGGCGCTCCAGTCACGGTCTGCACGGCCACTACGGTCGGGGGTTCGAATACCCCCTCGGGCATGGATATTTGTGCCGTCCTTAGTCTTAAGTAGTTCATAAGTAGTTTGTGAGCTTAGGGACTGATGACCCCGTAGTTAAGTCCCATAAGTTATACAAAAATTTGAACATTTTTGGACTATTTAGAACAAATAAGAATGGTTTTCTAGAGGCTACTCGCCACGTAATTCATGCGTTCCCGAACTCCCAGAAACTTATACACATATCCGAAGCGCATACGCTACTGTATATAACATTACCAAATTTCCGTTGCCAGGAATCTTAGATCAGATCGGAAGAGAAATGGAGGCCATTGTTGTGCTCGCTAGTGAGTGAATAGCGAAATCTGTCAACATAAGATTTCAGAAAATCTGAAACTCCGAAAGCAGACCTACTGGCAACACTCGTATATGAAGTCTGCGTCATACTTGAGCTAAAAACCTTTAATGGCTCCGAGTGAAGCGGACGAGCGTTAATTTTAATAAACGAGGTTCTGCGAGGGAAGCCGGCTGTTCTCTTTGGGGCGGCCAACGTTTCCTGTTGGCTTCCCGTCATGGCTCTTCAGTTTAATGGCAAGTAAGCGGGGCGACATTCATTATCCTTTTCTGCACGGGGCATTTACTGTCCGCACGCACGGCGCTCACCTCGCAAAGTGCGAAGAAGAAACTGACATTCCGTAGGTCGATACCCACCCAAGCGGTGCCGTAACAGCATTCGCCTCGAGGAGCATTCTCGCTCAACTGCACGTCGTTCTTGCAACAGATTCGATGAAGCTCGATCATCAGCAAACAATCTGTTCTGTAGAGCGACCACTAATCTACTCCATAAAGACAAGATCATTCTGAATATTTACTGCTGTCACATACCACGCCAATTAAATCTGATTTAAATCACGTTTGTTAGAAACATTTTAAAAGTAATGTATTGTCCTGCTTAGGTTGTTCTTTTATTTTGGAATAAACTCTCTGTCACTATTTAGAAAATGTCTAATTTCGTTCCCTTGCTCATTACCAGTGTAAACAGCAATAAAAATTATTTTGCTTGGAGCATCTTATAATCCACACTGTGCAATGGCCAATAAGAGATTCGCACAGCCATATCAGGTACGGGCACAACTAGCACAGATGTGAAGTGCGTATGTAAAATGCACAAAGGGCAGCCAAAATACGGGTTTAGTCACTGTACAGCATATATAACGCACTAAAACCATTACATTATGTAATTAGAAGCAAATATTGCGTGGAAGCTGTTTTTTCCTCAGTTTTTATCATTCGTTTCTAAGATTCCATTATAGTGCCAAACAACCTTGCGGTGATCTTGGTTTGAACATAGAGGTAAGATAAAGGGTATACTTATAACTAACCGCCGTGGATTAGCAGTGCGCACTGGGGCGCCGTGCTGCGGTGTGGCGGCCGTTCACCGTCGGGGATTCGAGTCCCCCTCGGGCATGGGTGTTTGTGTTGTCCTTAGGTTAGTTTACCTTAGTGTAAGTAGTTTGTAAGCTACGGACTAATAACCAAGCAGAATATTTGAACTTATAACTTTACAGTGTTTTTTTTTGGGGGGGGGGGGGGGGGGTTAACATTTTGACATGGAGATGACACTACTCTTGGGGCCAGAAAACGTGGGAAAACGTGACGGAAGTGAGGTCATAGATCATGTGACCAGACTTAAAGAGTTCACTGAGCGTTTTTATGACAACTCGTTTGGTTTAGATTGTTCTGTATGCGATTGCCTATAGTTTTTAAAACGACCTACATCATAGATCATGTGACCGAAAAATATATATCACCAATATGAAATGTTGTGGCCCGATTGCTTTTTGTAAGTAAGCTATTATGAGAATGTAACCCATTAGTCGTGTAGGTAGCTAGTTAATTCCGCCTAAGACATCTCCATGGTCTGAACTATTTCCCACTAGGGAAGTCATTTTATATGCACAGTATTACCGTTCGTTTTTTATATGTGTGTGAGGTCTTATGCGACCAAATTTCGTGGTTATCAGTCGCTAGACTTACACACTACTTACCTGACTAACTTTAACTTACGCTAAAGACAACACAAACACCCATGCCCGAGGGACGATTCGAACCTCCGACCGTGGCGTTCGTTTGTGAAGCATCACCTGCACCAGCTTTGCAAAAGAAGCGACAACACTTTCTGCGCAACCCACCCATCATTTTGCACGACAATGCGCGGGCGCATACAGCGCAAGCTGTGGCTGCTGTTCGGTCGATGAGACTGGGTAGTTCTGTACCATCCACCATACTCCCCGGACTTAAGTCCTTGTGACTTTTATTTGGCTCCGAAGATGAAGGAACCACTTCGTGGCATTCGCTTTCCAGAGATTCCACAGGCAGTAGACCGCTCCATTCGCGCCATCAACAGAACAGGCTCTGCTAACGGAAAGGAAGGAAGATTAGTGTTTAACGCCCCGTCGACATCATGGTCATTAGAGGCGGATCTTACGCTCGGGTTATTTGGGTAAGGATAGGGAAGGAAATCGGCCGTGCCCTTTGAAAGGAACAATTTGCCTGGTGTGTTCAAATGTTTGTAAATCTAATGGACTTAACTGCGTGGTCATCAGTCCGTAGCTTACAAACTTCTTAAACTAAGGTAAACTAACCTAAGGACAACACAAACATCCATGCCCGAGGGGGCATTCGAACCCCCGACGACGGAAGGTTGCCTGGTGTGATTTAGGGATATCACGGAGAACCTAAATCTGGATGGCCGGAGGTAGATTTGAACCACCATACTCCCGAATGCGAGTCCAATGTGTTGCCACTGCGCCCCTCGCTCGGTGTGTTCTGCTAACAACATACTACGCCTTCCACATCGCTGGCAACGGGTTTTACACAACGCTAGTGACTACTTTGAAGGGCAGTAACAGGAGCAAACATGTAACGCTTTTGTATCGGTTATGAATAAATAGTACCATTATTTAAGATCCAACTCTCTTATAAAATTATAATCAGCGATAGAACCGTTTAAATTAGTTTCACCATGGCACATCAGATAAGATTCTTATGTGTGATGTCACCATTTCTCAGATTTTTTTATAGTTTAAAAGTGAAGAGGTTTTGAATTTTCAACAGTAAATTGTAGTATCATTTAAAAAGTGTAACAAAACATTGCATTTTCCTGTTTCAGTTGAAAATAGCAAATGTTGAATACAATTTGCGTATTCTTCTCTGCGCATCCAACATACCTCACCCATGCCCCTTCTCTTCGTGGTCTTGAGGTTCCCCTAAGATTTTTTGCAGGTGATAGCGACCCATATGTTTTCCGAATTCTGCTGATCATTTCAGTATTTTATTCTAGAACTCTGTTGATACGTTGTCTTCGGCCTGTTGCTTTTGAAATAAAGAAAAAATCAGTATTTCAAAATAGGAACTATAAGAAACTATTTTTCGCATTGCAAGACTATCTAGAGGTATTTAAATAAACATTATGTTGCAGAATGTTTGTTACTTTCCTTAATTGTTGCTCAACGTGACTATAGTAGGAAGATTGTTTGATGATACATAGAATCGCCAGTGCCGCGGTGGAGTGGCCGAGCGGTCTAAAGCACCTCGCTGCGGAGCGCGCGGTTGCTCGCCGTGGAGGTTCGAGTCCTCCCTGGGGCATGGGTGTGTTTTTGTCCGTAGGTTAGTTTACCTTGGTTTAAGTAGTTTGTAAGCTACGGAATGATGACCACGCAGTTTGGTCCGATAGATTTACAGACAGACAGAATCGCCAGCACATACCAAGACTCTATACAGGCGAAAAGTGTCCATTTTTGACAGCTCTATTCAAAGATACTGTTTTGTAAAATATTCAAATTTGAAATGTTTGCGTTTACCTCTTTTCCTACAGTTTCCAGTAAATTTCAAAGATAAGTCGTTTATAATGTGGATCTGCGATTACATTTTAAACGACATTAGACATCTCACAAAAGTGAAAAACATTAATATTCAGCTGACTTGTTTCAAAAATAGCTCGGAAATTTCCCGATAGTGTGAGAGAAGTTTCATCTGTAATGACACGTAAATTTTGCATAGCAATGTATGGATTGGTGACTTATTTTTATGTTACTTCTGCTAAATGTATGATTTAAAATATCACGGTACTCTTAATTTCAAAACATCTCACGTATCAACAATGTTCAAATGTTTGTAAAGTTATGGGACCAAACAGCAGTGGTAATCAATCCTTAGACTTACAAACTACTTAAACTGAATTATGCTAAGGACAACACACACACAACAATGACCGAGGCAGGACTCGGCGAGCAAGAGCCGTGCACTCCGCAGCAAGGCGCCTTATAGCACACGCCATTCCCTCGCGGCTTCTCGCGTATCATCAGAAACTCAAATCGTTCCCTTTAAAAGAGGCTCTATGTTTGTTTCTAAGCTTAAAAGACATTCCAATAAGTCCTTTTTATCTAGGATCATAATCCAAAAGCCTTGATTCGAGAAACTTTTTTTAATAAATACATTCTTCTAAAATTTATGGGGGCCAATTTACAGAATAACTGAGAACAGAATTCTAAATATAAGTTTTATATTTGAGATATTTTATACCTTTAAACATGTATGTACTGAAATATACAGTAATAATGAAAAACGAAGTGTATCTTACTCTAACGTTTCTTGCTTTAGAAAAGTGAACACACCACTTAGTCTGGAAATAAAAACTGTGGAGACTAACTTAAAATAAGGCATATCACATTACGTACGATGTTCTTATTACATAACATTTCTGTCTCTGTGCGTGAATGTTTCCATAAACAAAGCAGTGCCATTCAAAGTCGCTGCGTCAACTTCGAGCCTCGTCATTGTACATTATTTCGTACAGATATCATGATGAAACACTTTGCAACTAATAATACTCAAAATATCCCATAGGGTTGTTGTCTCTATCTACGCTACTTCAAACATTAATGACGATAAAAAATAGTATCACTGTTAATTATAAACAGAAAGTTGCGTTAGTAATCATATTGTACTGGTTTTTTACGTCATCAAAACAAGACTAACAGCATCTCATTTGAGAAAGATATTGTTGATATTCACTCTTGGATCTCCCGTAATTCGCCCTCAAGCACTGGGATAGGTAATTTTCAGAAACCAAGAACTTTCTAAAACCATTTGAAATGTATTGTGGTTCACTTACTTAAACAACAACAACAACATAGACTCACAATGCCCTCTAATATTTTGAACTCACGAGATGCGATACAAAAGTCAAGGATCCGTACCAATCGGATAACCGTGAACAGAACAGGGTAATGCCTATGCTCGTTGCAGTGAACGTATTTAGTATCAGAAAGAATGCTATGTTTTGAATGATGAGCAGCAATCAGTAGTATATATTCTTTTGTTATTGCATATCTAGATGTCCGTCACTGTGTGACCATTCTCAATGCCTTAAAAACTTGGTTTAAAATAAACAAAATTGAAAAAGTTTGTATGTTTTAAACCAAATTTTGAAGCATTGAGAATAGTCACGCAAAAACAAATAAATATTTGCGACTGGTTACTGCTCATCATTCAAAACAGTGGCGTATGTAAAGTGGGGGTGATGTGCCCCCCGAAGTAATTAATTAAAAAAAAAAGTACGGTATTGATATACTTTACTGAATGATGCGTGAAGACATCGCCGTGGTAGACAGAGCTGAAGGGAGTGGGGCGGTGGCGAATCCACGATTTTGTGCCATCATACCTCAAACTGATATCTTTTTTAAAAAAAAGTTGGTGGACATCGTGATCCGTGATTGAATGGTTATGCCATTTTCAGAATCAATTATCTGAATTCAAAAAAAGAAAGTATATGCTATATTCGGCACTTCGGCACTGATTCAAAACATATTATACAGTCGCTGAGCACGGTGAC
Organism: Locusta migratoria; assembly: GCA_026315105.1. Lineage (NCBI taxonomy): Eukaryota > Metazoa > Arthropoda > Insecta > Orthoptera > Acrididae > Locusta > Locusta migratoria. Next base: position 590,111,908 of record CM048755.1, on the reverse strand, counting down.
CTAATATGGAATCAAACTTGATAGGAAGAATGCTAGGATATTGCTGAAGAAAGCACGGTAAACGGCACATAAACCGATTTATACTGCAAGCAGTGTAGCAATGTTTCGGAGACAAACAATAAAGAACGTCGCAATGTACTTGTGGCGTAACGGTCGGTAACCATACTCATTCAGCGAACCTGGTCTTCCCGTGCTTTTTTTTTTTTTTTTTTTTTTTGTGAAGAGTTCATTTGAATTTTTTAACATGGTATGTTGCCATACCTCTCCCTTTAGCAGGTATCGAATTCTTGCATTCTTTAAAAAGCCTCTATTGTTCGGTTTACTAAGATTCGATTTTTTATGTATCTCGATAAATGAATAAATGTGAACATGAATTAAATAGCAAAATACTCTCTCTTTAGTATAATATTACTTTTAAACCATTTATGAAATTAACGAGAGCCAACTGTGAGTTAAATGTACGAATAGTTAATTAGCTTCATTTGCTAAAATTATTCTGCTTGCCTAAAACATAAGTCTTGGACATATTAAAAATATTGTTCGTCACGTACAACTCCATATGTTAGTTTAATTCTCTCCATAATCAATGGGTTGGGACTACAGCTGATAAATTTGAAGGTGGATGAAAGTGCCAGCAGCTGCATTAATATTATTTATTCAATTATGCGACCGGTTTCGGTGTTATAATCGCACCACCATATTCAGGCCCCTGTTGTGCAACTGTTATTACTAGCACATTTAAAAGGGATAGCCGTTAACAGCGGTAGCCGTAAATTTCTTAGTCCTTTTATGTCAGAAATCCAATGATTTCTTAGTATTTGCATGTCAGAAATGCAACGAATTCTGACATAAAAGGACTAAGAAATTTACGGCTACCGCTGTTAACGGCTGTCCCTTTTAAATGTGATAGTACTGACAGTTGCACAACAGGGGCCTGAATATGGTGGTGTGATTATAACACCGAAACCGGTCGCTTAATTGAATAAATAATAGTAATGCAGCTGCTGGTACTTTATTCCACCTCCACGCGTCGGTGGCTCTTTTTGTTCTTCGTTGTAATTATTACACAAAGTAATCGCACATGTCATAACAGTGCACCGCAGATGCTGCTCTACACTTAATTCTAATGGGATGCTTGTCTGTGTGTTTCAGCTTCTATCATGCAGGGCCCGAACGGCATGCAGCCTCCAGTGAGTGCAATCAAGCTGGAGAACCCCAACTACTACTGCAATAGCTACACGCCGCCCGCCTCCGACCACACCTCCATGATGTCCACAGGCGCCTATAGTAAGCTCGCGAGCCTTCCCTCTGCTGCCAGCGGTGTGTGTGTGTGTGTGTGTGTTGTTGTTGTTGTTGTTCAAATGTTTGTGAACCTTAAGGGACTTAACTGCAAGGTCATCAGTCCCTAAACATACAAACTACTTATGAACTACCTTACACTAAAGACGACACAAATATCCATGCCCGAGGGGGAATTCGAACCCCCGACGGGGAAAGGCCTCGCGCATCGGAGCGTAGCGCCTCAATGCCCTTGGGCACTCCGCCCCGGCTGTGTGTGTGTTTGGTCTACTCAGCAAGAAATACCAGGTGGCTCAAAAAGAACGGACACATTTGAAATGAATGTGACATGTCAACATAACTTTTATTTACATACATTTTAGTTTGTCAATTTGCCCAATAAATAAATCAGGAGGCTTATTTACGGAAAATATCCTCCGAAAAATGGCGTCCTTCACAGGAACCTTTCCTCGAAGTTCTCCGTCACTTTCACGACAGTTTCTCCTCAGCTGCCGATATTTCCTGGCAAATGGCCTCTCTCAATTCATTCAAGGTTGTGGGTTTGTTAGATTTCAGGTACCGCCAAAGAAAAAAGTCACATGCTGAAAGATCTGGTGATCGAGCAGGCCAATGGACGTCGCCAAAGAGTGAGATGATGTGGCCGCGGAACATCAATTTGACGACGTTCATCGAGTCTGTCGCTGTACGGGCTGTACCGCCATCGTGTTGAAACAACGTTCGCGTCGTATCAAAATTCAGATCTCGCGGCATTAAAAAAGAGTAATAGTTTCTAAACAAACTTCCCCACAGCGAAAACATGATGCTCGACGCCTTCTGCGCCATTTCTCGGCAAACTAACTTCTGTAGCCGAGGTACTGACGACCACTACTACTACGCAAGTCAAATCCGACCTTCTTTTTCTTATACTGTACCAGTTAGTTAACAGATGGCACAATTCCAGTTCCTACGCGACTTTTCTGTTTCCCCGGTTATGCTTAATTTTTGGGCGCTTTAAAAGAAAGTGGAGAGTAACGGAGTTTTTTTTTCTGTCACTATGTCAACATCTCGTGGATAATATAGATAAGTCCTCAGGCGTAACAACCTCTATAAGGCTGTTCGCAGGTGATGCTGTTGCACACAGGGTGTCCAAGAACGCTTGCTGTGCGGGAAGGCACACTGATCGATTTTCAAGTAGGAACCCACATTCGGAACCGCATGGCTTGGCCATACCGTTCATACTACCTCGCGGAAAATAGTCAGATGTCAGATCTGGCGACGAACTGGCTATGAAACTGGTCCACTTGAAGCATGCCATCGATTGGCATCGCGACGTTGACATGATTCCGCAGCCAAGTGCCCTGGAGCTCCATCCTGTTGCAGTCACATTTCCAAAAATCAAATGTTTGTATAGCTTATGGGTCTTAACTATGGGGTCATCAGTCCCTAAACTTACAAACTAGCTAACACTAAGGACGGCACAAATATCCATGCCCGAGGGGGGAATCGAACCCCCGACCGTAGTGGCCGTGCAGACCGTGACTGGCGCGCCGCAGTCCCTTCGGCCACCGCGGGGACCATTTAGCGCCACTACTTCCAATGGCGTAGGCAAGACATCTGTAATAAATGAGATGTTGATTCAGAAAATGTTCAAATGTTTGTAAATCTAAAGGACTTGGCTGTTGCGGTTATCAGTCCCTAGACTTACAAACTACTCAACTAACTTATGCTAAGGACAACACGCACAACCATGCCCGAGGGAGGACTCGACCCTCTGCGCATTCCGCGGCAAGGAGCCTTAGAGCGCTCGGCGACTCCACCGCGGCGCGGTTGATCCGTCTTGTTAGTCTGTATCGCGATAGATATGGCTTAATGAGACCAATTGTCCCAGCCCAGACATTAATACCGAATCTATTTTGGTGATCGCGCACGCGGATTTTCGTCCACCTAGTCATGCATATTATGGAAGTTTAATATACTGTCTCTAGTAAACGTGCATTCATCCGTGAATAGCACCAAGCTTTGGAATTGTCATTGGAGTATGCATTGTTGTAAATACCACTGCGCAAACTGTACTCGTTGTGGGTAGTCCTCCTCGCGTAACGGCTGGACTTTCTGCATATGGTGGTGGATAGCTCGCCACGCGGCACTTTCACTGCCGAGTTCTGGTGGCTGAACGTCTTAGAACATTGTCAGCACGTCCTCCTCCAACTGTAGTGCTTGAGCCTATCGTGGATGAAGCGCACCTGCCACAGGACCAAAAGTACACTGGGCATAGTATTTGCAAGTACCGAACACCTAGTGATACTACTGTAGCCTACTGTACAATGGACACGCCTCACACAGAAAATACTTACGTGCAGATTTCCGGCTCCCCTGTAGCATCTCTCGACAGTGGCGTAACTATGGGGGGGGGGGGATGAGGGGGATAGAACCCCCCCCCCCCCAAGAACCCTAAAAAAATTGTATAACAGCAATCTGGTAAAGGTAAAGATTGGAAACTCGGGTTGTTTTACCATAAGCTTTCATTGGATGGGAGTGAATTAATGTTCAACGGGAGTGGTAGACGGTAGTCTGTCTGAAAACTGACTAAAATTTTGCAAATCAAGCAGATCTATCCCCCCCTCCCCCAAAGCCAAGTCCTAGTTACTGTCTCTCGATGACCACGATACATCTATTTGGCAAACTTTATGTGTGCACTTTCGCAGCAGCTCTCGCTTCGCCGTATCATGCCGATCATTTTCGCAGCTGTGTACTGATACATGTTGCACTTCTGTCAACAACTTCACTGCACTGACAGACCACAGAAGGTCCGGAGTAGGATGCGCAGAGGGCAGTGTGGGGAAATGTGGCGCATGCGCAGGAATATTATTAGGCTCAAGTCGTCCAACATACCTTCCTTTTACATGTACAAAACTAAATGGAACAAAAGTGTTAACAATCATCCCTTCTCAAGTTTGGCGCTCCATAGTGCCCAAGCCGTACCTTTCGTGACAAAGGTTGCTTCAGTTTACCTTCACGCATGAAATACTAAGCGTTGTGCGTATTTTCTTGGGGGACCCAGTATTTAGTAGTAGTCACGATACTGGACGATTGTAGCGAAGTGCAGGAAACCGGCAACAAGCACATCTAAACCCACTCACATCTACGCCTGCAGTCCGAGTAGTGCAGATGCAACATCCTGTACCATCGCGCTCCTCTGGTCGGGATCATCACCAGCCGGAGTGGAATTATCGCCCCGTGCTTAAACACCGCAGCACAAACGGCTGCGTTTGTTGCATCGCCGTGACAGAGAAGCAGGCTATGCTGTTGAGGTTGTCACGTTGTGTTCAGTGATGAATCTCTGGAGGGCACAGATGGCCGTTGGCAGATTATTTATTCAGGAGGGAAGGGAAGAAGGATTAGGAAGTAAAGGATTAACGTTAGCTGCATTGGGGCATCTTCTGGTGCATCTCTGTATAAAAATAACAATCTAAACATATTACAAAAATGGATGTATGTGTGTTTTTAAAGTACTTGACCGAACTCAATAAAATGTGGTACACACATTCTTACTACTGTGGGGGTAATAACCACCCACGACACACAATTCACGAGATATGACGTCAAAACAATGAGAATCACAAAAACTACCCTATTATGCGACGGGTGAATAACGAGGCTTTATTAATCCACTATTTAAGAATGAGAGCACTCAGCTACTTGTGACAAACTTTACACATAATTTTAAACTTTTACGAAAGATTTTCACGCTGACAACCACGAGAAAATGGTGAAAGGAAGGAAGCTTACTGCTTACTACTTTTCCTATGTTCATGCAGTAGGACTATGGCCTTCGGCATGACGTAACAATTTAGCACTTCTACACTACTAATTGAATTCGGAATACATTTTACAAAAGTGTTAAAATTGCAGTCATCAGCCCCTAGACTTACAAACTACTTAAACTAACTTATGCTAAGGACAACACACACACACACACACGCACACGCACCCGCACCCATGCCTGAGGGAGGACTCGAAACTTCGACGGGGAGCAGCCGCGTACTCCGCAGTAAGGCGCCTTAAAGCACGCGGCCATTCCCTCGAGCCTACATTTTAAGACACTATGCAAACATACCACTGTACCTTCAAAATGACATCTCAGTACCGGGAATAGTTCATGAGATATGAGACCATCAAAAATTAGGTTACGGAAAAACCGACCCATTTGGGATGAGGTTTCGATTTATCACATCTTTACTACCAACTTTACTCGCGACATATTTTTTAGGCAATATGCACACATACCACTGAATGTGCTTTCGAAATTATGTCATAGTACAACACATATTTCAGTAGTATCGTTTGGTACGAGGAGTCTCGATGTTACGATTCTAGAAATTACGAGTTTCCCATAAATCCGACCTTCGTAAGACAAAAACAGCGATACGTTGCAGCTTCACCAAATTATTTTACGAAGTAGGCCTAAATTGTTGCCACACTCAATGTACATAAGTTAAACTCTTTACTTAACCAGTGTAAATGTCAATGTAAACTATGTCTCAATAGCCGGCCGCGGTGGCCGAGGTGACACGGTCAGTCAGTCACGGTCAGCACGGCCACTACGGTCGGGGGTTCGAATCCCCCCTCGGGCATGGATATGTGTGCCGCCTTTAGTCTTAGCTAGTTCATAAGTAGTTTGTAAGCTTAGGAACTGATGACCCCGTAGTTAAGTCCCATAAGTTGTACAAACATTTGAACATTTGATGTCTCAATAATGTTTTTATTTACAGGCTTCATTTTTTTTATCGATTTATTTCTTTTTTGCACGTTAGTTTGGATAGTGCGAGTTTTCAATATTTCGAGGTCCCGTTTGCGTCGAACCACCGCGACTCTGTTGTAATTAGTTTTCTGCATGTAGACCTATAGCGGAACAGCATCGCAATAAAACAATCTGAGTTGAAGTGTACGGCAACGATGCACCACCTGACCACCATACCACACAGTTATAGAATAACCTTGCTACACAGTGGTTTTGTGGAGGAGACATTGCCTCTGTGGTTAAAATCAGAATCGAGGCGGTAGTGGCAACACGTCTTGCAAATACTTAGGTTTCTGCAGGTACCGTACTCACACACCAAACTGAGGCAGCTGCGGGAATGTTGCAACTGTGGCAATCCATGCAGATGCAGTACTGCGCCGTAACTTCTTTAGTCGCGTAATCACTATAGACAAGGGTTAGGTGTCGAGACTATTGGGTTTTCCAATGGCATCATGTTCATAGAATATCTTGTAAGAGCCAAATCATGACATGAGCACCAAAAACGTCTGGAGGGATGATGGAAAGTTGACAAGATGAAATGTGCCAAGAATTTGCTCAAGGGGGTGTACAACATGTTTCCTTTGATGTTTTTCTATCCCTTTCCCAGTTGCCTATAGTTCTAATCCAATGAAAAGAAGAATGCACTCCACAATGAATAAGCTCACTAGGCAAAACATTAGTCGCTCCTAGAGAAATCATTACAAGCGCCATTTAATGCCGTGTGTAATGCTACCCCTAGATTTGATAACACCTTGGATTCAATTCAGCAGGTCGTGTAGGTACTGTACATGCATCCAGGTTAGGCCACTCGCTGAGGATTTGATCGTGCAGTCCCGCTAGATTGTGTGGATGATAATGTCCGAATTTTACCCCCTCGTCCAACATGTCCCGCACATTTTCTATGAGGTTGCATTCAGGTGATTTTGCAGGACAATCGATCGTCAATAGCGTGGATGAAGCAGTGTTCAGAAAATGATTCACGCAATCTTTTAGTGCAAAGTGTTTTTATGTTGTGGTCTTGAAAAGTGGGTTATCAACGGAATACTCGCAGTGCAGATATTAACAAAGTTCCCTTCCCAATGTCGTCTCGCTAGCAGGTTGGGATGTACTGTAACTTCATTCACTTCCCGCCACATTTTCTGTCGGATTTTGGAGAGATTTTGTTTCACAAGCCATGAAATGCGTCTCCAGTCCAGCTCCATCAGTAACTTCCTCTGATTACAGTTTGTAGCTACGAGTGTTACATTATGTACTGCTTGAAGAGGTGTTGAAGAGTCCGCCCAAAGCATCAAAAAATTCACACATCACACGGCCATGGGCAGAGTCAAACACACTTACCCCTTTTTTGCCACTTTGTGCCATCCTTTCATTTCCCATGTTTACGTACAATGTCCATTTGCAATACCATATAAAATAATGTCTTACGGTACTGATCTCTTTTGGCTTATGCTCACATAGAGGCAGTGCATACGTCAACGAGCTAGAATTCAAAGCTCGTTGGCATACGTAATTGAACAGTTGACTTGATATCTGGAATCTGTAAAGGCTGAATGATACATTTGTGCATGCACATTGCGGACACTAATTTCTTATGCTTCCTATACTTACAGGTGAAAAAAGAAAGGAAACAGAAAAGAAAATTGAGAGAGTAGATAAAATTGCAAGGACAACTTCCATTGACTTTCCTAAATTCACATTTAGAGGAATAATCATTGTGTACTACAAAGATAATATATAGATTGTCTTCTTCACAAAGGACCAGTTGTTATTTTAAAATAGGACGTGTTGTCATTTCATCGTCATATGTGCCACATTTCCTTTGATCTATTTGTTTTTCTAATATCTTGTCTAATGTTAGAAATGCACTGATTAGTTACAATGTACTAGACTTGCATTCAAGTGACAAAACTTAAGTGATATTCATAGATACAGATTGCCATATTATCGCATATACCATGTATAATAGAATTATAGGTGTATAGAATGGTGCATTGGCAGAACCGTATTTGTACTTTGGTGATAGCCTATATATGTGAAAAGGTTTGCATAATGATTATGGCCCCATGACATGAATTAACATACTTGGTTCAAAAATGGTTGTTGGAGTTAGACACATAGGACATTTCCTGTTGGAAATCATTAGGGAGTAAGTATTCCTAGACTCACAATGTCAGGAGAGTGCTGCGAATACCAAATTTCAGGCATTAACTCTGACTGTGGACAAGATATTGGCCAACAGCATGCACTGCGAGCTTGGTGATTGTATATAGTTAGTTGCCCATGGTAATAGATGAGCAATACAGTGTGAAATAACCACAGAAATCAATATCAGCTGTACATACTAATGTGTCCTTTAGGATTTGGTTCAAATATTTTTTAAGCTTATGGGACTTACCTGCGTCATCATCAGTTCCTAAACTTACGAACTACTTATAAACTAACTTATACTAAAGACAATACAAACATCCATGCCCAAAGGAAGATTCGAACCCTCGACAGGGGAACAGCCTCGCATATCAAAGCATAGTGCCTCTATGTGCTCGGCCACTCCGTCGCGGCTAGGATTTGGGCTATAGCAGTTCACTGCCAACTCAAGTGCCCTTTGTCAATAGCATGACATCATCTCTCCTAGGCTTATGACACTATTGTTTGGGCCCTGAATAACTCAAAAATTGCGTCTCAGTCAGATGACATCCTATTTTATTTGCTAACGAATGATGGTAGGGTTGGATTGTAGCTCAGACCCCACGACGCTATGTACCTAAGTTGTCAACACTGTGCACACTGGTGGTGGCTCTATAATGGTGTGAGCTGTTTTTACAGGAAGTAGACTGGGTCCTCTGATACAGCTGAGTCAATCATTGATTGGAAATGTATGTGTTTGCCTACTTGGAGACCATTTGCAGCCATTTATGGACTTCATGTTCCCAAACAATGATGGAATTTTTGTGACTGAAAATGCATCCTGTCAGTGGACCACAATTATCTGTAATTTGTTTGAAAAATATTCTGGATAATCCCAGCAAATTATTTGGCCAACCAGATCACCCAGCAAGTATTCCACCAAATGGTTATGGGACATAATTGAGAGGTTGGTTGATGCACAGTGTCCTGCACTAACAACACTTCCGCAATTATGGATAACTAAACAGGGATAATGGCTCAACGTTCCTACAATTTGTGTCCTTACCATATTGATCTGCTATACCTCACAGGCTAAAAGAAGGTCAGCCACAAAATTAGGAGGTATCCCTTGACTTTTGTCTCTTCTGTATAATTTATTTTACAATTTCTGTTATTTCATAATATGCTTGTATGTTTGAAGGAATGGACATTGATGACTATCACACTTGTATTAAATATTACATAACTAGCTTTTTTCCCTTTCTTTTTTTATATCAGCTGCACAGTTATAATTGTACAAACTATAATGACATATAAAAAATGTGTGCTGGCCCAAGACTCAAAACCAGTAGCTTCAACCACTTCAGCTGTCTGTGTGGACAATGTGGTATAAGGAGCTTTGGATCAGTTCAGTGAACTTGTTTGGCTAGCCAAAATGGTTAAGGTGATCACTCATGATACCGTAACCAGAAAATCCAGATTTGAATCCCAGGCGAGGACAAATTTTCATATTTCACTTCTAGAAGTTATGTATATACTTCGACATCTGACATAAAAATTATTTGAAAATTGTGAATAAGTATTTAATACAGATATCAAAGTCTGTACCTTTAGACCAGTGGTTCCCAATATTTTTGGTAGTTGGATTCACAATATTCCTGGACAATTTTTCACAGCCCAGTATATAATGGAGCATTTTATTGGTTTAACAGACCAGTATTTTGTCCAGTTAGAATTTTATACAAATTAAATGGTAAGCTCAGTGTGTGAGATTGTTAAGTCTTGGTATTACTGATACTTACCACACCTTAACCAAAGTTTGTTGGTTTTAAGCATGAATCAGTTTCTACGCAGTTTGTTCTTTTATAAAAATAAATAAAATCTACAAAATGTATGATCATACAAGAAAGTACTTGCCGATCCCATTATCATAATTCCTTCAAAGATACATTTGAATATATTCAATACTCTCTTTTCTGATTTAAAATGAGATTGGGCTTGAGTCTTTAAAGAAACTATTCAAAGAAGAAATACATGTTAGTCCCATCAGGAAATCTTACTCAAATGCTGAAAGATTTAGCTTTCCGATGTTGTACTCTAGAAACAGATTTGTTCAAAATGTTCAAATGTTTGTAATTCTATCGGACCAAACTACGTGGTCATCAGTCCGTAGCTTACAAACTACTTAAACCTAGGTAAACTAACCTATGGACAAACACACACACCCATGCCCAATGGAGGACTCGAACCTCCACGGCGAGCAACCGCATGCTCCGCAGCGAGACGCTTTAGACCGCTCGGCTACTCCACCACGGCGAAACAGATTTCTTACCCATAACAATTCATTATTAATTCTTGGAAAGCAATTACAAAAATAAGAACCAGTGTTAAGTAATACTCCTAGAAAAACAATCAAGTTACACTTGAATAAACATGAAAATATTAATCCAAAAAAACTTCAAACTTAAACCATTGTCATTTTAAGTAATCGGTAGAGATTCATTGTGACTTTCCTTTAAGGGGTGGAAAATAATATCATGTATGTACTAAGTCTTATATAACACATTTTCACTTTTTTTAAGTCCCTAAGGTATGTTAAACTCATCTGGCAACCCACCTGAATGGATAATGTGACCCACTAGTGGGTCATGACTCATAGTTTGGGAACCACTGCTTTAGACATGAAAGCGTGTCTAAAGGTATGGACATTGTAAAATAATTAGACATAAACCTCTTCCAGTTCATGTAAGCCTAAGAAAGTCAGAACTGGTAAACACCATTACATAATGCATTGAAAATAACCATAACAAGCCAATATAATAGTTCCCATTTTCTATAAGAGCAAACACTGTATAAAGCATAAGTTGCAGAACTCAGTCTTCCACACAGATCCATGATATCATATAACCAGTTTAATTTGCTGTCAGTATGTAAGCTCAGGTATTTTGAAGTATCAACCCTAGCTGTCTGATGATAACCTGGTTTTACCCTATTTCTTCATCTTTATGCAGAATTGAATGTGGTTCATTTTACTGTAGCTGTAAGAAAGACCATTTATGTTAATGCAGTTCACATTATCCCTAAAAACAGTATTAGCTGCCGTGTCAAGTTTATCTGGTGAATTATCAGTTAGCAGCAGAGTATCATCAGCAAAAATGGTAATTTGTACTATTCTATTCAAAGAGGCAGCTCATTAATGATGGTAATAAAAAATTAGCCCTGAGGCACCCCAATCTCCACTAATGATGGTTTCCTTGTCAGCCTATTCTGCTAATATTGAGAAACCATTCAGACTATCCAGTACAACAACTACATATTTGAAAAAGAAAACAGTACAGGTCATGCACTTGTTTAAGAAGTATGCTCAAAACTGTAGGTTCATAGCTCCGATGTCACTCTGTTGAAATTGGAACACGTTTATGCTTGAGAATTATGACCTTTCTGGAGATTGGAAATCTGTCTATCCCTGTGGTGGACTAAGAAGGGAGGGGGGGGGGGGAGGCGAACCGCTCCGGGCCTCTCATCTTGGGGGCTTGGGGGGGAGGGGGCTCCAAACACCTCGAAAGCACATTTTTTTTTAGCTTCCTTGGTGTCTCATTCTGACACCTCCAAACTTGAAAGCTATATATTCCTTTTAGACTGTCCCATGCCTCTTGATCTGGGGGGCCTCCAGATCTCAAAAATTACTTTTTTAATGCATGTATTTTCAAAGGGATTTGGGGGGGGGGGGGGCTAATTTAGTTTTGCCGCTGCCCTGGGCCTCTGACAGTCTTAGTCTGCCACTGGTCTCAGTTTATTTCTCCATGAGACCCATAAAAAAAGAAAGTTTATACAAGCTCACAGGTAGATGCTGTTTTCCTTGACTTATAGAAGGTATTTGAAAGTATTCTTCACTGATACCACACAAACAAAATATGAGCATAAGGAATATTAGACCAGCTGTGTAAATTGATTGAAGAGTTTCTAACATATCATTGTCAATGGATGTGACAGTAATTTCTGGCCTATTCAGAGGGCGTATTATAGGAGCATTATTTTTCATAATATGTATAAATGACATAGAGGATTATGTTAAAAGTTTATGACACTTTTCACAGATGATGTTGGAGTATATCAATAAGTTCCAATGCTAGTAAATTGGACTGCTCTATAAGAGAAAAAAATGCAGCTACAATACTTAATGAAACTTAATATTCTATGTCTACTCATTATTGTTCTTCTTGCAGGGAGTTCTCAGTTCTTTTAAATTCCACCACTACAGATCACTGGCCCTAAAAATTGTGTATTAATAACAAAACAACATTAGATATAATTTTGCAACCAGGGAATATAGTTGACATCCAAATTACTCCACAAGACTGTCACTCAAAAAGAAATTACTGGAAGTCAAAGGTTACCATGAAAATCCAAAGAAGAAGACTGGAACCAGATGAACAAAAGAATTGAGAGAAACTAGAAATGGTATGGAAATGTAGAAGACAAGAAAGGAGAAACAGTTGAAATAATCAGTCTGTACCATGTCATGTGTAAAAGGAGAGGAATATGAGCTAACTTGCACAACTGGCCACAAATATAGTACCACTTATTGGTGCTTGTTTCATTAGTTACATATAATGACTAATAGTGATGAAAGTCTATTTAAATGTTGTGTCTGTCATTATGATAAATTTTATGTTCTTACAGGCCCACTTTCCTTGCCACGTAGTTCGCACAGTCCTGGAGAGCCTAGGCACAAACGGCCACGAAGTCTTAGCTCAACAGAAGAGGACATGGATCTGGCGAATCGTGAAAAAGGCGATGTCTCATATTATGGGCAGAGCCCAGCATCTCTCTCCAGCCAAGCCAGCTGGCAGTCAGATGTTGATCATGGTGGGTTACTTACCTCTTTACTCTTGTAGAGAAACTGGGTTTGTACGGGGTGCAAATTCTTGTGGTTCTCTTATATCAACATTTCTGCAAATTTAAATAATCACTCTATTCTATTTGTCTGTATTAATTTGCTTTGAATAAAGTGCTAACAATTCCTCAGTCGAGAAACTATGTAAACAAACTAACATATTACATAAATTTTCAGCAGTTTCTAAAGCACATGAATTATTTCCATATAGAACTAACTCATACGGAAGTACATTTCCAATTATATTTTCTCTTTGTGTCTCAGAACTTTATATTCTTGTTTTGACACTGTCATATTAAAAACTGTTATTTTAAGATTTCTAATGCTCAAGTATTCTAGTCTTCATTTTTGTTTCAGTTCACAACAATAAGTTGTTTGTAATTTTCATAACACATTATTTTGAGAAATACAGAGGTGCCCACAGGAGGGGGGGGGGGGGGGGGGTCATGACGCAAACTGCGTCATTGAAATTTCTGGGGGAGGGGGAGGAATTAGTACTTTTGCCCAGCCTGGTTGGGGGGGGGGGGGGTGCTTTATAAAACAATTCACAACACATGAAATAAAAGATATTTAATTTCAATATTAAATGGCAAAATCATATTTATTAGGTTATAAACTAGGGCGTCCACGTCTTGCTCAGACGGTCAGTCGGCGGTTAGCACGCCGCACAATCTGTTACACAGCATAGGTTATCATTTTATATGTTTGATGTGCCTTTGTTTAAAGGGCTACATTATGTGTACAAAGATTGACGCATGAAACTTTTCCACAGTAATAATGTAATGTCCATGTATCTTCTGAAGAAGATTGATTTATATCCATTGAAACTGCAGTAAAGTTTATTAAACTTTAATTTGCAACTGGTTGGCTGTTATTTTTACTGTTGCAAATCCAAATATTTTGGATGTGGGGGGAGGGGGGGGAGTCATTGGCCAAGGGGGTCGTGGACACCTCTGGAGAAATAACAAACTCAGGATCTCACCCCATAATAATTATGAAAATAGTTGTAAAGTGCTTGTTCAAATGTTGAGGAAGCTTCAATACTAATTTTTAAATGAGTCTACATTTCTCTTAATTAACTAAACAATAGTCTTCTAAAATGTTAGTCTTCTAAGATTTTTGTCTACTCTATGTCACTATAAACAGCACATTTTCAAACTTTTCTTAGGAGACCATCACATGTTCTTTATTTATTAAGGGCTGTATAGGATCTAGTCATATTTTCCTACTTTCCTGTAGTGTATAAGTGTCATAATGAGTTTGATAATGTTTTCTCCAACAATAATTGAGCTTATTTTCAAACTAAATTAATCTAAATGTAGTTAATGTGTGCTCATATGTGTCACTATCTTTTCAGAGTCCTTTACTGTATAAAGTAACAAGGCACAGAAATAATTTACATAGAAATACACTTGCAAATATACTTTTCTTTTGACTGCCAAAACTCAGTATTCTTATTTGGACACTACCATACCAAAAATCTGTGAGAAACTGACTTACTGCCTTAATTTATTTTGTATCACAAAGATGCACAAATGAATGTAAGTGTGTGATTGTTTCATCTTTCAACATCTTCCCAGTTTCCACATTAATTTGTACTGCACACCAGAGAAACTGTGCAGCATGGATCTGTTTCCTATAACCAGAATTTCATTAATGTTCATTCCACTAACTGTATTATTTATATGCTCATCCAAATTTCCAATTTCTTGTCTAACTGAATTATTATCCACTACATTTAATATTTTTTATTTGCAGTGTTCTCTTTATCTTTATTAGCTCTGTGTCTGTTTTGCTGAAGCATATTCTATTAGGGAACAACAAGTTATAAATTCTGACATGTAATGAAAAGACTAACTCTAAATCCATGAACTTCAGAAAGAATTGCAGTGTATGAATCAGAATTGTAACAGCTATTAAAATTGCTTTAAAGCTTTTATGCATAAGGTATGCATGCTCAACTATTACAGTATAACTATAGTATACATTAGTTAATATCATGATTTTTCTAGTTAGCAAAGAGGTTACTGCAATTAAATTGAAGGCATAGATAATAGAACTAGTTTTCTCCTGGTGTAGACACTCTAGATTAATGAACAAAGTACCTATCACTTTAGTTTCATTGACGTCATAACTTCCTAAAGGTGTGCTTCTTTTTATTCATTATTGTGCCAAACTCCAAATGTTAAGACCATATTTTTAGCAACTGAATTACAGCATTTAATAACTGAAACAAAATCCTTTGTTTTTCAGGGCAACTGAAGTGATAGATATTTGAAGCTTAACCATTTTGAATGTAGTCAGTACATAAGTAACATTATTCTAAGTTGACAGTTGTGTATATGGAATGGACCCCAGTGCTTTATATGACGCTAATCCATGTGTTGTCCTTGACCTCCCCACTGGCTTAGCGTGGATTGCTTGCAGGTCAACCCCTGCACCTGGTGCATGCTGGAAAGGTCGCCAAGGCAGTACTCAGAGCATCCGACACTAACAAGGACCCCTCTTTGTGTAGTCACCTCCGCTCAGCTCAGGAAGGTAGGTGCGACTCCATATGCACCAGGTGTCTGGGCGAGGCCTTCCTATTTCCCATCCTTACCTGCCACAATCTGAGGACAACTCAGAATGGTTGAATTCACTGTGTAGTAACAAATGTTAATCATTTTGTTTCAGTCTTCCCCTCCTCATTGCATGATGACAGGCTCATCTGTTAACATACAGGTACTTCTGTGGTTGGTTCACTGTTCTAAATGTGTGGTTCTGCGTAATCTCGTTGTCGGTGTGGTACAGTACATGTTCTTTCTTGTTTGTGGCCCAGGTTGTCTTAAATGGAAACTCGCAATTATAGGCTGCAATCCTTCATCATCTTCTTTACATTCTAGATTTGAAATCCAAAATTTTGTTTATTTTCAAATTATATTTGATTTTCATTTATTTCCTTTCTTTATGTCTGCTGTTATAATTAAGGAATTGATGTTGCTACTGCATTTTAAGCCATGAACCCTAGATAAGTACTTAAATTAATCTATCCTGTATTACTTGATATCCATCTTTCTCAAACACCAGCTCTTTAACAGGGTGACTCACAGGAGCATGTAGGATATCTTTCCTAATAATAAGCTGGGGTTTCTTGATTATTTATTTTTGGAAATCTTCATGTGAAAAATATTGAGATCATATGTCATAATAAGATTGTTTGAGATGTTAACAGTTTTATGATAAACACATCATTACTTATTGTACAAGTAATAATGATAACCTTATGGTTATTGTAGTGGGCCTGTGAATTGTCAGATAAGACGATGATTAATAAATGTTACCCAAAATTAAATGGCTATGTCAGAATAAATATATACTTTGTGGTAAATCTGTGTACATTAATATTGCTGTTCCATTATGAATTATTTAACATGGAAATACATATAGAAAAATATATTAATAAAGCTTGTCTATCTTAAGCATTACAAGCTGAAATCAGACTTAAAACTTTCAATAAGACCAGTAGGCATGAGCTAATATTAGAGTCATTACTTGCTGAATGTATTGCAACAGAATTTGTGGAAATAGTACAAATATGATGTAGTACTTATTATAACCACTTATTTCTTCAGAATCAGATCTGAGGACAACCTCAGAGTATTTTCTGTAGTTTTTTTTTCTTAAAATGAAAAGAATGGTGGTGTAGCTTACCTATCCATCTCCCAATGAGAATTCTTTTTAGACAATTAAAGGAAAGTTACTTTTTTGTTGTTGTTGGAAAAACTATCAGATACAAGTGATGGAAGAAATGACAGTTCCTGTGTAAGAGAAACTTGTAGTTGTTTGCATAAAATGCAAGAGTAAAATATAGCTTGGGTGCTTCAGAATAATAAAGTAGAAACAAGTAGATGAAGAACTTTTCCAACATTTTCTTGATTATGTCGGAAATAAGTTCATTTTGCTAACTGCAACCAAGGTATATGTGGAAAGTCAGACTTGAAGAACACAGAAAATACTCTGCCATATGTTCGTTACCTGTAGAATAAATTAGTTCACAGAACTACTATAAGGTCTAAGAAAAAACTATTGCATACTGCATTTCTGGAGCCTGTCTGCTGTCAGTTAATGTATATCACCTTAGGATCACTACTTATTATGTTCAGAAACCCTACCACATATTTCATGTCTAACAGAATGTGCTTGTTTTAAAACAGAAACTTTATTGGCACACAGCAAAAAATCCATTTAAAATGTTTGCTGTCAATGTTAAACAATGTGTTTTGTAAAAGGACCATGAAAGATCAAAATGTCTTAATATATTTTAGTGAATATGGCAGTAATATTATATTGCACAGTGTCAGAATCCAAATACAAAGCATAAATCTACAGTTTATATTGACAGGTGGAGTGGAATCTCTGACTTCACTGTGCTAGTAGCCACTTCACATCAGTATATGGAAATGATTTACCCAAAAATTAAGCAAAAAACTTGGGGATATTTATTTTTTGTCGCAGAAGCTAGACATAACAATAAACAAACATGAAAATAAATATTAAATCAAAGTAAATGTGAGGTTATAATAGGTAGAATATATATTAATACTTTATAGATTCAAATGAAACTAGGAAATCTATTATAATGAGTACTATGTTGCCAAAATCTTGTGTTAATGTTCAGATTGCAAAATAAGGTTCTCAATAATGAACTATTTCTTACAGAGTTCATTGATTTGAGAACAGATCAGTGTTCCTGTGACTTGCCCTGTACTTGCAGTTTCATGAGTTGGGTACTTCAGTAGATCTCCACATCTTAGTTTGTCCACTTCCTGTATGTTATGTAGTGTAAGAAGTGTTCACTTGCTTCATTAGTTTATTTTTGTTTGTGACTCGCACATTGATATTGAATCATATTGCAGTTTCATGTGTCAGATTAATGTGAGTCTTCTTCTCTTCTTACTGTTGAACATATAAAATTACTAACCCATATAAAATATATGGACACCTTCCTACTGTGTAAAACATTGTGATGTGCATATCTTTGCTATGATCATAGGGAATGGCTAAACACAAATTTTATATTTAAAAATAGCTTTACAGTCAGTGGTGGGTTGTAGCCTGTGAATGCTTTTACACATTATGAAGTTCACTGCAATTCTCTTTCTGGTTTGAATAGGGTTTGTTTATGTGTAACATATTTGCTTTAAATGTGTGTTGATTCAGTTTTCACATAAAATATTTTAACATGTTCTTTCTTCCTATTTTATGCCCTTTTCCTTCCGTTTTCTCTTATTTCTCTTATTTTGTTATATGTCTCAAATCCTTCAACATTTTTAGGGGAAATTGAATAGAAAGTTCTTGGGTTTCCATCTGCATCAAATGGTTAAACTCCACGAGCTTCCAGCCAAGCACTCCTTGGCCATTGTCAAGTGGTATGGCTTCTTAATGGCTGCTAGTATGGGTTAATATACACTATCTGCTGGCTGTGACATCACTGGTGTCCCACAACATCGTCATATATGGGTATGCATTGACTCAGTGTGACTTCACAGCCAGCAGCTAGTGTATATTTATAAGCCTGTACTAGCAGCCATTAGGCAGTCATACCACTGGATAATGGCCAAGGAGTACTTGGCCAGAAGCTTATGGAGTTTTAACCACTTGACACAGAAGGAAACCCGATAATTTTTTATTCGATGTTATCGCGGCAAGACAATGCGGATTGAAAAATGGGGGAGGGGGCACTAATTGCTGCTTTATGCTGAAATTTCAATAATGGAAACTATTTCATAATTCATGCATGATGAAAATAGGGCATTAATAAAGCATGACCATATTATGAGAAACAGATTATCAGTGTGGCTTCCCAAGCTTTGAGACATCTACATAGAATCCCTAAAATTTTACATAAATGTGAGCATTAATATTAGTTTAACAGCCAGTTATCATTAATTTTTAATATGTTTCAGTGAAGATGCCTTTGTGAAAAAGAAGGCAAACATTTTAGTTGTACTGTAGCTTTTTTTAAACAAAATTAATTCAGTCACAATAATTAAACACATTAAGACTCTTTCAACTGATGACACTAAAGTATGGCATGATTTATGTAATCCCTCCTCCAATTAGTCTAAAATTAACCAAGTTAATGGCATTAATTATATCTTAATTTGTCTCAAATGATTAGAATTTTTTATTTATTCTAAATCAGAGATTTAATATTACTTTTAGTCATTTTGTTTCATCATAAAAGCAAAAATTATTTTTTTCAAACAACTTATTTCAGTGTAGCCTAGAAACTACACATACCAGCACAGCACCTACAGCTATATATCCTACAATGCTTTTAGCAATACAAATGATAATACACAAGTCTTGATTTTTGGGAGAAACATGGTGTAAAGCCACTTTTGAGAGTCTTAATTCATGATTCCCCCCCCCCCCCCCCAAATCACTTAAAAGAAAAGTTAGTATGGTGTATTTATCTGTCCATTTATTCATCATCCTTAGTTAACTGATGAACTCACTTTGTCTTTAATGTAAATAAGACAAACTCTGGTTTCCTATTCCTTTTCTCCATAACGTACCAGTAAATAGGTTTTAAATAAGAAAAAGTACAATTCATAGTAACTTGAAGAATTTAGTTATTATGCTACCTATGTTTTTGGCGTAGTAGAATGTGGGAAAATGTGAGAAGTAACAACAAAAAATAAATAGAGCTATGAAATAAAATTTTGTGTCAAATCATTTTCTTTCTAAGAAATCACAGTCTTACTTTTCCATTTTGTCTGTTCTTTTTCCTTTTATTTTTATCAAATAAGTGTATGTTCCAAATACTATTTTCTGAGACTCTATTATATGATAAATGGTGAAGTTGGAGTCTTTGCTAACATTGTTCTCACCAGGGAACTCATGAAACAATTTAAATTACTACTAAAGGACAAGAATAGTTAGAAAAGAAACCATTTCCCCTAAAAGTCAGGCCAACAGGATATGACATATATTAAGTAATAATTATTATGTGTGTAGGCTGTAGTTGACTTCTCTTTATTTCATTGTGTTTTCACTATTCATTTCAAATGTACCTTTTGGCTTGAAATTGTCCTTAATTGCTAATCACAAGCCCTTACTGACATTATTCAGACCCCAGCCCAACCTTCCAGAATGAACAGCTCAATGCTTTCAGTGCCTGGCAAAGTTTCTGTGTGCATACAATTACACTAACCTGTACAAACTCACAGCACAACACACTCATGCTGATGCATGGTTATTTCTACCAGCTGGTCCAGATACTGAATTTGACCATTAGGAAGTCCTTCTTCCATGTTGACACTGCATGACGTACACTCGAGATGAGTTCCCCATTACAGCAGTACATGTCACTGCGGCCACACATTGGGATCCCACCCTGCAACAGGTTCTCCACAACATGACCCATGGTTGGGAAACCTACTTAGCATGCTGGATGACGAGTGAACTCAGCCCCTGGAAATATTTGTCCCATAGACTCTCAGTGGTTGATGATGTCTTTCTGTTGGATACAGAGACTGACACACATCATGTCATCACTCCAGCCAAGTTACGAGTCCTGAGCTTGCTGTACCAAGGATTTTGGAGTATGTCCCTTCTGAAGCCCATAGATAACCAACATGTACATTGGCCTGGTAGCAATAATGACAGTGAGGAGATGGTCCACAGCTGTAAAGTGTGTACTTGTGACCAGGCAGCACCTCCACAATCTTTTTCACTTTTGGCCTATATCGCACCTCAACTTTGCAGGCCCATTTTTTGTTTCCTTGTGGTTGCTCATTATGGATGCATACTCCAAGTACCTTTATTTCATACACATGGCAGCCAACATGATCAAAGCTATTCTCACAGCCTCAGCTACATCACAAAGGTGAATGCTGTCAGAATGCCATGAAAAGCTGTGAAACACATTACTCCAAAATATGTTTTATGAAATGGTCACAGTGAGAAAAATTAAAATACAGCCAATATGAAGGTTAATTGATAGTTTAATCTTCCAACATGCCATTTGAAACTACGCCGGTCAAGGAGGAGATTTATAATGTTACTATAAGTTCTTCACTCTCTTCATTGCAACAATAACTGCTGGTACTCATTCTAAGAAACATTTTGCTTTACTGCTGCACAGTGTACTAATATCTTCTGTCAACTACCTTTTCAATGTGGCCACTGCCATTCTTTAATTACAGTTGTTCATAGGTCTATTTCTTTTGTCCCCTCCGGAGCTATCCATGCCCACTCTTTCTAAGATATTATGGGTGTTATATGATTATACAATTTCCATCATTTGCACCATGTGCACTGCTGTGGCTGTGTAACACCTTCTCCAATAAATCTTTTTTTTTTATCACATAGACATTTCTTGCTTTTTTTGGTCCCATTCCATCTGTTCAAAAGAGTATTTTCCACAAACATTCATTTCTTTATAACTTAGTAACTATGAAATGTTTTGCTCATAGTTCTAAGTGAATTATTTTTGTTGCTTAATCTGCATGAAGGTTTGTTGCTAGTGTTTAATGCTGAACATATTGTTCCACACTTGTGACTGTGCAGCACATCATCATAAAATATACACTTATGTTCAGAAAAAACACTTTGATATACTAGAGATAAGTAGTTCATATTCACAGGACATGTACGTTACCATTTGAACCATGTTGATCCGCAGGTTCAAGGTTAAAATCAATATTGCAGCTCAAAACCACCTATTAGTAAAATGGGCATGCAGCTCTCATTGACAATATAAGCTGAAGATAATACATCAGTGTGACTTAAGCAGATGTGTAGGAATCCATTCAGACATACACATGGAGCATATTGCCAAATCAGTGATTTTGAAAGAGATCACATTATTGGCATGAGAGATTGTGATGCCTCAATCCAGGAGATTACTGCTCATGTGACAGGAAGTGTTTTGTCAATGCAATGGGTGTGTGCAGAATGATTTCTGGAAGGCCATAGAACACAAGATTGGTCAGGTCATCCAGACAACCTCCTGAGAAAATTGACACCTCATATTAATGGCATTGCAGGATGTATCTGCATCATACTTGGCTTTGGCCCACATTACCAGGGGTGACAACCCAAATTTGTCATTATAAGAATAGTATTCACAATTGAGAACATGATTAAGCATCAGGAGCACAATTTAGCAATGACACGTGAAAATTTGTGCAAGACCAGGACTCAAACCCTGGATTTCCTATTCTCCATGAATGGTCACCTTAAACATTAGCCATCATTTCACAACTTCTGTACTGATCCAGACTTCCTTATGCTACATATTGTCTACTACCCATGAGTACTGACACATTACATTATGTAAATCTCACATAAGCAAAGACATTTATTTATTGTCACAGGCTTTCTTATGGCTTGAAATACAGAATGCAATGTTCTTTTTTAAACAATTTAACCCATGAATTGTCTTTCAGACATGCATGTTGTGTATCTTGCTTTTGTTTGAAATGCAATGAGCTGTGTCTGTGTTTCACATTAGTTAAATCATTGAAACACAGACATTGTACATCATATTTCAAGCCAAAGCAAGGCCTGTGTCAGTAAATAAATATCTCTAACTCATAGGCAGTAGATAATATGTGACATATGGAAGTGTGGGTCTGTCTGGAAGCAATGCAAGGATAGCCTAATTGTTAAGCCAATCACCTTTGAAAAGTGGCAAATACAGGTTTGGTTTCTGATCTGGAACAAATTTTTATATCTCACCAACAGTGTATAGCTGATGCCTAGTCATATTCACATGGTGGGTACATCTCTTGTATTCTTGAAAGCTGTAGTCACTGTAGTGTCCATTTCCTAAAGGATATTGCATTCATTACACTGTTAAAACATAGACACTGAACACATCGTTAACTTTTTATTTTCCTTATTGATTAAACTGTCACCATCTTCTGACTGACAATTTATGTAATGCTGTGACACTTGATGGATATATTTCAACCACATGAATGAATTTACTGAGGTAATTTTAATTCTTCATCCAGTGGATGAGAGAGAAAAAAGTTTCACTGATATATAGGTAACAAATTAATAGATACGGAGAATGACACAGGACCTCATGAATAAGTAAAATTGATTAAAACTTCTTGTATCTGCTTTAACACAAATTTTGGTTTTATTTCTTATTGGCACTTTAATCAATAAAGGGTTTCCTATCTATCTTACTACCTCTCAACATAAAAAGACATAAGCTTTTGAAGTAATTTTAAAAGTGTGAATAAGATGGGAATTCATAAACACAAAATTGTTAGATGAACATTCTTCATCATACTTCTCACAACTGTTTACATATTGAAAGTAATCACTCCTGAATATTTTCGCAAAAATTATTTATATAGTAAATAAATATTACCATAAAAAATAAAACCATAGAACAATGGCTACGTGTGTAAACATTTTATTTGGAAGCCACTTCATGACATTGCAAGGCACACAGTATACTTACAAATTTATGTTTATGTATAATTATGGGGGGCAACTGTAAGGAAAAAGAAAAAATGCATACTGTAACTGTGGATAATGATGTGCAATTTTAGTCACTGTATATAAATGTGATAGCTAAAATTGGAAGTAAATATGAATATTCATAGAAACCAATTAAAATGTCTGTGATTCTATGGAAGAAGAAATTCTTCATTTCTCTAGGGGTTCTTTATCTGTGGAAACAAAGCATGCGACTTTAATGAAATCTTCTTGGGTTACAAGCCATGCCATGTGGTTTACTGCCCACAAGCTTTCGCCATTGTCAAGTGGATGACTGTCATTTCGTGGCCGCTGCCATGCTTATATAGCTCCACTGCCACCAGTGATGCCACTGGTGCCCAGTTCCTTGACCATATAAGGCAATGTTTTGGTCGCGCGCTCGCTTCAACTCCACAATTACAGGATCCCAAGCCATACTGAGCTCCAAACAACCGTCTTTATTGAGGGTGTTTTCTGAAATTTTGATCTCTACTGCCTCGTTTGTTATGCTGTCCCAGAAGCTGTTGGTCCATTTAATAATAGATGTCTTGTCGAAAGCAATTTGGTGTCCGTTTCCCAAAGCATGTTCCACCACAGCTGATTTTTCGGGATAGTGTAATCAAAAACACCGCTCATGTTCTATGCGTCACTGTTCAATAGTGCAAACGGTTTGGCCGACATAAAATTGCCCACACTCACATGGAATTTTATAAATGCCTGGTGTTCAGATACCTACATCATCTTTCACAGGCTTCATTAGTTGTCGGATCTTTGCCTGAAGATTTTGTCAATTTTATGTCTCTTCAGGAGCCGGCTAATTTTCCCTGGTGGAGCCACAAAATGGCAAAAATGTGGTCTTCTTGACTTCTTCTTCAGATGTCTTCTGATTTAGTGCCTTAAGTGAAACTACTTGAGATATTTGTCTCTTGATGTAGCCATTATCCTTGAAAACTTTGCTTAAGTGGCTAAGCTCGTTTGACAGGTTATCGGCATCTGATACAGTTACGGCTCTATGTACTAAGGTCTTCAGAACAGATTTTTCTGTGCTGGGTGATGGTAGCTGGTGACGTGCAAATACCGGTCCGTGTGAGTGGGCTTGCGGTAAATGCTGTGACCCAGACTTCATCAGGGCACCAGTGACGTCAATGGCAGCGGCATGGCTATATAAGCACAGCAGCGACCGCGAAATGACAGTCATCCACTCGTCAATGGCAGAGGAGTTCTCTGTCAAAAGCTCGTGAGCAGTAAACCACATGACGTGGCTTGTAACCCGAGAAGATTTCATTAATGGATATCGCAGCGAAAACATGCAGTCATATATAAAGTATATGACAATTCAAAGCACTTTTTAAAGCTTAGTTTCCCATTGGCTGAATATCAATGTTGTTTGTTTCTACCTAAGATCTCAGGTCCTGTAAATATGAGTTAGTTGTTTGTAGTAGGAAAGTCTTGGCACAATCTAAATAACATAAGTTTGACAAGAATTCACAAAAGAAATTTTTGGAGTGAATTGTTTCATGGACTAGAGTACATTCACTATACCTCTCTTCTCTCTCTCTTTCTCTCTCTCTCTCTCTCTCTCTCTCTCTCTCTCTCTCTCTCTCTCACACACACACACACACACACACACACACACACACACACACACAATACATACACACACACCATGTACACAGGATCATTGAGAGAGATAGTCAACAGGCACATTCAAACAAATGTAAGTTTGCTAGCTTTCAGAGTAAATGTTATCATGAACAAAAGTACAAATACAGTAAGAAAACAGATACACCACATGTACATGAGGTCATTGAGTGGTGTGTGTGTGTGTGTGTGTGTGTGTGTGTGTGTGTGTGTGTGTGTTCTCTTTGTACTTGAACTTTTGCTCATGATAGGATTTGCTTTGAAAGCTAGCAAGTTTTCTTTTGTTTGAATGTGTCTGTTGACTACTCAACATTTCTGGTGTTCAGGGAGTAGTCTCCTTTATCCCTGATGTATTTAGTTCATTCTTTGTTTACTGTGTTAAATATTTCATTGTACTGATCTGACACACATTCTGTATTCTGCTGATATGCATAGATGAATCTCTTGTAACTTATGTTTTTGTAACACAGAATTAGAAATCAAGAATAATTATGTACTAAATGCATACATAGTAAACAAAAACTCATTTAAAAAATTGTATAATTTTGAAGTAAACCACATCACATCATCCAGTGCACATTAAATACTGTGGTAAAAAGCAACCCCTCTGTATTACATACAATAGGATCCATATTTTCAACCCAAAATGTTTAATTCACACTTCTCTCTCTTTTTCTCTCTCCCTCTCTCTTAAATCCCAATACACTTTTCTCTCAAACATAAGTACAGTAATGGTGTTCTGAAACTTTTTTCGTTCCTGGTTAATAACTACAGAATAATGTAACAAACCATGAAAATAATGTATCTCAGAAAATGTTATATTGGTTCATACAAGGAAATAAAAGTGTTAGATGCCAGTTATGACATATTGTGGTCACTGATCTGATTGTCAAATGCTAAGAGTAAAAGATGTTTTACTCTTAATCTGATTGTGAACAGAAAGTTACTTTGATTTATTCCTGATTAATTACAGATTTTTTAATTTCTATATAATTTGGCTGTATATGACATAAAAAAGAGAGAATAATTGCTTTACACCTCAAATACTCTTCCAAGCATAAAATGATACATTTTGTGCTGACAATATTACTACACTGCTTGCATCTTTCTATGAAATTTGTTTAATTTTCTCTCTGTAAACTGGTTCAGGAGATATACAGTAGACATATCAGTACACTGACATTTTTGTTAATTTCCATCATTTTCCCCCTTAATGTATATTATTTTCCAGGGTAAATGAAATTGATTCAATGTGTTGTTATATTTACGCATGCCTATCTTTAAGCAAGCATGTTATGTGTGTATGTTGTGTGTACATGTTCAAATACAGATGTGGGTGTTTTCCTAAATGTGCTACACATGGCTGTTTCTATGCTGCACATGCCCACTTGCTATGCTCTGTGTTTCTCTGTTTACAGCTCTGTTTCTCTATCCTTTTTGCACAGATGTTATGTAAATGTGTAAGTGTACAGTAGTTTTAATATCATAAAGAGTAATTTGTGTTAATGTATGCAGTCTTCCCTATTTTGTGTTTCTTACCTGCTGTGTGTAATTAAGTTAGATGAATATTGCAAAATTATTAAAGATAAAATATAGTTGTAAGTTTCAATATTCTTAAGTGTTACAGGAAGATGTGTTTAATCTATCCATGCTATAAGGCTCTTGTTGTTAGATGTATGAATAAATGTTAGCAGATTTTCTTGATTTAATGTGTCAGTTGACAAGTTTTATTCTTCAAAGTCTGATGTTTTTCTTTTCTAATAATGTTCAATATTCATATAGTGGGTTACTACACAGTTCATATGCATTCCAAAATATAATTCATTCTAATATCTGTGTGATGTACTATGTGATTACTTTAGTAATTATTGATACTAAAACAATATCAAACAGCCTCATAAATATATCTTGACTACAAAAAGTCTTCAAAATTGAAGACATGTAAATTATTACAATTAAATTAGTACATTGTCTGTATTGCCTGTGACAAGATGAATACTCTAAAAATTAACATCATGTGGCAAACTCAAACCATTAAAACAAATAGTGTGATTGCCCCAGTCACTTACCAAAGATTAAAACTAGATAAAAATATAAATGTAGCAAACTAACTACTATGCCTGTATTATGTGGGCATGGAGAGATCATACATCTAGTCATTTGTGCAATATCAATCAGCTAGGTTTATTTAATGAATTCCACTACTCTTTTAAACACTGAAGCACTATTCTTTTTATTTTTCACTTTTACATCACTGAAAAATAATTAAAGTTAGCAGTATGTTTATTTATATGCTGTTTACTGTGAAAAAAAAGAGAAATTACAAAATTTATGTAAATTATAAATTTCAATTTTTCCCCCTTATTCAACTCTTGCACTTCTGATTCTTGATATTTTCATGAAGAAATATTTAGCATTAGCCTTATTCATGACAACAAATATACCTGCTGAATAAACAGGGTACACAATTCAACAATCTAAAGCTTACTCTGTTTTCTTGTCATTTAGACATTCATTAATTTTTTTACATCTAGAAATTTGTAACATAATTTCAATTTCATAACATTTTCAATCCCATTAAAAATCAGGCTTACCATGCAAAATTTTTCCTTCAAATTTACTTCAATTTTCACATTATTTAATTTGTCATACCAGACATTCAAACATTAATGATTATTTTCAATAATTTTATATAAGACTTTTGGGGCTATTGTCGTGGAATGATAAAATTTTCAGAGCTGTTTGGCTGCATTATATAACTCTTCAAATTTCCCAGAAAGCTCAATGTTTCTATCTTCTTACGAGAGTGTTCTTCACGACTCATCTGGTTCCAACAGGTGGAACACTGTCTGAAATCAGCAGTGTGTGCACTTATAATACACTGTTTTCCCATACATTTTTTAAATATAAATATAGGAGTTATTAGGTGATCTTAAAGCCATTGGTAGATCATTTTCATTGGATAGGTATTGAAGGATACATCTACATCTGTACTACACAACCCACCTCATGATATGTGGCAGATGGTAATTTGTGTACCATTGTCACTTTTTCTTCCTATTCCAGTCATGTATGGTTTATGGAAAAAAAACTGTTGCCAATATGCTTCCATGTGGAATCTAATCTCTCTAATTTTATCCTTGTGGTCTTTTAGTAAGATATATGTAGGAGGAAGCAATATATTGGTTGACTCTTCAAGAAAAATATGCTCTTGGAACTGTGAGAGGCACCTGCACTGTGATGCACTTAATCAGATATTTCATGGTAGTGTCTGCTTTGAGTGTTTATCCTGCTATTGTTCAATTGTATAATAAAGGATCCTTCTTTCTATGTAAGCTCAACACTTTACATTTGTTCATTACTTGCAGCATCCGTTGATACACTGCAGGTAACAGTGCCAAAGAAAAAGTTTGCACACCTGTAAAGATGGCTACATCTGCATCTTTACTCTGCAAACCACCCTACAGTATGTGGAGGAGGGTATTTTCACTTCCTCCTCCTCTCCCAGTCACATGTGTTTGCAGGAGGAGGATTTAAAAAATAAAAAAATAAAGGAATTTTTAACAACCATATTCCTCTCATCTGCTTTGACTCATGGCATCATCAAGATGGCAGAAACAGAATATATCATTTGTAACCAATATGGTGACGAAAACAATCACAAAAAACACTGACATACACACACACATCACCAAGCAAAAATTGACAGAAAAACAATAATATGAAAGTAGCAGGACAGTCGGGGGGAATTAGGGGGTTTTGGGTGGGGATGACAAAAAACCAACCAAAAACACAAAAATGTATAATAAAAAACACATAAAACCAAAAATGACAAAAAACTAAAGATGGGATTGATCAATTGACCTAAATACATCTTAAACAAAGACAGCAATACCAAGTAACACCCTTGCACAAAATCATTAGCATAAAAACAATACTGAATACTTCAGTTAACATATACTACACCTAAAATCTAGAAAATGATACCATTTAACCCCTGTCCAAATCCCATAAACATTAAAATGGTATTGAATACTTAAATTTACCTATAATACACCTCAAATGAAGACATTGAAAAAAAGAAGCATAGGGTTTAATGTCCCGTCAACAGCATGGTCATTAGAGACAGAGCTAATGCTCAAATGTTGGTTAAGGATAGGGAAGGAGATCGGCCGTGCCCTTTCAAAGGAACCATCCCAGCATTTGCCTGGAGTGATTTATGGATATCACGGAAAACCTAAATCTGGATGGCAGGAGGTGGATTTGAACCACCATCCTCCCGAATGTGAGTTCATTGTGTTACCACTGTGCCACCTTGCTCAGTAAATGAAGACACTGATAGCAATTCAACCCCCACAAGAGACAAACAACAAAGAAGTACTATCAAACACTTCAATTATTTCAAATGTTCCATTTTAACAATCTTCTTAATGAAAACCCTTTTGTATTTTCGCAATCATTGGCTTAGCCAACTCACAACCAAACTGTTGCTGCCCCGCTTAACCTATACCTCGAACTATGCTACAACTCAGTCTGTCACCACATAGTTTCTTGCTTTTCACATTCATTGGCTCTGACAAAAGCAATAATCACACCACATCACACCACCTACATGCAATATTGTATTTTGCCAACCTACACACACTGCAAAAATGACACTGAAAATCCCCTTTACAATGATGATGATAATTGTGTGGAATTTATGGTAGTTAAACCCCAGCTGGGGTCGTGTTCAGCCTGCCCAGTACAAGTCCTTTTAGCTGACACCACTTTGGCAACTTGAATGTCAATGATGATGAGGACAACACAGTACCTAGCCCCTGAGTGGAGAAATTCTCTGAGCAGACCAGGAATCAAACCAGGCAATCCACCACACTTTCCACTAGACTATGAAGGTGGACCCCTCTTACACGATCTGAACCTTATGAAAACATCCTCAGCTACCACCAACACCAATAGAAACCAAACTACAAAAGTCAACAAATTAAAAAGAAAACTTACTAAAAACATGTCCCACGATACGAAACACAACCACAAAAAATAAACCACACATAGACTCCACCACCCTCCCTTGTTAGTTTCATTGGCTGCTGACTTCTTGTACACCAAACACAATCACTTATAACCCCAATCAACTGAAGAAATTTTATCGTGGCCAATATAGTCTTCCCCCCCCCCCCCCCCTCTCCACTCTAGTGCATCATGCAGTGAGAAAGAATGAAACTTAATCACTGTATCCATCCTAACAAAAACAGAACAATAAAACACATTAAATTATTGAATGGCAAACTAAACTGGAACCATCACACTACTAAAACATTTAGTAATGCACAAACAACAGAAAACAACTTTAAGAGAAGCAACCACACCACACGAATATGAAGAATCTCACACATCATGTGGTCATTACAACCAAAAACAGTCATGAACCATTTAACTTCCACCACAAGAGCGCACCACCTCGTGCCTACGCACACTACCTGTAAACATAGACAACTCAAAATTATTGTGCAACAATGATGTCACAACACAACAAGTCAGCATTACAGGTCAAAGCCAATGGGTGGAATTGCATCCTACAAATGACCCAAAAATCAATTGCCAATATTCCTCACTGTGGGCTCTAATCTCTCTAATTTTATTCTTGTGGTCTCTTCACAAAAGACGCATAGGAGTAAGAAATATATTTGTTGATTCCTCAAAAAATGTATGCTCTCATAACTTTGACATAAGCCCATACTATGATACAAAACATCTCTCTTGCAGTATCTTGCAATGGATTTTCCCAATCATGTATGTGGTGCTTTTACACTTACTAAATGAGATGCTCTCTGCTGGATATTATATCAACCCTATCTTGCACAAATCCTACACTGATGACCAATACTCAAATGTTGGATGAATGAGTGCTTTGTAAGCTACTTTCTTTGTTGACAAACTACACTTCCTGAGGATTCTTCCAATGAATCAATCTATTACCTGCCTTATCTGTGATTAACTTATATGGTAATTCCACTTCAAATTGCTCCTTATATCTACTCCCAGGCATTTTATGGAAGTAACTGCTTCCCTCTGTTGGTAGCTGTATTGAGTAATTATTTAGTAATGTATCTTTCTTTGTATCTAAACACAGCATGTTACATTTGTTTATGTTGAGGGTCAGTTGACATTCATTGCACCATGTGTTGATATGCTGCAGATCCTTCTGCATTTCGCTACACTCTTTCAGTGTTGTGACTTCTTGAATACTAAAGCATAATCTATGAAAAGCCTCACTGAACTTCTAATGTCATCTGTGAGTCCACTTATATATATTGTGAAAAGTAACACTCCCTTGGGGTTCAACAGAAATCACTTTAACAACTCAAGACTTATGTCTTGTGAGAATGACTCCTGCATTCTGTTAACTAGAAACTCTTCAATCCAGTTATACAATTGGTCTGATATTTCATATACTCACACAGGTGATGGCACAGAATGTGTTGTGGAAGTCAAGAAGCTTGTCATCTGCCTGGGTGCCTGTATTTACTGCCCTCTAGGTTTTATGAATTCATAATGCAAGCTGGGTTTCACATGATTGTTGCTTTCGGAACCCTTGTTAATTCCTACCTAGGTGACTTCTGGGCTCTTTAAATGTCATAATACTCTAACATAAACCCTACAACTGACTAGCATCAGAGATATATAGTTTTGCACATCTGTTAAATAACCCTGAAATGACCTGCACTTTCTTCCAATCCTTAGGAACCCTTTGCTCCATTAGAGACCTACAGTACCATGTTTGCTAGAAAAGGGGAGGTGGGGGGGGGGGGGAAGTTCCCTTGCATACTCCGTTTAAAATTGAATTGTTATTCCATCAGGTCCAGTGGTGTTTACTCTGTTGAGTGATTTCAATTGCTTTTCTTTCCCTCTGACATTTATTTCAATATCCTCTATGTTGCTGTGTGTGATAAGGTTTAGAAGACAAACTACAGTGCAAGGTTCAGTGTGATATCAATGTATGAAGCAAACAGGTGCCATGCCACAGAGATGAACTCATGTTTCCTGTAGCCAACTGAGCAAGTTTGAAACAGGTCAAAATATGGCTTTCTGGGTGGCAGGATGGTCCTTTCAGAGAATTGCCATACAAGTTGGGTGTGCTGCATCACTTGTGCAATGACATTGATGCTGGTTCCAATAGTCATGTCAACATTATCCCACCCATAGATGAGATCGTGTACATTCACCTAGTGCAGACGTCTGCCAAGTTCATTTCAACATGACCTGTTGGCAAAATGGTTACTAACAATGGGACTACAGGCACACCTACCTCTTGCTCATCATCCATTCAAGTTACAGCATCACTGTCAATGGCTCAGCTGGTGCCATCAGTAGACCACTTGAAAGATGGAATGACAGGCCGTGCTCATCAGCAATGAACGAAGATTCTACCTGCACACATGTGGTCATTTGCGTGTACAACATAGTTCTGGTGAGTGCTGTCTAGTACTGTGCATTCATCCACCCCTGGCCTTATGCTCTGGGATGCGATAAGCGAGAACTCTCATTCACCTTTGATGTTTGTGGAGGGAATGCTGACCAACACTCGGTACGTGAAGAATGTTGTAAGATCTATTCTTACAACATGAAGCTGATGTGTTGTTCCAAGATGACAATACTCACCCACACATGCACATGAAACAAACAATGCAAGACGTGCAGCAGCTTTCCTGGCCAGAATGATCTTTGGACGTATCTCCAATCAAGCATGTATGGGATATGATGGGATGACAATTGACACTTGTGACTCATCAGCCCACAAATCTTGTAGAACCACATGAACGGGTTGAGCAGGTGTGGACTAATGTATCCCAAGTTGGTATTCGCCATCTGTTTTATCAAATGGGTGTCAGAATCAGTGCCTGTGTTGCAACTGATGGAGGCTACATCATATACTAATGTGGGTGTTTCAGCATGGATCAACGCCTGGTACCTTAGTACTGTGTGAGCTATCCATATGTAAACATAATCATTTCATGTACTCCATGTGCAATTTGTCAGCAATAAATCTTCAATGAATTGAAAAAGTCTAAGAGGGTGTACAAATATTTATTTCTGGCAGTGTAGAAAGAACTATCAGTAAGCCAATTTGGTACACTGATAACATTAAGATGAGATTTTGATAACATTGAAACCTTTCCTCCAATGCCTGCCCACCGTCAATGGTGCATCAGTCAGAAGATGAAAGAGTGTCACCCAATAACTCTGCTTCATGAAGAAAAATAAACTTCTAAAGCAATTTTAATGGGTTTGTACCCCTCCCCACAAGGAACACTAAAAGACACCTCAGGTCTCAGCAGAGGGGTCAAAACAATATATTTTGAACATGTCTGATGAGGAATATCATGCAGCCCAACAATTCAGATTTCCTTCAGTATTTCTGTTTGCCTTTGATATGAGATACCAGCTTATTTCAATCTATTCCTAGTGAATGTATTTTGTGCCATTTAAAAACGATTCTAATATTACATTTATATTTTTTGAATGCTAAATCAAGGAATGCTCTATAGCAAGTATTACATTTACCTCTAATTTCCATTAGTGCATCAACTCTTTCCATTTTGAGATCCTTGGAGGCATAATGTGGATGATGACTATGAGATTCGATGGATGGACCAGTATCTAATATAAAGTCCAGTTCAAAATTCACAAAATAATTTATTAAAAGGTAGTTAGCTTTTTACAAGGGTAGTGGCAGCTCCTGCGACCTTAAACATAACTGAAAGTTTGTTAACCCATCTAAACAAAGAAGCACTGATTATTTCTCTGTACAGGAGTTCTTGAAGTGTGGCACTATCTGTCTGTCCATCATTGTTGCTAGCTTTCTATGAACTGTCTTTGCTATTTGGCAAGCTAAAGTGAAGTGTACACCGCAAATGAAACTGTTCTGGCAGCTTCATTCACTACTAACATTGCATCCGGAGGAGGGTGGCCCCTCTGCTGCTAGACTGTTACATGTGGCGCCTCCTTTCCTGCCAATCGTATCGGCACTATGCTGCCTATCTGTGACACACGTTCAAATGTGTAACTCCACACATGACAACACATAAAGTTAGTAGATTATGATCCTACAGTAATCTGCATTACATTGTTGGAATTTTAGTTTTAACAATGGGTTACTCATGACTAACAGTATGCTTATCACATTTTTTAAATTTTAAACCATTGTTTATTTCACAAAAATATCTTTTCACAAGTACTCATCTTTGGAAGAGGAGGGTTTTAAACCACAGCCCACCCATCCAAATTTAGGTTTTCTGCCTTTTCCCTAAATATGAAACATATTGAATTGGTTCCTTTTGTCTTCATCAAATCTTAGGTTTTGTTTCCCACTCTGTAATGACCTTGTAATCAACATATCATTAAAACCTCAAGATCTCTGCATTGTGGTTTTTAGGAATATAATTTGAGTTCAGTGATATAACTATTCAAATAATGACAGATGCTGTGACCTGGGGTCAATGATGTCTACTCGTACATTGTACCTGATCTTCAAAATATTATTAAGGGTAAATATGCAGATTAAATGACAGTTCACAGTATTTGGCATTCCTCAGTTTGAGAGTGTTAACATCATTTTTTTCTTCTTTTTGCCAGACAGCAGTCTGATAACTTGATTGACAATTAAAGATCACCCAAAAATGTTTTCATAATGATGTTGTTTCGTCATTTCAATGTTGGTTTTAAAACACCACAAAATTAGTTCTTTAGTCACTTTTATTCCTCTTGTTTCCATTCAGTCATTCCAGTAGCACTCTCTCTCTCTCTCTCTCTCTCTCTCTCTCTCTCTCTCTCTCTCTCTCTCACACACACACACACACACACACATACACACAGCTCTCAGCTTCCTCTTTAACCTCAACTTGAAATTATTGTGGATTTATTTATGGCATCAGAATCTTGGAGACTCTACTACAAAATACTCCTAATACAATGACACAGGTTGATCAAATGGGTGACAAAGTTCAATGGTATTCTAATTACATTAAAAAATAATGTCACACTTTATCCAATTACACTTTGAAGAATGACACCCATTTTAATAACTCTTACAATGTGATGTTGATATGATAATGGAAAAACATGGTTGGGATACAAATAATGGAAAATGTAACATAGTTATTCACTGCATTGTTAAGGTGTCAAGTATGAGACAGACACTCAAACAAGATTTGAATCTTTCAGCTCTAGTGGTTTCATATTTTGTACATATCCTGTAACAGTTGCGTGAATTATAACATATATATCATAGCATGTCTGATCCAACTGTTAATTAAAAATCCATGCTGATGTTCATTTACAAATGTATTAACAATAATGAAAATTATTCAGTTGATGGTCATTCAAAATCCAACTCCAAGAAGGACCAAATGTATCACAGCCAAATTTATCTGGACACAACACATTGTATAAAGATCATATGATTGAAAATACAGCCCCATGTGAACTGAGTAAGATGTTGAAATCAGTACTAAGTGCTGGCTATAAGAGCTGCTTCATGACTCAGCGTTGAATCAAAGAGCCTCTGGATGTGTTGTTGGGTTATAGCTGTCCTTGGTTCTTCCACATAATACAAAAATTGATTTAGTGTAGCAGCAGGTGATGTATGCTGCCCCAGTCATCCCAAAATCATTGTTCTTTTAGATAAGTGAGAGATTAGGTGAACGGAGAGGCCAGGTGACGAAGTAGTCTTGAACATTGCTTATGACATGTAATCATGCATAGTCCTGTTGCAATGTGGCCATCAGCAAGCTTCAATGGTATGGAAGGAAAGCAGGGTCCAACACTTCAGAAATGCAATTTTGGTTGGTTTGTGTACTGGCATTGTGTGCTATTTGGGTGAGGGAATTGAATGCAGTACCACCCTAAACCATATTACTGAGTGCAATACCTGTAAGTCTCTTACCATGATGTCTCCAGAATCTCTGAAAATTGTGGTGGTGCAAGTATAATTGGCATTCATCAGTAAAACAATATTGTTTCAATTCTGATTCTGCCTGCACCAGCAAGACAGTGTTATTAGAATCTGGAGACACTGTGGTGAGAAACTTTTTAACAATTGCCTTATGCATCACCCTACTAGTCCTGCATGCAAAATTATGGTTTGGAGTGATACTAGATTGGACTAACACACCCACTTAGTATGCCATGTTGGTAAACTTACCAACCAGTATTACAGCTCTGAAGTTTTGGAGCCTTTTCTCCTGCCACACCTTCAGAGCTTGCTCATGGCCACATTGCAACAGTGTACTGTGCAAACATGTCTCACCTATCATAAAAGTCTGATCAATGACTGTGGAATAAGTTTCGTAGGATACACCACCCTCTGCTACATCAGATCATCTCTGGCAATGAATGGAAGTAGCATGGACTACTATATGCTTACAACACATCCAGAATGTCTGTGATTAAATTCTGAGGTCTGTACCAGCACTTTTAGCCAGCAGTGATGTACAACAGTCTTCCTCACTTCACATGAGGCTGTAGTCTCAATCATGGGATCTTTGTAAAACATATTATCTCCCAAATAAGTTTGACCATGATGTATCTGATCCTTTTTGGTGCTGTAATTTGGATGGCCAGTGGTGTGCACATAACAATTTTACATTTCAACTAACTTAACTGACACATTAGGATATAATATAATTAACTGTTTGTGATGCTTCACTAACTGTAATCCTGGAGCCTTGGACATACTAAAAGCATGGCCAAAATTCTATACCTATGTGTATTATTTGTCTTGCTTTGCTTTTGAAATATGTAGTTGGAATTGTGCTTATAGATGTTCTGAGGTCAATCTGAC
Organism: Locusta migratoria; assembly: GCA_026315105.1. NCBI lineage: Eukaryota > Metazoa > Arthropoda > Insecta > Orthoptera > Acrididae > Locusta > Locusta migratoria. Next base: position 590,074,840 of record CM048755.1, on the reverse strand, counting down.
ATTTAGTTCTTTGTAGCTTAATGTTTACATTCTAGATTAGCATCTCTGTATTTCATCTCTTGATAAGAGTTTATATCATATAATACAAATATTAACAGCTGCATATCTTGTAGGTCTGCAGCAACACAGTTCTGTGACATCCATAGCTTCCTCAAGTCTTAGTGGAAGTGCATCTGCCAGCTTCTACCAGCAAGCCTCTGGCCCCAATCACACTCAACACAGTCCAACAAAATATCCTGAAAATGGACATGACACACTGTCTGATTTTGTTACTTTTGTGTGTCAAGAAGCTGAAAATACGCAACAAGGCAGTCAGGTTGGTTTTTCTTGCTCCTAAAGTATACCTTAATAACCAAAATAATGTGTGTTAGAGTGCCATTTTTATTCAAGAATATAATAAGTACTAATTTATAACATTTATTGAACTTACAGTCCAATGCTGTATCCTGTTTTGAAATACATCTTAAGGTAACCTAGGAATGGCAGAATATCAAACATATAGCAAGATGTTTTACTATAAAAATATGGAAAAACAATATATCAGCTAAATCATCAGATAAAAAACAGAATTTTTAGAATGTGTCAAGACCAAATTAATAGCAGCATTACATTGAAATTAAATGATGATACAAGGTGTGCCTTTTACTGTCCTTTTGTTCTCTCATAATATAAATTATCAAGTTGTCACCCACTGTACTCACAATGCAGCAAGTTTTCAGTGCAATATTCAGCAACAATGTACCCCCCCCCCATCATCAACTATCACATGGTATTAAATGCTGAACTTTAATGGGGTGGTAATTAATTTTTTCTGTAGAATATTGAATTTCATTTTTACTTATCTATTGATATAATCACTTACTGTTCAAATTTTCTGTTTCACATTATCACATAAAATAACTGCCTTGTTTTAATATTTTGGCAGGTATAAAAATAATTTTTCAGTCAGACGATGCAATTCAAAATTTGTCATTGCCTCATAAAAAGTTTTTTATCTGGACTGTAAATGCAATAAATATGAAACATACTGGTACCAAAGTATTATATGTATAAGATCTATATCTCTTAAAGTTATGAAAGAATTATATTATGAGTTATTATTAAGAATAATGGGTGAATTTCAAAGCAGAATGTCAATTACATTTGAGTGCTTCACATTAATTTATAGCCTCTAATTATTTCAAACACTGTCAAGTATAGTCAACCGGTGTGCTTTGGTTAAATTTTCCATGCCTCTGTGGGTGGAGGGATTTGTGTATGTGAGAGAGTGTGTGTGTGAGAGAGAGGGGGGGGGGGGGAGGAAGGTAAATTGCAAACAACAGCAGAAATACTGCAAACCAAATCATCCAAATAAACTGTACAAATTCTATACATAGAAAAGAACAATAGATCAGGTGCTAACATTGTGTAAGAGAACAGAGAACGGTGGAGGTTGCAAGATGCAACATGCTTATGAGAGTGAAACCTCCCAGCACACAGTGTGATGGGTGCCATTCCATGTGAAAAATTCCAAAGGCTGCCTCTGTGGGTGGCCTGTGCCAATACTGTTTGGCAGACACTTTAAAGTGTTGTGTTCCAGCAGATTATTGCCATAGTGTATATATCTAGTCTTCCATACAGGGCTATAGAGCTCCCTTCCACCTTTGGGAAGGGTGCCCTGCTGACACTGACATCCATAAATCTTTCAAAATTTTCCATTGACTTTTCATGGACACACACAGTAGCTGGACACAGGAGAAGTCTGGAAACAGGGGCATCCATTGCCACCCAACATTGGGTCCCTCAGTGCATTAAATTTTGTCAACATCAGTTGTATTTTTGGGGCTGTTGGGCACAACATACCTGGGAAGTTCAGAGGTGCAAGCCTGACTGATGACAGGGACATTGGTGGCAACAACATCTCGCAAGAAGGACTGACAGCAGTTGACTAGATGCCAAACCCCAATGATGAGTCAGGAGGCAGTGACATCCATCAGGAAGGCAGATCTGCCTCAGCAGTAGAGAGCCACCACAGAGCTGGGACGATCGCCAAGGAAGGTGGAGGTGGTGCTTCCTTAGCTCCTTCTGTAGTGCAATAACACAGTTTCTTGTGGTGGTGAGTCACTAGCTCAAGACTGCTGATACCTTAAGGATGGGGCCATCACAACTGCTATAAAATGTCACTGGAAACCACTTTGGTCAGCAGCTGACCCCCATTCTCCCAGCACCACCAAGACTGCAGATCAAGTTGTGAAATGCAATTGATGGGCCAGTACAAGTTTAGGAAGGGTCCCGCAAAATTGTTTGAATGCTGTGATGTGGGCTATGGAGAGAACATTACACACAGGGCTGCCTGATGACTAGCACACTGAGGGCAGACCACGACAAAGTGCCTACTATCTCTGTCAATGCCAGGCCAGAACATGGCAGAGAGCAAATAGCTTGATCTCTGAGACACCTTAATGTCCCTGGTGAAGAATCTAGAGTACATCCTGCCTTAAGGCCACCTGAATCTCAACCCTGAGGGAACAGTCTGTCCATCACTAAGAGGACAATACCATGAAAAACTGAGAGGTGGTTGTGAAGGGCAAAATAATCATGCAGAGGATCAGAAGCCTTGCCTGGAGATTTTTCTGCTATGTTGAACATAGTAAACAACTTGACACAAGACTAGATTGACAGTGACAGCTTTTTACATCTGGGATCCCATGATATTAAACCCTTCCACTGTATATTGCACCCCAGTACCCAAAAGAAAGCAGATGTGTTCATGTTGATCATGTTCTGGCCCAACCAAAGCCTGGGCAGAACATCAACATTTTGCATGTTGCTCAATAGTCTGAAAATGGATTTCATAGTTACAAAGAATCAATAACAGGGCCCAACACTGTAGACAGTGTTCTGCTTTATTGGGAAATAATACAGAGGGGTTGAACAAAGAGACCAAGTGTTACGGTCAGTAATAAGGTGAAACTTAGAACCACACTAAAATATGTGAAGGTTCTTTACAGCATAGATAATATCCAGTGCTTCCTTCTTAATTTGGGAATATTCCTGATGCACCAAGTTAAGTGTCTTTGATACTTACGTAATTGGAAAATTGGGACCATCCCCACATTAATGTGCAAGAATGACTCCCAGTTCATACACTGAGGTGTTTTTGGCCAGGACTAGGTATTGACTAGGATGGAAAGCAGTTTCAGTCTGAAAAGGCTGGCGTCTATAGAAAATGAATATTCTTGTGAAGCAATATATGCAGAAGGTAGGTCAACACAGCCACATCAAGAATACATTTGTGATAGTAGGCATTTTTTCCTAATAACCTGAAGTTCTTTAACATTGATAGGATGAGGGAGCTGTGATAGTGGAAATATGATAATGTTATGGCTTAATGTCCTTATTGGAAACCACAAACCTTAAATACACAATGGAGGCTGAAGAAAATGTGACTTGACCAAATTGCATTTTAATACATCTGTATATAACATAGTGAACACTTGGTTAAATGGTGCAGATGCTTGAACCTCAAATGCCCCATTATAATGATTTCATCAAGATAACTGATGAAATCTGGAACAGACACTGTCAGTTGTTCTAAAAAATGCATAAATATTACTTGGGTGCTATCCACACCAAATGGAAGGTACTGACATTAGTATAACCCAAAACCTGTGTTAACCAACAAAAGATGTTTACCATCTTCATGTAGCAGAATCTGTATATAAGCCTCAGGCAAAACAGTTTTAGAAGAAAAAAAAAGACCTAGTGATTTGAGTCATTAATGGGCCAACAGATTGGTGAAACTACCCAAAAAATTATTTTATATTCACTTGGGGAGTAGACAACTTACTTTTGTAATAAGTTTGATAGCTTCTAATTATATAAGTCTGTCTGACTCAAATGGGGTCATGATGAGACTTCAGTGTAATTTGAACCTCAAAATTAGTGGCACAGCCAAACATCACAAAAATAAATAAAAATTTAAAGACATTATAACACAATACACAGAGCATCTAACTTTTGGGAAGAATCTGATCAAAGATATGGTGCACCATATTTGAAATGGAAAATCTGAAAGTAGTACAGGCATCTAAACCAGATAGGTTTCTGGTGTTTGCATCATCCATTATGAAAAAGTCAAAGAACAAACTACAGCTTTGTACAGAGTTGGGATCATAAATTGAAATATATTACTTGTTGTAACTTACCAAATGTGAGTAACTAAAGACATTCCAAGAACGTCCCAGTGAACATAGGTTTGTGAGATCAGTAATATTGCCTGTAACCTTAGCACTTTGTCCAACACATGCACTTCAATAAACAGTTTATTTTGTCATGTTAGCACGCAATTCACATCCATGTCCATGTCTATAGCAGGTGGTTGAGAGTGTTGGAAAAAGTATCAAAAAAAGGAATTACATCCAATTATAATTACTTGGAAAAATATGTACTCAATTACAATTACAATTTATAATTACTTTTAGTTCAACCATATAATCAGCATAGAAATCATTATTAGTGTCTGTTTGAAAATGATATTTGTAACTAAGGTTGTGTAATTTGTCTGCCCAAGCCTTGTAGAACTGACAGTGATTAAATTCAACATATGCCACAATGATATGTGTTCATCTATGATGATAGTTTGTCAAAACCTTCACATTTTGTAGAAAGAAAGGAATGCTTATTCCTGATGTGGGGCTAACTGACATAAACGCTGGCAAATCCAAGGGGAAATCCAACAAAGAAACAATGGCTTGCATATCTTTGCCTCTGTGGTACAAAAGTGAGGAAATGTTGCCAAAGCCATTTCTTGTAAGTCAGCCAGTCTTCAGACATGGAAGCTTGCTGAGACTACATGGTTACCATATTTGTAACAGTTACTGTAAGAGCCTCTGTTGCCCAATAGGAGTTTTAAAACCTGTCTCCAAGTGTATAAAAACCAATAGAGTAATGAATCAGAAATCAGGAATGAATACAATGATAATTGCCAATAGTGTTAAGATACTATCAACAAGAGGAATACTAAAAATCCAAAGCTTACTGGTCATCCACATACACTCTACAAATGCTGTATTTGGAGATAGAAGAATACAACAGGTGACAACATTGAGTAAGAGAATACAGAATGGAGGGTGGATGCAGGTTGTACCACATTTATAAGCAGCTTCTTTGTGTTCATCTCATATCATACAGTTTGATAGACACTTTAAAGTGTACTGTGGAAGTGGCCTATTGCCACAGTGCATATCTATTCCTACATACAGAGTAATGTTTGATCAAGATTATTTAGCTCTTCTGTAGTCTCCATAAGTTTCACCAAATAGTTATATTCAACTTCAGATGATGCTAAATATTTGTCTTCTGGAAGTTACTTAGTATCATTATCATTTTACTCAATCAGTTTCCATACTGTGAGTAAAATTAACTGTGAATGCTCTTTTGTGCACTGGAAGCTATATGATTAAATAATTGCCATTTTTGTTCCAGTCTCAACCGGGTCCATCAAGGAGTCCATCAAAATTGTCTCAGTACTACCCCAGCTCAATGCTGCCACCCCCACCTCCCCCACCCATGGCTCGACCTGTGGCAATTATTCGATCTACAGGTAAACTTTTTTTTTTTTACTTCTTCTTTTTTACCACATAGTTTGTATATTTTCTTAATGAATGGATATGAAAACATTTCCTTCCCCCCTTTTGTGAACTGTCATAGCACTCTATTTACTAGCATACTAAAGTTATTTTTTTTTTTTTCAATCATAAAAGTAGTGTATAACATGGTGCTTATATATTAATTAAATTACTACTGAAAATTTCAAAATCATCCACTTATTGTCCATTCTTTGACTCACAAAGTGGAGCACCTGAAAATGTTATCAAAACCTAAGGCTTTAAATAAAATACCATTTAATTACTTTTCTAATTTTCTTGCCAGTACATAGTTTGTCTAACTGTTATTTACAAATGAAGTCTTAAATTTATGAATCAAAAGAAGTAATAATTTGTTTAGAACTGTTTTATCTAGGCACTGAATTTCTGATTCATAGTTTGGAAATAAGTAATATAGCTGTTAATCATTCCATAACAATTACATGTTAACTTTGAATGTGATCATATTTTTCCATTTTGTATTAAGACTAAATTGGTGTGTGTGTGTGTGTGTGAGTGTGTGTGTGTGTGTGTGTGTGTGTGTGTGTGTGTGTGTGTGTGTGTGTTTTGAATAGTGCTCAGGACATTTATGAGTTGATATTCACGATATGTCTCAGATAATAGAATCTGAAATCATCTTTGAACTAACTTTTATTCAGTATACATTTTGTTTTACTGCTTTATGAAACAGTGCATAACACTTCACAATTCATGAATGCAATAAATTTAGCATTTGCAGGATACCTTATAAAACTGTAGAAATTTCTTAGTTATTCAGACTTTAAACTGTACAGATGAAGGAAAAGCAGTTATATATTCATAGCTCTAAGTTGTTTATATGCTTGGGATAAAGAACCCAGCTAAGTTTTCGTGTCTATCATATTCATGAAATTGCAATAAAACCAGTCATAAATATCCTTCCTCTTTGTTTTAAATGAAGTATTTCATATGAAAATTACTAGAATTCCAATAATATGCTGAATTTAAGTTCAGAAAGACATGTAATCATTTAGTTATCTATTGTGACAATTGACATAAGTTAAAACTCTTATCCCTTACAATACTAACTTTTTTAAATGTGTGCAGTAGCCATAATTTATATTTGACTGAAGCTAATTGTTTATTTAGTAATAATAAAAATAACCACATGCCACAGAAATAACAGTGCACTACACTTTCATAAGGATGATGGAGTATATTATGTGACACTTTGTTGGTTGAGAAACTTCTGCATAAATTTTTAAGGCCCACAAGAAATAACACATCCATAAACATTATAATCTAAATATAGTTAATTATTTTCTTCTGCTAGCTGGAACATAATGGCTGACTGAAATAAGAAGTACATAGATGTGACTCATTTTAGAAATTACTGACACTTCTGATGAATCTTGTACATCTGTATCCTACAACAAAACTGTTCAGAAAAGAGCTTCTAGTTTGAAACTTTTCATAAATATCATCAGATCTTCTCTGCCACACTTTCTGCAACAAATTGTTCATTTTATTCTACTGGTACCACTCTTATTTTTTTAGTCTCATGATTGTTCCTCTTTCCTGTCTCTAATGATCAAGTTGTGAACAAGACATTAAATCCTAAGCTCCCTTCCCTCTTTTTTTCAATTTTTTAAATTTTGTATTATTTTTTTCCAAGGTATTTCTATTTATTATCTGTTGGTTCTGTTGTACTTCTTGTTCATCATCAGCTGTAGCTGATAGTTCTCTTTTTTCCCTAGGTTTTACTCTAATTTTTTTTTTCATAACACTACATTAGAGAACTATACTAGTAAGCCTTCATTAAATTCATGAAACCTTCATGACCTTTTACATGTAGTTAATAATTTTGCCTAACAGCAAGTAGTTTCAGCTCATCTAGTCGTAACATAAAATATTTCTTACTGTGCTATTTCTCTTGCACTAGGGAAACTATTTTTATTGTATATACATCTTGTACTTTACAACTATATGCAGTGGCAGATTTTCACATCTGCCGCCAGAAGGCTATTCAAATTTGCCACCTCTATGGATCTCTACAATTCAGTTTCCTATTTCACAATCACACTTATTATAATTTAGCTTTATATTTTGTGCACAACTTTTTTGTAATTAGTATGACTGTGAGTAGGGGATCAAAGTGTCACTTCCTAGATTATTTTTACAGCCCCACCATTTGGTTAAGATTGCACAAGGAATCGTTTTTGTGTATATTTCTGAGCTAATAAAAACAGTCATATACTACTAATAATGTGGGGGTGAGGTATACCTTGATACTTCTTACTCAGTAATGTACATTCGGTAAACATAATGAAATTTCTTTTATTAAACTTACTTACAGTTAAAAATTTTGGCCCACAATTTGCCGCCCCTAAAATCTGCTGCCCCAGGCTCAAGCCTACTGGTAAATCCAACACTGACTATATATATATATATATATATATATATATATATATATATATATATATATATATATATAGAGTAGAGCTGTAAATTATTTAAATTTTCACTACAGAGAAAGTTGTAGAATATTGCCTTATTTTTCAGGGAAATGACTTGCATGCAATATCTATTATGAAAGGATGGTCTGTGTAAATATCAGTCATTCTTGTTATATATTTTTGTACTTTCATATGAGTTGTAAAAACTTTCTTTAGGGGAAAAAATTTCTCCTTAAGTGAGTGAAATCAAACAGTAGATATTTTAAATACTTTTTTTTCCTGAATTTGTTAAGCATTCATATGTACTCATACATTGACGTATGCAGTTGGCCTCAGATGAGCAAAGAATTTTCATTTATATTATGAAAGAATTATTCAGGGTTATTACTGTGAAGTGTCAGTATAACAGTTCACTAACACTAGTACATATTTCCATAGTCTTTACCAATGTCCCAAAAGAGTGTGCAACATTTTTATTTATTCTATAAATTAACATATCATAGTCAATTCAAAGCACCCCATACTATGAGTAATTTTTAGACAAGAGAACTGTGGATGTAAAGTAGAATGGCTGCAGCATTGAGTGAGAGATGCTGCAATGATAAATTGTGAAGCACTGCATTCCCCATTTAACTTAGATGTTCATAGGTTTACACAAACTTATTTAAAGTAATGTTAGAGTTAGCCCATCTTGTGCTAGTTCCATTCAGATTCATGGTCCAGCTCTAATAATTTTACTCTCAAGCTCTGATAGCATCTAATAAACATTTTCTGTATTTCAGTTTAAACAACTTTTTATATATTATTTTATCCAATATTTTTCTTTTGGCATAGAGCATTTGCAACTATCAATAATATTTATTTTGCATTCTGACTGAAGAGGGGCTCTTGTTCATTTTAATTCCACATAAGAGTCAAAACCTGTCTTGCAGACGTTTTAGTACCACTGAAAAAAAAAATTGTTAATACTTACAGCTGTGATTTTGGCTTCTTCGTTATTCAAGTTTATGTAATGCTTATATCAAATTATCCCTAAATTATTCCATTTTGTCAACATTTAAAAAACTTTTTAGGTACTGCACTTTACAAGGGTTTATACAATAAACTCTGGTAGAGGCACTATAATGTTGAAAAATTATTCATCTGAGTATGTACAAATCATCTCACAAAATTTACCCAAATATCCCAGTTCAAGTACCTGTAGTTCATTTCACTTCTTTAAGGATGGGTTTCAAATAATACAATGAGGTAAGTCAATCAACAGTAATGAAACAATAAGTTGGATTTATAGTAACTGTGAATGATTGATGAAAATAAATTTTCTTTGAATTCATTCTGAAAACAGGTACATCTGAAACATCGGACTAAAAGTTATAAGAGAATCAAACTAACCCTGTGAAAATTTTTTACGTTATCATATATTCTGGAACATATCTGTAACCATAAAACTAATTTGTTTATTAAAAAAAAACTAATAATATGAAAAGGAAGACAAAATTCTCTTGGTTACAGATTAGCTAGTCTGATATTCCAATCTTACTCCTTTCTGACCTGTGTAAATTGACCCTACTATGTGTTTAGTATACCATTGTATGCTTATGTTGCAATTCTTTAATACAAAAAAAAAAAACAATAAGGCTGAAAGGGAGAACTGTTAATTCAGTGGTGAAAAAGATGCAGGGTGAATGTTTAATTATGGGAATATGTGATTTCATAGCCAGCGAATTGAAAGATCCAGTTTTACACAAAGTAGGAGGAAGTATTCAACACATATCTCAACAAGACAATAATTACCGGAACAGCAGAAAGGCTCAAGATGTTACAGAAAATGCTCCAGTTGAAGAATTTCAGCAAGAATTGCCTGACACGGTAGAAGGAACAGGTGAATAACATACAATTTCTTTGTTAAAATTTAGGTGTGCTTCTTACTATGTTTGGCAATGGATATTCGACAGAATTTTGAATTGGAGATGGATACATGGACATAAAATAGGGAACTGCATACCATACTATAGAACTCAAAATAGTTAATAGACATTTAGATTTTGTTATACATTTTTTCTTAAAGAAAGCATTTTGTAGAACATAGATTTTAATAGTATTTTGCTTCTGTAAGATACTTTTATTTGATCATGTATGAACTACGAAACATATATTAAAATCAGATAATTCATTACAACATTCTTAAGCTTAATAGCACTTATGTTTTTAGAATGTTCTTCCACTTGCATGTTTTGAGTGGTTTAAGTATTAATCTTTGCTGCAGCTGGTATGACAAACACTTAGATACATTATACATCATCTTCTTATTTTCTCAATATTAAAACGTATTGTGCACCTTTAACATATTTTTCTCCATTTGTTTTTAGGTGACATATCTTCTGATGAAAATGTGGATATTATAAGGCAGACTGCAGCTCAGAAAATGAGAGGTAAATAAAATTTCCACATATGTTTCACTCATTAAGAAGAATACTGAGGAATGGATATTAAGAAAAAGCCCATTATAAAATTAACAGTATACTGAGGATAGCTTGCAACTCACCAGAAAGACTGTTGTCAAGCCACAGACAGGCTCATATAAAAGGCAGCCTCTCTCTCTCTCTCTCTCTCTCTCTCTCTCTCTCTCTCTCTCTCTCTCTCTCTCTCTCTCTCACACACACACACACACACACACACACACACACACACACACACACAAAATCATATTGACAGTATGGGCATTAGAGACAGAATTCACACTAGGATTTGTTGATAATGAAGTGGAAGGAAATCAGCCATGCCCTTTTCCAGCATTTGTGTAGAGTGATTTAGGGAAATCTGCATGGCCAGTGTTGGAGTTGAACCACCATCCTCTCAAATGCGAGTTCAGTGTGTCACTACTGTGATATCTCACTCGGTAACTTGGAGTAAGGATGGGGGTGAGGGGAAATGGGAAGCATGCAAGGTGATGATGGATTTAATCAAAAACCACGTTACTTAGCTTGTAGATACTAGATGGGTGGAGGAGGGTGGGGAGCAGGGACGCAAAATGGGTATTGCTCTAACACACACTTCAACAAGCAAGGCTCGCCTTGTTAAGTCTAAGAATAGACTGCCGACACAGCTGCCTCTGCCTCGGCTCTGCTTGCCGTTCCCTGCTAGGTGTAGTGGTGGTAGCTTTGTTCAGCAATGAGCGAGACCTCTGGCGACATTTGGAGTACTGTTGGTGGGATTTGAAATAGTCCGCACCATAGTCAAACGTGCTTTGTAGCATCCCTCCCCCTTTGGGAAGTAGATGCTCTGTCCCTGAGGAGACACCTTAGTCAGTGATATCCATGTCTTCCATGGAGTAACACACGGAACAGTCCCTGCTGGGGGAAGAGAGGTTCCTGGCTGGTATGGATGAGTATGGAATAAAGTGACGAGGCTTAGGGCATTAGAATGTATGTCCAAGGACTGGACAAAATGGCACAAGTGGCATCTCCACATCTGGCAGTTCGTCATGATATGGTCAGAAATGGTGTGACTTAGGGCACTGATGACCTTTAGCAACAACTGGTGAGAGCGATTGGTGGTGGTCATTATCCTTCGAAACATCCCTGACAGGTGTCGCATCACCTGATGACAAGGGTACAGTAGGCTCGATGCACAGAAGTGTTCGATCTGGCACACAGACCCGAGTATGTGCTTCCCTTGGCATCTGGAGTGGCAGGATCCGCATTGGAGGAGTTGCAGAGGTGACCACCAAAGGAAGTAGTGCACAAGAACAAGGCAGTAGCCTCTCTGCAACAGGCGTGCCACCTAGGTCAAGAAGAGGCTGCGACCTGGAGACCCAGCAAGGTCTACCAGTTGCCCCATCAACCACCCGCAGACGCAATTGATCATGGTGGCGCATTACCACACCATCACAGGTCTGAACCTGACAAAGGCACCGACCTCGCAAACTGTGCACCACAGCGGGAACCCATTTAGGGTGGCGCCCAAACCCTCGTCCCCAGACCTTAGCCCCGGGGCCATACAGAGAAGGTTGCTGAGCAGGAACAGGAGAAGATGAAGACAAGGAATGCCGAAGAAGATGAAGGAGGGTGCGAGGTTGATGCCAATGTAACAGTTCTGTGGGGGTTTTATCCCCTATAGGGATGAAGCTATAAGAACTCAAAAAACATGTCAATACCTCTATACTGGATGAACCTTCAACATGTTTCCTCATCTGGGCCTTGAATGTGCAAACCATCCTCTCTGCCTCACCATTGGATTGAGGATGAAAAGGAGGAGCCTGAATATGGGAAATGCCTTGCCAAGCACAGAAGTCTCAAAAAGACTGGGAGGCAAACTGAGGGCCGTTGTCAGACACAATTGTAGATGGAAGTCCTTCAATAGCAAATACATGGGGCAGAGCCTGAATAGTGGCTGCCGAAGTTGTGGAAGCACAACGAGCCACATAAGGAAATTTTGAGAAGGCATCAACAACATTCACCAGTACGATGAGAGAAAGGGGCCCGCGTAATCAATGTGAATGCCCTCCCAGGGACTCTGGGAGGGTGGCCATGGTGAGAGAGTAGTGTGTGGAGCTGCCTGATGTTGAGCACATAACGGGAATGCTGGAACCATGTGAACAATGCCGCTATCAACACCAGGCCAGAACACGTGGCAACGCACCAAATTCTGTGTGCGAGAGGCACCCCAATGACCTTGATGAAGCATTCAAAGGACGTGCTGTCGAAGAGCACCAGGAATGATGACCCTGGGAGACGAGCCATCGGTAGCCAACAGGAAAACACCCTGGAAGAACAGTGAGGAGGGGTCAGGTCGCATCGGAAGCCGAGAGAGAGTATCAGCATTGGCGTGTTGAGCCGAAAGTGGATTGTATAGTGATACCGTGAAAGAAACAGTGCCCAGCACTGAAGCCTGTGGGCAGCCTTATCAGGCAATGAAGCAGAAGGATTGAATAAGGTAACCAATGGCTTGTGGTCAGTAATGAGCTGAAACGTACACCCATATAGAAACACATGAAATTTCTGAACAGCATAAACAATGGCACGTGCCTCCTTCTCAATTTGGGAGTATCGTTTCTGAGTAGGTATTTGAAGCAAATGCAATCAGATGCTCAGAGCCATCATCAAATTTGTGAGAGAGGACGGCACTCAATTCCATCTGGGAAGCATCGGTAGCCAACACCAAGTGCTGGCCCGGATGATATGTGGCCAAACAAGGTGCAGATGTGAGTTGGGTTTTCAACCTCTGAAAGGCCTTTTCACAGGCTGGTGTCCACTGAAACGGAGTGTTCTTCCAAAGCAAGGCATGCAAAGGATGAGCCACAGTGGCAGCATCAGGAAGAAATTTATGGTAATTGGCGATTGTGCCTAAAAAAACCTGTAGCTCTTTAATGTCAGTAGGACTAGGCATAGCCGTGATTGCAGCAGCATGATGTTGCAAGGGACAGATGCCATCTTTAGAAAGCTCAAAGCCAAGATAAACAATTGAAGGCTGGAAGAAGCTTGACATAGACAGGTTGCATTTGAGGCCAGCAGTCTGAAGGACTATGAATAAGGTACGAAGATTTGACAAATGCTTCTCTCTGGTGGCGCCTGTGATGACAATGTCATCTTGATAATTAACACACCCTGGAACAGATACTGTTAATTGTTCTAAAAAACATTGGAAAATCGCAGGAGCACTAGCCATTCCAAATGGAAGACGCTGATATTAGTACAACCCAAATGGTGTGTTGAGTACCACAAATTGTTTGGAGACCTCATCCAAAGAGGCCTGTAAGTATGCCTCTGATAGGTCAAGTTTAGAGAAAAAGACCTCCAGTAAGTTTTGCAAAGAGCTCATCTGGGCGTGGCAACGGGTATGTGTCAATGATGCTCTGGGCATTAACAGTGTTCTTAAAATCGCCACAAAGACTTAACTGGCCGTTAGGTTTTTTAACAATCACTAAGGGCGACACCCATTCACTGGAGGGAATAGGCTTCATAGCACCCAGAGAAGTCAACCTATCCAATTTCTGTTTAACTTGGTCGCGCAATGCAAAGGGCACTGCACACGCAAGAAAAAAATTGAGCCTGAGCAGTAGACTTGAGGCTAATGTGTGCTGTAAAATTGGTGGCACAACCTAAACCTTCCAAAAAGAGAGACGAAAATTCAGAGGATAGCATCTCAATTTGCTGGTAAGGAACATGTTCAGAAACGAGGTGGACGGAGTCTGTTATGGAAAATCCAAAAGCCTGAAAGGCATCCGTGCCAAATAAATTTGCATTATGAGGGTCGTCTACAAACAAAAAAGTCAAGGAACAAACCACATTTTTACATGTTGCCGACGCTGTGAACTTTCCTAGAACCAGAATACCCTGCTTCTTATAATTGACCAACGGTCGATCAACTGAAGGAAGTGGAGGGGACCTCAGGTATACATAAGGTAAAGCAGTCAACAATCCGAAGATTGGTTTGAACACCACGGTGCTTTACTAGGCATGGTCCTGTTTGGAGGTGGTATGCCATTGTCTTCCTCCGACCTTCGAACTGACTTGTCCAGCCAGTTATGGGGGGACCTACAGTTTAACATGGGTTCCGAACCATGGTGCTACTCAGTATTTTTCACATGAGCAGTACTGCCAGAGGTGAAAGAAGTGGAAAGTGCCAGATAAAAATCCTAGGACCTGGTGGGGATCGAACCCATGACCTTTGGATTTGTAGTCTGGCACTCTACCACTGTGCAACCGAGGAGCACTCACATATACATAGGTTTGGAAATTTAAGAGTGTCATGGCAGAGCTGGTATCCACCTGTAAGCAAAGCAATTGTCCCAGTACTTGAGGTTCTAAAAACAATTTAGTTGTGCTGGAAGCCATAGGGAAAATACAATTAACGTCCATGGTAGAGTCTAAGTTGACAGAAAACTGAGAGTGGCACACAGTTGCAAAGTGCCCTTTCTTCCTGCAATTATTGCACATGGCACGGCATTTAGAATACGCTGCACGGTCATGTTGGATGAAAGATGAAGGGCACGATGGAAGCATCGTGCATGGCAGTAGTGTTGCCCTCTGTGACTGTTTTTGTGCAGCCGGTCGCTGTTGTACGTGCTGCTGGGAAGAAGTGTTTGCGGCTGCTACATCCTCCCCGCCATGTGAATCAACAAAGGAAGGACCCAGAGAAGCAGGATCAACAGCTGACACATCACAAAAGGCCTCAATTTGATACCCGGCTGCTCGCAAAACCTCAAAAGACTGAGCAATGTTCAATACCTCAGCCAGCGACGGGTTTTCACATTGAAGAGCATGTTGACGAACCTCTTTGTCAGGAGCCAACCTAATGACAGCATCACGAACCATCAAATCAGCATAAGAATCCTTGTGAGCATCAGTAATGAACAAACATCGCTGACTCAAGCCCTGAAGTTCTGCGACTCATGCGTGATAAGTTTGATGAGGCTTTTTTCTGACAGCAGTAGAATTCAACACGTGCTGCAACAACATGTCTGTGTTTGTGATAATAAGCAGACAACAACTGACACATCTCATCAAAGGAAAGAGAGGCCAGGTCCCACATAGGTACTAACTGGCCGAGCAATTGATAAACACGGGGAGAAAGCCAGGACAAAAACAAGGCCTTACATACATTAGCATCTGCGATTCCAAACACAAGAAAATGTTGCCACTTTTCATGTGCGTCCCAATCTTCAGTCGAGTTGTCATATTGAGGAAACGGGGCAGAAACGTTGTCAGCACAGATACCCCAGCAGACAATGTGGTGGAAAGCATCGTGACAGCAGATGTAAAAGCTCTCTGCTGCTCGAGAAGAGCCTGAATGACTGCCTCGGTATCCATAAGCCCATACAGAGAACATGAGTGAGAGAGAGACGCACGGATTGTGAAACTCATCGCCAATTACTACTGTAACACACATTTCAACACGCAAGGCTCACCTTGTTAAGTCTGAGCAAAGACTGCTGACACAGCTGCCTCTGCCTCGGCTCTGCTCGCCCCTCACTGCTAGGTGTCATA
The DNA here is from genome assembly GCA_026315105.1 of Locusta migratoria. Taxonomy (NCBI): domain Eukaryota; kingdom Metazoa; phylum Arthropoda; class Insecta; order Orthoptera; family Acrididae; genus Locusta; species Locusta migratoria. The sequence goes on along the minus strand of CM048755.1, from coordinate 590,058,790 downwards.
GTGGTATCTTTGTTGAGCAATGAGCGAGACCTCTGGCGGACATTTGGAGCACTGTTTGCGGGATTTGAAATAGTCAGTGTTGTAGTTGAACGTGCTTTGTAGCAGGTATGAACAGAAAAAGGGGGGGTGGGCTAGATAACCTTCTTTGTGGTGAGTTGCAAGCTATCCTCATTATATTGTTGAATTCCAGTCTGGACATTCCATTGTAGATGGTCACTACAAATTATTATTTTCACTGAAGTGTGACTAATAAATAGATATTGCCCAAAAATTTTAACAAATAGCCTATTATCAGCAGTCAGACTTTTCCTTTATATATTTGATAACTAGTTTTTCAGGAACAAGAAACTGCGTATCAAAATCTTGATGCAGTTTTAAAATGTTATTCAAATTTCATAGGAAGTCAGTTGATTGTTAAGACTCAGTGTGTATTGTAGGTGAGGGCATTTATCGACAGATGCTATTCACTTTTAATTTGGACATTACATGAATTTTAGATCCATAAGCTACATCAAAATATTTACTCTCTGGTAATGCATTAAAAACTTTTAAGAAAAGTACCATCTCAGTGTAAGTAGAACTTCCTATATTTAAAATGTTAATGTTCCATACTCTGTACTAGTAAATGTACCTCGATATTTTATGTGAATGAGAATTGTTGAGGGGTCACTAATCTGGCATGACTGTAAGTCTCTTTCACTCTTCTTTGAGTACTTTTCCTTTGTTTTTGAGTTCTTTTCCTTTTCTTGTGTTTGATAGAGTGGTTCTTACTCACAGCAACTACTTTCAGAGTCTTAGTCCCTGGTTCCTTTACTGCATAATAACAAACCACATGTGTTTCAGTAGGCCATAAACCACTAAATTACCTACATATTTGTATAAAGGGTTCTAACTAAAATCCACATTTAATCTTAACAAGTTACTTAATCATTCAGCCTCAAAATAAAATTAAAAGCTGTGATATGATGTTATTGATTAAATATATATAAAAATTCATTTTTGAAGTTCCATGCATATTGATAGGAAAACTATATATTACGAGCATTACATTAAGACAAGACTTTGTGCTAATAATGCCAAATTTAATGGCCAGTGATAGCAGTTGTGGAGATAATCGCTGTAATTACTTTGTCATACAACTACTAAAGTTAGCGATGTAATTCTTCCATCACCTTCCATCTAATGTCTTTATCTGTTAACCCTACAGAAATATGCACTTAAAAGAGCTCCTCTAGTCAAAATACAGACATAAATACTTTAATTTGGAAATGAAGTTTTTGTGTTAGCTTAAAAATAGCAACACCAAATTCTACATTCCTCTTATCCATACTGCTCCTCATCCACCAAAGTGCTACTGTTGTCACACCACATATGCACTAGCTAGTTTAGAAAACATGCACAGTATATGACTCCAACAGAGTGCACTGACCCATCAGCCATTCAAAAGCAGTCTAGAGATGTTACAAAGAATATTCAGAAACAATGTATTAATTGTTATCTATGCCAAATCACTCACATTTTCATTGCATTAATGATATCCAATCCACTCTGTTCCATTTATATACATTCCTAATATATCATTGCCAACAATGTCACTAAACAGAATTCAATCTTATGATGGGTAGTGATCATAATATTTTCACCAACTGCGTAAGTATTACTTATTAGCTGTGTTTGGTTGTTCCCTGAGTAAGTAATTACTTAAGATGTTATTATTCATACCAATAATTCATATTCATATGCATTTAGTGATTTTTTACCTTACTGCATGTTTCACACTATTCCACTCAAGTTAATCTTCTTCCAAAATTTCATTTGATTCTTTCTCATGTAATCACCTATCATGGGCTCAAATCTGAGTATGTTCCATTCACCTGAAAAAATTCATTAAATTGAATAAAAATTAAGCCCTCAATATTGTTTCTCCTTTATATTTCAGCCATTGTCTGCCTTGTTATTATGATCCAAAATTTCACATGACATCTGTGTCACCTTTCAGTATGTGAGTTGATTTTATAATTTTTCTTCACATCAATTACATATGTCACTACCTTATTTCCATATTTACAATTGGCCATAGTGTTTGTTTCTCTTTAGCAGATATCCAGTCACCATCCAGTCTATTTGCAGTGTTGGATGTTAGATTCTTCTCTGTAGTTTTGTAAATAATTCTTAAGTCTATTTAACAGATGAATCAAATGAATAATTGTCTCTTACTGCAATGCTTAAAGTTCTACTTCTAAAGTTGTGAAAAAGGTTATTTTGATTGCTTTGTATGTAATAGGCTGAACACACCATTGTGGTGACACATGAGCTGTTTCCTGTGACACACATACAGTACTGCAGCACTATATCTTCTATCAGTGTACTAATTCTTCCCAATGATGATTACAAGAAAAGAATATTTCAATTTATTTGCCATATCATACAGTGGTCCACTCATGTGTATGAGAGGGGAGTAAGGCAACTGATTAGTTATGAAAACTCTATTTTGAAGGAATTTATCACAATTGTTATTGTACAATGCTCTTGAGCAGCTTCTGTGTTCTATTCTCAGTCACTGATTCGGTTGATAATTACATTGTGTGGATATATTGATATACACAGTGAGGTTAGTCTGTTGTGAGTAGACAGTACATTTAATCCAGAATATTTTCTAATTGTGATTGAGTTAGCCTATATTGTCATATCTGCCAACGACAATGCCACAGCGGATACACTGGTTCCTGTTAGATCACTAAAGTTAAACAATGTCTGGCTTGACTTGCACTTGAATGGGTAACTGTCCGGGTCTGCTGAGTGCTGTTGGCAAGCAGGGTGCACTCAGCCATTGTGAGGCCAATTGAGAAGTTACTTGATTGAGAAATAGCAGCTCCAGTCGCAAAAACCAACACAAGGTGCTAACCAAGTCCCCCTTCATACCTCATCTGGTGATATCTTCGAGCGGAGGGTGACACAGAGGCTGGTTGGTACCCGATGGGACTTTTGTGTCCTGTTTGGGATGGAGACACATTAGATGGTATGTCACCATCTAATTGTATCATATTCATGGGCCATCTAGATGAAGCCTTTCTAACTACCCAGAATCCCAACTGCTTATCTGGTTCAGATTTATTGATGACATCTTCATAATTCATTTCACCTGGTCCTCCTCAACCCAACAAGCCACCTTTCTTGACAGTGACCTCCACCTCGAGGATGGCTGCATCAGAACCTCTGTCAATATCAGACAAACCACCTTCCTCATACCTGCTGCCCAGCCACAAAGGAGCACTCCTCTCATGACCTAGTACCACCCAGCACTGGAGTAATGAGCAATTAAATCACTGCCAGGGTTTCAACTGTCTCTCATCATGCCCCGAAATGAGAAATATCCTATCCAATATTCCCCCCATTCCTCCCATAGTGGTATTCCACCCGTGCTCCATGGGTCACATCCCTGTAATAGATTTAGATGTAAGATATGTCCTATTCATCGTCCCATCACCACCCACTCCAGCCCTGTCAAGGAATCTCCTGTCCCATCTAAGGAAGGGTAACATGCAGAAGCACTCATGTAATATACAAACTGAGTTGCAACCAATGTGCAGCTTTCTACATGGGCATGAGTTCTGACAAGCCATCTATCCTCAAGCTATGTTTCTTGAATGAATACTGTGTAGGTATTATATGTGTTGCCGAAGATGACTTGTGTTGATTGACTTGTAGGCTTCTGTAAGATCGATGTTTTTTATGTTATATGAGATTCTAGCATTTTATTTCTGTAGTGGAATATTACAATGTGGCTTTCTTTCCTCTGTTTCAGGATAAGTCTATATACAGAGATTGTAGATAAGTAAAGACATAATGGAGGGTAGAATAGCTGTGCTAATAATTTCAGAATATCCTAGAGTACCTAGTAAAATATTATGATCTACATTACCAAATGTCTTAATAAAGTCACTGAAAGTGCCAGGAGAGCTGTTTGACATGTTATTTTCTACTGGAATATCATATATGATGTCAATTAAATCTAAATTTGAGTAGAAATCCAGAGTACAGGTCTTTACAAGCCATTGTCCAAAAATAAATTGTATTAACTACTTTTTCTGTATTGCATGGAAAAAGAAGTCTTCTGTCAAATTGTGCTGGATAATGAGCTAATACTGAAACCAGTAATGCGCCAAAGAATAATGCAAACAGCATCTTATTGTCTTTTTATAGTTCATTAATTATGTTATAAATCAGTGACAAATGGTTAACTCCAACACATATTCTTCCATTCCTGTGATATGTAAGTCTGCAGTTTCATGAGCAGAATAATAGCTGCTTTCCAGTGATATTGGGCTTTAGTGCATTTAGTGGTTGTGTCTTTGACACTTTATACCATCATCCATTCTTGTTAGATATTTTTGTTCTTTCATACGAGTTGTAAAAACTTTATCCCTTCATCAGAAATGCAATATAAGTGGTAACTTTGGTTTTAAATTTGATTTAATTTCATTACAGCACAAACTTCCTGATAATGCTAAGATGAATTCATTAACTCTGTGAACCAGTTTTTGTGTCTTCCATAGCTAGCTTTCACTACAAAATATTTTTGATTTATTTCTGGAGATTCTTGGTTTCTTGGAGACAGTTTAGTATTAAACATGTAGTAGGTACCAAAGATGAGCATAAATCAGATATCAGTTCACAAATCAACACCTCAATAGTAGCAAAAAAGAATTACTGGACACAAACATTAATAGTTCATTGAAAAATATGCAATATGCTCTATGTAATAGACTTAAGAAGATAGAATGGAGACAGTTCCTAAATCACAAGATCTGCCCAATTTCCTTATGTTGTTAGTGCACTTTATGCTATGGTGTTGTTAATTGAAATGTTTTGCATATGAAAATGAAAATTAAAAAAAAAATCATTGTTGAATTCCAAATGGTACATTTAATTTTGAAATTACAATACATGAGAGGCAATTACTTACCAAACACAGAAATAGGAATTACCTTGTCTGTTTAAACAGCAATAAATGACCATTGAAAGAGAACTAATTTTTATAACAGATGAGGACTAGTAAAGGAAATTATGTAAGAAAGTTAATCAAAGATCATACAAGTCATCATGGAGCAGAGTCTTCTGACAAGAATAATACATTTGTAGATGAAATAAGCTGTAGCACTGGTAATTATTTTATCTTCCTGGAGCTCTATTACAATGACCAACTTTTCAACACAATTTTAATTTGTGTAACTTCTTTCATTCTTATATTTCACATGGGAGATTTATGGTCAGCATTTTAACAGAAGTGATGTAATTAGAGTCATCTGTTGTCTACTTAAATGCTGTTATTAAGTGGTTCTTCATAAATTTGTATTTCTATATGGTTACATGTTGGTTGTAAAGGTGTCCTAATGTATATTTTTCATATTCATTTGGTGAAAAAATACTTTGTTCAACTAAATATTCATTAATAATTAAACATACATTTCTTTCTGGTGTGTAATTCAATGTAACAAAATTAAGTTTTAAATAAATTAAAGAGTGCCGTTCTTTGGAGAAACAATCCAAAATTATACACTATCGGATGATTACGATAGTGAGACTGTAGTCGGCATCACCAATGAAGGCGGCACAGTTTTTGGCTGTTTTGTGCATCCCCCTCCATTATCACAATGACAGCCAATAATGTTCATTCTGTACGCACATGGCTGGCCGTGAGTTATGCAAGGATTCTACCAAAGGCATAACTGTTGGCACTCGGCTGTACCTCCTTCCCTCCACGTTTTCCATATTGCTCCGCCTGTATGCACGGAAGTGCCTTCTTATATGATACCAGCTAAAGAAGCCTAAATAATTTTCGTATAGATTGTCTTTCTGTTTAACATGTAGAATGGAATTTTATAGTGTAGTACATACATCTTTAATAGGTTTATGGCAAATGTGAGGTACATTTATTAAGACCTAAGATTCACAGTTATGAGAAATGGGGAGCAAATTTAGGTTTCCTGGGGTTTCTGTAAATTAATTGAGGTAAATTCTTGAATTGTTTTTTAGAAAAGATATTTATAGTTTTCTTTCCCATTGTGTCCAATCTGAGCTTGTGCTTCATGATTAATGATCTTGCAGGCAGGGGGGGGGGGGGAATAAGCCTTCTTTATTCCATAACAAACACATTTTTGTAACCTCTTTGTCATATATAAACATTCAATTTCTATGATTGGAAGCTCTTTGCTTTCCATATTTCAGGAGGAGGTAATATGGACCAAAACAAGAAAGTATAGGATTTAGAGCCATACCTTAAGAGCTATGAACAGATCTTCATCTTCAATACCATGGAACACATCTCTTCTACTAGCTCTTAAGATATGCATTTTACAGATCATGTTTATAAGATTTTTTTGGTTCTTTTGGTCCATAGTACCCTCTTCCAAAATTTAAAAAGCAAATACCTTGCCATTGTAGTGATTTTTTTACAGTACTGTACTTTAGTGGTTATCCATAGTGTCATTGGATGCCATTTTTGAAAATGGGTTGTGTATAAAACTTGATCTATTAAGTGCCCTCTCCAAACTCTCAAAGTTTGTCAGTTGTATTATTGTTCATCCAGTATACTAGAAATAACAAAAGGCCTAACAAGCGACTCTAGTGCATTACAGATACAATTCTTTGTACTTGGAAAGTATTTATTGCCTTGATGATGTGTTTCTAATCTCTGTTATCCCTCTGAGAAATAGGATTAGAACCAATTATTAGCCAACCCCAGTCCTTAGACCTCATTACATTCTAATTTCATAAGCAGTAAATCATGATTGCTTTGATCAAATGCCCTGAATAAATGTAAGAATATTAAACAGCTTATTGCATTTCTACCAAAGACAGTTAGCCCCAGTCACATGAAATGAAAGAGTGCTCGTTTGATTGATGTGTCCTTCAAAAAACCATTCTTACCGTGTGCTTTATAAAAACCTGCCACTAGTAACACAATGAAAAAGCAGTAGAGCAACATTCCTCTTAGAAATGTAGGATCAGCCCTTTTACAAAAACATTCCCACACTTTTAATCTTTATGAATTACTTTACTGATGAAATCATTATAATATGACACTTTTGCAACAAGATGTTTGCTATCTGACAACAGTTTCATTATAAAATAAACACAAAAGTGATGAAAACTTAGATAAATTGTCTGCCTAAAATTACATTCTTAGTACACATTTCATACATTCATTGAACAGTATGTCAGGCCATTAATCAACGAATTTCATTTGTTATACATTATGGCTTTTCTAAAATCAGTTTTGCACTTTTGTACATGTGATACCGTTGTACTAATTTTAACAATGGAAAATCCGATTGGAATGTCAATAATGGAGGATAGATAACAGGCATGTGAAATAGACAATCACATTCACACAACTTAAATTTTTGGATATGGCCTTTATCAGAAGAAGAAACACATAAATTCACACAATCACTCAGACAATAGTACACACACAACTGCCATGTCTGGCCACTCCAGAACTGGAGTATATGTGTTTCCTTTTCTGATGAAGGCCATGGCTGAAAATTTAAGTTGTGTGAATGTGATTGTCTATTTTTCCTACATGTCAGCAGCTCAGCAAGCATCTATATGGTGAGTTGTTATCTATCCTCCATTATTGACATTGTAATAATTTATTCTGTGAAATACATCCAATATTTCAGACGTATCTTCTACCATACCTAATATTTTTTTCCTGTATGACGTTTTAATGTGTCCTGAGAGTTTAAGAGTCATTAATACTTCATTTATTATTTTATGCGTTATAGTAAAGTAATAAGAAGAATCATTTTTTTCTACAACTTTAAAACATAATGTACCTATTAGACATTTTTGCAAGAAATGGCATTTTAATTTTCTTTTACTCTTTCCATGAATTTTTCAGGTGGAATGAATTGACAAAACTTAGACATCTGTAATCAAGACATGAGGGATGTGAATTAAAGAAACCATGATATATTTTTTATCTGAGGCACCATTTCAAATGAAGTGACAGGGAAAATTTATTCTTGTAGCACATCAAGGACTAATGAATACCAAGAGCCCTCTGGTTTAGTGAAACAACTTGTGGGCAGATACTGTTGAAAACTTCTCAAGTCAAAGAGCAACATTATATAAAAGCTGACTATAATGAAAATATCATGTACATTTCATATATTCTGGAATTTCTCCACTATAAATCATAATTAACATCACTATATACGTGACTGAGGCATAATACTGTGAATAATAAGTCAACATGTTATTTACTTTCGAATGAGCGGTATTCTATACACTAAGCATATGCCAGTTTATTTATTCTTTTCATTCATGTATACATTCTTCCAAATGTGATTTGTTTAATACAAGACTATAAATATCAGTACTGGTGCAAAAAACAGTGATTATATGGCATAAAACAACAGGCTAAGAATCATAATAGAGAAGAGTGAAACAAAACATTTCAAGGAATGTGCAGTAGTCATGCATGGAGTGACATTAAACGTGATGTGATGGGATGATATTTCCATCTCAGATTAGAAATAAATGGAATTTCAAACTGTATTTATTTTGAATAGAAATCGTACATTTTATAGATATGCAGTGAAAACTTGCCATACAGTTTTATTGCTATTTGAGCATATTCTCCATGGCCTAGCTTCTGAATGCAATTAGTCCATTGTATTTATTAACAGATCATGATTTTCCAGATCTTTCAGGAGGATATAATGAATATGAATCTCAGTTCACTTATGGAAGAGCTTTTTCTTCTGCTTTGAGCATCATTAACAGTCGTAGAATACTTATGTCATTATTTTGGAAACCTGCAGGTAAAAATAAATCATCACTCCATTAAAAACACAAAAACAGGTTTTTGGTCTTCAGTGCTATTAAAGAATTAAATGATCTACCATATCACAGTTTTCTTAACATGTTTGTTGTCTTAAACACCAACAAATGGTGAGTTAATTAGTGAACTAATTCAGCTCCTGTCTTTGCATTGTCCTTGCTAAGTATACGCTTTATGGGCATATTTTGCCTACTAGGTGTAACACTGACAAATCATAAATACTAAACTATGATTTCGTTTTGTGACTCTTGCATATACTGGTAGATACAGTTTAGTACCCATAAATATAACATCTTTGATTTCATTTTATAAGATGCCAGCATGAGTCTGATTATAACCATTGCATATGATCTTTTTTATTAGTTGTGAATTAATTACACAACAGAGTTTTTCTAATTGGAACTCTGTTCCCCACTTTCATTATTCAAGCATACAATCCTATTAGTTTCCATGCCCTGTCAACTTTTATTTGCTGTGGTGACAGAGTCCATTTGAATACCTGTGATATTTATTTACTTTTCATAAAAGTTATTCAATTTAACTATGCAGTATTGTGTTTAATGGCACTTTTCTACTGGTATCAGGACCTGGCCATGAAAGCCATTGTTACAGCTTCAGTTAGATCATCTATCTATCTTTATTGCTTTTGAGCAAAAATAATTTCATATTGTAAAACATCAATTCAATTAAAAGGTTAGTTTAACAGAGATTCACTAAAATTGTGGACTACAAGTATTTCATAAATGACTTGAATTTATCACCATATATCTATATTATCTAAATCTCCTCTCCTTGATATTTTCAAACAAAATTAATAAGATCCACTTTTGCAGATGTATGTACAATTTCCCTCAGTTATGTAATATACCCAACATTGTTGTACATTCAGATCTCATTTGACTAACAAAAACTCTCATTACCATGTAACAGAAGAGCAAGATGGTACCATAGTCTGTCAAAAATTATCATACCCTACATCCAAACAAACAACATATCAAAAAATATAGATGTTTTCATGTCATAATCAAGTTTGACTAGGTTATGTTAACATTAATATGAACATTATGGAGAACTTATTACATATGAAACTGTTAATGATCACAGAAAAGATCAGTGAGGCTGTAATCAAGCTTGTCAAAACTTATAATTCTGCATTACATTCAAACCTACAGCATGTCCAGAGAACATGAATGGAAATACCCCTACTGATACATCTGACAATTAATTTAGACATTGTGGATAAGTTGGAATGTCTCATTCACTTAAGACAGTATCTTCCCAAAAAACTATTACAGTAAAAATGTATCACAGGCTACCCAGAAATACAATATGAAACAAACATAAAATAAAGTTGGCTAGAAGCTGTCTATTTACATGAAACATGATGATACTTACCCGTAAACAGAGCTTTATGCAATGACAATATAGGTAACAAACCTAATAATAAATTATATGTCAAAATATAAACACTGCAAAAGAAGCAGTGATACAGGTGCAATTATCATATGTTTGTTGGCAGAAACCACAAAAAAGTTAGTTTCAGCTGTGGAAAGTAACTGAAGACAAATTATCACCGTAGTTCAAATGTTGTCAGCAGTCTGACAACAGTTTTAATATGCAGTTTGTGATCATTGTGAAATTATGATCCTGCTATGAAAATGTTTCTGAGCTGAAGTATAAAGATTTTTATATACAGTTTCTGTGGTACTAACTAACTAACCAACTAACTGTATGTGATTTTGTACTCTATATATTTGTAGTAAATTTTTTGCACTGAATAATTATTTTAGTTCATCTTTAATGTATATCTATATGTTATGTAATGCTGTGTAAATTTTGAGATGAAATATATCCATATATTTAAAAATCATAGTTTTTTTTTCCTTTATTAATCCAGTCTTATTCCATGTGTCGAAGTTTTATAGTCATAAATCTGACAAACTCTGTTTCCCAAAACCATTTCAATTGAAATTAACACATTTCTTGTATAAACTTATATTTTTATTCATTCTAAGTCCATTCACATGTATATTTTGTACACACTTAAAATGAATAGAAGTGACATTACAATGCTTAATATTGGGTGACAAAGCACAATACATTGAAAACAGTATATTTAAAATACATAATATGGGAACAAATAAATGGCTCACTTTGATTGTTTAAAAAATATTTTGGTGTTGATGGTGATTTTAAAGGTATTTATATTCCTGCATTTAATACACACCCCATATAAATATGTGTAATTAAACATTAAAGGGGAGATATTTCATCAGATTCATTCAACTTTTAACATCTTTTTGTAAACAAATATATAAAATTTGAAAGTAAATGTGTTCAGTTGACTTACAAGCTAAACATATACTTGTCACTTTGAGAATTGTGCATTACATGATATGTAATAAAAAAGCTATAAAATATTTTTCAAATGATATCATGATTTTCAATAAGTCTCTTTCTTTATCTCACTTTCATTTGAATTGCAAATATTCTGCAGAACTTTCATCATTATTGTGAGAACATCAGATACAGTTGTATCAGCTGATGGTTTGGAAATGACATTACTGTTTTCTGTCATAAACAATACTACTGTAGTGCAACAACCTGCTCCAGTTGTACATGTTAGTAGCAACTAACAACAGTGCACTATTTCTGCACTTTTTGTTGTGAGCTGTGGCTGATTACTGCTGTCTCCCATATCATTAGCAACAAGTTTACCTAACAGCTGTAACTTGACACCGAGTTTAGTTGCTACATTCTGGAAACTGTAAGTAATGAGCTTCTAATGAGGAGACATTTTCAGTTCTTCTGAAATTAAATATTTCAACACCTGCCCATCTTTCCATTGCATAGTAGTTCTGGTGAAATGTTCAACTTCCTTTAAAGGTGCAGATGCAGATTAATGTAGTCATTTCATTCTGTTCTGTTCATTTTTTTTGATACTGCAGTGGAAAGTACCTTTCACATTTGTTATTTTTCCTCTTTAAGGTTAATTGCCAGTGATGTTGTATATACACAAGTAAATACAATTTCTGTCTGAATGGATGTAATACTAACAAATTATTCCAAATATCATCATCATAAAATTGTTTCACTCTAATTTCCATCAGTTACCTATATTTATAAACATATTAATAATCTGACTTTTGTGTGAAGAGAACTAGTGGTGCCCAAAAATTCAGTTTATTTTTATCGAATTTTTAATTTGTATTTTATTTTTTGTGTGTAGTGTTGATGGTAGTCCATGAATCCATGAAGAAGCATAAATTTTGATGATACAGAATAAACCTGTTAACATTTTTCTGTGTTGTTTAGTGGTTTACAGTTATTCTAAAGTTTAAATCCCTAATTTTAATATTCTCTTTGTATCTTTTATGAGTCCTTAGTTGTCATTTATATAGAAATATAGGTGTCTTGGAATCTTGAAAACTCGTTACTCTAAGATCCATTACTGCTAATTTATACAGCTGTTGTTCTTAAGGACATGATATAATTATGTATATTTAAACAACCATTGACAAATAAAACACTGCTTTTATGTAATTTTCAAATATTTTAATAGCAAAATTTCTGCTACAGATAATATATTCTCAATCTTAAATATGGCACACTGCTTCACACATTTCCTAAACACATTTATAGTGTTTTAAGTTCCAAAACATTTTTCCCATTTACCTCAAATCGTTCCACTCATAAACATAGAGTTGTAGTGCAGTTTCTTCTATTAATGTGTTTATCTTCATAATAAGTCAGTTTCTTTCTAATTAAAGTGCATAACTCCTAAAGTAATGTTATTTATTTGAAACATATTTCCTTGTAGATGAGAGAAGTTCATATTCATTGCATTACTTTCTGTCACAGCTGGACACACCATTTTAAAGGAAGGAGGATGTTGACTCAAGATAAATGTGAACATGTTGATAAAATGTTTAAAAATATGTATGTTTAGTTTCAGCATGTATTAACCTCAGCAGAATGAATTGCAGTGATTTTTTTGTATTAAAATTCTACTTGCATTAGCAGATGGAATGATAGGAAAAATGTCAATGTCATGTAATGTTTCCTTCTAGCTATAAAATGTACATTTTAATTTAAAAGATTTAACAGAGAAAATTATAGTCTTTAGAAAATAGTTTGTATTCTTAACTCTGCATAAGTTTATTACAGATAGTAAAATCCATGTGTTTAAAATTATAGTCATGACTACAACACAAAACTGCTAATAATATACAAAATTTCCCATTTCTGCTGAAATTTCTATTTTACTTTTATCAGCCATTCTGTTGTGTTCTACAATAAAATGCGTTTTATTGGCAAATGAATGGGAAAAGTATTAACTTCATATTAAAGTTATAGGGGAGGCATTATTCAATGTATGGGATTCAATTATCTTTGTTTAAAATCAAACCTGTTTGTTTTAACTCAATAGCCTTAATCAGTGTTTCATCATTTACTCAAATACTTTTGACTAGCAGATTTACCTATTGATAAATATTTAGCTCTAATCCAGTACCAGGCAGTAATATAATAAATTGTTCTGGCTTTTACACAGTTATATATATTATCATTTCATTTCTTCTAACTTGCAATGCTAGATAGTAACTGATATCTTTCTAAGGATACTACACATGTGTGTAAATGCACCTACCAGCCTACCCATATTTTATCCCCACCACACACCACAGGACTAAATCATTGTTGTTGCTTTTCCCTTTAATAAAAGGTTGTCAGAGGCGAGGTTCAGGGCAATGAGATCTTTATGATAATGACAGTCTACATATTGGTGTTTGTGTAATAACTCTTCCTTCAATCCAATGAGTTTCTATAAGAAAATAAGTCATTTTTCATTTTAAATTAATTCTGTAACTGACATAATTCACTTGGAATTCTTAGTTTCTTTTTCTAAACTTTATTTCCACTTTCTTAGCAAACTGCCTGATAACATTTTTGAGTGTATGGAGATGTGCTGCCTCCAGGTGAGCTGACAGTGACCTCTGCGAGCTCCCCACCATCGTCGGGGACCCCACCAATTGCAGAAGGTTCCCCAAGAGATGGTCGTACACCAGTCCAGGGCAATGCACTGAGTCCATCACCTCCTGCCAGCTCAGCAGCAGTTGATGTGGTCCCTACAAGCCGCACTGTTGTCAGCAGCCCATTCTCAGTCAGCCGTGAATATGCTTTCACACACATACACACCCAACCAGGACAGGTTAGTTAATGTCTACATATACCCAAAAAATTGCTGTGAAGTTAGTTGTTTTCTCTTATATTTCCTAACACCAACAAATTTAGTGTAGAATCATTAATGAGAATAATCTTAGTATTTTTATACACTATGTCATTATAATGAAATATGAATGAAAAATTCCTCTTGTTGAGATATGCTGCTTAACTAATTATGGGTAGCAAAGTTTTAGACTACAACATTACAATGAGTGATGAAGAAAAGTCAATATTTCCAACTGCTGCCAACTACAACATTCATTCAGTTCTATTGTACCTGCTCAGTCAAGTATTAATTAGTAAAGCATTTAGCACTAAGTGATGAAAGATATTTCTAGTCTAATGGGGTTATGTACAGTTCAGTATACCATAAGAGTTAGAGAAAAATAAAATGTGATGTCATATGAGATGGAGATAGATGTTTGCTGAATGTAATTTGTCTTCTACTCATTGAGGTGTTTAAACTGTGTTTTTTTAAACAACACATCTGAAAACACACACACACAAACACACACACACACACACACACACACACACACACACACTACTTTGCCCCATGTTCCTGCCTATCCTGTCATGCTGGCCACTCATTTTCATATTCTGTAGTCATAGTACAGTGGCTGATTATAATTATATTGTGACTTGAAACATGTGTACTATTTTAAATCACCAAGATCAATACATTCCAGTCAGTTAAAAGAGAGAAAAAATTCTGGGATGTGCCTGAATGGCTTTCCAGTTGAAATTAAGTTCTAGTTACAGACTCACTTGAGGAGATTTACAGTACTTCAAGTAACTTCCATTATGACACCAAATGACATTATTATATTTGTTTATAAGGTAGTCACGGAATCACTGAAAGAGGAAATAAAAGTACAGACTTTTAGGCACTATGGTTGACGAAACTTTTGACAGAATGATGCCATAGTGTGTAATCACAATTTTTAACAGTTATGATATCAATAATAAAGGGATAGGTACCAACTCACAACAAAGACAATCACCGAGCTGCAGAAAAGCATGTAAAAGGGATAATCACATTAATGCAACTTTTAGCTTTTGGCCATTGCCTTTATCAGAAAAAAAAAAAAAAAAAAAAAAAAAAAAAAATATATATATATATATATATATATATATATATATATATATATATATATATATATATATATATACACAGTCACACAATTAAACAGACATGCATACACAACACCCTTCTCTGGCCACTCTGATACAACTTGCATCTTAACAGTGAATGAGGATGGGAGGGAATGAGGATGGAAGGGAAAGGATAAAATTCAATGGTAGGGACAGAACGTTTCACACTGCTTTGTGGAGCAAAAAGGCCCTAACAGGCAGGAATGTTATACACAGCTTGGAAGACAGGAAAGGGAAGGGGTGGGGGAGTGAAAAAGAGAGGTACAAAGGGGCGAGTGTGTGTGAAAAAATGCAAAAAGATAAAAATGAAAAGAATGGAATATTAAAAATAATACAAAAATATATGGCACAGTTGGAAGAGGGACATGTATTGGAAGGAGATATAGCATAGTGAGAGGAGGGAGGGGAATGTTAGGCATGGGGTGTAGGGATAATAGGTTATGTTAGGTTGAGACTAGGAAAGATGCAGACCTGTAGCATGTGTTGTGAGGCCAACTCTCACATGTGCAGTTCAGAAGAAATGATGGTGGAGGTGAGGATCCAGATTGTCCAGGTTGTAAAACAGCCACTGAAATCAAGCATGTTCTGCCAGGTAGCATGCTATAACACAGGATGGTCCATCTTGCTTTTGGCCAGAGTTTGACAGTGACCATTCACCCTAATAGTTGGTAGTCATACCACTATAAAAAGCCGTGCAGTGATTCCAGCATAGTTGTTAAATCATATGACTGCATTCACAAGTAACCTAGCATCTGATGGAGTAGGTTAAGCCTATGACAGAACTGGAATAAAAAGTGCTGGATAGGTAGATTGGGCAGGTCTTGCATCAATATCTTCCACAAAGATATGATACCTGTGGTAATGGGTTGGGATTGGGAATGGTATAAAGGTGAACTAGGATGATGTGGAGGTTGGGTTTGGAAGGATCTTGGGTAGGAGGTCTCTCATTTCAGAGCATAATTACATAATGAAAGACATGACAAAGAATGTGGTTCATTTGTTCCAGTCCAAGGTGGTAATGGGTGACAAGAGTGGCTGGAAAATCTGTTTGTGGACTAGGTTTGGGGTATGTTGTCATTATGTGACAGCCCCTGCAAGGCCTTCGGCATATTGGCCAAGGGAATTCTCATCATTGAAAAAACACAGGCCACATATAGCAAGTTCTATGAGATAGCAGCTCTCTAAGTGCAGGTACTGTTGGTAGTTAGTGGGTTTAATGTAGACAGATTTGTGGATGAAACAATCAGTGAGGTGAATGTAAACATTTAGGAATGTGGCACACCATGTTGCAGAGGGACAAGTGAACTATATGGAAGAGAATGAGTTGAGGTTGTGAAGGAACAAGGTTAGGGTGTCCTGATACTGAGTACAAATCATGAAAATGTCACTGGTGAACCTGAACCAGACCAGGTGTTTGGGTTTTCTCTAGATGAGCAATAAATAGGTTGGCATAGGATGATGGTCTGTGGGTGCCTTTGGCTGTGCTGCAGATTTGATAGTACACCTTTTCTTCAAAGGGAAAGTGGTTGTTTGCTAGGGTGTAGTTTGTATGGTTATAAGGAATCAGGTATTGGGCTTGGAGTCTGAAAAACATTGGAAGAGGTAGTTTTAGAAAGCAGCAATATCATGGAGGGAACTAATGAAGAGCTTTATGGTTTTGTGTGTGTGTGTGTGTGTGTGTGTGTGTGTGTGTGTGTGTGTGAACTTGTTGCAGACAAGATGGTAGATGATGCAGTTTCTATTACAAGTGCTTCTACCTCTAATAGGACAGTAAATGTCAGTGATGTAGCTTGCATGGTAGGTGATGGGTGGGTTTATTAGACAGGCCTTTCATCTTCTACATGATATCCCCGATAGGGCCAAGGACCAAACTGCAAGAACATAAAAAAAAAAAATGTTCAAATATTTGTGTAGTCTATGGGACTTAACTACGGGGTCATCAGTCCCTAAACTTACAAACTACTTATGAACTACTTATGAACTAGGATGGCACAAATATCCATGCCCGAGGGGGGATTCGAACCCCCGACCGTAGTGGCCATGCAGACCGTGACTGAAGCGCCTCAGTCCCCGCGGCCACCGTGGCCAGCGCAAGAACATCCCAGCCTACCAGTGAAGTAACAGGCTTTCTATGCCAGCTCAGTTGGTTGTTGGCATGCCAACCTTCCTTGGATCACTAGTTCCATGAATGACATCATGTTGGCCTATACAGCCTCACTTAAGCTTGCAGTGAGTGGTGGTGGCACAAACATGCACTACATACCACTCTGCATTTTCACAATAGAATTAATCTTCTATTTAAAAAAATCTATTTTAAATGAAAATAAACTTACAACAATTAAATTGCACAAGACAGGCAAACTCCTCGGACTAAGTATAGATCACTATGCAAAACTATTTCCATACTACTGAATGTAATGTGCCTTGGGGACTGAAATTACTTTGTCTACTTAGGACAGCTGATATTTATCACAACATGTGCTACATTAAGCTGTAGCTACCATAAATTTGAGGTGTCCAAGAATTATGAGTGTATATTGGATTTTGGTGAAGGGCATGCTAATTAGCAGTGGTAACTCACCGAGTTAAACATCAGTGAAGCTTAATCACTAAGTTATACTGCAACACTCAAAGCTGTAAAACTGTTTTGTGGGAAAGAGGTAATCTATTCATCAAGTGTTCCTACATCAATGCTAGAAAGAGTAGCTCCAGTAAGATAATATCAGAGACATTAGGACTCGTACAGATGCATGCAAGCATTCATTTTTCCCTCATACTCAAAGCAATTAACTTGTAGTGGTACTGAGTACCCTTTGCCATGCCCCTTTGGGTTGATTGCGGAGTATGTATGTACATGTATGTAGTGAAGGCATGCTTTGAAGCTGACATTACTAAATTACATACATTTATTTGTCTGTTACAAAGGCGTGTGATGTGTCAGTATGCACAAACCATTAGATTTCATGCAAAATTATTAAGGGGCAAGGGAATATATAAAATAAAAATATGCCTTGATGCCTACCTCCTTTCCCAAATTTAATTTTTTTTTATGTGAAGTAGCAGGTCAAAGCAAGTGGGTAGGCCTACTATTTATCAAAACCTGGTTTAAGTATAACTATGAATTACTACCTTTCAATTTTCTGCAGCTTTAAATTAATGAAATATTAACATTTGGAATAGGTACTTACCAAACTTCTGTTCTTTGTTCTGTTATATGACTTGAAGGATTCATTTCATGGAACAAGTACTGTGTTACAGCAACACAGTTGAATAATATAACATTCAAGATTGTTTCCCATGGACCTAGGCACATTAAAAAAGGAAAGTCTTTGTTACTAGCACCAGTGAACAACGAACACTGTCTGAATCATGTTGCACATGGACTGTGTGCCTCCAGGCCTATTACGAAAGTTCATATTCACAGAATATATGACATTAACAGATGCCACATGTATATAAATTACAAAACTACTACTACTGCAACCATTAATAGTTCTTTGTCACTTGTATCCCACTGCACATGTAGAATCATTCTGCAGTCATGAAAGCAGCTGTGGTGCTCTAAATAGCTACGATTGGTATTAAAGCTTACCAAAAACTTTGGAGATTCACAGTCACAAAAACAAAATATCTTACTAAGAATGTATTGCTTGAGAAACAGTATAGGACCATACTCACCACACTAAAATTACTGGTATAAGAATTCTGCTCTTCTGTTTTGTTGGTAAAGTTCTGTAAAACATTTTTGTAAAATGTGGGAAGCATTTTAATTTTTTGAAGACGTTCTTTTTCAATTGCCAACATGTTAAGTGCAGTTAATCTCTCTTGAGCCTGTATTACCTGTATATAATTATGAATTCTTCTTAACACTGAAAAAGAGGCTTGTTTTCAAATTCTGTTGATGAATAGAATGTGATCAGCTCATTTTTTAACTTTACAAAATCAAACAGTTCACAATACAGACTGTTGTTAAGTGTATCTAGTAAACTGTCAGGAAAATTTCCGCTGTGAGACAGTGGTGGCTGGTCCTTCAGATGACTGTGGGTTAACTTCTTTAAGTGCCAGATTGTTTTATCTGAACTCCTTATTGTCCACATTTCACTCCCATACAATGCTACACTCAAGACAAATGCTTTCAGAAAGGACTTTCTAACATTCAAATTAATACTGGATGTTAACAAGTTTTGCTTCTTTAGAAATGCTTTTCTTCCCATAGCCATTCTGCGTTTTATATCTTCTTTACTTCAGCCATCAGAAGTTATCATGCTACCCAAATAACAAAATTCATCTACTACTTTTATTGTCTCATTACCTAATCTAATTCCTTCAGCATCGCCTGACTTTCTGACATTGCATTCCATTACCTTTGTTTTACTCTTGTTATTGTTCATCTTATATCTTCCTTTAAAGACACTGCCCATCCCATTCGATTGCTCTTCCAGATCTTTTGCGATCTCTGAGAGAGTTACTATGTCATCGGCAAACTGCAATGGTTTTATTTCTTGTCCCTGCACTTTAATGCCCTCTCCAAATTTCTCCTTCCATACCTTCACTGCCTGCTCAATGTACAGATTAAACAACATTGGGGAAAGGCTACAACCCTGTCTTACTCCCTTCCCAACCTCTGCATCCCTTTCTTGCCCTTTGACTCTAATAACCGCTGTCTGGTTTTTGTATAGGTTGAATATAACTCTTCGCTTCCTATATTTCACCCTGATACCTTCAGAATTTGGAAGAGTGTATTCCAGTCGACATTGTCAAAAGCTTTCTCCAAATCGACAAACACTAAAAACGTAGGTTTCCCTTTCCTTAGCCTATCTTCTAAGAAAAATCATAATGTGAGTATTGCCTCCCGTGTTCCTACATTTCTCCTAAATCCAAACTGATCTTCCCCGAGGTCAGATTCCACAAGTTTTTCCATTTGTCTGTAAATAATTCGTGTTAGTATTTTGCACCCATGACTTATTAGACTGATAGTTCTGTAATTTTCACACTTGTCTGCACTTGCTTTCTTTGTAATTGGAATTACAATATTCTTCTTGAAGTCAGAGGGTATTTCTCCTGTCTCATACATCTTGCATACCAGGTGATACAATTTTTTCACGACTGGCTCTTCTAACGACATCAGCAGTTCAGACGGAATATCATCTACTCCAGTGGCCTTATTTTGACTCAAGTCCTTCAGCATTCTGTCAAATTCTTCTTGCAGTATCATATCTCCTATCTCATCTGCCTCCACTTTGTCTTCCATTTCTAGAATACTGCCTTCAAGTTTACTTCCTTTGTATAGGCCCTCTATATATTTCTTCCACAGTTCAGCCTTTCCCTCTTTGCTTAGTACTGATTTTCTGTCTGAGTTCTTGATATTCATACAACTGTTTTTCTTGTCTCCAAATATCTCTTTTATTTTCCTGTAGGCGGTATCTATCTTTCCCCTAGTTATGCATTCTTCTACGGTTCTGCATTTGTCCTCTAGCCACTCCTGCTTAGCCAGTCTGCACTTCCTGTCAATCTCATTTTTCAGACGTTTGTATTCCCTTCTTCCTGTTTCACTTGCTGAATTTTTATACTTTCTTCTCTCATCAATTGAGTTCAGTATATCCTGTGTTATCCAGGAATTTCTATTAGGCCTTGTCCTTCTGCCTGTATGGTCCTCTGCAGCTTTCACTACCCTATCTCTCAGAGCTACCCATTCTTCTTCTACTCTATTATTTTCCCCAGTTTCAGCCAATCCTTGCCTAACTCTGAAACTCTCAACCACCCCTGGTTCCTTCAATTTGTCCAGGTGCCATCTCCTAACCTTTCTGCAGTCTCTTAAGTTTTAATCTGCAGTTCATAACCAATAAGTTATGGTCAGAGTCTATATCTGCCCCTGGATATGTCTTACAGTTTAGAACCTGGTTTCTAAATCTATTCCTTACCATTATAAAGTCAATCAGGTACCTTCCAATGTCTCCTGGTCTCTTTCACGTATACAGCCTTCTTTCATGATGATTAAACCAAGTTTTGGCGATCATTAAATTGTGCTCTGCACAAAATTCTACCAAGCGATCTCCTCTTTCATTCCTTTTTCCCAGTCCATATTCACCTACTACATTACCTTCTCTTCCCTTTCCTACTATCGAGTTCCAGCTCCCTATTACAATCAAGTTTTTGTCTCCCTTAACTTTCTGAATGATTTCTTTTATCTCCTCATACATTTTTGCGATATCCTCATCATCAGCCCTGCCAGTTAACATATAAACTTGCACTACTGTGGTTGGTGTTGGATTCATGTCTATCTTTACTACAATAATGTGTTCACTATGCTGTTCAAAGTAACTTACCTGCATTCCTATTTTCTTATTCATTATCAGACCTACTCCTGTGTTACCACCAACTAATTTTGTATTGCTAACCCTGTAATCATCTGACCAGAAATACTGTTTATCCTGCCACCAAACTTCACTAATCCCTACCATATCTACCTTTAATCTATCCATTTCTCTTTTCAAATTTTCTAGCTTACCTACGTGATTAAGGGTTAGAAAATTCCACACTCCAACCGTAGAATGCCTGTTTTGTTTTTCTTGATGACGACATCCTCCTTAGTAGTCCCCGCCCGGAGATCCGAATGGGGGACTATTTTACCTACGGAATATTTTACCCAAGAAGACGCCATCATCATATAGTCATAGAGTAGAGCTGCATGTCCTCGGTAGAAGTAATGACTGTGGTTTCCCATTGCTTTCAGCCATTCGCAGTAACTGCATAGCAAAGCCATGTTGGCTGATGTTACAGGGCCATCTCAGTCAATCATCCAGACTGTTGCCCCTGTAACTACTGAAAAGGCTGCTGCCCCTCTTCAGGAACCACACATTTATCTGGCCTCTCCACAGATACCCCTCCATTGTGGCTGAACGTATGGTAAGGCTATCTGCATCGTTGGGGCACACAAGCCACCCCACCTCGGCAATGTCTGTGGTTCATGGGGGTGGTTGTTTCATCTAATAGAATGGAAACATTGAGAATTGGCTATTTCTTCTTTCAGTGCATTTAGAAGAACTTTTGAAATACAGATTATAAGTTCATTTTGAATAGTAGGGGACGTTCGACGGAAAACTTGACTTTCTTTCATATGATTAGCAAGTCTGACATCATATTTGCTTATGAGATTTAGCAGTTCAATGTAATTCCCTCTATTCAGGGAATCAACCAATTCATTATGACCTCTGAATGGCAGCTCTACCACTGACATAACACAGAATAAAGCACAGTTGTGAGTTGATCTGTTCCAACTATCTGTCTCGTGCATGAGGGTAGTTGACTTGCTGCGGCTTTGCCACATGCACTTTGGGTTAGAGGGATTGCAGCTCCAGGCAAAAGAGGTTGCAGGGGCAGGTATGAGCACATCCTCCTGACAATGTAAAAGTCGCAAAGACGATGCAGTGAAGCAGCAGCATGCCACCATGCAGTGCCAGGATGGGGTTCTTGTTTGGCCTTGGATGTAGTGGCCTGTCGGCAGCAAGCAGACACACTGGACTAGGGATGGAGTGTGAAAATCGAGGCTGCGGTCAAGATCGGCGAGTTAATACGGCACTTCCTACCGCATGCAGAGAGCAGTTGCTGCACTTAATGTAAGAAAGTAATATTTCTTCTACAGTTGTAACTGTTAGGCATGCGCCGCATGCATCATATGCATTGAGACGAAGCCCCTACCAAGAATTATCTTTCAATAAGTTATCTCACTACAGCAGTTTATCTGTGCTTTGCCCTGACCTACCTACCTTGACACAGATATTGACCAACTGTTCCACTGACACTACATTCTCAGGATCCCTCACACATTCAAACCCTCTGGACATTTACTGCAAAGGGACTGACTTGCCACCACTCTCTAGCCATTATGTGGGATGAACTCTGGCATGGAACCAAAGCAAAAAAAAAAAAAAAAAAAAAAAAAAAAAAAAAAAAAAAAAAAAAAAAAAAAAAAAGCCTCTTAAAAACTTAAGTATCTGTACTTATGTTATAAGTGTATGTATTTGTATTTATATTATTAGTACTATCTGTTATTCAACTTGTAAATTTTGTTTCTTGACATGTTCCACATCCACGAGGATCCCCTCAATATGGATCTACGGAACAAATAACTAATCTAATCTAATCAGTATGGAATGACATACCTATACCTGTCTTCAAAGCTCAGTTGTTGTTGCTGCCAGAGATGGCACCTCTATGTATTAAAATTGTAAACTGTATACCCCCAAACCACATAGAAATTTAATCATTTATTATTCTTACAATCCTTTATATTAATTATAATTAAAATTTTGTTATTTACTTTCTCTCATGTTACTGTAGCATTAATGACCAGTAGTTTTTGTAATAAGGCAAGATACCTTATTGAAGTAGATAGGCCACATCTGCCTAAAATTTAATATCTTAATTTTGCACAAACCCATCTCTAGCAAGCATTATGATTCAAATGTAACATTAAATATAATGCATAAATAGGCTAACTAATGACAGGGGGGATGAGGGAGAAAGAGGGGGGGGCCTTATACATTCTTAGATGTCTATCATATCAATTACATTCCTTAATACATTTTTTTAACACTTGAAAAATGTATGAATAGATGATGCATAAAAATAATAGAATGTTTGATACAACAGACATTCTTATGTTGTAAAAGTAGAATAGTAATGACATCAAACAAATAAAAGAAGTTGTATACTCCATCAGTAAATATGTTCCCTTTATGAATTAAAGAAATTTTTATTTGGGCGAATAAGAATCGTTAGAAACATTGTTCCTGGGGAAACAGTGATTGTAAAATCACAGTAAGAGTTATTAAAAACAATAAAGTCTAGGATTGCATGTAAGGTGTGTTTATTATTGCTCCTTAGTGGTCTACTTGTTGCCATTAGCTCTGGCTGTTATCATGGAATTTTAATTGTCTGTTGCTGATTGAAATTGGTCACCAGATTAATAAATTTTAACAATATGTATGTAATCCTATACTATTTTTAATAACTCTTATCTAGGTATTGTTTCTCATATTTAATATTTAGGTTATTGATTTTATGAATGTGACACTCAACCCTGCTGCCATAGAGTTTTCTTAAGTAATTGATGGAGCTTTGGGCATTCCATAAAATTCATAGATTATTGATATTAATATTATTTCAGCAGGATAAGTCATCCCCATTTTAAAGTGTAATTTCAAATATGAAGTACACCATACAAAATAGCATAGTTTTATTGTGTTTCTGGTTCCTTTCAGCTTTTCAGCTATTCAAGTATTAGTCCCGTTAGTGCCATGTCAGGAGTAATAAGTCCAACAAATTTGAGTATGTTCACCTCTCCTGTATCAACACCCCGCACAACACCAAGGTCTACACCAATACCTCGCTGGAATACTCCATTCATCAGTTTGGAGGAGGAGTACAACATGATGACACCACTAATATCTGGAAATGGCCAGAGTGCTGAGTCTAACTCAGGAACGCTTATGGATGATGGTAAGCAGTATATACTACAGAATTTAATCTTGATTTTAAGGACTGACTGAATATTTGGTTTTGGTTTCGGTTACGGCCAGTTTTGGCCAAAAGATTGGATTTGGCCACAGTTTCGGTTTTGGACAGAAATCAGCCGAATCTTCGGGTTGGCTGAAATTAGCTTTCTTGAACTTACTGATGAAGTCCGGTCGCTCTCTGGATGGATTCAGCCACCAATAAAGCTTTACCTCAATTGATGGTACACCATTTAACTGCTAGAAGTCTCTCCTCCCACATAAAATTTGTGGGTATTTTGTTGATAAGCATAATAGAACACTATCATATCATATAGTGATATGCTATGGTGGTAACAATTTAACTTAATGAGTATTGTATGTAATGGAATGAGTTATCATATTTTTATGCTGTAAAGTTTTAATAATGAGTTTCCTTGGAAGCGAGGAGCTTTTTTTAATAACTAATATGGGGTTAGGAAACATTGATCATGTGATACACACATTTTCCTGTTCAGTTTGCATAAATTTAAACTAACAACAATCATACTGGATAGAACTGTGATTTTATTTTTCTAAATACTTTCTGCACCACTGATTGAAGCTGCTATGTATTTCAGAATGCCAAAAAGAATATATGTAAAGTTCTTTGTTGATTGCAAAAAAAAAAAAAAAAAAAAAAAAAAAAAAAAAAAAAAAAAAAAAAAAAAAAAAACAAAAAAAAAAAAAACAGAAGTGAAATGGCAATATAAAGCTAGCGCACTCAAAAACAAAATCATATAGGCTACTTATGGAAGCAAACAAACAATTACTTTCTGCATATTTTGTATTGTGGTAGTCATGTTGAGGCTTTGGCGTTTTGAAGTATCTATTTGGCATCTTTGTGTGTACCTAAAGATTATCTACCTACAGTAAGGTATGCAGGACTGTGGAATTTCTGGTAGCTATACAGTAGTCGCATTACTTCAAGGTGAACAAAAAAAAAAAAAAAAAAAAAAAAAAAAAAACATTTTGTCTAAACCTGTTTGCCTCACATGTCATCTTCTGTAGACTCCTGATTAGGCTTACACACACTCAAGAAGACTTGGTACAGGGAGGGGATCTTGAAGTGTGTGGAAAAAACTAGTAATTTGTAGTGTAACATAAATATACAGAAATTTTAACTTAATTATGCAAGTTTTGGTTTCGGGTGAAACTAAAAGAGGATCCGAATATTTGGTTCCAGTTTCAGTTTCAGCCACAAATTGTGTTTTGGTTGGACACTATTCGATTTAATGAACCTGAAGTAACAACAGAAAATTTATGCCATACCAGGATATAAATCAGCATTTCCTGTTTACTTTGTGTAGTTGTCTTAACTATTGGGCTGCTTGAGCTTGCCTCTGAGCCAAACTCAAATTTTCATTGTCAGTAATGTTTCCACCTATAACTTATAAGGACTGCTATCTGAGGTTCTTCAGCAAGATATGTGAGACAAGCCCCATTGGGGAAAAAGAGTTAATGGGTGACTGTGGCTGTCCATGCCACAAAGCATATACACTACATAACTGAAAAAAAGTGAAGCACCAAGAAGACATAGTAAGATGTCAATATAACTTCCTGAATGAACACACCACCAGTGGATATATAAATAATTGGAACGGCAATTATTGTGATGACTAAAGAGACCATCAGAGTGAATTAGTGTTGTTCATGTTTAGCATTGTTACCAGCTCTGGCTGGTAAGCAGATGCTGCATACTTTCAGACCATTATCACCACCTGACAGGTTTTGAAAGGAGATTCACTGTAAATCTCCATTTGCCCACTTGCTTACATTGTGCAGTAACCAGATTTTTAAGGTATTTGGATGTTACTATGCACTGATGTTGGAATATATAGGAAGAAGACATACTTATTGTCAAGGTGTCAGTCAACTATGATTATCCACCTCAAGGAGGGATTGCAAATTGTGCATCAAGCACATTGTAACCCCCTCATAGCTATTCCTGCTAGCAAAAGTCAGCCGTACAGTCAGATCGAGTGTTGGTGGTGCTTCCGTATGCTCACAGGTTGGCAATGCACTATATTTTGCTTAGCCAATCACATGGCACTCTGATGTAACCAATAAGAGGTAAGGAACAATGGACTGGATTAATACAGCCCATATTTGAAGTGTCTGGTTTGCTGTGTTTGCAAATCGGTCTTAAACTTTTGTTTCATTTTACACTTGAGTAGGGTTTGCTGTGAGGTGACATTATTGAATGGCATATGTCCCATGGTTTAATAGGAGATACGTTTTGTTATGAGTGTGTCATTACTTTTTTACATTACTACCTGATCCATTTACATTCACCAGTCCACCTTCTGAGGCCTATGATTTAATTGAAAACCATAAATCATTTGAAATAGTGATCATTTCCTAAGGAAGTTTCTCTTTTTTTAAGAGGGTACCATTATTGTTTACAATATAATCTGATTTGTGTTCACCGATCTGCCTACTGAGCTACTTGATTTTATTTCAAGACACAAATCATTTGAAACATTGATCATTCACAATGAAGATTTCTCGTTTGTTAGTAATTGCCATTACTTTTCACAATACAAATTGATCTCTTTACTTTCATGTGTCCACCTACTGAGCCCCATGATTTAATTAAAAAATACAAATCACTTGCAATGGAAAGTGCTGTATAGTGAAAATTAAATTTTTCATCATATTCTTCATTTGAACATGGCTGTCTCACTTGGAACATGTAAACAAAGAACTGAAATTGCACTGCTTCATCCCAGAATGACACATGACCACTGTCGACATAACCACGCCATGACATATAAGTACAGTATGCTTCTGACTGTGTGGCTGATTTTCACCATGCCTGCCACTCCAGAACAAGTGATGGGCACCTTGTAACATTCTGTGTAATACCACACCATGGGTTAGAGACATGCAAAAGCCTAGGAAATTATGAGCCCATGTGTATACTGCTGTTAACAAAAACAACACAAACAGCTATGGTGTTTGTGTTGTTGGTGTCATGGTCAAGAAACATGGACTACTGATGAATGTGTTGTACTCTGTTTAGCTATGTATCTTGGTACTGCACCACCCCAGATGTCCATTGTTGGTGAGTATTTTGGTGACATGTGAAAAAGTCCATTTCTCCTCATATTTTACAAAGGCTCAGCATTGTTACTCCTGGCATCATGGTGTGGCTATCTATCAGCTTTGACTTCAGATCGTGACTGAAGAAGGAAGGAAGCAACATTAGAGTTTAATGCCCCATCAACAGCATGCTAATTAGACGTGGAGCTCGTGCTCAGATTTTTTGGGTAAAGATGGGAAGAAAATCGGTTGTGTCCTTTCAAAGGAACCATCCCGGGATTTGTGTGGAGTGATTTAGGAAAATCATGGAAAACCTAAAGCTGAATGGCCAGAGGTGAATTTGAACCACCATTCCACCAAGAGAGAGTCCAGTGTATTAACACAGCACCCCCTCACTTGGTGGTACTGATTGAGGGAACTCTGATGTGACAGACATCTTGCATGCTCATGTGTTACCTGTAACATTTCAGTATCGTAGTGCCATTCTTCGGCAAGCTCATGCTGTCTAAATATGACATGTATTGCTATGAACAGTCAGTGTGATTTTGAGCTGTTGCCATGACCAGCAAGATCTCCAAATTTGTTCATAATAACAGTTTGAGTGTCAACTTTATCTCAGTGTCAGCATCCAGGACATGAAGGTGCTGTAACTGTAGTCATGGGCCAGTACTACTCGGGAAAAGGTAGAATGGCCTACCAAATCTGCACATATGTCATGTTACACTGATAAGTAGGTTTGTGCTACCAAGTCATTTGTTTTTTAATTCAATTCCGAATCACTGAAATAACATCACAGAACATCCTAACACAATGAACTTACATTTAATATCCTTTGCCCCTTCTGGATGCTTCACTTTTTTTGTAAGGCAGCGAGTATTAAATGAATTAAATACATGAAATGAAGTGAACAAATAAATGAAGATGAACCACTAAAGGTGGAGTGACATGAAATGATATCATTGCATTCTGAATTTCCAATGTAATGGACCTTTTGTTATGATTTAAATTTGTCCCATTCCAGAATTGGTTCCAAGTTTTCTACTAACTCCCAGCAGTTACCTTCATTGTTAGACCTAAATCAGGCCTGAATGTGTGTTTAGAAAGCCTTATCATGAAGGTGAGTGCTTTCAGTAATGAAAAGTCTGCCTCTAGGTCCAAACATTTGTCCAAAGGTTATAATCAACACTGCAGAACTTTCCCAAATTCATTGTGGTGGGTGATCAACTCAGACAGCCAGTACACTTGTGCACCTGCATGACATGGACAGTATGAGGTTATCAAACAGCTCTTGAGGGATGTTTGGTCATTCTTCCCTGAGTGTTACATCCAGCTCTGCAACCATAATGGGAGGTGCTGGTCTGACTGCAATGTGTCTGCCAAGTGCATCCTAGACATGCTCGATTGTGTTTAAGTCTGGTTAACAAGCTGGCCATTCCATTCGTTCAGTTCTCTCAGCTTCAAGCATGTTGACCACAGGTGTAGCTCTGTGGTGACAAGTGTTATCATCCACCAGAAGCAACCCATCTCCTATGGAACCAGCGTAGGACACAACTAAAGGTCAAAGGATCTCATCTCTATACATCTGAGTAGTCAAAGCACCATTCTGAATGACACAGAGGTCCGTACATCCATCATTACTGAATCCTGCCCATACAATTCATTCACCACCATTATACAGTGAAGTTTCCTGCACATAAGCAGGACTGTTCAGAGTTCCATGTTCTCTCCAGATGAGGAAGTGATGATTGTCCACCTGAACACAAAATCTTGACTCATCTGTGAACAGAACCCAGTGCCATTTGTTAAGATTCCAATTATTATGTTACTCTTCCCAGTTTATGTGGGCTAAATGATATTGTAGTTTTAATGGAACTCACATCATAGACCACCATACACAGAGGTCACATTCCGAAAAGGCAGTTTCGGACTGTTTGTGTTGATATCGTATGTCCTGTTGTTACCTGGAGGGTGCTTTGCAGCTTAGTTGCATTCAGCCTCCTGTCTTTATGGGCTGTTAACTGAAGATAACAGTCATCTCTTGTTGATGTCACCCAGGGACGACCTTGACCGTGCCTTCTTGTAACGGTTCCTGTTGCCTGAAATCGCATCCACGTCCTGGAAATTACACTTTGGGACACACCAATAGCTGCAGCCACCTCCCTCCATGTCTGTTCCACTCCCAACCTTTCTATGGCTCTCTGTGCCATAGCTTTGGGTAAGTCACATAGTTGTTGCATTGAACTACCTGCTCACCACACTATCTGAACCCAACTGCTTGTGTAATTCATTTGGTAGAGTAAATACAAGTCAACATCAACAGCCTCTGCAGCAACTTTCTGTTATAACCACTATCTTGGTTGCTGTAATATTGTTGTCTCCACTCCATAGAACCAACAGAAAGATGTTTAAGGAGTGTGGAAGTCAGAGATACTGACTTCCACACTCCTTAAACACCATCCTCATAGCCTAGGTCATGATTTACCTTCCCCTTCCGTTCCCATCCTTATTTCTTCCCTTCTCTCCCACCTTTTTTGTCCGTTTTTTTTTTTTTTTTTTTTTTTTTTCTTCATTTGTGACACTATTGGTGGTGCAGCAAGAAGGTAAGTACTGTCCAGCCAATCTATCACTTTTGAAAAATAATTTATCATCTCTGAGGAGAATTTCCATCATTAATTAAATAAGAATTTTGTGCAGGAAGAAAGAGTAGGGTTTAGTGTCCATTGACAACATGTGCATTATAAATTCAAAACCTTCATGATGAACATGAAATGATTATTTTCCATAACATTGCTTTGATATTTGATTTTCTTTTCAGATCGATATTTCAACACTGTGGTTCACAGCAGTGAAGGAATAGATGCCAGCCAAGGAATTGGATCTGGAGATCCAGGATCTAATGGGTCAAGCAGTGGAGCACGTACTCCTCCATCAAGGACACCAAATTCTAGCTCCAACCCATCCACACCCACTAAGCCACAGTCATCATAAGCTGTACATTAGCACTATTAGATTTTGCTCAATTTATTATGTGTGTTTGCTAAGCATTGGACCTGAATGGAATCTGCTGTAAACTTCCCCTTTTAATGGTAACAGCAGGGTTTGGCATTAAACTCCAAGTGTTGTGTGATATGGGAATCTTTAGTTGGATGTGTTTGAAGATGCATTTTTATAACTCTCCCCTTAATTTGTAAGATTTGCGTTGGATGAGAAGTAGATTTT
Source organism: Locusta migratoria (assembly GCA_026315105.1). Taxonomy (NCBI): domain Eukaryota; kingdom Metazoa; phylum Arthropoda; class Insecta; order Orthoptera; family Acrididae; genus Locusta; species Locusta migratoria. The sequence goes on along the minus strand of CM048755.1, from coordinate 590,027,764 downwards.
CTCATATTGATCGACTAGTACACAACTCATGGAAGCTGAGACAATCAGCCCAGAAAGTATGTGTGCCAAAATGTTGTCACTTTAATATGTGTTGTAAATAGTTGTTTTATTTGTGGTGTTATCATTCACAGTTCCCAGTCATCTTGCATGGGAAAACAGATTGTTTTCTAACTACCAAAGACTTTAGCCATATTTTTTAAAAAAATGTGATGACTGATATGGAGTCACATTAGAGTTCTCATTGCTATGTGATTTCTTTTAAATGTTTTCTTTTTTTAAGCACGTTGTGAGTATGATGTTTACATCTTGTAGCTTGTTTTTGTTGTTGTACAGAACACAGTTTTAAATAGTTTGTTGGGTGTCAAAAATTTTGAAAAAATTTTTGTTATGCTTACAGTCAGTTTGATTGCAGTTTCAGTGTTTCTATTTGTTTATTTATGTAGTTGTTAACAATAAGAATTTTTTGACAAATGTAAGGTGGTTGATGTTGAGTATGAACACTGTTTGTAAAATTTGTTACATTTTACTGTACATATCAAATTATTTTTTAAGTAAAAGCAGTGGAGTTTTGTATGTCTTTTGACTTTAGGTTATTAACTTATGAGGGCATCTGAAAAAAGATACTCAACTCATATACTGGTAATATATATTATTAATTCTCTTGTTGCGCCAACAGCTTGTTTAAGGTATTTTGTTTGTTTTCTAATTATGTCTGTGTTTCAGTGAGATTGATATTGACAAGTTTTTATTTTTGTAAGTACAGAATCAAGCAACATGTTGCTTTAGAAAATATTCAGTAGTAAAGTGGCATCAATGATCCATTACTTCAAATGGAAGAGTGAGCTGTCACACAGACAAATGTTATATTGTTTCTGGAGCGTTTATTTATGAGTACTAGTCAATGAATAAATTCAAAAGGGCTATAAAGCTCTTTTATCTTATTTTTTCATGTGAAGGTCTTCTGTAGTGTGATACAAAACATTGGGAGGGTTTTTGTAATAAGCATCAGTTAGAATGTTAATTTGCCATATTTTTTCATTGATTAATTTTTTTAGACAAGGACAATGGGCCTCTATAGAGATCTCAGTGATAAAATGTTACTTTATTCTGAGGTACAAAGTGTAATTGGCTTTGAATTGTCAAACAATGAAGAAAAGATTTGCAGTTAAGAAGAGTGGCTTGCAGATGATATTTTACAAATCTGTGATGCAATAAGTCGTAGCCTTGCCTTAAAAGCAAATACTTAGATAGAACATTAGATTAGATATGTTTGTTACTGTCTATATAACATGAAGTATACTAACAAGACGGTGCTAGTGGACATTCAGAAGGTATGAAGTTTCTAAAGTACACATTTGTTTATCTTGCCAGTATCAGAAATTCCATCATTTGTATGTGCAGCTGAAATAACATCTTTGTCAGTGAGGCATAACTAATTCTAGCTCATGTACATAATGAATCCTGCAAACATAGCAATATAAATGACTAAATATGCTGTCATATGTAGCAAATGTGGTGTTTTACTCAGCTGTTTTAGCCTCTACTAATTGGAGACAAAAAACATTTTTCAAAATTTAATTGATGTCAGAGGAAAATTTACCAGTATCTCAACATTAATTTATACAACGATTATGGTAAAACTTGAAAGCTCAAGATTTTTTTAGTGTAGGGAAGGAAATATTTCAAAATATTATTTATTCACCTGTAATTAAGTTTCTGTGGTCACTTGAAAATGAACATGTACAATAAAAATGTGTGTGTGTGTGTGTGTGTGTGAGAGAGAGAGAGAGAGAGAGAGAGAGAGAGAGAGAGAGAGAGAGAGAGAGAGAACCAGTATTTGTTTTCAAATGGAAGACTACATAACAGAAGACAAGGCATGGATGCTAAAATAGCTGGGTATACTATGTATTGCAACAAGGAATTACGTCATCATTTTTTTGTCCATGATGATAACTGCAGTTAAACTGTATGCCCCTACAAAAGTTGTAAAATTGTTGTGTGTTTGCCTTATGGGACCCAACTTTTGTGGGAAATCAATTAAAACATTTATTAATAGCTATGATCTGTAGAGAATAATAGTGTTTGATACAAATTAATATTTGGCATCTTCAGCTTTAAGGGATGTATGAGCCCAAAAGATATGTGACATATACTAAGACTTTGTCTGCCAGCCAATTGTATGTTATCCTAGTTTGAGAAAACGGTATTGGATCCTTATAGATGGGATTAGATTAGAAAAATGAACATATTTTGGGCCTCTGATTACCATGCACATGTCAAATACTGGTCTACTGGTCTTTTACCAGTCAGTTCTTACATAACCAAAGAGGAATCAGTTGTGAAACAATTTGTTAGCAGATTCATAGGTAGAGCTTGTTGCAGTGTGGTACAAACTTGACTAGCCAAAAGTTAGTGAAGAAAACAAATTGTAGAAGAGACAAATCTCCAGTTAGTAGAGTAGTCAATTTGAAAGAAAAAAAACTTTTGATAAATAGCAATTTGTTATATATTGTTACATATACCAATTGTTGATGATATTGCAAGTTAACTCATTCAGTCACTTCTTGTTTTGTAAGTACAGTAACAAGGCTCAATGTATTACTGTTTGTAAATGTGCTAACTCAGCACATTCATGACAGACTGTGTACAAGCTTTACTATAATCCAGAAGATTGTATCATAATAGCAGTTGTAAAATACAGAAGTTGGTTTTCATGTTAAATTATTACATTTTTATTTATATCATACATAACCATGTATATTAGCACAACAGATAGTGACAGAAGCTATGCGGTGTCTCTTACCTGTTTGTATAGATGCTTTTTCATCTATCTTGAATTTTTAAAAAAAAAAAGTTAATTTTATAAGTACACAGGGCACAAAAACTGAAACTGTGGGAAATTCAATAGCCAATAAAAGTGATGAGTTCCTACAAAGTATTTCCTGATTCAGGATATGGACACAAAACGTAGAAACTGAGTAAATCATAATAGACTCTTACGCTATTAAAATAAAATATAAAAGTGTTTCTGTCACCATGATACAAACTGGAAGCACAGTAGAGCCTAAACTTCTACATTGATCTATCTCATAATTCAGGCTTGTATCTATAATTTCAGATATGAATTCAGACATCTGGAAATATAACAACATATTAAAACTCTCTTAAACCTCTGGATTATAGTTAAGTTTGCTCATAATATTTAAATTCATAGATAATAACTTCAGTATTTCCTTTTCATGGGACTGTGAAATGAATTTGGTATAGTTTTATTACAAAAATGCAGGAACAGGCATCACCAGTGAGCTGCTTATTTTTATAGAGTATCATTTTGCCAGATTTTGGCTGTGTTTGTGCTGCAACTGATATGAACTGCAGCTTAATAAATACAAAAAGTCACATAGCCCGTTTTTCAAGAGAATTTTGAAATAATGTTATATTAATAGGCAGTTAAGTATAGTCTTCCTGTATTCCAACATTTCACATGGTAACTATTAAAATATTCACTTTTGAATTGAAAATTGCTTGAAATATATTGCATTGTTTATTAGTTCAGTAGTTCTAACTTGTACCTTTTTTCACCACATTAAAAACTGATCCATCAGGTGACAGGTAATCCAGTTGCAATATCAAATAAAAGTTTGTAACTACCTGTTGTTTGTTGAAGCAACTGCTTCTGTTTCCATGTCTACCTTCTACATTTCATTTAACCTGTTACCTGCTTGCCTTATGATTCCAAGGTGAAATATCCACTGTAAGTATATATACATATTTGGATAGGGCAACGTAAATTGTCACAGTACCATGTCCTCATTTCAGGACAGATAATACAATGTTTGCTACCTTCTTCAAACTTTCAAACGCCACCATTAAATTAAATTCACTTGTTCAAATGGTTCAGATTTGTTTTCCAGTGAGAATACTTAACTTTAATGTATTAGTTTTACTACTTTTGATAGCCCTGTAAATTTTCTCTGCAGAGAGAGAGAACTGTACTAAAAATTAAAGTTTCTACTATAAAAAAAGATTAAATTTTTCCAGTAATATAAACCCACCAAGTATAAAGAAAAATTATAGAGAACCCCTCTAATTATATATAAAATCAGTATTATTACAGAAAAATTTCTGTATTGGTGCCAATTACTGTTATAAATTTTTATTAATTAATTGATATAAAAACAAAATTCTTGTACACAAATGGCACCAATAGAAATGAAGTTATGTAAGACTTGAAAACAGATTCCTGTAGTATTTTATTAATGGACTACACTATTTGGAGCAATGGCTGAAATATAATATGCTCTATTTGACATACAAAACTCATTTGGAATCTGAGATTCATTTGTATATATTAGGTCAGTGGGTGAATTTTCAAATATGCAAACACATATTTTTATCTTTATAATAGTCTAGCAAATTACAAATACAAAATACACTATAATATATAAAGGTATCATTTTCTTAGTTGTATAGCAAAAACAAAATAACAGCTTTCCATATGCAGGTTTCATTGGATTTGACTTTACTATGAAGAGACTCAAAGATTAATAGTGTAAATGATCAATTTCCATTTTCAGATTATTGTAATGGTTATAGATTGTGACTGTGTTGAGACTCCCATCTCTAATGGCCACTCTGTTGACAGAACACTGAAACCTAATCTTTGTTTCTTTCTTCCTTTTGTGTTGAGACTTGTATGATAGTGACACAATGACTCTGGAACATACCACACAAAGTTATTTACTGTCCTTTCATAGTTTGCACTAAACAGGAATCAGAATTTCAATAATATTTTCTAAAAATAAGAGATTAAATGCAAAAATAGATATATTTTTTAGCATAGCTGGGCAACATTAATCAAAAAGTTAACTTCGCTAATCATTAATTCGTTACTAAGAAAGTTAACTTCAGTAAGAATTCAAGTATTACTTTTAAGGAGATTTATAGGAAGTTAAGGTTAACCATTAATTGTTGTAATAGTAGACTTAATGATGAAGGTGAAGCAAATTAATAAAGTAAATGAAATGTATTACTATTGCTTGAATGAAAGTGTTGGTTGAGGAAGTTTAGGTAGGATTTAGCAGCCAAAGAAAGAAATAGTTTAATCCTTTAGTTTCTTAATTATGTAATCATCAAGGTCAAATCATGGGATAATCAAAATGAAGGATAAATCGATAGTAACTGACATAAGTTGCACATTTCCCTTCATGAACATCAAAATGTTAAAATTTTCATTCAAGAACAAGGCTCGTTTAAGAAACAGAAGGTCTTTGCTCACAGAAACAAGCTGTTTGACTGCAGCACTGTATCATATAGAGATATTATATTTAATAATAAGAATTGTAATATATTCAATATTTTTAGAGATAGTATTCAATTCCATGATTTATTATCCATGGCCATTCCACTAAAAAAAGTAATAGTTAATGCTATCTCAATAAACTAACATTAATGAACACTCAGATAATTATTCTCACTTGTACTTGATTGTTTACATCAGTCACATGTATGCCCTTAGTGACCTAAATACAGTAATGCAAACTTGTCTGAGCATGATTATCATGGTTGGTGCAACACCATTGGTTAATAGTAAACACCTCATTAACAATCAATGGACCCAAAGAAAGGCAATGGAAGTTAATTTTTTTTAGAATTAACATATAAGTTAATCTGTTACTCATAAAGTTAACTTTGTTAATTAACAATGTTGTGCCAAGATATGCTTTTCAGTGTTTGTCTATGGCATCTAATTTGTTAATTAACAATTGTATTGATGGGACTTTATATGTCTGCATCTATATATAAGTTCTAGACAAAATAGTGCAATATATTGTGGAGGATGACTTGAACCATTACACACTGCTGGATAAAAATTAGTGCCCCCTCTTAGAGTTATTAAATTCACTTAAGATTTATTGTTGAAACAGTGCATTTGGAATACAGGAAATGATTACGTTTACAGATCAATAGCTCAAGTAGTACTGAGGTACCGGGTGTCAATCCATGCAGAAACACCCACATTAATTCATGGTATAAACTCCATGGGAAGCAATGCAGGCACTGATTCTGGCATCTATTCAATCGTACAGATGGTGAATACTGTCTTGGGATACACTATTCCACCTATTCACATAGTCCTGCAATGGTTGTGGGTTGACAAGTCACATGTGTCAGTTGTCATATCCCATATGTGCTCAATTGGAGACAAGTCCAAAGGTTGTGCTGGCCAGGTAAGTTACTGCATGTCTTGCAGAACACATTTTCATATGCAGGGTGTAGGTGAGCATTGTCCTGTTGGAAAAACACTTCATCTTCCTGTTGCAAGAACAGGTCTTAACAACATTCTTCACATACTGAGCTAATAAATGATTCCTCCACAAACTCCAGACGTTAATGTGAGTTGTGGCTTATCACTCCCCAGATCATAAGACCTAGGGTGGGTCAGTGTGTCTTGCACAAATGCACCATATGAGACAGCACTATCCAGGTCTTTGTCTTATGTGCACATGACCTTCACTTGCGTTCAGGCAGAATCTTCTTTCATCACTGAAGACAACACCTCAACGTTCCATCTTTGGGACAACCAGACCCGAAGAAATTGTGTCTAATAAAGAACTGGTAAAGGGACTCCTTGCACTGTTCAAGGTCATTGGTTGGCTTTACTAGACATACAAGGAGCGATACCACACAATAAACTCAGTTTCGGTGGGGGCAGTGGCGGGTTGGACCAACACTGTTTTGGCTTCCCTGAAAAAATCAAATCAAATCAACGTTCCATCTTCCAGGTGATCCTGTGATGGTACCAGTCAAGCCATGCACATCGATGCTGTGGCATGAGTAGAAAACAGGCTTGAGATGTGGGTGTCTGTAGTCCCACTGCTAGTAACTGGTCACCAACAGTTCATGATGACATTTCTGGGCGCACAAACCATCTTATATGTGCTGTAGTAATTGTAGAATCTGCCACTTCTGCCCTTACAATATGATTATCTTGGCAGACATCTGTGCTGCATGCACATCCACAATCTTATCTATAGGTGGAGAATGTTCCTGTGACCATTGCAACCAGCATTGTTACACATTCAACACAACACATCCAACTTGAGTGGCAACACTCCAAAAGAACCATCCTGCTACTTGGAAAGCCACAATTTGATCCCTTCAAATTTGCTTAGTTGGTTGCAGGAAGCATGAGTGCATTCGGTGGTGTGGTGCTTGTTTGCTACACATGTTGATATCACACTGAGCCTTATGGCTGTAAACATTCCTTACTAAAGGGTGCACACAGATGGCACTCTGGCAGCTATGTTACTACACTATCCATTGCTGGGTTGAGGAAGTTACTTTTTTAAAGTAACTAAGTTACAGTTAAAGTTACTTCCTTGAAAGGTTACTTAGTTAAAGTTACAGTTAAAGTTACTTCCTTGAAAGGTAACTTAGTTACATTACAAGTAATGGTATCAGTTACAAGTATCTCTACTGTTACTTTTAAAAACTGTAATTATAACTCATTTGCAAATCCATACTGAACCTTACACATGTAGAACAGAAACAAGCTTTAATGTCAATCAATAATTAAATACATTAATACATAATTAATGCATTATTAAATAAAGTGTCCACAGCATCTTCTATCTCAGTGTATCTCACTTGCACTGTTTGTTAATTTTCAACAAAAGTTGCTTTTCAAACATTCCAACTCATGAAAGTTTCATTTCATGTTGTTTGTGTCCCCATGAACACTGCTGACTTTGTTGTCTACTATATATTTGCACTATCTGTTATGCTGAAATGAGAGGAATGAACTTACATTCAAACTATGTATTCACATTGAGAGCTATGCTATGACAGGTTAAGAGGAAGAATATGAGGTGCTGCATTAATAGTAGGCTACTCAACTAAATAAGTAGACAAAGAAGACATAGTTGTCGCAGGAGGACAAAGTGATGGGACGATGTGATGGGAATGACATGCTGTGTGAGCTGAATTTTGAAGATGTTTCTCATAACTGCACACTAGAATGTTGCCATCAAATTTTTAAATTATAATGAATATTACGTGGCCAGTTATTTCAAAGAAAGGCACAAATCTCAGAAAAACAACTCCTGTTAAGAGAAGACTTGCTGTTACTCTTCATTAATTGGCAACAGGAAGTGCCCATGATACTATTGCATATTTATTCCACTTTTCAAAGCCAGCCTTATGTCATTACTGTCCGTGCAGTTTGTGAAGCTTTGGATGAAGGCTTATGTAAATGTAATTCAGTTATATTAATAGCACTGAAACATATATTTAAGTGATCATATATTTATTTATGTTTTCACATCAGTGCAAATTGTCATTTTCAATAAAGGGAACTTCCTTAGCCTGAAAGTTACTCACACTGCTAATGAATGTGACAAGGACTCTGCTGCTAATGAATTCCTTTTCACATTTAGTACACACTACTGCCTCCTACATATATTCATTTCTGCTTCATAAAATGTTGTAAAAACAAAATGTTGTCATCATTCTTTCATAGGCCACCAACTTTATGACAACTGATTTTCAAAAATAACACCATGACTCCTCTTGTTATTGCTCCAGTGCTGAGAAATGAGTCTTAATTGTTTTATGTACTTCACTATTGCTGGTGCCAAACTGTGTACCAATTTTGTATAGTGATTCATGCTTCTGTTTAATATTTTTATGGTGTCAAACATTTCACAGGCACTCCTCTGCCTCTTATTAGAAGGTGATGACTTCATAACTGTTGCTACTTGTCTACCTCATTTTTCAAAGGAACACATGGAAAGACAACATGTAACGCTGTAGCTACATAGAGAAAAACCGAACACTACCACTGCAAAAAAGCATTTAGTGCCAGCAAGCCACAAACATTGTTTCTTTACCAACACAGCCATAGGATGCAGCTATTGTGTTGCCAGCATATTGTGAAACTCAGTACCGTAGCCCAGAACTAGTAGCGAACAACATTGCAGAACACATTTCAATTCATTGTAAGAGCTACTTGCGACAGTGCGTTACTCCCCAACCCTGGTTGAAACATTGCCAGGACCATCTAGTATCCCCCAAGTGACATCTGCCATCATTGGTTAAAGTGCACTATTTTATTTATTTATTTTTCTGGCAGTGTATCTTGACCACTTCCACAGTTCACCATAAAAATATAATAATTTTCTATGCTTGCAATGGAAATTCTGGGGTGGAAATAAACAAAAATGAGTAAATGTGATTACTCATGAAAATCTTATGGTAGACAGTGTATAAACACCTGCAATAGTGCATAAAAGCCACTAGCTTTCAAGCTACCACTATTTTTCCAAATTGAAGTAAAAGATTGCACACAAGAAATAAGACAGACACCCAAGTACTTCAAATTACTGATGTCATGAAACTGTTTATAAAACATTTTTCAGGTTGGCATAAATGAGAGTGGGGTAGAAGGGGGTAAAAAGTTTTGTGTCCATACTTCGTCGCCGTTTTTGTGTCCCAGCCTCATCGTAGGTGTCGGTGGCCGAGTGGAATGAGACCAACACAGGAATAAAGATAGCACGCTGGTGCAGGTACGGAGGGGAGCAGCCAGAAACTAGAAACACTAGAGTAAATTAGAACGAGATATATATTGAACAGAATTTATACAATACTTAATATTTACATAGTACTGCAGAATGTTGACACATAGCTGTTAGAGGCCTGCCTAGTGCCTGTACGATAGCAAAGTCTTCACTGGTGCCTATCAGATTCCGAAGGTCTTAACTGGTTGCTATCTCAGTCCCAAGTGAACGATGTCTTTCCGTGGTGGTCACGAGCGGGGTTCCAGCAGAGGGCGCTCGTGGCTGTCGTCGTAAGAACGCCGCGCCGTGCGTGCATGGCGGCGCGCGGCGAAAGTAGGTGGCGCGCACTTTGTACTTGTGCGACACCACACCCCTCCCCCCCAAACCGCCGCGCCGTCGTGGCGTAGGGCTGAGGGCCACGGCGACGGCACTGGGAGGAGGGCCTGGGCGGGGGCGTTACTGGTGGGACGGGCGTCGTAGCTGAGGCTGGGATCGAGACGCCGTCCGCGCCCCGGTATACACCTTGCGATCCGCTGGAAAACCTGCGAAAACCAGCGGAAGGGCGCCCGCCCCCGCCCAGAGGGAGCAGGTCATCTTCTGAGGTGCGTGGCCCAAGCTGGGGGGGCCCGCACGGTCTCGGAGTCCCTCTCGGTGACACTGTCATCTGCGGCGGCGACGACTGCGTCGGAGGTACATCGACGTCCATAGGTATCTCGTAGTCCGGGGACGAACGATGTGGCTGTGCCCCCTGGCGGTGAACTGGGTCTGGAATCAAGAAACCGGAGACAGGATCGCGCGGCCTGTGCAAGCGCAATTGGTTTGCGTGGCGCCGCAGCTCCGACCCTGTGGAAGAATGTACAACATACATATTGCGACCGAGCACGCGCTGAATGGTGCCTGGCAACCATGTCTTCTTCATACTAGCAAACACCCTGTACAGCACCGGCGTAGAAACCTGAAAACGCGTAGCACCATACGAACCGACTCGGTGCGTGGGAGGCTGCAGCAGGTGAAGGAGAGTGAGGTGATGGCGGCCGTGTAGCAGCTCGGCAGGAGACGGGCCGTCACGTGACATGCATTGATACGTAGACAGGAAAATTTGAAGAGCTTGCTGCCTGGAGTGCTGACCTTTCATCTTCTCCATGTGAGACTTGAATGTTCGAACGAAACGTTCTGCTTCACCATTGGACTGAGGGTGAAAAGGTGCAGTGGTAATATGCTGAATGCCATTCACACGACAAAACTGTTGAAATTCCGCACTAACAAACTGAGGTCCATTGTCACTGACGATAGTTTCAGGCAAGCCTTCGATGCAAAACACTAATGTTAAGGCACTGATTGTACTAGAAGCTGTCATTGAGTTCATGGCAATCACAAAAGGAAACTTGCTGAAAGCGTCTACAACAATTAACCAGCGCGTATTCCAGAAAGGTCCGGCAAAGTCAATATGTAAACGTTGCCATGGTCCCTTGGGACGTGGCCAGTCTGAGAAACGCTGTGGAGGAGCCGCCTGATGCTCCGCACAAACAGTACACTGTGATGTCATGCTCTCTATCTGAGCGTCCATACCAACCCAGGTACAATGACGTCTGGCCAGTTGCTTTGTCCTAACAATGCCCCAATGTCCTTGATGCAGGAGGCGTAACACTTCTCGTTGCAGGGAACGAGGAACAATCACTCTTGCTTGGTCGTTGTTGGTATGCAACAACAGTACACCTTGACTTAAAGATAATGCATGACGTTGTGCAAAATAACGTCGAACCAGAGGCCGATCAATGTCTTTGGCTCTGGCAGGCCACCCTGAGCGAACAAAACGTGCTACCACACTTAGGTCTGCATCCGCAGCTGTTTCCTGTGCAACCCGATGAGAGTTCAAAGGAAAGTCTGCGTAAATGTTCTTCAACTGTACGTCCGGATACCACAATATCATCTAAATAGTTCGAACAACACGGTACAGAAACTGTCAGCTGTTCCAAAAAACGCTGAAAAATAGCGGGGGCGGAAGAACTGCCAAAGGGTAGGCGTTGAAATTGAAAAAGGCCCATGTGAGTATTAATGACGAAAAACTTTTTTGACTCGTCATCAAGTGGAATCTGTAAGTATGCCTCTGCTAAATCAATCTTGGAAAAGAAGCGAGACTGTCCTAATTTGTCCATCAGTTCCTCAGGTCTGGGCAGGGGATAAGTGTCTACAATTGCTTGACTGTTCACTGTTGATTTGAAGTCCGCACAGAGACGAAGTTTTCCTGATGGCTTGGGTATAATTACTATAGGCGAGGCCCACTGACTCGCAGAAACAGGAGAAATCACCCCACTATCTTGCCAACGTTTAAGTTCTTCGGCAACTGTATCACACAAGGCGATAGGCACTGGTCTAGCTTTACGAAATTTTGGAACTGCAGATTCTTTTAAAGTTACATGTGCCACGAAGTCTTTTGCACAACCTAGTTCCGGCGAAAACAAGTCACTATATTTGTCACACAATGCATTGATTTTATCCTGAAGTACTATTGACAAAATTTGAAGCACATCTCTTTGAATTGATAAACCAAACAAGTCAAAAGCATCTAGTCCAAAAATGTTCTGTGTTGATTTGGCCTGAAGAACTGCAAAAGCAACTGTTTTTGTTACACCTTGAAAAGAGGCGGGCAGGCTACACGTTCCTAGCACGGGAATATTTTGACCCGTATAAGCTGTTAACACTTGCTGTGACGGCGACAATTTTGGTGAACCCAGAAGTTCATAAGTATCTTTATTTATTAATGTGACAGCGGAACCAGTATCAAGCTGAAATTGCACCGTCTTATTTTCTATGAAGAGAGTCACAAACAGTTTTTGCTTGTGGCGCTCGACAGGTGCGCGAATGTGGGCAACGTCTGCTACGGTTTGTTTACTGCGCTTGCGCGGGCCGCGTAGTGAAGTAAGCGGCGCAGACTCGGCACGCAGCGGATTAACAACACTGTCACTAGATGACACCACCGCCGGATCGGCGTCCGCGCAAGCCTGCGAAGCTACTCCAGATTTACTAACTACTGCACTACACTTTTGAGTAGCTACTTGATGTCTACTGTCACTAGCTACACAGTACTGGGCACTATTACAAGGAGCAGTTGCAGAAGGCACTATTTTCACTACAGGAATGCACTGTTCATAGTCTTTTTGCTTGTCCCGAACCCTTTTCCGTTGCACTGTTTTACGCGCTCGTCGGCGGTTGCTACGTGGTGCACTATATAGTTTTGCCATAGGCGCAGAACTACTTTCTTGCAATTGAGATCCAAGGAAAGCACTGTTCAATTCCACAGCCCATATAACATTTACAGAATGAACTGTTCTCGCACTCTGCGAAGCACTGTTTCTAACGTGTCTGTTCTTTGAGTTTTTAATTTGCATACACACAGACTGCACATGTCCCGATTTGCCACATTGATAACAGGTCGCGTTGCGACTAGGCCAATGAGCACGCTTGTGGCGAGACACACACTGGGGGCAAGATTTATGTACATTTTTCTGAAATGAGCGTTGGCGCCCGTTATTCAAATTACTGTTTCTAACACGACGGGGCGACCTTTGTGTCGCACTTTTACACTGGCTACTGTTCACTGTCTGTTCAGCACGGCCTGTACTATTGTAAGAACCACTAGTGCTACACTGAGAACTACGGCTAGGAAAACGTCCGTTGCGGTGCACTGAATTTACACTGTGGCTTTGCATTTCTACCTCTGCTAAGTCAAAAGTATCATGCACTTCTATAAGCTGCAGTACACTGTCTAATGAGGGGTCAGACTATTTCAGAATTGCTGCTCTAATTCTGGGGTCCTGAATGTTCTGCGTAATCTCATCCCTCAACATCACGTCACTATACGAAAGTCCACAAGAGCAAGTAAATTTACATTTGCGGGTTGAGCCCTTCAATTCCGTAATCCACTCTTGGTGTGACTGCTGCGGTAATTTTTTAAGTCTGAAAAATCGGTACCGTGCCGCAGCTACGAGAACTTTTCTCTCATAATGAGCATTTAGTGCCTCTACTATTTGTTCAAAGTCTACATCACGAGGAGATGCGTTGGGGAAAAGTTTTTTCAGTAACACGAAGGTGTTGGTGCCCACCACAGATAATAACAGATGCTTCACTTTCTGACCTGTAATTTGATGAGCCGCAACGAGTTCTTGAAACTGTGCGAAATAGTCGCTCCATTCTTCCTCACGTTCGTTGTACTGGCGAAATGTAGGAAGCGGTGCAGCGGCAGGTGTGGGCTGCTGATGTGACGGCTGTTGTTGTTGGTCAGCTGCTTGCGCTGTGAGCTGGGCCACAGCCTGCAGGAGTTGTGTTATTTGCGCCGTCTGTAACTGAATAATTTCCATTAAGTTTGGGTTCGGGGTAGTGGCCATGCTGACCGATTAGGCGCCGCGCATACAAGTAACTTATAACAAAACACAAATGCAATATGAAAGAGGACGCTCTGCAACAAAAAAGTCCACAAAATACGGAACAAAATATCTTCCCCCAAAATTCTTATAATAAGGGTGGGTGGGCGGGAGCAATTTCTGCGTGCTCCGACTGCTGCTGTCTGGCTGCTGCAAGCGGGCTGGTCCAAGGTTCGTCTATCACTCCTCGTCGCCACTTTTGTGTCCCTACTTCATTGCCGCTTTTGTGTCCCAGCCTCGTCGTAGGTGTCGGTGGCCGAGTGGAATGAGACCGACACAGGAATAAAGATAGCACGCTGGTGCAGGTACAGAGGGGAGCAGCCAGAAACTAGAAACACTAGAGTAAATTAGAACGAGATATATATTGAACAGAATTTATACAATACTTAACATTTACATAGTACTGCAGAATGTTGACACGTAGCTGTTAGAGGCCTGCCTAGTGCCTGTACGATAGCAAAGTCTTCACTGGTGCCTATCAGATTCCGAAGGTCTTAACTGGTTGCTATCTCAGTCCTAAGTGAACGATGTCTTTCCGTGGTGGTCACGAGCGGGGTTCCAGCAGAGGGCGCTCGTGGCTGTCGTTGTAAGAACGCCACGCCGTGCGTGCATGGCGGCGCGCGGCGAAAGTAGGTGGCGCGCACTTTGTACTTGTGCGACACCACAAAAAGATATATGGAAACTGGGAGAGGGCAAACTGTAGGTGGTAGTCAAAAGCAGGATAGAGAGAAAAACAGATGGCTCTCAGAAACAGCAGTAAATAAGATGACTGTCAAAAATAAAGGGGGAGCATAATATTTGGAGAATAGAGGAATATCATGGAAAAGGTTCTATTTTGGGGACAGGGGTGAGGAGTTAATATATGGACAATGACGTTGGATAGTGTCTAGTAGAAACTTCAGTTATTAGGTTTGCAAGAACAAGTATTAGCCAGAGGTTGCAAGAACAAGCATATGCTGGAGGGACTGTTCCCACTTATATTGTTCTGAATAGTTGATACTATGGAAGGAGGTGAGGTAAGAGGTTCCAGACATCATGGGTACTTTAATGGTGGGTAGTCAAGTTTGAAGTTATCCACTATTTGACACTGGCCATTACACTATTAGTCAATTGAGTAGATATCTTTTGCACACATAATGCTGAGAAATAATTGCATCACAGCTAGTATATTCACATGTGGCCCATTTTGTATTTGATGGGAAATGCCTTTGCCTTGACTGTGATATAATGTGATGGGTGAGTGTATATGCAAGAGTGTACTGATGATCTGAGCTGTGGGATGGGAGAAGTGGTTTTTGTGGGGATAGGGGGCACATATTTCCATGGAATGGGATGATTTAAGAAAACAAAGCAATAAGTATTACTCAAAACTATTTATTATTAACCTCCAAATTATCAGAGCTACTATTCTTGTGGTACCTACTGCCTTCAATGTACTTACCTGTGATAATATAATTTTATTGTAGAGCAGGCATTTCTTTCCCTATTATAATGTAGTACTTTTTCACATTAACTGGCATCATGGGAAAAAATAATGAATTAAAGGTGCATTGCTACAGGAAACTTTTAGAACCTAGAGCCATGTGACATTTTCTGCTACAAGGAGAATAATGGCAAATAATAAAATAGTTAAAAACTTTCACACAAATTAATCCAGATACACTTGGCACTGTCTGTTTGACAGTGTCGGATACAAGTTTAGATTGTAAATCTCATCCCCGCCCCCCTTACCTGAGGGGGAGGCAGTAACAGCCTTTCCCTATTACTCACTGAATATGTCTACATGTTTAAGGCAGATCTAGCTTTTGGGTCTTCCACCTGTCAACAGCATGATTCAAAAATAGATTGTAACTGTATAGATTATGTAAGTAAGACTGTGGAGTGTAAAAAAATACCTGAAATTCCTTCACCTTGGAGCATGAAGATATTCACAGTCCAGACAATCAAGTCAGTGGCTGGTTTACCATGGTGATGATTTTGTTGGTGTTAGAAGAAAAGATAGCTTGGAAAATTTATTTTTGGAATATCAGAGTATTAAAAAAGGTAAAGCAGTCAACAATCCAAAGATTGGTTTGAACACCACAGTGCTTTACTAGGCATGGTCCTGTTTGGAGGTGGTATGCCGTTGCCTTCTTCCGCCCTTCGAACTGACTTACCCAGCCAGTTATAGGGGGACCTACAGTTCAACGTGGGTTCCGAACCACGGCTGTCTGAAAAGGCTCTGTCAAAATAGATATTTTGCTGATACTTATTTGTTACTGAAAATGCACTACCCATGGGTGCCAAGGTGTAATTTTTTTTTTGGAATGCGTCAGATGAGGCTACTGTTGGAACAAATGATATGAGTAGAGGTTTTTTATGAAGCTATCTGAGAAATGAGGATTTACATCTGGGAATGTTATGTAAATTGTTTGGGACATAGCATATCAGATATCTACAAAATGAATAAATTATTAACACTTTTCTTTACAATACGTATGAATTGAAACATATGGAATATATAACTTTGACAATGCTATCAGTTCTTCAGTTTCCTTTGTACAAATAGGTTCACTTGCTAGTGGTTACAAGAAACAATCACCAGCTATCTACATCTACATGGATACTCTGCAAGTCACATTGAAGTGAATGGCAGAGGGTTCAGCAAAACACTTTTATGATGTTTGTCTATAGTTCCATTCTCTAATAGCTTGTGGGGAAAGGAACACCTAAATCTTTCTGTTTTTAATCTGATTTATCTTATTTTATTATGTAGGTGGGTACTAACAATATATGTTCGCATTCTGATGAGAAAGTTGGTGAAAGAAATTTAACAAATAGATCTTGCTGCAACAAATAACGCCTTTCATTTAATGATTTCCACCCCAACTCATGCATTATTTCCATGACACTCTCTTCTATATCACGATTATACAAAACGATCTGCCCTTCTCTGAATTTTCTCTAAATTGTTCGTCAGAACCACCTGGTGTGGATTCCACAATGTGCAGCAATACTCCAAACAGGATGCACAAGTGTAGTGTAGGCAGTTTCCTTTAGTAGAATTGTTGTATCTTCTAATTGTTCTACCAATGAAACATAGTCTTTGGTACACCTTTCCTACAATATTTTCTATGTGTTCTTTCCAATTTAAGTTGTTCATAATTATTACTCCTAGGTGTTTAGTAGAATTGACAACCTGTAGGTTTGAATGATTTATTGTGTAACTGAAGTTTAATGGATGTCTTTTAGTGGTCATATGGATGACCTCCCATTCATCATTATTAAGTGTCAATTGTCAATTTCTGCACCTTGCAGATATCTTATCTGAATCTGTTAGATTAGTAGCATCAGCATATAATGACATATTCACACTACCAATGTTTCAAGGATGATGGAGCTCAATATGTGGTATCTTAACAGGTCTTGCTGCAATGACAAGTTAACATAGTAAGACATGTGAAGACAATACTTTCTGGTGGCATTCATGGTACCATCCATAGGAAGCAGTGAGCAGTGAAGAAAGTGAAGTGGGCGGTGGTGTGCTGACTGGAGTTTTAAATGTATCATACCCTACTGAGAAATGAGCAGTTGATGAAGACACTGTCAATACCACATTCCACTGGCCAAAATTGTGAACCATTGTGACATAGTGTTGGTGAGGGCAGTGACATGCGGGAAGTCTGTGCATTGGTGCTGCTGATGGAGTTGGTTGTGTACAATTGAAAATGACATCAACCAACCCTTGATCCCAGCACTCATCTGCCAAAGAACCAGAGATAAGACATCCATCACAAAGCACAGGTGGGTGCAACAACGGTGTTGCTGAGTACGGCAAAGACTGTGAGGCTGTCCTTGACTGCCATCACTGTGAATGGTGACAGGTGCACTTCTCCTGTGCATATGAACACTCCCGCTCAGAAGGTTTTACCAAAACACAATACTGTATATTCATTCACACAGTTACAGCAATGTCGACAAATGGAGTATCTACATCTACATCGATACTCCGCAAGCCACCTGATGGTGTGTGACAGAGGGTACCTATCGGTTCTCCTTCCTATTCCAGTCTTGTATTGTTCGCGGAAAGAAATATTTTTGGTATGTGTCTGTGTGGGCTCTAATCTCTCTAATTTTATCCTCATGATCTCTTTGCGAGATATACGTAGGAGGGAGCAATATACTGCTTGACTTATCAGTAAAGGTATGTTCTCAAAACTTTGACAAAAGCCCATGCTGAACTACAGAGCATCTCTCTTGCAGAGTCTTCCACTGGAGTTTATCAATCATCTCCATAATGCTTTCACAATTACTAAATGATCTTGTAATGAAGTGCAGTGCTCTCTGTTCGATATTTTTACCTCCTCTATCAACCCCATCTCATACGGATCCCACACTGGTGAGCAGTATTCAAGCAGTGAGTGAACATGTGTACTGTAACCTACTTCCTTTGTTTTCGGACTGCATTTCCTTAGGATTCTTCCAATGAATCTAAGTCTGGCATCTGCTTTACCAATGACTGATTCTATATGGTCGTTCCATTTTAAATCACTCCTAATGCCTACTCCCAGATAATTTATGGAATTAACTGCTTCCAGTTGCTGACCTGCTATAGTGTAGCTAAATAATAAAGGATCTTTCTTTCTATTTGTAGCACATTACACTTGTCTACATTGAAATTCAATTGCCATTTCCTGCACCAAGTGTCAATTTGTTGCAGATCCTCCTGCATTTCAATAGAATTTTCCAATGTTACAACCTATCGATATACTACAGCATCATCTGCAAAAAGCCTCAGTGAACTTCTGATGTTATCCACAAGGTCATTTATATACAGTGTGAATAGCAATGGTCCCATGACACTCCCCTGTGGCACACCTGACAACACTCTTACTTCGGAAGACTTCTCTCCATCGAGAATGACATGTGTTCTGTTATTTAGTAACTCTTCAGTCCAATCCAATATAACATTTACTCTCTAGTTTCTCAGCTTTCTTTCCACAACAATCAGTTAACATTAACAGAGTACACTATACTGGTTATTTTAAGCAATGTTACTCATTTTTGTAAAAATCTTTACTGGCAGTAATAGTTGCAACTGGACTTAACTGTTGTCAAAACACCTGCTTCTTACTTTTAATCAAGTATTTACTTAATGCTAATGTGAACATCTACAAAAAGTATTGCAAGCAAAAGCACACTGGATGATGAATCTTGTTATTCTGGAAACAGCATACAGGTTAAAGAATATTTCAATGAAAGAAAATCCTGGTTCAAGAAGAGTATACATCGACCTGAAATGCAAAGAAAAAAGTGTAAAAAGGAACTTATAATTAAATGCTCACATGAACTTGAAGTTTCACCTTCAAAAGCTAAAGGAATGAAAGACTTCAAAGCTGCTGAACTCTTCTATGAAGATACTTCTAATTTTCATCATCACATGTCATTATTAATTAAAATGGATCAAGATAAGTTCCTGTTAAAATATCGTAATATTTTTTCACCTCAGAAAAGATTAGTGGGCACCCAGAACATAAAGGGAGAAAACAGTGACAGTGAAGTACACTATTAGAAAAACAAATGATGAAGTAGTGCCATTTTACACTGTCAATTCCCAAGGAATATGTGCCAGGTCAGAGGATAGGTTATGCTATCTAGCAAGCAGGTTCCATGAAGGTTGCCAAAGGAAAGGAAAGGAGGCAACAGAACAGGAAAGGGGAATAAGGAGCTAATTATTGCCACTAAGAGTGATATTAAAAATATATAAATGCAGAGAGAGCCACTATGGAAGGTGAAAGCCTTTGCCATCAATCTCACAACTAATTAAATTTTCAAGGCATTCTGTGAAGAAAGAAAAAATTAGGACTGTAATAAAGCTCCTAATAAAAAAAAAAAAATTAAAAAAATAAATAAAAAATAAAAAAAGCATATTTTTACAAACACTTCAATCCATCATTCAGGACACCTCATACCAATACAAAAATTAGGGCTGAAATAAACCTCCCAATATACAAGCATATATTTTACAAACACTTCAATCTATCATTCAGGACACCTTATACTGATATGAATCCACATGTAAGGTTGGTTTAATGGAAATGGAAATAAAAGTCTTGAAGCAAAATCAAAGAACCTTGTCTCCTAAAGATTTTATGATATTTTAGAAAAGCATGGTATTCTCAACGTTCTAAATGCAGAATGGACTGTCAAAAATCTAAAAGAATGTGCACAGAAAGTATTAAAATCCAAGCTACCATTCAAAATAATCAGCCAGCATGTCAAGAAAATTGTTGATACATTTGTAAGTGATACATACTCTGGAGACCCAGTACAAGTTCTGATATGAAAGAAACCATGCCATCCAACAGAACTGTCATCCACCATTTTAACAAATCAAAATATGGCATGTAAAGAAAAGAAGAAAGTGTCTGACTTTCTAAAGTATTTTGAAATTCCTGATGGCACAAAGGAGTTTTACACAGATATCCTAGACAAATAATGTATAGATGGAGAGCTTGAAAGTAACAACGTGAATCTAAAATGTGTTAATCATTTCATTTATTCTTCATGTAGTATTGATATCATATGTTAATCTGGTATGTTAAAATTCTTATTATTGCTGTTATTGTTTTATGCCACTGTATTTCTATTATCATTGTTTGTGCTCTCAATAAAGTAAATGACTGTAAATTAAAAAAAATGCTATATATTATAATATATGAAAAAATATTTATTTTACAACAATGTAGGTATATAATAAATACTACAGCACATAAAAATTAGTTGTGTGCAAAAACAAAACAAAAAATATGGAATTAAAGAAAGTATCACAACTGATAGCAGCAATAAATATAAGTACTTATCAACTTAAAGAAAAAACCTGTGGAAAATCACACCTCAATATACTCTTAAAAAAATAAAACTTACAGATATTTCATTACAACACTTTATTAATGTAAGTTTGATCTAGTAGTCAAGTACAAATTCAAATGCTCAAAAATATAGAGGTGAAAATAGACAAACCCATTTTACGCAAAACTGTATCTGTTGCATTTAATGAGTTTTGAAAAAATGCAACTCATATGATAGTCTGTACAAACCTTCTACACAAAAGGCTGATGTGAGTGCTTTGATAATGCTGGTGCTAGTTGTTTAATGCATTCAAATGACAAATGGATATTTGTTATATGAGTCAATGCTAATTGACCATCATGTGTTCCATAAAGGACCAGCAAAATCAATATGGGTGATTTTGAAAGGGCCATCAGGTCAAGTCATGGTTGTCCACAGATATGTAGCAGCAGGCAGTTTCCTGTTCCATCTGGTTCTACAACCCAACTATGAACAATGCTCCCTGTGAAATAGTTTCAAAACATTTCTGCAAAGATTTGGGGATCATGACTTGTGTTCATTAGATGAATGCAATGAAGTTACATAATTATGAAAAAAAGGCAATGAGCATGGTATTTTAATACTAGTGGATCTGAAAATGATTTCATGTTATGGTAAAAGGTAAACCAGTCAACAGTTCGTATACTGATTTGAACACCACAGTGAACACCACAGTGCTTGGTCCTGTTTGGAGGTGGTATGCTTTTGCCTTCCTCCAACCTTAGAACTGTCTTTCCTAGCTAGTTATAGGGAGACCTACAGTTAAACATGGATACCGAACCACGATGCTACTTCACATTTGTCAGATCAGCAACACTGCCAGAGCTGAAAGAATTGAAAAGTGACAGATAAAAATCCCCGGACTTACTGTGTATCAAACCTGTGACCTTTGGATTCATAGTCTGGCTCTCTACCACTGTGCTACTGAGCCACATTTCATATTATGAGGCCAATCAATTTGAATGTACTCAGTAGCATAGCTATCATAGGGTTAGGCAGGTCAGTGGCCCAGGGGCCCCTGAGCTCAGGGACCCCTCGGCCATCATGAGCAATGTTCAATAAAAGTTACAGTAGAGTATGAATATTTTATTTATTTATTTATATTTTTACTCACCCAACGTACCGCCCATCATATCCCTCTCCTCTCAAACCAAGTTTCCCACAGTAGCAGCACTGGGCCACAAGGTGGTGGAACATTGCTTCTAATGGGGCCTTCACCCAACATCAGTCAGTGGCACTGCTGGCAGGCCAATCCGCCAGTCGCTGTGAACAACAATCGGCACACTTCAGTCTGCATAGCAGCAGAAGCAGCGGCAACATCAAAACTGCTCACAGCAACAGTTGCGCCTTCCAAGTGTTGCGGCGAGCCACCCGACGCAAGGATCGCATGCCTCCAAATACTGAATAAATACATTTACTGTAGAGTACTTCTTATTGGCAAATAGTGCACAGGTCGATCATCCCAATAAATGGTTTTCCGAACATCCGTGTCCCCCAATTACTTTGGTTAATCGGCATTCTACTGTATATAATACTTTAGTTGAATGAAGGATTTTCGAGTTTTAACTTTTTTAACCCTGTCCAACAAACATCAAACATGCAAAGTGAAATCCAAAAATTATTACCTCCTCATTAAATAAACATAACATGGTCTATTGCTTGTCCACTAAGATGTGGACTCTGCCACCATTAACGTGTTGTTGCTTGAAGTCGGAGTTGCCATGGCTGCCAATCTTTGCGAAATAACAGTTAATGGCACTGACTCACTAGCAGTGTGTTTGACAATACACGGTGTGACCACATTGAATATGTAGTCTCTACAATGTATTATAGTACAATGGTATTATTATGGTAACTTAGCTGTTTGTGTAGTGAATTCCCCCAAGGGAGTGCTCCTTAATCATAGATCCCAATGAAGTGCTGTAACTAACTGCACTCTAAAATCCGTGCAAGAAGAAGAGAAAATATGGCTAGAAGATGGTTTTGTGGATTGTATTACTGATCGGCATGTCATCAGTGGAGCAGAAAACAGCTCAAGTGGTGATATGTATGGCCATATCAATAAAGACTCTTACAAGCTGTTCATGTTTTAACTTACGTATTTTATATTTTGACTAAGTGCTATGTTGCATGTACCATTTAACCTTCATTTTTAAATAATATATGATGACCACCTTGTATAATTTCATATGACCAGATGATGGTGACATAGCCCATTGAAGCTGGTCGTCATAATATAAATAATTATTTTGCGATCTTGGCTTTCTACTTTTGAAGATAATCAGATTGCCTCAACACTCTTTGATGTGAGGTAATGTCTTTTAAGGTATGTTTCTACCTACACACTATTTGTTTTTCTGCCATTTAACAGTTTAGATAGATTCATGGATCAGAGGTTTCATGTAATAATTACTTTATCACAATAGTGAATTGTGCATTCTAGATGCTGCCTTCTACCCCACTGTTATGATAATAAGTGGCTATGTTGACTCAGTTATTTTACTTATTTCTTTTTCCTGGACAGACACTAACATGAAGCCTGGTAGGGGTACAGCTCAACCCAAAGTGTTTCATCAAACAAAAACCGGCAATTGCCTTTTGCTGAAACCATCCTACATAAATTTTTCCCCTATTTTCCTTCTTTGATTGGTCTATTAGCAAAATTAGGCTGATCGGTACGGAGCAATGAACTAACAGTGAAGTAGCTTAGCGAGAGTGAGTTATAGGCACTGACAACAGTCCACCTGCTGCCACTGTGGATGTGCAAGTCCTGACTTGACTGTTCCTGGTTTTCTACACAGCAAGGGTCCATGTTTTCGTGGTTCAGTAATTCTTCTTCATTGTTTATTTTTTACTAGCTCCTGCCTGTGACTTCATTCACCTAGTACGGAGCAACTTTGAAAACTACCCCATGGGGTCGTTTTATCTGTATGTCCTACCCAGGTCCAATTCTATCACTCTGCAAAATTTCATCCAAATCCACCCAGTAATTTTTGTGTTAAAGCATAACAAACACACTTTCACTGTTATATTGGAGAGTATTACCTGCTGCAAGACACATAATTTACTTAGTAGTGTTTATGTTTGCCTTATTATGTCTTCCAGTGGGCAGTAAGGTGCTGATAATGAAGTAGTTTTGCATATGTATAGTTTTAGTTTAAAGAGGGCCCCAATGTAATTTTTGTCAAAAAAATGTTCAAATGTCTGTATAGCTTATGGGACTTAACTGCGGGGTCATCATTCCCTAAACTTACAAACTACTTATCAAATAGCTTATCCTAAGGACAGCACAAATATCCATGCCTGAGGGGGGATTCGAACCCCTGACCGTAGTGGCCGTGCAGATTGTGACTGGAGCGCCTCAGTCCCCTCGGCAACCGCGGCCGGCTCATTTTTGTCCCAGGGCCCTTGGTGAAAATGTTCAAATGTTTGTAAAGCTTATGGGACTTAACTACGGGGTCATTAGTCCCTAAACTTACAAACTACTTATGAACTAGCTACAACTAAGGACGGCACAAATATCCATGCCCGAGGGGGGATTCGAACCCCCGACCGTAGTGGCCGTGCAGACCGTAACTGAAGCGCCTCAGTCCCCTAGGCCACCGCGGCCAGCGGCCCTTGGTGACATAGCTATGCCACTGAATGCAGTACTTGAAAAATCATAGAGATGGACCCTCCCTACACAGTAGCTTGTGTGAGCTGTAGATAAGCAATGGGTAAAGCTTGCTGTGCTTGCAAAAAAGAATGATCAATTTGAAGACAGTTTCTGGATGACTTCATAGACAAACAAAGCAGAGAGTCAGCATGCTGTGCTGTAAGGCAATAAAGAATTTCCCTCGGGTGACTGGAAAGAAGGAGTGACCAACATTGCAGTTTCTATCTTGTATGATGAGTCCCATCTTTCATCAGATGATAAACAGCAGTCAGTGGCTTACGATCAGTCGAGAGAAAAAAATTACTATTGTGCAGATATTGATGAAATTTATGATGTTGTAAATGATGGCTAAAAGTTCTGACACATTCCACATCATTACAAAGTGTCATATTCATTATCTATGGAACAAGTACTAGTCTAATCTAATCTGTGCAAGATATGCTAGACAAATGAAATACCCTCAGACTTCAAGAAGAATATAATAATTCCAACTCAAAAAAATTTAAGTGCAGACAAGTACAGAAAATTACAGAGCTATCGATTTAATAAGTCATGTTTGCAAAATACTAAAATTAATTATTTACAAAAGAATGGAAAATTTGATAGACTCTGACCTCGGGGAAGATCAGTTTTAATTTAGAAGAAATGTTGGAATATGTGAGGCAATACTCACATTATGACTTAGCTTAGGAAATATCTTAAAGGAAAACCTACATTTTCTGCCTTTGCAGATTTGAAGAAAGCTTTTTACAACATTAATTAGAATACACTCTTTCAAATTCTGGAGTTAGCAGGGGTAAAATAAAGGGGGGGGGGGCCTTATACAACTTAGACAAAAACTAGGCAGCAGTTAATAAGAGTTTAAGGGCATGAAAGGGAGACAGTGGTTGGGAAGGGAGTAATTTAAAGTTGAAGCTTTTTCACGGTGTTATTCAGAGTGTATACTGAATAAGGTGTGATATGATGCAAGGAGATATTTGGAGAATGAACAAAAGTTCTGGGAGAAGAAATAAAAACTATGCATTTTGCCAATAACATTGTAATTCTGTCAGAGACAGCAAAGAACCTGGGAGAGCAGTTAAATGGAATGGACAGTATCTTGAAAGCAGGTTATAAGATGGACATTAACAACAGCAAAACAAGGGTAATGGAATATAGTGTGAGACAATCAGGCAATGCTGAAGGAATTAGATTAGGTAATGGTGCAATACAAGTAGTAGATGATTTTTGTTATCTGGGTAACAAAATAACTTCTGATGGCCAAAGTAAATAAGATATAAAATTCAGAATGGCTATCAGAAGAAAAAGTACTTCTGAGGAATTGAAATTTAAACTAGAGAACCTGTGCCAATACTTCACACCATTAGTTGAATGACAAAAAAGTTGGGAAAAAATGAAAATAAAGTTGAATGTTCATGCATTGCTTTCTTCAGAATCAATAAATGCAAGTGTTTAAAAGTGCAAATTAAAGAGCTTGATCTACTGAGTATTGTTAGGTGAAAAATAACTGTGTACTTTAATTAGAACCAAAGATATCATAAAACAAACTGATTAAAATATTCAATGCAAGGTAGGAAGGATACCACATTTGAATAAAAATAAAGGATAGAGAGACTTAAGTTAATTCTGATAGTTGATGACAAATCTGCAAATGAATACCTTTGATTTAATGCAAAAATGAAGGAAATTGGTCAGATAGAATGGCCTGACCGACTAACTTAAGTTTACAGCAAGGACATCCCCCTAAGAAATATTCAGAAGGAAGTTGTGTTTGAGTATAGAAAATGCCTTTCCGAGGCTGTTACCTGAAATGGTCCTTGATGATACGTCCATAGGGGAGATTGAGTCAATAATTAAATCACTAAAGACTAAGGACTCTTGTGGATATGATGGGGTATCTAGCAGAATTCTAAAGTACTGTTCTCCATATGTCAGCACAGTACTAAGCCATATTTGTAATTTTTACTTTCTTAATGGTCAGTTTCCTGACAGATTAAAGTACTCAGTAGTGAAACCACTTTATAAAAAAGGAGAAAGGGATAATGTAGACAACTATAGACCTATTTCTATGCCATCGTTTTTTTCTAAAGTTATTGAAAAGGCTGTATATTCAAGATTAATTGATCATTTCGGTTCACATAATTTGTTGTCAAACTTGGTTATTTTGGTTTTAGAAGTGGTTTAATGACTGAAAATGCTATATTTTCGTTTCTCAGTGCGGCACTTGATGGGTTAAATAAGAGGCTACGAACATTAGGCATCTTCTTTGATTTAACAAAAGCATTTGATTGTGTTGATCACAAAATATTGTTGCAGAAGTTCGAACATTATGGAATACGAGGAGTAGCTCACAACTGGTTCACCTCTTACTTTAATAATAGGCAACAGAAGGTAATTCTCTGCAGTGCAGAAAATGGCTATGATGTACAATCGCAATGGGGCACAATTACGTGTGGGGTGCCCCATGGGTCTGGTTTGGGACTGTTGCTGTTTCTTATTTATATAAATGTTATGCCTTTGAGTATAACAGGTGACTGTAAAATATTTTTGTTTGCTGATGATACCAGGTTGGTATTGAAGGATGTTGCTCGAAATATTGACACAGTATCAAATAATGCAGTTCAAGAGATAAGTTCATGGCTTGTAGAAAACAAGTTGATGTTAAATCAAAGTAAAACTCAGTTTTTACAATTTCTAACAAATAATTTGACAAAAGCTGACATATTCATTACATATAATGGGCAAATGATAAGTGAGACTGAACAGTTCAAATTTCTAGGTGTTCAGATAGACAGTAAGCAGTTGTGGAAAGACCATGTTCAGGATCTTGTTCCAGAACTAAATTCTGCTTTATTTACCATTAGAACAATATCTGAAATAAGTGATTTTTCAACACAAAAAGTAGTCTATTATGCTTACTTTCACTCACGTATGACATATGGCATTATTTTTTGGGGTAACTTGCCTGATACAAAAACGGGCTGAAAAATGGGCAGTTCGAGCAATATGTAGTGTAAGTTCAAGAACGTCATGTCGACCC
Organism: Locusta migratoria; assembly: GCA_026315105.1. Classification (NCBI taxonomy): domain Eukaryota; kingdom Metazoa; phylum Arthropoda; class Insecta; order Orthoptera; family Acrididae; genus Locusta; species Locusta migratoria. The sequence continues at coordinate 590,000,221 of CM048755.1, read as the reverse complement.
CTTTTCAGTAGTCTGGGAATTTTGACACTGGCATCACAATACATTTTTCCTTTAATGTCGTTTGTTGTTAATAATATCAGCTTATTCCCACAAGTTAGTAGCTTTCACTCAGTGAATACTAGACAGAAGTAGAATCTACATTTGTATCACACCACCTTGACACTTCTGCAGAAAGGTGTATAGTATTCTGCAGCATCCATTTTCAACAAGCTGCCACAAGAAGTAAGGAATCTTGGCACTAACCCACACGCTTTCAAATCTAAATTGAAGAGTTACCTCATGGCTCACTCCTTTTATTCTGTCGAGGAACTCCTAGAAAAGTTAAACAATTAAGCTAATTCATTTTTTTTTCTTTATTGATTCTTTTCACTTTGTCTTAAGATTGTCATGTGCATAGGACATTTTAAAAATTTTCTACTACCATTCTTGTGTAAAAATTCATGTATTGACTTGATATATAAGAAACACCAGTATCTAAAGCCTAAAGTATTCAGTATATTTTCAGAAAAGCATACTGTACTTCAACTTATGCTTAGGACAACATAGATTTCCATGACCAAGGGAGGACTCGGACCTCTTACAGGAGCAGCTGCACAATCCATGACAAGACATCTTAGTCCGCATGACAAGTAGAAATGTGAGGAAACTTTTACAGCACAATCAAAATTGAATAAACATTAAATAATATACCTTCTTTGGAAAAAGAAAAGTTTGACAAATTGACATATGAATGAAAAGTCAAGTGGATGCAGTACTACAACTTTTTTCGGTAATTTTTGAAATCTAATGTTTCATGGAAGGAGACCTATGATATGCTAAGCAAACAATGACTTGATTATATAGAAAGGCCAACAATTTAGAAGCATAGAGTGAAACTGCACTTAAAATTTGTATTATTTTCACAATATATCTTTATCTTTTGCAAGTACTTTTATGTAAGTCACACCAATGGAAAATTGTGTATTCTGGAGTCCCTTTCCTTATGTGGCATCCGAGTCTGCTTCTGTGTTAACTCTGACCAGCTTCAAGAGTAATCACTCATACTATGAGAGGTGCACATCAGAAATATCCTTTCCAGAATCTCATCTTACTTCTATGCATTGCTAACTACATTACAGTGTTGATCCTGCACAAGTCTTCTGACAGTTTAACAAAATTTTACTTGGGATACAATTTAGTAAGGATATCAATAAATTTAATCCCTGTAGAAATATTTCATTTTTAAGTATGGTTTACAAAATATTTAATGAACTTTTCCCAACCTCCTATATTCTATACAAGCAGAGGCAATACAGAATTTATTATCTTCATGCATTATAAGTTTCTTATTTTCCAAAATCTTCGGTTCACACAACAATTTCCAATGGTTTAATTTTTCTGTTGCACTAGATGCAAGTGACACACTTTTTCTTCATTATTTTGTAGCTGTGAGCAGCTTTTAAGCATTGTTACTACAGTTTCATAATAATTCTTGTTTGTATAATATATCACATAACCCAATGTACTTCTTATGAAATACAGTACAATAGCCCTATTAAACCTATCTAAAGTGTTTCCTATTGATCAGGTTGGTAGCTAAGAAAATAATTTAAGAGCATAGATTAAACCAGATTTTATAGCTTGACATCTAACATATATTCTGCAGGTCACATTATGGCAAGTGGCAGAGGTTACTTAATGTATCATTGTAACTTTCCACATTTACTCTTCCACTCATAAGTGATGTGTTGGAGGAACAATTGTTGGTAAGCTTTCATAATAGCTCAAATCTGACTTATTTTACTTTCATGGACTTTTCACGTGACATATGCAGAAGAAACCAATATGTTGGTAGCCATAGTGAAAAAACCTGATGAGAAGCCACTTGCTATTCACTACACCTGTTTCATTGATGACCTAGACACACTATTTCCCAGCTCATGCCAGCTAATAAGCATGATACCAGGCAGATGGTTTCTGGATGTAACCCAATGTCTCTGATGCAGCAACTATAGTATCTCATGTGTCTTAAGGAAGTTATAATTACAACATGCAGTGCAGTAGATGAAACATGTGATCACACCACCAAATAGAATCAAATGGTGTTGCAGCACATAGCAGTGTTTAAGGTGATTTGATTTCCAACTAGCCAATTGTTCCTATCACCTAAAGCTGGTCAGCAGGTGGAACAAGCTCACTCGTTACCCGTAAGCGCGGCCTTTGCTCGGGAGTGGTGCAGCAAGCAGTTCGTGGCTTGAGCACAGGCGCTCGCAAGCGAGGCGACTCAGTCAGACTCATAGTGGAAGGGAAATCAGCAAGTGTGTTGTACTGATCCTTGGAATGTGGCAAATGAAAAGACTTAATAATAGTAATAAACATGATAAACTCTTAACAGCTGTACTGTGTGTAATAAAAGAAAACTCTAGAAAAAAATATTTCTTCTGTGTGAAAATACAGCGGTAATTAATGTTACAAAAGAAAATAACTGAATGATCCTGTATGATGGCAGAGAAAAAAATAAAAAATAAAAAACAATACCAGTATAATACATAACAGAAAATGACAATCTTTTGTCAGTTGTCTGGTAGTACTGATGTTCATCTGCTCAGGGCTCTAACAAATATTGTACCTTATTTAGTTTTACAAGGAAACATATTTAGTTATGTTTACATGTTTTTGATTAATATATAATAGTACTGTTTACTGCATATGAGCCCATTTGCATTATTTGTTGGCGAGATTAGTGGCCTCAGTACATTTTTCAATCCACTGTTGCTGAATGTCACCAATACATTTTCACTTAAAAAGGACCACAAGAACTGCTAACATCTAAAAGAACAACAGTTCATTATTCGCCTTTTATAAAATCTACATGTCACAAGGAGGACTGCAAAATCATTTAGAACTACAATAGTAACATCTTATGGATGATGTCTGGTGTGTGTGTGTGTGTGTGTGTGTGTGTGTGTGTGTGTGTGTGTGTTTGCATACAAATCTGTAGTTTAATACAAATTTTGAAGAAATTCTATACACCTGACCTTCAAAACAAGAGGACGGCCACTGTCTACATAAAATTTTGTATGGTTGTGTGGCAGAGGATACTTTGCAACAGACTTCGAGATTGTTTGACCAGTGACAATGGATGCATACCAGTACATGTATGTATGTTTTTATTGTTTTATTCTGTGTATGTATTCTCGCAAGCCACTGTATGGTGCATGGCTGAGGGTACATGTTAATACCCATTTCTTAATCTGCTTTATAATATTCTCCACTTGTGAATTGGATAATGGAGCAATTACTTCTTATGAAAACCCACAATAAAAATATTCGAAAATCAGAAACACACAAAAAAATGTTCAAATGTTTGTTAAGCTTATGGGACTTAACTGCAGGGTCATCAGTCCCTAAACTTACAAACTACTTATGAACTACCTTATACTAAAGACGACACAAACATCCATACCTGAGGGAGGATTCGAACCTTTGACGCAGGAGGCGAACCGTAATGTGGCGTTCCAGATTGTTTGGCTCCTGTTGTGTGGCTCAGAGACACCAATTTGTGACAAAATAAGTAAGGTACATCTGCGAGCACTCTCAAATGATGTAAGTCAGAGCTCTGCCACCTGTAAAGCACTATAAACAGATATACAATGGCGTTTGCCACGTGCGTGATATGGCAAGTGGCAGGAAGCGTGGCCACTTAAACTGGAAAGAACACGTAGATAATGTCATAGGAAAGGCGAACCAGAGACCGCATTTTATTGGCAGAACGCTTAAAAGATACAACAGAACTACTAAAGAGACCGCCGGCCGCGGTGGCTGAGCCGTCTGCTGGGCCACTGCGGTTGGGGGTTCGAATCCCCCCTCGGGCATGGATATTTGTGACATCCTTAGTATTAGTTAGTACATAAGTAGTTTGTAAGTTTAGGAACTGATGGCCCCGTAGTTAAGTCCCATAAGCTCTACAAACATTTGAACTTTAGAGACCGCAAACAGTACGCTAGTCCGTCCTTTTTTTGAGTATTGCTGCCCATTGTGGGATCCTTATCAGGTGGGTTTGACAGAGGACATCGAAAGAGTCCAAAGAATGGGAGCTCGTTTTGTATTGTCATGATACAGGGGAGACAGCGTCACGGAAATGATACAGGGTCTGGGATGGGAATCATTACAACAACGGCGTTTATCGCTGAGGCGTGGGATACTTACGAAACTCCAATCGCCAACATACTCTCCGAATGCGAAAATATATTATTGACTCCCACCTACATAGGTAGAAATGATCATCAGAATAAAATACGCGAAATCAGAGTTCAAACGGAGAGATTAAGATGTTCTTTCTTCCCGCGCACTATTCCAGAATGGAATATTCAATTCAATTCATTTATTTGTCTGTAGACAACAGTTAGTTGCATAAGATGTCGTCATAGGAGATGAATAGTATAAAGGTGGTTTGATGAACCCTCTGCCAGGCACTTAAATGTGATTTGCAGAGTATCCCATGTAGATGTAGACCGCCACCAGACACGCATCCCTCCCGAACTGCAGTTGAGCACACTGCAGTCTCACGCTATGGCCACACTTGCGTTTTTTTGGAGCTGGAAGCTCAGAGAGAAGCAGCTTCAAAAGTCGTCTGGTGGTGGCCACATTCGACCGCTTATATAGCTTCTTTCAGGCGTCCTAGCAACCTAAGACGTGAATGTGGCAAATATATGTCTCTCTTGTCAGTAGCGTTTCAGACCTGCCTTTGTGACATCGCAGCATTGAGAAATGAATGTAGTAACTAAACTTTTTTTTTTTTTTTTTTTTTTTTTTTTTTTTTTTTTTTTTTTTTTTGGATGTCTTACGAAACTCTGATGTCTAATATGTTGAGTGCTATTACTGGAACAACAACTGGAACACAACTACATGATTGTATAAGGGCTGAAGAAAAACTATCAGTTACTGTGTACTGTGATGTAAGTGAAGTTTTATTATTTTATTACTTATTGTATCATTTGTTTACAATGCATAAAAGGACAGGATTGAATCTTCTGATTTTTCCTCGAAGATCATTGTAAGTGTTCCGCTTGTGGACTGAGATGATTGTTGGCCACATTCAGGTGTAATTCTGGACGGCTGTGCATATGTGTAGTAGGACTGAACCAATTGTAAATGTTTCAATTGAAAATCCATCATGTCCGGTGGGCTAAAGTTCTTAATAAGGGGAATTTGCGAAATAATTTAACAAATGTAATGCACAAAATATCTTTCATAAAATTTAAATATTTTCTTGTATTTTTGATCTTTTATACTACCCTAACTAAACGTTTTTACTACACTTACCTAAGGCTTCTTTTGTTCCTTTGTCCATGTTGTCCCAACCTGCACCAACAACATTAGATGTCACAGCTAGCCAACCATCTCCTCTTTTTTGTCTGTTTTTATAATCCGCGTTCCAATGTCGTATAATAAAGGTCGAGCTTGAACTTCTAAAATATTACGTTCGTAATCAAGTTCAATTTTTTGCATCTCACACATCTAAAAAACTGTAATAACACTTGACTAGACACACTACTTTGTGTTGACACACTGCAAAGATACTACTGAGTGCACGTGGGAACGCAATGTGAGAAGCGTCTTTTGACGCAGGAAATGGCTCGCGGCCCATCCGACTAGCGTCTGACCTTGAGGATGCGCCTTCGCGTCGGACGTTGGCAGAAAAAGACTGCGTGTGGCCACTACCGGCCTTCTCCAGCCTGCCTATAACTGAGGTGTCTTTTCACGCTGAGCGTCCAGCTTCAAAAAACGCAAGTGCGGTAGCCTAATGGGGCAGCGACGGCGCCTAGAGCAGCAACGCGACTGAGGCGCGTGCTGTGTCAAGTGTGAGTTACTGACGGTTTACCAAAGTTTGTACTTTATTCAAATGTTCAAATGTTTGTATAGTCTATGGGACTTAACTACGGGGTCATCAGTCCCTAAACTTACAAACTACTTATGAACTACTTACAAATTAGGACGGCACAAATATCCATGCCCGAGGGGGGATTCGAACCCCCGACCGTAGTGACCGTGCAGACCGTGACTGGAGCGCCTTAGTCTCCTCGGCCACCGCGGCCGGCTTTGTACTTTAGTTATAGGGTTTTCTCTGTACCCAGCAGAACGAGAAATGATTGTTAAATATGCTGATTATTCATTTCTGTTAATCTAGTAAAAAATATCCACGTATTTCAAATGTTTGTGAATCTATCGGACCAGACTGCGTGGCCATCAGTCCGAAGCTTACAAACTACTTAAACTAAGTTAAACTAGCTTGAGGACGACACACACACTCTCATGCCCCAGGGAGGACTCGAACCTCCGTCGGCGAGCGACCGCGCGCTTGGCAGCAAAGCGCCTTAGACCGCTCGACTACTCCACCGCGGCCATCCACGTATTTCCAGTCAAATGTGTCGCCAGCCCGATTATTCATTTCTGTTAATCTAGTGAAAAAATATCCACGTATTTCAAATGTTTGTAAATCTATCGGACCAAACTGCGTGGTCATCAGTCTGTAGCTTACAAACTACTTGAACAAAGTTAAACTGACCTAAGGACAACACACACACACACACCCATGCCTCAGGGAGGACTCGAACCTGCGATGGCGAGCAACCGCGCGCTTCGCAACAAAGCGCCTTAGACCGCTCGGCTACTGCGCCGCGGTCATCCACGTGTTTCCAGTAAAGTGCCTCGCCAGCACCACGGTTAGGGGAGGGGGGCAGCAGGTGTGTGGTGTGTGTAACGTTTGAAATCGACGCGTTTTACGGTCTTTATAGCCAATAGTCACTCAAACCACGTTATCGGCTTTTGATAAATATTATGTATCTTCAAATGTTCAAATGTTTGTATAGTTTATGGGACTTAACTACGGGGTCATCAGTCCCTAAACTTACAAACTACTTACGAACTACCTTATACTAAGGACGGCACAAATATCCATGCCCGAGGGGGTATTCGAACCCCCGACCGTAGTGGCCGTGCAGACCGTGACTGGAACGCCTCAGGCCCCGCGGCCACCGCGGCCGGCTATTATGTATCTGTAAATTTTCTGCTGCTATAGCGTATGTCTTCATAAAGTACCAGAAATGAAGTACACTTGAGTATTTACAATACGTATTTGTGGAGATGGATTGAATAGGAATTTTTTCTTAAGCTGCGTCCACACCAGACTCGCCGCGCTGCCCGGCGGGATAAAATCAAATGTTTGTATAGTTTATGGGACTTAACTACGGGGTCACCAGTCCCTAAACTTACAAACTACTTACGAACTACCTTATACTAAAGACGGCACAAATATCCATGCCCGAGGGGGGATTCAAACCCCCGACCGTAGTAGCCGTGCAGACCGTGACTGGAGCTCCTCGGCCACCGCGGCCGGCCCGGCGGGATAAAAGAGATTTGGTGCAGCGTAGCGCATCCGGTGTGGCAATCATACCGCTCCCCTCTGTGCAACAGTCATCAAGTTACGAGCATTGTCGATACAACAAAGTAAATGCTTGATCCGTGTGCCATTTCCCGTTTTCAATTTTTTATGAACGTGCGCGCTTGCACACTGCCGCAATCTCGCTCTTCTTCGCGCCAGCCCGCACCGCGCGATTATATTGTATTGCATTCTTTATTTGTCCCATTGAACGAAATAGTACATTGAATTGGATTGCCGTTTGTGCCCGGTGGGCACATCAGGTGCGGTCGCTTCTTTCTGCAATGCGAACAGAAAATAACATTCCAGCAAAATTTAAAGACCTTTAATAAGTAGAGAAAGAAATAGAAACATGCAATATCCCCTCGCTGTCCTAAACCTGCATTATAAATGTTTCCCAGTTTGGCCGCGAATCCGTAGAAGCCGCTATAGGACACGTACAGAATATACTACTGGCCTGCCCTGCCCATCCGAGATTTGCAGTGATTAAGACAACCCGTCCTTGAATTGTCTTACTGAGTCGCCGCATCGACGCATGGGATTCCTCCTACAGTCCTGCTTGTTTTGCCGTGAAGCTCTCGTAGTCGATGTCCCTCGCAGTTCTGGTAAAACATTGAAATTCTAAAGACAGTTACGGGTAGATACATAGGCGCAACTAGCTATGGGCCCACCGGGCCCTGGCCCCCTCCGAAATGTCATAGTTCTATATAGGCTACACAGTTAATTGAATGTGTATGTATATGTATGCATGTATGTATGTATGTAATATGTGTGAGCCTCGGCACTCAATGTCAAAATATATCATTATATACGAGTGGGCCTTCCCCGAAAAAAAAAACCTGGTTGCGCCAATGGGTAGATATTTTACTCAATATAAGGTTGGAATTTCATTTGCAACGTGTTTACTAATAATGACACCGTAATACAAAACTAACCGCACTTCAAAAAATAGCAATTCTGAGAACATGATCACTATATGACCAGACTGAACTCTGATATTCCTGTCACCGACTAACTGGATTTCCGCGCAACTGAGATTTCGTACTCACTTCTACTTCGTAATTACTCGTACATCTTCGTTTATGAAGTATTTTATCCATTCCAGCAACTGTTCAGATTATAAATTAATGAAATGCAGCCACCAGTTGCTTTTGGTTATTTATTTTTAACTTTAACGACCGGTTTCGGGCGCTTGAGTGCCCTTCTTCTGGTCTCTATACAGACAAACAAGTGCATTGGTATACAGTAAAGGCTATATAACGTATAAAAGTTGGTTACAGAAATTTGAAGCAGTTTCGAACCAAATACATCGTAATAAAGATAAGTTCATATAATGGGATAAAATTAACACTTACATTTTTGTACTGTTGCTTAATGAATTCTTGCTAGTAGTGGAATCAACGCTATATGCAAAGATTATGGAATGAATAACAATCAGCTGCTAACAAAGTATTTATGGATGAGGCTTATAGTAAAAGAGTAACGATAAATAAGGGAAAAAAGGCTATGGGAAAACAGTAATACTCAAAGTAGTTGAAGAGGAAAGCATAAAGAGAGGAGCAGGTGACTGATAAATCAGTCGCTTAGCAGATTGAAATTCAGTAGTCTAAGAAGTACAATGATAAGTTTATATAGGGTTATCAGATGTCCGTCTTCAGAAGAGAGGACATTTCTAGATTGATAAAAGAACCATCTCCCTCTCTATCTCTCTCTCTCTCTCTCTCGTATTGACAACTCAAGTACTAGGATGCCTCTACTGCATTATCAGCGTCTTATTTGTAACTCATCTTACGCAATTTGTTCATCTTCTAACAAGTTAAGAAGCCTGAAATGTTGAGACCCGTAGAACGAATTACAAGACTACATAGCAATGAAGCCCTAATATTTCATCACTTCACCTTGTTTTAATTATCGTCTTACGTGCTGAACATTTTTTCCATACTTTATACGATACCTTGCCGATCGCCCCTGTTTTCACCTGAATTTTTTTGCGATGCAACATTCACGGAAAGCATAGTACTGTTTACTGTAAAATCGTCACGAATAAAGTAAGAGTAAAATTATCTAAGCATTCCTTGTTATAGCTATGTTCCCATTTCGGATCAAGCCGACGTGACTGTATACAAGATTAGCATCTGGATTTATTTACCGTGCAAAAGCTCGCAATTAATTATTAAAAAACTACTCAGTATTTAGGACAAAAGCTTTAAATCGATTTTTTCAATACACTGTTTATGTAGTTATGTATCTTTGGTTCTAAACAGGCGAATGGTGAAACGGCAATGGTTACTGTGGCATCTGACGTTATTTTTATGAAGTTTTGAACAAGGTTTTAACTTATGTATAACGAACACTGCACCAGCTTTTGGCCGCGGCGGAGTGGCCAAGCGCATTGAGGCTATGCTACGATGCGGGAGGTCGCTCCCCGTCGGGGGTTCGAATCCCCCTCGGGCATGGATGTTTGTGCCGTTTTTAGTATAAACTAGTTCATAAGTAGTTTGTAAGTTTAGGGTCTGATGACTCCGCAGTTAAGTCCTTTAAGCTTAACAAACATTTGAACACTAGCTTTTGATGTTAAATGCATACGTGTGGTTGACAGACAATACACAAAACTTCCGAGTCCCAGCACGACATACTGAATGCCTTATTTTTGGGTCACAAGAGACTCCGACCACAGAAAAAGGAGGGGGGGGGGGAGAGTTTCATATTATACTATGTGTATTGCACTGTCTTGCATTGTTGCAGACGTATGTTTTTACTTGGACGCCTCAAAACTCGTATTCCGCGACAATTGCCACGCCATTTATTTCAGTTGTTCCGAAGTAGCTTGACCTCAGAGCAGCGGCGGCACAGAAACGTGAAATTTTTTTAAAAAATCACATTGTTTCGAGAAAGGTTAAATTATATAGAGTTAGTGATTGTGACCGTTCAGAGAGTTGTATTTACGCACTTTCAACTCGAAGCAGTTACACAACGCAAAAAAGAGGACATTTCCCCATTTTGTTAAAACTCCGGCCGGGCCATTTTTAGGGTCCAAAAAAGAGGACATATCCGGCTAAAAGAGGACGTCTGGTAACCCTACATTTATATTACCACTATTCATTTGAAAGTGTTTATAATCAGAACGCTTTAAGAACTGCATGTATTAAATTCTGGATTCTATCATTTAATAGTTATTTTCGCCGGAACGGTTGTGGTTCACTTGCGCATTACTCGCCAACTGAACATTGGACGTTACAGACGATATAGTCAAACCAAAATTTAATGAAAATACAGTTTTATACGATAAGTCACAATGATCGATGTCGTACTACGCAATTTTTTAACTATAGCGATTACATAGGATTTAGACGGTACCATTAGATTTCATCGGGGAAACATTCCTCACACACAAAGAAAGAAAATATGTTATGTGGACATGTGTCGGAAACGCTTAATTTCCATGTTAGAGCTCATTTTAGTATTTCTCTTTAAATGTAAATTGAAAATTTTCACAATCAACATGTGTGAGCTGACGAGAATCCCTTGCAATTGTGCAATCGCGTCATCAACACAGATTTTCTGTGAACGTTTGGGCAGGGATTGTTGGTGATGTCTTGATTGGGCCTCGTGTTCTTCCACCTACTCACTGGAGCACGTTATCATGAATTCATACGGGATACTCTACCTGTGCTGCTAGAACATGTACCTTTACAAGTACGACACAACATGTGGTTCATGCACGATGTAGCTCCTGCACATTTTTGTCGACGTGTTCGTACGCTTCTCAACAACAGATTCGGTGACCGATGGATTGGTAGAGGAGAGCCAATTCCATGGCCTCCACGCTCTCCTGACCTCAACACTCTTGACTTTCATTTATGGGGGTATTTGAAAGCTCTTGTCTACGCAACCCCGGTACCAAATGTAGAGACTCTTCGTGCTGGTATTGTGGACGGCTGTGATACAATACGCCATTCTCCAGGGCTGCATCAGCGCATCAGGGATTCCATGCGACGGAGGGTGGATGCATGTATCCTCGCTAACGGAGAACATTTTGAACATTTCCTGTAACAAAGTGTTTGAAGTCACGCTGGTACGTTCTGTTGCTGTGTGTTTCTGTTCCATGATTAATGTGATTTGAAGAGAAGTAATAAAATGAGCTCTAACATGGAAACTAAGCGTTTCCGGACACATGTCCACATAACATGTTTTCTTTCTTTGTGTTTGAGGAATGTTTCCTGAAAGTTTAGCCGTACCTTTTTGTTACACCCTGTATATATAATATGTGTGTTAGAACAAACAGTAGTCACAGGAATAAAAAGTTTAAGAAACCACATACAATCTATTCCAACAATACTTTCGCTTTCTTTCTTTCTCTCGTTTTAAAACATTTATTACTATTAATAAAAGCTTTATGTGAATTTTTATTGATTTATCACGCCACAGTACTACTATACAGGGGAGAGCACAACATTTTTAATGCTCTTCCCATACCAGAGATGTTTCTTGGCTATATCGAAACCTCCGTTGAATTGTTGAATTGTGTTTATCGAGCCACAGTATTCACTACTTCTTCATTTCATTTGTTATGTTTAAAGTCGTGGGTAGATTTCACAAGCTTCTGTTTCTTCCCACTTCCGTGATATATAATCCAAGCTACCAAAACTGTTTAAGTGATTCCTTCAGCACAAGGGGATCGCAGCCAGTATGTTAGGGGAATACCATGAGAGAGAGGATGAGGAAATCAATAAAATGTTGTACAATGATTCAAATTGGAAATTGTTTATTAACAGTTTAATATTGCCACCAATTAAAATGAATGTATAGAACGACTTACATTTCTGCAAAATTAATTAAAACACAATCTCCTCGGATTTTTTGAAAATTCCTGCAACACTTTGTCAATGACTTTCTTTATTGTCAAAAATTAATTTTCTGTGGATGCTCATCATTGCTAAGCCATTGAGACGACTTTCTACCATCGTGTTTCACAACCAGGTTTTTATTCGTCTTAAACTGCTAAAAGACAGTTCAACAGTGCACGTTGTGCAAGGAAGAGCAATCAAAATTTTCAAAGCTTTTTGTGTTTCTGGAAAGAAATTTTTCGTTTCTTTAATTATATCACAAATAGTTAGCTCCTCTTGGTTTTGTGTATTCCACCATAATTTTTGCCAAAGTTCAATTTCACTTTTAATGTTTGACAAATCGTAAAATCGGCCACAGGTTTCACAAACCCCTATCAGTTGATCAACTGACATGGTTTTCATTTGCGCTGGATGTAATTTAGATAAAGCGAATGCTGAAGTGTTTTCATTAGCAAAACGCACACCGATAGAGGTAATAATGGAGTCCAAGTAAGGTATTATAAATGACCTGCTCCAAAATTTTTATGGATTTTCTGCTGGACGGTTGCTTCGATGATGCAGACTTCCAGCAACGCGCGGAATTGTTTTTATGTCTTCAAGGCCGGTTTTTTCTGCAGTGGCTATAGCTTCTTTCTCATCCGTTATTTTTTCAGCATTGTGCGGTGAGTTCTCAGCAACTGCAAAATTAATTGTGTGTGTTGCGTGGCATTGACAGTGTCTAAATTTGTGGACTGCAGAATATTAACCACAGGTTCCATCAAAGCTGAATATTTGGCAATTAAAATTACGCAAACAATAAACGGAAAGCCAGAAGCTGCCTGCATAGAGCTCAAAAGCGCATTTTCTGGTTTAACCGTTTCCTTCACGTGATAACATTTCCAAAGCTTCCATTATAGTGGGAAAATTTTCCTTGAAAAGTCTGGCGTTTACGTGTTTTTCACTCCACCTTGGTTCACACAGTGATGAAATATCGGGTATAAGCTTCCTCCTAAGTACCGATTGACGAAAAAAATTAATAATGTCTTTGATGGTGCCCATGGCGTTCCGAATACCAGAAAGTTTGTTGAGATCATTGGTGACGAGATTAAATTTGTGCGAAGAGCAGTGAAAGAATAAAGCTTTGGTGTAGTTTTTGCGCAAGATTGCTTGAACACCAGCGTCTTTACCGGCGATTGTCAAGCAACCATCAAATCCCCCCCCCCCCACCAAAAAAAAAAAAAAAAAAAAAAAAAAAATAGCTCTCAGCTCGACAAAGCCAACAAACATTTCTTCGACTTTGTTGGATTCTTCATCGATATACCGTATACCTATCGATAACTGTTCACTTCCAGAAATATCAGCTGTTTCATCTGCTAATATACTGAACGATTCAGCCTTTTGCACATTCGCTATAATATTAGCCTTAAGAACATCCCCACATATCGTGACAATTTCATTTTGGATATGGACCGATCGATAGCTTGCATTTTTTCCCCATGCTCAAGATGCTGTTTCAGAACTACGGCTCCTGCTTCAATCCGTTCCTTGTATAACCCTTCAATAGCTCCTTCACCATAATGCTTACCTCTCACAAGGAAAGTACTTGGGCTCGAACAAACACAAATACACCAAAATCGCGTGAGAGATAATGTAAAGGTCCCTTATTGTGCTAGTGATACTCCCGCATCTGAAAACTCTGCTGTCTTCCGTTAGAGGCCTGTACGTGTGCCATTGCCGCACTGCACGTTGACCTGCCGGTACGTCAGTCGGGGCCTGTAGGGACGGTGCAGTGCGCCTTTGGAGTTGAGTTTCGTTACATTATTTGTGTAGTGAAGCGTCGGATGGGTTGACCATTGCTAATCAATCCAGCTAATGTATTGCGATTGGTTGAGACGAAGTTATGAAGAACCCTCTTGGTGAAGAAGGTATTGCTGTAGAAGATGCATCTTTCACATGTTTTTTTGGTATCATTATAGTGCAGAAATATGAGCATAATTTAAAAACAGATACTTTTGTGAATTCCAAATATTGAAACATTTCCACCGTTTCGAGGCGTTGAAATAAATTCAACGGCGAAGTTGAAAATTTGTGCTGGACCGGGGATTCGACCACGGATTTCACGCTTCGGGTTAGCGGTGCCCTTAACAAAATAGGCCAGGTAAAGCTCCGCCGCGGTGGAGTATCCGAGCGGTCTAAAGCGTCTCGCTGCGGAGCGCGCGGTTGCTCGCCGTGGAGGTTCGAGTCCTCCCTGGGGCATGGGTGTGTGTGTTGTCCTTAGGTTAGTTTAGTTTAAGTAGTTTGTAAGCTACGGACTGATGACCACGCAGTTTGGTCCGATACAATTACAAACATTTGAACATTTTTTGTTAAAGCTCCCCTTCCAACCCAAATTTTCAAGGCGTCCGCTGGCCCGAAATCGGAAATCCCGGTTCGAATCCCAGTTCAACACAAATTTTCAACTTCGTCGCTGAGTTTATTCCAACGCTCCGAAACGGTCGAAATGTTCCAATATTTATAATTCTTAAAATTACGGCTGTTAATGTCAACCAATGGTCTCTGTTATTTTGGACATGTCCGAAAGAACAGAAACCATTTCAATAATTGGAAAAAAATATAATTTTGTAACAGTAATACAGACTGATGATAGGGATGATAATGACGAACAATTGCCGTCCACGATTTCATCTGCCGTCCTGTCTAGAGCATGACCGCAGAGTTTTGCATAAAAACGACACCCACCAACACATTGAGGGGTACGTAACGGTCGTATAACCAAACGTTCATCCGGAAATATTTGTTCGAGCTCAAGTACTTTCCTTGTCAGAGCTATGTCGTAAGTCCCACAAAATGTAATACAAGAAATAGAAATGATGGATTTAATGTGCGGCTCCGTAGAACAGTGCCAGACTACAAATCCAAAGGTCGCGGGTTCGATCCCCGCCAGGTCCTAGGGTTTTTATCTGTCATTTTCCACTTCTTTCACCTCTGTCAGTGCCGACCGGCCGCGGTGGCCGAGGGGACTGAGGCGCTCCAGTCACGGTCTGCACGGCCACTACGGTCGGGGGTTGGAATCCCCCCTCGGGCATGGATATTTGTGCCGTCCTTAGTCTTAGCTAGTTCATAAGTAGTTTGTAAGTTTAGGGACTGATGACCCCGTAGTTAAATCCCATAGACTCTACAAACATTTGAACATTTTGGTTAACATTTCCGCCCGGCGGGTGCGCCCGCGCCCCGCGGGCGGAGTACACTGTAGTTGACTGCCCTGGCCGCGAGCGTGTGACGCTAGTGCCCCAGTACACACGACGCTGCGCACAGTGCGCGGGGCAGCGGCGCGGCAAAGGCCGCCTGCGGGCACGGCGAGGGCGCCCGCCCCGCGGGGCGGTGCTTGGCCATGCCTGCTATACACAGTATTTGCAGAATGTTCCTTTTTGTAACGGGAGTACACAAGCCATGGTAATTCTCAACCGAGAATAATTGAATTTCCCTTGTAAATACGTCGCGTTTTTGGAAGCTTAGAGTTTAACGTCCCATCGACTGCTTGGTCATTAGAGACGGAGCCAACGCCCGGAGTTTTGGGTAAGGACGGGGAAGGAAATCGGCCGTGCCCTTTGAAAGGAACCGTCCCGGCATTTGCCTGGAGTGATTTAGGATGTCCGGGGGTGGATTTGAACCACCGCCCTCCCGAATACGAGTCCAGTTCAAATGTTCAAATGTTTGTAAAGCTTATGGGACTTAACTACGGGATCATCAGTCCCTAAACTTACAAACTACTTATGAACTACTTACGAACTAGGACGGCACAAATATCCATGCCCGAGGGGGGATTCGAACCCCCGACCGTAGAGGCCGTGCAGACCGTGACTGAAGCGCCTCAGTCTCCTCGGCCACCGCGGCCGGCACGAGTCCAGTGTCTTACCACTGCGCCACCTCGCTCGGTGTCGCGTTTTTCATGAATTCGTAAGACACGGGAGGGGTCCAACAATTATCAAACAGTTCTCTCTTCAGCTGGGTCGATATAACTGACGGTCTATTGACATATCTACCAATGTTATTTTGGTCGCAGTCGTTCATTCCAAAATCGGCATCTATCACCAAATCTGTAAAATAATTATTTATATTAAGGAACGACACTGAGTCGCATTCTTTTGTGCACTTTGGAGATGCTGTTGTATAGTAACTAGCTATGAGATTGTGGGAATAGCTGAAGAGTCGACAATTTCGAAAGTTTCCCCCCTAGACTCCATGCAAAACATACCTTTGGTAGTGCTGGATTTTGACAAGGCAACACCCACATAATCAGTACAGATATTGCATCACTTCCAGGCTTTTCAGAATTTTCTTGGATTCAGAAATCCAAGTTTTTTTTTTTTTCCTTTCTGTATTCCTTCGCCCTACTGATCGCTATCTTTGCCGGCCGCGGTGGCCGAGGCGACTGAGGCGCTCCAGTCACGGTCTGCACGGCCACTACGGTCGGGGGTTCGAATCCCCCCTCGGGCATGGATATTTGTGCCGTCCTAGTTCGTAAGTAGTTCATCAGTAGTTTGTAAGTTTAGGGACTGATGACCCCGTAGTTAAGTCCCATAAGCTTAACAAACAATTGAATTGAATTGATCGCTATCTTTATCCTCACTATCATTATTTCTGACTTCTGTCCTTTTTCTTTTTATGCTTTCTGCAAAATTCAAATAAAATCCAATACTATAGCACTGAAAATTTATTTATCTATCGATAAAATTTGTTAGTTTGCTTACCATAGAGACGATAATTTTTTAGTAACTTTTGATTCACAGTGGCGTCACAAGGGGTGGGGAGGGGTGCGGTCGGCACCGGGTACCACATCAACTGGGGTGACAAAACTCGCTAGGTTGTGGGCAGGAGTAGTCAAAACAAAATTCTACTGACAGGCAAGTAGCGAGCTTAAGGACAGGTCGTTTTTTCAAATGTTTGTAGAACTTATGGGACTTAACTACGGGGTCATCAGTCCCTAAGGTTACAAACTACTTATGAACTAGCTAACACTAAGGACGGCACAAATATCCATGCCCGAGGGGGGATTCGAACCCCCGACCGTAGTGGTGCCGTGCAGACCGTGACTGAAGCGTCCCAGTCCCCTCGGCCACCGCGGCCGGCAAGGACAGGTCGTGATACCCCTGCTTGAGCATATTTGACGGATGAAATAATCCGTAAAGAAAACAGTATCTTCCTTTTATTAAGTCTGAAATAGTGAAATAGAAGTCGTTGTTGGTGCTATTGTATCACGTTTCCTGCTATATTTGTGCATCTGACCCTAGGCCAGTGCTGGCATTGTTCTATAAACGTTCGATCAGACGATAAAAAAGCCTGAAAATTCTTGCGGAATTCTTGCGACGAATCTGTCAGATGCTTCTCAGAGCTTAAACGTTATGTTGAAGCGGTCACTACCATTAATTCTTCCTTTTTTCAGGCTTGAACTGTAATTTACCAAATGAAACAAACAGCCGTTTAGCCGAAGGAGCTGTGATAAAATACACGGTTTTATTGTCACACTTTACATGGAGCTAGGGTCGGATGACCAAACTTCCCGGAAAAACGAAATTTTAATTTTTTGGAGGGAGGTACTAGTAAGAAAAGGCGCCGTTGTCTCGAATATAGAAGTCGCTATTTCATCCAGGTGGTTGGCCTTCAGATTTGGGCATCCTTAGCTGCTGATCGATGAGCAACTCCGCCGAAGCAAGATAAGCATTCCCTCAACTGAAAATAAATTTCAACCAACTGTTGAAATACGGAATCATTATCAATGAATCCGAAGATTCTTTTTCCCGGTATTCTCATCTGTACATATAATTAAAATTGTTACTGGTCGATGTCTATACATAGGAGATACTCAAGTAAACTTAATATGAGCAATCATTATGACGGAAATAGACACTAAAATATTTATTTTTACAATTTTTGTATGTTGTCGGTATATTTATGGGTACATGTCGCAAAAATAAAAAAATAAAAAAAAATCTTGGTACACAGCCTAGAAGCCAAGATATCGCAGTTTTGCCATAGAAGCGTTCGCGTTTGCACACCGCAGGACATTATTGCCTGATGTGAACATCATTGTGCACGCATAGCAAAGCTTTGTGGCTGTCGGCAGCGCCAGCGCTTTGCATGCGCGGAAGTTCACGAGGGAATGCTAGTTAATAATAAATCGGAAGATGCTCGAATAAAACCTTCCATCGACAATAATAGTAAGGCTCTATTCATAACTCACTGTTCGACAGAAAAAAAAATCATGTAGCCCTACTAAGGACCCTTTGTTTCCGTCGGTTCTGTATGCGTAGATTCGGGTATTGGCTTTAACCATAATAATGAGCGACACGTTTGTGACCTGCGAGATACATTCACTCCTCGCCCATTTCTTTCTTTTTCTTATCGCCCTTTTTGTAAGCAGACTTTAATTAGAGAAACTGCTAATTTCCACGGCAGTATTGTTAAGAGCACAAAAATGAATTAGATCTACCAGTACATGAAGTCAACACGGGCCAAACCTACTTTCTACACTGCTCCTTCCGGGAGTTTAACACTGCTCAAAATGTTCAAATGTTTGTAAATCTAAGGGACTTAACTACGTTGGTCATCAGTCCGTAAGCTTACAAACTACTTAAACTAACTTATTCTAAGGACAACAGAAACACCCATGCCCGAGGGACGACTCAGACCCCACGGCTATTCTGTCGCGGCTTAAAGCTGCCGTGCTGTTCGTGAGCAACTTAAAGGGCGCAAAAGCATCCATTTATATCAACACTAAAAAGTAATCACAAAGAGATGTACAGAAAAGTGAAAGCAATCACTTACCAAAAACGTTTCTTATATACATGTGTGCAACTCTGTACATGAACAAACGTTGCCCTCCTAGCTGCGGCCTCACGGCCTACTGGCGTTCAGTGCTGTTGCTAGTAGTCTAGCACGGACAGTAACACACGGCAGGCTGTCAGTATACGATGCCGATGAGAAAGGCAGGCCGCGGCGCACACGTCATGTCACGTGATCAAGGTAGGCCTGAGGGTTGCGTAGACTTTCCCTGCGTAATAACTGATTATATTCATCTCGGGTGTGCAGCCAGATACCGTCGTCAACTAAACACGATATTTCGGCAGACCGACTTGCTGCCATCTTCAGGTGAGTGCGCTAATACACTTACTCGCCGGAAAGTGTATCAGCGAGTAAGTGTATCAGCGCACTCACCTGAAGATGGCAGCCAGTTGGTCTGCCGAAATATCGTGTTTAGTTGACGACGGTATCCGGCTGTAAACCCGAGATGAATATAATCAAGGTAGGCCTGAGCCAGCGCAATCTATAGCTGACTAGCCGGGCGCTGGGGCACAGACCGCTGTCTAATAGCGGCCAGCCACTCAGCTAGCGATCGCATCTGCTCAAGCCTACCTACATGCGCGCCGCGGCCTGTCTTTCTCGTTAGTCTCGGTCAGCACAGCAGTGACGTCATCGCGAACTCTAGCCACACCGTGCTGCATTTAACCATATACGTGGGGCACAACGGGCAGGTTCATTGAGATTTTCTGTTTAGTGAATGTTCTTCAACTGAAGGCATCCATGACCAGGAGGTTTAAGTTGTCATGTCGACCATTACGAATTAAAAAAAAAAAAAAAAAAAAAAAAAAAAAAAAAAAAAAACACCAAACTAACTTCGAATCTCTAGGGGGGGGGGAGCTGCCCCCCCCCCCCCCTCCTGGCGACGACCATGTTTTCGGTCACAACAGGAAAGTCTGTAAAACATCAGAAAGATACAGTAATTGCCATTTATTTAATTTGTTTCTCAGAGAGAATACATACATAGAATAAAACACTGTTAGGCAGCAATTCTGTGGTTCACTGGTAAATTGCCGAATTATGAATGTAAAGACTATAAATTCGGACCCTGATCATTCCTAGGATTTTTATCACTCACTTATGACGTCTTTCATTTCTGGTAATGAAACTTCCTGGTAGATAAAAACTGTGTGATGGAACTAGGATTCGAACATGGTACCTTTGCCTTTCGTGGCCAAGCGCTCTACCGTCTGAGCTATCCCAGAACGCTACATGGACCATTCTCACAACTTCACTTCTGCCAGTACCTCTCTTGCTACTTTCCAAACCCCACAGAAGTTCTCCTGCGACTTAGCAGCACTAGCACCCCTGGAAGAAAGGATAAGGTGGAGACATGGCTTAGCCACAGACTAAGGGATGTTTTCAGATTGAAATTTTCACTCTGCAGCAGTGTGTGCACTGATATGAAAAGGCAGAGGTCCCAAGTTCGAATCCCGGTTCCGGAACACAATTTTATGTGCCAGGAAGTTTCATATCAGTGCAAACACTGCTGCAGAGTGCAAATTTCATTCTGGATTTCTGATAATGTTTGAAAACGTGAAAAATACCAGGGCACAACATGGTTAGGAATCCGAATTTCACTGTAGGTTCTCCTGTAAATTAAGTCAGTTCGAAGGTTGGTACAGGGTTGCCAGATTACTGTTGGGGGAAGTCGCCACTTTGGCACACTTATGTAGCCCATTGTGGCCACTTGGCACGCTGCTGTAGCCCAATGTGTCGCCGATTTCTTACTTTTGTTTTCACGCTGGTGATGACAGAGAACATTCAACTACAGCATTACTAATCGGTAATGAAGGGGCTCAAGTGCAAATGTTGCTATTTCTTTGAAGGCATGCCTTCCTTTTGCTTCTTTGTAATTCAGTAGAAGATTCCAGAATTCAAAAAAATGTTCAAATGTTTGTACAACTTATGGGACTTAACTACGGGGTCATCAGTCCCTAAGTTTACAAACTACTTATGAACTAGCTAAGACTAAAGACGGCACAAATATCCATGCCCGAGGGGGGATTCGAACCTCCGACCGTAGTGGCCGTGCTGACCGTGACTGGAGCGCCTTAGTCACCTCGGCCACCGCGGCCGGCATTCCAGAATTGTCTGGAATTTCTGTGTTCCTTCAGTTCACAAATGGCATTTTTTTCAACTGAATTTCTAATGCTTCTAAATCTGAACTTTATTCTGAAATAAATTAACAAAGGAGAATATAAATATTATTGCATATTTCAATACCGATACTATTAATGAGGGCTGTAACTGTGAAGAACTAATTTCAGGTGCAAAGTTCTGTAACGGTTTTAACTGATACACATTGTTGGGTTACCGTAGAATCATTTCTTCACAGAACTTTACAACACAATTGAAACATCTTTGTTTAACAGTTTCCAGTCTCTGACCTGATACTTTTCCCTTCATTGCTTGCTGATGAAAACTAAATCCAATATCAACAGACTTCAGAGGAAGAAATGCTAAATGCTGCGTGGATGGATGCAGCTTTCATTATACGGCGGGCAACAGAAAGGCTGGCAGTTGAGTGTGATATTGTTATGCAGTCATTCGACTGGACTGTGGCAGTGTCCTCAACTCGTTTTCGACCATGTCCCTCCACGATGTGTAAGAAGTACCTACGTTTACCTTGAAAGTAAAAAAAATTAAAGTAGCCAAAAGCTACTTCTATTTCTATTTCTCCTTTATTAGCGTTGATTGTCTTCTATTCATGATTGTGCTAGCGTCATTTTTTTCTAATTGCTTTCTACATCTACATGGGATACTCTGCAAATCACATTTAAATGCCTGGCAGACGGTTTCATCGAACCACCGTTATACTATTTATCTCCCATTCCATTCTCGAATAGCGCGCGGGAAGAAAGAACACCTGAATTTCTCTGTTCGAGCTCTGATTCCTCGTATTCTATTCTGATGATCATTTCTACCTATGTAAGTGGGAGTCAACAATATATTTTCACATTCGGAGGAGAATTTTGGCGATTGGAGTTTCATAAGTAGCCCACGCCGCAGTGATAAGCGCCGTTGCTGTAATGACTCCCATCCCAGGTCCTGTATCATTTTCGTAAGGGTACGGCCATAGTGAACGGCTCCCCGCTAGCTGCTCGGCCGCTTAACTCGCAGCGGTCGGACCGCGCGCGTTGCAACGGCGCGATGGCAGCTGGTGGCGGCCACAGTGCACAGCCAACCGCGCACCGGCTGATGCCAATACATAACCAAAATTACTTTTCCGTTTTCTTGCAGAAAAAAATACTGCATGTGTATAAAACAAAGCTACATCGCACTCCGGTGTCAGTTTTTCGATAAAAATTCTCCTTCTCCTGTAAAAAAATAAATACCACCTCTCCCGGTTTTGTGCGTTTTCCTTGACGTAGGATACTTCTCACTCGATTCTGAGGAAACTAATTGTCGCACCTCACTGAATTTTGCACATCTTGCAGGCTAACATAACAGCTTCATAACGGAGTGTCTGTTTTTCCGGTATTCGCCATAGTTATTACGATACTTAATTTCCAGTTAACCTATCGCATAAGATTTGAAGCTTTTGCAGTGAAAAATATAGTCGCTGACTACTTTTCGTTTGGTTAACTTTGGGTTATACATTACTGCGTACGACATGTAGCCAACATTGTGAAATTGTTTTTAAACCTGAATAGAAAGCAATACATCGCTCCAGTATAGCGCACTGGGTGTTGAAATTTGTGGGCGCTAGCGCCGCGCGCTCTCCTTCGGCGCGTTATGTGCCTCTAGCCTGCAGCTCAGTCAGTCAACCTTCGTAATAAAGCACATGTCCGAGCCAACAGAAAATGACTTTAAAAAATAGCAATGTTTATATGGGACAGATGCCAGTTCTCTAACTCGTTTTAAAATATTGGTGGCATACAAGTTCGGATTTAAAAAAAAAAAAAGAAAAAAAAAAAAAAAAAAGAGCCAGTAAATCTAGTTCTATGTCTTAAAGTTACAAATATTGGATTTCTAGCTGTCACTGACGGAAAATTGCAAGTTCATAATGGTGACTGTAGGGTTCTAAGGAAAAGAGAATGCTAGTGATTGTGTTGAATGCCCCTTCCGACGTGCAATAGAAATGGGAAGACTAAAATTACCAGAAGAATTTTTGACAGGATCCAATAGCAAGCGTCTAAATGTTATCCAAGGCGCTGCAGCATTTTTCCTCTGAATCAATATTTAATTAGACTTTCTCCACAAAAAACAAGAGCGGGGAGACATTAAAGATGTTTTCAACGGCACTGTTCAGTTGGAATAATAAGTTCGTATGTGCAGTTTAAGTGCATCTTCTTTCTAGTTGAGTTTAATGCAAGTAAATCTGTGGTGGTATAATGTAACTGCTGTTATAACTTGGCACCATCCACGGATGATGATCACGAAAAAAAAAAAAAAAAAAGTTCTGATCGCAGATTGCATAAAATGCCAAAACTGGACTCACTAGTTGCTGGCATGGGGTAGTAACTGTTAGATCACGATAGGGAGGGGGGTTCGAATCCCCCCTCGGGCATGGATATTTGTGCCGTCCTAGTTCGTAAGTAGTTCATAAGTAGTTTGTAAGTTTAGGGACTGATGACCCCGTAGTTAAGTCCCATAAGCTTAACAAACATTTGAACATTTTTTTTTGAACACGATAGGGAAAAATTCGCAACTGCTGTCCTATAACCTCAATATACACACAAAGTAACTATATAAGGCTTTCTATAGTCCATGGTGTGGCTGATACAGCAACCAGTCAAATTTTAATTTCAAGTAAAAACAGTCTTGGTTGCAAAGTGGTTTTATTAATTACCAATGACGCGTTTCGCCCTCACAGCAGGGTATCATCACATTATCTGCATGACAAACGTTACGCAAATTGTTACAACAGCCCCTGTTTCACCACTTTAAATGTTGTAGTAATTATTGTGTAACATTTGTCATGCAGGCAAGATGATGGCCTGCTGTGAGGGCAGAACGCATCATTGGTAATTAATAACACCACTTTGCAACCAAGACTGTTTTTACTTGAAATTACCCTGTAACTGACAGTGTACCGTCTGTCACAGTGTGTGTATTTTTAGATTATAGTAGGACAGTAGTAACAATTATTTCGCTGTCAAGGTTGCTAATCACATACCGACATTTTATACTGTTCACGAACAAAAAATGTTTTGGTAAGGTAAATTGACATGGAATGGCAGCAAAGTAATTAAGAATGAAGTAGCCTCGTGTTAGTGGCTCACAAAAAAGCCAATTTCACCTGAAACCTTTAGCAAAGAAGTCCATTTCATATTATGAGCTAAATAACCTATCTACACTTAAATTATATTGAATGTCTAGTTGTTTGCTATATTAAAGTACTGGTATCCTTGCACCAATATAAACAACAAGATGCAATTAAAGACATTGCAACACCGGTTGTGCGAGTCTAAAAAAGTTCAATAAAATTCAGCTACAGTGAATTAACGGCCTTTCATTCAACACTTTTGAGATAAACGCGTCTTTATCAGCTCCCATTAAACGCGACGCGCACAGCGTCGAAACCTCGGCACCCGCGAGCTGAGAGCGGAACAAGAAACATAAATTCTTTCTTGCACGCGCCTGTGAAAGCGACGTGAACGAGCTGAGGCGGCCGCGCGGTTGCACTATGGCCACCCCAATGGGATCACCCACTGGGTTTTCCAACCGCCTCCCTGCCGGCGAGAAGCAGGAAGCGTGGAGCGGCTCACTATGGCCGTACCCTAACGCTGTCTCCCCTGTGTCGTGACAATACGAAACAAGCTGCCCTTCTTTGGACTCTTTCGATGTCCTCTGTCAAACTCACCTGATAAGGATCCCACACTGAGCAGCAATACTCCATAAAAAGACGGACAAGCGCAGTGTATGCAGTTTCTTTAGTAGTTCTGTTGCATCTTTTAAGGGTTATGCCAATAAAACGCAGTTTTTGTTTCGCCTTTCCCACGACATTATCTACGTGTTCTTTCCAATTTAAGTCTGAAGTGCTAGTAATTCCTAGGTATTTTGTGGAGTTTACGGCCTTCACTTTTGATTGATTTATCTTGTAAACAAAGTATAACGGATTTCTTTTCGTACTCAAATGGACGACTTCACACTTCTCATTATTTAGAGTCAATTGCCAATTTTTACACCATATTGCAAAGTTCATACGAAACTGCGTGGTCATCAGTCCGTAGCTTACAAACTACTTAAACTAAGGTAAACTAACCTAATGACAACACACATGCCCCAGGGAGGACTCGAACCTCCACGGCGAGCAACCATGCGCTCCGCAGCGAGATGCTTTAGACCGCTCGGCTACTCCACCGCGGCCATATTGCAACAACCTTAGTTTAATTTACGTTCTTTGCTACAAGTAAGTACCAAATTTGTAAATATTTGTCTCGTAATGCGCATTCTGGAATCTATGTTACTTCCGTGCGAAATTTGTACCTTAGGCAGCAGCAGTTACGCGGCACGAGGAGCGCTGAGCAACTAACATTTCGATATTTCCCCTGTCACGTACCGTCTCCAGACTGAGATACCTCTAACTTTGGACTTTTTCTTTTTTGTACAAAAAGTCTCTAGGTCTTCCAGTGAAATCGGAAATCTATCCCTACAATTTTTTTCTTTAAAAATGAGCCAAATGTCCCTACACGTAGGTACACGTTTCCACGGATTGCAACACTGGACTGTGCAATCGACGATATGTTGTGAGATTTTGGTGGTAAATGTCATGAGAGGCGCTCTTTTTTAAAGCTCAATTACACTACTTACATGCTAACTGTTAGTGAAACTCGCAATAACAAATAGTGAAATGGGCTGCAGTAGATTTGACATTATAATAAGATAAACTGCACGCAAAAGCAAAGATAGTCAATTGTTTAATTTAAATTTAGGCTAGCCGGCCGCGGTGGCCGAGGGGACTGCGGCGCGCAAGTCACGGTCTGCACGGCCACTACGTTCGGGGGTTCGAATCCCCCCTCGGGCATGGATATTTGTGCCGTCCTTAGTAGTAGCTAGTTCATAAGTAGTTTGCAAGCTTAGGGACTGATGACCCCGTAGTTAAGTCCCATAAGCTCTACAAACATTTGAACATTTCGAAATTTCGGCTAACTAACATTTAAATTCATCTAGAACCGTCTGAAATCGGCGGATGCGAATATTATGTATAAAATGGAAACATGTTTTGATTGTTCCCAAACGGCTTCCCTTTCTATGTATAATTAAAGGTAATTGCCTTCAGTTTACATCATCGATTTAATCTATTATAAATGTGGCATTACCTTCAAGTCTTAATACTCTGACTACCGGTATGAATGGTTTCCCCAAATTGAGAAACTTGCAATAATTACTTCATTAATTAATGTCAAGGAGCTGGCTGAGTGCAGTATATAGTATTAAGAAACGAGAAAAAGTAATATTTGTTGTGTCTGAACTGGCAGCTCTATGCGTGTTGAACTAAAATTTGGAGTGATTTGGACGCAAAGCACAGAAAACATATTCACGCCGGCCGGGAGTGCGCGTGGGCGCTCCCGCCGGAGGTTCGAATCCCCCTTTGGGCATGGATGTTCCGTTCGTCCACCGGTTAAGCTAGTTTAAGTTACATTAATTAGATGTAGATCGTCGTTACTTAACCAAAGCAGTCGAAAAGCTACATAAAGTACAAAACAAATTACTTCGCCCAAAGTCGCAGACTTTTGGAAGAAATATCGGCCAAATGGCGATAGTCGCATTAGCTTCTTAAAATGTCGCAAAATTCGAACTTAGGTTGCCCAAATGGCAACCCTGCGTTGGAAAGGCAAACGGCATACCACCTCTAACAGGTCCATGTTTGGTAAAGCACTATGGTATTCAAACAAACTTCTGGTTGTTAATAGGTTTACTTAACTTTGAACAACATGGTTTTCTGCAAAACATGATTAGAGATCTCTTTAATGATTCACTGTGCGTAATATAATATCAAATCCTTTGTTCTCGGAAGACAGTACTCCACTTTGGGTTAGAAAGAAACTACAGAATGTGTCTGTAATGAGTAGTTTGAACTATCAGGTCGACTTTATTTCTGTCACAAAGTATCCATTACTCGTGTCGGCCACAGTGACATACCCAAAGAACATTCTATAGGCCTTATTGCCCTGCGCAATGTATAGTTAAATGTACGCCTTTCATTAGTTAATTATCTACGAGCAGCCTCAGTCTTTGTTTTGTGAGAGGAAAAGCAATCTTCTTTCGGCAAAGATTTATGTACCGGAGGGTGTAATTTGTACGTCCAACGCTCTGGAAATCTACCGTTAATCATGTTATAAACCTTATAATTAATTAGAATTAATATGGTCACATCAAAGAACTCACTAACACCAAGTGCAGTTTCCAAATTGTTATGATATGGTTAAAAAAATAAAAAATAAAATAAAAACGTGCCGGATAATGAAATGTAGCACTGCTCACCACAATATCATTAATCCAGAACCATCTATAGAAAATGTAGTCTTTAATAGCAGGCTCTATAATAAACTTTCATTCAGTGGAGCTGATGCCTCATCAGAAAACTGCACGATCAGCGAAGTGCATTCGGCCTAATTGAACTTGTGATAATGGGGTTGTTAAAATCAAGTACTTAAAAATTTGATAGACATAATTTATATCCCCTATTAAACAAATATCATACCTTTTCTAAGAAGTCCTAAACACACGAATTGACCACTAGAATTACACACGGTTGAGGAAATTTAGTGGGCCGGAATTTGAAGCTGACTGCAGAACCATTCTGCTGCCGCCACTTACATTTCGCGTAAAGACCACATTGGTAAAATAAGAGAAATTAGGGCTCATAGAAATACATACGGGCATTCGTTTTTCCCTCGTTCTATTTGGGAGTGGAATATAGTAGGCAACTGTAAGTAGTGGGACGAGGTAGCCTTCAATACGCACCTTAGATGGATTGCGAAGTATGTAATATGTGGATGTAGATATAGATGAGCACATGGAAGAAATTTATTGCAACGACTGCAAAATGTTTAACTCAATATTTCTGTTTTTGAGTCTCTTACCCGTAAAGAACATCCGTTACGAATGCGCAAAGTACACATCTGTTACAACATTCTCAAACAAACTGAAAGCATAACACGTTGAATGCCATGAAGCCGGCGGCGGCCATACCAACGCCTTTTTAAGGACAAACTCAACATTCATGCCCAAGAGGGGATTCGAAACCAAACCTCGGAGGGAGCTGCTTCGGGGACTGGTGTATGGCGCCTCGACTACCTGACAGAATTAGAGCTAGAAGATCTAACGTTACCACGGATAAGTGTTTCACGGCGACAAAGTAAAAAGCTCATACACTTCATCTATGAAGGAAGGCATGAGACAACAGATGAACCAACAAAACGTTACAAGATTGAATTCTACTACTATCTTTTAGATGTAATTATCACATCTTTGAATGCAGTGGCGTAACTAGGACTTGGCTTGGGGGGGGGGGGGAGGGGGGATCGATTTGCTTGGCGAGCAAAATTTTAGTCAGTTTCCAGACAGACTACCATCTATCACTCCCGTAGAAGAAACTAATTCACTCCCATCCAATGAAAGCTTATGGTAAAACACCCCAAGTTTCCAATCTTAACCTTTACCAGATTGCTGTTGTACGATTTCTTTTTCTTTTCTTTTCTTTCTTTTTTTTCTTTTTTTTTTTTTTTCTTTTTTTTCGGGGTCTGGGAGGGGGCTCTATTTCCCCCCCCCCCCCCATAGTTACGCCACTGTTTGGATGAGAGATTCAGTCAACTGAAATCTCATTGCCATTATTTTGATTTTCTCTACGACATCGGCGAGCTGAAGAATAAACCTCCTGACAGCCTGGACACAAAGTGTAGAAACCACGCAGCGATTTTGCAAGACAGCGGCATTGATAGAGTTGAGGGAAGAACTAAAAGTGCTTTCAACATTGTTGAAAGCTGTAGTAGGTCCAAAAGAGACTCTGAAGTTTATAGGAAGACATAATTTTTGCCCTAATGTTAACATTGCTCTGACAATTCTCCTAACACTCCCAGTGACAGTTGCGAGTGGAGAGAGGAGTTTCTCAAAACTGAAATTGATAAAGACATACCTCCGATCAATGAGGGGACAAACTCGTTTGAATGATCTTGTAACAATATCGATTGAGCACGAGCTTGCGGAGGACTTAAATTACACAGATCGTGTGAAAGAGTTTGCACAAGCAAAAGCCAGGGAGGTTCGATTTGTCTAGGTTTTTTAATTTTTATATTATGATCACTGTATTGGATATTTACTGTTTTGTTTCTTATTTTGTTCAACACTGAACAGTTATTGTAAATAGTATTGTTCAAACCAAATTATCGTTAAATTGTAAATATATTTTGTTTTCCGTTGAATACATTATCTGTTCACAACCATTGAAAAATGTTCATTTACGTTAACTGTAAGTTCATGCCGCGCAGGGATTAGCCGAGCGGTCTAAGGCCCTGCAGTCATGGACTATGCGGCTGGTCCCAGCGGAGGTTCAAGTCCTCCCTCGGGCATGTGTGTGTATGTTCGTTCTTAGTATAATTTAGTTTAAGTAGTGTGTAAGCTTAGGGACTGATGACGTTAGCAGTTAAGTCCCATAAGATTTCACACACACTGGTACAAATTTGTAAATTCACAAGGCTTATTAAAATTAGCTAGATTTCTTCAATAAGGTTTGACTCAATTTTTGAGCTGGTACCCAGTAACTGTTTGGTACAAATCTATAGAGAATGTCACCATCAGTCGCAATTTTTCCAGATCTACATAGATTTCGGGCACAATGTGGCTATTCTCAATGCTTTGAGTTATGTTTACATCTATACCATCATGCTGAACGTAACTGCCAACATGACGGTTTAGATGTAAGCACAAGCTTTGAGACTGGCCACTCAGTGGCCGAAACCTAGGTAGTTCTGAAAAGTAAAAACAAAAATTGCGATTGATTGCTGACATTTTCTACAGATTTGTTTAATACGAGGCGCGCCCAGAAAGTAAGTTCCGTTTGGTAATAAAATGAAATTGTACACAGATACAGAGGAAATTTTTATTGCACAAAATTCTACAACTCTTAAACTACTTTTCCACATAACTGCCGAAATTTTGTAAGCACTTGTCATAGCGTGCCACAAGTTTTTGCATGCATCCTTCACAGAAGGTTGCCGCCTGTGTTTCAACCATGTGGTAACAGCTCTTTGTCGGTCGTTGAAGTGTTCACCCCCAAGGACAGATTTTAGGTGTAAGAAGAGATGAAAGTCGCTAGGAGAGAGGTCCGAGATGTATGGAAAATGTTCAAATGTTTGTTAAGCTTATGGGACTTAACTACGGGGTCATCAGTCCCTAAACTTACAAACTACTTATCAACTACCTTATAGTAAGGACGGCACAAATATCCATGCCCGAGGGGGGATTCGAACCCCCGACCGTAGTGGCCGTGCAGACCGTGACTGGAGCGCCTCAGTCTCCTCGGCCACCGCGGCCGGCAGCTGTATGGAGGATGATTAAACAGGTCCCATTGAAATTTCCGAAAGAATTGTTTGGTCACATTCGGTGTGTGAGGTCAGGCATTATCGCGGAAAAAAAAAAAAAAAAAAAAAAAAAAAAAAAAAAAAAAAAAAAAAGCTTTTGACAGTAATCCTCCTCTTACACCTAAAATCTGTCTTTGGTGGACAACACTTCAACGATGATGACGAGCTGAAAGAACATGTTACCACATGGTTGAATACACAGGCAGCAACATTCTATGAAAAAGGCACACAAAACCTTGTGCCATGCTATGACAATTGCCTACAAAATTTAGCAATTTAGCAGTTCGCTTGGAGCGGCACTTGGGCTTGTGGCGGCCCTGAGTGTATCAGTTTAGCGCTGGTCGCCAACAGCTAGCTTCCTAGAGTTCTACATCGTGCAGAATTGTGGATTACTTTATATTGTCTGATTGAATGAACACTGGTGTACAGGATATTAGGTACAATATCTTGTTCAGTCTATAATTGAGTTGATTCCAACGTTATCTGCAACGGAACTTGCATTATGATACTGAGTGCTAATTTATATTTTGTTATGAACAGTGGGATTTGCTCTATCAACAAGGGCATAAATGGCATCATCCCTGACTGATCCCATACCGTCGACGAGTAGTGGGACGTCACGACACTATAAATGTCGGAAAACGACTGGTTTCACTGCTGAAGATGTACGGAGAATATTGGTAGAATCGGACTTCGATGTCGATTCTGCCTCATCGAAGCATTCTAACGACGAAGATGCGCGTGTGGACACGACAGCTGCGGCGACGACAACGATTGCGTTGGTACTGGTGATGGCAGTTGTTAAAAGTTCAGTGATCCTTGCAAGCGTTCGTCAGTTTGAAGCCGCTACAGCATGGTATGATGTCAGTGGTACTTACTTGCAAGGCATTGTATTTACAGGCCATGAAAAATAGTTATAATTCCTCTTATCCTACAGATAGGCGGGCTTTGACGCCACACCACGGTTTCAATGTATCTTTTGTCGAGGAAGTATTGGATTTAGTCATAACTGAGACAAATAGATATGCTGCGCAGATTTTAGATAGCAAGGACATAATTACAGGCGCGCGGCTGACATCTTGGACAGAAACTAATACAGAGGAAATTCGTACATTTTTTGGAATTGTCATCTACATGGGACTGATAATCTATCCTGCAATAGAAGATAATTGGAATACACATCCTCTATTGAAAAATAATATTTTGCCTCAAATAATGAGTAGAAATCTCTTTCACTTACTTCTCCGCTGCACCCATTTCGCAGACAATGCATTATCGAAAGACATTGACAAAACCCGTAAGTTCAGGGCAATATCGGATATGCTACAAAGAAAGTTTTTCACAGAGATATACCAGGTAAAACTGTAGCAATAGATAACACCATGATACCGTTTCGATGGAGACATTCATTTTTACAGCTGTAAAACCCATAAATATGGCTTTAAGGTTTTTCAATTATGCAAAAGCTTGAAGAATCACATCGTGTTGGATATACTCTACGCATAGTCACCTATACAGGACGCACAGTTGTTGTCTCTAATGCCTTGGTAAAACGAATCGTACTGGAGGTTATGCATAATTATTTGGATGAGGTCCGAACAGTTGTTACAGATAACTATTACACACCTATTCCTCTCGCAAAATAACTCCTTGAGAAGAGGACTAACTTTGTGGGAACAATGAGAAAGAACAGAAGGCATCTTCCAGATATTATGAACAAGAACATAAAAAAAGGTGAAGTGATATGTAAAAATTCATCCGATGGCATTATTGTTGACAAATGGAAGGACAGGAGGGAGGTGGTGTTTCTGTCAACAAAACACGTGCTGGATATGGTTCCATCAGGCAAAGAGCGATCTGGAAATGTAAAACTAAAACCAGCGATCATTGCTGAATATAATAAAGGAAAACAAGGAGTAGATGTTTCCGATCAAATGGCCTGTTACTTCTCGCCCTTACGTAAAACCATTCGATGGTACCACAAACTCTTTTTTGAATTCCGCTTGAATACCTCAGTGGTGAATTCAAATGTTTGTAAAGTTATCGGACCAAACTGCGTGGTCATCAGTCTGTAGCTTACAAACTACTTAAACTAAGGTAAACAAACCCAAGTACAACACACATACCCATTCCCCAGGGAGGACTCGAATTTCCGACGGCGAGTGGTGAATTCATTGATATTGTATAGGAAACTAATTAGACACGCAATGCAAATAAAGGACTTCAGAATGGAAATTACGCAACATTTATTTGGTATGTCAACCGAGCACGAATTGGACGTCTCCAGGAGCCAAGAAAGATTACCGTAATGCGGCCAACTTTTTCAAATCTCAATGCGGGACGTTTCGAGGATGTGAAGGAGGACTAAGATCACGTGACTATTGTGCCAGTTATTCTGAAACTACGAAAGAAGTTTAGGCGAGCAAAGTAGGCCTAATCATTTACTTTTAAAGTAACATGTCTAACATAAGTGACATTTTATTCTTAATTTTCAATCTTTATTTACAGTTCATAAATAATTTATCATGCTCCTATTTTTGCAATAACCTCGAACTAAATTTATAAAAATCTCCTTTTTAAAACCATTTGTTCTATTATAGAAGTCCTTTTGATTAAATCGAGAGTTTAATTGCGCCTTACTATAAGCAATGCTCACTCACTTTCGTTGTTGCATTTTCAGAATTTCACAACCTTTCTATTCCTGCAGGAAGTAAGATGAATGCTGATATTGTATTTGCATATTTTAAATACGTTTATACGGACTGTTATAATATTACATCATACTTTTCATCTTGAGCACCGAAAAATATTCCTTTACTCTTACTGAAATGTACCTAAGAAGACACAGAAAATATGCCAAAAAGAATTTTTTGATAAGTTATCCTATCAGCAAATGCAGTACCAGCTTAAAACGAAAACAACTTCCACTGCAAGCGAATTTGTCATTTTTAAATAGTCAAATGAAGCGTATCGCTTTTATTTATTTATTTATTTATTTATTTTTTTTTTTTTTAATGTAACAAGACTGTCATTTATTCGTAGATGATGCATTGTGAAGTTGACTTGCAAGCATTATGTTGTAGAGCTTATGGGGGGTCATCAGTCCCTAAACCTACAAACTACTTATGAACTAGCTTATACTAAAGACGGCACAAACATCCATGCCCGAGGGGGAGGGGATTCGAACCCCCGACCGCAAAAAAAAAAAAAAAAATTTCAAATGTTTGTATAGCTTATGGGACTTAACTACGGGGTCATCAGTCCCTAAACTTACAAACTACTTATGAACTAGCTAACACTAAGGACGGCACAAATATCCATGCCCGAGGGGGGATTCGAACCCCCGACTGTAGTGGCCGTGCAGACCGTGACTGACGCGCCGCAGACCGTTCAGCCACTGCGGCCGGCTCCGTACACAAATAGTTTCGGCTTGTGCTCTTAGACCAACAATTTTAAAATTGCGGGAATGCGGGACTTTTCAGTGATTATCCTAATGCGGGACAACGAGTCCAAATGCGGAACTGTCCCGCAAAATCCGGGACGGTTGACCACATTAGATTACCGCTGCCGCTTGGTCCAAGATCAGGTAGCAAGAAGGGCCACTGTCTGACAGTTACACAGGAAAAAGATGAGCAAAACAGAAAGGCGAAAAAGAGATGCCAGGAGTGTTACATCAAGATTTCTGAAAAGCATGGACGATCTGAGGCCGTGTTACATGTGAAGAAGGTGAAAGTAGTCACGTTCTGTGGTGAGAGCAACAACTGGCTCTGTCCAGAATGTTATTCACGAACGCACTGAATACCATGTATTCTTTTTCTCGTGTTTACTCGCTTCCTCAATAAATTGTATATTGTACATGTGATCATTTCATTTCTTTTCAGTTATAGTTTACACTTATTTTCTGTAATTAATTCTTGTTGTGCGGTGACTAGGCAGTAGCGGTAAGCGTATGTACGGCGTACAAATACGCCACGTTTCTGCTGGCATCCCAGATTTTCTCTCTTTTCACAATGATATAAGGGACAGCTATTCAGTACGTAATGAGTGATATAACTATTTTGATGAGATTTTTAAAACGGTTCTGCTGATGCGAACTCGTCGTGTGGCTAGACGACCGAGCCCCGCGTGGAGGTGAGACATCCATCGCTAAGCGTGCGGCAGCCAACATGTTAAATTTCATAATAACCACAAGTTTAAACAGGGAGACAAATGTTTGTAAATCTATCGGACCAAATTGCAAGGTCATCAGTCCGTAGATTACAAACTACTTAAAGTAAGGTAAACTAACCTAAGGACAACACACACGCATGCCCCAGGGAGGACTCGAACCACCGACGGCGAGCAACCGCGCGCTCCGCAGCGAGGCGCCTTAGACCGCTCGGCTACTCCACCGCGGCAAACAGGGAGACATTTACCAATCTTGCAAAATCATATAACCTGCAGGGTCTTGTAAATGAACCAACAAGAGTAACACCCACATCCAAGACTACCTTATACCAAATACTCGTTTACAGAAATAAACTTAGATCAACAGGTCATGTATATAATGCAGGATTCAGCGATCACAGCGCTGTTATACTAAATGTCAGTCTTAAGTTATTTCAATCCCAGTCCCATCTAAAAACCTTCAAAAGTGTAACTTCAATAAACTTAATTTCATCTGAGTAATGAAAAATAGAATTGTATGCTGCAAACGATATCAATGCAAATATTGTTAGTTTAGTTTTTGTCCTTTCGTCCCAGAGTTACTTTTAATAATATAATGTAGATATTTATTAATGCAATTGAATTATACAAGTTTATTTTCATATATGCATTTCATCTTTATCTGAAAGGCATCTTCAGTGGAAATATTTGGCCTAATGGAATAAAAGGCGCCGGCCGCGGTGGCCGAGGGGACTGAAGCGCTCTAGTCACGATCTGCACGGCAACTACGGTCGGGGGTTCGAATCCCCCCTAGGGCATCGATATTTGTGCCGTCCTTAGGATTAGCTAGTTCATAAGTAGTTTGTAAGTTTAGGGACTGATGACCCCCGTAGTTAAGTCCCATAGACTCTACAAACATTTGAACATTTTGAATAAAAGGCGGAAACAAAACAACCTATAGGCACCAAACAGCACCGTATGTAGACCAGCATCCACTAAAAATTGCCACTAAAAATGTCTTACAAATAAAGGAGAAATGCATATGGCAAAATAAACTTGTATTATTCAGTTGCATAGACGGCTTAGCATCAATAAATGAATCGTCACATCGAATAACGCTGTATGGCACATTTTGACATTTCGTAGAATTGAGTGGAATAATGATGTAAGTAGCAGTCTGCATCGCCTGCTGTAAAAGTTGACCGGTTTACCGTCCGAGGGCAGCACTAAACAGCGAGGAGACTCACGAAGTTTTCGCGCCTCTGTTCGAACAATGTTGTATGTTACAATAATGGAGTGTAGCAAGGTGACGCTTACCGAAAGCGGTTTGAAACGTACTAATAACACGCGGAAAAGGAAAATTAACATCGCTAATTGGCAGGATATTAAGAGGAAAAGGCTTCGTGATGCTGGAATGGAATATAAATGACGGAAAGGTAGTTCCTGGGAAACAAGCTCCAACACAGGTGAGTGGAATAATGCTGTATGGGTTCCGTAAGAAGGTGAATATCTATATCGTAGTGTGTGTGCCCTTTTCAGCGGCCTCTGTGCCCTGTAGAGTAGATGGTTGTAGCTACATACATTATGTGCAACTGAAACTTTACAGTAAAAGCAGCGGCGTAGCTATGCCACCAAGGGCCCCGGGGCAAAAATGACTTTGGGGCCCTCTTTAAAATAAAACTATATAGATAAAAAACTACATCATCAGCTCTTCACCGCCTACTGGATGACATAATAAGACAAACCTAAATACTACTAAGTAAATTATTATGCGTCACACAACAGCTATATAATCATACTCTGTAACATAACTGTGAAAGTTTGTTTGTTATGCTTTCCCGAAAAATTACTGGTTCGATTTGGATGAAATTTTGCAGAGGGATAGAGTTGGACCTGGGTAGGACAAACAGATAAAACGACCGCATGGGATACTTTTCGAAGTTGTTCCATACTAAGCGATGAGGTCCCAGGCAGAAGCTAATAAAAAATAAACGATGAAGTATTACTCATCCAAGAAAACATGGACCCTCCCGCGAAGCAAACAGGGAACAGTCAGGGCAGAACTCGCGCGTCTACGGTGACAGCAGGCGTTTTTGTCACTGCCGACAACTCACTCTCGCCGAACTACTGCGCTGTTAGCTCATTGCTCCGTACCCATCAGCCTAATTTCGTTGATAGCCCAGTCAAAGAAGGAAAATACGGGAAATATTCGTGTAGGATGGTTTCAGCAAAAGGAAATCTTCGGGTTTTGTTTGATGAAACACTTTGGATTGAGCTGTGCCCCTACCACGTTTCATGAACGTCCATGAAGAAGTAATAGGTAAAATAACTAAGTCCACATCTTCGTTTATTATCGTAAAAGTGGGATAGAGATCAGCGTCTTGAATGCACAATTCACTATTAAAAAAGTAATATTACATGAAAGCTCTGATGGCAGAATAAACAAACATTGTGCGCGTAGAAATGTACTTTAAAAAAAACTTATCTCGCATCGCAGGTTCTGTAGGCGATCTGATAGATTAATTATCTTCAAAAGAAGAAAGCCAAGATCGCAAAACACTTATTTATTTTATGACGGACGGTTTCAATGGGCTCATCTTACGTTATTTAAAAGATGGAGGTTAAGTAGCACGTGCAACATAGCTTTTAGTCGAAATATAAAATACATCAGTTAAAACGTGAACAGCTTGTAAGAGTCTCTATGGATACAGCCATACATATCACCACTTGGGCTGTTTTCTGTTTCACTGATGAAACACCGATCAGTAATACAATCCACAAAACCATCTACGATCCATATTTTCTCTTCTTCTTGCATGAATTTTAGAGTGAAATTGGTTACAGCACTACATTGGGATCTACGATTAAGGAACACTCCCTTGGGGGAATTCACTACACAAACAGTTGCGTTACCATAGTAACACCGTTCTGAAATAGTACACTGTAGAGTCTTAATACTCAAATATGGTCAAATCTGGCATTGTCAAACACACTGCTGGTAATTCAGCGCAATTCACTGTTATTTCGCAAAGATTGGCAGCAGTGTACGGCGGGGCTTCTTTTTTTAAAAAGACAAGGGATGGAAGGTCAGTGCATAGTTGACAAAGTTCCTAAAACACCTCCTCTCTTTCATGCCTTCCCTCGGCGATGTTACCAACGCACTTCGTGCCAGTGCCCTGGTTTGTAAACGGGGCAGCACTGCACGCGAGGTGCCGTGTCGACATGCAACTTCAGTGCACGTCTAAAATCACTCTTTTACTAACCTTGAGTCTTCTGTCGTAGCTATGTCCCATTGCGCAGGTTGCGCAGGTCGCGCATCCTTTGTACCTGAAGTGATGCTTAAAGAGGTTTAGAAATGTGGCTAGGAAGTACTGCACTACGATTAACTTTAGCTTTTGTAGGATGCCAGTGCTTGTTTTTATTGAAGAAATGACAGTGTATATCCAAGCACAAATATACAGACTGAGTAATATTAAATATATAAACGATACATAACGTATAAACTGTCCCTGGCCCGCACTGAACTAACATGAATGCGCAAGGTATCGCGGTCGGCGCTCGACTGACTGCCGCTGCACTTCGCTGCGCGCCACAAGCCACCGTTTTGGCGCCAAGCGAAACTTCTAGACTAACATTGTTCAACTTATTACAAAATATACAAATAATTAAATCTTTTAACCCTTTGAGTGCTGCACCTGCGCGTCCGGCTGGCCGAGTCAAGCCTGCCCCGGCGGCCGCCTAATCCGCCTACCTGCGCTGGCAGCCGTCTCCATGGCCTGTTGTGTGTGCCTGAGCTCTCCGCCTGGCCGTCCTCGCCCTGGCAGGACTATTTCTGGAACCAGATTCACAGTGTGCTTGCTGACGTTACAAATAAACAGAATATCTGGATACTTATTCCTAAACTTTCAATCTTGAAATAATTGCCAGACAGACAATGTACACTGAAACTCCTTACGCTACTAACATGTAGGCCCTGGGTCATTCCGTGTCAAATCGCATAATTTCGGAATATTTTCCTGCTCTACCATGACGGAAAAATTTATGTGAACATTCGAACACGTCGCCAATCAATCGATAATGATAGTTTTTAAGATTCGTTAAAGCAATACTGGACGAGTTATAATCTTTCGTTTGACACCATGTGCAATTTTGCGAAGGGCAAGCTCGAATTCCTGGCGACTTTGAGCTGCTATAACTCGGGAAATATTTCGATGACAAATATGAAATTTGGCCGTCGTGTACAAATGTATGCGTTTTCATAGGAATAATATTGAAAAGAATTTTACGTGCTATACACAATCATAAAAGTTTAAACAAAGTTGCTCTAAAATTGCTCCAAAAACTTCAACATTTGGTGCGTTGTATCTTAGGGACTAACTAACTACAAGGTTCTGAAACATGAAGCTTAGTTTATGTGCCGCTTTCAAATACTAAATAAATTAAGTGTAAAAGTTGAAGATATTAGAAAGGTAAAATGCGGTATTTTCAACCTTATTTCTATTTTATAAAGCTTTCCAAACTGTGCTTATTAGATAGAACATTATTTTAACTGCCAACAAAATGTAAATGGTCAACGAACGCAAGCCAACAATGCTAGATGATTTGAATCAAATGTGAACGCGTAAATCACGGCGTGAGAAAAGTGTAAATTTTGGGTTCTATCTCTGACTGTAAATGCATGCTGCTCATGAAACTTAAAACTTAATAGGTTGGTAAGAGAAATTTCAGCGAATGTTCATATAAAATTTGAACAAAATCTGCAATGGTCGAACAGGAAATGATAGGTGAGCTGACATGGAATGACACTCTTCATCAAAGGCTTTCTTTTATTTGCGTTTAGTTCTTAAGAATCATCATAAGGTCTTTATATACATATGAATTTTATTTGGGATACTGGTACTCAATTACTGAGTTTTGTACGCAACTTGCGATTCAAACGCTCTAGAATCCGTAAGGACTAAACGTTGACGTTCTTCAGTACTAGCGCAGTAACTCTCTTTCGACGAAAGCATCTGGAAGCCGAGTCACACTTTTTTAATCTAACCACTATATTTTGAGAGCATTATTCCAACAAATTATACACAGGGAAACTTAAAAACATAATATTCAACATTACTGAATTCCTTTTATACGGGACGCAATTGTTATTGTAGAGTAGAAATAATGGATGATGTAAAACTTTTGCTTAAGAATTAGATAAGGAAATATTGAAGTTTCTAAACAACCTAATTAAACGTCACCTTTAATTCCTAATGACCTTTTGTGCTTCAGAAATGGGCGAGTTTGTGTAACTAACCAATTTGTGGCAAGACGCCCTTTGCAAGTTTGCGAATAAATTTCAATAATGTAAACCCAGTTAATTGTCTGCAAGCAACGATCAATCAAATCCAGGTTTCTTAGTACTTATATTTACGTCTGAATAATTTCTGCTTATCATAAGGGGATGAATGTCTAGGCCTATAATTTTTTTTCACAAGTCCAACGTCATGGAAAAATAGAACAGCAACCCATTACTAAATATCACTAGAAAACTGTAGCCTCAGTTGCGGTAAAAGATATTTATTTTAACGGCGACTAGTTTCGGCCGAAGCCCAGTTTCAAAGAACCATGTAAAAAAGAAATGTGACAACCACATTTTAGCAGTTAATAAAATCATACAATATGGATAACTGTAATGTGTCTTTGGGCATCTTTGGGATTCGCTCGACACGAGTCGCCATTTAAATAAATATTTTTTACCGCAACCCAGGTCAGAATATTCTAGAAATAATAATGCCAGAATTTTTTGTTTAATTACAAATATCTAAGGTTTAATATCTATCAAGAAGTTACGGAAGAATTCGCAAATTTGCACTAAGTATTTAGTTTTGCATCCTATGTCCGGACATTTGAAGCAAACAGTCTGTGTTTGTCAGCACAGATTGGATATTTGTCTGTGCCGGCACGCAGCCCTGCGGCTGTTCACGTCCGCAGACCCGCAGGCAGAGGGACCGGCCGCGGTGTAAGCCGGCATTAGCGCCCAGGTACCTGCCAGGCCGCGCGGTGAATGCCGCCTGCAGGGCCCACTGGAAACACTGCACCACTGCCGCGGAAAACCACGTCCAGAGGCCCCACGGCCCGGTGGAGCGCTGCGGGATATCCCGTCTGCAGCGCTCAAAGGGTTAATTAACCGAAATATAGCTTTGCACAAAAACATTACAGAAAGTATATAGATAATTTTTAATAGACATAGGAAAGTTAAATATTAATAAAAGAAGCTTAAAGTTTTGGCGGACAACTAGTATAGGCGGGAGCCAATCAGATCTCAACTTGCAATAGGGGCGGAGCTTTCCCACGGGATACAAGCTCATCTACTGTCTGTCTCTCTCTCTCTCTCTATCTCTCTTGAGATGCGAAATAAACGGCTCCATATCAGCCCCCTCACAAGTGGCGTATCCAGGATCGTGGTCTGGTGGGGGCTGAGGGACCACCGCCTAGAAGACAAGGCCTCACAACAGGCCGTGCCACGTCACACCGAGAGGCCGTGAACGCTAGCTGATTGGCGGGCCGCTACGAGGCGGTGGGCGTGCCCCAGCGGACAGCCAGTCAGCTAGCGTTGGCAGCCTCTCGCTGTGACGTGGCACGGCCTGTTGTGAGGCTTTGTCTTCTAGGCGGTGTTGGCTGAGGTGAATCCGAGCTGAGGTGATTTCTAAGAAAAAAAAGGTCGCCGTACAGTATTGCGCCTTTCTATTTGCTTTCCCCTCTCTCTCTAAGCATGGTCTGGAGGACTCGAGGAGGGTCTGAGGGGAGGGGGGTTCGAAAAGGGTCTGGAGGGGGCTACAATATGGTTCGGGGGGGGGGGGACCATAGACCTTGTTATGTTTATATTGTGAGATGGGAACAATTTTTGGATTTCACTTTGTGCATTTGAGGTTTGCTGGACAGGGTTCAAACAGTTCAAAACCGAAAATCATTCATTCATCTAAAATATTAGATACAGTAGAACGTCTATTAACCGAAGTAATTGGGGGACATATGTTCGGAAAACGGGTTTATTCGGATAATCGAACTCTACACTTCTATTTGGCAATAAGATATAGTGTACAGTGAGTGTATTTCCACCCGGTGGCCCATTAGGTTACAGTGGGAGGTTTGGGGGAGGGGGAGATAAAAAAAATTCGACGATCTAACTGTAACATTTTTCGAACGTCACTCACGGAGGATGAGGGGCCCCTGGAGCTCGGGGGCCCCGGGGCACTGCCCCGCCTAGCCGTGTAATACCTACGCCACTGCGTGTCATACGTATTTTATCTGTTAACGGGGGACAAGGAAGGGACCTCACAAAAGATTGTTCATGTACAATCTGGCGTCCCCAGGCCAACGGCAAATTCCGACAAGTCCTTCCACACACGGAGCTACGACATCGTACTTAGAATCTAAGACGAAATTTGTTAACAATTTCAAGCCGTGTACACGAGTCATTTGAACTTGAAACTACGCCAACGGCAGTCATTCAACTAACGAAATAGATATGCAACATTTTAAAAGAAATATTATGTATCATAACTACCAAGCTTAAATTTCTTAATTATAATAATAATAATAATAATAATAATAAAATCCATTCCAATTAATATTATTTAATTTTTGGTGAGATACTTTGTACCTTGAGAGCAGTGTAGTATACAGCTGAAAGATCGGTTAAGTTGATGCAAAACTTTCATTGTTGAGGAGGACCAACAGAAATATATGT
The DNA here is from genome assembly GCA_026315105.1 of Locusta migratoria. Classification (NCBI taxonomy): domain Eukaryota; kingdom Metazoa; phylum Arthropoda; class Insecta; order Orthoptera; family Acrididae; genus Locusta; species Locusta migratoria. Next base: position 589,957,708 of record CM048755.1, on the reverse strand, counting down.
TGCGCTTAACCCTGTGATGCATGATTTACGAAGAAATGTGGACAGAATATTGAAAAGGTGCTTATATAGTGAAGAACAATGTCTAGTATCATAAAATAGAAAAATTTATTTCAATTTAAGTCCTAAACGGAAAAATACAGCGATGTCCGTTAAAGTGTACACGTGACACATCCAGAGTCATTTCTCTAATTTTTTCCCGCTTCTAACGAAATTTTCGAATATACGTGGACGTAGAGGATGATTGCATTTTGTGTAAATTTCCTTTGGCTCTCCTTTGTGAAACCTCTCGCCGCCGCCTTGACATGCTACTGGTTTCGGGCGAAAAATTGACACTTTTCAGTTCATCTGGCGACACCTATAGTGCAGCACGTAGCCGAAGAGTCCCGTGGAGTGTACTTCCTGCACTACGAGTTCTGAAAGGGCCGCAGATGCAAAGAAATACGTCTAGTAACAGCCGTCCACTACAGTGGAAGCTGAGCGCCACAGGGTTAAGCACACGGAAAGATTTATCCCGAGTACAGCGGAAAACTTTAAAAGGAAATTTCAAAATGTTAATTACGTCTTAAATTGTATAGAAACACGACTTGGGTTTTATTTACGAAATCATCACAAAGTTCAGAATTCTTCTATTCTCTCAACGCAATTTTCATGTCTCTTGTTTTTTTATGTTCGGCATCAAGTGGACACGGGTTATAAATTAATGTTAACGATATTTAGTGAGTCACTTAAGGAAAACAGAGGGTAGGCCTATGCAATTTTGATGTTGCAAAAATAAATAAAATATCAAATTCCCCATTATATTTCGATATAGACTGGACCGATTTCAAACTTGGTACACACATTCCTTAATATCAGGCAACAATCGCTGTGGGGGTAAGAAACACTTATATATGGTGTACCACAAGGGTCAATCTTAGGCCATTTGCTATTTGTGTTAATGATCAATGATTTACCATCTTTTATGACGTCACAAACTATATTGTATGCAGATGACACTACGTTTTTTAACAGTACTTCTGGTTTCAATGAACTGCACAATTTAACTGAATGTACAATATTTCAGGGCTCTATTTGATTTAGAGCTAATGGCTTTTGTTTAAATGAACGTAAAACACAACAAATATTTGTTACTCTTTGTAATTTACCTGATATAGACAACTAACGTAGTATTAAGTTTTTAGGCTTAACCATAGACAGTAAACTCGTGGGAGCCACACATAATTTACATAAAAAGTAATTTATCCACCCAGCTCTTAAAAGAAGACATTCAGTCTTATAATACAAGAAACTGCAAGAAAATAAATGTCCCATTCTGTAAATTGTCTAAATCGTTAGTTATAATGTGCTGGGTGGAAAATGTTTAATAAGGTACCTGCAGAAATAAGTAATTCAGCATTAAATTTATTTAAATGCAGGTTGCATAACAGACTAGCGGCTAGTCCCTTTTATTCTGTTAATGAAGTTTTTGAATGTGACTATTTAAAATTTCAATATGATAACATGAATGGGGAGATACCATTCAATATTTTAACATACTACTTATTGTATAAAGTTATCCACACAATATTTTCATTATGTATTATTATTTATAATGACTTTGTCTGTTGCTTGTAACAGTTCAGTGACAATAAAGTTCATATTATTATTACCAGCGACACAGTTCAGGAGACATGACGTAATAAACTGCCACATCATGCGGCAACGTTCCACATTTACTGCTATACTGATGGACCGATTTAAGCGAAATGTGGCACAGAAATTCTTTACGGTAGGGGAACAATCGGTATTGGGGGTAAAAACCACTTACGTCATACACGTAAGCAGATGTCATAAACGAGTCGCAAAAAAAGTGCCGCATCACACGACGCGTGAATAACGACTATATTAATCAGCTATTTGAGAATGAGGACACGTAGCGACTTGCAATAAGCTTTACAAACTATTTCAAACCCTTACGAATCTTTATTATAGTCGACATGATCGAATGGAGAGTACCAGGTAGTACTCAGCCAGACGACTTGTGGACGCGACTATAAGATCTGAAGATGATCAAAGTGACTCAAACATGTAATTAAAGAAATATATTGCAACTGTTGACGGAAATAAACACATTTGTGACTTAAGAATCTTTTTGTTGCTGGCAACCTAGGCAGTGAGTGGAAAGAAAGTAGTTTATCGTTTACTTTTCCGATGTTCCTGCAGTAAAACTATTGCATACGGTATGACGTTAAAATATCACTTCTACATTACTAACCATAAACAAGTTTATATCATAGTACGACATAGGTTCGTGAGATGTGAGGTCAAGAAGGAAATGCATGGAAGTCAACACATCATGCATGGGGATGTAATTTATCACGTCTTTATTACCAATTCCATTCGCAACACATTTCACAGACAGTTTCCTAATATTCCACTCTACGAACATCGAAAATTATGAAACTTCCTGGCAGATTAAAATTGTGTGCCGGAACCGGGACTCGAACCTGGGACCTTTGCAAGCGCACTACCGACTGTGCTATCCTTTTTTTTTTTTTTTTTTTTTTTTTTTTTCGTTTGAAATGTGCCAAACGGCACTAAGCTTCCAATCAATACATACAGAACTTTAAACAAAAACACCACTTCTCTCTCTCTCTCTTTTTTTTTTGGGTTAATATTGTATTTCTGTTTGTTTACATTTTACCAGTTTTGCTTATATTTCTCTTTTGATTTACATGTTGTGCCTTTTTTGGTGGCACTTCGCAGTGGATGCGTCTTGCTGATCTTTCTTTATATTTATCCTATACCATGCCTTTCGAAAGCAATAGCGAGCATATTGCCGAATTTCTTTTTCGTGTTACAGACTTGTTGTGTCTTCCATCGTGCTGACTCCATGTAGTTCTCAAAGCTAATCAGATTATCTTCTCCTGGTCCATGGTTACGTAATTCACGAAATGGCCTAATAGCCAAAAAATTGTGTTATTTTTGGTTTCCGGGTAGAAGTTTTTATCCGGCCATAACAAGATGTCTGTCGTATGGCTGCTTTCGGTGCTTCTCGTTAACAAGGCAAGTCTCCTCCGAATCCATTTCCAATTGTCCATGTGTCCAGAGCAGGTAAACCTGTGTCGCAAGGTGTCTATCAGGCCACATTTTTGGCATTTGTCTAAATCAGCGCGCCCAATGCGATGGAGCTTTTCATTCGTCGCGACAGTTTCATTTACTACTTTGTACCATGTTGATGATACCTCCGCTGTGTGAATCCGCAAACTAATATTTTTCCACACCGTTTTCCAGTCAATAGTTGGGTATTTTTGTGTGATATTGTTAGGCTTGTCCGTCTTCTGCCATGTCTGTATGATGCTGCGCGTACTTAGTGATGTCACACGCGCAGTGATACCCTGTAAGTAACTGAGCTCGATGTAAAACACTCTGACATGCTTCAGCTGATAGTTAATATTACTGATATCAATCGGAGGATATATGCTCTTTGGCTGTAACACCTTGAAGAGCTTTGCCGTAATGTTGCTCTCGTTATCATTTAATAGGCGGATGGTTCTTTTGAGATACAATGCAGTGGCCTTCCTATTGATGTCAGTTAACAACAGTCCTCCATTCTGATGGGGTTTAGTTAAGGTTTCGTAAGAAAGTTTAAATATGTTTCCCTTCCAAATATATCTGGCTGCTAATTGCATTATCTTCTTTCCCTGAATCTTGGGGATAGGGAATACTTGTGCCACGTAATATGCCTTAGAGAAGAGGTAGATATTAGCAAATCTTACTGCTTCAATAAGGTTAAATGATCTCCAAGTAGATTCAATCATGGTCCCCTGTATTTTATTACAAGTGTCTCTCCAATTTAGAGCAGTCATTTTTAATGGACCTTTGGCAAAGGTAATGCCTAAAGTTTTATGTTGTTCCACGGATTGGGCCCATGATATAACAGCATCATCGAATCCTCTGAGATTTAAGAGTTTACATTTCCCTGCATTGATCTTGGCTCCTGAGGCTGCACTATAAGCATCGATTTCTGCTTTCAGCGTAGCTACGTCACCTTCTTGGCGTAGTAGAACCCCTACATCGTCGGCATAGGCAGTTACTACGAAGGATTCCCCTGAAATGTGGATACCAGGGAGTTTTGCGATCACTTTCCTGAGGAAGGGCTCCAAGGATAGCACGAATAACAGCATCGCAATTGGGCTTCCTTGTGGTAGGCCCCTTTCGATGTTAACAGTCTGTGTCATTTGTCCATTGATACTTATTTTTGCGTTGATACCAGTGATCACATTTCGAACTACTTTCAAAAATCTCTCTTCTAGGCTAACTTTCAACATTATGTGTTCCAGGTAGTCGTAGCTCACCAGGTCAAAAGCTTTATAAAAGTCCAAAAAGAGCAACGCACTTTTAATATCGGTAACTGCAGCTATAGAAAGTATGTCTCTGTATGTAGAGGTTGTGGACATGACAGTCCTTCCGGGAAAACAGGACTGGTGTTTGCCGACTATTCTGCGGATATGAGGGGTCAATCTATTATTGAGAGCCCTTGCAATGGTCTTATAATCAAAATTGAGTAGGGTTATCGGCCTAAAGTTTTCAATGCGATTTTGCCCCCGTGACTTTGGCAATAAAACAATCTTTCCTTCTTTAAAATCTCGGGGAATATACCCGCCTTTCATAACATCGTTTAAAATTGCAGTAAAAGTAGATCCAATTAGACTCCAAAATTTAAAATAAAATTCTTTTGGGAGGCCATCTGGACCTGGGGATTTATTAGCTGGTGACTTAGATATTAACGCTAACACATCATCTTCTGTAAAATCAGATAAAATTTCAGTGTTGTCGTCTGATGTAATCTCCCTAGTAAGAGCCTGTGTGAGTTCTGATACTGCATCTCCGTTCACGTGTTCTCGGGAATACAGCTTTTTGTAATGAAGATAAAGTTCCTGTACTATTTCAGTATGGTTAAGAATTAAACTTCCATCCTTCGTTATTAAATTATCAATAAAACACCGTCTGCGACGGGATTTGTGTTTTATTAGATGAAACATGGAAGTCATCTCCCCTTGTACCGGTGATTGAACTTTGGATTTGACCTTTAATCCTTCCAGTTGTTGGCGTTTTATGCTGATCAGTTTAGCTTTGATGTTTTTTATTTGTTGGAGGCGTATGTTCGCATCGGTGGATGTTTCGTACAACTCTCTTAGTACCGAGTAATAAAATTCCGTAGTGTTCCGCAGATCCCTGGCTTTTTGTCTCCCGTAAGACATGACACACTGTCTAAGTTTTCGTTTGGCGACATTGACCCACCAGTCTAATTTTGAAGTGTGACGGTGAAGAGAACGTAAGCAAATGGTCCACGTGTCTTTGACAGCATCTTCCAGTTCTCTGTCGTTTAAAAGCGATACGTTTAACATCCACTGGCTTCGGTACTGTTTGGTTGGCTGTTTATCTAATTGAATTGTTATGCAGAACGCACAGTGGTCGGAAAATATTGCAGGAATGACGTCCGCTGCTACTACCTGATTACCGATAGTGTCAGAGGTATATATACGATCAAGACGGCTAGCTGAGTGAGACGTAAAATACGTATATTTTACTAGCGTAGGATATTTTAGTTCCCAAGCGTCTTGAAGTCGAATATGTTGCACTAGTGAATGTAGTTCTCTACAGTAATTAAAATTGGGGTTCTGATCTTTTGCACTCAGGACACAATTAAAATCCCCACGCAATAAAAGTTTCTGTGGGTTTTTTCGGAGCAAATAAATGATCTCTTCCTTAAAAAATTTAGACCGTTCTGCCTTTTTTGATGTTCCAGATGGTGCATATAGATTGACGACAGTAACATCATATAACTTGAAGCCTATACCTCTTCCGGATTCCAATTTTTCTACTTCATAAAACGGAATTCCTTGTCTAATCAGGACAACTGTCCCCGTACCACCTTCAAGGGCTACATTTTCTATTGAGTTGAAACCGGGTATTACGATGTTAGTTGTTATGACTTCTTGAAGTAATACTATGTCAGCATCCGAATCGAATATAAACTGTCGTAACGCTGCTAATTTCACATCAGAGGTTATTCTACTGATATTGATTGTTACTATTTTATAAGCCTGCATTCAAGTTAATTGGAGACCTATGCTGTTCCTTTCTTTTTAACATCCCCTCCCGCGTCCCAATCCATTGAACCGACAAATTTGCTGGTGTGTGCCTTAGTGTCGGTGCTGTCATTTGCTGAATCGCTATTTGCTTTCTTTTACCTCACTGCGTTTACATTCGATTTCCCTTTGTTCCGACGCCTCCCACTACTGACAAACCCGCCGGCTGATGGTGACGTCGGGGGTTCACTACAGGAGTCCAGCTCCATATCGCTCAGCGACGCTTTGCGTGACCCCGCGACGGCCGGGCCAGGCCTCGGCGGCTCGCCGCTGACACCGGCGCTTTCCTTATCAACAGGCCTCTGTGTGTTTACTTCCTCGTAACCAGGGACGCCTTGCGGGCTCTGCTCAGCCTGTGTGTTGACAACAAGCGACTCAGGTTTACATACAGTCGCCTCGTCGTGGACTCTGTGCTGACGCGACTCTGCCTGTTTATTGTCCTGCACTTTTAATTCCGTGGTGTTTACAGTCTGCGTTACTGGATGTTGACTTTCCTGGTTTGTGGTTTGCAGCACTGGAAGCGGGTTGACTTCACATTGCTGCGGTTCGGATATGGAAAAATCACCGGTTACAGCTTCAGTTGCAACAGTTTCCATAATCGTGACCGTGTCAGGTTTCTGAACAGCGATTTCCGACACGATATTCCCTACGTTTCTTTTGGGGCTCTGTTCATCTTGAGAGCAGTCATCGGACGGGTTTCGTTCATCACTCGTACGTCTCCGTTTGTTGTTAACAGTCGCAGCAACGACGGGTGGGGCACCTGGGACGGGAAACTGTTCGCTCACTGGTTTTTGTGGCAGAGGCGGAAAGTCCGTCGGAACCACTATCGGTCGTTCTCCTGTACTGTTACTGGGCACGGGATCTGAACCACCTACCACCTGGGTCGGAGCCACTAATTCTGCTAAAGTTAATTTCTTACGTTGTTGTAAAGTACTTCGCAGCACAACAGGTCTTTTAGGACATTCCTGGCGGACGTGACCACTCTCATTACATATATAGCAAGTCTCTAATTGACCAGGGTAGGTGACATGGGCTCTATAACCGCCCACAACAATGTAAGACGGTATATTTTTTCTGACGTGCATTTCGACCGAACGTATTCCATTAAAGCACTGCAATTTGTGTTGACTAGACCAACGTTCATTCCGAATTTGCTTAAAGTCCCCATAACTGGACAGAACCTGACGTAGAAAACAGTTCTCTACTTCCGGTGGTAAATTGAACACTCTGACATTCTTATACTCAACTCCTGCATTAGTGACTGAAACAGTACTCACCGTGGAGTCCCGATGAAGAAACTTCGCAGAGCCGCCATGTTTCATCAGAATTCGTTCAAAGTGTACAGGTTCCACTAGTTTGACATAAAAGCAGTACTCATCCAAGTCATAGTATGCGGTGTGAACATGTTCAGTTGTGATTCCAAATTCAGAGAAGATCCAGTCATGAATTTCAACTGATGAAGGCTGCACGTTCCGGGTAGACTTGTCAAATTCAAATTTCAGTGTGCACTTCCTGGAAACTTTAATTTCCATATCGACGACCTGTTTTAGCGGTCGAAACCGCTAAACGTAACACAAGACACAATAGACGAACACTATATCACTACACGGCACAAGACGATGAACAAATGCACGGTAACAACACGAATTGTAAGCAGTTCGCAACTTCTTTACGTTAACTGTGAGCGCGCAGCAGTGCGTCTTCACGCTAGCGTGTCTCAAGCGGAACTGTGCTATCCCGACACGACTCACGATGCCGCCTCACAACTTTACTTCCGCCAGTACCTCGCCTCCTACTTTCCAAACTTCACAGAAGCTCTCCTGCAGACACGCAAGACTAGCACTCCTGGAAGAAAGGATATGGTGGAGACATGGCTTAGCCACAGCCTAAGGGATGTTTCCAGAATGTTTAGGAAAATATTAGGCCCACAAAAATATGTAAGGTTAGAAAATGTGAAGCAACTTTGAAATTTACCGAAAGATTGAAAACGTATTTTTTCTGTAATTTCAAGGTAGATTAAGCACAGACACGTGAAAAGAAGTCCAAACCAGTTTGAATCCACAAAAAAGGATTTGGAAAATAGTAGTTCAGTCCAAAGAACTAACCGATACAAGCGTTTATGGAAAAGTCATGAATATGAAACAATTGTATGATAGGGGAACTGTTGGTGGGGAGCGGGGATGCCGGCCGCGGTGGCCGAGGGGACTGAGGCGCTCCAGTCACGGTCTGCACGGCCACTACGGTTGGGGGTTCGAATCCCCCCTCGGGCATGGATATTTGTGCCGTCCTTAGTTGTAAGTAGTTCATAAGTAGTTTGTAAGTTTAGGGACTGATGACCCCGTAGTTGAATCTCATAGACTTTACAAACATTTGAACATTTGTGCCGTCCTTAGTTGTAGCTAGTTCATAAGTAGTTTGTAAGTTTAGGGACTGATGACCCCGTAGTCAAGTCCCATAAGCTCTACAAACGTTTGAACGTTTGGAGCGGGGATTCGCCTGCGGTCGGAAAACGTAGGAAACAGTGAATGAATGCGAGCACGGAAGTGAAGAAATTACTTCTTAATAAGGAACTGGAATGATCATTTGTCCTTCGTTGACCCGCACTAGAGGAGGAAAAATAAAATGTCGTGCTTAGCACATTGTCTTAACATAAACTTTTATCAACTGCAGTTCACATAATTAGTTGAAATTTACATTAAATGTAGTTTTGTCATACGGCAGATGTAAGAAACGTAATGACAACCAAGTTTCAAAACTCTGAAAGCGTCGTAATTTACGCCATACAAAATCCAGTGTGGGCGCTCACCATCCTCCTAACACTACGTTTGTGAACAAAACTTATAGCCTAGCTATGCGGGCGTGTACATAGGGGAATGCTGTTTCCTTGCAGTGGCGGCTGGTGACTAGAAAAGATGGTAGTGCACTTTTTTCACCAGTTGCCACCTCCCCAGTATGGCAGCTCAAAGCATTCCGAAAAAATCGCTATTGAGCCAAGATATCATAGATGTAGATGAATAAAAAACTGCAAAGCTGCAAAGTCTCTGAATTTTGGCGAAAAATAATCCCATATCTTTATTAATAGAAGTGGCCATAAGCATTATGAGATTTAATTGGTGGACATAGCAATGAATGTATGAAGCATTGGAAAACTTTTGCTTCACAAGAGCCTGCACCTCACGTGACCAATGGGCTATTAATTTGTGTGGACAATTCTCTAAGTGGTTACGTAACTGTTCTATGATATGCGTTGCCAACGTCTGGGCATCATGCTTTTCTTGTGCTATAAAATCCCAAAATCTTTCAACTGGTCTTCCATTAATAATGCACCTATATACTATAACCATCTGGAAAACACAGACTACATCGCTGATGCCGTCAGCTATTACAACCAGAAACTCGGCACCATTTCGTTCCTGATTTCCTCTTGGCAGGCTTGAAGCATGAATCGGAGGAGTTCATTCTGGATCGTTTTGAGGTGCCTTTAAAAACTGTTGCCGTTTCCAAATGGGATTTAATAATGAATCTAATTCTGCACTAAAATTAATCAAGGCGAAAAACGCCAGGATTGGAAGATGATTCAGTCTCATCGTGTCTTCTGATGCCAAGTTCCGAAGAACCACAGGAACGAATACAATTAATTATTAGATTTAGTGTGTACTTATTATCTGTAACCTTTTGATTGTGTACTGGCACGGACTTTCTGTATCCCTGACTAATCAGGTGGCTATATTTACATTGCCTGGACTTGCCAGATTCAAAACATTATCGACATGGACCGAAGAAAGTTCGTGTTTCTTTATTTTATCGTAAAGGTGTTCAATGTCAATGACTTCTTGTTTAGTCCAGGAAACTCTCCTCCAAATAAAAAACAAGGAAAACAAAATAAGGCGTTTTTCACATCGCAGCCACACATTCATACTTGCTGTACCGTTCCGAGTTAAATTTTATGTCGAATTGACGACTTTTAATTTTAACTGTCTGCGAAATTCTCAAACTGGGAATCGGTCTACCTAGCCTCTTGATTTATAATTTCTATTCAAACTTGCGTAAATTAAAGCGTTCAGAAAGCAAGGAAATTACCTGATTCGTTATTTCACCTGTTCACTTGAGCCTCAAAACTCACAATAAAACACGCTAAACATCGGACACAACGCACAGTTACTTCGCTTGCAGCTACACGTGAACTGGTTTAGAAGACGCGAAAAGCCCGCTTTTTTTAAAGGGCCGACGACTCCGGTTGTCTTCAGGAGAGTTGGGACTGTGTTTCTGCGGCTGACAGGGTGGCTAGGCCGCGATGTGTATACACTCAAGGCGCCTATAGGGGAACACTGTTGCCAAGCGTTGCCCCCGCACCCCGCACACCCCCTGAGACACCATAGTCGGCGTTTGCAGGCCGGCTGCAAACCCAGCCGCTGTCGGCCAAGTTCGGTCCACTCGGGAGTGGTCGGTGCGTAACAGCCCGGGCGTTTCAAAAGAGATAAATGGAGCACTACTTCTCCGCCTGCATAGAATTTCTAAACAGCAAACGGAGTTTAACAATATTTATTCTGGAGGTAGCGCAAACCTGCAAACCTATACAGGAGCCGCCCCTGTTTCCTTGTAGCGTTTCTACCAGCGTTCGGGAAGGTCTGTTTATCCGTAATTTATTAGCGATGGATCTTTCGCTTTGAATCTTGTTTTACTCTATCTTATAGTTTATTTCTGTCTGTGGACTGGCTAACAAAGCAGAATTAGTTAATAGTACCGTGTAATTAAATAATTCGAGATACCGAATCATCGACCGTTGCATGCCATTGAAATAGTAAATGGCAAAGTTGAAAATTTTTACTGGAGTCGGAATCGAACCCGGATTTCCCGGTTAGCCTTAACCAAATAAGCTATCCAGTCACACTTTGCGGCTAATGTGAAGACGGGGATACCACCCCTCGGTTTTGACCCGTGGCATCGGCGTGTTATGTGCGTACGTGTTTGTATAGGTGGCGTGAGTGATTATGTGGCGGCTGAGTTACGACGATAGTTTGATTACAAGCAGAACATAGATTATAGATTAAGATTTTGTCTTCAAAGAGTGATCTGTAGCTTCACTTTGGTAGTGACGTATAGGTTAACAGAGGGTTTTTGTTTTCTCAGGTGAGCGCAGAAGGTGCGAACGTTTGGGCTGAGACCTGAGATCGATGGTACATTATCTTGTAATGCCATTTACGAGGATAACTATAGCTTATTTAGTAACTACAATACATAAGTATTAAGATACTATCCAGTATACAGTTTTTCCGACATGTTGACAACGTCATGGGTCAAAGCTGAAGGGTGGTATCCTCGTCTTCAGTTATGCGCACTTTCCGTCCTGCCCAAATTCTCTACATTTCGCACACTACTCTGGCAATGTACGTTGTCCATTACTTCCTTTTTCCCTCTACCTAATTGTATTCCCGCAAGGGATCGAATCTATTTGTACATCCGCACATAAACTGTCAGTTGATGTTCGGTAGCATGCATACAATTATGTCCGAAAGAACAGACAACATTTCAGTAATTGCATGACCTTTCTTAATGACCATTTGTGTCTGCTTGAAACATTATTTACCGCCAGTAAGCCCACGTGATCAACATTATCAGCTGAACAGTGCCCTATGTTCAGTAAAGTTCGTAGTTTTTTTTTTTTTTTTTTTTTTTTTTTTCAATCCTTGAAATTTCAGACAATCAGTTTTGATGCTATTGTATTCCCTGCAATTTAACTGATCAATTTCGTATAGGTATTTGTAGACAATCCTTAGATTATATATAACTAGCTTAAACCCGCGGCTCCGCTCGCCTGTTGGTTGATTATGATAAATAATGCGCGAAACGTCAAATCGATTTTTTTAAAGAGATGTATTAAAAGAAATTTCTTATTTACTGCTTTATTTATTTATTCTTATATTTCCTTATTCGTGTGCTTATCCTTACAGAGAAAGAGCTGAAGACATAGTAGCACGCTTAGACCAAAGATATGGTCTGTTGCATCACGTTTCGCTGTAAGTAATCCCCTTCTATAGAGTCGCAAACGTCATCGCTGGTCTTCAGTACGAATTTTTTTTATAATTTGACGACTTTCAACCACCATATCTTCCACCCCCTTATAGCTATCGGCATGAAACTGCCATGGTGTACAACGGGAGACTTCGGACAACAATTACACACAGACCATTCGTTTGCGTTCTGTAGTTTTCGATGCAGAGCGAAATATTAACACACACACACGCAGAATTTTATATACACCGATAACTTTCCATCCCAATATACTCCACCCTTTTATCATTATCAACCCTCAAGCAACAATGCAACCAATAAAACCATTTTCAAAGAGTAAATATAATTGTCAAAGATACTTATTGTTCGGCATTTCGCGTTATATTCTTCAAATTACTAAATATCTATCAGATCGCTATAAAATCGTGCCTAAAACCTTCCTCAGGTATAAATTAGTAACTGTACAAATATTTGAGCCCGCGTCTTGTCGTTCGGACGTGATAAGCGTACACCGAAGAGATATTCACATTAATATATATAGATGAATAGCTATCCGACCGCCATGAAACCGTGCCTAAAGCCTTCCCTGGGTAGACATTAGTAACTGTACAAATTTTTAGCTCTTTATGTCTTGTGGTTCACACGTGATAAACGTACACTGAACAGACATTCACATTTATAGATTAAGGCGAAGAGGGCCATGGATACTTTGCTCAGCGCGGATGCTGCCTAGGCCCGAACTCCTCTGAAGGGAATCTGCGAGTAATGAGTGGTGATAGGCAGCGCCACGAAGTCAGTAGTATGTGTGGCTAAGCTAGGAATTGGTCTGGTGGGAGGCGAGAAAGGGCAGCCCGCGCGGCCCTGTCGAATCAGCATCTCCCCAGTGGCGTACAAACAAAAAAAATAAGCGGTCTTATGGCCAGCGCGAGTGCCTAATTACCTGGGTTGGAATCCCGGCTGGGCACAAATTATCAGATCCCCCTTTGATCAATGACCCTGGGGAAGCTAACGTAAGTTCGTTTGTATGTTAAATCTCCGGATTCTTGATTGCTTAATCTATATGCAGCATACGAACGCTCCGCTGCGGTGGAGTGGCCGAGCGCTTTAACTCTTTCAGCGACGTAAGAAAAATTTAGACCCTTGCTGCACAAGACTTTTATTTGTTGAACAATTTTATAAAGAATTTGTGAAATGTTAAAGAATTACATTATAATGAGAATGTTAATAAACATAATAATATTTTTAAATAGTTTTTCGAAAACAATGGTGGTACATTAAGTGTACCCCCACCCTGGGACGTCATCACTAAAAAATCTGCCTCTTCAGGTGACGAACTGTGACCTGAGGGTATTTCTGCATAGAGTTTGGCCATTAACTCATCATCCATTAGTATTTCCCTAAAGTTTCTTTAGTAACTGAAATGGAAGGTAACGCCTCAAGTTACGTGAAAGACCATTGATGCATGGTGGTACAAATTTTGAACTCTGAATTACTCACGAATTACTCTTTTAAATAGAAAAAATCCAAGAACCGCGAACTTTACAGTGATTCCAAATGTATAGATATCATTATCTTACTAGTATGAAAGAGATAATCAACAATGTCACAAAAAGACAAAATATGCACTTGACCGCAGGTGGGGAAAAAAACAGCAACACTGCACACTCCGTGGGAAATAACTACCGCCATAGATGAACAATACTACTTCTGACGCCTCTCGGTCGTTGTGGTATCTACCACATTACATACGATGGGTGGTCCAGGAAATGAACTATCATGCTGGATGAGCCTGAGCTAGGGTACATAATAATGTGGTACGTTTTTTGTACCACCAAGCATTTATGCAAGGTGGAATGGTGGTACAGAAAATGTACCACCAACCCTGAAAGATTTAAGGCGCGCGATTGCTCGCTGTTGGTGCTTAGTCCTCACTCGGGTATGGGTGTGTGTGTGTTGTCCTTAACATACATGAAAGTAATTTGTAAGCCTAGGGACTGATAGCCGCAGCAATCAAGTCCCTTAGATTTGCAAACTTTAGAATTTGAACGAACGCTTCCAGTTATTGCCAATTTTTCAGACATTCTTGATCAGTTTCTAAGTTTACCATGTAACGCGAACAAATATGTCTGTAGCAATTAAATACCTATTCATTTGAAAGAGACGGTGGTATCACTATGATAAACGATTTAATAAAGCAGAATTACGACAAAAATACTCTTCAAACGCTTAAAAATGAACCTTACGCATATAATTCTAAGTTTTTTCAAGTAGAAACTGTTAAAGATTGTGTGAACTACTGGGCAGCACGGAGCATTTATGTCCGACGGCTGATACGAATTGATCCGGGACGGCAGCGCTCACCCCCTGCCATCTGTTGAACGCAGGCGACAACACATAGAAACTTTGAGCGATCGTCCCCTGTGCCATCTGTCGAATGCAGGCGACAACACATTTTGACACCCCCAGGTGGCAATATCCACGTAAAACATTCAGAAAAAATGTACATAATAGTAGTACAGTGTAAGTTCGTCGTTTAAATGAATTGCGTAATGAATAATTCTTCCTAATATATGTAAGAACGTATTTATGTTCTGTATTTTTTTGCAGGTAGGCATATCTGCTCAGATCGCCATTTTCTATAGCTGTCCATAAAGGTGTGACGTGTCTCCCGCTGGACGCAGGATCGTTCTTACTACGTTGCTAGTGCGGTATTTGCTTCGTGTTTCGCAGTTATTATTTCTTACGTTTGTGCGCCACCGTTTTCGGCTGTTGTCTGCCGCCGCGAAGTGCCGCTGTCGCCGATAAGTGCCGCTGTCGCCGACTGCCGATCAGGGCCCGGCCGCTCCGGACTGCAGTATTCGTCGTGTCGCCGCCCCGTCGGCGTCCGACGCCTCCGGTGTTTTCGCCGCCGCCGCCGCCGCCCCGAACGGAGCTCCTCCGGCCCACGCCGGGTTCGCCGCCGCCCAGCGCGCTCTGCCCGGCCGCCAGCCCGTCGGAGCGCGTCCCACCACCGCCGCCGCCGCGCCGCGCCGCGCCGCTCCCGCCCCCATCTGGGCCGCCGGGAGGCACGTCCGCCGCCGCCGCCGCTGATCCCGGAACAGTGTTCAACAGTTAAGGTGACTGTTCGACTCTGCCATGTCGACCCTGCCCCCTACTACGGTGTCCTCGACCATCATTTTTACCTCTCCCTCCCACGCCCCCACCACCATTTCCTGGAGCACATCCTCCCCTCTTCTTCCTGCCACAATTCCCTCCCTCCTCACCCTCACCACTCCCTCCGCCGTCGCCCTCTCCTCTGCCCCCACACAAGCTGCTGCCCTCGTCCCACACTCTCCTGCCCCTTCCTCCGTTCCCCCACTCGATTCCCTCCCTCCCCTCCCTGACTCCCGCGGTGACCGTGCCGCGGTTCGCACCCGGCAGACCGCTGTCGACTCCTGTCCTCTCCCACCCGACGATGCAGCCGCAGGGCCGGCTCCGCGCCACCTTCCAGTCTCCCCTGTCCCCACTCCTGCCTCCCAGGCCCTCCTAAAACCAAAGAAGACAAAACGAGCTTCCACAGACGCCACCTCCTCGGTGACGAAAAAGCCCGCCGACCCTCTCGCCACTGGCCCACCGGTCCCGATGGAAGCCGCCCCTCTCCCCCCTACCCAGCCTGCACCACCTCCCCCGCCACCCCTCCTCCCCTCTCAACCGTCTGCTCTCCACACTTTCGTCCTCAATAACCCTGACCCCCAACTCCTAGACTGCCGTGCCCTCACTCTCCTCTTTCGGCAGTATGCTCCTTCTGCCCCCATCTCCCAAATAATCCCACGGAGGGACTCTGTCCTCCTCAAATCACCCGACCCCGACCTCCACACACAGCTCCTCCACAAGATCCCCCGCGTCCACTTTGGTCCCCGTGCCACCCTTGTCCCCCTCCCCCCTCCAGCCTCCAATCGCCAATCCCCTCCTCCCCGTCGTCCTCCCACGCTCACTGCTGTGATCACCAAATTGAACCCGGGGATCACAGAGGAAGAGGTGCTGGAGGAACTCCGGCGGGATCCCCGCCTATCCATCCGCTCAGCTCGTCGCATTAACAATGCGACGGGCCCCACCTACCTCATGCGCGTCTTCACAGAAGACGCGCCATCCATCAACCACCTCCTCCGCAATGGGGCCCTCATTTATAACCGCCTGCACCAAGTGGAACCTTCCCGAGCACCTCCCTAGTCATACCGCTGCTCCCGATGCCTCACATATAATGATCACCTTACCGAAAATTGCCGTCTCCCTCCTGTATGCCCCCACTGCAAAGGCCAACACTTCCAAACCTCCTGCCCTAACCTCGCCGCCACCCCCTCCTGTAACACCTGCGGTGGGGCACACCCCACGTACTCTTACAAATGTAAGTCCCGCCCCCCTCCCACCAAAGAAGAACTCACCGTCCCTGTCCGTCCCACTGATCCCCCAATCCCCGCTAACAACTCCTTATGCCCTCCCCCCACAGCAGAGGACATCATCCGGTTCCTGACTATTGTCCTCCAAAATATCCACCCTTTCCAGCGCCCTCACACCCTCCACCAAGTCTCCCTGGCCGCTCGCTCCCTCTTCAACCTTGATTTTAAGGCTACAACCTCCCAAAACCACATCCACTTCACCTTCTCCCGAACCGACCGTCCTCACACCCTAGTTTAGTCCCCACACCCGCTCCCTTTTCCTCTCCCTCTCCCCACCTTTCAACCTCATTATGGCGCAGCAACGATTTAACATCCTGTACTCCAATATTCGCTCCCTTCCCACCAATAAGCTCCTCCTGATGAACACCTTAAACCAACACCGCGTGGATGCCTTTCTCCTCAACGAAACCTTCCTCCTCCCTCACATACATGTCAGTACCACACCCTATATCCTACACCGTCACGACTCTCCCCATCCCCCTGCACGAGGTGGAGTGGCTTTCGGCCATCTCCGACACCACCCAGTTCGGCCACATCCCCTCCTCAACATCCCCTATGAACATCTCATCCACACCCTCTTCCTCCCTTCCCTCACTGTCACCTGTGCTACTATTTATATCCGCTCCCATGTTCCCATCCCTTATGACTTCCTTGCTCACATCGATAGCACCTTCACAACCTACGTGGTCGCCGCTGACCTCAATATCCACTCCCGCACTCCTGCCGAACTCCGTCGGTGGCATCAGTTCATTCCTACCATCAATGGCGACATTGTCCCACTCCCACGCCACACCCGACCCTGTAGCAACACCACCCCTGATGTCGTCATTGTCTCTCCCAATCTCCTTGGGCGCATCACCGCCGACGTTCTTGACCCCATAGGCAGTGATCACGACCCTGTTCTCCTTACCCTCACACACAATGTCCATCGCCCACAGAATCCTCGCCCACCTCCACCTCCTAAACTCGTCCATGACTACTCCCGAGCAGACTGGGATGCCTTTCGCCTCTCCATCACCCATCAGGTCGAAAGCCACCATTTCCCCCTACACTCTCCCGATGATATCGACGAAGCTGCCTCCTTCCTTCAGCAGACCTTGTCTGATGCTATCCATTCGCACATCCCTACCAAAGCTGTCCAGCCGCACCGTCCCACACTCCCTCCACAGGCTGTCCTTCTTCTGCGGGAATCCCGCCGCCTGTACCGCTCCTTCCTGCGAACCCGTGACCGGGATACACTCCTCCGCCATCGGCAACTCCAGCGACATGTGCGCAGCCTCCTGACTGCCAAAAAACTCCGGGACTGGCATCAGACAGTGACACGGCTTAATGCCCACCTCCCAATCAACTCGTCTCGGTATTGGAACGCCTTCCACCGCCTCACTGGATCGAAACCTATGCCCACATACCCTCTCCTCCACCTTGACCAGCCCCTTCCTGATAATGCCAGTAAGGCTAACCATTTTGCCTCTTTCCTCTCTGATGTATTCTCCATCCCTGACAATCCTAACTTTGATTATTCCTTGTTCCCAGATGTCCATGAAAAAACCGATGTCTCCATCCCACCCCTGGCTCCTGGCTTCCATTACCTGGACCACATCCCCCCGTCGGACATTAACACCCCCATTACTGCACACGACATACAATTGATACTGCGCACCAAACGAAACACAGCTCCCGGCCACGATCGCATCACATACCGCCACCTCAAAGAATGTCCCCTCCCTTTCCTCACCACTCTTGCTTCCCTCTATACCACCATCCTCTACACTGGCTGCTACCCCCGCCTGTGGAAAATCTCCCGAGTCCTCATGTTCCTAAAACCCAACAAACCCCCCTCTGATGCCTCCTCCTACCGCCCGATTTGCCTCACCCCAGTATTCAGCAAGGTCTTCGAATCCATTCTATCCCGTCGCATCCATCACCACCTCCACCTCCACCGCCTTCTCCCAGACACCCAATGTGGCTTTCGTCCTTCCTTCTCCACTGATGACCAACTCCTTCGACTTACGCAACTCCTTTCCCTCCAGCTAAATTCCCGTCGTGCCGCCATCTTTGTGTCCTTAGACCTCGAACGGGCCTACGATCGGGTCTGGCACTCTGGCCTGCTCTTCAAACTCCAAACCTATGCTCTTCCCATCAACCTCGTCCGGGTCATTGCCTCCTTCCTCTCCGACCGCCCCACCTATGTTACCGTCCACAACACCGACTCCCGTCTTTTTTATCCCTCTGCTGGTGTGCCCCAAGGCTCTGTCCTTTCTCCCCTCCTGTACCTCCTGTATACCTCGGATATGCCTAAGCCTGCCCCTCCCGTACACCTTTTCCAATATGCTGATGACACCGCTTTCCTTGCCTTAGCTCCCACCCTTGCCCGTTCCAACCGCCTGCTCCAAGAACACCTTGACCTCTTTGCCGCTTGGTGCAACCAGTGGCTCCTGTCTATAAATCCTACCAAAACCCAGGCGATCATCGTAGGTCGTACAACCCGTTCCTTCCGTCCCCGAGATTTTTATCTGACCCTCCATAACCGTCCCATTCGTCTCACCCCTACCCTAAAGTATCTGGGCCTCACTATTGATCGCACCCTCTCCTGGACTCCCCATCTACGCACTATCCAAGAAAAAGCCCGCTCCCGCCTCCGCCTCCTCAAACTCCTTGTTGGCCGAACATGGGGCCTCAACCCTTCTACCATCCTCTATACCTACAAATCCCTCATCCGCCCAGTCCTCTGTGTCGCCCATCCCGCCTGGATCTCCGCTCCCCCATTCTTCTACAAATCTCTGGAGATACTGGAACGCCATGCCCTCCGCCTCGCCTTCCGTATCCCACTTTATCCCCCTTCCCCCACGCGGATCCTCTATGATCTCATTACCTTCCCCAGACTCGTTCTGTTTATTGAAAATCTCCGCCTCCGTTACATATCCCGCAAATCAGATCCGCCTAATCGTCTAGTCCATCCCCTCCTCTCTGCACCAGGTACATTGCCGCGCCTCCACCACTGTATTCCCCCTGCTCTCCACTTGTCCACCCTCCGGATCCTCTCCCGTGGCAACTTCCGTACCCTCCCCCTCCCGGATGATGCCCTCCGACCTGACATCTACCCTTCATACCAGCTTTGATCCTTCTCCTTGCTCCTTCTCCCCCTTCTCTCCCTGAGGGCCCCGACTATCCCTCCCTTCCTGTCCCTTCTCCCCTCCTCCGTCCCTCCGGATCCTCCTCTTACCGCCCCCCCTATCATTCTTCCCCGTGGCTTCCTGGGACGTCAGCCCCCCCCCCCCGTCCCTTCCCTACCGGCTCTGTGGCTCCTCCCCACCCTCTCCATCTCCTTCATCTCTTTTCCCCCCACACCACATCTTCAATGCTGTCAGTGCCCCACCATCTATGGAACCTCTTTTGTGCTCCGACAAGTGTGGTGTGTTTTAGTTTAAATTGTTTTATCTTACAACAGTGGACGGCCAACCCGCAGCCGACACCGTCAGTTTTAACTTGTGTATCTCTGGAAGTGTGTGTTGTGTTTTTTGTTTTAACTCCAAATAGCGGACGGTCTCACCATGGCCGCCGCCCTATGCTCATTTTAATTGTGTGTGTGCGCCACTGACATTCGAGTAACTGTTTTTATTCACCACTTTCGCCATTTCAAATGTTTTATGTCACCACTGTTTCCTCCATTTTATGTACTTTGTCTTATCTCCATTTTAAATCTCCATTTTATGTCTGTATTACCTCCAAAATTTTATCTCCTTTGTGTTTTTATGTTCTCCGCTCACAAATTTTATTTCTGTAGGCCGAAGAGCGCAAGTGAGCGCTGCCGGCCCGCCCCTTTTTTCGGGGAATTGAAACGACAATAAAGAAAAAAAAAAAAAAAAAAATCCCGCTGGAGATCTGAACGCACACCGCGACTGGAACTCAATCAGACAAAATCGCAACGGCAAAAAACTGTACGAACACTCACTAGGCAGAAACTACATCACACTTGCACCGGTTGAACCGACTTATATTCCTTACCAAAGGAATCAAAGGCCAGACGTGATAGACATGGCTCTCATCAAGGGCATAACAGTTACCCTCAACCTTGAGATTGTAAACGATCTGCCTTCCAACCACACCCCCGTTATACTTCACACGGAAGAAACACTGCAGTACAATGAACCACGCAGGATACTAAATTACAAGCGCGCAAATTGGGCTCTGTTCAAGGAAACGCTTGATAATCGTATTCCTGATACTCACGAGATTACGCAAACAGAACAAATTGATGAAGCTGTTGAAGTCCTCACAACTGCTGTCCAAGACGCAATAGCCGAATCCATACCATTACGTGCCACACAACAACACTCAGCGGCCCTGCCCCAGGAAATCCTGGGCCTTATCTCAATGAGAAACCGACTCAGGAGATACTGGCAGCGTACCAGGCGTCCGGTGTATAAACATCACGTCAACAGGCTACAGGGTATCATACGGGGTAAAATAACAACATTCAAAACGACACAATGGGACCAGAAACTTGCTGGACTTGATACCACACGTCCTGGAGTGTGGGCTCTGGCCAGACACTTCACCAGGGAGAAACTCTACACGCCTACCTTACAGGGACCAAACGGCCCAGCATACTCAGCGGAAGAGAAAGCTGAGCTAATGGCCCAAACACTAGCAGCGTCATTCACACCGAACCTGGCTCCTTCCGACCCAGTGTTCACACTAGAGACGGACCAGGCGATCACACGCTTCATGGCCCAGCCTCCGCGCAACGAAATTAGACGCACTAGCACACATGAAATCACATGGGCCATCAAGCACACCACAGCCAGAAAAGCGCCTGGCCATGATGGCATTCAAAACCGGGTTCTCCAGGAGTTCACGGATAGAGCAGTAGAGTACCTGACACACATCACAAATGCCATCCTGCAACACCAACACTTCCCTGCCTTTTGGAAGGCGGCCAAGGTCCTGATGTTCAGGAAGCCAGGGAAAGACAACTCCCTCCCACAAAATTACCGACCCATCAGTCTGCTGAGCTCGTTCAGTAAGATAGTTGAGAAGGTAATACTTAAACGTCTCACTCGGCACTGCATCACCAATGACACCCTAAGACCGGAGCAATTCGGATTTAGGAATCACCACTCCACAACACAACAACTCCTCCGCGTAGTTGAACACATAACAGACGGCTACAACAAAAACAAAGCCACTGGGGCGGTGTTCCTGGACATCGAAAAAGCTTTCGATCGTCTCTGGCACAACGGCCTTATACGCAAACTTAACGACGCCGCGTTTCCCGACGGACTCGTGCATCTCATACACTCATATCTCACCAACAGAAGCTTCAACACTGACGTGCAGGGCAAACAGTCTACACGACATGGTATTCAAGCCGGAGTACCCCAAGGCAGCATCCTGGGGCCCCTCTTGTTTAACCTATACATTAATGATTTTCCATCCACACATAACATGATGACTGCAATCTACGCAGATGACACCGCCATCATGGCGCAAGATTGGAAGCCATCAAACATTAACTCACGCCTACAGACAGCACTCAGAACTGCCGAACCTTGTTTGGAGAAATGGCGTGTCAAAGTCAACGTCGACAAGTGTGAGGCAGTTCTGTTCACACGCAGACCGAAACACCTACGCAAACACCAACACTGTAGACCAATTACTCTACATACACGCCCAATACGCTTCCGTGAGAAAGTCAAATACCTTGGTGTCTGGCTGGACCGGAAACTCATATGGGGGGACCACATACAACACATGACCAACAGAGCAAACGCGAGGCTCAAACAACTCTACCCGATGCTCAACAGGGAAAGCAAACTGAATAGCCGGGTGTCGAGGAACCTCTGCATGACACATATTAGACCTCTGATGACGTACGGTGCTCCGTGCTGGGCATACGCGGCGCCAACACGGCTGCGCCGCCTGCAGCTCATACAGAACAAGGTACTACGCATCATTAGCAACGCTCCACGATACACACGCACCGTGGACCTTCACAATGAATACCGCCTAGAGCGCCTCTCGGTGGTATTCAAGAAACTCGCCACACGACTATACAGAAACTCGAGACACTCGAACAACCCCTTCATCCTACGCTTGGGGAATTACGATTACAACCATAGGTGGAAACATAATCGCCCAAAAACACTTCTCCTCAGAGACTAACCACCTACGGCCGTAGGGAACACCAACTCACAAACACGATGAACATGGCAAACCCCTGCAAAACAGCAATCTGACTGGCAATGCCAGCTGAGCCCACAGCCGACCTACAGGCAAGGCAGGGAAACCATATTCATCGCACTAAACACAAACAAACCTAAACAGTCCCGCACACTTAGCCAGTTCTATGACCGAACTGCCTAACTACCTTGACAGACTTGGCTATGTTACAGGTATTCTGCCACAGCCGACCCAGGAGGCATCATTGGAGCTCAGCTGCAGCAGAACCTCGCATCAAAACGGACTGATTCTTTATGACAAACCTAGCAAAGTTAATGGTACTGAGAAAATACCCATCACTAACATTACCAACCCTTGCATGATCTGTCGCAGATAGCATACCGCTACTGCCCTTCATACCTACCCCACTGTTGCAGAGGTTTTTTTCCCTTGGCTCTTGCCTTGGCACTTTTTTTCCTCTGCCCTTACATACCTTTACCCTTCGTATACCTTTCGACCAATTCTATCTCCAGATGCACCGTATTAATGGGTGATCGCGCCCACACGTACGGATAACATCGCGGTTCCCACATCCCGTGATCCACCTTAGCAAACTAACTTAATTACGGAGGTGACAGTAGAACTTTTGTGATGGTCACCACGTTGGTGTGGGCGTGGAGGGGCCCCATCCTTGCTCCTGTTTTCGAAGCCTGTTTACTTATACTGAATTTTTGAAAGGGTAATGCCAACTACTGGCGTTACCCCGAAATCCCAACTGAAGCATAAGCTATAAGTGTGCCGCGTGATGGTAGGGCGATGTAGCCTCTCCTCCTCCTCCTCCTCTCCTCCTCCTCCTCCTCCGACATTCTAAAACAATACTAAATATAAACTTTTATTATACAGAAACATTATATAGTAAGTCCGTCTCCGTAGCTTAGTGGCAGCATCGCTGACTACCACGCAGGAGGCCCGGGTACGATTCCCAGCAGGGGACTGGGTGTTGTGTTGTCCTAATCATCATCTCATCATCATTGGGACGTAAATCGCCCACGCGGCGTCAAATAGAAAGACTTACACTCAGGCGGCCGAACAATCCCGTAAGGGATCTCCCGGCCAAGAAAGCCATACGCTCATTTCCATTGTATAGTAAGAAATGAAAACGGACTTGCACAATTTCTCAGTTTGATCCTCCTCCCTTCCCTTGAATGTGTGGAATAATTTATGGATGACCCTTACTTCTCCTTATTCCACCAATTCCTCAAATCCCCCACCCCCACTGAATAATAATAAAAAAAGAAAAAAAAAACGCAGAAACTTTGGCGTCACGTAAAGAAAGAAGATGCAGCCAACTTTCATTATCAGAAATTTATGTTTAAAGGAGACTGATTCATTACTCTTCAAAGAAATAGTGTGGATTAAAAGATGTCGCAACAGCGGAAATGGCAAGGAAGTGCTGAAAATTAACAAATGTAAAGAGAGGTATCTGACCAGTGGCGTATCTATCATAGGGCTAGGCGGGGCAGTGCCCCGGGGCCCCCGAGCTCAAGGGGGCCCTCGCCCTCCGTGAGCGACGTTCGAAAAATGTTCGTCGAATTTTTTATCTCCGCCTCCCCCAAACCAAGGTTACCACTGCAACCTAATGGGCCACCGGGCGGCGGAACACTTCACACGACGCCACTCGGTGGCGCTGCTAACCGCCAGTTGGTGTGTGCAACAATTCCGTCGGCATCGCAGCAGAAGTAGCGGCAGCATCAAAGCTGCTCACAGCAACAGCTGAGCAATACAAGTGTTGCGGCGTGTCGCTAGGCGCAGTGTGAAGGACAACGCGCCTCCAAATACTGTATAAATACATACACTGTACACTACTTCTTATTGCCAAATAGAAGGGTACAGCTCGATTATCCGAATAAACCAGTTTTCCCCATTCCCCATTCATGTCCCCCAATTACATCGGTTAATCGACGTTCTACTGTATGTAATATTTTAGATGAATGAATGATTTTCTATTTTGAACTGTTTGAATCCTTTCCAACAAACCTCAAACGCACGAATATAAACATTGCTGGTCCACTAAGAGTGCTATGGCTGCCAATCAGTGGCGTATCAAGGGGGGGGGGTCTGTCGGTCTGCAGCACCCCCCCCCTCAGACCATGCTTTAGCCCCCTCTAGAGCCCTCTTCGAACCCCCTAGACCATGCTGCAGCCCCCCCCCCCCAGACCGTAGACCCTCCTCGAATCCCCCAGACCATCCTTAGAGAGAGAGGGGAAAGCAAATAGAAAGGCGCAATACTGCACGGCAACTTTTTTTAGAAATCACGTCATCTCGGATTGACCTCAGCCCCCACCAGACCACGATCTGCTGCCAATCTTTGCGAAATAACAGTGAATTGCGCTGAATTACCAGCAGTGTGTTTGACAATGCAGGGTTTAACCACATTTGAGTATTAAAACTCTACAGTGTATTATTTCAGAACGGTGTTATTATGGTAACTCAACTGTTTGTGTAGTGAATTCCCCCAAGGGAGTGCTCCTTGATCGTAGATCCCAATGTAGTGCTGTAACCAATTTCACTCTAAAATTCATGCAAGATGAAGAGAAAATATGGACCGTAGATGGTTTTGTGGATTGTATTAGTGATCGGTGCCTCATCATTGAAACAGAAAACAGCTCAAGTGGTGATATGTATGGCTGTATCCACAGAGACTGTTACAAGCTGTTCATGTTTTAACTGATGTATTTGATATTTCGACAAATGCTATGTTTAACGTGCATGTTTTCATGGATGAGTAATAGTTCATTGTTTATTTTTTATTAGTTTCTGCCTGCGAACTCATTGCCTAGTATGGAGCAACTTCGAAAACTACCCCATGCGGTCGTTTTATCTGTTTGTCTTACCCACATCTAACTGTCCCTCTGCAAAATTTCATCTAAATCGAAGCAGTAATTTTTTCTTGAAAGCATAACAAACTTTCACAGTTATGTTAGAGAGTACGATTAAACATCTGTTGCGTGACACATAAAAATTTACTTAGTAGTATCCACGTTTGTCTTATTATATAAGGAGCTGATGTAGTTATGTATCCATATAGTTTTATTTTAAAGAGGGCCCCAAAGTCATTTTTGCCCCGGGGCCCTTGGTGACATAGCTACGCCACTGTATAATCTGACCCTTACGATTATAGTTGGCGGAGACTTTAATATACCCGCGATGTATTCGCGTAAATGTTCAAAGCCAGTCGTTGGCATAAAAAAAAAAAAGTCTAACATGTTACCAAATTCTGGGAGTCACGGATATGATGAGCGAGCCAGAGTGAAAATCATTCCAAGGCTTTTTCGTTATTGAGAAATCTATGTAAGAGATTTTAATCGTCAACTTTCTCATCCAAAATAAAAAATAATTAATTTGCCACCACCCTACAGAGGGAGATAGGATCATCAAGTGAGAAAAATCAAACGTAGAGATATGTTTTTCTGTATGTTCATACAGAACATATATATGTTCCAAACTACTAGTTTGGAACGGTACAGAAAGTCTGAAAATGTTTCGATCAACCCTCTATCAAATATTTCAGTGTGAATTGCAGAATAACCATGTAGATATAGATATAGGAAACTCGAAATGCAATTATGACGATCTCTTGTTGACGTAGCCTCACGCAGTTTCGCATCACGTTTAATAGTTGCACAATATACAAGGGCTGTCACCTGGGTTGGGGAGTGACGCGTTACTTGTAACACCGTTCCTAGTAACAGTTACTTTTCAAGGGCAACGGCGTCACTATTTGCATAAAATAACTTTAACTGTAACTAAGTTAATTTTATCGGTTAACGATTTAACGGAATTATCATTACTTTCTTGTCGCTAGTGGCGTAACATATTTTTTGTAAGAATGTCAAGACTGCAGAATACCAGGCTTTGATTTTAGTGAAGGAAAAAAAGAGCAACCTTTATTTCTAAATTACATATTTCCAAAAACGTACGTTGGAAATGTATGTATTACATATTTTAGTACCGTTATAACTTGTAATAGTACCCATTCATAACATTATTTTTCAATTATGTTCGCAACAATGAGTATATAACAATCACCTGACGCATCACACGTAAGCAGCTCCGATTATTTTCTACAGGAAGAAGACACAGATATGCCTTGGCCAGTTTATGATGAAGTATTCGAATTTTTGACGTTGGATGGAAAAAAAAGGATTCCTTTTGCTGCAAATTGTGTCGCGGTGTGAAAACAATTCAAAGAAGTCAAAACTCCAAAGCGAACTTATGAAATCCATGTACAATTAGTTTTTTGCTTGGTCGTTGGCGTTAACAATGAGTTTGAAACAAGATCTGTAACGTTGCTCGCTGCTAGTTCTGGACTACGGTACAGTTTTTCACAACATGCTGGCACACGCAGCTGCGTTCCGTGGCAGTGTCGGTAAAGAAACAATGTCCATCGCTTGCTAGCATTACATGATCCTTTGCAGCGGTAGTGCTCCCTTTTTTTCTGTGTATCTATAGAATTACATGTTCTATCTCCGTGTGTTCATTCATGAAATTAAGTAGACAACAAGCAACATTTCCGAATTCGTCACCTAATAAGAGGTAGAGGACGGTTGTGAAAAGTTAGATGTCATAAAAATAATTAAAAAGAAGCATGACTCCTTACAGAAAATTGCTACATTGTTTGGCACCAGCCGTAAGTGAAGTAGATAAAACAATTAGGTCTCTCATTTCTCAACACCGCAGCACTAACAGGATTCTTATTTCGGAAAATGAGTCGTTATCGAGTTACGTTACTTGCCGCTCAGTGAAAGATAGTTGACAACATTTTGTTTTACAGCGCTTTTTATGAAACAGAAGTGGATGTATGTAGGAGGCAGCAGTGTGTACTCAACGTGCCAACGTGGGCGTGAAAAGGGGATCGTCAGCAGTAGACCCCATGTCACATTCATTTGTGGTGTGGTCCCAAAAGATTTCACACACATTTGAACATAAAATTGAATAGCCGATACGACGCTTTTATATACAGGTTGTTACAAAAAGGTACGGCAAAACTTTCAGGAAACATTCCTCACACACAAAGAAGGAAAATATGTTATGTGGACATGTGTCCGGAAACGCTTAATTTCCATGTTAGAGTTCATTTTAGTATTTCTCTTTAAATGTAAATTGAAATAATTCATGCAGACAATTCTCAAAATACCCAATTGTTTCGTTAGTATGTACTGTACTTCCTCGATTCACGTCATCAACACAGATTTTCTGTCAACGTTTGGGCAGGAATTGTTGGTGATGTCTTGATTGGGCCTCATGTTCTTCCACCTACGCTCACTGGAGCATGTTATCATGATTTCATACGGGATACTATACCTGTGCTGCTAGAACATGTGCCTTTACAAGTATGACACAACATGTGGTTCATGCACGATGGAGCTCCTACACATTTCAGTCGACGTGTTCGTACGCTTCTCAACAACAGATTCGGTGACCGATGGATTAGTAAAGGCGGACCAGTTCCATGGCCTCCAGGCTCTCCTGACCTCAACCCTCTCGACTTTCATTTATGGAGGCATTTAGAAGCTCTTGTCTACGCAACCCGGTACCAAATGTAGTGACTCTTCGTGCTCGTATTGTGGACGACTGTGATACAATACGCCATTCTCCAGGGCTGCATTAGCGCATCAGGGATTCCATGCGACGGAGGGTGGATGCAAGCAGTGGCGTAGCTACGTCACCAAGGGCCCCGGGGCAAAAATGTCATTGGGGCCCTCTTTATAATAAAACCATATAGATGCAAAACTACTGCATCATCAGCTCCTTAACGCCCACTGGAAGACATAATAAGGAAAACCTAAATACTACTAAGTAAATTATTACCTGTCATGCAGCAGATAATATTTAATAAGTAATAAAATTGTGAAAGTTTGTTTGTTTGTTATGCTTTCACGCAAAAATTACTAGGTGATTTGAATGAAATTATGCAGAGGGATGGAGTTGGACCTGGGTAGGACATACATTTGAAAATGCCCCATGGGATACTTTTCGTCAGCGGTGACAGCAGGCGGACTTTTGTCAGTGCCGACAACTCACTCTCTCTAAACTACTGCGCTGTTAGCTCATTTCGTTGATAGCCCAGTCAAACAAGGAAAATAGGGGAAATATTCGTGTAGGATGGTTTCATCAAAAGTAAGTTGCCGGTTTTCGTTTGATGAAACAATTTGGATTGAGCCGTGCCCCTACCAGGCTTCTTGAAGTATATGTTAGAGGGGGTTGGAACACTTGCGCGGAGTGACACTTGCGCGGAACCCGGCGCCCTTGGGGCGGCTAATCGCTTTTCCTGGGTACAGGCCCACCAAGAAGTCTAGCACTGCTGTTGTCAAGTTTCCACACTGTGAACATGACACGAAAATCAGTGAAATTGCACAACCCTTTGCAAGCTGAAGAGCAATATAGTGACTTGTTCCAACTACATATTAATCCGTTGAGTGTTCCTCCTGTAAACAAAAAGGTATTTTAATAGTGATAATGTTTTTGAGAGTTAGTCTCTGCTACTACAAGACTATGACTTTCCACAGTCATACCTCCTAAAAGCATATTATTCAGAACACTAAGCATATCAAGACACCTGCACAAGCAATAAATATATTAGGCATCCTGCACAGATACGTTGATGTAATTGACCGCTATGTAGTTAACCCCACTATCACGCAACTTCCATCTCTTTAAAAATAGCTACTATGCTTTTTAATAGGAGATGCAACCTTAAACCTTCAATTAAAAAAACGTTAATAATAAGTCAATGAGTATTTTACATACTTAAAGCGTTTATTCGTAGACCCCAAAACGATTTGGCTGTATTCGAATTACAAATACATCTAAGAAATATATGAAATACGGCATGTGTAAGGGAATGTCACACACCGAAAAATGCTAAAGATAAATTCTATTTTCCATCACCGTCATATAGAACCATTTTTACTCCGAACTTGGCATAAACCAACAGGGAGAAACAAGTTGCAAGACTGTATGTTGTAGAAGTCTACGTCGAACCTAATCATACCTCTGAGGAGAGAACGTTGTTTGCACTTCTCCTGCGTTTCCAGTCGGCTGTGCTGTGCTACGTAACGACATCGTACCGTACCACTTTACCGAGAGCTATATATGTGTTGGTGTGATGTCTGTTTTTCCGAAATAAGGCATCACACCTATATATGTATCATTTAGACACAAAGATTCTGGGTTCTGGTTTCATCGCTAACGCGATTAACAACGTTAGACCTCGTGTGTAAACAAAATGTTCAAATTTTTGTATAGTCTATGGGACTTAACTACGGGGTCATCAGTCCCTAAACTTACAGACTACTTATGAACTACTTACGAACTAGGACGGCACAAATATCCATGCCCGAGGGGGGATTAGAACCCCCGACTGTAGTGGCCGTGCTGACCGTGACTGGAGCGCCTTAGTCTCCTCGCCCACCGCGGCCGGCGTGTGTAAATACTTAAAGGTTATGAGTGCCACTGGAAAAATGCATAAGTAACACCTGTTGTTTGAGACTTGAAGATGACCTGAAATTAGCCGAAATCGATATCTCATAATAAAAATAAGGTGTAGCTGTCTATATTTCATAATGCTATTCCTAACATGTTTAAAAGCTGCTCAAAACCACCTACAAAAAACCTTTATAATGAGATTGTATATAATTCCACGATCAAATTGTGTTTTAGTTATTTGTAGTAATACACCCAGAGATCTGCCCTTGCTTTTAGTGCCTTGATCAGCTGTTTATTTTTAGAGGTATTACTAGGGACAGGAAAAATTCACATTTGCGATAAATGCGAATATAGATGCGAATTCTGACTCAAAATGCAGTAAATCCGAAATTGTAGTTAGCAACAGTTGCGCTCAATTCCGATTTCATCACATTCCTCTTCAGATGGTGCTGTATTGTAAATCGAGTGATATTTGTATGACATGTTATCTCCCTGTTGAATGAGGCTGTGATATCTCCGGGCCGTTACTACTGCTCCACCTCGCTCGGTGGGCCTTTCCCTGAATACGGCACAGGTAGCGGCTGGAGGGCGAGGAGTAGGGGTGGTGTATCCCTACTTCTGGAACACCCTGTTCACTACCTGCAGCGGCCGGGTCTCCGCGCAAGTGTCTACAAATTCCCTTTCCGCGCAAGTGTCACTCCGCGCAAGTGTCACAAACTCATGTTAGAGTCTGGCTAGGAAAAAGTAATAAGTAAAATAACTAAGTCGATATCTTCGCTTATTATCATGACAGTGGGGCAGAGGGCAGCGTCTTGATGCACAATTCACTATTGACACAAAGTAATTACTACATGAAACTTCTGATCCGTGAATGTAAGTTAACCTTTAGATGGCAGAATAAACAAATAGTGGGCGGTACCTTAAAAGATTGCGTGAAGTGCTGAATTCTCTCCATGACTTTAAAACACAATGAAGTTGTTAGTTTTTCACATAGAAGAACTGAGCAGAATGCGGCGGAGGGTATAGTGTTAGTATGAACGTAAAATGAAGAGCGACTAGTTCTTATGGTATGGGAAGGCGCCGTTCCCAGAAAAAAGCCACAGAATGCCGAATCCATTTCCCGCCTTCCATTGCAACTTAGTGTGTAGAAAGGTATGCAGATTCTTTTCGGTATTTCTTTCAGTATTAACGCATTTGTGGAAAATAAACATGCCTGTTTCCTGGCACAACGCATTTTGTGGAAAATGCGCGCTCTCCAGGTCTGTCTGCACAGAACGTCATCTGTGATTTATGAGGTGCACTGTGGAAGGGTCGGTATAACTTTGTAAAACACCTTGTAATTTCCTTTTGCGGCGTAATGGGGTAGACATAGTGGGGTTCGATTTCTCGCCACCCCTTCCTGCTGTCACCTGTCACATCCCCACAACAAACCATATGCCCAATACTGTTCTACTGTACTTAAATATGCTGTATACATTTAATATTTTGTCTTAGTACATTCTGTTTAACAATAACTATATTAACGTATTGGCTGCCAAAGGTATACTTGGGTTACCGTCCCCCAGGGACCATTTACTTTTTTCCCCATATTCTGCTTTAGCTTGCTTGCAGTAAGCTATTTAAGTACAAATAAATATTGCAATTTAGTACCTTAGTTTATGTATTTTGTGTGAGTTACATATGACTCACTTGGCGCCAGAGTAAAGTGTCAGGTGTGTCATTTTCTATGTCGCTAATAATTTTGGGTCGGTACTCCTGTAAGTCTTTCATTCCACAACATTATTTACGTACAGTTCCATTATTGTTTTTTCTGGATTGTTACTACAGTCTTTATACAGTTTGCTCCGTAACACAGTGATATTGTAGCAGGAGAAAGTGTCTCGTAGAAGTTATGTAGATGAACAAAGGCATGTACAGAAGCTTTAAGATGAAGTTATGGACATAAGTAAAGAAGATGAAGATACTACTGAAATGGAAAAATAAGAGGAATGTGTTGTTCATGGAGAGGAAGAAGCTGAAGTTCAAACCAAGGGGGGTTTTCGTTCGTGTTTCCTCACGCACCAGTCAGAATAAAAGAATACCTACTGGAGTAATACAATGCTTCAAACTGTTAGATTGCAGATGTTGGAAAAGATATGATTTCTGATTGGTAATTATCGGTAAGCGTTTTCGTGACTGCAGTACATTTATAGTAATAATATGGGCACACAATTTAAAAGTAGTCAATTTTATTTTAACAATTATTTTACAATCTTTTCGTGGCTTTGGTTTTTGCAAAATCATCAATAAGATCTGTTAAATCTAGACTTGATGCAGCCTTGTTTTCGATTGCTAAGAGCGCCAAATGTCCAAGTCGAGATTGAGTCATACTGTACCTCAGATGCGTTTTGATAATTTTTAATTTGCTGAACGACCTTTCGGCTGCTCCAGAAGAATAAAACTGCGGCAAATACTTCCGTAACCTCGCATTCTAATGATGCATATTTTTTAAATAATTTCCTTACATAACTGGCGAACTTTCCATGTTGTGGTCAATTTCGGCAGGAGAAATTAAAAGTCGAAATTCCTTCATTCAACTAAAATATTATATACAGTATAACGTCTATTATCCGAAGTAATTTGGGGACATGGATATTCGGAAAACCTGTTTATTTGGATATTGGAACTGTACACTTCTATTTGCCAGTAAGAAGTACTGTACAGTAAATGTATTTATACTGTAGTTGGAGGAGCGCGATCCTTCACATTGCACGCAGCAGCACTTGGAAGACGCCGCTGTTGCTGTGAGCAGCTTTGATGCTGCCGCTACTTCTGCCGACTGAAGTGTGCCGATTGTTGGACACATTGACTGGCAGCTTCGCCTGTCGGCAGTGCGTCTCGTGAAGGCCCAATTAGAAGCATTGATCCGCCAGCCGGTGGCCCAGTGTGGCTACTGTGGGAAACTTGGTTTGCGGGGAAGGGGATATGATGGACGTTAGGGTGGGAGGGTAAGAAAAATTAAATAAAATATTCGACGCCCCTACTGTAACTTTTTTCGGTCGTCGCTCACGAAGACCGAGGAGCCCCTGGAGCTCGAGGGCCCCGGGGCACTGCCCCGCCTAGCCCTGTGATAGCTACGCCACTGAGTAAAAGTACGCATGTAAAGATGAATAAAATAAACTATAGTTTTGTAGTGCTGACATCGACGAGAAAATATTATATACAATCTAATCCCTGCTATATTATCGAAACAGAATGTGTAATATGAGAATAGATTTGAATATAATGTAGTAACATTCATTGTTTACATTATTCAGGATCGTGTATGCAATGCAGGAGTGTGCTTAAAAGAAGGATGCAAGGACATAAACCTGGAAATCAATTTAAAGCTGTATGAAGAATATCATGCCTTGACATACGATGAACAGTCCATTTACCTGATAAAATCATTGGAGATAGGCGTTCCAGCCAGACGAAAGAAAGGTTTGACAGGCGATACCTCAGGGAAACAAGCTACTTTAAGATACAAAGTCCAGTATAAAGAAGTGTGTCAAAAAACACTTCTTGACATATTCCCCATCACCCAGCGACGAATACAGACCCTTCAGCATAAACTGAAAGATGGAATAACTACTCCTAAAAAGGCGGTCGAGGAAAACATTTCAATAGGCCACATGCAATATCGAATGAAGACAGGGCTCTGATTCGGGAACACATTTCGAGTTTCCCAATGCAAATGAGCCATTACAGCAGGAATAAAAACTCAAAAGAATGTCTGCACCCAGATCTCAACCTCTGCAGAATGTATCGATTATTCTCTGAAAAGTATGCTAATAAATCAATAAGCAGATCATAC
Source organism: Locusta migratoria (assembly GCA_026315105.1). Taxonomy (NCBI): domain Eukaryota; kingdom Metazoa; phylum Arthropoda; class Insecta; order Orthoptera; family Acrididae; genus Locusta; species Locusta migratoria. The sequence continues at coordinate 589,923,641 of CM048755.1, read as the reverse complement.
TATCAAAATGTGTTTCACACAGATTTCAATTTGCGTTTCGGAACACCAAGGTCAGATACCTGCAGACAATGCGATTTGTTGTTTAACAAAATGATCACAGCTTCAGATGATATGAACTCCACAACATCAAACTTGAGAGTCAGTTGCATCACTCTAAAGCAGACCAAGCTTACGAAGCACTAAGAAACAATACGGAATTGGCTAAAAGAAACAACAATGTACATGTGATATGTGTTGACAACAGGTTTTACTTTGCCCTACATTGACGCATTCCACGGTATTCTACCAGAGGCAGCTGTCATTGTATAATTTCACGATTCATGACGTTGGTACTAGGAATATCACAGTAAATTTGTGGGATGAATGCACTGCAAGGAGAGGTTCAGCTGAAATTGTTTCCTGTCTCCTTAAATTTGTGACAAACAATTACAATACCCTTGAAGGAGGTATGGAACGCAAACTGATTGTATGGTCTGATCGCTGTGTCGGGCAAAACAATAACCGGAGAGTTTTAGCGCTTTATTTCTATCTTGTCAGCTGCAAGTACTTTACAGAAATACATAAAAAGTTTTTATGTTCGTGCCATAGTTTCCTACCTTGTGACAGAGACTTCGCAATGATCGAAAAAAGAAAGAAAGTTATGGTTCCTTCGGAATGGAAGCATGTCATTGCTGAACCTTTGTCGATCCTTCAAACCTGACCACACATGAGTTGATGATGGAAGACTTCAAGGACATAGGACCAATTGAGACAGTTTTGAAAAAACCACCTGGTTTAAAAGTTACAGATGTACTCTGGTTGAAGCTGTGTAATGACGATCCTCGAGGCGTAAGTGTGTGTCGTAGTCACAATGTGCTTCGCCCATGGGAGAGACATCGAATCATAAAACATGATTGTGAACATCAAATAAAAAATTTCCCATTGCCTTCTGGTTTTCGGTTGCTCTACAACAGAGCACTGACACTTCAGAAGGAGAAGAAAAAGGATCTGTTGGACATGATAAAATATATGGATCCAAAGTACAGGGATTTTTACGAAAACCTACAGGGTGACAGCTGAGTTTGATCTACCAGATTTGTGTGTCAACTTTAACAGACTCATGTACTATTGTTTTTTAAGACCAATATAATCAGTTTACAATAAATATTTTTTGTATCTTGTAATAATTTTCTTACTTACACTTTTTTTTTAGAGCGCCTCGGTTGCACAGTGGTAGAGTGGCAGAGGTCGCGGGTTCGATCCCCGCCAGGTCCTAGTATTTTTATCTGTCACTTTCCACTTCTTTTACCTCTGGCAGTATTGCTCATGTGAAAAATACCGAGTAGCACCGTGGTTCGAAACCCACGTTAAACCAAACAGGACCATGCCTAGTAAAACACTGTGGTGTTCAAACCAATCTTCGGATTGTTGACTGCTTTACCTTTTTTACACTTTTTGGATTCTAGACAACCTTACCATTAGAGCAGAGTACACGGTGATATAGAATAAAGCTGTATATCCATTGCTATACAGCGTTTATCCATTTTAAAACTTACTAATTAAAAAAAAAAACTATACTTAGTGAAATTTTGAAAAGCACAACCAAGTATTTTTGAGAGTCTGTATGCACATATAATACGTATCTACTGGTACATTATTATTTTCCAACAATTTTCTGGAATTAACCTTTTTTTTTTATTTCCCATAAACTGCAAAAGTGCCATGCAGCGTTATTCGATGTGACGATTCAAATATCTACGTTAGAATATAGATGTCAATACAAAATTTAAAATATTTCTAGACATTGAAAAACACGACTGAACCACGCTTCGCGAAAGCGTTCAAAAAAAGACAAAGGCGCTAGTGAAAGACATAACTACTCATCCACGTCAAAGAAATCCCGGACACTTCTGCAGCCAGCTTTCCCGTTCAGTGCCGGCCGGGCCGAGCCGAGACGGAATGTGCCAAGCTGGCTGGCGCTTAGTCGGCACAGGCCGAAGGCCTGGTTGTCAACACTGCGCGCACGGCGAAAAATTGAGGTGGGGGGATCAACTTTTCTGATTTTCAAGTTGTAAAAAATTGTGACGGTATATAAGACCACGCCACATCGTTTTATCAACTTATTTTTTCCTTAAAACCTTTGCCTTGCCAGTGAAAAAATAAAAAGTTTACGTTTCATTGCGCGCAAGTTTTTAGTTTCGTAACGCTCCTCACTCAATTTTGATGAAAGTATGCTGTTAAAAAATCTGATTTTTGAACACATAGTAGTACAACATCGTACCTTTCGAAGAAACAATTCACCTTTTCGTAATTCGTAAGTCTGAAAATGACACTATTTGTCAAGTCTATAGAAAGTTCCCAGAACTGCTCTCATTAATAAACGGTCACAATGCCCACATAGCACTAGGGACGGAAATTTGGCCCAAAACCGGGTGTAAACACTAATGAGATTCTAAACTGGACAGTGAAGGGGAGGCGTGTTTATAGGGATAAAAAGTGCACTAGTATCGAAGGAAATTGACGGAGATCCGAAATGTGAAATAATGAGTGAAGGTCACATTTAAAGCAGCCTCGAACATGGTAATCGGATGTTTCTATAGGCCTCTTGGCTCAGCAGCTGTTGTGGCAGAACACCTGAAGGAAAATTTAGAAAATATTTCGAGTAGATCTCCCGATCATGCTATAGTTTTGGGAGGAGATTTTAATTTACCGGATACAGACTGGGAGACTCAAACTTTATGACGGGTGGCAGGAACAAAGAATCCAGTGAAACTGTTTTGAGTGCATTATCTGTAAACTATCTTGAGCAGTTAAACAGAGAACTGACTTGTGGCGACAACATATTAGACCTTCTGGTGACAAACAGACCCGAACTATTCCAAACAGTTAATGCAGAACAGGAAATCAGTGATCATAAAGCGGATACAATTTCGATAATTTCAGCCATAATTAAAAATATTAAAAAATGTAGGAAGATTTTTCTGTTTGGAAAAAGTGACAAAAAGCAGATTTCAGAGTACTTGACGGCTCAACACGGAAGTTGTATCTCACGTACAGATAGCGTTGAGGATCCGTGGTCAAAGTTCAAACCACCGTACAATATGCATTAAATGAATATGTACCAAGCAAGATCGTAAGAGATGGAAAGGAGCCACCGTGGTACAACAACCGAATTAGAAAACTGCTACATAAGCAAAGGGAACTTCACTGCAAACAAACATAGCCAAAGCCTTATAGACAAACAAAAATTACATGAAGCAAAATTTAGCATGAGGAGGGCTATGCGAGAGTCGTTAAAGGAATTCAAAAGTAAAGTTCTATGTACTGACTTGGCTGAAAATGCTAAGAAATTTCGGTTTTATGTCAAAGCGGTAGGTGGATCACAACAAAATCTCCAGACACTCTATGACTATGACGAAAATGTCATTGAATTGCTAAATGTCTGTCTCCAAAGCTGTTTCACAGAGGAAGATTGCACTGTAGTTCCTTCTCTAGATTGTCGCACAGACGACAAACTGGCACAAATCTAAATAATTGACAGAGGGATAGAAAAACAATTAAAATCGCTCAAAGAGGAAAGGCCGCAGGACCTGATGGAATACCAGTTCGTTTTTACACAGAGTACGCGAAGGAATTTGCCCCCCTTCTTGCCGTGGTGTACCGTAGGTCTCTAGAAGAGCATAGCGTTCCGAAAGATTGGAAAATGGCGCAGGTCGTCCCCGTTTTCAAGATGGGACGTTGAACAGATGTGCGGAACTATAGGCCTGTAGGCCTATCTCTAACGACGCTCAGTTGTAGAATTTTGGAACATGTATTATTCTCTGTAGGAATCAGCATGGGTTTCGAAAAAGGCGATCGTGTGAAACCCAGCTCGCGCTATTCGTCCACGAGACCCAGAGGGCCATAGACACGGGTTCTCAGGTAGATGCTGTGTTTCTTGACATCCTCAAGGCGTTTGATACAGTTCCCATAGACGTTTAATGAACTAAGGAAGAGCATATTGTCTATCAGACCAATTGTGTGATTGGATTGCGGAGTTCCTAGATAACAGAATGCAGCATGTCATTCTCAATGGAGAGAAGTCTTCCGAAGTAAGAGTGATGTCAGGTGTGCCACAAGGGAGTGTCGTGGCTCCGTTGCTATTCACAATATATATAAATGACCTTGGGGATAACATCGAAAGTTCACTGAGGTTTTTTGCGGATGATGCTGTAGTATATAGACAGGTTGTATCGATGGAAAATTGTATTGAAATATAGGAGGATCTGCATCGAATTGACACATGGTGCAAGGAATGCCAACTGAATCTCAATGTAATGTGCTGTGAATACATAGAAAGAAAGATCCTTTATAATTTAGCTACACTATAGCAGGTCAGCAACTGGAAGCAGTTAATTCCATAAATTATCTGGGAGTATGCATTAGGAGGATTTAATATGGAACGAGCATATAAAATCAATCGTCGGTAAAGCAGATGCCAGACTTAGATTCATTGGAAGAATCCTAAGGAAATGCAGTCCAAAAACAAAGGAGTAGATTACAGTACACTTGTTCGCCCAAGGCTCTGCAGGAGATACGCTCTGTTGCTCAGTATGGGCATTTCTTGAAGTTTCTAGAATATACCTTTACCGAGGAGTCTAGCAGTAAATTGCTCCCTCCTACATATATCTCGCAGAGAGACCATAAAGATAAAATCAGAGAAATTAGAGCCCACACAGCAGTATACCAACAATCTTTCTTTCCGCAAACAATATGTGACTGGAATAGGAGGGAGAACTGATAGTGGTACTCAAGGTACCCTCTGCCACACACCGCCAGGTGGCTTGCTGAGTATGGGTGAAGATGTAAGAGTACTGTACTTGATTTACAAATCGAGTATTGAAAAAGTTTGATAGCGGGAAGGTTACTGTTCTATTCATTTTAGATCATGCAGTACTTGCCATTAAAATTGCTACAACAAGAAGAAATGCAGACGATAAACGGGTATTCATTGGACAAATATACGAGGCGCGTCCAGAAAGTAAGTTCCGTTTCAATTTATCTCCACTGCAGCACTGCGAGTGCAGTTCCGCACATGCACTGTAGACAATGTTTTTTTTTTTTTTTTTTTTTTTTTTTATAAAGGAGAAGAACGAGTGCCATTTGGAGATCCCTGTCAGTTACATACGCTTTGTTGTGCTTGTTTGAAATGTCGGCGTTGATTGAAAATCCCGCTGCCTATGAAATGAATGCGAGGAAAGTGAAACCAAGTGAAATTTATCGGCAAATTTGCGATGTTTATGGACCAAATGCGATAAGTGATTCAATGGTGAGAAGATGGGTCCGACAGTTCAATGGCGGGCGTAGTGATGTGCACGATGAAGAATGAAGAGGGCATCCACCTTTGGTTACAGGAGAACTGGTTCACGCGATTGATGACAAGATCCAGGAAAACCGTAGATTTACAATTAGTGCTCTTGCTATGGACTTCCCCCAAATTTCACGATCGCTGATGCATGAAACTGTTACCAAACAACTGAAATTCCGTAAACTTTGCTCACATTGGGTACCAAAAATTCTCACTAAGCAACACAACGGATGGGTAGTGCACTTGAGTTTTTGACCCGTTATGCTGAAAGCGGCGAAGAATTTGTGAGACGGATAGTCACAGGAGATGAAACGTGGGCTTCTTATGACACCCATGAGAGTAAGCGGCAATCAATGGAATTGAGGCACACTTCATCCCCACCAAAGGTAAAGCCGAAGAAAATCATGACACCTCAGAAAATGATGTGCACAGTATTCTGGGACTGGAAAGGCATCCTACTCATTGACTTCTTCTTACCGCGTGGTCAAACAATCAAAGCAGATGCTTATTGTGAGACACTTCAGAAATTGCGCCATGCAATTCAGATTAAGCGCCGGGGACTACTGTCAAAAGGTGTTGTTTTGCTTCACGACAACGCACGACCACACACTGCAAATGTGACGAAAAACCTCCTACAGGGATTTGGTTGGGACGTGTTTGACCATCCTCTGTACAGCCCTGACCTCGCTCCTAGCGACTTTCATCTGTTCTTATATCTCAAGTCTTTCCTTGGCAGTCATCACTTCACCAATACCGACGAGCTGAAAAACTGTTTCCAACTGGTTGAAGACACAGGCGGCAGATTTCTATGAAGAAGGTATACAAAACCTGGTGCCATGCTATGACAAACGCCTGAAAAATTTCGGCAGTTATGTGGGAAAGTAGTTTAAGAGTTGTAGAATTTTGTGCAATAAAATATTCTTCTGTATCTGTGTACAATTTCATTTTATAACCAAACAGAACTTTCTTTGTGGATGCTCCTCGTATTATACTAGAACTGACATTTTCAAGCAATTTGGGTGCATAGATCCTGAGAAATCAGTACCCAGGATAACCACCTCTGGCCATAATAATGGCCCTGATACACCTGGGCACTGAGTCAAACAGAGCTTGGATGGTGTGTACAGGTACAGATACCCATGCAGCTTCAACATGATACCACAGTTCATCAAGAGTAGTGACTGGTGTATTGTGACAAGCTAGTTGCTCGCCCACTATTGACCAGACATTTTCAGTTCGTGAGAGATTTGGAGAATGTGCTGGTCAGCGCAGCAATCGAACATTTTCCCTGTCCAGAAAGGCCCGTACAGGACCTGCAACATGCGGTCTTGCATTATCCTGCTGAAGTGAAGGGTTTTGAAGGGATCAAATGAAGGGTAGAGCTACAGCTCATAACACATCTGAAATGTAACGGCCACTGTTCAAAGTGCCATTGGTGTGAACAAGAGGTGACCGAGACGTGTAAAGCCCCGTTTACACCGAAGCAAACACAAGCGAACGAGCATTCGCTCTGGTGTGAACGCTATGCGCGCGCTGTTCGGTCACGTTCGGCTCGCATTCGCAGGTGTTCGCTTGTGTTCTGCTGGGTGTCGGTTTCACGGCCAACCATCAAAGGAAGTTCGTGTCCTCTCCACTTCAGCGCTAGCGTATGCGACAAACTGCGTATGCTCGCCTTGCGGCAGTGTGCTGTTTTCTCTTCGGTTCTCTCCGGTGTGAACGCTTATTCGCAAGTACAAGCCAATGCGCGCGCGCACAGGCGAATTCCTGGCGAATGCGCATTCGCCTGTGTTCGTGTTGGTGTAAACGGGGCTAACAAATGGCACCCTATACCATCATGCCAGGTGATATGCCAGTATGGTGATGATAAATACACACTTCCAATGTGCGTTCACCACAATGTCGCCAAACACGGATGCAAACATCATGATGCTGTTAACAGAACCTGGCTTCATCCGGAAAAATTATGTTTTCCCATTTGTGCACCCAGGATAGTCATTGCGTAGACCATTGCAGGCGCTCCTGCCTGTGATGCACAGTCAAGGGTAACCACAGTCAACACCTAGAGACAAGGTCTTAGTCGATGTTGTTTTGCAAACGTCCCTGTCTGTTGACTCAGGGATCGAAATGTGGCTGCATGATCCGTTACAGTGATGCACATAACATGCCTGTCATCTCAACTGCTAGTGATACGAGGCTGTTGGGATCCAGCACAGTGTATCATATTGCCCTCCTGAACCCACCGATTCCATATTCTGCTAACAGTCATCGGATCGCGACCAACGCGAACAGCAATGTCGCAATACGATAAACCGCAATCGTGATATGCTAGAATCTGCACTTTATTAAAGTCGGAAACGTGATGGTACACATTTCTGCTCCTTACACGAGGCATCACAATAATGTTTCACCAGGCAATGCCGGTCAACTGCTGTTTGTGTATAGGAAATCGGCTAGAAACTTTCTCATGTCAGCACATTGTAGGTGTTGCCACCGGCACCAACCTCGTATGAATGCTCTGAAAAGCTAATCATTTGCACATCGCAGCATCTTCTTTCTGTTGGTTAAATTTTGCATTTGTAGCATGTTATCTTTGTGGTGTAGCAATTTTAGTGGCCAGGAGTGTAAATTTGTCCAATTCCTTTAATCCAAAATGTAAAGTAAAACAGGGTGATCACAGTGAAATTGGGGTCTGGATTTATTTATTTATTTAGTAAGAGCTTCAATAATTTGACAATTGCATCCAATGTTATTTATGTTTTCAGATAACCATTACTTGCTCAATGGAACACACAGAGTTATGCATGTTGTTATGCTTTACATGAAAACATATTGATAACTTTTCGAGATAAAAATCAAACATTTATGTACATAATGTAGACTATTTCTGGGATTTAACTGCCTCTCTAACACTGTCATCGGCTTAAGATTATAAAGTACGGCATGTTCTATTAAACACACACACATCACCACCACTGTCTTTCATATGGAAGTTTCAGTGTTGTTGTACCTTGTAACTTATAAAACACGACACAGCAGGGATCAAAATACACAGAATGCCACATAAATATTTGTTCTTAACCATCCAGTAAAATCTCAAAAGATATAGTGCTAAGTGTTGTTGCAGTGTTTCATTAATTAAGTCGTAGAGGTAGTGAGAAATGCGACTGGTAAATTTCTCAACTTGAACGAACCTATTTTCAAGGAAATGCATTGAGCCAAGTGGAAAGGCAAGCAAATGTTTCTGCTGAAAAGCAAATAAAGTACCGTAACTTTTCCAGGGTTTTGGGGAAAATACGAAAATTTCCTGAGTTTTCCCTGAGATTTCCAGAACAAAAAAAAATTCCCCGAGTGTCCCTGATACTGGACACCCTGTGTAAGTACACAACTGGTACAAATATGGCCGCCTCCTGCAGAAACAATTACATGGAGCATGATTTTCATTGAACTGGAAAGCTGGGACTGGCAGTGACAAGGTATGATCCATCTAGAGACAACGGGAAATTTAATGCGGTGGAAACGACCAAAGCTGCTAGCTACTTGCAGAGAAAAAGAAATCTCAGTATTCTGTGAGTAGTAAAACCGAACATAAGCCTAAAAAAGATATAAAGACAGGAGGAAAATCAAATTAGTACTTAAGTTTGTTAGAAATGACTTCTTTCTGCAACATATAATTTACTATGAAAAGTGACATATAGAAAGAAACTAAGAAAAATGGACGACAACGCTATCAATGTCAGAACAGGATCCAAATATTATTAGAGACAAAAAAGGAAAAGAAATAACATAGTAGATAGTTATTTCGACGAGAAGAGTAATGGAAGTAATTAAAAAAACTTATGGAAAACCTGATTGTATTTTTAACTGCTCTGTATGTTCCATTGCTCATACCTGCAGAAAATATATTTCACCCTCTGTGTACAACATGGTAACACTTGGCTTCATAATGAAATTCAATAATTATTGTATGCCTCTGGGTTGAGGATTCCATCTATTCTGCATAGAAGACTGGTTCTCCAAGGTGAGAGATAGCTCCAGGTTGTGACACAACCGTCCACTTCCCTGCCTTTCGTGGAGATGTTTCGGATGAAAGCATTCTCCCTGTGGAACATACACCTAAGGAACCAAACGGTTTGCTTTATAAGACCATTTCACTTTTGGCAGTTGTAATTACTTTAGAAATAATGGCTCGAATGAAGTCATTTAAAAAGAAAATTATTACAATTACTTTGAAACTATAACAAAGAAAAATATTTAACGCAAAAAAAAGTTCCTTCTGACGCAACATTAAACAGTGAAAACATACGAACTGATGACACCAACAGCTTACAATTAAGGGCTTTTCTGAAACGAAAACAACAGTTTTAACCATCACAGAGTGCTATTTCATTGGATCAACGACTGACAATTTTTTGCCTCTCTAATGTATTGCCTATTAGTGTAATAAAATCCGCGTCATTAAAAAACAGGTGGTCCGCTTCATTGATATCGAGTGTAAAATACAAATTGCAACTTTTTTCGTTGATCTCTACTCCATAACTGTAAAGCATTTTCCAACGTCTAGGGGAATGAGCGGCAGCAGACGCTTTGAGCAGAGGGCGAGGTAGCGCAGCCACTACTGCTGCTGCTGGCTGCCAGTGAATGGGTCGCTGAGAGCTCTGGCCACATCCTGCGTCCAGAGGCAGCAATGATATTTTACTAGCGTATCGCAAAGTGAAATATATTATGGATATGCTCCAATTATTACAGTCATGACATCAGAACTCCGAAGGGACACGAAATAAAAATTTTGTCAACGAGCAGTTTTGATCGCCAGCACTCGCACTTGCAAGTAACACTTTACCGCGAGACCACTGACATAGCTCACCTAGGCCTCTTCTAATGGAACACAAGACTTCCTGTATGGACTGCCACAGTCTACAGTGTTGCAAGATTGTGCAGATAGCCGGACTCTGAGCATATTAGTGTGGTCATGTTTATGTTGCAATTGGCGTGGAGTTAAGGCTCAGTGGTAACCAGCTGCCAGCCTTTTTTTTTTTTGTCAAAGTGTACTTTTCAAACATTCAAAACTACACATATAATTACAATTATCTATTATTTCTAGTGCTTTAAAAATACTGCAAACGGAGACCAGTGTATTTAGTGGAGGTCCCACTGGTCCCTTTTTTCCAAAAGTACCTAAAAGGTACCTATTTTTTCAATTTGGTCCCTAAAGTACCTTTTTTTTCAAATTGGAACGTACATTGTCATATTTTAGTAACTCCAATAAAGCTTAACTGATGCACTTTTCATGTTACAGCTGGCTTTAACCTTTGTCTCAGCATTTCTGTCCCTTCCCAGCTCCTGCACATACAAAAGTGTCCAGTCAAGGGGAGTGCAGGAAGAGATGATACGACATCAGACCATGGGGGGCAAGGAAACGTACATGGACACAGTGCTAACCAGTGCCAGAAACTTTTGCGCATTTTCCTCTTCGTATTTTATGGTAGAAAATACGCATGGAAGTAGTTCACACATGTTGACAGTAGCTCCAACGAGGATGACTTCTGACTCCTACCGACAAAATATCGATTGGAGGTCGAATGTGCTGCCCATTCCAGCTGCGGTCGGAAACATTCAGCTACCGAGATCAGCGATAGTACTACATTATTCTCAGCCACTGTATATATGTGTCACTCGTGCCACACTGAATTTTGTAGCTGTGCCAAAATCATTATGTGAGCAAAAGAATTATGGCACTTTGGTAAGCTGTCGGAATGGTAGGTTATTAGGTGTGGCTGTGAAAGTCACGATAATACACTCAAGAGAATTAACTACACCAATTAACTACTTTCAGATTGGCATTGTCTTATATTTTATTAATGATTAGCAGTAAATACGAGATTTGCATTTACAAAAGTACTTTTAAGTTTAGTGGAGCAGGCAAATAATTGAAATTAAAGTTAACGATTTTTAACATTTAGATCACAATGTAGCATACGGTACTGTAGATTTCTAAACAATTTTTCTCTCCCCCCCCCCCCCCCCCCCAAAAAAAAAAAAAAACAACCCTGATGAAGGAACTGTGTTCAGAAAGCTTGTCCTTTTTGTCCCCTTTTTTCTGTTTCTTCATTTGTGTTACTATCGGCGGTACAGCACAAAGGTAAGTACTGGCCAGCCATTCTATCTCATTTCAACAATATGTATCATCTCTGAGGAGAATTTTCATCATTAATTGAAAATGGAATCTATATGTCATGTCACAATGTTATACTGTACTTGAGTATGGTAGTGCTGTAATAGCAAACCACAGTTAAATTGGTGTTCACGGAGCTTCGTAAGCACAATAAAAAACTGTAATGTTTGCTGTGATAATGATTTTCAGATTAAAACAGCATTGATTGCACTTTATTTACATACTGCTAAATCATCTCATCCTTTTTGGTCATCTTCAGAACAATATGTCTGTCTGCTTATGCGCACAAGTCAAACTACAAAGTCAAAATGTTCAAGCCCTAAGACTAAGCTTTGTGTATATATCATTCTGAAGATGCCTCAAAAGGGCAAAACACATTAACAGAAGAGAATTAAAGTACAATCAAGACTTCTTTATTAAATAAAGAAAAATGGGTCACTGGGTAGGGTTGTTCATTAAAAAGAAATTTTTTGATGTTTTGTATTTCGTATCTTTGTTGGTACCTTAAAAGTTCTTTAGGTCCCTTTTTTAACAAGTTGGTCCCTTAAGTCCTATTTATTTTTAGATTTCTGCTAAAAACACTGGGAAACCCAGTCTCTTGACTAATAGTGGTGGAGAGTGACGAGATGCTCTCGATGGCCTCATAACTTTTATGTCGGGCACCATTGGGACCACTGTCTTGTGTTTGCTGTTGAGAGACTTTCACTATGAGCAGTTACTAACATAGATGAAAAGTATTCCTTTAAACAAACACCTCCAGAAGGTTGTCTCCAACTTCACTATCACCTTCTCTACAACACACACACACACACACACACACACACACACACACACACACACACACATTGCATACGAAAGAAGTGTTTAACGGCTTGTTTGACATCAGCATTGCTTCCAAAGTGCCTTTCACCAAGTCATCTTCAAAGCTAGAAATGGACAGAAGTTACTTGATGCGAGATCAGGACCGTATGGTGGATAGTATAGGTGCTCCCAACCAAAAGTTGCAATATGGTTTTGGACTGCCGTCGCCGAGTGTGATCTTGCGTTACCATCCAACAGCAGAACACCAGATCTGAGAAGGCCAGGTCACTTTTTCCGAATCACCTCTTTCAATTTCAACAGAGTGGCACAGTACCACGCAGCATTGATGGTTGCATCCTCCGAAAAGTCCAGCAACAAAACTCTTTGGGCGTCCCAGAAAACTGTGAGTAGCACTTTACCTGCTGATGTAGTGCTTTTGAACTTCTTTCGGACAGATGTTTCCACTCTACGGATGCGGCCTAGGATTTGGGCATGTAATGGTGGACCCACATGTCATCCTCCGTCACAATCTGAAACATGGCCACATTCATGTTAACGCACTAGCTGTTCCAGGCTGAACTCCATGTGTTGCTCCATGTGTGTCAGGGTCAGTTGGCTGGGCATCCATAGTGCTGACAACTTCCTGTAGCAAAGAAAGTCGTGGATGATATGAGCTCGCTCATGTCTGATTTCAAATTATTCTGCTACTCCATCATTGGCGATACACTGGTACGCTTTATCATGTCATCCACCTTCCTGACATTTGCATCTGTAGTGGTCGTGCATGTCCATCCAGGTCTTGGTAAGTCCTGCACTTGCTGACATCATCACTGAATTTATGGCACCATCTCTGCACCATTTGACTCGACATCACACCTAGCCCATACATCTCAACAAGGCGGTTATGAATTTCTGCACCTTTAACTCCACGTGCCCATTGATAGTGGATAACAGCTCTCACTTCTGCTTTTGACCACAACTCCAAAACGCACCCTCTCTCCATTCCTACGTGAAAAGACAGAGACTGGTCTCTGCTTTGCACAGGCACTGCAACTGTGCCACCTGTTTGATCACTGTCAGCCCTACCCATTGGTGTGTATATCTCCTCCACGTGCACGTTCACCTGCCGTGTCGTGTTTCGTCCATAGCCGTTCAATGCTTCTTCCGTATGCAACACACTTATTTTTTCCTGGGTGGCTTTTTGAAGCTTATAAAGCAGTTTTACACGTGTCTCAATGTACTTGTAAATCATGTAGAAAAATATCTTTAATATATTGTTCTACTTTTTTCCTTTCCTACACAACTCTGCCCGCAGTCTAAACTTATTTTCAAACTCCCCCTCATACAATTAAAACAAACAAGAGGTTCATAATCTTAAAATAAAAAATTAAAAAACTATCTCCTGGATAGATTATGCAACCTTATTTCTATTCATCATTAACAGTTTTAACTGTGGATGTCTGTCTTCCAAACTATTGTTTATTTTAAATGTATTAGAAAACTGCCGAACAATCAAAGAGCAGAAGCAACAGTGCTGAATGCATAAAGATTTTTGCCTTCTTCTTCTTTGTCAAAACTATAATCATAAGATACTCAAAACATCCAAAGTACAAAATTCAGACTGAGATAAATAAAAACAACAGTCATTTGGCAAAATTAATTTATTCAGTTAATATCAAAGTAACAGGAAACTCAATTTTATTATACCATCATATACTGCAGTTACATGACTAGAAACTTTAAAGTTACATTCTAAAATGTCTCTAAATTGTTGTAATTCATATTGTTTATGCTCAACAAACTGTGTTGACATACCAAGCAAAATTTGTTCATTATGGACATTATGAATTACTTTTATTTGATACTGGTTACACAACACACAATTTTGTTATTTCCTGAAGGACATTTTAATTTGCCATACTTTCTTTCTTAATGTGTGTCAGCTATCACTACTAGCATACCTACTGGTACTATTACAATTAAATTAAGTGATTGCTTCAATGAAGGTGCTTTGTGGAAAATGAGTAACAGGTAAAGGTTATAAGGTGATAAGATGTACAGCAACTTTTCTGGGTCAAAGGGCAATGTGGTGATTTCCCTACTACAAAATCAAACTTTAGGCACTTATATTAACTTTCCCCATCTCAGGCCATATGTAACACTACACGATGGAAATGAAAATGGATATCATCCTTTCAGTGTAAAAGCTTGTTTTACATAGAAATAAGTTTTAAAGTCTAGAAAGATTCTGTTAGCAGTTAAAAATGGCATAGTTTAAGCGGACAGAACATTTCTAGGAGCAAAAGACCAAGACATTCACATTTGTGTAACCGCAGGGAGGGGGGGGGGGGGGGGCGACACACTTTGGGAACATACTGTCAATAATTAAGAGCACACTTACAATAAAGTTATGAGTACTTTTTCTTTTATTTTACATTAGTCCACAATAATCAAAACAAGGAAAAAAGATGATCCCAACCCTCTAATTTCTTCACACAGCAACACATGTATAGTAATACACGAAAAAACCTAATACTGCCATGACACACAAATTACTACTCAAGTTTATATTGCCCAGCAGTTGATAAATAGGAAGGAAGGGCGGGCAGGCAGGCAGGAGAGAAGCAAGTACAAAAAGGAAAAGGAAATCATTTCCAAATTTCTCTTCGGATTTGAGAGATGAAACCCTTTTAGATTCATGAACTGCTAGCATGTTGTTACCGACTTCAACAATTTCTTGAATAAATTTCAATATCTTCCAACATTAAAAGTGCCAATATATGAAAATGTTTAACACACTTATCACTAAAAATCAGTTTAAGAAAGAATGAATGGCACACAAGAACAAAAATTTTGACTATTTTTTTAATAAGAGGCACAAATAACAATCATCAGTCACACACACACACACACACACACACACACACACACACACACACACACACACACACACTTGCATGCAAGCACACGCACAAAGGGGGGGGGGGGGGAGAGAGAGAGAGAGAGAGAGAGAGAGAGAGAGAGAGAGAGAGAGAGAGAGAGAGAGAGAGAGAGAGAGAGAGAGAGAGAGAATTTAAATTGGACAAATAAGTTGTCTGACACAAATACTAACATACACATGATACATTTTTTTCCATCATAAATTAATTTTGTAAATCTATAATTTTTATTCTTACAAGTGAGGCACTCAGGAACATCATTATGTTGTTAAAGATTTGACTGCATACTGGGATACAAAAAGATGAATGTGGCTATGTGCAGAGAGGTCAAGTGTGACGAGTAATCTTTTTGCATCATCTTATTGTATATAACTGTAATATCACTTACAAAGGCTGCCCTCAAAAAACAGCACCAATGAAATTTATTCCATACAAAAAGACAAAGGTGACATTTATAACTACATAACAATGAAACTGATGGAGTCTTCCACCTTCCCAATCTCTTTAAATTCTTAAGACACTTTTTTTCTAAACCAAATTTGTACTAGGCAACTTGTATGTAAAAATCCAACACAGCAATGGTACAAGTAAATATTGTAAAAAATGCATTTAAAATGTATTGAATTTATGCTACTACGTGCTCACTAACTCCAAATAACCCGTATTACTAAGTTCCAATGTATTTCTTATACATTAACCTTTGTTAGTTTGCATCACAACTCTCATGATTATGAGAAGTGTTTGGTCATGTGAAAGTAAATATGAAAATATGAATTTGCACTATATGAAGAAGCTATACATCAACATGTTAATATTACTATATCACCTACAGCATACAATGCTTTTATTACGGTACGGAACACACACATTTTAACATTATTACAGTACTAATAACACAAGTTAATGCCTGGAAAAAATATGCTAGGTCAATTTAAAACATTTCACATCTATCAAAAAATCTACATTAATAAACAAATGAACATAAACAAACCAAAAATAGGAAAATCAACATTTCTTGTTTGACAGTTACCATTTCTTCACCACTTAAAGAGATTTGACCTAAACTTCCAACAATAATAACAACAGCAGCAACAATAACAATATCATTAACAACTTGATACAATATAATGGGATAGCATTGCACTTATGTTTCAACTTCTAAGGTGATTAATGTCATTTGGTAATAGCAATGTCTAACACTTTTTTTCCTTGTTTTTCAATTTTTTGTTAACAGAAAAGGTGCAACTCAAGCACACTCTCTCTTAATAAATTCACACTATCCCACTATAAACCGAATGAGAACAATACCTACTCCTAAATCTTACAATGGGCGAAGCTATTCAAAACATTTCCAAGATGGAAGAAAAAATAATCAACCTTCACTGTATTCGGACACTGCAAATACAAAAGAGGATTCAAAATGAGACATACATGGTAATTTTACAACTACTTAAACAGTATCTTTTAATAACTCATGAACTAACTTGCAAAAATTAATAAATATATTTTACAACTAGCACTATTGAAAACTCTTTTAAACAATAATTTAATGACAACTTATATGCTCAATGTAACAAACATGATTTATGTTTTAAAAATTAGTGGAACTATACTGAATAAATAGGTTTTCAATGTAGTAAATGGAATGTGAAGGTATAAATTATATAGTTACCAACATGATTTTTTATTGTTACAATCAATTACACATGTATTGTATGTTAAAATTTCAATTTAGTCCTAAGCAAATATTTTCCGTTGAGTCTTCCTAAATAAATTAAGAATCACACTTGAAATCAACACTCCCCATGTGCACTAAAAATATAAAATAGCAACTTCAAAAAATAGATTTAAATGCACTTCTTGCATACTAAATCCTATAGACTTGGCACTACCCAATGCCCCACTTTAAATATGCTGTACTTCTTTATAGATTATCTCAAATACATGTCCACAGCAGTGTGCATGCTTTAGTCTGTGCATGCATGCATGGACGCACAGCAGTGTGCACGCCTGTGCCCATGCATGCATGCACATACACCCGTACATGCACACATGCATGTGCGGGGGGGATTCTAATTACAAGACATGCACAACCACCAAGACTACAGGGAAAGCTTACAGACTAATGTCCACCAGACATTCTTTTGGTTACCCGAAATTTTAGTTTAACATTTAAGTAGCCTTCTCAGTTCACAAAATGTATAGAGAACTATTAAATCAATCTTCTCAAGCAGTATGCAAGAACCACACATGGGGACACTTCCAAATGGCAGTCTAGAAATTTTTAATATCAAGATGGATAATGAGCTTTCCATCTCAAGTTTATTTTTACATTCCTGTTTTGTTTTTGTTTGAATAAAAATACAGCATGTACAGCAGTACAAAATATGATATTCCAATTTTTTTTATTTATGTGGCAATTGCCTAAATTATATGGCAAGCAACAATATTCTTCATACAGATACACAGATGATTCTCTGGTGTTTATTGGTGTTTACAAATAAGTTTTACAGTCCTTTTCTTATTGGAACTTTATTAAAGATTTAAAGTTTCACGTAAAATTGTTTGTATAATTAACTGCCAACCAGGCAATTTCAGCATTTAAGTCTGCCTGGAAAATATGTGACTGACAACATATACCAAACAGACGTGAGTGTAATATACTGTCTATTACTTCTCCAAAACTCAAACATTTCAACACAAACATATACTATCACAGTATTGCTCATAAAGTTACTAACATATTTTTCTACAGAATTAAAATCATGTTGAAATATTAATAAAAAATAATGTCTCTGTAGTCATAGACTTACAAATTTCAGAAGTTGGATAAAACTATTCGATGTCAAAAAATGGGTATTGTAACAACACTTTGAAGACTATTATGGAAACAGTTAACTTACAGATTCTGAAGCACATCCTTGCATCACTGCATGCTATACTGACTATTATGAATTAATAGGCATACATATAAGGCAAAAAGGATGCAGCATTACTTCTTGCAAAATTTGACACTCAAGAAAGTGCACTCTCATGTTGACAAAACTTATCAGTACAAAAATGAAGATCTAGCTACAAAATTTGCTTTTATACGAATCTGCAATTTAAAGTGTTTGAATAATAATCTAATAACAATTATTGTACTAGTGAAGCAACACAGGCTTATCCTCTTAGTCTTATAAGTAGTTATTGCTGTGCAAAGAACCCACTCTTTAAATAGTATAACTTTGAAAAACTATTATTAAAACTATGATGTTTATTAAAAATGGAAGATTTTGAACGTCTCTCTTTAACACAGTTTGGTCCTCTGGTAAAGGAACAATTTTTGTTGACAATGTTGTTCTCAAACAACATACAGATCAACTTATTACCATTATTTTCAGAAAAACAGTACATTATTAAGAATACATACACTAAAAAGAAGATGGTAGTTTTATCACATCCTGCTTTTAAGTTAATATAGTCAGAATGTCCAAAAGACCAGAGAGGTTAAAGGGACATTTGATTTGCAGAAGACAAACTATTAGTCACTAACTGCCTCTGCACAAAAGGACACTTAAACAAGTCTGAAATTTCCTACACTTGCTTGAAGGCATTTTTTTCTAACAATCTTAAATCCAAGTAATCCATACCAGTATATCTATAAGATTTCTTTCCATTCATGAGCCTGTATATGGCATGATTATGTTATCTAAATATTTTAGACACACACACACACACACACACACACACACGAATTACAAGAATTTTTTTTTACAAACTTGTATGCTATCTTAAAAATACTTTAATAAATGCAACAAGAGCTACACAGCTCATGTTTAAGGCAACTGACTACAATACAGACTCGAGTATAAATCCTAACACTGGAATTACATGCATCATTCACATAATATTGATAGATCTGGTTACTTTTCACTCCCTTTATATTCCTGTATCAGCAGCTGTAAAAGAGGAAGGAAATAAATTTTTGATGGCATCTATCAGTTCTTTTCACGATTTATTTTCTTCTAAATCAAAAGTATTAAAAATACAATAACGATTTCAATAAATCCTACAATAATGCTAATAGAATGATACATTTAAATTACCAAATCAATGACACTTCAATGCTTACATTAATTATAATGTGACTGACATCAAGCCCACTTACTCTTAAAACAAAAGTTAAGCACTTAGAATTATTAGTTTAATGAAATATGATTTAAAGTTCATAATATGCAAATGTGCCAAATAGAACACTGTGAAATGTGTTGCAATTTTCATCTCCAAAGGTGTTAATGGTCTGGAAAGTAATGCACCACTTTGTTTCAGATTTTTGACTTGCTCCTATGATGGTCTGTGTCTATTGATAACAATGTGGTATTTGTGGGTCTACCTTGAAAAACACTTTTACACAAACTTAGTTCTCCAAGATTTAACCTTCAGCATTTTAAGTTACTTTTTCTTTATATTTTTTGTTTGAATTTTGTAGAATGAAAAACACAGCGAAATTTAGCACAATGTTAACTCAGACAATGAAATCGAGTTTGATAGAAACAAAATATATTGGCCTTAATGCAAACAATCTTCCCTGTAATTCAAGTACTTATATTTGAGTGGCTAAAGCCACAATAGATGCCTAATGTCATGGAAAATATGTAACCACAAAAGAAATTTTTGGAAACCTATTACTGAACAATATAACTGAACAAAAAAATCTTTAGCAGTTAAGCATAAGAAATATTACAAATTTGTACAGACCACCTAATAACTTTTATTCCTTTTAGATCAACTGGCCAAGGTATTATATCCAACAGTGAACAAATATTGACCTAATGAGTACTAGTACGACTACAAACAGCCACTGAAGCTCTCAAATTGAGCACATTACCAAATTAGAAACCAAGTTTCTGGATCACCTCCTTATCAGGAAATATTAAATGTAATATACTTATTGATACAAAATTATACCTCCAAATTCAAAGCTTTACACAGTAGTTTGGGTTCAGGTGTTTGCATCACAAGTAATAGGTTACATGCAGTTAATCAGCTTTTAGTTCAGTATAGTTTATCGGTATTCATAGTTTCACAAAACGAATACCAAACACAGGCGATAAAATAAATCAGTGGCGTTTGTTCTCAGATCAGTCGCTTCATGAGCCCTCTTGGCGAAAGCAGAGCTCGCCAAGTCTTCGCTGTATCTAGCAGGAAAATGGACATGTATGCTGGACTTTGTATTGTTGTAGTTGTAGCTTTTCTCCAGTGGTTGCTGTTTTTCTTGTAGTTTTTTGTTTTGTTTTAGGGCACTCAACTTTTCAGGTCATTAGCGCCCAGATCAGAACAGAGATTCGATAGATCTCGAAAAAATTGATAACTACCAGATAGAGTATCAAGAGAAGGCTAAAAACAAAAGATAAAGGGTTAAATATCCTTTGATAAATTGGCCAATTTCATAAAACGCAAAACTCTAGCAGCTGCTCGTGTGTCATCAGCTAAAAGTTCCTCCAGAGTAGACGGAAAGTGAAGGGCTACATGGAGATGATTAAAATTAAGACAAGACAGTAAAACATGTCGCACCGTCAGCAATTCACCACAGGAGCATAGCAGTGCAGGGTCGGCAGTTACAAATGATGGTGGCTGAAACGGCAGTGACCGATCCGCAACTGGGCCAGGATGACCACCTCTCGCCGGGAGGAAAGTGAGGAGGTCCTGCAAGCGGTCGGGATCGGTTTTACAGTTCTCAATTTATTGTCGTGGAGTGAGAACCACGCACTGTGCCAGGATGACACAATACTCCGGCGAAGAGCCTATTGAACATCGTCTGATGGGACGCAAAAAGTAGCCATGTGAGGCAAAAGAGCTGCTGCCTTGGCTGCTATGTCAGCGGTCTCATTCCCGGGCACACCCACATGACCAGGGACCCACAGAAAAGAAACGTGACAGCTGTTATCTGCTAGCAACTGGAGGGAGCGTTGGATTCGATATATGAGAGGATGGGTCGAGAAAGGGTCCTTAAGACTCTGCAGGGCACTAAGGGAGTCAGAATAGATGGCATAAAAAGGATGGTGGCAGCGGCGGCGGATGTATAAAACAGCCTGGTGGAGGGCAAAAAGCTCAGCTGTGAAATTCGAGCACCGGTCAGGGAGCTTGTATTGGAACAGGTTGTCCCCGATGAAGGCAGATCCGACACCGTCAGTGTTCTTGGAACCATCAGTGTAGATAAATATGGCATTATCGAACCGCAAACCGAGTTCGACAACCCTCGAGCGGTATACCAAATCCGGGGTGCTCTCCTTGGGCAGCGGACTAAGTTCAAGGTGAGTGTGAACCTGGGCCTGATGCCACGGTGGCAGTGGTCTGTCGCTCAACCGAAAGGTGGAAGGAAGGGTAAAATTGAGCTGCTGAAGCAGGCGGCGAAACCGAACTCCAGGTGGAAGCAAGGCTATCGCAGACAACTGATATTGGCGATCGAGTGAGTCGTCAAAGAATAACGGGTAAGATGGATGGTTGGGCATCGACCGCAGGCGGCATGCGTACCAACACAAGAGTATGTCACGCCGAGTGGTCAAGGGTAATACAGCAGCCTCGGCATACAGACTTTCAACAGGGCTGGTATAAAATGCACCAGTCGACAGACGTAATCCCCGATGGTGAATAGAGTTGAGACGGCGGAGAATCGAGCGTCGTGCAGAAGAGTATACCAGGCTTCCGTAGTCGAGCTTCGACTGAACAATGGCCTGGTAAAGGTGAAGCAGGATGGTACGATCCACTCCCCATGACGTGCCATCGAGGGCACGAAGAACATTAAGGGATCGGATACAATGGGCAGCCAGGTAGGACACGTGTGTGGACCAGCAAAGTTTCCGATCCAACATTAGCCCCAAGAATTTTGTTGTCTCCACGAATAGGAGAGCAACCGGGCCGAGACGGAGAGATGGTGGAAGAAATTCCTTGTATCTCCAAATGTTTATATGTACCTTTTCTCAGCGGAGAATCGGAAGCCGTTCCCAATGCTACAGGAATATAGGCGGTCAAGACAGTGTTGAAGACGACGCTCCAGGAGACACGTCCGCTGGGCACTGCAATAAATTGCGAAATTGTTTACAAAAAGGGATCCGGAAACGTCGGCTGAAAGGCAGTCTACACCCGAACCCGGAACTTGCAATCCGCCAAAAACGCTTGAATAAAATGAGGGAGGCGGCCACAAAGGCCCCATGTGTGCAATGTGCGGAGGATGCCCGCTCTCCAAAAGGTATCGTATGCCTTCTCCCAGTCGAAGAACACTGCTACTGCTTTACGCTTCTTTAGAAAGTTATCCATAATGAAGGTCGACAATGTAACGAGGTGATCAGCAGCAGAGCGGTGTCGACAAAAACCGCATTGGACATTTGTTAGGAGGCGACGAGATTCGAGGAGCCAGACCAACCGAGCGTTAACCATGCGTTCCATCACCTTACAGGCGCAGCTTGTCAGAGAAATGGGGCAATAACTGGAAGGAAGATGTTTGTCCTTCCCTGGTTTGGGGATGGGGACAACAATGGCTTCACGCCAACTTGTGGGAACATGACCTTCAGTCCATACGTGATTATAGGTACTAAGAAGGAAACACTTGCCCGTAGGAGAGAGGTTCTTCAGCATCTCAATATGGATGGAATTGGGCCCGGGAGCAGAAGATTGGGACAGGGCGAGAGCACGGTCCCTGCATGGTGAAGGCGCCTTTATAATTTTCACGATTAAAGGAGTGGAAAGATGGCGGCCGTGCCTCCTCTACCTGTTTGCGAGGGAGAAAGGCAGGGTGGTAATGGGCAGAGCTCTAAACCTCCGCAAAGAAAGGGCCAATGCGTTGGAAATATCAGCGGCGTCCACGAGGACTGCGTTCTCGACAGTCAGGCCAGGAATCGGGGAGTGGACCTTTATGCCGGATAAACGGCGTAGGCCACCCCAAACAACCGTGGAGGGAGTAAAGCGGTTAAAAGAACTAGTAAAAGAAGTCCAGCAAGGTTTTTTGCTGTTGTTTATAACACGACAACATTGCGCTCTCATTCGTTTATAATTTATGCAATTCTCCAAAGTTGGGTGGCGGTGGAAGGTGCGTACAGCACGTCCCCGGGCTCTAAGCGCCTCGCGACAGGCTGCAGTCCACCAAGAGACCGGGACACGACATGGAGAAGCGGATGTAGGAGGAATGGAATGTTCGGCAGCTGTGAGAATAACCTCTGTGAGGTATTCGACCTGACTGTCACAGCTGGAAAAGTTCTGATTGTGAAAAACTGCCATGTAAGAATAAAGCCCCCAGTCGGCTTTAGAAATGTTCCAACTGGTGGGACGAGGAGATGGGGAATGATGCAGGAAGTAAGGAAGTAGATGACACAAGGAAAATGGTCACTTTAGTACGTGTCAGAAAGTGCATACCACTCAAACCGACCGGCAAGCTGAGGAGTGCATATCGCGAGGTCTATATGGAAATAAGTATGTGTTGTGTCAAAGGAACGTCGGTACACGGGTGTTGAGGCAGACAAGATTGAGGTGTTGGAGAAGGTCCACCAAAAGGGAGCCTCTCTGACAAGGTGCCGGAGAGCCCCATAGGGGATGGTGGGCATTAAAGTGGCCTACCAACACGAAAGGTGAAGGGATCTGGTAAACGAGGTGTAGCACATCTGCCCTAGTAAGGGCGGATGACGATGGCGAATAGATATTACAGAGGGAAAAGGAGAAGGTGGATAGAGTGATGCGGACGGTAACTGCCTGTAGGTGAGTATGCAATGTAATGGGATTGTAATAGACGTCATCCCGAATGAGCATTAGAACCCCTTCATGGGCTGGGGTACCTTTCACAGATGGCAGGTCGAAACGCACAGAAGTGTAGTGGGGTAAGTCTGCACGATGACTTGGACGTAACAGTTTCTTGGAGACAAACTAGAAGTGGGCAGTGCAATCGAAGGAGAAGTTTTAATTCCTCCCCAATGGAACGAAAGCCGCGAATATTCCATGGAAGGAGCGCTATGATAAAAATAAGAGAAAAAGGGAAAAAAATGAACAAGCTGGTGGGGTCACCTCGACGGCCGCTGAGGACCAGACTTCGAGGGAGCACTACTGTCGCCATCCAGAGGCAGAGAGTCATGTTTCATAGGTTCAAACGATACATCTGCCTCCTTCCCGTCTTTATCAGGAGGGACAGCTTCCGCCGCCGGTAAAATGCCGGTTGCCCAGCTAACAGTAATGCGTCCCGGCGAGATAGAAAATGACCGGGGCCGCCTACTGTTGGACTGCGTGACGGATGGGTCACGCCTCGGCGGGGAAGGAGAGGAACTCTTTCTTGTTCGCTCTTCTGGAAGAGTGACAGTGAGAAGAGGCAGTTGATGGTTGGGAAGCCTGAGAACGTAGAAAATCTTCACGGACGGGTTCCTTTTTCAAAGTCCGGGCATCTTGTTTAGGTGCCTGCGGTTTATTAGAGGTTGACGAAGACTGAACTTTAGAAGCAGCAGGAGGAAGCGGGGACGTGGAACGGGCAATCCTCGGGCTGGCGGATCGCACAACTGTGTCAGCGAAAGTGAAGTCACAGGTCTGGGTACTTGAATCCTTAGTAGGTCGAGTGGAGGCGAGGACCTTACTGTATGTGCCCGCTGGGAGAACAGTGGGCTTTCGACTCGCCAACAACTTTCGA
This sequence comes from Locusta migratoria, assembly GCA_026315105.1. NCBI lineage: Eukaryota > Metazoa > Arthropoda > Insecta > Orthoptera > Acrididae > Locusta > Locusta migratoria. The sequence goes on along the minus strand of CM048755.1, from coordinate 589,898,760 downwards.
GCGGCAGATGTTGATACCTTTTCCGTAACCCGAATTTGCTGGATGACTTTTTCATCCTTATATACAGGGCAGTCTCGAGAGGAAGCCGCATGGTCACCGTTGCAGTTAAGGCAGTGAGGGGACGGAGGTGGGCAATCCCCCTCATGGGCATCCCTACCACAAGTGACACATTTTGCTGCGTTAGGGCAAGATTGACGGGTGTGGTTGTATCTGTGCCATTGAAAACAGCGCGTTGGGTTAGGTACATAAGGGCGGACGGAGATGACTTCATGCCCTGCTTTGACCCTCCACAGGAGTTCAACTCTGTCGAACGTCAAAAACACAGTACGAGTCGGCGTCAGCTGGTTATCTACCTTTTTCGTCACCCTATGGACGGCTGTTACACCCTGATCGGACATATAGGTTCGTATGACTTCATCAGACAACCCGTCAAGGGATCTCGTAAAAACTACCCCCCCCCCCCCCCGTGACGAGCGTGCGATGCGCTTCTACCTTGACAGGAAGTGTGTGTAACAATGTAGTCCGTATCAGTTTTTGGGCCTGGAAGGCACTGTCCGCTTCCAGCAACAATGTGCCATTGTGCTGACGCGAACAGGTTTTAACAGGGCCAGCAATTGCGTCAACACCTTTCTGAACGACGAAAGGATTTACAGAATTGAAATCTTTACCGTCGGTTCGAGAGAGAACAGGAAATTTCGGTAGATTAGGCAGAGTCTTCTTTTGCTGAGGCCAATCTATCTTTCGTTTCTAGGTCAACGTCAGAGAAGAAGAGAAGGAAGTCATTGCGGAAGTGTCCCCCGTGATTACCGGCGTCTCCGATGGCGCGCTCCTTCCTAGTGTGGGCCCTCTCCGAGGGCTTACCCGCCTTAGGTGATTGTTCACACCTCAGGTCACACCTCCCGAGAACTGACGGAGGGACCAATCGGCACGTTCGGAAGGTACCAGCTCGGGGAATCACCCCTCCCTCGGCCTGGCCTTTACCACGGGGTACGTACGTGCCCTACTTGTCTACCCGTCGCGGGGAATTACGCGTTACCTCGTCACCTGCTACGCATGATAATGCGTGGGTCGGCCTTCAGACATGCACAGGGAGGAAAGAAGAAGAATAGAGGAAGTGAAGAGAAAGAAGGAAAGAAGTGTGTCAAACGCCGAAGCAGAGACTAATCAGGAGGAGAAGAAGGCTAGGAAGACAGAAGCAAAGGTTAGGAAAGGAAGGAACCTAGAAATAAGAGAAACTACAACAAGAAACTACCTTAATTCGCGAAAGAAGCCCGTCTCTGGGCGAAGGCATAAACCGGGAGGGAAAGTGAAGCAGCCTGGGGCAGAAGAAAGGCTGCTTCGGATCGGGGCCCCATGCGCGCCATACACGTACCCACAAAAGAGCTGTGTGCCCCCTGGGGGGGGGGGGGGGGGGCAGTGACTGTGCTGGGGATGATGTCATTATGAGGACTGTCCCTGATCTCATTTTAGACTTGCCCTTAACCTCTCCATACTTATTCTCCAGGTGCTCTGCAAAAAAATAATGGATTCGATGATTGAAAGGATTCTCCATCTGTCCTATGTTCCTCCCATGGGGTGGCCAGGGAAGAGAACAAGTGGGAGTCATATGTTGTTGCAATTAAATCAGGCCTTCCTCAGAGACACCGGTTGTATGTCTGGCAACGTTTCGGTATCGCTTCATGGTGTTCCCACAAGCAGCTAGGGATCTAAAGGGCCACCCAGGCAGAGCCCCGCTTGCCTGGGTAAGCCTGATACATCTGAGGGGCAGCAGGTTCCTCTGAGGTTGCTCGCTAGCGACTGTTCAACCTCAACAGCCATGCATCTCCTCGGCACGTAGTACACCTTGAAATTGAGGGTTTTTTTAATAGAGGTTTCTATCTTCCTCGCGACCCGGGTGATTAAGCCAAGATCCCTGGGCTTTGAAACTTACAATGTTCCACCATCACACTGACCGATGGTCGTTGAAGCAAGCCCAGTGCTTAGGGTATAGCGGACTGTTGGCATGACAAGTCATGGCGCAGGACCCCGGGTTCGCCAAGCCCATACTCGGCAAATTAATGTTGAGCCCCTGAAGGCAGGAATGGACGAAATAATTCACTTCAAGCGAAATTTAAGGTCTATGCCAGCATCTGGAGCCACAGGGAGTCGGCATGAGCGTGTCTTAAAAAAAATTGCTGTGGGATTTTACCTTCCATTAAATTAGCTGGGGGAGCTCCGTCTCGGGGGCGAGGCTTGCACTGGCGATAGTAGAAAGCCCTGCGATTGGCGGCGTAAATATAGTATGACAGCTGGGGCAATTTTTCATGATACCATGCGAGTCGAGTTGATTGGGTAGGCCATTTAGAGCTGCATGTGAGTGGTGTTTCGGGGGCGTGGCTTCCAGCAGCAGCGTTCCACAACTTAAGTTTTTTTGGGAGTCTTGTGTGGAGAGTCGGTCGAGAGAGACCGAAGAGAAAGGTCAGGCTTAAGAGACTGAGGAGGGACACTGTTCAAGATTGATTTGCGATCAGACGCAGAAAGGCTGTCTGGCGTCTATCACAGTGCGACAGTGTTATAAGTTTTATCGGTGCCACCACTGGAGTGTCTTACTGATAGCCGCTTGTGTGCGGTTGCGAGTTTTGATTTGATATTGATTTCTTGTCATAGTGAGTTGGAGATTGTCGGTAATTGCAAAGTATACTTAGCAATTATCTTAGAATTCCCGATTCATTGGTGATGGGAAATTTAACAGCTGTTGTTTATTACTAACTGCATGTTGCACTAGAGGCCAGTTATTGTCCTATCTGGGGTCTACTGAATCGTGCTCGTGTATATATGCTGGAGTGCATTATGATAATTCAGACCTAGCCTAATATTGGACGAACTGTCCGACACTGTCAGTCTAATGAGACGACAAACTGCCAATAATAATAAATGTTTGATCTGCTTCACAGACCATAGTTCATTGCAATTTTCGTGGTGCGCATTTTCAGCTTGCCAGCATATCGCTGCCCACTGAGTGCTGCACTTCCAGACCTGCCGAGAGCCTGTCCACTTCGGTAATGTGTTGCTCACTCAATGCTAACCACAAGGAAACAAATATTAAAGTGAATGTACTTATAAATTGGTAGGAATCCTTCAGAACTGCTCACAGTTGTTATTACGTGTGAAAATTCCATTAGTGGGTGGGTTAAGATTGTAATCGAATGTCACGGACTTAACCAGCCACTTAGTCTTATTTTTATTACGTTGTTTGTGAAAGTAATTCCACATTGCTTAGGATGTTAAATAATATTTGTACACTTTATTTTCCATGTAATTAGTTTTGTTATTCAGTTACGATGTCAAATGGGTCTCTACTACATCATTTAGTAGTTTCCTGTTTTACAAAAATTTTGGAGGGGTTCTCTCTCTCTCTCTCTCTCTCTCTCTCTCTCTCTCTCTCTCTCTCTCTCTCTGGTGGGACTGGAAGCCCGTAATGGGTGAAGGGTCACCCTTGAGGCGATGAGGAGAGATGTTTGCCCCAGTGGAAGGTCAGTTTTGGGGCAAGTTGATTGATTGCCCGTGAGAAACATCGAACTCCATGGGCTCTGGAGCTGACTCACATGGCGCGTCAAGTATAATGACGTCAATCTGGTCTCTTTGCTTATAGTTTTCAGCTCAGTCTTTTCACTGTCCTTTATAGTCTTGGCTTGCTTTTTGGACGAGCCACCATTTTCGGGAGGACTACTGAAACACCTGCTGCATTGCACATGCACTTTCCTCCAAGTATTCGCTGCAATTCCTACTCCAAACTGGGTGTTTCCCAGAGCAATTGACACACTTTGGAGGAGGTGAACAATCAACTCCATCATGAGCTGCCTTACCACATTTTCTGTAAGTAGCGTCTCCCTTGCAATCAACGGTGGTATGCCCAAACTGCTGGCACTTCAAGCAATGCATTGGGTTTGGGTTCAGAACTTAGGGCCTTACTTTTAACTGCAGGAAGCCTGCCTTAACATATTCAAGGAGTTTCAGGCCACTGAAGGTGAAGATAAAGGTGTTGGATTTTACTAACTCCCCCATCCACCCTTTTCCTGATGTTTTGAACGTCGACGATGCCCTCTGGAGCCCACTTAACCTTTAGTTCTTCCGTCGGAATGCCCACCAAATCCCTACAGGTAACAACGCCTTTACTATAACTGAGGGTGTTATGTAGTTCCGTTTCTATGGCATATCCTCTGAGGCGTTGAGCCTTCTGGAGGTTCACCACTTGTTGGGAAGTGGAAGTTTCCACCAACAATGTCCCATTACACAAGCGTTTTACAGATTCGAGTTCACCAGCAATTCCTTCTAGACCTTTCTGGATGTAGAAAGGTGATAACTTTTCAGAAGTACCCTCTTCTTTTCTCTTCGCAACAATAAACACATTCTGTGGAGCAGTATGTGTTCCATTACAATAAATGATATTGTTTTTTTTTTTTTTTTTTTTTTTTTTATGCTGTGCCAAATCCGGAGGACTGGCTACCCGAACCCTCTTGCTAGGTTATTCAGGTATTTCCTGAATATGTCAAGGCAGGCTTTCTACAGTTAAAATTAAGGCCCTATGTCCCAAACCTAATGTGTTGCTTTAAGTGCCAGTGGTTCAGGTATACCACTAGGAGGCATAAAATTACTCAATAGATCCATCTTGGTCCCATGAGTAGCTTGGGAACTAAATATCCACCTAGACAGAGCTCCTCATGTCTAAGTAAATCTAACACAACCGAGGCTCAGCAGTATCCCCCAGAGGTATCTATGTAGCGACTGTTCCACCTCAACAACCCTGCAATCACATCAGCACATAGCACACCTTAGGATTGAGGGTTTTAATGAGGTATTTCCTTCCTCACAACCTGGGCTGTCAAGCCAAGATCCCCATTCGCAGGTATAACACATCGTTCCACTGTTGCACTACACGGTGGTTGCTAAAGCATGCCCAGAGGTTACAGTGTCTCAAGGATTGGCGGCACTTACCAGTCCCCAGGTTCGCCAAGCCCTTACCCAGGAACTGAATGCTGCGCCCTCAGAGGTGCTCTGGATATGACAACCCTGCACCTTAAACTGTGGTCCATTAGTAGCAAGTTACCACACAACTTACCACACTGTTCTGTGCATTCTACGTGAAATTTGTGTTAACTTACCTGGTACGGTATTAATTACAATACAGCTAAAAGATCTCCCTATCGTTCTTATACAGCCAAAGATAAACTTACAATTATTTAAGAAACAAAGATCTTAGGAAACCATGCAACAGGAAGAAAATACGATGTTAACGAGGGCAGCATTCACGACTGGCTACCGCAAGAAACGAAATGTGATTGTCTGGCATTTCGTGACACAAAATGATAGCATCTGTACATCAAAAAAGGCTGCGTGATTATGTGGATGCAAGGTTACAAGTGAAATGTGCCAGCATTAAAGCACATCAAATTCAAAACCAGCCGGGTCAGGCTGTCACGATTTTTCAAACGAAATGGATTAGGCTTTCGGAGGAAAACCACAATTGCCAAACTGCTTCTAAGTGATGAGAACAAAGTCCTAAGTTTTCAGTGGTACATTATAAATTTGTGACAGAGATACTCATATTTTATCACAATTTGGAAACATAGATCAGACGCCAGTTTAGTTTGAGATGCCGCTCGACAATACTGTCAACAGAAAAGGGGAATTGAGCATTATGATTCGAACTGGTGCCTGTGACAAACGAAGATGCACTGCGATTTTAAGTGTAACCAGTGATGGAAGAAAACTACCACCTTACTTAATATTCAAGAGAAAAACCATCCCAAAAATATCAGTAAAATGTATTATTGTGATAGAAAATCCAAAAGGGTGGATGGGTAAATGACCTTGTGGTGAACTGGGTGACATGTTTGGCAACGTCGAGCTGGTGCATTATTAAATTTACACACTATGTTGGTTCTGGACAGCTTCCACGGACACACTAACGAGGAATAGACCATTTAAGGCTGCACTAAAGCAGAAGTATACACAATGGATGGCGGATAAACATGAATCTACACCCAGCGGAAAAATCAAGCGGTTGGATTTGGTCAAGAATTTTGAGTGGGTGAAGAGTGCATGGGACTCCATTTTGCAACCCCTGGTGGAGAAATAGTTTTAAAAATGTGGGATCACAAATTCAATGGAGGGAACTGAGGACACTACACCATGGGTAGATGGTGACAAGAAAAAACAATTCTCCTGCCAGTGATGATGAATAGAGGTAAGGGTTTATAGACTAAAATATTTTATTGCACATATTAGCAGTAAACTCTTAAACACTCTCTCTCTCTCTCTCTCTCTCTCTCTCTCTCTCTCTCTCTCTCTCCCCCCCCCCCCCCTCCTCCATCAAAATTTGGAGGTACACAGATTACTCAAGTATATACGGTATGTGCTGTAACCCTTCAAAGTTCGATTTTCTATTCAACACTTTAGCATCATAGTTTTGTTGCGGACGTTAATGTTTTACTAGTGAAAGATAAATTGTGGGTATCTTTGTGCTTTGTTTCCTTGCTATAGAGTGAGCAAAAAATAATATATACCTGCTGAAAAAGGGCACCGACAGTACGAACTAGTAGGAATTAAAAAATTAACAAAAAATAATAAAAACAATTAACAATACCTTTATAGTGCACTTGCACTCAATTTCATTAAATTCAAAATGTGTGTCTTCAAATATTTATTGATTTTGTCAGCAAAATGGTTACAGTTTTGCAATGATACATTTTTGATAACAACAGGGAAAACAAGATCCATCTGACAGCATATAAATAATTATTTTTTTTTTCTTTTTGTGCTTTATGTTGCAAAACTTCTAAGGTCATAAATGTGCTTGTCATAACTTAAGAACCCCACGTACCAGATGGCAAACAAACAAATGGTTAAATGGGCATTGAATCGAAAAATAGCGCACTGTCAAAGGTCGAGAGCAGTAGGAACAAGATTGTGAAAAGGGTACCACTTAATAGATGGCAGTGAGTAAAAAGGCAGTGTCCTAATATGCAGCCAAGGTGAAAGTGCCCCAATGCACACACACCAAAGTGATAATACATGCCAGCAGATGACACCACAAAAGCCATACACAAGAACAGAATATCTTACAGGCCATGAGAGGAGAACTAGAGTCTTTTGTAGTAGAATCAGCAGCCTCAGTCCCTGTGAACCACCTTGACCAAGAACCCACACGACCACATGCCACCCCACCCCCCTCCCAACAGTGGGCAAGTAGAGGCAGCCAGGCAGGAAGGAAGGAAGGAAGGAAGGAAGGAAGGGTTGTGTCTTACTTCCCAATGACATTGTGGACATTAGAGGATAGTTTTTGTTATGGATGGGTAAGGAAATCATCTGTGCCCCTTGAAAGAAACCATCCCACAATTTGCCGCTAATCACTTAGCAAAAATCATTGAACACCTAAATCTTGATAGCCAGAGGCGGATTTGAACTGCCATCTCCCTCAATATTAATCCAGTGTGCTAACCACTTTACCATATCACATTGTAAGATGGGCTAGGCCCAGAGGGTGGGGGTTATGTTTCAATATTAGAAAACTGTAGTATTACTACTGCTCTGGACTGGCAATATATTGACTGACTACTTCAAAACAGCAGTAAATAAGTAATAAGCTGTATTGCCAAACATTACAGAAATTTAATGAAATTATAATAGGGTCACTATAATCATTTTCAGCTTTGATTTTAGTGAAAACCGAACTGTGACACCGTCATTATGGAGAAGCAACTTATCCTTATTACATTAATAATATTAAATTTTCATTAAAAGGAAAGTATATCATCTCAAAAACGAGGTTGAACTTACATAGATGCTAACCTGTTATGGGCAGGCTTCAGTATACTGTATTAACAAATTAGCTCAAGTTTGCAAGATTACTGAGGAAGTCCTCTGGTGTCATAATATGGGAAGAGCCTACAACAAAACGTCACATCAAATTAATAGTAACAAAAATTACATTTCCCAACAGAACTAACATCTTAATAAATGCATGTCATCTCAATATCTCAGTGACTAAAACACAATCAGCTAATGAATTAAACTGAACATTTGCCAGTTGTGTTATATTACTGAATTCATACTGCATCACTAAAAACTGAACTAAGAAAAATCTTCACAAGGGAAAGATGGACATTCATCAATAAATTCAATCTTCATCTGCCTACTATAGAGTAACTAGTTCTCATATTAACTAAAAAAGATGATTATTCAAAAACAACATACCAATGATGACTTCCCAGTTCTTTACAGTGTTTGTTACTTCATATGCACAACGTATTTCTGAGAAACACACACCGCCAACAACAAAAACAATTAGGCGAGGAACATTTTTCACAGCTTGCTGCCCTTTATCTTTATGCCAATGGCCATATCTCGCACTGGAAAATAAAGATGTTTCAATAGCCATCAGCCTCAAAATTCTCTCTCTCTCTCTCTCTCTCTCTCTCTCTCTCTCACACACACACACACACACACACACACACACACACACACACACACACAGAGACAGACAGACAGAGTGTACCTTGTTGGTGGATGGTAGCCAGATGGGGCAGCTCTTCCAGCCAAAAATGGAAAATGTTTTGGATCCAACTTATCTTCAATACATTCCTCCATTATGTCCTTTATGACCGGTGTCCAACGTGACATTTGGTACGTTTGTTCTGTAATACGTTCTTTTCGGGGTACCTGGTAGAATTTCTTCCGTGTGCCCTATATAAGTTTGTAAAATTAAACCCATCTAAGATTGTTATTTTACGAACATTGATTATATCATTCACAATAAAAAATCTGAAATTACTGTACTAATACAAATCATAACATTTAAACAGTACGTATGTAGCTGGTTGAATTGTCTTGAAACCAAAAGCAAGTATTAAAAAATGTTAAATCCATTATGTCTTTTTTTATTGAAGAAGCATGTTCTTTGTACTGTATTTGTTAGAAACACATTCCTTCTTCAAAATCAGCAAACAAATTTTAGAATGCATATCTAAAACCCTTCTAATCTTCCCCCCTACAACACATTTATTACTTCTTTCTGTCAACACCACCACAAAACAATTCCCACTTAATGTCGTCATTATAATCCTTTAATGACGTTCTTAATTAAAAAAGGCATTCAGAGGTTAAAACTATCATGGCTGTCTTATTATCACAATAGTTTAGCTATGAACCAATTCGCCATGAAAATGTATCTAATAAAACCTACCAAAAGAAAAGGCCGCAGAACTCTTGACACTATACAGAGGGGGTTGTGATCACGTAGCTAAGTGGCTAGTCACTAATGTAAAGTGCACTGCACCAACCAGTCAGTTACGCAATCATGGCTTATGCTGTGTGATGTCAAACAAGAGAATCACAGGCTTTTCTTTTGGTGGTGTTGATCTCATCTAGTGTTATGGTGGATTATCAGAAACATTTTTATTTACGTGTGACTACACTACTTTTTGATGCATTTCACAGTACAGTTATACAGAACTGAAATTCTGGTTATCCTTAAGAGACAAGGTTTCCTTCTGCTGGAAAAAGAAAAATAAATAATCGCAAATAAAAAAATTAATTTCGGTAGTGGCGGGTTCCAAACCACTGACCTTTAGCATCATAGTCCAACGCAATGCCCACTACGCTACAGCTAACAGTTAGGGGTTGCATTCTTTAATCTCATACTATTGTTGGCCGTTGTTAACTGATGCTCATATAACATTTGTAGACACTAGATTATCATTTAACATACAAATAACGACATGGTTTTGTTAATTCCTCAGTGCGCCATTGCTTTGAAATGACAACGTGTAAGTTACAATAAGAAAATCATCAAATACACAACGTAAGATGGCGTATGCCAGAGAGTTCTGGGCGAGGAATGTCATGTGACGTCTGCGAACGGCTGGTTTTCATTAATTCAATGGAGGGTGTAAAAACTCCGTTATTTTTGCAGATATCTCTCAAACGATACGAGATATGAAAAAAACGTAATGGAACAAGTGATTCTTCAGTTTCTCCCGGCGTATTTGATAATCAAAATATCCACGGGTGTACTGCCGGTCTACAGTGTCCAACAGGCACAATATTTCGGCGATCATACATGTCGCCATCAACAGGTGAACTGACGGACTGAGCTCCTGGAAACACGCCGGCACGGAGATCCGCACGCTACGGCTGCTCTAAGAAAACTGGTTTCTAGCCCGGTAGCAAGCGATTTAAATACCCTCGCCTCGCGGAGCGACCCCTCCGCGGTCCGCACAGTGGAACCGATTGCGCCGACGTCTGAGATGACGTCTATGTGAGGGCTCTGTCCACCGTGGTCGTCACTTCGTTACATTTGCTAAATTTACTCTTAATTAACCCAATCGCTGGTTCCAAAGCTTTGCTAAAATTATAGCCACAGTCACGGTTTATGAGGTCATCACTTCTGTGAATTTCAATGGCCTCTCTAACGACGCAGTCCCAGTATCGCGACATCTGTACCAGAATCCTAGTGCGTTCATACTCCATCGCATGATTCTCCAACAAACAATGTTCAGCGACCGCCGACTTGCTCGGATACATCAATCGTGTGTGCCTCTGGTGTTCAACGCATCGGTCCTCGACGGTACGCATCGTCTGTCCAATATATGACTTTCCACACGGACATGGAATCTGGTACACGCCGGCCTTCCTTAAACTGAGATCATCTTTGGCGCTCCCCACCAGTGCACGAATTTTATTCGGCGGACAAAAATCAGTTCCAACCTGGCGTTTTTTCAAAATGCTGGTGACCTTCCCCGAGAGTGCGCCGGTATATGGAATGAACGCAGTGCCTATATCCTCCCTCGTGTTTTCATCCGTTTCCACAGGTTGTGATGTAGTGGTTGGGTGGAGAGCCTGCTGAATCTGTCACCGAGTACCCATTTTTTCGAAATACAGTTCTTAGGTGTTCCAATTCCTGGGGTAGACACTCTAGGTCGTAGATATTGCGCACCCTATGTACTAGAGTTTTAAGTACCCCATTCCTCTGTGAAGGGTGGTGACAGCTATCTGCATGTAAAGACAGATCAGTGTGCGATGTCTTCCGATATACACTATGACCCAGGGTGCCATCAGCTCTTCTCTTGACCAAGAAGTCAAGGAACGGCAATTTGCCCTCCGTTTTAGTGTCCATAGTAAATTTGATGTTGGGGTGTATAGAGTTCAGATGTGTAAGGTAGTCAAGGAGTTTATCCATACCATGTGACCAGATGACGAAAGTGTCGTCCACGTAATGGAAAAAACAAGGTGGTTTCCATTCAGATGATGCCAGGGCTTCCTCCTCTAAATTCTCCATGTACAAATTTGCGACCACAGGGGGGAGTGGGCTATCCATGGCAACTCCCTCCGTTTGTTCATAGTATTCGCCATTGAAAAGAAAATACATGGAGGTCAAGACATGCCTAAAAAGTTCGGTGGTCTTCTCGTCAAACTTCTGACCAATCAAATCTAGTGACCAATCAAATCTAGTGACTCTCGAAGGGGCACCCTCGTAAACAACGAAACAACGTCAAAACTCAACATGATATCTGACTCATCCAGCCTGAAGCTGTTAAGGCGTTTAACAAAATCCACGGAATTACGGATGTGATGAGGGCATTTACCCACATAAGGACTTAATATTCCCATCAAGTATTTGGCCAACAAATATGTAGGTGCTCTGATGTTACTGACAATGGGACGTAACAGCACCCCATCTTTGTGAACCTTAGGGAGTCCATAAAGTCTTGGCGGTACCGGACCTTGAGGTAGCACCAGAGGGTGTCGCCAAGAAACAAAGATGGGGTGCCTGCCGTGTTCGCTTTGATGTAAACGGGGCTTTAGTGTTACTACCGTAACCTAAAGTGGGGGGGGGGGGGGGGAGGACATCCTATTGCAATATTGTCACACTAATAGGACAGTTTACTTCTATCACTAGGCAGACTGTCAACTATAACAACAGCGAAACAATGCTCATTGTAAACCTGTAACTAAGGGGTAGCTGGAGACTGTGTGGTTCCTCATTCATTTACTAAATGGTTTAAAAATCACATTTCTTGTTACTAATAAATGTGCTCTTTCTTTTTAACCACTGTGATAAATGACAATACTAGTTTTTTCTGCAACATATAAACATGAAATAAGGTGAAATTATGAAATTCAGAATGTAAAACAAAAAAAAAAAAAAAAAATAAAATAAAATAAAATAAAATTAAAAAACTTCTCTCTCTCTCTCTCTCTCTCTCTCTCTCTCTTCTCTCTCTCTCTCTCTCTCTCTCATTCTGGCTGGTAAATAATGCACAAATTAGCAAACAAGTATATGCATGAATGCAGTTGTGCAAAAATTATCAGCTCTTGCCTTCTTCAGAAGTAGATACAAGGAGGCTAATAAAGTTTCACTTCTATTGTATCTTTAACACAAAATACTCAAAATTGTGTGTTTTTACTTACATCAACAACAACATTAACACCTAAGTTGGCCATGTTGATAATGGTCTGCTTTTCAGATGGATTAATTTGCGCATGTTGCACAAGTTTGTTAAGATTCTCTTCACTTATGCCATTCTTTGATATTATATAAAGCAGAATAATACGCATTTTATCATAATTTGTCACACCTTGATCAAGAAGCACTGGCACTATATTTCGCATGTGATCTTTAATCCTCTCCCCTTCTGCATCAGTTCCCATTGCAAGATCCTGAAAATTTATTTTACTTCATCAGTGTCATTTATTAGTAGTCCTTGCACAGTTCTAACACATTAAAATATTGAGAACTTAGGTAAACATAACAGTACTCAACTAAAACACATTATTTAAAATCACAGCTACTCAAGCCTGATGCAAATTAATATTTTACAATTAAATATCAACACTTGCATTATTAAATGTTCAGGTAACACAAAAAATACATCAAAATCAACTGAATATGATACCTTATTGCCACAGCAAGTCATGGATATTTTCACTGTTTTAACTGTTGTATAAAAGAATCATTTTATTCCACTGATCACATAAAAATTTATCTGCATGTATTCAATTTCTTGCAATGCAATTCTCTTTTAGGGAAGAATAGGGGAAATAGAAAGGTATCAATTATGTGCCCAAACAGTTTTTTCTTTGCTGTACATGAAGTAGTACAATTTTTCTCACTATATTTGAGCAAACTGGTCACTGAAATTTATCTCCATAATGTCACTACTATATATTTATGGATCTACTGTTCCTTATTTGTGTGAATTAAAAAGAAATAAAAAAGATTATAGATACTGTGATAGTTTGAACTATTTGGTTCTGTTTACAGTATCAATTATTTGAAACTGGTATCCAAGGAGGACATTCTGAAACATTGTAATGATTTAAGTACAATACTTTGATAAGACTAAAATAGTGACACCTCCTTTCGAACATTATGAGAAAATTTAACTTTAAAAATCCAATCCACTAGACTCAATTAAAGACTCAAAACAACTTATTCAGTACTTTTTACAAAATAATTTGGAAGGAGTATATTTAAATGCTTATGTAACAATCAGTAGCATGCTCACATACTCAGACAGTAAAGATTTGGCCGAGAGATGCTTCTCAAAGTTTAAATTTATTAACATATATTTGAGAAGCACAATGAGCCAAGGAGGACAGGCTGCATTGTCCGTATAATCATTTGAAGTGGAAATAGGGGCTAATATTGATTTTATTGCAATCATTAAAACAAATTCTACAAGGAAAGAATCCCAAAAAGTTTGACTATTTTGTGTTTATTGTAATTTTTGTCATTACAATAATTTTTGCATTGGTTACTACTAAAATCTGAGTAATTTTTTGGGTAAAATTAGAACATTGTTACTGGAAGGGTGGAATGGAATGCTTGGGAAATGCGTTTGCAACAGAGGCCTAGGCTAGATGCAAGGAAGCATTTTATGTGGAAGGGATGGCAACTATCAAAATGGAGGGACTCGTTTGTAGCTTTATTATGAAATGATGTGGGGATGTGGGACTTAACAAGGTGGAGGTCAACTTATACGAAGATGGCTTAAGTTCTGGAGATGGACAAGGTGAATTTTGTTTACGTTAGAGAATGAATTGAGCAGTTTCTCTTCACCATAATTCCAGACAAGAAAGTATAGATCAAAACTTTAGATAATGTCATAATGAACCTATACCAAGCTAAGGAGCACAGCTGCTGGGTCCTTTGGAATGTCTCTTCTATGTGGCCCATGAAAAGATTGGTGTAGGATGATTTGATAATTATGTTGGATACATTAGGCCTAATATTGTTTGCAATACTTATATAATGTTATTCACAGGATTTGCATGTTGCTTTATTTCAGGAATGACAAGTTTTTACAGCTAGTCTGCAAACAAAACTTTTGTACTTCAAAAACTAATTGATTTATTATACTTTTCCCTGGATGGTATGTTGAAATATAATTCTATACGGCTGTCTAGTGGCTTGCTTACTATAGAACTGTGATGGCTGTATCATATTCATTTGTTTATGTGACATGTCTGATGTCCCCCCTCCCCCCACCTCGCCCCACAAATGCCACACATGCACACAACATCACCAGTTTCAAAACCATTCAAAAATTGTGCGCACATCAGACACTTCACAAATTGATACAGGCACCACAAGACAAATGGTGATGTAAACAGCGCCAGTTCTCAACAAAAAAGTGCACTAACAGAAATAAACATCACAAAACAATCTCACACAAGCAAGAAGAAAGAAGCAGCAACACCACAGCTCTAAACAGCCACATAGAACTATATTTCAACATAACACCCAGGCAATAATTGTCAAATCAAGCAACTCATCCAAACGACCGTACAATCAAAACACAAGAGCTGCACCATCACAAGATGATACCAGAATGACAAGGCGCTCTCTCTCTCTCTCTCTCTCTCTCTCTCTCTCTCTCTCTCTCTCTCTCTCTCTGAGCATTTTAAGGATATAGATACAAATTGTTTAAAACTCATGAATATTAATGCTCCAAATATTTCTCTGGATTCAAACAAACTAAATAAAACAAGTGACAAATATGAAAAAAATTTGGAAATTTACATTGGTATTGCATCTAAATGTGCAACTTGCAATTGTACAAACATTTTGCGTAAGATACTTTTTCACTGACCTGTTCTACTTTGCACAGTTTGTCCACATAGCCCTGATAAGCCTTCATACAATCTTCAGCCAAATGAAGATGGGTTGAGTACTTGCTCAACTCTTTTTGGTATTGTGGCATCTTCTTTATCATCTGCGATAGGTCTCTCATTGACTGCTTATCTCCCTGAGGCATTCTTTTAGAATCTATGAACTTTTTAAGGTTCTTTGTAACATTCCTGGTGAGAAAAAGAAGAACAATATTCTGAACTTTGCTTTGAGAACACCACAGCTGGTTTTCATAATAAAGCTGTAGTAAATAAATGCTGCAACCAGCCACCATTACTAGTTTCAGGCCTGAGCCCATCATCAGACAAAAGTGTTTATTTCAGATCTACATTGGTGTCCCAAAATTACAAAGTTATGTGAATCTCTAGGCTACAAAGTTTATATATTTCTATCCTAAATGTAACAAAGTTCAGGGTATAAGTAAACATGTAATCTTAATTCATGTGTAAACAATACAAGCAAGAAAACTGTTACCTTTAGTTTCTATAAACCAGAAATCAATGTCAGATAAAGGGATATCATGTAGAACAGGTCCTATACAAATAATGTAAAGCATAAATAAATGTAAACAATAAATTAATAAATATCTCAATAAACACAATTAATAGGATAAGGAATACCATTATTTTTCGCATCATCTCCAGGAATACCATGGGTCAAGATCTCCTTCAGAATCTTGAATGTTATTTTCAAATGCTTACGTACACAACTTACATAGAAATGCAAGGCACTACTATACATATATTGAAATATTTTTTTAAAAAAATTAATAATCATCAGAAGGGGGAAAATGTTATCCATACCACCCATTTACTGTCGACTGAGGGAGAGGGCAAGTACACTGTGTGATCAATAGTATATGGATACTGGGCTAAAAATGACTTACAAGTTCGGGGCACCCTCTTTCAGTAATGTTCGAATTCAATATGGTGTTGGCCCACCCTTAGCACTGATAACAGCTTCTACTGTATGTTTAATGAGATCTGGAAGATTTCTTGAGGAATGGTAGGCCATTCTTTACATAGTGCTGCACTGAGGAGAGGTATTGATGAAGGTCAGTGAGGCCTGGCACGGAGACTGCATTCCGAAACGTCCCAAAGGTGTTATACAGGATTCAAGTCAGGACTGTGCAGGCCAATCCATTAGAGGGATGTTGCTGTCATAACCACTCCACCACAGGCTGTGCATTATGAACAGGTGCTCGGTTGTGTTGAAAGAATCGCCATCCCCAAATTGCTCTTCAACAGTAAAAAGCAAGAAGGTGCTTAAACCTCAATGTAGGCCTGTGCTGTGATAATCCCACACAAAAACAACAAATGGTGCATACCCCCCTCTCCATGAAAAACACAAGCACACCATAATACCACTGCCTCCAAATTTTACTGTTGGTACTACAAACACTGGCAGATGATGTTCACCATGCACTCGCCATACCCACACCCTGCCATTGTATCGCCACACTGTATACCATGATTCGTCACTCAAAGTTCAATCTTCAATCATCCAATGTTTACACTCCTTACACCAAGTGATGTGTCATTAAGCACAGACCTACGTGATGTGTGGTTTGCATGCAACAGCTCAACCATGAAATTCTCTACCTCCCACCTGGCATAGTACTTTGAATGAATGCAGTTTAGAATTCCTGTGTGATGGTGTCCATAGATGCTTGCCTGTATGACCCTCTTCAAATGTCAGGGTTCTGTCAGTCAACAGACAATATCGGCCTGTACGCTTCCGTGCTGTACGTGCCCCTTCACGTTTTTACTTCACTATCACATCACAAACAGTGGACCTAGGGATGTTTAGAAGTGTGGAAATCTCGTATACAGACTGCTGATGATGTTCAAAGTACAAGAGTTCCACCAAGCACTCCATTCTGCTCTCTCACGATGTCTAATGACTATTGAGGTTACTGATGTCCTACCTGGCAGTAGGTGGCACCACAACACACTTAATATGAAAAACTTACGTTTTGGGGATGTCTGTATACATTTGATCACATAGTGTACATAATTAAATTCACAGCTGTTCTTTTATCATAACACAAAACACATGCAATAAAAATTGCATCTATGAAAATGTGTACACCACAGGTACCAAAACTAGTCGTTCAACTTGGTGCAGCAAAGCAACTTTAGTGAGAGAAATTCACTACAGAGAGGTATTTCATATTGTGGCTGGAGAGATAAACTACACTTTTTACTGTCTATATCTTCTTGTTCTTTATCTCCATTCCTTTTTTTTTTTTTTTTTTTTTTTTTTTTTTTTTGTGGTTTTAGGGCGCACAACTTCTATGGTCATTAGCGCCCAGCCAAGAACATTGATTCGCTATGATCTCAAAAAAATGGTGACTGTCAGAACATCAACAAGAGGCTAAAAAACGATAGATAAAAGACAATTAAAAGGGTTAAATATCCTTGGATAGGTTGGCCAAGTTCATAAAACGCAAAACCCGAGCAGCTGCTCGTGTGTCATCAGCTAAAATTTCCTCCAGAGTAGACGGAAAGTGAAGGGCTACACGGAGATGATTAAAATTAACACAAGTCAGTAAAACATGTCGCACTGTCAGCAGTTCACCGCAGGAGCATAGCGGTGCAGGTTCGGCGGATAGCAAGTGACGGTGGCTGAAACGGCAATGACCGATCCGCAACCGAGCCAGGATGACCTCCTCCCGCCGAGAGGGGCGTGAGGATGTCCTCCAAGCGGTCGGGATCGGTTTGACAGTTCGCAATTTATTGTTGTACAGTGAAAGCCACACACTGTGCCATTGTGACACGATACTCCGGCGAAGAGCCCGTTGAACATCGTCCGATGGGACGCAAAAGGTAGCCATGCGGGGCAAAAGAGCTGCTGCCTTGGCTGCTGTGTCGGCGGCCTCATTCCCGGGCACACCCACATGGCCAGGGACCCACAGGAAAGAAACGTGACAGCTGTCATCCGCCAGCAACTGGAGGGAGCGTTGGATCCGATACACGAGAGGATGGTTCGAGAAAGGGTCCTTAAGACTCTGCAGGGCACTAAGGGAGTCAGAACATATGGCATAGAAAGGTTGGCGGTGGCGGCAGGTATACAAAACGGCCTGGTGGAGGGCGAAAAGCTCAGCCGTGAAGGTCGAGCACCGGTCAGGGAGCTTGTATTGGAACCGGTTGTCCCCGACGACGAAGGCAGATCCGACACCAGCAGTGCTCTTGGAACCATCAGTGTAAATAAATACGGCATTATCGAACCGCGAACGGAGTTCGACAAGCCTCGAGCGGAATACCAAATCCGGAGTGCTCTCCTTGGGGAGCGAACTAAGTTCGAGGTGTGTGTGAACCTGGGCCTGATGCCACGGTGGCAATGGGCTTTCGCTCAACCGAAGGGTGGAAGGAAGGGTAAAATCGAGCCGTTGTAGCAGGCGGCGAAACCGAACTCCCGGTGGAAGCAAGGCAATCGCAGACAACTGATATTGGCGATCGAGTGAGTCGTCAAAAAATAATCTGTAAGAGGGATGGTTGGGCATCGACCGTAGGCGGCATGCATACCGACACAAGAGTATGTCACGTCGAGTGGTCAAGGGTAATACAGCGGCCTCGGCATACAGACTTTCAACAGGGCTGGTATAAAATGCACCGGTCGCCAGACGTAATCCACGATGGTGGATAGAGTTGAGACTGCGGAGAATCGACGGCCGTGCTGAAGAGTACACAAGGCTTCCATAGTCGAGCTTCGACTGAACAATGGCCTGGTAAAGGTGAAGCAGGACGGTATGATCCGCTCCCCATGACGTGCCACTGAGGACACGAAGAACGTTAAGGGATCGGGCACAACGGGCAGCCAGGTAGGACACGTGTGTGGACCAGCAAAGTTTCCGATCCAACATGAGTCCCAAGAATTTCGTAGTCTCCACGAAAGGGAGAGCAACAGGGCCGAGACGTAGAGAAGGTGGAAGAAATTCCTTGTATCTCCAAAAATTGATACACACAGTTTTCTCAGTGGAGAATCGGAAGCCGTTTGCGATGCTCCAGGAATATAGACGGTCAAGACAGCGTTGGAGAGAACGCTCCAAGAGACACGTCCGCTGGGCGCTACAATAAATTGCGAAATCGTCAACAAAAAGAGATCCGGAGACGTCGGCTGAAAGGCAGTCCACGATCGGATTGATTGCAATGGCAAAGAGCGCCACACTCAAGACGGAGCCCTGTGGTACCCCATTCTCCTGGCAAAAGGTATCTGACAAAACAGAGCCCACCCGTACCCGGAACTTGCGATCCGCCAAAAACGCTTGAATGAAAAGAGGAAGGCGGCCCCGAAGGCCCCATGTGTGCAATGTGCGGAGAATGCCCGCTCTCCAACAGGTATCGTATGCCTTCTCCAAGTCGAAGAACACGGCTACTGTTTGACGCTTCTTTAGAAAGTTGTTCATAATGAAGGTCGACAATGTAACGAGGTGGTCAGCAGCAGAGCGGTGTCGACGAAAACCGCATTGGATATTAGTCAGGAGACGGCGAGATTCGAGGAGCCAGACCAACCGAGCGTTAACCATGCGTTCCATCACCTTACAGACGCAGCTCGTCAGAGAAATGGGACGATAACTGGAAGGAAGGTGTTTGTCCTTCCCTGGTTTGGGGATGGGGACAACAATGGCTTCACGCCAACTTGTGGGAACATGACCTTCAGTCCATATGCGATTGTAGGTACTAAGAAGAAAGCACTTGCCCGCAGGAGAGAGGTTCTTCAGCATCTCAATATGAATGGAATCAGGCCCGGGAGCAGAAGACCGGGACAGGGCGAGAGCACGATCTAGCTCCTGCATGGTGAAGGCGACGTTATAATTTTCACGATTAAAAGAGCGGAAAGAAGGCGGCCGTGCCTCCTCTACCTGTTTGCGAGGGAGAAAGGCAGGGTGGTAATGGGCAGAGCTCGAAACCTCCGCAAAGAAACGACCCAATGCGTTTGAAACATCAGCTGGGTCCACGAGGACCGCGTTCTCCACGGTCAGGCCAGGAATCGGGGAGTGGACCTTGATCCCGGACAAACGGCGGAGGCCACCCCAGACAACCGTGGAGGGAGTAAAACGGTTAAAAGAACTAGTAAAAGCTGTCCAGCAAGCTTTCTTGCTGTCGTTTATGATACGACGGCTCTGCGCTCTCATACGTTTGTAATTGATGCAATTCTCCAAAGTTGGGTGACGGCGGAAGGTGCGTAAGGCACGGCGTCGGGCTCGAAGCGCGTCGCGGCAGGCTGCAGTCCACCAAGGGACCTGGACACGACGTGGAGAAGAGGATGTACGAGGTATGGAACGTTCAGCAGCAGTGAGAATAACCTCCGTGAGGTATTCGACCTGACTGTCACAGTTGGGAAAATGCTGATTGTGAAAAACAGCCATGGACGAATAAAGCCCCCAGTCGGCTTTAGAAATGTTCCAACTGGTGGGACGTGGAGATGGGGAATGATGTAGGAAGTGGATGATACAAGGGAAATGGTCACTCGAGTACGTGTCAGAAAGTGCATACCACTCAAACCGACCGGCAAGCTGAGGAGTGCATATTGCGAGGTCTATATGGGAATAAGTGTGTGTTGTGTCAGAAAGGAAGGTCGGTGCACCGGTGTTGAGGCAGACAAGATCGAGGTGGTGGAGAAGGTCCACCAAAAGGGAGCCTCTCGGACAAGGTGCCGGAGAGCCCCATAGGGGGTGGTGGGCATTAAAGTCGCCTACCAACACGAAAGGTGAAGGGAGCTGGTCAACAAGGTTTAGCACATCTGCCCTAGTAAGGGCAGATGACGATGGCGAATAAATATTACAGAGGGAGAAGGTAAATGTGGATAAGGTGATGCGGACGGCAACTGCCTGTAGGTGAGTGTGCAAGGAAATGGGATGGAAGTAGACGTCGTCTCGAAGGAGCATCAGAACCCCTCCATGGGCTGGGACACCTTCCACGGGTGGCAGGTCGAACCGCACAGAGGTGTAGTGTGGAAAGTCTGCACGATCACGTGGATGCAACTTAGTTTCCTGGAGGCAGACTAGAAGCGGGCAGTGCAATCGAAGGAGTAGTTTTAACTCCTCCCGATTAGAACGAATGCCGCGAATGTTCCATTGAAGGAGCGCCATGATAAAAATGAGAGAAGAAATAAGGATAAAAACCAAGTAGCGAGCTGGGTCACCTCGACGGCCGCTGAGGACCGGATTTCGAGGGAGCACCGCTATCGCTGTCTGGGGGGCAAAGGGTCATGTTCCATTGGTTCGACCGACGCGCCTGCCACCTCCCTGAGTTGATCAGGAGGGGCAGTTTCCACCGCCGGTAAAGGGCCGGGCGCCCGGCAAACGGAGCGTCCCGGTGAAACAGAAGACGGCCGAGGCCGGCAACTGTTGGACGGCGCGACAGATGGGTCACGCCTCGGCAGGGAAGGAGAGGAACTCTTTTTCTTGTCAGCTCTTCTGGAAGAGTGACGGCGGGAAGAGGCAGTTGACGGTTGGGAAGCCTGAGAACGCAGAAAATCCTCACGGACGGGTTCCTTTTTCAAGGTCCGGGCATCTTGTTTAGGTGCCCGCGGTTTACTAGAGGTTGTTGAAGACTGTACCTTAGAAGCAGCAGGAGGAAGCGGGGACGTGGAACGGGCAATCTTCGGGCTGGCGGATCGCACAACTGTGTCGGCGAAAGTGAAATCACAAGTCTGGGTACTGGAATCCTTAGTAGGTTGAGTTGAGGTGAGGACCTTACTGTATGTACCCGCTGGGAGGACAGTGGGCTTTCGACTCGCCAACAACTTTCGAGCGGCAGATGTTGACACCTTCTCCGTGACCCGAATTTGCTGAATGATTTTTTCATCCTTATATACAGGGCAGTCGCGAGAGGAAGCCGCATGGTCGCCGTTGCAGTTAAGGCAGTGAGGGGACGGAGGTGGGCAATCCCCCTCATGGGCGTCCCTACCACAAGTGACACATTTTGCTGCATGTGGGCAATGTTCACGGGTATGGTTGTACCTGTGGCATTGGTAGCAGCGCGTTGGGTTTGGAATATAAGGGTGGACTGAGATAACTTCGTACCCTGCTTTGACCTTCGACGGGAGGTCAACTCTGTCGAATGTCAAAAACACAGTACGAGTCGGTGTCAGCTGGTTATCTACCTTTTTCATCACCCTGTGGACGGCTGTCACACCCTGATCGGACATATAGGACCGGATGTCGTCATCAGACAACCCGTCAAGGGATCTCGTAAAAACTACCCCACGTGACGAGTTGAGTGTGCGGTGCGCTTCTACTTTGACTGGAAACGTGTGTAATAACGTAGTCCGGATAAGTTTCTGGGCTTGGAAAGCACTGTCCACTTCCAGCAACAATGAGCCATTGCGCTGACGCGAACAGGTTTTAACAGGGCCAGCAATTGCATCAACACCTTTCTGTATAACTAAAGGATTGACAGAAGTGAAATCTTTTCCGTCGGTGCGCGACACAACAATAAATTTCGGCAAATTAGGCAGAGTCTTCTTTTGCTGAGGCGAATCTATCTTACGTTTCTGGGTCAGTGTCAGTGAAGAAGAGAAGGAAGTCATTGCGGAAGTGTCCCCCGTGATTACCGGCGTCTCCGATGGCGCGCTCCTTCCTAGTGGGGGCCCTCTCCGAGGGCTTACCCGCCTTAGGTGATTGTTCACACCTCAGGTCACACCTCCCGAGAACTGACGGAGGGACCAATCGGCACGTTCGGAAGGTACCAGCTCGGGTAATCACCCCTCCCTGGGCCTGGCCTTTACCAGGGGGTACGTACGTGCCCTACTTGTCTACCCGGGGCGGGGAATTACGCGTTACCCCGTCACCTGCTACGCATGATAATGCGTGGGTCGGCCTTCAGACATGCACAGGGAGGAAAGAAGAAGAATAGAGGAAGTGAAGAGAAAGAAGGAAAGGTGTCTCAAACGCCGAGGCGGAGACTAATGAGGAGAAGAAGGCGAGGAGAGGACAAGGAGAGAGAGACAGAAACAAAGGGTAAGAAAGGAAGGAACCAAGGAATAAGAGTAACGACAACAAGAAAACACCTGAAATCGTGAAATACGCCCTTCTCCGGGCGAAGGCATAAACCGGGAGGGAAAGTGAAGCAGCCTGGGGCAGAAGAAAGGCTGCTCCGGCTCGGGGCCCCGTGCGCGCCACACACATACCCACAAAAGAACTGTGGGCCCCCTGGGGGGATCTCCATTCCATCTTCCTTTGATTGGTGCATAATTTATCTCAATAGTGAGTTAGTGGCCCATAGGAAAAATGTCATATTCTGGAGCTGTCACCCCTACAGTCTTCCTTGGATGTTCATTTCCTATTATCTTCAAGTGACCTAGTATACAGCCCTCTTTCTCCGATGTTTCTACTCCTTAGCAGTAATAAATACTTCCATTTCTCTGCTTGGTGCATTTGCTTAAGGGTTTTACACTAACTGACCTCAAGTAGAATGAAACCTGATTCTTTGACGATGCCTTATGTGTTGAAATGGTTTTGAAATTGTGGAGAGCTCAGCATTGTATATTTGTGACATTTGGTAAGAGGAAACTGTAGACAACCATAAATACAATGAGCTACCAAGTAGATTGAGAAGCTTTGAATCTTCTGTATAAACAATATTAAGAATTGTTAACTTCTCAACATTATTACAAAACAAGACATTTAGAAATCACATAAAGCATTTTTTGTAATTCCTTTTTGGGCACCTTTAAGAAGTGAAGTTACTTTACTTCAATACAGCAATGAAATAATATTCACTCTTTTTTCTTTAAAGGCTCAAACAACATTTTGCACAAATCAGGAAGGTCTTCATGACAATTGTTGATAGTTCACTCCACGGGGCAGCAAGCAACTGTTTTATGCAAACACCTGGAGTACGAAGATTATTTTTCACTTTTCACCACATGAGTTACCCTATGACAAGAGTCATGAATGCAGTTGGCCATAAATATTTTGTGAAGTGACAAATCTGTACACTACTGCATTCATAACCAGGTCAATAACACCCAAAGGCACTACAAACTGGATCAGATATATACTTGGCCTCCCTTACACACTTTGGCATTGAAAATATGAAGTGCTGGAAGGAACCAAGTTTTCAGCACGCGCGCATGCACACACATTCTTTATCACAGCATTAACTCTGTACCACGTACACCTCAGTGACTCTCCTGACAACCTCCAATATTTGTTTAAATGAATGGTTAACAGTTTTCTTGCCCTAGTTGATAATTACATAACATTTCTCTTGTATCACCACAAGGCTGCAGATTTCTATGCTGATAACCAGCTTTAACTATGCAGAGCCACCAACTTGACTCCAATTTTGAAGCAACACATGTTCTTCCAGCTGGAGACAGCATTCTTAGGTCGAGTGCTACAGTTGTTTGGTGGAAGTGCGGGTTCATAAAAACCACAAATTTATAGAAGCTACTATGACATGTGAAATACGGCAAACCACTGCCCAGCAGTTTTATTCAGATTGGGAAATGATCACTGTAGGAAAAATAATTTCAACAACATTCCACTGATAAGGTACTGTAGGAGTTTTTATTTGGGTGAAAACTCACATCTGGCTCGTTTCGAGCCTGTTAACATAGTATTGGAGAGCCCCCATTAAGCAAATGACTAGCTTTTGAGGAATAACACCTTGGTTGGTTGGTTTCGAAATTGTAAGTACCAAACTTTGAGGTCACCAGTCCCTTTATCCTACATAAAGGGAATCATACAAATGATGCAGAAGGCAAAATCTGATTAGTGTAATTGTAAACCGGATACAGTAAAGATAGAAGCAATGAGATGAGAGGTGGGGGGGGGGGGGGAGAACAGAAGAGGAGGGTGAAGAGGAGAAGGGGGACGCTAGGAGGCAAGTGGGTGAGTCACTCTGCTGGAGGTCCCCAGCGCAAATAATGCAGTTAGAGGACCCTCTGAATCTGACTGGCAACATCTCACCCTCCATTACCCCAAGAAAACTAACATGGAAAAGGTGATAATATTGCTAACAAGATAAAATATGAAAACAACAAATGTAAAAAGTAAAGTAAGGAAGAAAAAGAGGGACACACAGGAATGAAGCCACAAGTAAGAGGAAGCCACACGCAAGAGACCCTTGCCCATATCCTACCTTACAGGGATAAGTAGAAACCACCTTTGCAGATAAAATGTAAAACCTGGTCCCGTACTTTAGCATTTTATGGCAGTTTCAGAGGTAATGTGTGAAAGTTTACGGCTTCACAGCAAAACAGTCAAATTTTGGCAGTCTAGCTGAATATGGGTCACTGTCAGGCAGGTACCACTTAGGTGGTTGGATAATGTGGTCATACATCAGCCAAGTGAGGCCAATGCATAGGCAACAGAGGATGATAGATCCCTGTAAGAAGCACAAATTTAGAACTGCTATGCATTCGTGGTCTTCCTTATTGCCCTGAATTTGTTTGGGAAGTCCAAAGTGGCTCATTCAGAGGTCAACACTAACTATTTATGGTGTAGAACTGAACAAAGGTCCAGTTATAGGACCCCGATTTCCAAAATTATCATCATGGTAGTCAACTTTGCTAACTAGTCACGTATATATGCAAAACTGGTTTGTCCATTGACCAATCAGTACAAACTATTACTGAACCTGGAACTTCTCCGAGGGCACCCAGAAGTAGGTTATGAACAACCATGAGGTCGACAATCTTTTAGTCTCTAAGGGAGACATTGAGACAGATCCAAGGTCTGGGTACATGCCAACAGGAGTATGCTGTTGCTTACTGACAAGAGGCGATAGTGGTGAAAGTTTCGAGTTCTGAGCAGAGACTCAGAA
Source organism: Locusta migratoria (assembly GCA_026315105.1). Taxonomy (NCBI): domain Eukaryota; kingdom Metazoa; phylum Arthropoda; class Insecta; order Orthoptera; family Acrididae; genus Locusta; species Locusta migratoria. The sequence goes on along the minus strand of CM048755.1, from coordinate 589,872,810 downwards.
ATCAAATTGAAATTGTGACCCTAGTTCTGGGTGGTTGATATCCCAGCTACGGACCGTTTTCTGTCCTGAAGCAAATTGGCCCACAATTTTTGTACCTGATCCTTTACGTCCTTGAGACTGGTAGTGGCAGGAAGCATATTTTATAATGCACAGATCTGTAGATCTTGCTGGACACAGGACTACATCATGCAAAGTTCAGATGCCCTGTCTGGGTGAGCACTAACCTTCTGAGAATTGGCACCATGATACCATTTATGAGAAATGACTTAAAAATTCAGAATGTTCGGCACATACCACTGTGCTGTCATAGTTTCAGCAGTCACTACCAACCATGACTTATGTACAATGGCTCTCCGTGATATGATCCCATGAGGACCACTGCTATGCCAGCCTGAAACCTTTTAAGACTGTCATCTCCCCAAGTAACTGCTGTACTCACCAGCAATGGTCATCCACAGTAGTGTAGAACTGGCGAAGTGCAGCCATTTATGAGCAGTGTGCACTTAACAGTCATTACAGAACTCGAGATGCAGCCATTTGTGTGTGTGTGTGTGTGTGTGTGTGTGTGTGTGTGTGTGTGTGTGTGTTTTCACGAAAGCCTATGAGTGGTGTGGTAATCCCCTCATCTGGGTACTATCAGTCTCAGACAAAGACAAAAAGGAATTTACATTAGCTGCCAGTCAGCAATGAATTAGACCAATAGGTAAAATTGAAAATTTGTGCCCTACCAGGATTGAAACCTGGGTCTCCTGGTCACTAGGCAGTTGCACTTACCACTATACCATGAGAACACAGTGATTACTACTGCATGGACTAGCCTAGCACACCTCCCGCCAGAAGGAAATTTTCAACTTAGCCCTACACTACTGGCATTAAAATTGCTACACCAAGAAGAAATGCAGATGATAAACGGGTATTCATCGGACAAATATATTATACTAGAACTAATGCGATTACATTTTCACACAATTTGGATGCATAGATCCTGAGAAATAAGTACCCAGAACAACCACATCTGGCCGTAGTAATGGCCTTGATACACCTGAGCATTGATTCAGACAGCACTTTGATGGCATGTACAGGTACAGATGTCCATGCAGCTTCAACATGATACCACAGTTGATCAAGAGTAGTGACAAGAGTATTGTGATGAGCCAGTTGCTCGGCCATCATTGACCAGACGTTTTCAGTTTGTGAGAGATCTGGAGAATGTGCTGGCCAGGACAGCAGTCTGACTTTTCTGTATACAGAAAGGCCCGTATAGAACCTGTAACATGCGACCATGTATTAACCTGCTGAAATGTAGTGTTTGGCAGGAATCGAATGAAGCGATGCCATGGGCCACAACACATCTGTGAAATTTAACGGCCACTGTTCAAAGTGTCATCGATGTGAACAAGAGGTGACCGAGACGTGTAACCAATGGCACCCCATACCATCACACCAGGTGATACGCCAGTATGGTGCTGACAAATACACACGTCCAATGTGCGTTCACCGCTATGTCGCCAAACACAGATGCGACCATTCATGATGCTGTAAAAAGAATCTGGATTTATCTGAAAAATATTTTGCCATTTGTGCACCCAGTTCATCATTGCGTACACCATAACAGGTCCTCCTGTCTGTTGATGCAGCATCAAGGGTAACCGCAGCCATGGTCTTCGAGCTGATAAACAATGTTTGCAGCAGCATGGACTAACTATTTGTGCAGATGTATGTTGTCATGCAAACATCCCCATCTGTTGACTCCAGGGTCGAGACATGGCTGCACGATTTGTTACAGCCATGTGGACAAGATGCCTGTCATCTTGACTGCTAGTGATACGAGGCCATTGGGATTCGGCACGGCATTCTGTATTCCTCTCCTGAACCCACCGATTCCATATTCTGCTAACAGTCATTAGATCACGACCAACACAAGCAGCAATGTTGCAATGCGATAAACCGCAATCGCAATAGGCTACAATCTGACCTTTATCAAAGTCGGAAATGTAATGGTACACATTTCTCCTCCTTACACGAGACATCACAACAACGTTTCACCAGGCAGCGCTGGTCAACTGCTGTTTGTGTATGAGAAATTGATTGGAAACTTTCCTCGTGTCAGCAAGTTTTAGGTGTCGCCACCAGCACCAACCTTGTGTGAATGCTCTGAGAAGCTAATCATTTGCATATCACAGGATCTTCTTCCTGTCGTCAGGACTGACACATCTGCACTAAAGAAAGGAGTGTCCGTGTGTGTGTGTGTGTGTGTGTGTGTGTGTGTGTGTGTGTGTGTGTGTTTTGGGTGGGGCAGCACTTCTGAACATATTATTACTTTAAATGTTCTAAATGCTGGTGAATTTCATAATAAAGATATTGGGAAGACTTAGTCCTTCAATAAAAGGCATATTACAGTAATAAGTAGGTGTAAGGTACATCAACATGAGAGTTTATATATTTGGGCTAGAAGTTTGTGAGAATTCAAAGTTTAGTGGAAATTTACAATGTATTGGCATAAATGTGTGACCTTAATAAATAAGGAAATATGCATTCATGTTGTCAAAAGTGGAGAAGCAATTCTTGAAGTTCTAGCTCTCAGGGGCAATCTGGGATGCTCACTGTGATGCACCTCTGGTCATCTGCGTGAGCTGAGGCACACGAGTTGCACATACGCAATAATGTGTCACATATAAGCTTGAAGTTGGGAGTGTGCGAGAAAGTGCTACGCCGCGCCCCAGTATTCCTAGGAATGGCGGCGCGAACTGCTGTTACCGGAAGTGGTTAGTGTGGCAGATAAGGCATGGCTATATATTCCACTTACACTACTTTGTGCTAGATCATCCTGGAACAGACGGACAGTATAGAAATCATGGACTCTAGTGCAGTACATGTGACTGCCATCGATCTATCTGCTTGATAGATTGTTTATCGCTGACTTCAGACACCACTACCTTTTCTTGTGGAAGAGTTACACTAAAGTTACAAAATGTCTGGGAAGGCAATGAACATTGTTATCTCACTCACTTTAGTTTTCTGTCGCAGTCTTCTCTGACAAGTGACTTTTCTTGCCTGCCTGTGGTTTCACAATGTGCCACTGGCCCATCTTACTTGCAACTCATCGGAATGTATTTTTGCTTCCACCTACAGCTCTGCTCTGGCTATCATTTGTGATTACATTACTGAACTTTCTATGAAAGTTTATATTTTGTTACCCTTTACTATTCTGTGGCTTAACTATCATCACTGAAGACATCTTGTCTAGATGGGTGTCAACTGTTCAGCAGACCACCCAAACTGCTGTGTTTTTGTGTAATACTGTAAGCTCCACTAATGTCTCATTAAAGTCTAGAAAATAAAGATTCAGCCAGATCAAGCCTTGTATTATCAGAACATCCTAGTTATAGAACTAAAAAGCAAGATGTCTTAAATACTGCTTGCCAATAATTTTTTTCTCTACAACCATCCACAGAACATTTTGAAACATTGTTTTAATTTGTGATTAGAACCAATTTTCCTAATCCAGTTGCAAAAATAAGGACATTTTCCATGTAGCAGCCTGTGTTCAACTGTTACACAGTAAGATTGTAAAGCATGCATAAAATCCACCAATTGGCAGACAGTACACCAGATTCTTAGGTCAAGGAACTTCAAATTAATGAAACCAACATTTTATGTATAATGGCATAACTCCCCTACAAGCAAAACATTCAGCATACAAGGTATGCATCTGCCTTATTGGATTGAACAGATACACCAAGAAGACAGTAAGTGCACAAATTTATAATCTATCTTCAGATTTAATAAACACAACCTATGACTTACTGTGAAACAACAGCAATGTGTTGATGTCTAAGCTCAACCCACAGTTCATCATTTTCATCTAACAGCACCTCTTTCTCCGGGGCTCCTGCTGTTGCTTCATACCTAGATCAAAGACATTTAGATTTCAGAAAGCAGATTATTATTTACAGCGATAATTTAAAATATATTCCATTTGTGACTTTGGACCAAAATCTAAAACAACACACAGTAGTAGTAGTAGTAGTAGTAGTAGTAGTAGTAGGACAACAGAGGTTGCAATTACAGTCTTATGACATGGTAAGTCTTTGAACTTACTTGTAGACATCGTTTTCTATTGGTAGTAAATCGTATGCCATCGCTTGCAGTGTTAGTTCATGAAGTAAGGGCGAGACACAGTCAAATCCTCTATCCAAAATCAAAAGCTGGGAACGTGCTTTTTCTGGTCCTTCACCCATTGTAGGCTCATCCGCCTTATAGGCATCCAATTTCTGTTGAACTAGTTGGGCTAATTCAACATTTTTGTCAAAATCACTGGAAGAAAGATACTATTTATTAATAAAATTTCTGAAAATAGATCATCATATTATGGAAATCTATAAATGATTCTGTCTGTATATTGATTTTTTTTCAATGAGACTACTGTTTAGGTCTTTAAATTTACTTAAAATTGTTTTACATGAAATACTAAATTTACTTGTTATGTAAATTTAACTAACAACATCACATGGTACCTAAAATTCTGTGCTATATGGACCTCTGACATGTTAAAGCTACATCAAAATACTTGTTCTAAGAATAATTCTCTCATAAAAATGTTAACCACTGTAATAAAGGAAACTAAAGAAGGGAAATTAATTGATTAATTATACAGAAGACACAGCAACTCTTATAAAAATTAGTACTAAAACTCCCAAACAACATTTTTGTACAAAAGCAGAGATGCCAACATTTGGGAACAAGCTTCAGGAATTTAACAGTGTGAGTGGGGGGCGGGGGAGGGGGGGGGGGGGCGTGAAGCAAGGATACTACGGTACATGTTTGTTAGCATAAACATTAAACATTATCAGTGAATGAAAATTTACCAAAGTGATTTATGAATTATAAACCTTCATCAACGTCTTGTTGAGCCAAAGTTTCTTCAACCACATTTTCATTAAAATTTTTCTGGGAAGATGACAAGGATAGTTTTGTAGCCTTCCTAGCATACTCTATTTGCTTTGCAGAAAATTTCCGTTCGTGACACACACTACCAGAAGAAAGCTGCATCATTTTTTCAACTATTAATGCATTCAACATATCAGTACTTAAATTCGATCTGAAGTCATTCTGATTTTTTCTTACGATGCTGAACACACTTTCTGTAGCCTCATTGCTATATGGGAACAAGTAATATTGCTAACATTAACTTTGAAAATGACTGATTTTCGAATACCACACTTATCTCCGAGTTGTGTATAAGGTGGCATGTACATCCTTGTAGATGAATCAATAGTTGAGTTACTCTAATGTAAGGAATTTCACCTTTTACATGACCAGTCACGGTACTTGAGTTTTCACAGGAAAAAGCTAAGCAATTAACCCATGGAATATCCTATTTTTTGAAACTGGTTGTTTACAACATGAAAAATACCTTTCCCTGCATTAATGTTAAGATTCTTGCACTCATAAAACTACTGTAGAAACTTTATGCAATTCAAAATTAAAGTAAGAAACTACCATTGGATATAACTGTCATTAGTGTGTGTACTCCCATCAATTGCTAGAGCAAACGGTCCTGTTTTTAAACAGTTATATCATTTTGGCTTGACTTAGCTACACTTTTCAACAAAGCACCAGTCTTTGTCCTCTCACACCTGTATTTTTTTTAGCTATATTGGAATCTGGAAACATTTTTCTGAAAGGAGTCCCAGATTTGTCAGAACAACTAAACTACAAATTATGTTCAACTAAAAACGTCGTAAATAGAGAACGACGAGATTTTTCAAATTTACAATTGTCAAAGTACATTTTGTCAGCAATATGTATTCGGTAATCATCGTGCTCACCATGCGAAATACTGAGGTGACGTGAACATACTGTACAGAATATGTAATAAACGGATTTTTCTGACTAAACAATACACAGCCACTCTTGTATAAGCTCATTTACTGTTGTAATACCTCTCTCTTTTTAGGTGGACTTGCTGCAATATCTTGATCATTTAGGCCTACATTATTTCTATTACCAGAAATTTCACACACAATACCGTCATTTGTTTTATGGTTGACCGATTCAATGTTATTCTTTACATTCATTTCGCCAAGTTTACGTATAAGCCCCAAACCTTTACTTATATTATTACAAATACATTCACTATTTACATTTTCACTTACAGCCACCAAAAACCTTTCCATGTTTGGTGGAAACACACTGTACCAGTAAACAAAGCCTTGTATCTGTGTTGCCTACCTCGCCAAAGCAAGCATTAAATCTTCAGAACTATCTAACGTGTTAGTTACATTTTAAAACAAAAAAATATTGGCACCAAAACCAATAATGAGATTTCTGAAGGGCGACAAACAACGGCATAAACAAAAAAAGACCAAGATGCCCTGATGTCAATTACAAGTATACCTACTTATGCAACTGAAGTAGTGCTCTTCTACATCGAACTGCAAGTGACAAAGTTAACATTATCTTAAATTTCCTAGTATGCAAAATCATGTGTCTCATTAAGGTAGTTTTATTATTTCTTTATAAAAATAAAACATTCCCTACACCGAGTTGTTAAGATTTCCAGGAATTTTAAAGCATCAGATCTGACAACATGTATCTTAAGGCCGGTCCACACGCTATGATCCATAATTTTGTCGGATCATCTGGAAGTCCATAATTGTACCTTTGAATCCGGAATAACTATGGATGATCCAGAATAGTTTGCATCTCTGCAAAACTTTATTCCTTGCTACAGCTTGTAGAGCGGTCAAAGGTGGGATGAATGAGAAACATTAATCAGAATGTAATATATAAGTCCAGGTTCGAATTAATAATATAGTAAGGACAGTTTACAACTCACCGCAAAGATGTGGCGATGAGCTGCAACAGGCATATACAAAAGAGACACACATACAACACTTTCAGCTATCGGCCATGGCCTCCTTCAGAATGTAAACTGTCCTTACTATATTACATATTAATCAGTCATTTTTAATTTCTTATGTTTAATGATGTTGACATTGTATGCTACATAGATAGTTCATTAAAAGAACTTGTTTCATTTCTATAATCTGTGCTATGGAATAATGCCTTTGTAGTAACAATGGCAATGAAACAATTTCTGTACAGTGTTGGTTCGACCACTTAAAGTTTTTTCAACATAAGGTCTTTTCTTTAAGATATAAAATGTAAACTCGACTAAAGCGAGGTACTTATTCATATTTGCTACTCTTTTTAATGTACAAAGTATGGAAAATGAAATGTTCTTATATCAAATACAGAAGACCATGTACAACAACATTAGGCCACTATCTGAAAAACTTAGAGGTATGCAGCCGGGTGATGGAATTTACATTGGCTCAAGTTTCATATTAAGAGGCTATGTTTGTCCTTCAAAACTTACTTTTTTTAAGTCTAAGTTCCTACATATTGTAATTTAGATTTTCTCCCAATTATCATTTACAAAATTGCACAACAGCTGCTTAAAGAGTGTTTGTACTCAAATAGTTTATTAAAAACTGGCTTCTCCAACACAATATTATACTGGAAACATGTCTTAGCAACACTCAAGCTACCCACAAACAAGACAGTCAAACCTCCATGTTCAAACTACTCAACTGAAATTATGTATCAATGAATACAAACAATTTTTGACAATGTAACAGAAGAAAGATTCTCCCCACCAATGAAGGGTAGAAGGTACCACACACAAAACAAACTGCTCAAAACAATTTGGGATCAGCTGAGATGATATACACATACATATCATAACATTTTATTGTAATTTGTGATACAGTATGATATCTTGCTGTCTTAATTTTTTACTTGAGGTTTACATGGCATTTACTTAGTGTGAGGTATCATGGGGCTACCATAATAGTAAAAAAGTTATTCTCATTTCCCTCTAATATGGTGTATGATCACCTCAGATGGCCCGTACAGTTGCACACCTGTGTGGCATGGACAGTATGAGGTTATCAGTCAGCTCCTGAGGGTTATTTGGCCATTCTTCCATGAGTACTATAACAGCTCTGCAACTGTTGTGGGAGTTGCTGGTCTGGCTACAATGCATTTGCCAAGTGCATCACAGACATGCTCAATCGGGTTTAAGTCCGGTTAACAAGCTGGCCACTCCATTCTTTCAATTCCCTATGTTTCAAGCATGTTGTACACCAGTGCAGCGCACCAGAAGGAAACCATCTCCTATGGCACAATAGAAGGTCTAAGGATGTCAGCTCTACACCTCAAAGCAGTTAAAGCACCATTCTGAATGATAGAAGTTTGTAAATCCATCTGACTCCTGCCCCCAACATTCATCCATCATCATAATATTATTATGATTTCTGCACATAAGCAGGGTTGTTCCCGAGATCCACATTCTCTCCAGATGAGATAATTGTCAGGCTAAACACAAAATCTTGACTCATCTGTGAACAGAAGCTGGCACCATTAGTTATGACTTCTGCCCAGTTTCTGCTGGCTAAATGGTGTCATCTTAATAGGAGAAACCATAGGACTCTGTATGTAGGGTCCACATTCCCGAAGGTGATTTCAGACTGTTGATATTGTGTGTCCTGTTGATGCCTGGAGGGTGCATTGCAGCCAAGTTGCATTCGGCCTCCTGTCACAATGGGCTGTTAACCAGAGGTAACATTCACCTCTTGCTGATGTTACCCATGGATAACCTTGGACTTGCCTTCTTTTAACGGTTCTTGTTGTTTGAAATCGTGTCCAGGTCCTGGAAATTACACTTTGGGACACTCCAATAGCTGCAACCACCTGTCTCTGTGGCTGCCCCACTTTCAACCTTCCTATGGCTCTCCATGCCATAGCTTTTGGTAAGTCACATTGTTGCATTGCAATGTGTGTGTACTACACTATCTGAACCCAACAGCTTGTGTAATTAGTTTGGTAGAGTAAACACACATCAACACCAACAGCCTATGGAGCGACTTTCCTGTTATTACCATTATCTTGGTTGCCGTAATGTTCTTGTCTCTAATCTGTAGAACTGACAGAAAGACATCAAACCATTTTAGTTCATTCTGCCAATGACCATGCTTCAGAACCCAAATATCTGATCCCCTAATTGTTTTGACCAGTGTATTTTTAAAATGTGCAAGCTTTCACACCTGGCAGGTCCTCCTGGTGCAAGAGAAGGGAACTTTTCTGTAACTCTCAAGATTTTCTACACTGTTCATCCCTTTTACCTTCCCATAAACCCTTCTGCAAAAATAAGGGGCTACTAGCTCCAAAAGGTTGTCTTTTTTATATCTTTCAATGTGGTAATGTCTATCACCACCACCACCACCACCACCACCACCACCACCACCACCACCGAGAAAACTTATCACATTTTATTCAAATTTATATTACTTTTTCCAGATATGACTGAACACTAGGATACGATTGATCATGTGCCTCAATTAACTGTGTAATTTGTCAACAGACTTGTGTGCAGAAATATTAATTGCACCACAAGACGAGAAGATATTAGATTTTTCTTGAAGTCACAAATTGAAGACTTAAAATTCTGAACTTGCCAGGTATCATTTCTTACAAAATTCATTTTATGTGATCTAAAGGTGTTATACGTCCATAGACACGCAATATACTAAAAGCACCTCCGCAAGACATTTTAAAAATGACCAACAGATGGTATTTGTGTTAGCTCCATGGCCACCTCCATTCTAAATGTTTTGAACAATCAGCAGTGATTTACACCAGTTTCAGGTGCATACTTAGTAACTGCCATATTGTCATTGTGCTGAGGGCACATTTCCATTATGGAAACACAAAATCAAGCTAGTACTGCATCAAAACATTTCGGAAAGTTTGACTGCACAATGGTAACAAAATTAAAATTGTTATTTGCTGTGACTACTGTATGTATGTAGTTGTTTATGGCCTATTTCACTGTTTAGTGCACAAGTATCTGGATTCAGGCCACAACTTATTATCTTGTGATAGAAATTTAGCATTAATACTAAAGTGCAAGAAGGTATCCACTGAGCTCAAAATGGAAGAAAGTGACTTTACTGACTTCCAGACTGTTTCTGATGAAACGTCTTCAACACAACAATGCTACACATCAGTTCTGCTGCACAAATTGAAGTCACATCACCTAGAATAATACAATCAGAATGTCATTCAGCGACACTAAACAGGGAGAATGTGTACACACCCTAAAGAAAGACAAAACGTGACTATTTCATTCATACACAACTTTTGGGTTGCCACATATTCCACAACTGTCTGCAGTTTTCTACCAATTTGCAGTTTTTAAGAAAATGAGAATTCAGCTGCCTTTTCTTCTTTTCTTTTTCTCTCTCTGTATCTAGGTAAGAAATGTTTTAAGTCAGTGACATATTTAACGTAAAAATGTTCCATATTCAAATGTGCTGCCTATTTATTTTGAAGTACATAGTGTAATACAGTGCTACACAATGCTGGACTGCACATGTCAATAGTGTTACAATTTCTGATCGGTAACTGCTGATAAACAGGTGTTAACCTATGAAAATATAAATTAATATCGAGATTTTTCAAATTTCTATTAATTTTTTCACCAAAATGTTTTTATCATTTTGAAACCGTATCAGACTATTTTCACTGGTCGAACATATGTCAGTTTGTAAAGTCGACATACTGCACATTCGTAGCTTTGGCTGCCGTAACAGTATTTTAAGAAGGTCTTTGAAATACATTGAAGCCGAACAGTTTTGTTGTCATATTTTTTGACTGGGCTGCTACTGCTATCATTTCCATTTCACTGATATTTGAATTATTACTTTCAGACTTGAATCTAAATTTCTCTCTGGCTTATAAGAACAGCAACAGGATGTAAACATTGCTTATTTTTGTGTATGTTCATTTTTATCATTTTCTGGCCTTTGTCATTTTTAATGCAGTTGGTGAAATTTTACTTACTGGCAACAAACTTTCAATACTCTTTGAAAATTCAGTAACATAGAATGAGGTGAATAATCTTTTCTGTTGACTACAGAATAATTTAATTAATGCTGTTCCTGCAGACTTCTGTATGTGCCCTTGTCGAGTCCGTAAATTACCCTTGTAAAACTAATATTTTGTTGCCAACAGTAGCGCACTACACCGCTGCAAGTAGACTAACTTTTTCAAATGTGTATTACTTCTCTGTTAGAAGGGTAAATGCTGTTTCTTTGTTTGAAGATGGATGTGTGTGTTGCCCATTTTTTGACCCACTTGTCAGGCGAAAATTCAGTGGATAAAAGAGTTTTACTACCAGTTGTTTGTGTGTGTCAAAAATAACATTAAAAGAAATGTATTTATTTATTTTAAAAGTCTACATTACAGTCAATATAAAACTCAAAACTTGTACCAAAATCAATATTATAAACATTGTTTCAAAGAGACATGTGACTAAACACTAAAAAGGCAACTTTTGATGTATTTTACTCAGAGTTAAATACCATTCTTAAGTGTCTGTAATTATTTTGTTCATGAGAACTACTTAAAAAAAAAATATGAGCCTTCAAGATTTCTTGGTGATTTTCATATAAAAATGTCTCCCTTGGTTACAGCCTACATGTATTTATTAACAATACTGTTGCAAGGGTGAAGCCTTTTGTTTACACTAAAAGATTTTCTTCTATGTTTCTTACTGTTACATAAGAAATTACAACCATATAACAAAAATATTTACACAAGTGAGGAACATTCCAGTCTACAGTAAGAGGGGTAGATGATATAGCGTTTTGAGCACTACATGCTTTCCCTAGCTACACAAGATGACCAAATGGGTTAATTTGAGGTATTTATGGAGGTTTATTTTAGGACTTAGTTTCCTGGGCTATTTCTTTCACAGATGAATGCCTGGACAGGAACCTCTTACTTGTCAAAGATGTACAACTTTAAGGTGGTGTGTAGTGTAATGAACTCTGTGGAGACTGAGTAAACAAATAACAGAGTGGAGAGAACCTAGTTGTTATTCCTCTGTTTTGTAATTAGTTAAGGGTGATGTCTTTGATAGATAACAGAGTTCAAGTTAGGTCTCAATAAGAGATATCTGTAATTACATCTGGATGTATAAGTGTAAACCAGATGATACTTTTACTGAAGTTGTAATAAGGGTTAATAAACCCCTTTCCAATGTTCAACTAGAACTGAAGTGTGTACTCATTAATTAATGGGTTGTGTGTTGACAAATTCTTCATATCTTCTATACATATTAAGTAAGAGAAGAAGTCTGATCGACCTGAGTATTGGACTGACTGTTACTAGAGGCACTGAGTTTCAGGACCTCTACAATTCTTCACGTAAAATATATATGTGGAATCAATAAATAATCAGCTGACGACACTTTTGTCCAGCAACTTTACTGATGGAAGCATTCGCGCACACCACATCAGCGTCCAGCCAGCCTGGAGGATGAGACGGAGTCAGCAGGAGACACCCCAACTTTCGCTTTCGCCACTGACTACCACGCCGGATTCTCCCACTCCAAGAGAAGATCTCTCTTAAGAACGGAGATGACAAAACCAGCCTTACTTAATGAGGAGCATGCAGATGAATGGCAAACGTAGCAACAGTGGATGAAGGGAAGCGACATCTTCAAAACAAAATGGACACAATAGTGTATGTCTAGAGAAAGCCATTGTCAGCAAATACCAGAAGAGTCATCTGCAAAACAAGCAATGGAATTGTAGAGCAACTGTGGACCTCTGGAGATGGGAAGAAAACAACCAAACCCCTGGAGTGCACACGTAAGTGGGGGGAGAGTCTGGCTTGCAGTATAGATAAAGTGGTTTCACCAAAACAATGTTTCTGGCCAGGGAGAAAGACCAGATAGGCCTAACACAGTCAGCTGCCACAAAGAACTGTTTTTTCCAGCCAAGAAGAAATGCAGAAGATAAACAACACATTTGAAATGTGGGAAAGACAGTGGTTTGCAAGTCTTATCTCAGCCCACAGAAAATTTCCATCGGAGACAGAGGTGTGCTTGTGAAAACAGCGATCAGCTATTTGATGACATTGCAAAACCAACCCACCAATCACAGAGCAAAACAGGCACAAAATTCGAGGAGAAGCTGTAGCTGAAGAGGGAATAGACGGGAGATCACCGACGTTGACACTTTGTCTGCCATTGGCGAACTGATTAGACATGCTGGCAGCTCCCACCTTGGCAGATGCTGGACTTTCTATGCCTCCACTCGGAGGTTGCTCCGCACCAAAAATCTGCAAAGTCAGGGAGCAGAGAGAATGGTAGGACAGGCAGGCACGTGCTGTGCTGTGCTGCTATGACAGCCAACACTGTACAGCCACAACGCCACTTCAAATCAATGTTGGTGAGATAGGAAATCACCTTCCCCTTCCATGTTCATACCCAAGTCACGTCCATGCCCAGTCAAAATCGACCCTGTTTTGCAAGTCTTGTACCAAACAAAACTAAATTTCAAATGGTAAACCTCTGTGAAAAACTGCAATGCTCGCAAATCAATCCCTTGTATTAAATTTCTCTACCAGCCTAGTCCCATAATTTATCATCATATTTTTTACTTTATTTTACCGATTTTACTGCAGTGTGGGAGTTATTCAGAGATACATGTGTGCGTGTGTAACATTTTTGGGGAAATGTCAAGGTTATTTCTAAAGATGTGCAATAATATGTTATTCAATTAACTACAAGGAAAATTTTCTTTTTTTATAATAACACTGAAACAGCATATAATTGTAATACGTAAAAATAAAACAGACTCGCTCAAGGTCGCCTAAGAAAAAATCTGACTGGTTTTTGCAGATTCATGATACTGTCATGAGATCTTGCATATATTACCAAAAGTCACAAGTCACACTTTCATAGTAAGTCGTCTTATATTAGAAGGATCCAAAGAACAATTAACTGTCAAGTTTTAAAAAGCAGCAAATAAAATACAATTTATTTATTTATTTGCAAATTATGAAATAAATTGTGTTGCCCCCGAAGCCGATGCAGTATCAGGAATATATCAGCACAAAATACTTTCCTTTTTAAATCTTACTTAAAAAGAAATGTGGCACTTAAAGGTTTTCATCAATATTGTTTTGATATAGGAAAACCACAACCTCTGAGCAAACAACAGGCTGTAGGAGTAATTTTTAAAGTCATTTCACATAAAACAATGTACTATGATAAAGTTCTTTATTACAGTTGTGGACAATTAAGCTTTCAACATACCATCGATATCTGACTGATGGATACTCTCCAAGAGTAGCACACAATGTTGCTATTTGTTCAGCAATACGTTCCATATTTGCGTTTCTACCACCAGCACAGGATGGATTGTAGAAACATTGGAATGTATCGGGTGAATCCAGAGAAAATACCTAATGAAAATGTGGAATAATGAATCATTTCTATTAGCAATAAAACTAATTATATTTACCTGCTAAACACACACACATAAAATTTTTATTACTCAGAGTGGTCGTGAACAGCCTGAAAGCTTTTTAACTAGCATTGAAATTTTCCATTATGCCTTGGTATTCAAAAGTTCAAGAAGCCTGCCAAGGACAGTGTTGCTAAATGTATTCTTTGTTTAATTAACTGGAACCAAAATAACTAACAAAAATTGCAGAGCATGAGACTGCTAAGCCACTGCCTTATGGTCAAACCTTGCTATAGACCAATAGCCCATGTCTGTACCACTTTTTATATTTGAGGAAACTAAATTATGAACACATTTGGCTACACTATCACTTGCAGGCTGCTAGAATTTGTGCATGCAGTGGCATGATTAACTTCAATGCTGATTAAATCAGGTATTGCACAATGTATCAAAGTACTTTGTTTCTCTCTCCCTCCCCCCCCCCCCCCCCCCAATTAATTCCCATGATAACACCCTTTCAACTTTTTCAGACTTTCTGACCACCCTGTATAATACACAATTGTGTGTCAAGTATCAGCCAGATAAACTTTTCAGAGAAATGTACTAACAGCTTCAGTAAACTCCAAACCACATACAAATAAAGCAACAATTGTGTACACTACATGTGACAAAATAAAATTAATAAGCCCACTAAAATGAAGCCAACCACGAGGTAAATAACTGCATAAATGTTTAACTAACAATAGGATAATAAGTGTATTATTAAGCGTCAATACCAAGCTCTGAAGACATGCAATCACTTCTTCACTTACATGAGAGACCTAAACCCTAACCATGCCCAATTACAAACTGCTACTCTGGTCACTTCCTTCTCTTACATGAAAAATTCATGAAACCTTTAAAACAGAATATTTTAGTCATGCCATGATGATAACAACTATATTGGTATTACAGTGTGATCGCTATGTTTCAGTAGACTTATTGTACCTACATGAAGTGATACACTGCTATGTTCTGGTCTTTCATAGATGTTACACCACCTACAAAATTTGACAATGCGAGCATAGAAATATAGAAATCTCAAAACGGTAAATTAAATTATTCAGAGATTAGTACTAAAATTACTTTGGAATTTTATAACCTTCAAATTCAATTTAGAATAAGGTTTTTCCCTTACACAGTGGATTTGCAACTTTCTACAACTTAATGGTTTTACACAAGGAAATTACTTACAAACCAATTTTAACAGGAATATTACACAATGACATTTCACTTAATGCGCTTTTCTTTGTCACACTACCCATTAAAGGTTCTTTTGAAGATGACACACACAGTAAGTTTCAAACAATTACTAAACTGTGTTCAAAGTTAAAATCATATGAACACACCATTTCACACACCTGTCAATTTTCAAGAGTTTTTGTAAAAATCTTTCATAGGATATTAATAAAATGTGGACACCTAATTGTCAAAATAAGTTTAATACTCTAAAGTTCAATTATGTATATTTTAGACGAATTACAGTGTTCAAATGAATTAAATCTCAATTTGCGATGTTATGGCTTCACTGTACTAGGTTTAGATGGAATACCAAACTGTGGCGGATGAAAATTTGTGCCCGGCTGGGATTCGAACCTGGGATCTCCTGCTTACTTGGCAGATGTGTTGACCACTCCACCCCCGATGACAGTGATCAACCCGACAGCAGAGGACTCTTCCCTGCACGCCTCCCGCCACATCCAAATCTTCATTTGCCACTGTCTGTTTCCTAGGCTGTGGTATACGAAAGAGACAGTACGGCAAATGGAGATTTGGGTGTGGCGGGACAGTGCAGGGAAGAGTCCTCTACAGTCGGGCTGATCACTGTGTCCTCGGTGACGGAGTGGTCAACGCGTCTGCCTAGTCAGCAGGAGATCCCGGGTTTGAATCCTGGCCGGGCACAAATTTTCATTTGCCACAGTTTGGTATTCCACTAAACCTAGTACAGTGAAGCCATAACATCGCAAATTGCAATTTATTTCATACATAGAAATTTGGTGACTAAAATTTCTCAAATAGACCGTGTTGCAACAAAAATTGCCTTTTGTGTTAATGACCGCCACCCTTAACTCTCATATCTGTGACACTTCTTGTGTGATACTACAATATGAGGGTCACTTTACTTCTTCTGTGTCCTCCATCAATCCTATTTGGTAAAGATTCCACTGTATAGCAATACTCCAGCAAAGGGCTGACAAGGGTAGTGTAGGCAGACTTTCTAGGGGATCTGTTGCATCTTTTAAGTATTCTGCCACCAAAGGATGACTGACTAAGGCTCACCTTCCCCATAACACTATGTGGTCTTTCAAACTAAAGTTTTTCATAATAATAGCTCCTAGGTATTTAGTTTAATTGACAGCCAACAGTTTTATGGGATTTACTTTTAAACCAAAATAAATGGACTCCTTTTAGTACTTTTAGAATGACCTCACTTTTCTTCATTTAGGATAAATTGCCACTTTTCTCCTCACATACAGTAGAACCTCATTTTTACACTTTTCAAGGGACTTCAGTGAAATGGTGTAAAATGCAAGAAATAATGTTTTAAATGGTAAAATATGCTTACTGGATCAGCCTTGCATTTTTGTGATATATGTACATAATAGGAATCAAAATACTCGCCAGAAAGTTGTTATATAATAAAGGGTATCCAAATTTTTACTATTTTAAGCGCCAGGCAGAATTGGTAATTTTATAGGAAGTGGAAATTTTTGACGTAATTTCATTCATTATAATCGAGGACACCGCTGCTCGGCTATGCAACATATCTTCAAAATTACCTGAACCGCTTCGATAGATATCGTTTGGATGCCGCTGCCAGGCTATATAACCCATCATCAAAATTACCGCCTATTACCAGCATTAATTATTTATGTAGTAAAACTCGTAAAGTTCCATTCTTCTTTAATTTTTCAATGTTTCACACGACGATATTAGAGAATTTATTTGCGTTCTTGATTGCAAATATATGCATAAGTATTTTTGTGACGTTTGCATAGGTTGGCATATCTCACTATTATCGCTTTTTTGAGGTTGTGGGTATTATGATGGTGCTGAACCTAATAATACCCAACTTTAACAGAACATTCTTTATTAATCAGAAGTAAGTATCACAAAAATAATGCAACTCTATTCTCACGTCAACAAAGCAACTGGTTCTGATTGAGTACAAGCCAGGCGTTCTGACAAAGAAGCTGGTGGAAAGGGGAACTACACTGCCACAAATCAGCGTGGCGTAAGTTAATTAGACATGTACTGGCAACAACGAAACACGAAATATATGTTTGAATAAATACAAAGTGTCAAGAAACTTGACTACGAAAAATTTATAAATGCTATACTTTTCGGTGAAATCCATGCCAGCGTCAATTTGTATAGATTACGTCAGTTTTCTTCACGAACATGCTTTCGAAAAGCGTAAAATGGGGGAAAAGTAAATATGTTAACGCAAAAATTGGGGCAAATTAACATTGTGAACATAGGAAATTTGACAGGACTGACAAAAAATGGTGTAAATGGTGGGAAAACGTAAAAACCGGGAACGTAAAAATGGGGTTTTACTGTAGATATCTAGTTATTTCCACGAGTTATTTCTACATAGCTGATGATTGGGACAAGACAAATGCATCCTTAGATTACCAGTACTGACTGAGAAGCTAGTGAAAATTTACCCCTCCCCACACTATCTTGTCAGATGTGTAGGCGGTCCTTTCTCCATGCCTCACATTACCTTGAGCGTTTCACTTGTCTATAAAATCATAAACAAAAAGACTAGCTGTAATATTTTTTTCAATTATTGTACAAAGACTTTTAAATATGTCTGTCAGGAGATTTAATGTGTCAATAATACTTTGCAGGATCACTGGAAAAATATGCAGGAGGAATCATGGATCACTAATGGAAATTTGAAAAGTTACCACAAGACAGTAGAACCTGGGGAAATAGAAGATAATGCTCACAATACAGGAAAATAAGCAGTCTTACAAAAGACTGTATTTACATGCATGTAATTTTCTCAATTCAAATGTAGTGAATTACAGCAACAAAGAACAAACTTCGATAAGGTCGCAAAGTATACACTTAGAAAACGGATAACACTTCAAAGATTTTGTTGACAAAAGAATTCTAACTCTTTTCCAAGCAATTGAATTAGCTTGAAGCATGGGCATGGTTCAACTTGGTAAGCAAAAGAAAGGATACAGAAGATTAGGGAAAAATGTCACTGCCAATTATCTTTAAAATTTTTAACATACTACCGCTGGCCCTCAAAATGTAACACTAATAAGGACCAAAGATCTCACAGCCAAATTTATTTGGGAGGTAACACATTATATGACAATCACAAGATTGAAAATACAGAACCATGTAAAGCGATGAAGATGATCACAGTAGTATTGAGTGTTGTTGCCATTGAGGGCTTTAACCACTGCTACACATCATACTGCTGAATCAAAGCTATTCTGGATGTGTTGGGTTTTTTTTTTTTTTTTTTTTTTTCAGTACAGGTGTTTATGCTGCTTCTTAAGTTGATCTTGCGTAGCAACGGGTTGTTTACCGTAGGCCAGTCATTCTGCAATCACTGTCAGCAAGCTCGAAAGGTAGGGGATGACAACTGGCTTCCAGCACTTCCGAGAAGTAAAGCTGCCTTTGAATGACTTTTTACTGATGACTACTGAATCTTCCTACACCACCTCAATTGTCAGATTGCAGTTTGAACACTGCTGAATTGTTGCCTTATGCACCCACATACTAGTGAGGTGTCTGATTACACTGCTACACCCCCATAGTAGGCATTGTTGATACACAAGTAACCAACATTACATCTCTGAATTTTTTGAACCAGTTGTCCTGCCGTACCTTCTGATCTTGCCAACAGCCACAATGCAACAGGATAATGGGTAACCACACATGGTCCTGAAGGTTCAAGGCTGCTTTGTCATTCATCTGATTGCATTGCTGCCATGCCCTGTTCCCGAAACTCTATCCTGTCCAAAACATATGATCAATGATTTCAGAATGACCATTCACTTCTGGTCCAGGATTACACCACCTGCAGCCACAGAACACAACTTTAGCAATATGTGGACACATCACGGATTAATACACCCCAGCAACACACCCAAAGACTTATTTAATGCCAAGGCAGCGAGTACTGGTTGTAACCAGCAATATTTATTTCATGGATCTTCCTTACTTCACATGGAGCTTTACTTTCAATCATTTTATCTTTGTTTGACATAGTAACTCCTAAATAAATTCTGCTGTGATATTTCCTCAGCTCCTTTGTGTTAATAATGAGTTTCAGGAGACTAAACAGCTCCATCACCTGTCCCATGTTCTGAGCAAAGAGTTACCTGTGAAAGGCTAACAAGAAAGAACACCTAGAGGGAAGAGCCACAAAATGTACAGAGCTACATTTAATATGTTGCTAACACAGAAAAGAAAGGGGACACAGGAGGAGGAAACCGAGTCACAAAATGAACTAAAACTTGAAAGCAGGATACCATGACTGGCTGATCAACAAATGAGTACAGCGGGCAACCAGAGAAGATACACGTGGAGACCAGCTAAGTTTCATATCCAACATTAACCCTAAAAATTTTGTTGTCTCCACAAATAGGAGAGCAACAGGACCGAGATGTAGAGATGGCTGAAGAAACTCTTTGTATCTCCAGATGTTGATGCGAACTGTTTTCTCATGGAAGAAACGGAAGCCATCTGTGACACTCCTGGAATAAAGACTGTTAAGACAACGCTGAAGACAACACTCCAGGAGAGACAGTGAGTGCTGCAGTAGATCGTAAAGTCGTCCACAAACAGAGAGCCTGAAACGTCAGCTGGAAGGCAATCCATAATGGGGTTGATTGCAATGGCAATAAGTACTACACTGAAAATGGAGCCCTGTGGCGCCCCTTTCTTCTGACGAAAGGCGTCAGACAAAACAGAGCCCACTCGTACCCTGAACATTCGATCTGTTATAAAAAAAAAACACGAATAAAGAGGCGGCCGCAAAGACCCCATGTATGCATGGTGCGGAGAATGCCCACCCGCAAACAGGTGTCATAAGCCTTCTCCAAATCTAAGAACACAGCCACCGTCTGGCGCTTCCGCAAAAAGTTATTCATAATGAAGGTTGACAAGGTAACAAGGTGATCAATAGCAGAGCAATGCCTGGACATTGGTGAGGTGGTGTTGAGATTTGAGTAGCCAAACCAACCGAGCATTTACCATGCGCTCCATTACCTTACAGACACAGCTGGTCAGGGAAATGGGGCGATAACTAGAAGGAAGATGTTTGTCCTTCCCCGGTTTAGGTATGGGGACAACAATCGCCTCACAACAGCGTGTGGGAACTTCACGATCAGTCCAAATGTAATTATAGGTGCAAAGAAGAAAACATTTACCTGCAGGGGAGAGCTTCTTCAGCATCTGAATATGAATGGCATCGAGCCCTAGAGCAGAGGACCAGGACAGGGCAAGGGCATGTTCTAGCTCCTGCATAGTGAAGGTGGCATTATAACTTTCACAATTCGGAGATTTAAAAGAAGGCAGTCGTGCCTCCCCTGCCTGTTTTTAGGGGAGGAAGCAGGGTCGTAATCAGCGGAGCTTGAGAACTCAGTGAAAGATCGGCCTAAGGCATTGGATATGTCAACAGGGTACACAAAGACTGTTTGTGACATTCAGGCTGGGGATTGGGGAACGGCCCTTAGTGCCAGATAACTGGTGTAGATTACCACAGACAAGCGACAAAGGAGTAAATCTGTTGAATGAACTCCTGAAAGTAGTCTAGCAGGTTTTTTTTGTTTTCTTTAATGACACGACAGCATTGCACTTGCAGTCATTTGTAACTGATACAATTCTCCAAGGTAGGCTGGCATTGAAACATACATAGAGCACATCACCAGGCTCTAATAGCATCGCTACATGCTGCATTCCACCAAGGAGACTGGAACCCTACATTGAGAAGAGGAAGTTCGAGCTATGGAATATTCAGCGCCGGTGAGAATAACATCTGTGAGATAGTTTACCTGAATGTCACAGCTGGGGAAATTCTGATCATGGAAAACCACCATGGAAGAATAGAGCTCCCAGTCGGCTTTGGAGATGTTCCAACTGGTGGAACATGGAGACGTGGTATGATGGAGTAGAGAAATTATACAGGGGAAATGGTCACTCTAATACCTATCAGACAGAACATACCAATCAAACCAACACCCAAGCTGAGTAGTACAAATTTCGAGGTCCAAGTGGGAATGTGTTGTGGCTGACAGACAAGTTGGCTCACCAGTATTTAGGCA
Source organism: Locusta migratoria (assembly GCA_026315105.1). NCBI lineage: Eukaryota > Metazoa > Arthropoda > Insecta > Orthoptera > Acrididae > Locusta > Locusta migratoria. The sequence continues at coordinate 589,851,146 of CM048755.1, read as the reverse complement.
GACAAGATTAAGGTGGTTGAAAAGGTCCACCAATAGGGAGCCCATCTGGCGAGAAGCTGCAGAGCCCCCACAGAGTGTGGTGGGCATTCAAGTCACCAATCAACAAAAATGGCGTAGGAAGCTGAGCAACAAGTTGCAGTAAGTCTGCCCTAAGAACAGCAGACGATGTCAGGGTATAGATGCTACTAAGAGAAAAGGTGACTGCGAGGAGGGTGATATGGATGGCAACTGCCTGTAGGTGAGTTTGCAGTGGGATGGGATGATAATAGATGTCTTTCCGACTGAACTTTGAGACCGACTATAAGCAAACAGTGCAGGCGAAGGAGTAATTTCAATTAATCGTGGTTGGAACAAATGCCTCTGATGTTCCATTGAAGGAGTGCCATAAAAAAAAGTCAGAGAAGAAGAAAAAAGGGAAAGGCAAGAGGGGGGGGGGGGGGAGAGGGATCACCTTGACAGCCGCTGAAGGCCTGGCTTCAAGGGTGCACTGCTGCCACAATCTACAGATGGACAGTCGTGTTCCATAGGTTCACACGTCATTCCTGCCCCCTTCCTGGATTGATCGGAAGGGGCAGCTTCCTCCAATGGTGAAAGGCCGGCAGAGCGGCAAGTAGCAGCATGTCCTGGTGAGACAGAGGGGGCTGAGGCCGGCTACTGCTGGACGTTGTGACCAATGAGTCACGGCGTGAAGGAGAGGAATTTTTCTTTTCTGTGCCTTTTTGGAGGCAGTTCAGTGAGAAGAATGAGTGGCTGAGAGTTGGAAAGATTGAATGCAAAGGAAATCTTTGCAAACTCAATCCTTTTTCTAAATTTGGACTTCTGACTTTGTGGCCTGCGATTTCTGTGAAACTGATGTGGACTGGAGTTTGGAGTCAGCAGAAGGCATTGGGGACGTTGAATAGGCAATCTTTGGGCTGGCTGATCTGAGAACTGAGTCACTGAAGGTAAAATCACAGTTCTGCGTACCTATCTCCTTAGTTGGTCAAGTAGAGGAGAGGACATTGCTGCTGGTACCCACATGGAGCACAGGAGGCTTTCTACTTTCTAACAATTTCTGGGCAGTGGAGGCGGAAACTTTTTCCTTGACTGATTTCCTGTATGACCCACTCGTCTTTGTACACAGGGCATTCTTGTGAATTAGCTGCATAGTCATCCATGCAGTTGATGCAGTGAGGGGTCGTAGGTGGACAGTCAACCTCATGATCGTCCCTACCACAGGTGACACATTTGGCTGCACTGGGGCAGGACTGATAGATACAGTTGAATTTCTGACATTGGTAACATCCGGTAGGGTTAGGAATATATGGGTGAACGGAGATGACTTCATAGCTTGCTTTGGCCTTAGGAGGAAGGTCAACTTTGTCAAACGTCTAACACTTTGGGTCAGTGTTAGGGTAGTTTTAATCCTCTTCATCACACGATGTACTGCTGTTACGCCATGTTCGGAAAGGTAGTCCTGAATTTCCTCATCTGACATGCTGTGGAGGGATCATGAGAAAACTAACCCCCACGACGAGTTTAAGGCACGATGACGTTCTACTTTAACAGGAAAAGTGCCCGACAGCTTGGTTCGAAGCAGCTTTTGTGCTTGGAAGGCACTTTCGGGTTCCAGCAACAATGTCCCACTATGTTGCCAGGAACAAGTTTTTACAGGACCTGCAATTGCATCAAATCCCCTTTGTATAATGAAAGGATTCACTGTTGTGAACTCATGGCCATCAGTTTGTGAATTACAAGGATCTTTGGTATGCTAGGCAGGATTTTTTTTAGTCTTGGGTTCATTTATTTCCTTTTTCTGGGTCAAAGTAGAGAGAGGAAGAAGAAGTCATAGCGAAACTGTCCCCCATGATTACCAGCATCTCCAATGCCGCGCTCCTTCCTAATGGGAAACCGTCACTGAGGGCTCACCCGCCTTAGGTAATTGTCCACACCTGCTGAGATACAGACGGATGGACCAATCGGCACGGTCAGAAAGTATAAGCTCAGGTAATCACACCCCCCCCCCCCCCCGCCCTTCCTCTGGGCCTGGCCTTTAACAGGGGGCACATGACGGCCCTACATGCCAACCAAGGGCTGGCATTTACGCGTTACACCAGTCACCCTTTTACACACCAAGTGTATGGGAAGCCTTCAGGAACGCACAGGGAGGGAGGGAGGGAGGGAGGGAGGGAGGGAGGGAGGAAAAAAAGAAAGTGGAAGAGGTTTAGTCTAAAACACCGAGGCAGAGACTAAAAAAGGAGGAGAGGAAGGCTACAAGAGTACAGCAAGGAGTGTAACACATAAGCAAAGGTTAGGAAAAGAAAGAACCGAGGAAAGAGAAAAGCTGGTACGGGAGACCATCTAGACTCTCACTGACACCCATCTTCAGGTGCAGGCATAAACTTTTGGGGGGGATTGAAGCAGCCCGGGGCAGGAAGGAAGGCTGCTTCGGCTCTGCGCCCCGTGCGCGCCACACATGTACCCACAAAAGAGCTGTGGGCCTCCTGGGGGCATGATCAGGGTAATAAATGGATTAAATCACTGGATCACCAGTTGCCAAGGCATCACAGCCAACATAATCTAATACCATTGGTTTTAGGGAGCATGTGAGGGCCAGATCCTCAGCAGACACAAGGATCTTCACCTCATCTTCTGAAGCACAAGATGATGTGTACAGGTTGGGCACGAACGGGAAAAGGCTGCGGCATTTTCTGGATGGGTTTTGACAGGACCAGCAAATCATACTTGGACAAGAGTGTTGCGGGGTAATGAAATGGTTATATTTCCGAAAAGGGGATACAATTTGTGAGATTATGGCCTGAGGAGAGCCACCAGGGTACAACAGAAGTAATCATTTTGATGGTGCAAGTAGGAGAGCGAGCCCAGGGGTCTGCAGAGCTGGGAGCATGCTATCGGGGCGAGAGCCGGCGGCAGACAGCCCTTTACCGTCTGTAGTCCTGAATCTACGTAATTGCGTTCATTCTCCGACTGGTTGCGATCTGCAGTGAGGACTGACACAGATGCTCTGATCAGCGGGTTCCTCGCCCGCAGTTGCAGGGGTTGGCGACACTTGCCGGTTGCCAAGCACAAATCTAATCGGGCCAGGGAATTTGGAATGTGCGCGGTAGCGGAAATGGGCGCGTGTGACGCAAACGTATGGCAGAGGCCTTCGGCCTCCCTCTATCCTAAGTCAGGTGCGGCAAGATATGGAAAATCATGTCGAAAGTTACGGGAAAAAATAAAAAATATAATACTGCTCTTCTCCACTGGTGTACAGATGTAGGCTGTGGCTCTAAAGCCACTGGAGGGTTTTTTCCCTTCATTTTTCTTGTCTTGGTGGCCTCTCGCTGACCTTTGGGCTTCAAGGGCTGGGAAGGTTTCTCTGCAGTGGCTTAGGAGCCTGATAAAGACCAGGAAGCCCCACAACTAGCAGCATTGGGGTCCACCTGCCGTTGGCTGGGGTCCTCCAGGGCACTTTAAGAAGACTCTGAAGGGATTGTCCCGAGGGACCCCTTCCGAGCGAGAGGAGCTGGGGGTGCTGCTCCCACAGGTGGTGGGGAGAGCAATGGATGAAGAGGTGCCCACACCCATAAAGGAGGCAGTTTGACATCTACGGCACATATGGCCCACAGTGGGAGGTTGCACTTGAGAAGCTGTCATCACCAAGGAGATGGGTGGCGATGCAACAGTAGCAAATGATGTTACCATACTAACAAGGTGGCGCCACTTATTTCCTTCTCGCCTCAGTAAGTCAATCTGTCTAGATTCTTTATTTCCATTATTTTACGCTCCTTTATGTAAAATAGGACAATCCGGTGAGCAAGGTGGATGGTACTGCCCACAGTTCACACATACAGGATGTGGGATACACGGAACATCTAGCTGTGATGGCCGCCTGTATTCCCTTCATGTGGGGCTGGAAGTTTATCGGGAGGACATATGCCCAAACTTCTAGCACTTTTAACACCTCATATGGGGAGAGACTTACAGTTTTATGTCATACCGGTATATCTTTACCTTGACCTCCTCAGGCAGTGTATCACCTTCGAAGGCCAGGATGAAAGAATCTGTGGCAACCTGCGATCTTTTGGGCCCCTATAAACGCACCGGACGAAGTGAACACCTCGTCACTTGAGGTTGGCGTGCAGCTCGGTGTTCAACTATGGTAGATCACTGTGGTAAATTAGACCCTGCAGCATGTGGAGCATTTTATGGGGCGTGATACGGGATCACCACCCAACTTGCCACAGGCAAGTAAAGCCTTTGACTGGGCTGGTGACGCCGTTTGTAATCAGTTTTGGAAAAAGGATTATACCTTGGCAAACTTATCTTCAATGTTCTCCACAAAGAACTATGGCTCTGAAACTTACGACGTTCCACTGTCGCACCGTACGGTGGTCACTGAAGCACACACACAGAGCTTACATTGTCGACTGTTGGCGCGACTGTCCACAGCTCGGGACCCTGAGCTCACCGAGCCTGTACTCGGGAAATTAATGCTGAGCACCTGAAGGGCCTTTGTGTTGAATTTTGGATGGCCAACAATGTATGTTTTAGAATAGTCAGTATCATAGCTGAAATGGATATCCATGACACCTCCCACAACATAAAAATCTGTCAGCTGTTACAAATAATTGTAATTGCTTCACACCCTAACTCCATAGCCAATGACTGATATGCAAGATTTTTAATTTAGTTTCTGGGAGAAAATATCTAAAACTAAGTATAATGCAGATGAATCTGAAAAACAGTAATAAACCTAATCAAAATTATATACTGATAATGAGTGGGGATTGTTTAAAAGCTACAAACAAAACTAATTTAGCAGACAGTATTTTATACATTTACTTTCCATGACTGAATATTATGTTGGTGATAAGTGTACATAACTTACACAAAACAAATGACCCACTATATCCATTTTGCACTTACATATCTTTAAATTATTCCAACAAATTGCTTAAAAAGTTAATCATAATTACACTTTTAAGTAAACTTTAATTTTTATTAGCAAACCTTGTGTGCTTCTACTCAACTTTTATTGGAAATGCTTTAAACTAATTCATATTTAGCAATTTACTGAAGGTAGAAAAGAAACTTAAAAGACTAAGAGTCTGAATGGATTTAGGTGGATTTCGCATGCTGTTTCTTATTCTCAGGAAGTTAAACTCAACATTAAATCCGATACTAACAGGCAGCAGGCATTAAAATAGTGAAATCGTCTACACTGGGAGAACTGTAACTGCTACAAACCTGGCACTCGTATGGCAAGAATGCTATGTTGATTTCTTTCAAAGTCTTTATCTTTTTGGCAGCACAAGATTTGCATAATTCATTGAATAATTCCTCTGGACAAACTGTTAAAAGAAACCAAAAAGTAAATTTGGAAAGTTAAAAACATTTGCAAACTGAAGTATCAGCAGTTTTAACAACTGGAAAGCCCTGGAAAGGAAATGTGAGTAATATACTAATTATGAAAATTTTACGCATGATGAAAGCTTGAATACAAACATTGGAAGTGTTACTTGACACTACACCAACAAGCATGAAAATAAACATGAAAAAAATTAAGTTACAATTTTTCAAAAGATTCAAAAATATCTGCAAAAGCAGCAAACAAGGAACTTTCCCTGAAATTTGGCTTTAGCATTTTCTAATAAACATTACAAAAATTTCACCTCATTTAATAAAAAGTAAAGAATTACATGGAAATATATCTAATGATTTAGTTCTCATTCCTGAATGGTCCATGCTAAACATCCTAATAAGATGGCTTATTAAATTTATGTGCTACTTTGGAATTTACTAATTTTCTGGTAAATGCCAAAATATGGAGACAAAATAATAAAATTATTCTTGAAGTAACTGAAAACAATCACTACAGCTATCCAGATATGACTAAACTATATCATTCAACACATGAACTAACAATACTGAAATGTGTGTTATAACCAACGTCTCTCATTGAGGTACTGCGTTACGGAAACAGTGATCCAGTTACTGAACAGGACACAATTCCACTTTTCTGGACTACTTACTAAGGCAATAAGTCAACAAAAGACAAAAAAGCCTAAAACTTATTATCACAGAGAAAAGATACTAAACTGAATGTTCCATAATAGTGAACTGCTTAATTTGTGTAAGCTGTATGCTCACATAAAGAAAAGGAGGGTACTTTAAGAAATGGTTTAGCCAACATCAGATGGCTGGGCTTTGAGGTCAATCACTGTCTTAAGTACCTTTGTACATTCAAAGTTGACTTAACATCTTTCAAAAGTCACACAAAATATATAGATATGTGAAATTTTCCCTCCCCTAATGATGATGGAATTTATTCAAACTTCTTATAGTACCTAGTCACGACAACATTAACTGTACCATTTATCGCCAAATTTAAGTTAACTTCATAACTTCATTTCCTTTCTGAAAGTAGCAATCAACATTTTCTCAAATTATATCATTAACTAATTTAGTAGTATTCATATTTATTCAGCAGTTATACCTCCTACAGTTCAGGACTAAACTTTCTCTCCCTGCTATTCTCTTAATTCACTATGTCACTGGTTCCCAAACTGTGTGTCACCGGGTCTCTTTAGGTGGGTCACTGGACAACTTTAAAATATCTTACCAACTGGAAAAAATTACAGTTTATTTAAAGAGGAAATACCTATAATTTGAAAAGTTATGTACAAAACCCATTCTAACTACAAATAATATAGCCAAAGCATTTGATTGTAACCGCAGTCTAAGCAATGCTGCGTCCTGTTCCAGTTACGACAAGTGTCATTATAAATAACTTTTCTTCGATTTACTCTTTGACAGTTATTTTATACTATATTTCCATTTCCTATTTATTTCAATATTAATTCCATATCGAGTTGGGAGTGAGAATATGAAGTTTTTACAAATACAGTAAAAGCCCGTTATTACAATTTCAAGGGATTTAAAGAAAATTGTGTTGTGGGAAAAATGTAAAATGTTGTAAATAATATTTTAAACGGTAAAATATGCCTACTGCATTACCCTTGCATTTTCATAGTTTGTGATATGTGTACATAATAGGCATCAAAACACTCGCCAGGAAGTTTATTACATAATAAATGTTAACCAAATTTTGCACTACTTTGTGCGCCCGGCGGAACAAACTGATAACTTTATAGGAAGTAGAAATTTTTGACGTATTTTCATTCATCATACTGGAATTTGTTAGCAAACCTTTAACTGGCATTCATTATTTACATAGTGAAACTGCACAAGTTTCATACTTTGTGTTTTTTAGACATTTTACAAAACAATATTCGAAAATTTATTCGCATTCTCAGGTGGAAATAGAAGCATAAGTATTTCTGTGACATTCGCAAAGGATCAGCATCTCTCACTATAACCACGTTTTTGAGGTTTTACCATGCTCCCCTTCAATGTGCAGGAAACACGCTAGCAAACCATCAGTTTCACCGTTTATAAAAAGTCACAGAAATACTTAGGTAAATATTAGCATTTCACAATAAGAAATTCTTGAAACATTTCATGCAAAGCATGAAAAACTACCAATTGTATAAACAAAGCTAAGTTGAAAGTCGGCGCGGTGGCTGATGAGATAGGGATACACCGCATCTTGAATAAACTAGGCATGTACTGCGAACAACGAAACGCAAAATTACATTTGAATAAACGCGAAGTGTCAAGAAACGTGACTGCATAAAGTTTATAGATGCTATACTTTAAGACAAAAGCCATGCCAGCGTCAATTTATAACAATTAAGTCATTTTTTTCTTCATGAACATGGTTTCAAAAAGTGTAAAAGGTGGGACAAGTGTAAACATGTTAATGCAAAAACAGGGTCAAATTAACATTGTTAACATAGGAAATTTGATGGGGCCAACAAAAAAATGGTGTAAATGGCAGGAAAACGTAAAATCCAGGAATGTAAAAGCAGGGTTTTATTGTATAGCTTTGAAGGAATGTTCGGGATCCATAACTTCTTAGTTTTGAGAGCATGCATTTTCCAGTTTGTTTTTTCATCAAATAAAATGAAACAAACAGTGTGATTGAGTATGTCTAAAATAAACATGTTTGAATCCAGATATCCAAAGTGTCATTAACACCAAGGCTAATACCGTTTCAATTGCATAGAACAATTATTTTTATTGGAAAATAATTCTTTTCCTATGATTGTGCCCTTCACTTGTTTTGGAAGTCTTACTCAACAAAGAATGTGCATACAACTGCTACAGTTTCACTTTTGTAATACTATTAGAAGTCGTACTTTCGAAATACGCAGAGGAGTCATTTAAAATGATACAATGGCATATCTAAAAAATTATGCATGGAACGAAAAAACCTCCAAATAAACCCTCCAAGGGGGGTGAAAGAACAGTACCTAACAAACTCTCTTCCACCTTTTTCAGGTATGGGGGAAGGTCGAATGTGAAATCTTAAATTGAAACCCCAATTATTTATAGCACATTCAAATTCCAGAGCCCGAAACAGGGTTGCTTTGAAACCTTTTTTTTCCAGTTCACAGCAGATGGCATTGTAATCAGAAGAAAGAAATATTCACCATATTGCTGAAGGAATTTACTACCTAGGAATGAAAATAAGGGAAAACCATTTTCAGGGTTCTTCAGAAAACTACCCAATGATACCAAAAGTAATCCTTCCCACCCCTCGCAAAGGGCAGATGTGAAACCTTAGATCGGACTTCCATTTCCTTGACAACACTTTGGAACTGCCCAGATGGACACCAAATTTGATCTAACCAGGAACAATGGCACTGACATAGGTTTGTTCTTTTTTTATGTCAAGTCCCCTTGCCTCTCACAAACACTTAGATCAAGTAAACAGGCAAAGCAACGCAACAGGACCATCCTGACTGATCCACTTGGCGTTGAAGCAATCATAGCGAAAATTTCTATCAGGTCATGCACGATGTACTGGAGCGTTATCCAACTGAATCCACATTCTTCCTCTTTCTTCCAAATCAATTTTTGTCTAGTAAAGCAGGGAGGGCATCGGCATTGAAATTCGGGAAGTTTTGTCTGCACAAGTCGCCACTAAAAAAATATGGACTAAATGAAATATGACAATTCCACACCATACATTTAAATTTCATTGGTGTTGGATGTCACATTTGTCTATGCCATTAGGGATTACCAACTGCCCAATAGTGACAAGTATGCCTATCCAATTCACTGTTATATACTTGACAAAATTTGCATTATGTGTAATCATCCTTTCTGGCCACTGAGAAAAAAGTACATCATGCTGCATATAATCTGCTGTCAAAGTTTGTGTTGGAGTTATGTGAAATGGTTGATATGTAGTTTTCTTCAAAATTCCCATAATCGCTCGTTGAGGAATCCAGGTTTCACTTTCCTGTGTACAAGTACTGCTCAAATACTAAGCAATCTGGATACAAACTGACTGTCACTTCACCTGTGTGATAGTTCTAGCAGTTGTTCGGCACTGATCTATGAACTTATCCCAGTTGGGCTTTGATTTTTGACAGTTACATTTCAGACAGGCTAATTGTCACTCGTAGATAGCGTTGTCACCGTCAGATGTCCATCACACGTTTCTTACACTTCAATAATGGAATAGTTTCAGAGGCCACTGATTAAATCGTCTTTCAGTCGGTCCCAGTCATGTTCCTGGGTTTTCATTTTCTCTAAACTCCACAATTTTTAGGTTTTCCACATCAAACTTTATGAGCATTGCTGTTTGGTTCTTCCTGGTGTTTCTGGGCAGGAACTTCAGCTCTACTTTTGATAGGTAGTGATCTGAATCCAAATTAGCACCTCTTAGTACCCAGACTTTCCAAAATTTCTAAGTGCTTATTTGGTAAAGTCCAGGTCTTCTGTTTCTTCGGTAAGAGCCTAAATGCCATTGACTTTGTAACAAGGTTAAAGGACTTGCAGAGTTCCACCAGGCACACACTGTTTTTGTTGGTCCATCGGTGTGCAGGATACTCTCCAATGATTTTTTGTATTTGCCTGCCTTTCCTAACTGGGCACTGAAATCACCCATGAAGATGATTGAATGTCACACTGGTATCTTGCTCCAATTCATCCCAGAGCTTGTCTGTTTCTTCAGACTTTCGTTTATTGTCTTCATTTATTGGTACATGCACACCTACCACAGCATACACCTTGTTTGGCACACTGGAAAGTTAGAAGGAAAACTCAGCTTTTGGGTGAGTAAAAGTCAACAACAGACTCTAGTATCTTGAAGCCAGCCCACAGATGTGGAACTTTGCATCCTCCTTCGGCATACCTGTCCTTTATTTCTCATTATTATACAAATATAGTACAATACAATGTAGAGAAAGTAATGTGAGGCTTGATTCCAGCCACAACGACAATCACAGCAGTCACCCCTGCAACACTCGGTTGCATCCTCATGTCATGGCAGCAGCCATTGCCTTGGTGCTTGTCACAGCTCTGCAGAGCCCTTCAACTGCAGGGGTGGACCCATCCTCCTGATGGATGTCACTGCCTCCTGCCTCACTATTAGCAGTTGAGGCCACAGTGCCTGGCTCTGGACCCTCGCGACATGTCACTGCCTTCTTTGGACTTCCCAGCACCAGTGTGCTCAAGGCCTGCAACTTAATGGTCAATTTCAACATTGTCCACGCAGTTCTATGACGTTGCAGAACCTGAGAGAGATAACCATCACCCATCTTTGGTCCTCACCTACAACCCAATGTCGGGGAGTGACCACTGCTACTTCTGTTACACTCCTGTACTAGTGCAGAACCACCTTGTGTTGCCAACATCACCTGTGGACCTATGGTGCCTTCTGCAAAGGCCGTGGATGTTACAACAGTTACTTTATGACAATATTAGCAAAGCATCCTTCCCCATGGGTAGAGGGGCATTGTAACCCTATACACAAGAAATGCACTGTAATAACAGACGACCAGCACCTAGTTCTTTGGGGGAGTCAGCCAAATACAGTAGAACGCCGCTTTTACACTTTTCAAGGGGCCTAATGAAAATGGCGTAAAATGTGGGACAATGTTTTAAATGGTAAAATACGCTTACTGGATTGATGTTTCGCATGACAATATCCAAGAATTTATTCACATTCTTGAGTGCAAATATATGCATAAGTATTTTTGTGACATTCACACATGGTCATCACCTCACACTATAATCACATTTTTGGGGTTAAATATACTGCGCCCACTTCAATGAGCAGAAAAACACACACACAAGCAAACCATCAGTCTTACCATTTATAAAACTTCATAAAAAATACAGACAAATATTTGCATTTCACAATACGAATAAATTCTCAAAACACGCCACGCAAAGCAAGAAAAACTACTACTTGCGTAAACAAAGATAAGCTGACAATCAGTGCCGAGGCTGATGGGATACTCCACGTCGTGCGTCAACTTGGCACATATTGCAAAGAACGAAACGCACAATATACATTTGTGTTTATTCAAAGTGTCAAGAAACTTGACTGCGTAACATTTATAAACACTACACTTGAAGGTGAAAGCCCTGCGAGCATCAGTTTTTGTCAATTATGTCATTTTTTTCCTTAATGAACATGGTTTCAAAAACTGTAAAAACAGGAAAAGTGTAAATATGTTAACGCAAAAATGGGGTGCATTAACATTGTTAACATAGGAAATTTGTTGGGACCGACAAAAAACTAAAGGGGGGGGGGGGGGCACAAAAACTTAAAATCCGGGCATTATTGTAGCACCAGTGAGGGCTGGCTACCAGAGGCTGCCTACGGGATTACACATAGGCCATGGCACTCTCCACTTCATCTAATGGAGATTTTTGTTGCAGCATAAATTTGTTCTCAGTTCTCTTAATGTCACCTGCCATATTAGTCAACTTTACATATACAAGGAGTGGACAAAATAATATGAACACCTAAAAGACAATATTTATTGGTAAGGAGTTTACCCATTGCCTGAGGACAGCTGCAACTGTTCGAGGAACAGATTCGTGTCGAGTATATTTCTAACATATCCATTATTGTACCAAAACATCTCTCAATTACTTTAATGGTCTTGGAACTATAAATCTAGTCCTCACTGTTCTAAAACAGGGTACAGTTCTGAAGGCACCAGCCTGTCTAACAACTTTGGTCACCACAACCCCTTTTTATCTGGATGACCAAAAAAATCCCCTACCACTTCCCTATCACTGTTTGAACAGTATCTTTACACCTCATAAATTGTTTAATAGAAGAATACACACCAGTAGTCTAGCACTTCATTTTTGTATAGTGTTGCCTTTCTGCTCAAAAGTATCACTTATCAGAGGCACCTTCGAATCAAACCAGACAGGAGGAGGTCCATTCACAGATATCACTAAATCCTCGAATGTATCTGTCTTCAACGAAGTTCTGTGCAGTGCTTTTAGTATTTGGTACTTGCCCTGCTAATGTTTTTTGCACCATTTCCGGTTTAATTCTCACTGATGAATCAGCTGACTGTGTGTAAAGGTGTTTTGTAGGATTGAATAAAATATTTACCTTACAACAGACCACGAAACATAAGTATGAAATAATCAAACGTGATAACTGCAACAGCTTTTAAGTCTTAAGAACCAGGCACATATAAAAACCTGAATCACATGAGTAAGTGCACTCCAACTTACAAGGAGACCACATGGGTGTCAGATTTTACAATTTTTGACATTTACAGTATGTCTACATCTACATGGGATACTCTGCAAATCACATTTAAGTGCCTGGCAGAGAGTTCATCAAACCACTGTTAAATTACTTATCTCCCATTCCATTCTCTAATAGTGCACGGGAAGAAAGAATGCCTGAATCTCTCCGAGCTCCGATTTCTCGTATTTTATTCCGATGATCATTTCTACCTGTGTAAGTGGGAGTCAACAGTATATTTTCGCATTCGGAGAAGTATGTTGGCGATTGGAGATTCATAAGTAGCCCACACCGCAGCGATAAGCACCGTTGTAATGGCTGGTTTCTTTCAAAGGGCACAGCTGATTTCCTTACCCATCCATAACAAAAACTATCCTCTAATGACCACAATGTCATTGGGAAGTTCGACAACTCTTCCTTCCTGCCTCTACTTGCTCACTGTTCGGGGGGGGGGGGGGGCATGGACAGGGAATGAGGCTGCTGATTCTGCTACAAAAGACTGCAGTTCTCCTCTCACAGCCTGCAAGATATCCTGTTCTTGTGTATGGCTTTTGTGGTGTCATCTGCTGGCATGTATAATCACATCTGTTTTAGTCAATGCCTTACGACTGATTACTAGGAACTGTGAAGTTCAGAGGCCAAATAACAATCAGCCAAAGCTATTCGCACAACTCAAAAATACAAGAAAATCGACTTTGAAGTTTTGCAAGTAAGCATAAGTACCAATCATTAAATGAGTTGCAATAGCTGTCGGTGTAGTGCAGGTAAAAACCATTCTAGCCTTACAGCCCGAGGGTCAGTGGTTCAAAACCTGTTATGACGGTTTCCCCCCTTCATTTCACTGTTTTCAAATACTTATACCATTATAATACCTAATGTTAATTTTTATGAACACTGCACGTATTTTTGTTTATTCACAATTCTCCACATTTTATAAAAAACAAAAACCAACAAATTGAATCACGTGCAAAGAGTAACTTCATGGAGGATGTAAACAAATTTACACTATTTAAAATTCAGTTATATAAAACATTTTGGGATCACTAATTCCACGTGTTGTGTCGTTTTTGTTTACGTGTATGTAGACGAGCTGAAAATCTTATCACGTATAACAATTGTTGGGTAGGTTAGCTGCTTGGAAAGCTTTTATTAGCTATGAAGATGACTTTCCAAAAACAATTCTTCACAAAATGAAAGAAGATCGTCAACAACTAATAGTTAAGCCAATACTGTAAGAAATGTAACTTATGTTTGTTATTGAAATCATTAACAACAACCTTCTATAAAACATAGACAAATGACAAACAAAAATACTTGCACTTCCCATAAAAATTACTGTTAGATATTAATATTTGCAATCTGATATCGGCATTTGATGAGACCCTTTATAACCTAAATAACTCAAAACACTTTTTCACAGCTGAGATATTAATTCAAATAAAATTTCACAAATTTCTAATTAGAAATACTTAAAACAAGCTCTCTCAAAAAAAAAAAATATCCATCACTTCTTCATAAAAAATATAATCACATCTATACCCATACTGCAGATAATAATTGAATCACTGATTGGAAAAAGGAAGGAAGTCCACTCACCACTGTTTTCAGAAAACTAAGAAAAACTTGTTAACACTTAAAATTAAGAACTTTCACAGGCTGTACTTTCGGCATTATTGCTGATTGTTTCTTCCCTATTCCATTCATCGATAACTGGGCAGCTGCGGAATAAATGTATATCTTAGCGTATTTTTGATAAAATTGGACTCTCTTCCTTTTTCCAATTAGCAATTCAATTGGAATGTGGAAACCCACTAAATATCAATTTCTGTAATTTAATTCATGTTTTCAGACTCCAAATGTAAAGAGAAAACAGAAGTGTAGAAATACTTTCAAAACGGGCTTTTGTACTAAATTTTTTATTCTGTTAACCTTGTTATCACTATATATTTTCCTTGTTTTTCAATGAAAACTATTTGCTGAGACATTTTCTATAGTATTGACTATTCAGATTTTATGCACTACTATTCATGTTCCAGTGGCTAGCTGTAGTACTATGCTTACAAAAATAATAAAAAACACTACACAGAAATGTTATTTTAAACCACTGACAAAGAACATAGTTCTTGCTTGTATTTACTGCAACAGAAACCACATATTAAAATGACAGTTATACATTTGACTATGGGATTACAAACATGAAATAACTAACAACTGAAATCAGATGATCATGTAAGTAACAGTGGTTTTGTAACAGTTGGGTGGAAAATGAAATTATCCATCAATACCTGAACCCACTGCCAGACCCTTGTGTTGCATTTATTATAGGATGGGAAATAATTTTAGGTCTGTTTCAAATAGGTGCATAAATTCATCTATTTCAGGTGATGACATCTATTTATAGTTCATGAGGTATGCACCGATAAGTGATTCTGGGCTGTGTGAGTCTCAGGATAAATTTTGTAATGTCACACAAAGTGACAGGACTGAAACTGATCAAGTAGTGGGTTCTAGTGTTAAATGAAGCAAAGTGGTCTAAGTCTCCTGCAGTACACTCTTAAAACATGCCAGTGCAACTCCGCTAACCGAGGAAGGAGGCATGGGGCAGTTGACATCAAAAGATTTGTACAGTTAGATAAAAGCAGTTAGACGTGTTGAGCTTGTTTAAGTTTAAAACTTAGGTCTTCACGGCCTTTGAATGGGTGTCTAGCAGTAGTTGATTGACTTGTGTACAGAAACATGTCAGACTGCCTACTGTCCCTAATACAGCAATTCACCAAGGATTGAAATTTGAAAAAAATTTAAATGCACTTTTATGGGAAACGTTTTTCACAAAAACATTAGCTGTTTTGAAGCTGCACTTATCCACACACTACGATCCAATTAATTCCATTAACCCTCTTTGGATGAGTACAACAAATTTGTAACACTTTTACAATACATTGCTGTATCTGGATAGTGAGAAGCAATTTCTTGCAGTTACCATGTGTAACAAATTTGTGACACTTCAGAAGTGTTACAAATCTGTTATTCACAGTAACAGAGAACATGCTTCTCATTGTCAAGACATAATGTCTAATAAGCATTACTATTTTTTGCATTGTACATAGAGTGTTAACTGTGTAGACCTATTACATCAAACGAGTTCAGTTAGAGTTTTATGTTTGTGCTATATCTTTATTTTTAGGTACACTATACTGAAGATTTTCTAACAAAATTGCAACATCTATTTTACTGTGACATCGAGAGACATTAGAATCATCCACATAACTTATCTGTCGTGCATTTTTAAATGTGTGAAGCAGCCAACAGCAATAATATGAATTCTGAGGACAAAAGGATCAGTACGAAAATTACATAACTTTCATTTCATTCAAGCACACCAGAGTATAAAGATTAAATAACACTGCAATAGTTTTATTTTATATTATTATTATTATTATTATTATTATTATTATTATTATTATTATTATTATTATTCTTTTAATAAACAGCACGTGGTCCCAAACCCTTGTACAAAAGTTATTGTCTGTTCTCAAAAGGAATAGCTACAAATGAAGCTTATCACATCTTGCAAGCAGCAACTCAATGACAATGTAGATCATTAACTTTCACAGTTCTCTCACCACATACTTTCTAGAGAATTGTGATAAATGGAAACCAATTTTCATGATAATGTTTTGACATTTGAACCATTTCATCAGATCAATAGACTTCTTAAGAAACTGAAAAAATGAATGTTAGGCTGATATGTAATGTGAGGTAAATCAATTCTGGATGTTGCACTTTCGTAAGAGATCACCGTGTATAGAAACAAGTGAGCATAACATC